>JAPWDM010000003.1:40546528-42946528 GCA_035578155.1 Brachynemurus nebulosus
TCAAATGGAACACTCCTGTCCTATTCCAATACAATTGATACAATTAATGATTAATAAAATGTAAATAGAGACGATAATAGCATTTTTTTCTTTTCTTCTTGATATTTTTGTGTTAATTGTACTTTTTGTCTTTTTTCCAATAATCGTTGTAAGAAATTTTATATTTTTTCCGTTGTTTGTACAGTTAAATAAATAAATATATGTTCAATACACTTTGCATTGATATAATGGATTCTGTTTATTTTATTAATCAATAATACATTTAATGACGAAAAAAATATAACTCAAATAAATTTTAAAGAACTTTTATCTTTTCCTATCCAATTTAAATGTTAATTCCAATTTAATTAGATTTTTGTATTAATTTAATTTTTCATTGAAATTATCAAAAAATTAGGTTACTGTGTTTAGTATTAATTTTAAAAATACCTGCAGACAAGACTGGTTTCGTTGTACCGAATTTTAATTTTTTTAATTGAGCATTAAGACTGGTCGTAAATGATTAGAACGCCTATCTGAATATTGAATTAAATTAGACTCGTTTTGTTTGGTTATATTGCTACTGTGGTTTCATGTTGTGGAGCGCTATTCGTTATGAAGAATGAATTAACACTCTTAAAGCCTGCTTTATGAATAGAAATCTGTAAGAACGATGATACAAGCCGAAAATGTGGAGGAAAATTACAGGCCTCGGGAAAAAAATAAATTTTCCCAATTTTTTTCCCCAAAACTACAGTCTATAAACAAAAAAAAAAAACTTTATTTTTCCCCAGGCCACTTGACTTCGGCCGCCGGAGCTATAGCCCTGCCTGCCTCTCTCTCCTCTCGTCGAATCTGATGCAGCCTTGTCTGAGGCAAGCGGGAGCACTCCGCTCTCAAAAAAAATACATCTGAATAAATATAGATCCTTCCACTAGATCGGCAGAGCGGGCGGTACCACGCTAAAGACCTCTCGAAACTTCTTATGGTCGAAGCCGTGCACTCTATCGATCTAATGGATGCTAAAACGGTCGGTGAATTAAAGTTCGTGAAATTTAATAGCTCTCGAACGAATGAGTGCACTCACTTCAATCTCGTGGGCAATCGACAACTTCGCCCACTTATTGGACAACATGCTATTGTGTTTTATTTTCAATTTTCACAACGGATAATTTACGCATGCAAAAAAGCAATTTAAATTCGCTTAAGCCATGTTGCAACAGTAGAATTGGAAAATAGCGATTTGCCGAACAAAATGCGTGCGCAAAGATAGTATATTTAAATCGGATGAGTCTCTTTGATTTTTAACCTTCTTGGGCATGTATCATGCACAATAATAACCTGTGGTATATATTCCCTACCTGCTCCAATACTACAACTTGTCGGTACCTGCTTGCTGTGAGATTTCTGTTATCTAATTTATTTGTTGTTATAACACATAAAACGTATTTATTTTGTTTATAGTCATTGTCGTTTTGTTTGTATTGAAATAGTGTCCGTCAAAAGGACATCGATGTATGATTACGCGATGTTTCTTTTAAAAGATTTTGTACTTCACATATAAAAGTTTTCCAAATTTTCTTAAAATTTGTTAAAGATATGCATGTTATAATTAATTTATTCAATGATTATGATTATGTGAAAGATGATTACGGCTGTTTGACTTATAGAGACGACATAATACTGAAGTTTTAATAGATTGAATCGAAAACTAAAGAATGCGTTTCAAGTGACTTAATAAAAGATTAACAATTTATTTTGTGGAAAATATTTTAATTTTTATTATTTTTTGAGATCTTATTCGAAAAATTACTAACAAATTTTAGAAAATTTACAAATGTGCCTAATGGGGAAATAACTACATATCTATAGGAATATTTATGACTGAGAAATTTCACATTCTGTAAAGTCACACATGTCTACTCACTCATAATAGTTCATAAATTAATTATTTGAAACATATGTTTTATGATACAATTGATGTATTTATCTATTTTTTAATTTGTATAATGAAAATATGCTTTGATAAAAAGATTAAAAAAATTAATAAATATTTACATTAAGAAATTTTTCCAAATCCAATGTTTTTAAATATTTTGTTCGCTTTTGTAGTATTGTTATGTAAAAAAAATGTTTTTTGCAAATAAACTCGAAAACTCTCCGTAAAAAGTTCATCCGTCAAAACGACGTCGATATATGATTAACGTCTCTCGTAGACCAACGTATGATTCTAGGGTTAAAATTACGCTTTGTTTCAAAAAGAAAAAAAAAAATAAATTAAAATTTCAATTATAGAATTATTATTCCACGCCCCTGACATGAAAAAAATAGGTATTATTTTTAACAAATAGTAATACCCAAAGACCTACGCTACTGTCCAAACACACCGATATTTATAAACACTATAAATATCTAATTCATAGAAAATTTTAATCAGGTGTTAATAAATATTGTAAACATTATGTTTGATAAAACACACTTAGGTGACTTATCATACAGATATAGTTAGTTACGTAGGAAATATAGGTATTTCTAGTCCGAATATAGAAACTGATTTTGAAAATAAAAAATTTACGATCCGAAATTCCGTTCAAATATTTGTTAATATTTGTTTATCAAATAAATTAAGATCTGTTAGATTATTGCTAATAGTTTTTGATATAAATGTCAAAAAGGATGTTATCACAATAAAAAAAATAAAAATGGAATTTCTCATGACGCTCCTGAAAGCCCACTTATTGTTTTCCTTCGAACGTCCTTCCTTGAAGTCCACGTGTATTTTTTTTTTTTTTTTTTGATTAAAGATTTCTAAGAATTTATTAATTTACGTATAAATTATCGCTATCTTGCCACCAAAAATAATAAAAAAACAGATTAGGTATTTATTAATAAAATACACTTCAAAAATATTGTAAAAATTATTTTAAGAACATACATATTCTACTATATGATATTATATAAAAAAAGTTATCTTGAGAATACAATTTTTTTTTAAGAAAAATTTACATCCTTAATGATTTTAATCATTGTACCAATTAATAAAACGTGTTATGTTATTGTGTACATAGTCCACAGAACTAACTGTTGCTCGCGACTTCGTTGATGTGAATCTTGCAAGAAAAAAAAGCATACAGATAGTCTGGGCCGAGAAAAAGTGGTCGCTACGAGTCTGCATTCATAAAGTCCCTGTGTATTTCTTGTGGGAATTTTGACACTCAGAAGACTGCTATATCATGGTTTATAAACCTTTCGTACACCAATTTTTATCTATAGTTTTATTGCATTATTTCTTGCTATCTACTAAATCGTTTCCTCCAGACAATTCGAGACAAATAAACAAACGAACTCAGGTTGAAAATTTTCGGTTGAGAAATAAATAAGCTGGACCATAAGTATCTAATCAAGTTCTTGTGGTTGGTATCCCAAAAAAGTAAAACAATTATTTTTCCTGAATAAAAGAGTACAGTAATAGATATGACCTACAAGCTCTATATAGGTACGGTAAAAAATCAATATAAGGTAAAAGACCCGGTAATTGACCCTGGCCCAGTTTCTGAACTTTTCAACTTTGTTATAAATTAATAAAAAAACTATATTTTAAATAAGAAAAAAAATAAATTCTTAATTTAAAGTAATCTATTCTGTGTCTAATGAACAGCAATTTAAAAAGTTTAGAATATATTAACTAAATAAAAAAAAAATTTTAAGTTTAAAATGTGTGTAAACACTATTTTTTTGGTAGTTTCTTAACAGTTTATGTTACAAAGTACTCATTTTGATCTGTGCAATATTCATCATGTAAGTATGAAAACTTAATTAAAAATATATGAGCAGGTTAATATTTGTTTAAAATTTATTTTAAAATATTTATAAAATACCTTAGAATGATTTTTATTATTGAAATATGAGGGTCAATTACTAGGCTCACTTCTAAAGTGGTATGGCCCAATTAAATTCTAACCAGTTTTTGTTAGTTATTTTGTTATTTATAGTTATCTTCGATTAGTTTTTGTTATTTTTCATAACGTATATAACATTAAACATTCATTTTTATCAATAAAAAATTATTTATAAATTAAATTTTAAAAAACTGTATTTTTAAATTTAAGAATCAGAAACTAGGCCACTGTCAGGGTCAGAAACTGTCACATGAGAAATTTTGAAGGTCAGAAACTGGGTCCTTTTTGTCAATTTTTAAAACATTAATTTAAATTATTAATTCAATTCAAATAATTATTTTACTTGTATGGCTTTATTTTGAAAGCCATAAACTAGTTGACAAAATTATTAATTGTCTCTTAAGTTGAAACTTATATTTATTACTGTCGTTTAACCTCAGCCGTCACTCTTAAAAGGTCAGAAACTAGGCCCGTTACCTTACGGATAAATATTTTTTTTTTCATCAGTAATAGTTCAATATTTTTTAAAAAATAATTCCTTTTATTTACACCATTATTACACTCTCTAAACGATTTCTTTGTTCAATGATTAAAAATTTCTTTGAAATTTTTTTGTCTGAATCAAAAAAATATTTCCTTGAATAAAAAAATTTTTTTTTTTTTTTGATTCAAAGAAATAATTTTCTTTTTACTAGTCTTTGATTCAAAGAAAAAAATTCCAAAGAAATTTTTAATCTTTGAACAAAGAAATCGTTTTGACAGTGTATATGGTGTATATTAGATATTCTACCGTAATTTTCAGATGAAAGTAAAAGTTGTAGGAAAAATAATAGATCTTTTTTTAAAAATAAAAAACGAGTGTTCGTAGCGCTAACTGAAATCAAGAGCTCACTCAAAGGTTCCTATAGGCAGGTAATAAAAATTATTGGAATTAGACGTGACAAGTGCCTTAAACGCTTCTTTTTTTACAAGTTACGAAACAAGGGTTCAATAAAATTTTAAATATTTTTCAAAATTTATCGGTTCTGATGCTTTTTTAGGATTCGGGGTAAATATCCTGGAATCCCTATTAAAAATCACAAAGTGATTGAAAATATTATCGAACTGGATCGTTTGGGAACGTTTATCGAACCCAGGATCTCCCGGTAACTAGCCAGGTGTCTTGCCACTAAACCAAGAATCCTCTGTTTGACAAACGCTCCAATCCGATAACCATTCAAGCACCTATGTGTATTGGTAGTCTCTGTAATGCGAGAAAGTTACAATTTTTCAATTTCAAATATTATCGAGTGCTTTTGAAACACTACTACGTATGACAAACTTTTGTTTGCATTTAAACACACGCAGTATTCATATGTTCACTTATCGTTCAGCTAAACTGAAACTTTAAGCACTCGATGTCTTTAGTTAGTATGATCAAAATCCAAATGTAAATTAAAAATCATAAAGTGATTGAAAAAATTGTCAAACTGGATCGTTTGGGAATCGAATCCAGGATCTCTCGGTAACTAGCCAGGTGTCTTGCCACTTATATTTGAAATTGAAAAATTGTAACTGTTTCTCTCATTAGAGAGAGTACCAATACACATAGGTGGTTGAATGGTTATTGGATTGGGGCGTCTGTCGAACAGAGGATTGTTGGTCTAGTGGAAAGACACCTGGCTAGGTACCGGGAGATCCTGGGTTCGATTCCCAGACGATCCAGTTTGATAACTTTTTCAATCACTTTGTGATTTTTAGTTTACATTTTGATTTTGTTCATACTAATCAAAGAAATCGAGTGCTTATAGTTTCAGTTTAGCTGAACGATAAGTGAACATATGAATACTGCGTGTGTTTAAATGCAAACAAAAGTTTGTCATACGTAGTAGTGTTTCACGAGTACTCGATAATATTTGAAATTGGAAAATCGGAACCCGTATCGTTTCGCCAAGTCCGTCTGTTTGTTAGTCTGTATGTCTGTTCATCCCTCATACCGACAAATTTCATACATTTTTCGACCTAAGACAGACGTACATGATATAAAGATATCAATTAGGTATTTCGTAGGAAAAAAATGTTTTCATTAAGTTTTTGAGGTACTTTTCCGTATTGGAAAGTGGGGTTGAAAATTTTTTCCAACTACCACGTAGTTTGGTATATCGATAAAAAGTGCTCGTAAAATGAAGTTAAGGTAACTTTTACACTATTTTTCATTTTTAAGCCCCGTTTGTGAAATACTAAACTTCAAAATGGCAAATAGCTTGATCCAAACTCTTGATCCAAAAATTTTTAAAAATTAAAGATACTACCTAGCACTTGCCAAAAACACTCAATTAAAATAATTCTGGCTTCGCATTAAAATATTTAATTAACCGGCATGTAATTCTGAAATTTGTGAAAAACTAGTTGTTGAGGAATCCTTATCTACTTAATGTGTGTCTAACACGCACTTGTCGAATTTTTTAACTCATTTTCATCCATGAATATAAATTTAAACTTGTATTCTAAATCAAAATTTATTAAAAATTTAAACAGGGTTTTTATTAACACTATATTTTGTAATACTCATAAAGGTATGCCAGTGCTATGAATAATGATATAAACCACCATGCGAAAGATTATAAGTTCGAATTCGAACAGTATCTTTGAATTTTATTAACTCCCTTATCAGTCGCGAAATCAGTCGCTAATAATAATACAATTTAGACATAACGCTTGATGTAATATCGCGCGTACTCTTTCTCAACCTCGTATCTGAAAAGTCCCAATTTTTGAAGACACAAATAAAACGTATTTAAATCTCTGTTTTCATCATTATGAACTTAAGATTTATGCTAATTACACCCTTTGATATTGGCTACCTACATTTATAAATATATATAGATAAGTATATATATAAATACAATATTCAATGTTTTTTGTGTGTCCTAAAACATGCAGTTTTTGATATACGGGGTTGAGAAAGAGTACGCGCGATATGCCGTTATAAAAAGTAGTTTCAATCACTATAAGTCTGTTCCCATTACGAATCATACAACAGTAAATATTATCTTGTTAACGATTCACAAATAAAATAGAAAATAAAATAAATACTCACTTATATTTATTTTAATATGTCCTACCTAACATTCAAACCATATTCACTGTAGTTAAAATTTGTACATATCCAAATGTTATTGTCAATTAAAATAAAACTAAAATAAATATTAATATTAAAATTTGTTTGTCATACAATTTTAAAACTGTTTTTTAATAATTATATAATTAATACTTTTTTTTAAAAAATAGAGAAAAAATATTGCATTTTTCAATTAATAAAAATAACACTCACGATTAGTCACCCACCTTAGTAGCACTGACTTAATAAAATAAATTTTTATAAATAGATAACACAAGTTGGCTGCGAACAATAAAAAAAAATTACAATTTTATTTTATCTAATTTCAATTTTTTTCAGTAATTATCTGATTCGTTGTATCTATTAATTTTTTTTTAAGTTCAATAAAATTTTTTAAATACATTGACAATTACATCATATTAAGTGGAGATCGAATTTCAATGATCAATAAGAGTAGCAAATACGTATAAGGCTGGTCGTCCTTTGGATGCGAAAACGTGCGATATTTAATTCGGACGAATAGGCACGTTTATCGTTCGTCCGAAAGGATATGTCTACTGTTCGTCCACTAGCCCAATGTTCCTCAGTATTTTTCTTTTTAATTTCCTTTTTCTCAAGCCATAAATGCTATAAAAATATGTAAAAGCAATTTATGGCACGTAATATGCGAAGTTACACAGTTATAATTGTAATTTACCTTCAGTTTCATTTCAATAAAAATAAAAATCTCATGGAACGGACTTCTTCACGCGCCAAAATCCAAACAAAATTGTATTTGTTCGCACGTCGTAATTATACGCACGGAAACGGACGAACGAGACGCTGTCAATGGACGAGGTTGTATAGCTTTACAGCTATTTGGATCGTTCGTCCGTTTTCATGCGTATTCGTCCGAATTAAATATCGCACGTTTCCGCTTCCAAAGGACGAGCAGCCTAATAAGAAAATTTACCGTCCCTTAGGACGTGTTTGCATAGATTAAGCACAGATTATTAGCAATTGCAAATTACTAGTAACTAAACGTAATTTTCAGCGTATTTGTAGCGACTACGAATAAATGGTTAGTACTAAACCTGTGTAAACAATTATTTAAAGAGACTGTTGCCAAATATTTTATAATTTGGATAAAGGACCCCGTACAAATCTTATGGAAATTTGGTCCCGGTTAATTTCTTCGAAACTTTGGGAAATAATAGTTCTTGATCTGTAGAACAAAAGTCTCCATAGGCGCAAAGCTCAATAATGGACAAATTTTGAGACATATGTAGTTAAATATACTATACTGTCAATTGAATATCTATCACCAATCAGATGGTGTCGGTAATCGATTCTACTTTTCTGCAAGTTTTTTGCCAACACCATTTGATAGGTGATAGATATTCAACTGACAGTATACGTATATTTAACTACATATATCTCAAAATCTGTCCATTATTGAGCTTTGCGCCTATGGAAACTTTTCTTCTACAGGCCAAGAACTATTATTGCCCAAAGTTTCGAAGAAATTAACCGGGACCAAATTTCCATAAGATTTGTGCGGGGTCCTTTCAGTCATATTTTAAATTTGAGTACGTTTTTTTAGATAAATGATGTTGCTAATTCTAATACTTTTTCACTATTGAAAAAATTTGGAACTCTCAACAAGATGTTCTTAGCTAAATGTACTTCTTTGGATAATTCGATAGATTTTTTGATGATTTGATTTGATTTTTATACAATTGAATGCCCATTATAGGACTAGCCTAAGGGATGTAGAGAAAATTTTTCTCGAAATTTGAGTGCCCTCACTACCGTGTATTAATTTTGTCCCTCGACTACTCCTTATAAGAATATTTTATTTAAGCGTTGCATTTCTATACTTAATTTATAATTTTGACAGTTCCAATATAGTATAATAAAGAATGGTCTGGCACAAAACTGGAAAAAGTGATTAAGTGGGGTTGCCACTACTGATTGAGGGAAATAGCCTTATAAGGGGCAGTCTTATAACGGGTATTCGACTATATATATATATATATATATATATATATATATATATATATATATATATATATATATATATATATATATAGTGTTTAAAACACGTGACTTATAACACTTTGTTTTAAGAGATTATCCAAGGCTAGAATTTTAATTTCCTTTTTCGCGATGACGAAAAATTGGAATTTATTTTCTACAACCTTGAATAATCCCCAAAATATACCAACCTTGTTGGGCAGTAGCGCTCTATAACTTCAAATTCATGGTAATATTCAGGATTTACATTCTGAAGATTTATTTAAAAAATCCGTTATCAACTTTCATCATATCAATTCATAAGTGTTCTATAACACGATTCAGGTAACATAAAATACTGGTATTTTTTTTTTTGTTAAGAATTCATGTATGTGTGTTTGTTGTTTTGTGACTATGTATTGTTATCTTACTGTTCGTTTAAACAGTATTATCTGCTATTGATATATTCAATTGATTAGTGCCTACTCATATATGTAGGTACATATAATAAATATGTATGTTGTATATATGTACATTTTATATTGGAAGTATCTACAAGGTATATTGATAATGTATATTATGAATGTATTTAATATATTGTGCTAAATTATATTGTAATAGTATATCGGTAAGACTTAAACTAAATATTTACTTATTTTCATGACCATATTACTTGTGTTGTTTCTACAAGCACTTCCTTGTATCGCTTGACCTCTTGCTAGAATATACCTATTAAATAAAAACTAAAGCAAACGTTTATAATATGGGATCTACACGAAGGAAAAAATATCGAGTACTTAGTGTGCAGCATTTATTAAAAAGATCACAAATAGAGCCGAATTTAATGAAGGATGAATACAACCAAGGAACCAACCTCCTAGAGGAGTAAAAACTAACTTCTGCAGGATGGGAGTGGAGTTATTTTTACTGTGCAATGGTCGTAGAATACTCAGCAATACTGCCTTCAGTTGCTTTACCCATACCCATTTAAGGGGTGGAGACCAAACCTAATTTCACAAGAAGTGTTCGAAAAGCTTTTAAGGCTGAAGAGATGCTCTCTAGAGATAATAAATTAAAGTATTTAAATTTATTTCTTTGGCTTCAACATACGATAAGTGACAACATTGAAACAATAGAATTTACAAAATTATTAGCTGAGTAAGTTAACGTAAGTATAATAAAATATACGCAAATAAAGTTATACTTGATAGTTCCCATTTATTTTTGTCGCAGCCGGTATATTCAATATAGTCAATCAGCTATCATTTATACATACGTTACCAAAAATAAAAATTACGGGAGCACAATATTAGTCAAGTGTTTGAAGTATTAAATTTTAATTCTAAAAGCTTAGAAAGTCTTAATTGAATATGTTTTTTTGAAGAGGTGTACAACATCCATTAAAAACTAATTATTCATATTAAAATTATTAACTCAATTTTATTCAATGAATAGAGTTAAGTATAATTTACATATTATTATTATTATTATAATTTTTTTTTTTAAAATATAAAGATAATTAATGCTAAATTAAAAATAATTATTGAGATTGAGATTTGTAAAAATGAATATATAGAATTTTTCATTATAGACTTTCCAATCTACAGTAGAAGCTCCCTAAACTTGCACTCCATAAACTTGCTGTCTCTCTAATCTTGAGTGGATAATTTCTCTACTCTTGACAATATTTTCTCCCACCATGATTCTTTCGTAACCAATTATGTACACCAGCATATTACGATATAACTAACCTTACAATGGTATATGATGTGATTAAATAAACATCCAGAAAAATAATTTTCTTTCTTAATGCAAAAATAAAACCTTTACAAAAATTGGAAAATAAAACAAATAATACCGAATAATCAAATTACAATTTCTTGTAATTCAAAATATCTGTTTTTTAATGTTTTCCGATTCAAAATTACGGAAAAGAAAATTATGTAATAATTACCAATATAGATAAATAACCTTCATAAATTAATCAGTTATAAATTTAAATAATCAACTGATGTAGGTAAAAATGTATGTGTGTAATAAATACATATCAGTAAATCAGTTTATTATTATTATTATTAACGTCTGTACGTGCGTTCGTTAGTTCATTCACGAATTTTTTTTCGTCTCGCATATCTCGAGAACAAATGATGATATCAACTCCGGACTAATTTCATTAGATACGTAATTAAAAAATGAAGACCGGATAAAGTTTTCAGCACATTCGGATTAGCGGTTTGTTTTTTGTGGTAAAAAAACAGAATTAACTTTATTAAGATAACATAGATTGCATGGATTTTTTACCATAACATTATTATATAATGGCCTAAGGACCTTCCTTGATGTTAAAAACGTCAGTATATTATTATAAAATTTTTGTAACAAAAAAGAAACGAAATAAGAAACTGTTTTTGAAATATATTTTGTCTCGTATATCTTGAGAAGAAATGATGTTATCATTTGTTTGATATGGGTGCAGCCCCCACCCTTAGGTACAGAAGGCGAAGCCCCCGGTATGGTGCAAGGGGCAAAGCCTTTATTGGGGGCCTAGGGGAGAAGTTGCCTGAAATGGAAAAAGAATTATTTATGTACAGTAGTCTCTAGTCTTTAAGGACACTCAATGGGAAGTTGACAGTGTGGGTAGACCTATCCCCAAAATTTTTATTTATTTTTTTTTTTTTGCATACCTATTTATAAATTTTTTAACATAATAGAAAATAATTTTGTTTGTATAACCACATCTAGCAAGTGTTGCAAATACGTATATATTTCTTATATGAAAAGCACAGTTGTATTGTAACTTAAATTTAATGTTATCTAAACAAATTTAATTTTACATTTTAGATAAATAAATTCTTATAACTTTAAATTATTTAAAGAATTCGACGTTATGAAACAGTTTTTCTATGATATTAATTAATTTTTAGGTTAAGTATATGAACAGGTTATATTACATTACTAGTACCTAAACGTCAGTATGGTTTCCTTCTCTACCTACCTTTTTTTTAGACTTATACTGCGTATGGCATTCAGTGCACATAGTAGTAGTAAATAGTGGGAATGTCAAGACTAGAGAATGGTCCTGGACATGCTTGTCAAGATTAGGGGGCTTTTACTGTACTACCATAATCGATCCATATACCCTAATCGATCTGGTTCACAATGACGCGGTTAATTGCAATTAATTTGCTGGTATAGAGGGGATGTAAAATTAAAATGCTGTGAATCGACAAACTTTCCTCCACTAATATTTTGTAAACGACTAAGCATGCAACAGAAGTCTAATTTTTATTGGGGTAATAGCTATATCTCATGAGTTTACAGTGGACTCTTGTCACCGTGACATTTTTCTCACTCCAATCTGATCTCTGTGTTAGAAAGAGAGCCAACTTTTTTTTGGTTTTCTTTAACAACCAATATAGTACCCACCATAAAGTTCGTAACATATAAAAAATTTTTATTCTAAAATTCCTAGAAAATTTTATTCATAATACTTGATAGAAGTTGCATGTTTACAAAATAAAAATATGTCCATTAGCTTTTCTTTAAAGTTTTCTTTAAATTTTGTGTTACTAAATCGTTGAAACTGTATACATTTGGATCAATATTGAAGGCAAAGGCTCGATTTTGTTTATAGATGTGTCACCCGATTTTTTTTTAAATATAAAACTCAATTACCTGATAACGTACTATTGTAAAGTGATACAAAAACATTTTGATATGATAATAAAGTTTAAAAGATTGTACCAATTTATTTGCTTATTTATTCTTTTTTTTTTTTATAACGACACAAAATACTCAAAATTAATATTTTGATAAAAATTTGAAAAATTAATATTAATTTTAAAGTATCCACCCAATTTTATAGTAATGAAAAATTCAATTTGGACTTTGTATGTATTTAACTTTGTTTTAAATGATTAGGGTTTTTGATCAAGATCGTTTCGAACAAACTAAATTTAAAATTAAACAGACACAGAGAATGTTAAATTTAAAAATTTGGGGGGACAGGTGTCTACCCACGCTGTCAACTTCCCATTGTGTGTCCTAAAGACTAGAGACTACTGTACATAAATAATTCATTTTTCATTTCAGGGAGCTCCTCCCCTGGGTCCCCGATAGAGGCTTTACCCCATGCATTATACCGGGGGCTTCGCCCACTGTACCTAAAGGTAAGGGCCCTTATCAGAAAAATGATCTCATAATTTGTTCTCAAGATATGCGAGACAAAAACAATTTCATAAAAAGTATTCTTTTTTTTCAAATAATATAATTATTTACTGGCATTTTCAACATTAATTAGGTTTTTAGCCCATTATATAATAAAGACATGGTAAAAAATCTATATAATCTACTTAATAAATTTCTAACACTGACTGACTGACTGACTGACTGACAGACAACGCACAGCCTAGCCCGTTGGGTTTAGAAGGATGAGATTTTGCATAGGAGCTCCCTATGTAACGTAGATGAGCACTAAGAAAGGATTTTTAAAAATTCGTCCCCTAAGTGGGTTTAATAGGGGACGAAAATTTGTATGTAAATTCGTCATTTTTGAAGTTAGAGATATTGTATAAAAATATGGGTTTAGAAGGAAAATAAACTGTTGGGTTTAGAAGGACGAAATTTAGCACAGCAGATATGAAAATTGGCGTTTAGGCTTCTATCTATAAATAAAAGTCAGTTATGTAAACGTTTCTGGAAATTTATTCCCTAACGGGATAGAACGGAAAATGAAAGTTTGTATGGGAAATTCGTCATTTTTTCTAGTCTTTTCAGCTAGTCTACTTAATAAATTTCTAACACTAACTTACTGACAGACAACGCACAGCCTAAACCGTTGGATTTAGAGGAATGAAATTTTGTATAGGAGTCCTCTATGTAATGTAGGTGAGCACTAAAAAAGGATTTTTGAAAATTCGACCCGTAAGTAGGTTTAATAGGGGATGAAGGTTTGTATGTAAATTCGTTATTTTTGAAGTTAGTGGTATATAAAAATATGTTACTATGGTTATTAAAATAAATAATATCATATTTAATGAATCTTTAACTTTGACTGACAGACAACGCACAACCTCAACCGTTGAGTTTAGAAGGACGAAAGTATGCACAGAAGTTATGACAACTGGCTTCTATTTATAAATAAAAGTCAGTTTCTGGAAATTTCTAAGGCGTTAAAACAGAAAATGAACGTTCATATGGAAAGTTCATCATTTTTGAAGTTATAAACGTGGATATTGATTTAGGCTTTTGAAAAACATTAAAAGTGAGCAGAAAGTGAGTACCTAATAAAAAGATGTTGTCGATGGGAAATCCCATCGGGCATACGGCTAGTCTATGTTATATGTTAGTAAAGGTATTTCCGTTTTTTTATCACAAAAAATAAACCGCTAATCCGAATTTGCTGAAAACTTTATCCTGTCTTCATTTTTTGATTACGCATCTAATGAAATTAGTCCGGAATTGATATCATCATTTGTTCTCGAGATATGCGAGACGAAAAAAATTCACGAACGAACGAACTAACGAACGCACACACAGACATCACGCTAAAAACGATGGATTCGGATTCTAGTGGAGATTCACGTGGAGATATTTTCAAATTAGCGATTCGTAAAATTGGACCCATTACAATAACTTCTAATGAGAAGTTAAAAATACCGACTCTTCGAAAGTTAAAGATAGCAAAAATAACAGTAGCTATAAATGTAACTATTATTAGTTAGTTAGTTATTTTGTATACATCCTTTTAATCTTCAAGATAACTTCATGGTATAATTTGACATGAATTACAACTTTTTTAAACTTATGTATCACTGCTGAACTCCTGGTAGCTCTGTTATCTTACTTATGAATGAATGGACCAGATCTTGGTGGAGGTGCTGGTAAATATATGTTACAATATTTAACAAGATTTCCTTGCACAAATAGAATTTTAAATAGTAATAGATAAATCTTTTTTCAAACTAAGATCTAATTAATTAAGTTGAAAAATAAATAAATAAGAACAAATTTTTGAAACAAATTCCATTAAAAATTTGCATTCAGAATTAGAGATGTCGATTTTAAATCAATTAATCAAAAATCGATTAATCGAAACTTAAAAAATCGATTGTTTTTTCGATTTTGTTCATTTGAATCGATTCATGGATTCGATTACTAAAAGTAGGAGATCGATAACCGATTGCTTCCAAAAATAATTTTATTTTAATTGTAATTATACAAAGAAACATGTGTTAAAATGAAACAACAAAAACGTTATTGTTAATTGTCACTTTTTATTCGTTGTTTTCAACGAACCCCTCATATGACTCTATATAACTATCTCCTGTCCAGTAGAAGACTATTAATACAAAAGGAAGGAAGACCACCTATTTAGCAAACGATCCCTTTCCTACGAAAGCGACTTATTTAGAAAATATTTTTTTGTCAGTTTGTTTGAAATTTTGTTAGTGGTATTCGTCCTACATATTCAATTGCGTTATTTGCTATATAATTATAATTGAAAAGTTAACTCATGGCCTTTAAATATATAATCTAAGGCGTTTTTACACAATATTACTCATGTAATATCAATTAGGTCCCTTAACCAAAATTATCAGCTAATTTTATTAAACTTTCCAAAATTTCGATTTTCTAGATCAATCTCACAGAATCGATTCTTTTTTGGTCGATCCTTTTTTTTTTTTAATCGATTTTTTTAATTTTGATTTAAATCGATCCAAAAATCGATCTTTTTTTTGGAGAATCGACATCTCTATTCAGAATTGATGAATCCACTGAACGATGGGCTGCTTAAAATTCAAAAAGCTGCTAGAGAAAATAATGTTTACACTGAACTTGCTATACATCAATGTTTACTCGGTCTCTCTGTGACGTTCTCCGGCGTCTTGTTCAGTTCTAATTTTTTATGTATTTATGTTTAGGTACATACAAAAATGCCGTTCAGTCAGTTTGAAATTGCTTCATGTAGTAGCGCCAGAAAGTGTTGTAAAATCGCTTTATCGGACGAAATCTTCAAACAACACCAATTTATCGACAAAATACAAAACAGCGCAGATGTATCATCACATTATATTCAATTAAAATATAAGAACCATTAATTATTACATATTTTTCAAACAAATAATTGAACTGTAGATGTCTGGGTAGTGACACATGAATAACGTTTTATTTACTATTTAGCATCACAGTGGCCTAGCTTTTTTGAGATTAGAATGATGAGAAGGTTAATGAAAGTAGGATTAATTGTTATTTAAAGTTTATATTACACTAATTTTCTTTCTATAAAATAGATAGCACATATCTATATATAGATATACCTCACTATTACAGAGTGCCATCTATAATTAATATTTCAAACATTTTAATATAATCTAATGTACTTATCTAGTGTAAAACAGCGATTAAATAGTCTTAAATCATTTCAAATACAAATTAAATGGTTAAGCCAATATTATGGATATCTTTATTTAGTCTATTTGAACTTGCATTTTTCATTCCTGTCGAATATTTAATATTGATTATTATCGAATAATTCGTTAAAATACTTTGCTAATTACCACGCTTTATGAATTGATTTGAAAGAAAATTCATACATTTTACACAGAATTTCCATTAATATTCTCAACGGCAATCATTATGAAGGAGTTCTTAAAAAAAAAAAAACTCTAGAAAAATTAAAAATTATTCGTTTTTTTTCAAAGTCCTTCTTGTATTCTCAATCAGAAGACGATTCTGTGGCGTCTGTATATATCGGTTGTGACACTGATGGAGGCGCCGGGAACTAATTTCACCACAGATATCAAAACTGTCAAAAAATCAATTTATATCGGAATACTGAAAATGCGTTGAATAGTAAAATTATCTTAAGTGAAATTTAAGTATTATTTCAATATTTAACCCTAGAATCATACGTTGGTTTACGAGAAACGTTAATCATACATCGGCGTCAATTTGACGAATAGACTTTTTACGGAGAGTTTTAGAGTTTATTTGCAAAAAACATTTTTTTTACATAACAATACTACAAAAGCGAACAAAATATTTAAAAAAAATTGCATTTGAAAAAATTTTTTAATATAAATATTTATTAATTTTTTTAATCTTTTTATGAAAGCATATTTTCATTATAAAAATTTAAAAAAAGATAAATACATCAATTGTATCATAAGACATGTCTTTCAAATAATTCATTTATGAACTATTATGAGTCGGTGGACATGTGTGACTTTACAGAATGTGAAATTTTCTCGATCACAAATACTCCCGTAGATATGTAGTTATTTCCTTGCTATACTATTGCTTGTCATTTGTGCCGGTTTTTAATTAACAATCTGATAATTATAAAAGGGAAATTTTTTTTTTAAATCAAAATTAAATAGTTCTTTCTTGCAAAATTTTTAATGACTAAATCATACTGTAAGAGGTTAAGGATCCCCTTTTGTGAGTCCTTAAGGAGTAAAACTTTATTATTATATACAGCTAGCTCAGAAATAAAATTTTTTTAAAAAGTGGAATAATTAGCTAGAAGTTTTTGATTTTTCTTTTTTGTTTCTAAAAAATTAAATAGGTTTTTTAAATGGTTATATTAATAGCCATCGATTTATGTTAAAAGTAAATATGCAAAGTAAAAAAAAATATCATTATTTTTTTTTTTTTTTTAAAAGGACAAAGATAATAAATCAGCCGCGCACGTATAGGTATACTTGACACAATTAATCACGATCTTTGTTTAAAAAGGTTTCTCTTTTTTTCTTATTTATAATAAAAGATCTCAAAATAAAAATTTGAAGTTGAAATATGGAAAATCTTTTAGGAAATTGCTCATAATTCCGAAATAATTTCCAGAAAGTGCTTTTTTCTTTACGATAAAAGTGACAGAGAAATGTCTACTTACTTGAGAAATCAGAATATTGAAAATAATATAATATAATAAATATTTTTGTCTTCATTACCACCCGTCGCTTAGCTTTCACGTACCGTAAATTATGGATACCTACATATATTTATTATACCTACAACAGTAATCGTTAGTCTAAAAATTTTTTGCCAATAATTAAATAAATAATATACTTAATACCAGTGCTGGATTTACACTAGGGACACGCAGGGCTACTCCGGGTGGAAAAATTAGTGGGAAAACGTTAAAAAGTTACCAAGATTTTTTTTTTAGAGAAAGGTAGGGATAGCATTTTTTACGGTGCCCAGGGCATAGAGATGGGCGACGGGAAAATTCCCATTTGGGTATTTATTGGGTATTTTCCCGGGAAAATTCCCGAAACCTGGGTAAAAACGATTACTTAGCTGTACTTCTTTGTAAATGTGTTTTTAATTAGATCTGTATATATTTGTTAATTATGCGTGGAGTTTTACATTATATAATTTTGATGTAAAGTTTTCTAATTATTATTATCATAAAACCACTTCAGTACATACTGAATGTTTATTTATCTTTAAATTTAAAAATACATGCATACATATTATGTCGGATCAACATAAGATGACTTTTCAACGAAGTTAGCAATTAATTTAAATTTACAACTCAATGTGTTCAAATTTCAGAGAAATATCTACGTTTAAAAAAAAAAAAATTAAAATGCCACGAAATTCAATATTGACAAGTGAGAATCGAGCTAAAATTTCGACGTTTTGGAAATTGTAGCACTTAAAACATAATCTAAAGGGGCGAAAACTATGGAAAAAACTGTCGTGGTAGGCCCAGGAAATTGACACCGAAAAATGAAACGCGTATTGTACAACTATAGCCGCGAAAATAAATTGTCTAGAGAAAAACTGTCGAACAAAAATTGTATAATAACGTGATATATTAATTAGTATTTATGTAGTCTGAAGATTAATTATTTACGTTTAGAAAATATTCTTTATGAAACAGCGGTTTTGATAGTTTAATTCAAAAATATTACGATAAATAGTAGGTAAATTAAAATAAATACCCACTTTTCGGGAATTTTCCCGGGCATTTACCCCGTTTTTACCCACTTTGGGAATTTTCCCGGGAAAATTCCGGGTAGAATCCCATCTCTACCAGGGCAGAGTAAATTCGGCCCTGCCTAATACACAATATGCTGAATAATTCATCTTCATATTTTCAAAGTTAAAATCACAACTGGAATTTTGTACGGACAAAAGTAAAAAAAAAAGTATATTTCAAATTGCTTAGTTTTAAGCGTCTTACCCTTACGACTGAAACTGAATAATTTTGATTATTTATAACGGGTAAATTTTCAGAATTAAAACATTTATGAAGGAATTGAAGGCTAGAAAATTTTAAGGCTAGAAACTATTATCTGAAGCAGAAATTTTTAGATTTTAATTCGTTTTTCTATAGTTATAGAATTTCGTTATTTCAATCAACGTCACCCACAGCAAAAATGGTGATTTAGGAGAACACAATAATCGATTTGTGCAATGTTTTTTGGGATCTATGGAAAGAGTGAAAACTCTAGGAATGCATAACAGGGACACCCATGAACCACAGTTAGATATATAAGATAACTCTATGTTAATTATAATAGATGTTATAAAAAATCATTTCAAATTATTTTACAAGTAACTAAGTTTTTCATCTTCAATTTAGACACCATTGATATAGAAAATAAATGAATAGGTATACCTAACACATTTCTTTAGAGAGAGAAAAACTATTGACAATATGATATTTTCGAATGAATACGTAGACTTAAACATTTATAAAAATACTTGTAAAATTATTTATATTAATCAATTTTCAATATTGATGTCAGAGTCTAATAAAAAATAGTAGGTACCTAATTAAATTTAAAATTTTATTTAATTAAAAAATTAGCCATTATAGAGCGCTCCTGGTCAATTTTTCAGTTTCTAATAATCATTTTAGTAGGGGTAAGTTGTTAGCCCATATCGTTGGTTTTGTGATTGATCTTTTTATGAAATTTTTTATTAAAAGCTACTAACTAAGGTAAAAGTTTAATTATACACTTCAATTAGAATATTTATTATTTTTATAATAATTAATTAAATCACATTTCCATACTTAATGTGTATTGGTACGTTTATAAATTGTAATTTTACTTAAATAGTTCCAATGTCATTTAATAATAATGATAAGTTTACATTTATATAAATCAAATTGATTAGCAAATTATTTTTGTCCTTCTAAATCGTTGCTTTTGCCGTGTGTACCACGTGTGTAGTAATTGTTAAATATCTTTAAGATTTCGTAGTCCAGTACAACCACGAAGTCACTATAGATTCGCATTTTTTAATTTTTGTTATTGGTAGATAAGTATTTGGACAAAAATTAAAAATGTTGAGAAAATATTACATCAATTAAAATTTATTTTAGGGATTAAATTGAAAAGGAATACTATTTCTCACTATTGTAAACTATAATAAAACTTACCTTTTGATATACATTTCATTGTTTTCTCGTTTAGTAATTCACTATTTTTTAGTAACGTGTAAACAAATCACAAAATTTATTTAAATTAATAAACTATATTGTCACTGATTGCACAATGCTTCCTTCGTTTAACAATTGACAAAAAAAAAAACTTGAATGAAAATTTTATCTAATTTTTGATATTTTCAAAAATATTTTCATCTTTTTATTCCATTAGAAAGTGATAAATCAAATTGAAAAATTAACAATACGTATAAACAAAATAACGACTTTTCCGAAAAAATCAAAACAAAACTAAAAAAAAAATGTGTTAAACAACGCACCCGGTTATAATAAATAATTAATTAATAAAAATAAATGAATGATCGTTAAAGAAATCACGATAAACAATCCACACTGATCCCATGTACAAATACCGTATAGTCCTACTAAATCCAAGAGAAGTATTTAAAAGAATTATCTATGCTTAAGAGGCGATCCGATTATATGGGAGCCCCATAGTACAAGTATACTATAGTTTATATTACACGTTTATATGCTCTGTATGTATGTATTTGTGTTGTAATATAAGTGGTTCTCTTGGTGGAATCGTTGGTCTCCGACACGTTCGAACGTGGCGAACGAAACAGTGGCCTCTAGTGTCCAAATCGAACAACAACAACACACAAAACACAATACTCTTGCTTCTTTTGCTGCGTCCGTCGCTCTCAACGTCTACTATAGACACACAATATAAGGGTTTAGTGAGTTGATACCGCCAAAGCTCACTATAATCTGCCTGTCCTAGACGGACCACCAATTTTGTTGCTGTTTGTGAGTGTATATATTATACACATATGAGCAATCGGTTTTCCGTCGACCCGCCACTACAAGTTGTGTACGTACGTATCTCGACGCTCTACGTATATGCATGTATCAAGTGAAGTCTATATATCATTGGGTACTAGAGAAAGCTCTTCCCACTAATAATATCATCCTCTTTTAGCACACTATATCTTCCCTATATTTATAAAATGTAACAAAACATGTGCGACATACAAACGAGGATCGAACATGATCGGCACGATTCGGTTGCGTTCGCAAATATAACTATAAATTTTTTAATGTATTCAATTTTCATATATAAAATTAAGACATTAAAGCTGAGTTTACATTAGAAGAGAAAATGGTAAAGTACACTATCATACTTTTTATCCAATTCTACTTTACACTGGTTACTTTGGCCGAAAAATCTCTACATACGAAAGGCTTTTAGAACTTCATGAGTACGATAAGTACACGGTGAGAAAAATCATATAATTTTTGTAGATAAAATTTCAGAAAATTACCATGCTCTCTTATAATGTGCGCGATCGACGACCAAAGTAAAAAATATTTGCTGTTTTATAAATTTTACGGAGCTAATATTACGGAAAGAATATTCTATCCTTTAAATTTTCTATGATTAATTATAATTTTTATATTTTTACCGTACAAAATTGAATATGTTCGCCTTTTACACGATTGCAGTGCTGAGCACAGTAATTTTTCTAAGAATTTTCTCTCCGTGTAGTGATGAGCAAATGCAAGACCAAGACCAAGATTTGGCAGTCTTGGTCTTGGTCTTGTTCTTGCATCAAGAACCTTGGTCTTGGTCTTGCTAGGGCAGTGTGAATCTTGATCTCGGTCTTGGTCTTGCAAAATGCAGTCTTGGTCTTGGTCTTAGTATTGCTAAAACATCTCGCACTTTCTTGTATTTTTGTTAGCGAATTTTTTCCTTCTAAAATCAGAATTTTCTCTGTGTAAGATATTAATTATACTTTTAAACTATTTAAATAGTTTAGCAAGAGTCTTGCTTTTTTGTTGCTTTTGTCTTGGTCTTGCTTACTTGAGTCTTGTTATTGTTCTTGTTGCCATACTTATAGTCTTGGTCTTGGTCTTGGTCTTGCTCTTGGGATACATAGTCTTAGTCTTGGTCTTGGTCTTGCAAAAAATTCAAGACCAAGACAAGACTGCAAGACCAAAACTATGTAATTTTGCTCATCACTAACGATAAGTTGGTGGTAGAAGAAAACAAGTGGTAGAGTGAATATACCAATTTGTTGTCTATTTTGCTTTACCTAAATCGAAAGGAATTTTACTCTACCAGTTGCGTTTACATTAGTAAAGAAACTCAGATATTTAAAATTTACCTAATTTTCTCTACCGTTTACTCAAACAGTGTAAATTCGACTTAAGTTAAAAACTATCAATCCGTTTCAGTAACTTAAATTCTGAAAATAGCAATTAATTTAACTATTGTATATTTTCATAGAAACCGAAATAACAAAATTAAATTAGCTAATCAAAGTAAAAAAGCTTTTCAGTAACTTCTGTTCAGAAGACACCATATGAATTTCTAAAGACCTATATATGTCTTAAAAAACACCTAGTGATTTTTTAAAAACTTTATTTTCGTAGCAAAGTAAACCAACTTTATGTTGACACAGTTTTATTTTTCTTCTTATTTTTTAAATATTTTCTATTTAAGTTATAAATATAAATAAAATATTTTAGGTAAGAGAGAGAACATTTTAGGTAGGTTTGTTTGTTTCAAATATACTTATATGGTGGTGGCACTGGGAACAGAATATTATATATAAAGGGGCAGCTTTGTAAATGAGCAGTATTTTACAGCATTGTGTGATCGGCAACAATGATCAGGCAATTATTGGTCGATGTTTAGAAATATTTTCAGTAATATGTTTATGTAGCTCAGCAATATAGCCGTAGGGTCTGGTAATATGTTCTATATTGCAGCTATTGGTTAGTGTGTGGCCGATGGTATGAGTCCCCGAACGATAACATGTAAATATTGCCCGTCAGTGTTAGTTCTCTACTCTCACCGAGAGGGCTCTGTAATCAAATTTTTGACCAAGAATATCAAAATCTTGATTTTCTCATTACTGTAGATTATTTTTTAATTTATGCGTCCAAGTTTTGAGTTAAAAATAGGGTTTAATTGAAGTCTTTCTTTTTTCTAATTTATCCTAATTTTTAAAACTATGTATCCCGCACTAACTGGCTGAAAGATATCGGGATATATCTGGCTACACACTGCTCAACCATAATTGCTGGCAACATATTTCCGAAATTATAAACAATTTTTTGGGATAAATTCAATGTATAAACTAATAGTTATTTAATCAAAATTTCCAAAATGTGTGCCAGTTTTACCAAAGAATAACAGAATTAAATTAAAACATCTTCTATGCAAGACTTTTCTTTATTTGATTTCAAAATTTTTTCGATATATTTCGATATATTTCATCAGTGGCTACAAAGATAAACAAAGTAATGAAAAAATACAATTTCCTTTACACTTATTATGAACCTTAATACTAGTCCTATTATTCTATTGTTTTAGATTGAAAACTATATTGGATATAAAAATCGAGTTATGTTTTAAATTAAAACTAAATATAACTTCTCAATTCCTATTTAGAGTGTAAAATTTATTTTTTGTATATCTATAAGATTGAATATTTTTAAATTATGGAATTAAAATCAAAAATTGTATAACAAGTTTGCAGCCACTGATAATGATGTGAAATATATCGAAAATTTTTTGGAAATCAAATAAAGAAAAGTTTTGTATGGATAATGTTTGAATTTAATTCATTTATCCTTTAGTGCAAGGCTTTCCAACGCTAGGCCCGCGGGCCACAATGTGGCCCAGGAACGTATTATAAATGGCCCGCAAGATCAAGTTTAAAAATTCCCGCCAAGTTGAAAAATGTCGCGCGCCACAGAAACAAGTAGTGCGCGTTGCAAAAATAGACCTTAGGTAGAGATTAACACAATAGAGTGTTTTCCATTTAGAAAACACGGACGATATTGTTTGACGTTGTGCATTTTTGTACTTTTTTTCACAAAAAAAAAAAAGTATAAAAATGGACTGTGTGCAAATTTACAAATTTTTATAAATCATTTTACAATCAGTTTGACTGAAATAATCAGTTATCCTGCCAATATTCAATCGGAACTTACTGAACTACAAAATCATTTTGCACTAAAAACTCTTTTTGCAGAAAAAATATCATATCATCAGAATCATAAACTTCTTCAGAAGAATTTGTAGATTTGTGGAAATTGGTGCCAAAAGAAGACTTTCTTACAATAACTGACCTTTCCTTTCAATTTCTAAGTAGTTTCGGATCACATAATAGGTTTGTTTTTCTTGTTTTATTTCTTTTGTTCCTTATTTTGGCAGAAGAAGCTATTTACTTTATTATTTTAATAAACGAAAATATATGAACGCTTCATTTCGTTTGTTGTATAATACCTTAATTAATTTAAATTATTATCAAAAGTAATACATTACAGGAACCATCAGTTTTGCCCAACTGTTAAAAAGGTTGCACTGTCTTGTTCTAATGGAACTGGTTCACATTTTGGGAATTTGGTTTAAATAACTATTAGTTTATATATTTCCGAAATATGATCCGGCCACAGTATATACCTATAGGGTATCAGGAATATGTATGTAGTGTATAGAGTGAATTTTATTTGTTATCTGGAATGATAGCTTCGTCTTATTTTAAATATATTGTATCTTACAAAATTTATCTATCCTACTTCTAACCAAATTTTTGAAAACGAAAAGAAAAAACTTGTATTTAAAATAAAACTAAAAAGCAAATTTACGACTTCTCATAAGCTCTTGATATAGTTTACAGCACCTACTTACATACACACTTACGCCTGCTAGTAAATAAAGAATTTTTTGGGAATGGAACAAACGTATATATACCTAAGTGCAAACGAGTCGCCGAAAAAAAGACATATTTTTCTCTGTTATCCAAACTTATTATTTATTTATATTACCACAATATCTTTTACGTACGAAACGAGTATTCACATTCTGTTCATGAATTTGTCCGCACAAATCTCATCTTTAATTTCAAATATATTGTTCTATGTATGTTTATACATTCACGTACATATACACACACAGAGCCACCACACACACATCTACCAGTTTGTTGTATGATATTTTATTTTGATAACTCCACCCACTTGAAACAAACGTCGAAATATAACGCACATGCGTATTCCCCAACATATAATCCTGTTATCTTTATCATACTAAATAATACAAATATATAGCTATCACATTTGTACTGATTAATCATATTATTGATATAGGCGGACTTGGATGTAACCCACTGTATACCATATACATACGTACGTAGCAAGCATTGCCAACATAACACATTTGAAAGTTACTTACAAATATATTGAGTGTAGAGCTGGTACAAATAAATAAGATGAACTCAACTAAAATGAAACAAAAAAAAATACCCGGTGACGTATGTATATGTTACGTATAATATATGTATGTACCGATGAAAATTAAAAGATTGAAGAGTGAATTTTAAGTACGAGTAAGTGAAAATTCATCAAAAATTATATTTTCGAAGGGTTGACCAATATTTTTAAGAATTGAAGTATAATTTACATCTATTAATATAACATCGCTTGATAATGCATTCCAGCAACGAATGGTGTGAGCGCTGGGAAAAGATGTTTTATGAACAAAAAATTCCATTCTTTTAATGCAAAGTTAGTTTGTTTACAGTCGCTGAATATACAATTTTACAATATACAAGCTTATACGATTTTAAAAAAAATGAACAATTATGTTTTTAAAATAATAGTAATGCAAAAACTTTTTTTGGGTATAAATACCATTTACTATAACCGAAAGTCAATTTTATTTTCACATTGTCCTATCTAAAATTGGCAAATTTTAATTAAATGGGAATGTGTCGTTATTTATGTTAATGTAAACAAAATATCACAAAAAATTAAAATATAATACAGTGTTCCTTCTCAATAGTTCCGCAGAATGAAATGAGGGGAATAGCTTTTCCAGGAAATGTTGTTCTCCCACCAAAGGCCAATCGCTCGTTGGCAAGGTATAAGAACTTTTTTTATGTCTAGATTTAAAATTTATAGTTCAATAATTTATGACCCTGTCAAAATTAAAAACTTCAGGAGCATTAAAACAAGTAGGTGGGTCTGAATAATTTAAAAATTCAATTTAAACTAATATTTTTTATACAACCATTCCATAATACGATAAAACTCTAGTGGTTTATGTTTAATAAAATTAATATACAATACATGATAGATAAGCATAATTAGACTACATACTACCACATATTACGTATATGTGCGTATAGTATAATGTACCTGTAGGTACGCACACAGTATTGGAGTACTGAGTTATAATCTAATGATATCATTTTTATTGCAATCACCTATTTATGCATGTGGTTAACAAAATTCTATTTCTTTATTATTCAAAATCGAATTAAAAAGTATTGACTATTGTATAACATTTTTCGTTTACTGATAAAATAATATATGTATCTCCTCATAAAATTTTGTAAAACTACGCTCGCTTCTCTAAATGTTTTTTTCATAATTTTTATTTTGTATAAACAAATCAATTTTTTATACCTGCTTAAGATTTATGTTTAATTGTTTACATAATGAGCATACCTGAATACACTATCAGCGTATGCAGTGGATCAATATAAGCAATGCTGAATAATTAGTCGAATAATGATGTTACAAATTTAAGTTGTCTTACTATATTTATTTAATTTAGATAATTTTTCTTCCACTTAATATAAACAAAACAAACTTTTTGATTCTTAGCTTTGATGAAATAAATAAATAATAGGTGGTAGAGTGGTGGTAACGCTCGAGTCTCAAACTGGGGAAGCGGAACTATTGAGAACGGAAATATTCAGAATGTGCACTGTAATAATAGCGGTTTGGTCAACAACATATTATATGTGCTGATAATCTCGAATCCTCTTTTATTCAGAAACGATAAATTGCTTTATAATTGAAATAAATAACTTGAGGAATTTTTGAATAAGCTAAATAGTTGTCATATTTTTGAATTGATCTATCGATGAACCTGATGAATGGCACTCACGACTGAATTGCAAAGAGTCAAATAAAAGTTGTTTTTGCAATTTCTGGAACCCTGAAGACGTAAGTTAGCTTTATTTTATTTTTTTATTTATTTTAAAACCTATTTACATTTTTAATCACCAGACTTGGGAAAACAGTGGCCCCTAACAGAATCGCCATATAAAATACTTTGGATTCGGGGGGCTATAAATTTTATTACAAAGCTGAGGATTTTCCACTAGATTTAAAGATTAACCTAAGGAAGCTTTTGAGAATAAATCAGTAGAAATCAAAAATTACCCATTTTTCATAATTTAATATATAATTTTAATTTTAAAAATAATTTTAAAAAAATTAATGCTGAATAAATAAGTGGTCAACTATAATAGAAATTAATTAAGTCGAATTCAAAACATTTATAATATAAAAATCTATTTTCTTTGTGATTATTTAAATAATATGTATACCTCACCTTCTTTATACCTGATTTAATGTAAACAAAATTGATTGCATTCGTAGATTGCATCACTCTAGTAGGTCGCTCACAAGACTGAACATGGTTTTTTTTACATTAGAAAAATATAAAAATATGTATGTACATATAACAAGTAAAATGATTCATAATATTGGAAATTAAAAAACACAAACAGACACAAAACAACATTAACGATGTGGTATTCATAGTAGAACGTCGTAAAACTGATTTCTAAAAAGATTGATAATATTTTTACCTTTTATGATAGCCCTCCAGCTCTATTCGTAGCCCCCCAGTACAAAATATTTTATATGGCGATTCTGTTAGGGACCATTTTTTCCCATGTCTGCTAATCACGTTTGGTAACATGGATCAGATGTTTATTTATTTATTTATTTATTGTTCTTTTTTTTTTTAATTTTATCCTCTTTGGCTCTTCAGCAGTTTTAAATTAAAATATATACATATACGCCCAATTTCGAAATTCGAATTTGTTCAAAACTTTCAAAAAAGTTTCGATTCAAAGGAATAAACTTTTCATTTTTAAAAATCATTATTCAATCAAGCTTTCGCTTGATTTATTTAACATTAAAAAAATTACCCGCTAAATTAATAACTGCCATCAAGTGACTATTATTTCCTTTATCTACTCTTCTTTAATTTATTTTTCTAATAAAAATTCCCCCGCTCAATGAATTTTCAATTCCAATAAAAATTTAATTTTCCAAAGGTGTAAAATTATTACCTACATGAAAAAGAGAAAAAAAAACTGGAAAAATTGAAATAAATTTACTTTTGATTTTGAAGGAATTTATTAAAAAATAATTTAAAAATGAAAAATCATTCTAAATTCGAAGTCAATTGAGCCAAACAAACAAACAAATAGTTATAATATACGATATCTGCATCTCTATCGTATCACATAGCTAAAACAATGACAACAATATTGGAACCAAGTGTATTTAGAAATATTTAATACTTGAAATTTCAAGTTGTTTAACGTGTAAGTGAACGTGACACTTCGTGTGAGACTCCGCCCCACGGAGGAGTAGTGAACAACCAGTTGCTATAGTAGGGGCGTAACAATGTCCAATATGGCGTCCACATTTTCAGTTTTCATACTACGTCTATGTACATAACAGACAGACTAACATAACATAGGAGCGTCGCGACGACACTATTAGGATGGAAAAACGTATGTAGAATTTTCTATATTCGAACGAAGCCGACGGCGTCTGAAATAGCGACGGACAAAGAATTTTTCTAGTATATTTTTGGGTACAATTTGTGAATTTTTGTTGGGTGTTGTGTTTTTGGTTTTAGTATTTTTGATTTTGTGAAAATGTAGAGAAAATTTTTAGTGATTTTCGATCAACTTTTTTTTTAATTCTCTTTTTTTTTTTTTTTAAAGAAAATATTGTGGAGTTACAAAAAATTTAATTTTCTTTTGTATTTTCTAGATGATTTTTATTTTAATACAAAATTTTCCAGTGAATGTTCTTCATAATTTTAGCAATTTTATTATATTTGAATATTTTTTTGCAAGTTTATAAAATTTATAAAAAATAAAAAAATTTTCTGATATATTGTGAAATGAGTTTCTGAAAAAAACCTTAAAATTAGAACAATCTAAGTTATCTAAGGCCACAATGCTCAGAATTATTTCTACAATAGCTATTAGTTCCATTACCTAGATACATAAAAAAATTTCGACTGATTAAGTTAAAATCATGAATAATTTTCATATACCGACTTATACTATTTTTTTTAATTCCGGATAATTTTAAACTATAAAAATTAATAATAAAAAGACGTTACTTAAATTAAATTTCGCCTCTTAATTGGTGACGTTCTACAAATTCCCACTTACCGATTGGTTTAGAAGCCGAAACAAAAATATTTTTAGTCTTTGGGATTAAAAATAACACTTTACTCCCTATTATGAGGGGCTAATGTACCTATGTATTTTAGTCCCAAAATTGAAAAAAATATTGTTTCAATAGTACCTACCTAAGTACAGTGGAATTTTGATTAACCGTCGTTCGATTATCTGTCAGTTTCTGTTATCCATCATCCCCCTTCTCCCAAAAAACAACAAATCTATGGCATTAAGTATACAAAACCTAGTTTTCCAATCTAGATATAACCCCATAATAAGGAATATAATTGCAAAGAATATGAAATTATTTTATATTGGTAATGGTTATATTGGTAACCCCCTTTTATAACCTAAAATTTTTTCATATTGTAACCTAAAATTTGTATGAATGACTTTGGAAAATTAAATATATTAAATATGTATTATTATTCTATAAACATTTTCATTTTCATCCTAAAGCTAGTAGCAAAATTAATTTATTAAAAAAATTTCTGTTATCTGAGTAATTCGATTAATCATCACTGTCCCGATTCCGACGATAATGGTTAATCGAAGTTTTACTGTATATTAATTTAATTTTAAAAAAAATCAAAGAGAACTTTTTATACAAAGAAATAGTTTTGAAAATGTAGATATTTCAACTGCTCCTATTTCTTTTCCTTTTGCTAAACTATTGTAAAAGGACCCTTCATTTATCTGGCACTAAACACAAAATGTGGAATTCCGCTTTTACACAAATGTTCATAAAATAAAATCATTTGATGATGGTAGCAATTTTATATGGTCATTACTTAGCAATTTTGTCTAACAATTATTTAAAAAAAAAAAAAAAAGCTTCAATAAAAGTCTCATGCTGTGACACCAAAACTAAAAAAAAATTAAATTATCTTTTAATCGATCATTACTAATTGATATCGACACATCTGTATCAATTTTTTAAGTTTATTTTTACGCCATATGGTCTGAGTTTACTGAACGTGGCATAGTTTATACACTTGAGACCTGATTCGGCGATGTTTTTTTAAATGGTGCATGGACATGCAACATTTGACATAATTACGCGTGTCAAAAGCCAAGTCATCAATCATCGAAGTATACCTACAACCTGTTTGACTGATATTAGGTCATTTTAGGTACCTAAATGGTTTTTGAAATAAAACTTATGATGACAATATTTAAAGTTGCATCTAAATAAGAGGAATGTTTACCGTCAAACGGAGTTACAGTGACATTAAAGATAAATTTGAGAGTTTTGGGGCTACTTTAACAGTCCGTCTTTAAACGCCCTTAATAGTACCTAATAGTGTCCTTAGGTATTTGGAACTTTTAGGTAGAATATTTTCTTAATAAGAATGACAAACTGATTGTCGAAAATCGTTTTTAATTTAATTCTGTGTACCTATGTATAATGCAAAAGATATTAAATTTATCGAAACAAAAATGATGTCAAAGTAACCACAACGCTTTGAATTTTTGGATAAGTTGTCTTTCAATGCTTTGTCAAAAAAAACCACACTTGAAGTTATTTGGACACTCTTTTAAAAAATTTACATATAGGGCAGACTGGGGTAAAGTGGCTACTCTAAGACAAAATGTTGTTTAGTTTATTTATTTGAAAAGAAATACAGATTAATAAGTATTTAGCACATAGTTTCCTTAGTGCAGAACCAATAACCATCAATATATCAACAATATCTTGAAAGGTATTTTTCCAATTTTTGTTTTTCGCAACATGTGCAAAGTGGCCACTTTACCCCACTATGTTGGGTAAAGTGGCCAAGCGTACCCATTTTAACCCAAAAAGAAATGTTGAAGTAATAAACATGTTTATATACAAAATCAAACTATGTTTGTATCATTAATTAATATATATCAACGAACGGACAGACGGACGGACACTGAAATCTCATCATAAGGGTTCCTTTTTCACATTACTTTTCGGAATCCTAAAAACTGATTTCAGGCAATTCTTTTGTCTGTAAAATATAAAGAACTAAATAAAAGTTCTGAATTTAATATAATATGTTAAAATATTCTAAGAATTCGATTTGAGCAGCGATTGGAGACACTGGCCACTTTGCTCCATTATAAGCCTGGCCACTTTACCCCGTTAGACGCCATTTCGGAAAACCACAACTAATTCCAAGAAGAAATTTTCTGATTCATTGATAAGTATATTATTTTAAAGGTAATTAGACAGGGTTTTTAGCAATCCCAATTAAAAAATTGTATTCGTAATTAATAAACAAATAATGAGAATACAACTTAAGACTTACTGTACATCAACACTCGAAAATTCAGAAAATTGATACAATCTAGGGAACTGATCATTGATGTTTTAATATAATACTAATGGCTTGTCTACAAGCTAGTATTCAACTTCGCCACAAGATTGGAGTGGTTTCCGGTGAGTAAAGGTCAATGGCCACTTTACCCCAGTCTCCCCTAAGTGTGGGAGGGTAGTGGTGGTACTTGATTTTGTTATACATTTGATTGCCAAAGGACACGTCGCGTCGTTCTATTGAAATAAAGAAATTGATATTTTAGATTTTAAAAAAAATTGTACAAATAAAATTCTTCCGAAACACGCTTAAAGTAATCCCGTTTGATGGTATACTATATATTCTACTCATTCCTATCCTTCATACATTATTATGTTTGCTGGGAAGCGCCGGGAAATAGTCAGAAACCACTTTGAGAATAGATGATTTATTGGCAGTACCTAAACCACAAATAGCTACCTATTTCTGCTATTTGCTAATTTAAATTGAAGTTATAATACATAGCTCAGCTATTCGGTATTATCATTATTATGGACAATTTATAGTTTAAAAAAGTTTGAATTAACAAGCATCGGTCCGGTTATATACAGTTTTAGGAGTAAGTACTCGTAAGTTTTCGTGGTGTAGTGGTTATCACATCCGCCTAACACGCGGAAGGTCCCCGGTTCGATCCCGGGCGAAAACATATTTTTTATTATTTTAAATTTTAACAAAATAGATATAAAAATAATTTTTTTTTTTTTGCTGAATCAATCAAAACTAGTGTGTTTTACTGTTCACATTATTATTTTCATATAATATGCATATTATATTGTATTTGTTTTTTGTATAGGTACATACAAAATAATTTGGAAATAGTATAAATATTCCTAAAATTTATTTACTATTCTTTTAAAAAAACAATTAAGTTTTGTGTAAAAGTAACTGTATTAGGATACTACGAGTACTACAACACTGCATTCGTAAGTTAGTAGATAAAAACATTAATTTAAACCGACATCTCCAGCGCTGCCACCTTCATCAAAGTTTTATTGCATTATTTTATTTAATGTAGGTGTTTCAAGCATTGCTTCATATTTTGTTCAGTACTGTATTTATGTATGTGTACACATAAATATTGAGACGGAATAAATAAATTCGCTTCACTTGTTAAAATTTCGGTTAAATGAACCATCTTTTTTCGAACACTTATGAAAAATAAAGATAAATTTCAAATTTAAAAACAATGACATGTCAATAATCTATTACGTTATAATATATAGAGATCGGATTACTATGCCACACATTCACATCCACTTCCGAACTCACTTGCGTGTTTATATATTACGATTTAGCGGCAATCTCATTTCAAGCAACTGAATGCAGGTATATATACATGGTTTAGACTTTTTTGTGAGAAAAAAAGACGGTATGTTGTGTACCAAAGATGGAGTATATAGAGTAATGCACGTTGAATAAAGAAAGATGATGTACACACGTAACAAAATTATTGGTTAGTAGTTTGCTAGTGTCGATGTTAGTGGAAGGTCTATAAGTCGAGTATACCTAAGCTTACTACTCGACATTCCCAAATTATTTATTACATTTTGAAGAAGTATTTGCTGAGATGTAAGTTTTTAAAAAATATTCTGACTAGTTTATTGACTTACGGGAGCACTAAATATCCAAAAATTTAAAATTATTAGTGATGGGAGCGCTGTGAATATTATAAAATAATATATAGAGTGATAAGGGCGACACCAAACAGTTAGCAAGAAGTTGAGTTTGCAGAATGAGAGAAAGAGTTTTTTTTTTGACATGAGCGTATTTTCGCAGTATAGTAATTTTTTTACATGTTGTTCTTTAGACGTCAAAATATATATATATTAAAGTGCTAAGAAAATGCACTCATGTCTAAAACAACTGCATATAGTGAAAAAAGGCTACAATATTTTGTAAAAAAAGCCATTTTGACCACAGTTTGTCGATTTTTCTTGGGAAGAAAACGTAGACTTCTTAGTTTACTTTTAAATTATTGTAGCGTTAAGATAGTGTCCTATATTTTACTAAAATAATGAGAAATATAAAATAGTATATTGTGCAATAAGTGCGGGAAATTGTCAATTGCTCACGAAAGCGAAGTTTGGAGGATTCGACAATCCCGCACGAGTTGCACATACTATTTTTTATTACGAATTTCACATACTTTTTTGCATTATTATTACTATTTTTGACATTTTTATTACTTTTTAAAATAATATTTTTAAGTGTTCGTCTTTTTGTCTGAATTAATTATCGTTTAAATTACTTTGTTGGTGGTTTCTATAGAAATAATTATGAAATATTTATTAAATAAAAAATTAAGAGGCGGCTTTGCGTATTTTGATTAAATTTTGCGTGTTTTATTGTCAATTGGCGTGTGAAAAGTTACTTTCCACACGCAAAAAAGTATGCGAGAAGAGTACAGTGGACAAACAGCTATTTTGCGTACAGAAATATGTACGCCAAGTTAGTACTTCTCCCGCATGAGTAATAAAAAAAATGATACAGTTAAATTTTTTTGTCATATTATGGGGTCAATTTTCTTAGCTTATCGATACCTCTCCTTTTTGCGTTTTATTTAACGATTGGTTTTACTTATTGTCAGAAGGAGTGAAACGAAATGTGATAGTAAAGTACACGGTACAACAGTTGAGTCTAGTTTTCTAAAAAATTTTACTTTCCTACTAAAAAATGTGGTATTATTAAAAGCTCCAACTCTAGATGCAAAGTTTTCATTTAAAAATATTTTATTTAAAAAAAAATTACAGATTTTAAAAAATAAAAATTTTAAAATACATTTTAAAAAACAAATTTAAAAAAAAAGAAACAGTCACACATTTCCGATTTTTTGCAGTTATTTGGTATCTCTGTGGAGGAGCAGCTGCCCCCCCCCTCTCTTATAGATTAAATTATTTAAGAGCTGAAATTTTTATTACGGCTAGATTATAATAACAAAATTTTGAAAAATTGTTCATATAACAGGTGTATCTGACAGTGAAGACAACCGATTGCTATAGTCAGGAGCATTTTATTAGCTTTTGTGGCTTCCAAGCTATGATGCAAAATTATATATTTTTTTAACCGATTCAGTGCCATTGGCATGTTAACATGCCAAAGGAAACAAAGAGGGAAATATATCTTGCAACAAAAGACAAGACTATATTTTTAAAGTCATTAATCATTTTGACATTTTTAAGCTGCACTGGAATGGTTTAAATTGAAAAATATTGTTTCTCAGTTCTATAATAAAAATAAATTACAATTACACTAAAAATCCACACTGGGTTATTTTCTAATAAAAATTTTTCCCAAAAAATGTTTAAAGTTAAATTGATACCTCTCTAGTTGTCCAACTTGCTTTAAAATGAAATAATAATAAAAAATAATACTGCGAATAATTTTATATATAGATATTTACAGAAATATATAAAATTTGCTTCTAATAATTTTTATTGAATGTTTTAACATAATTGAATTTATAGTGTACTATAAGAACATGAAAAAATTTGTTTATTATTGTTAGCAAAAAATTTTCTCTCCTTATCAATGTTTTTAAACCTCTTTTACAAACAAAAATTATTTGGCAGCCATTGAATTAAATATTTGTATTATATTGTATTATATTTTTATTTAATGAATGTCGTAAAATACAGAAAATAACATTTAGTAAATATTTCGAAAAAAGAACATTTATCTTGGAAATGTTAGTTTAATACCGACTTTACCATAAAGTACATATGTACATATACAGTGTAAACGGTGTATACGAGCTTCAATATTATTATTTTATTTATTACCCCTAACAATTAGGAAAATAAAAAAATTCTACACATAGGTACGTAATATAAAGAATTTTCTGTTTCTTTTTATGTTTACACATTCTATCCTTTACAAGGTATTTTATTTCGGCATGGAAAAGATTAAATAGAAACATATATACTTACCAGTTTTTGGAAAATTATGGTTCAAAGCTATCAGCAATTGTTTCTAAATCCGAATTTTAGCCGAACTCTAAATTTGCCCACATGTGTAAATATATAAAACATCCCCTATATTATTACATTCAGTGATGGGTTAACAACTGATTCGTATAGTACTGGTCCGTACTGGTATGCCAGCGCAACGGTACAAAATACATATCATTTATCTATGCCACACAACAGTGAGTTGTCAATTCAAAACATTCCATGCTCTACGATGTGTTTACCATTTAAATATCACACCTACCCCCTTATTGTTACTATTATTATTATTGTTATTATCATTTCTTTTTCCACATATACTAATAGGTATAGGTATATTGAAAATAATGGGCCGCCATGTGCATAAATTGCTACTAAAGTTAGCAGTGGAATTTTAGCAATGCTACTACTACAAATATGGTGTACATAAACCAATATTAACCTCAATAAACCGTAGCAGTACTGAGATTTAGTAGCGAAATTTTAGTAGCGGGTATACGACTGCTATTAAATACAGAAAGTAGCGTGTTTTGAACTTCTCAAGTGACATAACCGTCCAATAGAAATTTACATAAAAAAGGAACAGTTTTCTAAGTAGATTACAGGCCCCGGAGACATATTTTTAAGACGTACGTTTAAGACGTGCAATATTAGGTTACTTATAGTAATACTCTAATATAACATCTAGCGTAACATCTAGCGCAGATAGACAAAACCACTTAAGTCCAAAATATCAACTTTACAGTATAGAGAGTAAAAACTAAAATGAAATGCAGGCAACATCAGTTTATTTGAATTATCTTCAAGTTTACATGACATTTTGTAAATTTTTTAAAATCAGTTACTTTCTTAACATGTAACACAGTAAATCATAAAAAGAATTAACTTTAAACCTTAAACTAAAATTTTTTAAGACATTTTTGTGCACTTAACATATAAAAAACAACAATATATATTTTATTATTAAAGCCATTTGTGGACTTAACTAGTTTTAGTGGGTAGTTGTCATAAAAATACATTTCCAATTTAATTAAACTATGTACTGATTTATTATTTTATTAAGAATTTTAAGACCTTAACCTCTTTTGTTAGTTTCTGAAAAGAATTTTTTTGATAACAAGTGCACAAAATATGATGTTAGGTATGGAATTGAATTTTGCTCTTTTGGAAATATATGAGATAGACCTGTTTGGTCCTTACTATAAAAAAAAAAAAAAAAAAAAAAAAACGAAATCAAAAATGGACTTAAGTACTTTTGTCTACCTGCGCTAGACATAATAGGATGGAAATGAGATAGAATATTAAGTTCGTCTAATTTTGCTTCATTCGTAGCTTTCGTTTGTTGATAACATACATTTTCAGTTGATTTGACCCATAACACCATTATCGTGATGCAAGTAGGAGCGCTGGGAAGTGTTGCCATTTTCTATTCAGTTATCTACCTAATAAAATATATGCAATCCAATAAACAGTGGAGGTACTGAGTAAAATGTTTTAACGTTATATTTTACAGTGCTACGTGGATTGAAATATTTTACGAAGTACTTATTAGAAGTTTCATTTTATAAGATTTTCGTAAGCATGATTGGAAGACAAGACACATAATTTACATTTAATTGTGCATAATTTATATTGCCAAAAACACTTACGGGACCGCTAGGTTTACGTAACTAACGCTATTATTTGCCTTTTATCGATAGTATTATTATTATTTTTTTTTATTTTTTTTTTTTTTTGGATATTTGAATCGACCCCGTAATACTTCATTATTTTTTTATTGAATATTCTAAAATTAAGTTTATTTTATTATAAAAATAAAATTTAGCTCTTTATCAATGTATCTATAAAATAAAATACTTTGATCATTCACATATTTGTTTAAATAAAAATGTTATAATGAAATTATAAAAAAAAATATATAAAAAAGGTAAAAAAAGAAGAAAAACAATTTTCCTCTGATCTTGCGTTTATTTTTAATCTGTTTTTAATTGAATTTGTCACGACCAGTTACGACGACGTGCTAGAAAAATAAAAACAACCATACCATCGGAAAATATGACAATTTTTTTTTATTTGATATGTTAGAAAAAATGTGTAAACAACACTATATTTTAAACAGTGAATATTCAATAAAAACGATAACATAACATTCAAAGTTTAATAAAATTATAATTACAGAGAAAAATTCATTGTATCTAAATACAATACACCAATACCTCAATTTGCGTCGTAGTTACGTTCCAAAAAAACACGACGCGAATTGAAACGACGCAAAGTGAGTTATGATTTTCTATAGCAAACCATGTAAAGATCGAAGACAGGTTTCAGGGTTACGAAAATACCTACTACTTTTTAAAAAGAAAACTGAACAAAGTAAACATTTAAAAAACAAAAATAATATAAAATTTTATTACATACATACAAAAAACAAAAAAAAAATTCAATTAAAGCAAAATAAATTAATTTATAAAAACAAAGTAAAAATTAATCATTTTCTGATGAGTCTATAGTGGCTGTTGTCGTAAGTCGGCTTTCTTTCACAATTGGTCCAGTGTTTGCCGAACAGCTTTTTTTCAACGTAAAATAAATTTCCTTGTAGCAATTGATATTCGTAGCTACCGCCTGGGATACTTTAAAACTTCTTCCAAGAAAATTTCAAAAAATTTAGAAAAAAAATTAAAGACTTGAACCCAGAACAATCCAACTTCGAAAATCTAACGACGTACAGTGAAAATTAGTACTTATTCAGCAGCGACGCAACTTCGAAAAAACGCAAAGCGAAACGGCGCAAAGCGACGTATTGGTGTAACTGACATAAATCTTTGAATAAATAGAAAACACTGGTTACATACAATTAGTTGTATCAAATCCGGAAGCAGTTCTAACTGACTAAAATTTTTTGATGCAAAAACAGTAAATGTCTCCAAAATTATGGCCCTTACGTAAATAGTCCAAAGGACCTTTTTTGTAGGAAAATGGTTAATTTACAAATTTTGTTTTAATAATAATAACAATTGTTGGACGACCAACAGAAAACGAGATACTAGCAAAAAAACCATGTTTGAGGTCTTCCTGGTCTATATCAATCCAAGCGGTACGTTATGTCGTGAAAAATCAAGTGGCAGTTACATTTTGTCGGCATACCAAGAAAAAGGTACGCAATTCTTATTTCTGTCAAAATGAAAATCTGTGTTTTTTGAAATTACTTTTTTGCTTTTGAACCTTCCTGCTATACGTCTTGAAGTTCTTGTTTTGTAACTTAACATTTATAAAATTATTTGTTTTTGTGTTGAACATGTTTTTCTATTTTTCTCATGATAATCATAAACAATATTCTTTATTATATATTTATGTAAATATTTTTAGAGGAAAAAAAATATAATTTCGAAAATTTTCTATTTAACTAACGCCCAACTTTTACAATATTTAGGGGTGAATAATATTTATTTCGTATTTGAGATGACTCTTCTTCCTATTGTTATTTAAACCGAATATCATTGTGTCCCGGATTCAAACATTTTTGGGGTTTTACAAAAGATTACAATATCAGCATATTTCTTTATATAAAATATAAATATATGCTTTTTGTATTTGTATGTTTACACTTTTATTCAAAAAAGACCATTAACGGGAATAGTGAAAAACCAAAAGTTTTATTAATATCCATTTTAGTAAATATTATCAGCTATTATTAAAAAAAAATTTCTTAGTTAACTGTTTTCTGAACTTACGTATCTATTGCTTTTAGTAAAGTTGAATGTGACTGTTTTAAAAAAATAAAATTTTCAAAGGATTAATTTTTAATTTGATTGGTTGCTGTTGGTATGTTATTATTGCACGCTTTGTCACTTTACAAACGTGATTGAAAAGTTAAATGTGTCGTATATTTTTTTTTTATTTCAATATTGTTTTTGTAATAGTAGTGTTCGGGGTTGAAGCTTTGAACCCTTCGAAAAACATAAGTATTTATATGAACAAATAACAATTTTTTCTACCTTTTTTTTAAACCATTATTGATGTTTAAGTTTTACAATGAATATTGGGGTTGAAAGTTGAATGTTGAGAATTTTACAATTGAAGACGTGAGTGGATGAAAATGTTATGTAATATTTTTTCAAAAAATCATATTCTTTAAAAGTTTGAGATATCTCATGCTGAAGTATCATACCTATATTAAAATTTGGTTTCATTACGTCCAATAGTTTTGCAAAAATTCAATGATAAACGTGTGCTATTGCATAGGAAGTATACATATGTAAAACTTTCAAACGTTTCTAGTGTAAAATTATAAAAAAATGTCACATAACACCTTTATTCACTTATGTATTCTAGTCGTAGTGTTGATTCTTAGAAAATGTTCCAAGTGAATATATTCTAAAAATAATATCATATACGATTTTTGTAATCGCAAAATGCTATATGCTCGTAACAATTCTAGAAATTTCCTAGAAATCCTAGAAGAATCGGAAAGGTCACTTAATCAAAATATTTCAGTATTTTGTGTTTCAGGTAAACAAGTATGGCATGAAAATTAACTCGTATGCAGTACGTAAAGAGATATTTTTTTACGGCCCGACATAAAAGTTTGCATTCGTCTTTCGAAACAAAGAGCAAGACTTTATCAAACTCCGAAAAAGAGAGAATTGGAAGAAAGGTTGTTTTCGATGTATTTAAGTGTAAAACTTTTGTCCCACACTATACGATATGTTATTTTTTTTATTCATTTTCTTTTTTTTTGTAAATAGAAGGGGTGAGTTTAAAATATTATTATATTCAAATGAGTTGATATTCATTTTTTAAATGTCACCAGACATGTTGCGTAAATTTTTAATAAAAATAATTGAATTTTTTTTAAAATTGATAAAAAAACATCTTCACAATAATTTAATATCGAAAACGTGTGAGAAACAAACATGTTAAAAACCAGTATTTTTTTATGTTGTGAGATAAAAGGTTATAGTTATAGTAAATCTCAATAATGAAAAATAAAAATTTAATATTTTCAAATTAAATTTATAAATAACAATACTGATTATGAATTTAAAATAAAATTTAATTCTGGTCTCAAACTTTGATCTAATTTTTTAAAAGTATGTTGTAAGTAATGTTGCTTTATGATATTTTCTGTCATAAAATTGTGAACATTTCTACAAAGTATTTAAAATCGGTGAAAAAATGACAGAGGTTTGCCTGAAATACACAATTGACTATATGGGATTTTTAGTGGCTTATAAAATATTTAATTAGAATACTTAATTGTCTGAATCTACTTAATAAATTTCTAACACTGACTGACTAACTGACAGACAACGCACAGCCTAAACCATTGAGTTTAGAAGAAAGATATTTTGCATAGGAGTTCCTTATGTAACGTAGGTGAGCACTAAGAAAGGATTTTTGAGAATTCGTCCCCTAAGTTGGTTTAACAGGGGATGAAAATTTGTCTGTAAATTCGTTATTTTTGAAGTTAGTGGTATATAAAAATATGTTACTATGCCTATTAAAATAAATAATATCTAATTTAATTAATCTTTAACTTTGACTGACAGACAACGCACAACCTAAACTGTTGGGTTTAGAAGGACGAAAATAAGCACAGGAGTTATGAAAATTGGCGTTTAGGCTTCTATTTATAACTGAAAGTCAGTTGTTTCTGGAAATTTATTCCCTAAGGCGTTAAAACAGGAAATGAAAGTTCATATGGGAAGTTCATCACTTTTGAAGTTATAAACGTAGATGTTGATTTAGACTTTTGAAAAACATTAAAAGTGAGCAGAAAGTGAAAATCTAATAAAAAGATGTTGTCGATGGGAAATCCCATCGGGCATACGGCTAGTAATAAAATAAGTATAAGTATTTCCACTAGTCATATTGGTTTCTAAATACAGCAAAAAAATTATGAAGGAGCCAAAAAGATTTCCTTTGAAGTATTTTCATATTTTGTATTTAAGTTTGTTTCTTATTCGGATTATATAATAGAAAGACAATAATCGCACTTGCGTCTATTACTTTTGAATCACAATAATATAAAGAGCATATACTGACCGGTAACTGTTTTCAAAAATCAACATAATTTATTATGAATTCGTCCTGTAAAAATAATTTTTAAAACTGCGACAAATTATAACTTCCTTTACTTAATGTCAAATAAGTTGACCTCAAATGAAAAATATCTGTAATAATTGTGTATTACTTGGCAAGGACGTAGTGAGTAATTTGAAATCCAAGAATTCTTAAGCATGTATGGCCCCAAAAATAAACTTACGGGTCGAGTATGAGTAAATTATTTTTTCAAAAAATGAATAAATTAAAAAAAAATGAATAAAAAATAATAAGATACATCGAAATTGCACCTTTAATAAAAATGAATAGAAAGTGTCTGTAAAGAAATATTTCCAAAAAAAAGTCTACCTATTTACTATTGACGGTGAGCGATTGTTTACGTTCCTAGAAAGGTAAATATTGCTTACGCGACAAGTTACCTGCTATGTGAACGTCAACTTACGATTGAAGAGGTGAAAAATATTATTACAATAAGTATATTCAAATATAAAAGATAAAAATTATTTTTGAATTTCCGAAACAATATTCATTTTAATTCTCTTTTATAATATCGCCCAACAAGGGTGAACCGGACATGAAAAAACCCAATTGTAAATATTATCTTTTATGTATCTGTAAATAAATCCGATTACGCACTCCTTAAAAGCTTATTTTGTTCGACCCGTTCCATTGTTTAAATAATATAATTTCCTCTTTTGCTCAAACGCAGTTCAAACAATCATAAAATTACTTATATAGCTAACTAATCTATCAGCGAACCAATACAAACCAATGTAACATGAGCGTACGCGTATGTAAGACACGTGCCGCTCTGAACGACACTTTATGGAATCTTACACGTGTCTTTTGTGTGCCAATGTACCCATCATCCACCATCTCATCAATTGCAGTGCAGGACGGAAAAAACAAATATAAAAATTAAACTGTGTATGTAAATCGTATCTAAAAAAAAAAAATATTTAAGTGTAGGTATTGACGCAAAAAAACATCAGGCTCTGTCCCCCAAAACAGCAACTGAAACTTTTGATTTAGAAATTGAATCTAGTTGTTGATGCTAGAAATTCAATTAATGGTGAAGGAAAATTTAGTCTAACTTTGAAAATTTAAATTGTCGATTGGAATTTTTTTATTTTCCTTACGAGTACATATACAGAAGACGGTGGTAAAAAAATGGGAATTATTTATTATTTGTTTTACTGCTTTGTATTTTTTTAAAAGTGTTTTTATTATTATTTGCTTAAGGATATCGCAACATTTATTATTTTTTTTAAAATCACGTTCGTTGCACATGGAAGTCATTTTTTGTTGCGAGGGAGAGGATATGCGTCGATCTACATCATTCTACGTAGTTAAAAATAAGATTTTATAAAAAAAATAGGTATTGAAAAGCAGCGTAGACTATTAACGGTACAAATTCTACATTTCTTGGATGTAAAATAATCGTATAAAATTGTTAAAAATACTGGGTAAGAACTAACAATGATTTCATAAGAAATTCCAACTCAAGCATTTTTACCTTACAAACAATTTCAATTTTATTTAATTTGTCAGTTGGCAAGACGGAAAATATGTTTTTTCTGCTATCTCCAAAATCTGTTTTTCAATTTCATTATCCTGAAAATAGAACTATGGTGAGAACAAATACCTAAATAAGAACTACGAAAATGCAAAATATATAATATAGGGTGAATGCGGGAGAGGTGCCGCACCTTTTGAAAACACTTGATAATTCTTAAAGTATAAATTTAATTGATTTGAAATTTGGTACACAATAAATGTAAACATTGTTCTTTAAAATTATTTGTATATAATTTTAAATTTTGAGTCATAGAGGATTCATAATTAACATTTTTGTAGTGCCTGCAAAGTGCCTCCCACACCTATGGGGGAGATGCCGCATCAAAGAAGGCGAGGCGCCTCATAGTTCATATTAAAAATTTTGCATTTTACACACATCTCCATACATGATGCATGCCGTATGTAACCATTTTTGGCACTTTATACATCTTAACCAGTCAACTTTTTTTTCTTTCTGAGTTCCTTTCAAAACATTCAGTACACAGACAATCACCATTATTTTCGTTATCTTCACTAATATGAGGGCTCTTCCTGATCCATTAATGGATCTATTATATTTACGTGGCATAACTTACAGTCCAAAAAAAAAAAAACTGTATAATTAAGGTATATAAGTCTATGTTTTTAACATGTAATATGATGCGGCATCTATACCAACTTTAAATGCGGCATCTCTCCTTTTTGTTGGGATAGATGCCGCATGCTGCTATAGCAAGTATAGTGCGGAATTCCAACCTAAAATTTCATACAGTACTTTTGAAATATACCTAAATTAATAACAAAACTTATTTTCATTAAAAAAATGAAATATACATTCTTAAATTCTAATGAATTAAGTGCTTGATAAAATATTAAATAGTTAACAAATACTTTCAAATATTGGAAATATTGTTTCGTTTCGGAATAGTCCACTTTCCTAAATGGGTAAGTATATTTTGGACGACACAATATTACATTCTCAAAACTATTTCTTGTTCAGGAAATTAAAAATTTCTTTGACTGCTTTTATGAATTAATAAATAAAATACATTGTATTATTTTTCAAGAAAAAAAAGAACATTTACTAATAAAACTGTCTAAAAACACATCTAAAAATAATTATTTATACTGCAAGTAATAAGGTACCACCTACATAACATGAAATTTTATTAGCCATGTTTATGCAATGAAAATACAATAAATTCGCCAAGAGCGTGTTGAACAAGTTTTAAACCAGTGTTCCTCAGTAATTTTTCATAAATATCTAGAATATAGAATATAGTGTGTTTTTTATGATTTATTGAAAAAATAGGTAAACACATTCGACACTAATACTTGCACATGTGTTACTAATGCCACTAATGAATAAATTTTAGATGGAAGGATTTTTTAACCCCTTATTGCATGAATTATGAAGGAAGTGAAGAAAAAAAATTCTTTTACTGAAAATGTCTTTCACTTCTTTTATTTTAGTAGTCAAATTAAGAAAAAAAAATTAACTCTTATTGTTTAGAAATTACTTAACGAAGCCATATATGGCTTCGTATGCATTCTAGTATTATAATTATAATCGATATATGACTCCGTATGCGTTAAATAAAAAATACAATTATGTTTTATGAAAATCTATATGCAATTTTATTTGCCATTGTAATATAAATAAACTTGACACTTTCCACATTTGGCGAATAAACGGAATTTTGAACAGTTTTAACATAATTGTCAATTTAGTTTTGTCCATTCGGAGAAATGGTCACCTTATCTGATCGCATAGACTTCAAAGGGAGGTCTTGATGCCTAGCTGGAGTTTTTTGTGCTTTTTTCATATAGCCGGGCAGGCTATATGGAGTACCTTTTCGGCTTGTTGCAGTACGTTTTCTGGCCACCGAAATTGATGGACTGCCTTGGCTGGTGGGAGTACTGGGGAATCAGAAGCAAAATCATCGTCACTCACGAAACTATCACCAGGAATAGAATTGACATGCTGGGATGTACCATAAAAGCGATACGAAGCCATATATGCCCAATAATAATTTGGATTAAACGCATACGAAGCCAAATATGGCAACTTCAAAATAAGCCCCAAAAATCGAAGAAAACAAGAAAACACAAACGAATCACAACTATTCCATGTTCTTGAATATATAAAGAATGTGTTTTGAAAATTTTTGATTTTAGTACTTCCCGTTTTATTGTTTAGTTTTCACAAATAAAATTAGCACCAATTAATTGCACTGTAACGGTCGGGCTCTCTGAACATAACTTCAAATAATTTGACAACCCGCACTTACCAAAGACAACAAAAATTACGTTCCGTTACTCGAAAGAGTATAAAGTTAGGATTTAACATTAGTTTCAAAAAAAATTTTAATATGTTGAAAAAAAAAAAATAGTAAAACTTAGAATCCATATATGGCTTTGTATGCAGCGATAAGGGGTTAGTTAACTTCATTCGGAAATTTGCGACAGGGGTATTATTATACATTATGTATATAGCAACATATTATATGATGCTTCGTTTATGTTATGCGATCTCTAGTCTTAAAAAATTATCCCATTTTAGTATAGACTAGAAAATACACCTAATTTGTCTGTTAATGGGAAACTTGATAATATTCCAATATGAAACTGCAAAATGTAAAATGATAGCTGAAATATCGGACTGATGTGGTCTACAAACATTTCTAGATATTCTTATGTTGACTGTACAAAAAAAATGTTGGAAAAGCAACAATAATATGTCACACTATTGCTTAGTTTAAGTACGCATATATACTATAAATTAAATATTTAAAAAAAAATTCATTAAAATCAACATTGTTATCTAAATGCGGGTTAAATATAGAGCTCAGGTTAGGCCACAAGTAAATATTAAATCATGTATTAAATATAATAAATTAAGAATCTCTTATTTATTGTTATATATACATATTAATTGTCACAAATAAAATTTTATGTCATTTTTGTAAATACTACGTATGTCGCATTACATGTATTTTTATACACACATTTTTACTATTTATTTTTTAGTCTTTTTTCATTTTTGAATTTGTCAAAGAAAAATATTTGAAAAATTATCTTTGTAGGAAATTTAAATTAATTTAATGACGTCAAAAATATGTTTAATTATCGTAGTTGTAGAAATAAACACTGAATTTTATGTGAAGGACAAAATTATAGAGTGTCCAGATTAAATGAAAAGGGTGCCTAAAAAAATTCAATCAGAGTAGGTACGGTGAAAACTGAGAAATCTAATTTGGGATGGTATGTTATATGATAAATATGATTTGTATTGATATAAGGACAAAAAAAAGAATAAAAATATCATTAAATCATTTATTATTTCTATGATGTCCTTTTTTCTCCTGTGCACAATAACAGATGTTTAATATGACTACGTCTAATAATAAATTGAGGAGTAATAATTTAGTACAGTAATATTCATTGAATTTGTCACAATATATATACGTTTAAACTTGGATATGTATATTCAAAGTAATCTATTACTTCAGTTCTTATCAACTTTTCCTAATGAGTTTCTTAAAAGTATGTGAAGATATCAAAGTCTTTCTTGAAATGTCTACAGTGAAATTAGTACAAGTAGTATAACCGATTTGTAAGTTTATTTTTAATTTTTAAAATGCAGAAATGAGTTAAAAATGATAGATTTTGGCAATTCACTTTCACATTTATACCTTTAGGAATAATTAAATGATATAAAAATGTGAATGTTGAGATCCATCAAACAGGAGGAGTTTAAAAATCATGGTGGTGATGAGGGAGAAGTTTTCGTAGTTTCTATAGTTTTCGTGCAATTTCAAAGTTGTAAAATAATATATTATGAGAAGTATTTGTACGATATTATAATATGTGGTTGGATTGACATAAATTCTCGAAAAAGAAATTTTTTTAAGGTTAACGTAATTTCCACACTAATCACGTCATAAAGTACAGAAGAAATGGAAACAAAAGTGGACATTCGGATGTACTGAAGGTGAGTTTAATTGAACTTGTTCGATTTTAAATATTTCATTAAAAATTAATTTGTGATTTCTTTTCAGAATTGACTTTTTAGGGCTTTCATATTAAAGCGTTCAATTCCTCTTTTTTCTCTACTGTTGCTACGAAATTTTTAAGGAAGACAAAACAATTTGTTTTAGTGGTAAAAAAACTTCACAAAATAACTTTTTTCGATTTAGCACGAAGAAAAAACATCGTTAACTCGTTTTATTTTTGTAAAAAACAATTTTATAATTCATTATCGTCGTTTACATTTAAATTATTCTCCCATTTTAGTACACGATTTTACCACCAGATATCCCAATAACGTACCTAAATAAAATTTGAGTGCCGCTTATGTGGCTTTCATACATAGAAGATTCTTCTATTTTCAGTATGCGCTTTGGAACGATTTTTGCTCTTATACAGTGTGTATTAACTAAAGAAGGGTTTAGCTGACAAAATTACACTGCTTGTTTAGCTTATCAGTTTTTTGTAACCAACCTTAAAAAATTTTTATGGTTTCTAATATCTGATCAGCTACAAAAAAAGTAAATATAGTTAGACAAACCATACGATTTTGTTAGCTAAGAAATATCGTCAGGTTGAGATAAAATCTAACAGTGGATACTGGAGTGACGGAGCTCTGCTGCTCACGGACATTTTCCTTACTAATACTTTATTGTATATCATTGGAGTAGGAAAAAGTGAATCCTATACTACAGAAAGAAAACCGTTGGGTACGATATAAAATAATATATAACAGAAAGTTTACCGGATTCAATCATTTTCAATAGTTGAATCCATTTTCCCAATATGTTGTTGACAATCTCGGTGAGGCTTCGTGTAATATTATTAAAGATGAATAAAAATAAAATTCGCACAGGGGACGAAAAATGAGATTGTTATGAAGCAGCGGCGGGCATTTGGCTGGTAGCTAATGTACGTTATTATCCTATCATATGTGACAACGATGATTCTCTTTTGTTAATGTGCCGTAAAATTACAATAGTTATATCTACACGTAGCAGAGATTTTATTGTAGGTTTTTTTTGTTGCTGTTGTTGTTGTTGTTTGTATTGTATCTCTATTGTATCGTTTATCTGTCTGTTTGTTTTGGAGGCCCTGTAGATGTTGACATGATTTTTCCAATATTTATTGAATAGCCATGTAAATTTATATATAGTTGTGAGGGTCTATGCTCTTTTGTTGCAGGAAGACTGGATTTATTTACTTTAATAATTTGGTTTGTGATGATAAATCATAATAATTACCCTCCTGGTTGAATTTAATTCGTAATTGTTATAAATTTCACTGTTTTCTTTATTAAAGTTCAAATCTAGATGTGAAATATTTTAAGTAAAGGAAAAGTTCGCATAAATACCATCATTTTTCGTCCATAAAGAGCAAGGACAAAAAATTTTCGCTTTACAAACAGCAAATGTGTAAAATATATGCGTTTAAATGTGAACATATTTTTATTACGTAATCATATACGTTTTATAATTTAATTGCCTCCTAAAGTTAGATCTTTCCTCATATTTTTAATATTTTTCCCAGTCTTTTGAAATCACTTTCCATCATTAGTGATGAGCAAATGCAAGACCAAGACCAAGACTGCTGGTTTTGGTCTTGTTTTTGCATTAAGAATCTTGGTCTTGGTCTTGCTAGAGCAGTTTGGGTCTTCGTCTTGGTCTTGCAAAATGCAGTCTTGGTCTTGGTATTGCTAAAAAATCTTGCAATTTCTTGCATTTTTTTATTAGCGAATTTTTTCTTTCTAAAATCAGAATTTTCTCTCTTTACGGTGTTAATTCTACTTTCAAACTATTTAAATAGTTTAGCAAGAGTCTTGCTTTTTCTTCCTTTTGTCTTGGTCTTGCTCACTTGAGTCTTGGTATTGGTCTTGCAGCCATACTTATAGTCTTGGTATAGGTACATAGTCTTGTACTTGGTCTTGGTCTTGCAAAAAATTCAAGACAAAGACAAGACTGCAAGACCAAGACTAATTTTGCTTATCACTATACATTATTTATCACACTGTTGAAAAAACGTAGTTTTTCGGTAACCTATGACTCAATACCTATACTATCCTTATTAAAACTCAAGTTTTAGCTTTAGAGTCTAAGGAGTTTATGGGTGGTGGTCGCATCTTTAGTAAACTTTGAGCTATATCATTAACACCACTGGACTCTCAAATAATATTTTACACGAAATATTAAACAAAACCTTTTGTTCTGACTAAACTGATCCCCAATTTTAATTCAAAATAACTTTTTTTCAAATCATTGACTATGGTGACAAATATGTGCACTATTAAGACCTAAAATTATGTCAAATTTAAAATCCCTGCGTTACATGGTTTTTGAGAAAAATCTCTGGAACAAATGGACCAGACGGTCACGAGAGTGATCTTATAAGAGTTTCTGTATTTCCTTTTAGAGTGCGAAACCTTACAAAATTATCGAGCTTTATGAGAACGCCATTGAAAATATAGATTACTTGCACTACTTGCACTTAACATAATTATAAAAATAATTTCTTGAATGCATGTTGCTTAGATTTAGTTGTTAATTTTGGATTTTTTAAGATTACAGAAACCTTTCATTTCTTGACAGTTTTTGATATACATAATTGTAAGTACTATTCATTGTTTTAGGTAATACAAAAACCAAATATACAATTGTTATCTTAAACATACTATAATGTGTATATATGTATGTGTACAGCTTTACCCCTTGTATATAATATTACACTGGTGTATAATAGTATTGTTTTCAACGTATACGGTGAGCTTTACAACTCATAACTCCGCCAACTGTGCGACTAAAATTTAGATGATTAATTACTCTTTGATGAATATGCATGAATATCCAACATATATACCGCTTCGCAACTATTGTACATAAGTACATATAGGTTATATACAGAGCATGGACCAAGTTTAAATTTTAACAAAGCACAATTAGAAAATACATAATTTATGGCTAATCATGTCGTCAATGCACAAACGGAAACTATAAAGGTTTTGGTGGAAATGTAACTTTTATGAATAGTCTTGCTGTCATCACATAAGCGTGTTTATTTATACTGCATAGAAGTAAAAATATTGAAAGTTTGTTGTTCTACCTTCTACACAGGAGCGGACCGCTAAAGCTTGAGGTGTTTGAGCTAACATTATTAGGTTTTTCTCCCCACTAATCCAAGTCTGAGTAGGTTACAATGAGTTATCCGTTTTTTTGATATATAAACTTGGATGGATTATGCAGACGTAGGGTATTTTTATCTTTACATTCTGATTGCATTTTTTTACATAGAACTTAAACCTCTTCGACCCCGAACATTTGTTTATATTATAGAGTATAGAGTTGATCTTGGTTTATTTAAATGCCTCTTTTCCCCCTTTCTATCGGTGTATCATATGTTATATCTATCTTAAAAAATAACCTCGAAAACATAAAAATTTTAGTTTGAAATTTAGGTCGAGAAATTAATAAATTACGTAGGTAATAAATATATATTGAATTAATTTTAAAGTCTAATGTAACACGACAATTTATTTTTAAAAAAATCACGATTGTCGTGTGACGGATATTATGGTACGGGGGCTGACATCTAGCGGTCAAATTTTGAATTAACGAACTAAAAATCAGATGGGCTTTGATATCGGCTATGATAATTAGCGACCTCTGTTTGTAAAAAATATGAACAACCTAGCGTTGTAAAGTTTAACTATTATCTTCTATATTAATTCATAATATTATATCATTTTGGGATTCCCCTTTTTTGATGTTTAATATGTATTGAAAAATAGTTAAGCGGTGGGGAGAAGTGGCGAATTGTTCATATATGTGGAAAAGGGAAGATGAGAGAGAGACGAGATTTGGACTTGTTTGAAATAGGCCGTAATTGATTGTTGCGCGAAGTCCAATAAAAAATATAATTATTTTTATTAAGGCATTGTTAAATAAGTAAAATGTAAAAACAGTTCGGATATATTTATTAAAACATAACATTATATTTATAATTTATTTATTTTAAAATAATTATTAAACTTTCGTTTGAAATAATGTAAACCATTATTATAGAATTTTATTTAAATAGAATTTTTTTAATAAATTAATTTCGCAAAACACACAACGGAGAGTAATTCTTCGACAGAACCCGACTTTGGACATTTTTAGGCATCCAATTAGCGTTAAATCTGCGTGGGACAATAAGTAACAGCATTTGGGCGCGAATTTTAAGTAGGTATTTTTAAATATAAGCTAAACCGCCGCAGCTGTTACAATCGTCATTAGAAAAGGTAAAATATTGAAAAAAAGTTAGAAAATTCCAATCCAACAAAGTAGAATATTCCATTATTTCCATTCAGTCTCTAAGGACATTCAGTCTCTAAAGTTATTGTATCACATTAGATTTCATATTCAATTAGTTATTTCATCCGTAATTTATTCATTCCTAGACCAAAGTTTAGAAAGAAATTTTCAGTATCGATTTTTTTAAAATTTTCGAGGCTTCTTATTGTTCAAAAGGTGGATAAAAATGAATAGAAATGGATATCGATAGAAAGGAAAGAAAAATAATTATTAATCTGTGCCAAAATCTACTTTACATTCCCCGAGAAAAACAAAAGTACGAGGTCCTAACTCGAAATCCGATAGTCATAAAAAAAATTTTAAGAAAACATTTAAATTCTACGTAAAAAATTTCTACCAAATGTGTAGAGAAAAATAACATTATTCCTACCAGTATAAAGGTATTAAAAAAAAAAATGAAATGAGTTTTTGACTATTGCCCCTAGGAATTCAGGAAGTTTTAAGGCAGCATTATACGTGTTTAATGCTTCGACATAATTCACCTAATTTAGCGGAAACTGTACCCCTCACCGTTTACGGTATCCTCATGCTGGTAGTTTTATTAGGGACATCCTGTATTGTAAAAAAACATTTTTTAATTTCTTGAAGTAGGTTGGTACTTTTTTATATTGAAAAGTAGGGAACATTTTTAGGCAACTGCTTCGGTAAAAAGGGCAATAATGTTGAAAATGGCTCGAGATTTTTTATATATGTGTACTAATTTGATGTCATAAATTCAGACACCACGCGGGCAAAGTCGCGCGTAAATACTAATAAATACATACATGGCTACAATTATGGCTATCATCAATAACGTGTACCTTTTGGGATGTGCTTAAAAATTTGCATCCGGTATTTGAATTAAACGTACTATTTCGGTGGCCTGTTAGACATACCGGTTTACTCGGGTGTCCCACTCCTTATGCAAATGTAAAGTATACCAATTGTTTCATAAATATTTAATTCCAAATATACTTATTATATAAATAATGTAAATATTCTATTCTATCTACATATCTAATTTCTTAGAATGTTTAACTGAAGGGAATATGCATGTTTTTTAGAAAATTGTCAAACATTTTTTAAAATATCTATACATGTCACAAATTCTTATGACAGTTCTTTTTGTTTGATTAATTAACTTCCTATTGGAAGTTATTGTAATGGGTCCGATATTACGAATCGCAAATTTTGACATATCTCCACGTTTCAAGGTCACTAGAATCAGAATCCATCGTTTTTAGCGTGATGTCTGTGTACGCGTTCGTTAGTTCGTTCGTTCCTTCGTTCGGTCGTGAATTTTTTTTCGTCTCGCATATCTCGAGAACAAATGATGATATCAACTCCGGACTAATTTCATTAGATGCGTAATCAAAAAATGAGGACCGGATAAAGTTTTCAGCAAATTCGGATTAGCGGTTTGTTTTTTGTGGTAAAAACGGAATTAACTTTATTAAGATAACATAGATTATATGGATTTTTTACCATAACATTATTATATAATGGCCTAAGAACCTTCCTTGATGTTCAAAACGCCAGTATATTATTACAAAATTTAAAAAAAAAAAAACGATATAAGAAACTTGAAAAAATTATATTTTGCCAAAATATATTTTGTCTCGCATATCTTGAGAACAAATGATGTTATCATTTGCTTGATAAGGGTGGAGCCCCCACCCTTAGGTACAGAAGGTGAAGCCCCCGGTATGGTGCAGGGGGTAAAGCTTCTATCGAGGGCCCAGGGGAGGAGTCGCCTGAAATGAAAAAAATAATATTTATGTACAGTAGTCTCTAGTCTTTAAGGACACCCAATGGGAAGTTGACAGTGTGGGTAGACCTGTCCCCCAAATTTTTTTTAGTTTTCATAACGAAATTAATGTAAATTATCTACCTTAAATAAAAATTCCGCCAAAACAATACAATCGAGCAATGCAACGATCCTATTGATTGTTACATTTATGACGTATAATGTAAGTTTTCACCAAATTTTGTAACTGTAATAGCTAGAAAACAGAATGGTAAATGTTATTTACCCGTTAAGTTACCTGCTATTTAAACGCAAACTTATGATACAAGTAATTGCAAAAAAAAAGTTTAATTCATTTTTAACAATATTAACAAATGCTATTTGCACTACAAAAATTACATGAAAGAATTTTTCAATTTGCTCTGCATAGATTGACAACTTCAAACAGATTTAAAACTTTTAAAACTAATGTCCGCAAAACAACACACAGTGCGAGATACTACGATTATACATATTAATAAAATCTAATTTTTGAGTTACCTAAATCAGAATCTCTTCTTATATTCCATAAGCATCGGGGAAGTAAAACGTACCTGCATTGCAAAAAATATAAGCTCTACGCTTCTTCTAGTGTTTTTATAATACACAGTCATGACTAGTGTGATCTTCATAGTTTTTCCAGCCTATATGTAATTTCATACCAAACATACATACTTATGTTCATGTATCTAAATGTAATAAATCTTAATAAAACGAACTCTTTTTAACAAAAGAGAAGAAGTCGTTAGAGAAAAAGTTAAATACTAATTAAACACTTTGAATATTTAAAAGCTTAAAAGCCTCCCATTATATATCACATCAAGTAACATTTATATTGTTACCAACTTTGTTACAGTATAATAATATATTCTATCTGTCTAATATATATATATATATATATATATATATATATATATATATATATATATATATATATATATATATATATATATATGTATATATATATGTATATATATATATATATATATATATATATATATATATATATACATATATATATATATATATATATATATATATATATATATATATACATATATAATATATATACATATATAATCACGGGTAAATGTCTATGTTCATTTGGTAAAGGTTTGTTCTCTATTAACAAAATCATCGTTCATAGAATGTTTCGTCTGAAATTTTTAGTTTTTAGTTTTTGCCCTTTAACTCACCAATTTGATAATATGATCTGTCAAATTTCGGTTATCTTTGTGAAGTTTTTCAGATCAATAGGTCTTTTAGATTTTTCCTGATCATGGTATTGGAACAGCATCGAAACCGGGCGAGGTGATATTATTGATTTTTTAAGAAAAGCTAAAGATTTTTTTGTACCGCCGTTTTAAGTCATATGATTATATTCAAAATATTATAACTAACGTTTAAGTTTCTTATATTCTCTTGTTTTTTAGGCATATTATGCACATTTTTGGACCAAACAACTGAAAATTCAGTAAGTTATTCGCGATCTCCCAAGACTCCAAAAAAAGAGTTCCCCCACTGCTGCAGTGATAGCAACCTTCACAACGCCTGAAATCAAAAAAAAACAACAAAAAGCAAAAATTAAACTAGAAGGTATTGCCTGTGTCGTGAACCTCAATCGAAAAAAAATTGAAATTTAACAAAATGGCGGAGTTTTTTAAAAAAAGTTTTAAAATTTCTTCGAAAATTTGATGATTTTTGGCCTGCTAACATTACATATTTTATTCGATCGGAAAATTCAAGGTTCATGGCACGAAGAAACATATATAAAAGAAGCTGCAAGAAGAATCAGCTCGATCGGATGATTTGTCTTCGAGTTATAACTGCCGCAAATTTGAAAAATGTAGTTTTTCTTTACTTTATCTTTAAGTTTTAACCCTAGAATCATACATACTCGTTAAAACGACGAACGAACTTCTCTACCTGCTCCAATAATGTGACTTGTCGGTACCTGCTCGTTGTGAAACTTTCCGTTATCTAATTTATTTGTTATTATAACACATAACACATATAAATTTTATTTATAGCTATTGTCGTTTTTTTATACTAAAATAGTGTGCGTCAAAAGGACGACGATGTATGATTAACCTATATTTTTTTTTAAAGATTTTGTACTCCACATATAAAAGTTTTCCTAATTTTTCTAAAATCTATTAAAGATATGGATGTTATAATTAATTTATTCAATGATTATGATAATGTGAAAGATGATTACAGCTGTTTGACTTATAGAGACGACATAATACTGAAGTTTGAATATATTGAATCGAAAACTAAGGAATGCGTTTCGAATGACTAAATAAAAGATTAATAATTTATTTTGTGGAAAATATTTTAATTTTTATTATTTTTTGAGATCTTATTCGAAAAATTACTAACAAATTTTAGAAAATTTACAAATGTGCCTAATGGGGAAATAACTACGTATCTATAGGAATATTTATGACTGAGAAATTTCACGTTCTGTAAAGTCACACATGTCCACTGATTCATAATAGTTCATAAATTAATTATTACAATTGATGTATTTATCTATTTTTTAATTTTTATAATGAAAATATGCTTTGATAAAAAGATTAAAAAAATTAATAAATATTTACATTAAGAAATTTTTCCAAATTCAATTTTTTTAAATATTTCGTTCGCTTTTGTAGTATTGTTATGTAAAAAAAATATTTTTTGCAAATAAACTCTAAAACTCCCCGTAAAAAGTCCATTCGTCGAAACGACGCCGATGTATGATTAACTTGACTCGTAGACCAATGTATGATTCTAGGGTTAATCACTGAGAATTTTTACTAAAATTATTTACGATGTATTCATTATAACGGTCATAGTAAAACTAGATGCATCGTTTAAATGTGCCAGGGCCTAGCTTCTCCACAGTATATGACTGGCAGCCACGTCCAGAAACTTCCAAACTATCAACTTTCATACATTTCTCAATATCTCAAAGTTAACAGTGAAAATCAGAATCCGCTCTTCGGATGTCTGTAACTCAGAAACTATTTGAGATATGGACTTGAAATTTTAGTATGGTATTTTAAAGTTATAGACTATCGAAACATGCAAAAAAAAATTTCCCCGTTTTTTCAAAATGTCACACTAGTGGTCTCCACTCTCCCTTAATAACGCAGTTTTATCAACCTAAATATCCATTTACCGCAACATTTGAACGTTCCATATTATACCTATTTCTAATGTAGCTATATACAGACATTTGTATATGTAGTAAGTATGTACTGTGGTACATACAGACGCGGTTTTTCAAATAAATAATACCACAGTTTATGTATACAGGAACAGTATATACATATATTGTATAATATATATTTTGCATAAGTTAATTATGAGATATTACAAACGGGATTTTCTTGAATACACTTGAATAATAATTATAATAAAACAATGCATCAACAATCCAACGTTAGAATAATATGTTGGTATGTACATATTTATTGTATAAATTATATAAGCGCGCTCTAAATAATATATACGTACATATATGTATACGAACCTAACCATAGAGCACTAGAGATAAAATACCTATCTCTATACTACTGGAATCAATGTAACCAGTTGAGATAGAAAATATGTTGTATACGTGCACGGTGTTTACTTTGTATTTGTGCGGTAAACTCTGTTAGTGTGAGTGATCGGTGGTGGTGATAGCCGTCACGTGACTCTGGTTCGCATACATATGTGTGATACCACAACGCTACTTGTGTGGGTTCTACAATGCTAACAACAATCAAATCCATTGTTGTTTGACTGGCCTACACTCAGCGACGCGACGGGTACTGAGCAAGTGACTACTAAGTAGCCTAAAATGCACATAAATGCCCATAAGTGATTGCAGAAAAGAGATAGTTGTATTCGTTCTATTTGCTCTATGAACGTAACTAACATGCTTTTGTACCTATATAAATAAAAAATTATTTACGTGTGTGAAGTAAGGCAGAAATACGAAAAATGAAAACTAAAATTAGAGGTACAAAAAACGTAAATCAGAACATATAAAAAGAGAAAATGGGTAGAAAGTATATAACATATAATTTTCCTTTTAAAGGTTGTTCAGTAAAATTAGAAATAATGAACATTCCAAGAACTTATTTTAACAGAGTAAAAAAAGTGTATTTGTAATTTTTTCATAATTATGCTCTTGTAAGTGAGTTACTTTTATTGTTTTTTTTTTTTTTTTTTTTTTTTTTTTTTTTTTATTGTATATTAGTTATAGACGCCCGATATCTAAGATCCTTAGCGTCTACTATAAATTAATTTACAATAACAAAATGCGATAATTCTAACATTGAACAATACAGTATTACAAACAGATACAGATAATTATAATAAAGTTTTGGTAAACAAAAATATGTTATTTAAATTTAAATACATAATTAGAAGTTCGAAAAAGTAATTAGATTATATAAATATCTATACAATTATTGATGATAATAATTTTTACTATAATTTACAGTTTGTCCCACACTAAGCATGTCTTTAAAAAGTTAATCACTTTTGCCACTATTTGTTCATCATCACTTAATAAGTAGCTAATTTGCTGATTTTCACTACCCAATATACGATTGCGTATTGCACTGTACATTAAACACTCTGTCAGAATATGGCTTACTGTGATGGGCACGTTACACTGTGTACAGATCGGGACTTCTTGCCTATTCAAGAGATGCATATGTGTGTAAGCAGTATGACCAATTCTTAGCCTACAAAGATTGATTTCTTCTCTACTTGAGTATCGTTCCGAAGTCTTCCAGTAACCAAGGTTTGTTTTGATAGTCCGTAGTTTGTTTTCTTGCACCGAATTCCAAAGTTGTCCGCGCTTATAGTAAAATTTAGATTTGATCGTAGTATAGAAATCAAGAATAGTAATGGACAAGTTTGAGCAGTCATGTTGATTAACTAATGTCCGTGCGACGCTATCGGCCAGTTCGTTGCCTACAATGCCTACATGACTAGGTACATAAAGAAATGTAACTGAACAGGAAATTTCGTGGAGGTAATGAAGGACATTGTGAATATCAACAATAAAGGGATGGTTACCTGAAATATCTTGTACTGATTTCAAGGAACTTAAAGAGTCTGAGCAGATTAGACTAAATGGGTTACGGTCATTTTGTATTTTTTCTAAGGCGAGTTTTATTGCGAAAAGTTCAGCCGTATAGACAGTTGTCTCTTTAGGTAACAAATACGAAGATTTAGAGCCACTTGTTACCACAGCACAAGAAGTATGCGCCACAGATTTGGAACCGTCGGTGTAATAAATTTTATAATTATTGTACTTGCAATTAACTGTTTCGAGAAATTGTTGCTGTAAAACGGTATTATGGATTTCTGCTTTATTTTGATTAGCTAGTACTAGATCTACGTTAGGCCGGGTACATTTCCAAAATGGAACGACGCGAGGTTTTAACTGGATTAGCTTTATGTTTTCGTATTCCATATTGTTAAGGTATTTATTACATCGAATAGCCAATGGATGCAGCTTATCAGCTTTCTGGTAAAATAATTCGTTCAAATTTTCGTGTCGGGTAACTATGTCGTTTACAAGATTTTCAGTGTTGATTTTTACTTTTGCTAAATATTTTAAGCTTAGCTGCTGCCTTCTGTCTTCTAGTGTGGTTTCGTTGACTTCATTTAGGAGACTGATGACCGGACTTGATTTAAAAGCTCCTGTTGCCAACCGAAGAGCTTGATGCTGAATTCTATCCAACTGTTGAAGAATACGTGGGCTTGCAGAACCATATATTTGACAACCGTAATCCATTTTAGACCTAATTAGCTGTTTATAAAGAAATAGAAGGGTTTTTCTACTAGCACCCCAATTTGAGTTTGATAATGACTTCATAGCGTTTATAGTGTTCTGACATTTTAATTTCAAGTTGGATATGTGGTGTTTCCACGTCAATGAGCTATCGAACGTAACACCTAGATATTTGTGAGAAGTTGTTATTTCTATTGGTTTGTTATATATCGAGAGTCTAGGTGGATCAGTGGGTCTCCTTAATTTTGTAAATACCATGCATTTGGTTTTAGAAGGACTGAACTGCAAGCCTTTCGATGCTGCCCACTCTGTTAGATTATTAATGGATTGTTGCAAGTCATTTTGAATTCTCTTAATATTGTCGCCACGTTGATAGATTGTCATATCATCCACATATAAAACGATTTTGGACGGGCATTTAACCACAGCAACGACATCATTTATAGCAAATGTGAATAATATCGGACTAAGGATCGATCCTTGCGGTGTTCCATTAATTTGAGTCTGTTGGGATGAAATTACGGATCCTAGTCGCACAGAGAAGTATCTGTTCTGTAGAAAGTTACGTATAAAGGCAAGAAGGCTTCCTCCCACATTAATTGAAATCAGGGCTTGCAAGATGCAGGTTCTCCAAAGTTGATCGAAGGCTTTCGACATATCTAAAAAGATGGCTACCGTGTATTGTTTACGTGCGAAACCCTCTTTTATTTCGCTTTCGAGTGCAGCTAAAGCGTCAATAGTGGATCTATTTTTTTTATAGCCGCATTGTTGTCTGCATATGATCCTTTTATTATCTAGTATCCATTTTAAGCGTTCACATACCATTTTCTCCATTATTTTGCAAGGATATTAGTTAAAGAAATTGGGCGATAGTTTTCTAACTTTGTTTTGGGTTTGTTCTCTTTCAAGATCGGTAATATATGACTGTAACGCCAAGGAGAAGGAAATTCTTGATTTTTCCACAGATGATTAAAGAATAGTAAAATAGAATGAAGAGAATTATCGGACAGGTGTTTAATCATATCTATATGTATTTGATCGGGACCAGGAGCAGATCTTCTCATGTTGTTTATGGCTGATTTAAGTTCATGAAATGTGAAAGGTAAATTGTAGTCAGCTTCGTTGTCCACTAAAAAACTGCTTAATGACAGATTTTCCAGACGTCTTTTAGTTTGTAATTGTGCTTCATTCAAAAGATTGTTGCTAGATGATTCAGCGAAGTGCGTGGAAAATTCTTCAGCAATTACTTTTTGATCTGTAATAATATTATTATTTAATTCTACAAAGTTTATGCTATTCAAACCATAAGAATTAGTTATTTTCCTTATACTTTTCCAAAAAGCGGATGTTGATGTACTTTGATTAATGGACAAAATAAATTTTTCCCACGAGGTTTTCCTGCTGCTTCTGATAACTTTTCGGCATTTGGCTCTAGCTTTTTTGAGACAGATTAAATTTGAAGTTGTGGGGGATTTTTTAACTAAATCCAGATAATATTTTTTTTCTCTTAGCGCATTTGCACATTCCTCATTCCACCAAATAGCATTTTTTGTTTTCAAAAGTTTGTCAGATACTGGAATATTTTTGAATCCGGCGTTATAAATAGTCGTCGTGATATATTCGTATGTTGATTCTGTATTAATATGTTCATTTTCTATACTGAGCTCGGAATCGTTTTTAAAGAGTTCCCAATTGGCTTGATTCATTTTCCATGACGGAAATTTGTGTTGTGCTTCTTGAGTACCACCGAGAAGATGAATAATTTGTGGAAAATGATCGCTACCATATAAATTGCAAAAACAATTCCAATGAATTTTAGAGACGATGGATGGTGAACATAAGGTGAGGTCAATACATGTTAATGTACCATGTGTTAGACTTAGATGGGTAGCCTGACCGGTGTTGAGTATTGCAAGATCTTCTTCGAGTATTATTTCTTCAATTAATTTTCCGCGAAGATCAGTGTTATTTGATCCCCATAAGGGATTATGAGAATTGAAATCACCTGTGATGATGAAAGGTTTAGGAATTTGTTTGATTAAACTCACTAACTCAGATTTATCTAATTGAATAATAGGTGGAAGGTAAATACAGCAAATCGTCAATTTCTGCGGAACCCTTATTGAAATAGATGTATGTTGAATGTTACTCTGTAAAATTAAATTTTCAAAAGGAATTGTATCACGAACTGCTATAGCGGTTCCACCATGAGATATGGTGTTGATGTAGGGCAGATCGTTTCTGATCCATTGATAGTTTTTCAGTGACAATTTTACGGTGTTATTCAGTTTGGTTTCCTGTAGACATATGACAGATGGATTGGTTTCAGAAATCAGTTGTTGAAATTCGGGATATCTTGAACGGAACCCATTTATGTTCCAAGATATTATATTCATGTTGAAATTGATGTTCTTTTTTCCTTTTTCTTTAGTAGATTGTGTGTTAAATAGAAAAAGATGGCTTATTTATTTAATAACTAGTTTTACTATCCTCATCACTGCCTATATATTCACTGTCGTCTTGGGAACTACTCAGATTCAGATATTTAGCTAACTGGTTGTTTATCCTGGTAAATCGAGACTTGATAGCTCGGTCTTCTAAATGTATATAAAGCTTCTTGAGCAACTTTCTGAGCTCCAGCAAATTGCTAGTGTACGATTTGACAACAGGAATTGGATCTCTAGAGTTCTTTAATTCACTGATTAAGTTATTAAGGTCATTATAATTTAAAATTAGATTGTTTTCTGATTCCATGACAGTTTTCAATGGTAACAATAATTCTTCTGTTGTTTTTCCAGTTTGTTTTTCGACCATTTTTTGTTTTTTACTTTTTGTTTTTTTATTTGCAGTTATTTTTTGAGAATCAGAAGACGCTGGAGTGTTTTCGCTATCGGCTATTGCAGTTTCAGTTAGCGTTCTCTTGAATGCTGTTATTGGATTAGTAGATGGAGTGGGAGGAATTTCTTCCGGGGGACTATTCGAAATGTGTGGATTTGGATGAGAAGAACTACTTTCATAGGTTTCAGTTTGATTAAGGTTACCAGTACTTTCATTGTGTTCCATGAGTAGTGGTTGTTCCGGTGGTTGTTCTGGTTCGATACCTTCTGCATTGCACCGTGTAGCCGTATGACCGCGTTTTTTGCATTTGAAGCAGGTTAATTCCGAAACTTCTAAAAATATACGAAACTGTTCATTGTTATGAGTGATGTCCAGTGTTGATGGCAAAGTTGCATTTTCACCAAGTACAACGTACACTTGACGACGAAAACTTAAAATATGACTATAATCGTCGTTGATTTTCTCTACTTTTAAATTTACAATAGGAGAGACAACATGCAGACCTGCTAGTTTCAGATAACGTTCGATTTCTTCGTTAGTAATAATGGGAATAACGTTTGAAAGTATAACACGTTTTGCTGGCGAGTTGTACCTCCTCAGTGGTACAGAATAGTTGTCGATTGTTAAATACGTGTAATTATCAGTAAGTTTATTTAATGTATCTATGTTATTCAAAAATATGCAGATTCTGTCATTAGAAATTCGAGAAGCGTGAGTAATATTTTTTGGTCCAACAATAGATCCTACGGCTATGATATAATCTTTAAGTTTTAAGTCGCCTGTAGCCATTAATATAATAGCTAAGTCCTTTGTTGGATATAACGATTTTTTTACGACGGTTGAGTACGAATTTTGCGTAACGTAAGCATGATCGTGATTTTCGGATGCAACCCTGTAGTCAGAGAGGGATCCGGTGGTGTTCACTTCACTCATATTTAATCTTGATTATGAATGATAGTTTAATATATTTTAACATAGCCGATCGTCAGCAGACGACGGCTATGTGTAAGAAAGTACGGTTAAAGCACCAACACACAGTATCAATAATTTAAAGTCAACAATTAGAAAATGATTTATTTGGATTTTAAATAGAATATTATGCAACAATTAATTACGTGAAACAACCTCACAGTAATGCACACGGAATTCAACTCCTTTATTGTTTTTGTTGTTGTTAAACGAAGATATTCACTTATTATCAGACCGTGGTTTGAATTTTTTCGAATAAATTTGTATTTGGCTAACCGAAAGTTACTTACTATTACCTAATTTTAGTGCTTTGAGTTGATAGTTTTTCGAGTTTTAAATTGCTTTTAGGCAACAAATTTGAATTATAGAAAACATAAATTTATTTAGAAAAATATAGAAGTGAATTATGGTAAGACAATTTAACCAATAATATAAGTTAGTAATGTAGGTAATTAATATTATTATTATGGCGGGATGTTCCGTTCAGATGTATACATACGATTTACATGTTAATGGATAACATTGGATTCACAAAAGGAAAAAGTTGTCACAAGAGTGCTTTGAACAAACTAATAATACTGTAGAAAATTCAACGAGAGTTTTTCCATGCGACTTCAGTAAAGCGTCTGCTCGTTATACTTTCGTACAACGTATGTTAGAGATAATTTCATAATTTTATTAATTAATCTGCCAATTGTATTATATTGGTTCATCAATTAGAGGCAGTTTTAAAAGGCGTCGAGAGAAGAAAGTGTTATCTCTCTTTACTTATCTTTATTCAATAAGAATCTAATTTTGAAAATTTTTTTCCTTTTCTTACTTATTATATGCACGATACAACTTGCTCTACTTACTCTCTCTGATAGCTCGAATAAAATCCAAAATGGCCGTTGTATTAATTGTTTAAAATGAAAATTTTTTTGAATTTATTTATTTATAAAATTTTGTGTTAGGTTATGAAACACTGAAATTTCTATTTCTTTAAATTATTATTTGAATTATAAATTAAGTCTGAATTAAATCTAAGTTATTTGAATAGTTAATATCCAATAAATAAAAATCTATAACCTACTGTTTTTGAGAATTCAAAAATATTCTTATTCGATTAAACGAACATAGACATGAAATTTTTATAAATTACGTTACTCCGATCTTCAAGAGCTCACAAAAAGTCTTTTGAACTTTTATAACTTAATAACTTGTATAAAATAAGAAATAAATTTTTGGTATCCTGAAAAATTTGGTATCCTGTATATTTCAAAGCATTGGAATATGCACTGTGTTTTGCATCTTTTTTTTTTTTAGCAAAATTACATTTATTTTATACATAATATTTTCTTAAGAAAAGGAAAGAAAATTATGTTGTTTCGTTGATAGTAATGGTTGATGCAAAAACTTAAAGCGAACCGGGTATAATTAATATTATAACTACTGTTACTATCGCTTTAATAAAAAAAAGCAGTAAAATAAAGAAATGAATGTCGCAGTTTTCAAGCAATTCACATTTTTACATAATAAATATTTGTGTCATTTTTGTAAATTCAAAAGGCATTTTTTATTTACTAGAAAACAAATACTAAAATAATAAAAATACCGAAAAAATATTCTGTTTAAGAAATAGTGCAGATAATTTGGTGGAAAAAATTATTTTATAAAAGGAAATTACCAAAAATATAAAAACGTTTATCCAAAGCACTCTTGTGACATAAATTTTTCCTTATGGGAATCCAGTGTTACCAATTAACGTGTAAATCTTATATATACATCCGAATGGGACATCCGGTATAATATACATATTATTAGTATTGTTTTTGAATCAATTTTTGCTAATAAAAATTTATAAAAATTTTAGTTTAATTTTTAATGCGTTTACCAAAGACGTACAATAAATTGACGAATGAAATGTCTTGTACCAATTTTTTTTTTTTTTTTTTTTTTGAAAGATGGACCCACCTATATTTTTAACATTCTTCAGGAATAAAACTGTATAGTTTATCGGCAGTCAATAAAGTAAATGATTGATAGGTGTAGTATCCTTTATGTATTAAATCCTTTTTCTGGTATAGTTAACTTTCTGTAGTCTTATTTAATTAAACAGATACGTTACTAAAAAAAAAAAAAAAAAAAAAATTGTAAAGTTGTAATCTAATTTTTTATTATTAATAAAGGCTACAATCTTGAAAGTAATTCTCAGTAAGAGGTAGAAATTTGTTGATAACAAGATAAAGAGCATTTCTTTAGCATTTTAACCATTCCTGTTGCTTATATGTATAATATATAGTGCCCAGTATACGATAGAAATTGGATACTAAATAAAATGTAAAGTTATAACTCTAAATGACACATTTGCATTTTGCACAGTATGACACATTTAAATTTTAATAAAAATTCTGCACAACAAAAATGAATACCATGTTCATACATACGTACGAGTATATTTATTAAAAAATATTATATTTTTAACTTTTTATCAACATTTTTTTTTTAAATACAATTGTTTTAAAACAAAAAATTAAAAAAAAAACAATATATTGTATTCAGCATACAAAGGCATTCATTATATAATTGTTGGCGTGTTATTCCGAAGGCATACATTTATGTACAGTATATGAATTACACAGGGTGGTTATTAAATGTATAGTTATTAAAAGTATAAGTATGTTTATTGTCTCACTCTCAAAACGATTTCTTTGTTAAAAAGATACAAATTGGTTTCATTTTTTTTTCTGAATCAAAATAATTTTTTATTGTCGTAAAAAATTTCTTTTTTTTGACGCAAAGAAATATTTTTCTTAGCTACTGGAAGATAATCAGGGATATATTTCTTTATTTAAAAAAAAAATATTGTTGTGAAACAAGAAAATATTTTAAATCTTTAAACAAAGGAATCATTTAACAGCGCCTTATTAATCACGCTTGTGGAAGTTGAATTATGAAAATTAGAACTGAGGTTGTTAGGTAATGATTACGGGCATGCAGGGCCGTGGAGAGAAACGGCGGATACCGGGAATAAAGCATATCTCTTAAAAAATTTTCCCCCTCAAAAACAAAAAAAAAATAAGTGACGAGCAAAGAAAGAAAAAAAAATTACTTTTTCCCGGGCCACTATCTACCACTATGGGGGCTCCTTCTTCCAGCTCGAGCTTCGGGACTACAACCCTGTATACCACATCCTCTCATCGGGCCTGCGGGCATGGGAGCTACCAGTTGAATGCACAGCTGCGCACGACTCACTCCAGAGAGTGTTAGTCCACACTCTCAATCAGTAAAATTTTAGATACAGATGCGAACTTAGTATTAAGTAAGAAATTTTTGTACGATACAATTTTTTTTTTATTTTGCAAAAATTTTGTCTTTAAGATTTTGATAAATGAATAAATAGTATATACGGCAAAACTACTTTTTAACATAAGTATTCCGATAAGTCTCGTATTAAGTAACTTCCCAGAAAGAGCGACATGAAATTGTTCTTATTTTAAATTATTAGGATTTGGAAGCTAAAAAAACTTGGAAGTTAGGGTTTGAAATGCATTGTCCACAATGTTAGCACGTCATTCGTGGCAGGATAAAGAACCGTCCAATTACTTAACAATTAAATACCTTTTTAATGTCCCTTTAGTTGTTTTACTCGCTCATTATGATCGGTAGATTTGTTATTTATATAGACAACTTTTTATCCCCTGCACCATCTTTACCTGATTTTTCAAACTATTGGTCTTAACAGAACTAAACTATATAGCCTACCAAACTTATTTATTTTCTGCAAATATATTTAACCTATTATAATAATTTGAATCACCTATATATATAGTAGGCATATGAAATACAACCGGTTACATATTAAAGTGTTGCGATATTACCGGATTAAAGAGTTTGATTAAATGAACCCCAAGAGGATACTGCGGTCACGTGATCATTATTATTATATATACAACGACCGTTTGGCTCGGAAGGGAGGGGGGAGTGAGCGAGCACCGGGGGTGTTAGGGTGTCAGGGTGATGTTAAAGAATAATGATCAAAGCATCCTCTTCGTGTTTGTAAACAGTATTATTCTATATATATGTTATATTGTGTTTGTAAATGTTGTGTTCTACTATTCTGCGAGATGTATTAAGTAGAAATTATATTTGACATTGCACATATATGTGTGTGTGTATATGGGGTACCTACAATTGTGTAAAATAATTTTCTCTATAAAATTACAAAAAAAAAAAAAAAAAAAAAAATTAATACCAAATCGGCAGTACAAAGAGACCGGCTTGTGTAGAAAATGGTTTTATTTGATGGATTTGACTGATACATTTTGCTGTAAATAAATAATTAGATTGAAAATATTTTTTAAATAGATAATTTATTTTCTTCAAAATAATTAAGTACTTATAGTTAGGGTAATTACATTTTTTAAATTTTCTAAAAAAAAGAGTAGACAGACACGTTCAAAATATCAATCTAGAATGCAATTTCGAAAGTATACATTATTACTATAGTATAGTTACTCACGACTTTTCCGGCATGGTATTTAACTTTATGACATCAAGCTAAAAACTTCAGTATTGTTTCACTAATGAGAATTATTATTTATTTCTTGGGGGAATACAATGTATTTTCGGAGCAAAAAATAGCCTATATCTTTCTCAGGTGTCTTCAAGCTATCTCTGTGCAGAGTTTATTAAATTCGACTGATTACTCTGTTTAGGCGTGAAAGCAAGAAAGACAATAGCCACATAAACTCACTTTCAACTTTATAATATTAGTTAGGATAAAAAATTGAAAATTCATAGATAATAATTATTCCTAGCTACCAGGTATCTATTTACCCCAGGAGCAGCTACCGATCTCTTGAAAGAGTCCCACTAAGGTTCTAGATGTAACTACTTAATGTATCTATTCAGGGCCGTACCTAGGGGGCCAGCGGCCTGCAAGGTTTTAGGGGCGCCCAAAACGCAAGTTCAGTGGCGCCAAAATTTTAAATTTGTCGTTTTTCTCGGGAAGGGCGCTAACAGCAAAGTTTGCCTCCCCCTTATAATAATAGTAGGTCCGGCTCTGTATCTACTGAAGTTAATAAATAAATATTAGGGTAACCAAGCTCAGCAGAAAGCCATATAAGACAAGACTTCTGAATTTTTATAGCTTTTATTTGATTAGCAAGTTTAACAGATTTATTTATATACCCAGCGCTACTACCATGGTTAAAAACTATAAACAAAAAATTAAAAACACTTTACCAATGTAACCAAAGTACTGGACGATTCTAAGAGTAATTATAATGTGTTAAAATTATCTTACATACTAATACTATTGCGTGATGAAAACTTGTTTTGCAATTTCATTGTCATGTATACAATGAAAAACTATTATAATTAGAAAATTTTTTATCTTATACTCGTATTCTTTGTACTACGTTGCCCCCTATTGTAAGTATTTTCTAATATAACAAAACTTTTGCGGTAGTGACATCTGTAAGTATTTTGCTCAACAGCAGGTTGGTTAACGTTTTTATTTACCCTATTGTTGTTTCATACCTCTTATATGTAGAGTTATATAAGTTATATAAGCACGCAATAAATATTTTACCATAATTACCACTGTAGTTATAAAATACTAGCTAACTCTTTGTTTAGTCTAATTTCGAACATTCTTATTTTATATTTTCTGTTTAGTCTAAAAGGAAACCGTTTAATAACGTATCTGTTTTATTCTGTGATCATGGTTAGTACAATTAACGACCGAAAGGTGGCAGCATCAAATAGCGACAGATTCTTCGTTATGAATTGTGAAGTCCAAAGAGACATCTTTTGAAGAATTTGAAGAAGGATAAAATTTTCATTTTCGGTTATAGGTCTCGAAAGTTTCCAAGCTTAGGTGCAGAAAACGTTTTCTGTTGTCTTGTGTCAGAGTGGTCGAGGTTTCATTAATTTTTCATTTTATTTTTCATATTTAGTAGATGGCAGCATAATATGGGACGTATTTTTCTTAAAAATATTCGTTTATGATATGAATATTACGAAAACCTAATATCATTTAACGTTTCATGTTTGAATTTGTTTTTTAACTTGATACTTGATCCATTCTCATAATATGGAATTTATTTTTAATCTCGCTAGAAATTTTTTATTGTGGTATATTGTTACGAGAGTACTTATCAGACAATGCAGTCTGCAGCAAATTTAATTAAATACTTACATATTTAGTAATTTAGTTCTTAATAGTGAAATAGTCACTTTATTCAATATATATTCATATACTCAATTTTTTTCTTTGTTTCCAGCGTACTTAATCATTTTGTTGTATTTTCGAATACCAAATATTTATTTTCAATATAAATTAGCTGGCTGACTATTGTAAATAATTTAAGTTTGCTAAATATTGCTCCTGGTTTTGTAAATCATCACCATAAGACGAATTTTTAAACTAGCTTTTATAAATATGTAGCAAACTCTTAAATAAACTAATAAAGTCGATGTTATAAAATTAAATTTATTTGAAGAAAATTTTAATTTTAAAAATTCTAAATTATGGTGGCAGTGTTGTGAAATGTCGAAAATATATTAAGGAAAATGTTATTGCAATTTCTGGATGTTTATAGATTATATATATATACTTTATTTGTTATAAAAATGCAAAGTACAAAGTGGGTGTTGGTAATACCCTGTAATGGTTACATTAAATTTAATACAGTTTCTAAGTTATAATCTATGCTAAATTTATTGCACTAATCACATAGTTGAAAAGATTATTTAGATGTTGCTGATTTTCAATCTGCAGAATTTCAAAAATGGACGCATATGTTGACAGATATTTTATCCTGAGGTGATCCAATCTCGGGCACGATAACAGGAAATGGTATATATCCAATAATTCTCCCATACCACATAATGAGCATGGCACGTCTCCAATAACGACATTCTTTTGACCATGATAAATTTTGACATATCTCCAGTTTGCAGTCCGTAATCGACACACTAGGTTAATTTTTTGTTGTTGCTCCGTGAGGTTCAAGTATGGCTCATAACCTATCACTGTTTTTAAGTCTTTATAAATAATATTATAGGATGAGACGTCAATTCGTTTAATATCCCTTGTAAACAAATAGTTCGCATATTTATCAAGAATTTCTTTGATGTTATCGTTCAGGGTTTATAGATTAACTATAATATATTTTTACAGAATAATCACGTAGAAATTTTAAGAAAACAACAGACACACTAGCATTTTTGAAACCGAAAAATGTAACTCTCAAATGGTATAATTCGTTAATTCAAGTTTCATATTTTTTCTAATATAAAGTAATAAGGATAAGTATTGGCAAATATTTTGCGAACAAAATAAATTAACCGAATTTTAATTAATCTTCCTTGCTATTTATTTCATTGGTGTGATGGTGCTTAACTCTAGAATCATAGTACCTATCATACGTTCGTCTACGAGAAACGTTAATCAGACATCGTCGTCAATTTGACGAATGGACCTTTTACGGAGAATTTTAGAGTTTATTTGCAAGAAACATTTTTTTTACATAACAATACTACAATAGCGAACAAAATATTTAAGAAAAATTGCTTTTGGAAAAATTTTTTAATACAAATATTTATTAATTTTTTTATTCTTTTTACAAAAGCACATTTTCATTATAAAAATTAAAAAAATAAACAAATACATCAATTGTATCATAAGACATGTCTTTCAAAAAATTAATTTATGAATTATTATGAGTCGGTGGACATTTATGACATTACAGAATGTGAAATTTTTCGGTTACAAATATTCCCGTGGATATGTACTTATTTTCTCGTTAGGCACATTTGTAAATTTTCTAAAATTTGTTAGTAATTTTCCGAATAAGATCTCAAAAAATAATAAAAATAAAATATTCTCTGCAAAATAAATTGTTAATCTTTTATTAAGCCACTTGAAAGGCATTCTTTCGTTTTCGATTAATTATATTAAAACTTCAGTATTATATCGTCTCTATAAGTCAAACAGCTGTAATCATCTTTCACATTATCGCTATCATTAAATAAATTAATTATAAAATCCATATCTTTAATAAATTTTAGAAAAATTATGAAATATTTTACATGTAAAGTACAAAATCTTATAAAAACAATGTTAATCATACAGCGTCGTCAAATTGTCGCACACTATTTTATTATAAACAAAACGACAGCAACTATAAACAAAACTGATACGTCTTCTATGATATCATAACAAATAAATTAGATAACAGAAGTTTCAGAGCAGGCAGGCAACAACAAGTTGTAGTACTGGAGCAGGTAGAGAATTTTGGTCGTCAATTTGACGAGTACGTATGATTCTATGGTTAAGTACGGTTGTGACACATGTTCAAATTTTATTTAATATTTTTTTTCATTATTATTAATCTGCGTTAGTAGTATTATTCATGAAAATCTTCACAAAAGTTACTGTTTACTTACCTACCGAATACTGGAAATTCTTAGATTTAATGTTTTTAGATTTTGTGAAGCCAGTGGATAAAAACCTTGGGATAAATATCCTCGATTATTCAATTCAAGTTTTCGCAAAAATGAAACACAATATCGTGATATATTGTATCATAATATTAAGATGTTATTGTGTGCTTACAGAATTTTCAATTTTCGAAGTCATTCATCAATTTTTACTCAAATTATGAAGTTTTAAACGAAAGTGTCCCAAGGTACAAAGATATCCCCTACATCATGTATGTTAAGCGTATAGGTACGTATATCTTACGTTGAAAGTATTGTGTTTTTTACGGCTTTTATTACCATTGAATTAATGTCGAGTATGGATTTTTGAGGTGTTTGTATTTCAAATATATTTACAATTTAAGAAATTATAAATTTTATTGCAATTAAAATGATTTTTTACAAAAATAAATCAATATATACAATAAATAAGAAATTTCTTAATTATATATTTATCAATCACTAGAATATTTAATTAATTTATTTTGGATTAATCGTCTAATATGATTATTAAATATTATATTAGTAATATTTATAATACAATTATTCACATTCGATTCAATTGAACAAACGAATATATTATTGAATATGTAAATCGTACACATCGACAAGAGTAACAAGAGTTGTTGATGTACAAGATGCTGATGGGTGGGTGATGAGGTGGTGCTCAAGGCACTCGCCTGACATGACATATGTTCTGGACGGAGATCGACAACAGCCGTAACGATATTACTATCCGGATGTGTACACTGCACTTGTCGAACACGCTCGTGCGCCCTCTGTGCACTGTCCGGATCCATTGCGTGAATTTGTAGACTCTCTACCAACCATCGTCGTAACCAGTGACCAAGCCATATAAGACGACAATCACACACCCATGGATTATCGGTCAACAATAATCCACCTGGAATAACATAAAAAAATTAGTAATGAGAGTTGCATATGAGTTTTAAGCAAATTTCAATTTTGGAAATTCACTTATTACAACGGGTGTTATGGAAAGACCTGAGCCCGGGACAATATGTATATAAGTATATATGTATATATGCGATAACTATTGAACGAACCATCCAATCTTTACGAAATTTGGTGACAAGGTCAAAAGTTCCAAAAGTTTGAATGAGTTCGTCAGCCAGATACGTCCGATTTTTAGAAGTTAAAATTTTGGCAATTTTTCGCCATTTTTAGTGATTTTTTGCAAAATTTGGCCAGATTTCAAAATTCTTTTTTAATTTTTTTTTTTACACCTTCAAAAACACACAGTAAAAAAACTAGTGGTTAAAATTTTTGTGTTAAATAAGTAACACAATCCTGCGTTAATGTAACATTTAGTGTTTGTGTTAAATGAAAATATTAACACAAATTTCGATTTAACAGAATAAAAATATTAACCTGTTTTGAACAACAAAGAAGTAACACAATCTTTGTGCAAAGCAAAAGAATGTTATACACATAAGTACGCAAGTTACATTAGAATATATATTTTTTTTTATTAAAATAGAGCGCGCAGCTACTATGGCTATATGCGCTAACATAGAGATGTAATATAATAATTTAAGAGAAATTCATACAGATATTGACATTATACATATACAGATACAGATCTTTAAGATTATACTTAATATTAAATACTAAATACAGATTTAGAATATATTATCTACCAAAATATATATAATAAAAAAAACGCCGTGAGCAGCGGGGCCCCATCACGATAGTCGAATTTTCCCCTTCATCTTCGGTATTGAATGTCTACAAGCGAAATGTGATTGAAAGTCTACAACCGAATTGTCATTTTGTTGGTTTCAAAACTGGTGATGAGTGTTCGGCTGATCGAGGCTTTAAAAAAAGGTTTTAAGTATTTAAGGGCTGTATCTCAGTAAATTTCAATTTTGTGCCGAAAACAGGTAGCAGAAAAAAAGCCAACACAATTCGTACGAGGACATTCCTGCCCATGTTTATCCGCTAATTGCCTTTATGTTTAGTTTTAAATATTAAAAAAGGACCTTAAATAGTAAACTGGAAGGCCTTTATAAAGATATTTTTTCTTTCCAAAAAAATCCAAAATTTCTATTTTATAAATACTAAAAATCCAAAATTCCTAATTTATAAATAAACAGTGACTTTAATAACATTTTTAAATTACTTAATATGTATGTATTTCATTTGTCATAAAAGTAAGTTCACTTTTTTTTAAATTTTTTAAAATTACTATTCGCCTACTTGTATTTAGAATAAACATAATGCTTTTAAAACACATTTAACAATAGCATTCAATTCCGTTGTAAAAATGGGAGAAGTGGGGGGAAAAGTGATGCGGCCTCCCTACAAGGTACTAGCTGGATACTAACTGAATACACGTACAAAATTTTAGCCCTCTAGGTTTCCTTATGGAGTCTCTAGACGTGTTAGAAAACAAGCAAAAAAATTAAGGAAATATTGGCGTAAAAATCGTGGGGGTAAGGGTTAAAAGTTGAAACCTCCAAAAAACAGTGTCTGGCTATTAGCTTAACCTTTACACCAAATTTCAGCCCTCTAGGTTTATTTGGGGAGATTTTGACCCGAACGAAACTGTTAAAAAACCAGAAAAATCATGTTCTTTTGGGTATAAAAATGGTGGGGGTAGGGGTTAAAAGTCGAGACCCCCAAAAGGCACCCCCTTGATACTAACTCAATCCGAATACAAAATTTCAGCCCTCTAGGTTTATTCGGGTGACCTATGCGAGTGGTACAAACTTCGAAAACGTCGAAAATGCATGAAATTGTAGCTTAAAAATGAGGGGGGTGGGGGTAAAATATTAAAACCTCCAAAAAGCACAACCTAGGTACGAACTTTATCAACACACCAAATTTCAACCCTCTACGTTAATTCTGGGGGGCTGGGGGCCTGTTAGATCCAGCGAAAATCGTTTTTCCCCCCTCTACTCCCACCATATCATCCTAGGAAGCTGAATTTTGGATATGTTGTAGATAATTGACCGAAACATTATTTAAAACCGGTTTGGAAAAGTTTTATTGCTTTTCCGCCCCCCACCACCCCCTTAAAGGTCGGGTCAGAAAAAAAATTTGCCCAAAATTTTACCCCACTTTGATAGTATGAGGTGCCTCGAAAATAAGCCCCATTTACCAAATTTCATCTCTTAACTTCCATAGGGGGGCCCTACACAAATTAAAAGGTGGCGGGAAAATATATATATATATATATATATATATATATATATATATATATATATATATATATATATATATATATATATATATATATATATATATATCAGACATTTTTTTTTTCTACATATTCGTGTTCTACGGGTCCGAAAACGGATAGCGCCCCTACTCTCGCCTCTCGCAGCTCTTATCGTATAGACTGTATAAGTCTAATTTTTCGGAGAAAATTCGACTAAAAAGAGAGTAGTTCTTATTATTAAACAAAACCGAAAAATTATAAGTTTTTTCAATTATTGACGAATATAGTTTTATTAAACGTTTAAAAATGAATCAATTTTCTTACATTTTAAGGTTATTTTGTAACTGAATCTGTAACAAAATAACCTTAAAATGTAAGAAAATTGTTTCATTTTTAAACGTTTAATAAAACTATATTAGTCAATGACTCAAAAAATTTTTCGGTTTTGTTTAATAATAAGAAGTACTCTCATATTTTTTATTATATATATTTGGATAAATGCTTCATCGTTTTTGTTATTACTGTAACAATATTTATATCTGTTTAATTTTTCAAAATAAGAGTTAACTAACTTTTCAAGACCGAGTCATCACCGGTTTTGAAAATTTGTTCACTATTAGAAAGCTAAACTATTTTAAATGGATATAAGTTATGTCATATGAGGTCCGTCAGGGTCCGGGGGTCCCAAAGCGCCAAAAATAAAACTACCCAACCGATTTTGAAAGTTTCTTCACCTTTAAAAAGTTAAACTTGTTTAAATACATATATGCGATATTATTTGCTGGATCCTCCAGATCCTCCAGGATGCTGGGGACCCAAAAGCGCCAAAAATTAACTAAACTACAAATTTTGAAAATTTTTTCACTGTTAGAGAGCTAAACTATTTTGGATGGATACAGATTGGATAGGAGAACCGCCAGTGTCCAATCTTTGGGAATTCGCTATGTTATGCAGATGATGCGACAGGGGTATTTAATTGTATGACAAATAAGTTACCTGCTATTAATTTAGAACCAAGATTTTCCCACGTTGTAATGTTCGTGTAAAACACATCTGGCGTCAGTGATGTCAGCTGATTATGCCGTAAATCTAATTGTAGATGTGGCACCCGGTGTAAGTTGACAATTAGGCCGCTCGGTAACTCTTCAATTTGTGTATGATGAATTTTTACCAACAGTTCGGCATTGTTCTCCAATCCGGCGAATATATCACGATCAAGCGTCCGCAGTTGAGTACCCCACATTTCTAGATGTTTAATTCTGGACGTAAGGATTCCCTGGAAGTGTTCGGCGTTGAGATGTGGCGACATGACCTCTAATGATAGACTCTGTATCGACGTGATATTTGACAATATTTTCCGTAGTTGTATCTTGTTGTTTAATCGTAGCGACAGAGAACTTAAATGTGGCATGTGCGATAACGCGTCAGTATCGATATGTGTTAGATGATCTAAATTGTGCATTTCCAAGTTTTGTAATTCAGTCAGGCCATAGAAACATTTTGAAGTGATTTCCTGTAACCCAAAATATATTTAATTATCATATGTATACTATTATAAAAATATTCCGGCAAATAAAAGGATTAATTACAGAGTATGGGCTCTATCATATTATTGCGTTAAAGAGTGTTAAAAAGCAAGAAATAAAGAAATTTTTGCGGTACGGCAAATGACAATTTGATTGAGATAAAATATTCAAAACCGTTATTAATTAAAAAAAAAAAAAAATATTATTAAATTCATAACGTAATCTAAGGCTCTCCGCACACGGGTCGACTGTTTTACAACTCGAGTTTCAAACCAGTTGCTCAATATTTACAAGTGCAACCGGTTTGCAATAGATTGATATTGTTTGTCCGCATACGAGCGCGCGCGACTGATTGTGGATCATTTTACAGTTTTATAAAGAGTAGTAACGTGATGGAAAGATTTTTTGTTAAAAAAAAAAATTCTAATTCAAAATTAAAAATATTAAATATTCATTGCTTGGTCACTCATTTCAAATTAAATATTAAAAAAACGTAGAAAATATTCATAAAAAGCACTTAAAAATTTACAAACCATGCAACCATGCGACTGAAACTGTTTCGTGACTATGCAAGCACGGTCGCATGCGACCAGTTGGAAACTGATTTAAAATCGGTTCCGTTTCAGTCCAGACATGTGCGGTTCTTCATTCATATACACCGTTACATGCGCAACTGGTTTGAAATTCGAATTGCAAAAGAGTCGACTCGTGTGCGGAGGGCCTCAATTATATAAAAAAAAGTTGATTTATTAAATGGACGTGTCCATTGGTATATACGTCACGTATCAATTTTTTTTTTTTTTTTTTTTTTTTTTTTTTTTTTTTTTTTTTTTTGATGGTGGAGGTGGAGGGTAGAGTAGATCAACAAGGGACAACAATATACACACCCTATTTTTTTCTAATTAGTAATATTTAACAATTGTTTTATTAATTGAATTTAATATGATAAATTTAAAAATAACAAGTAAAACAACAATAAATAATTTAGCCCTGGGATGGCAGGGCCCATCGATGGATTTTATTATGTGTATGTTTTGTCCCTTGTCTATCGCATTTATGTGTTCCTGTCTGTTTTGTGTATGTTTTTATCTTTACCGTTTATGGCGGCGCATGCCCTCTGTTGGCGATGCCGCCGGGTGCTGCTGACCGCGCCATCCACCGGCAGCAGTACCCCAATTTTAATCAAAAAAAAAAAAAAAAAAAAAAACAATAAATAATGTACTAACGAAAATAATGTTCATGTCTTAAAATGAGTTTGTTGCGCAATAATAAAATTTATAAAAATCTAGTTTTGTTAAGGCGGCAAATTTTTTATTAGTCATTGCAGGACAATGTTACTATCATGGACGTTATATTTTTATTCGTATGATATTTTAAAAAATCCAAAAAATTTCTATTCAAAAATACTTACAATCAATTGATGAGCAAAAATAAAAAAAAGAATTATATTTTTGCTAAATATGCAATTGATGGGCAGAAAAAAAACGCCGACAAGTAAAGGTCTCGATGCCGGACCACAATACGACACTCTTTTTGTATGCAAAAAAGAATGTTCGGAAAAGTACAAATCATACAACACGACTTAATGTTATACTAACTAATGGCGGAAATGTTTCCAAGCTACAAGAATTCAGTCTAAAATTAAAGAATTGCTTTAAAACAATTGGCTAATGCTTAAGAAAGTGTCGATATTTATCTGAATTACATGGCAGACGAAATGGTTAGAAAACAACATTTCATATTATACGACCAAATATTACTCCAACTGATGGCGAAAATGATTCTAGGATATATGTAATACTATTTAAAGTTAAATATTTTTCTAATGCTTAAAAAAGTGTCGATATATTTTTGAATTATATAGACGAAATAGTTGGGAAAACAGGTTTCATATTAAGTATAAATGTAATTTAAAAAACCGATAATTGTCATGTGTGATTATAAATGTTACCGATCCGCACAAAATTATTTGAAATTTTACCGGATCGTGACTGAAGAAAGGTCGAGAAACACTCTACAACATATTCAAAATTCATCAAAATCGATAGGTCCGGCCTCGCGACATTTACTTTTCAATTAAATTTTTTTATTATTTCCCATTTACTGAATGCGTAATTTCCGGGACGCATTAGTCTCATTCCGAGATTATGTTAACAAAAATTTCAATGTGGTACACCAACTTTTTTCTGGGACTGTTCCAGAGAATCCGGGACGGTTGGCCACCTAAAGTTTTGTGTTTCTAAAGGAACTTTTATACGGTCATATCATTTCTCAGTTCAATCTCAGTTTCCGTTCTCGTTTTATTTCAGTTCGGAAGAAGGTTTGCTTTGTTTGCTTTTATATACACGATCTATTCATTTCTCATTGTTCTCAGTCGTTTCAGTTCTTTATGCAGTCTGATTTGCCCTGAATTGGTATGACCCACTTATTTATACTTAAAAACTGAAATGAAACAAACGGCCAGTTCTAAATTTCCGTTTCAGTTTTCTTTTCAGAGATACGCGTACCTACCACAAGTTGAAAACTGCTGTCCTAATAAATTATTATTTATTACTAGAAGTACGATGGCGTTGTAGTCATGTTGCATGATTTCAACAACATTTGATTTTTTTTTTATTTCTGCACAAATATTTGTATTTTGTATGCCATGCCATACGACTACATAAAACAAACGTATGGTGTACTAGGAGGTCGAGCAACTTTTATTTGCCATATTTATATATGGACATTGAATATACGGACTGTGGCCTAACAAAATTTGGATATATTTGTATATGACACATTGAAATATTTATAATTTAATTTTTCCGTTTAGTTTATTTTATTATTAAACAAGTAATTAAACACGGAGCAATGATAGATAATATTTACAGAGTTTGTGGGAGTATGTGTGTATGTATATATTAGTATTACTCATACAGAGTTTGTGGGAGTTTGTGTGTATGTATATATTATGGGGGTGAGTGTTCATTGGTGGCAAGATTAGTGGTACCTAATTGTTTGTCAAAAAAATTGATTCCATATAAAAAAAAAATATACAATGTGATCAAATGGAAAAAAACATCAACTTTTTTAATGCCCTTTTGCAAATATCTGCACCGTTTCACTCAGACAGTAATTAAAATAAATTAAAAAAAAAAAACAATGTTTCCTAATATTTTATCTTTAGCTGTAAAATCAGTGGCGTCCGTACGGCCATATGATGACATACTTTTGAAGAAAAAGATAACATTTGAAATTAGAAATATAACTAGAACTAGAATTTTAATTTAATGTTGGTCCGCAACTAAAAATACAAAACGGTGGTATAATACACTTTATATGGAATCCATATAAATTCAGGTGTTTATAAATATTCTGGGACATAACACTAACAAATATTCAGGGGCATAAGTAAACTAAAAATCTGTTAAAAGGTGTCTTGCCACTAGACCAATGATCCTCTTGGCTAGAGCAGTGTTTTTCAAGCCTTTTTAAGGGGGTCGCAGTTACTTTAACAATAAAACCACTCTAGTTCAATATATAATATTTAATAAAGAAACGGTTTAATTAAATGTTACGCTAATTTGATGGTTTCATAATTTTGCTTGATAAAATTTCAAAACAAATAAATCCGAGTTTTCAATAATTGTCGTCATATCGAGGCATGTCTTTCAGAAACTCAACCATTTTCAATAATTACAATGAGCACAGAATTTTAGATATTAAACAATAAAAGACAGTGAGCAACTACTAAACAAACAACAAGTCAATTCAATAAATTTAAACACAATTCAAAGCGAATTCACAATTGAAAGAACTCAAAAATGCCATCCTTTACTCGCCTGATGCTCCACACAACGCCCATCACGTTGCGCTATGTCTCACTCAAACAAATCAAGTGCGTGTTCAGAATTTACTATAAGTCGTCAACTTCGATGTCGATATAAAAATATGCCTATTTAATTAAAATCCTTTGTTACGTTTATATTTAATTGACACCTAACTGAAAATAATCAATAATAATAAACGGATTCGGTATTTATAACATAAAATAAAATAAAAGTTAGAAACAGCAGAGGGTAGGGGTCGTGAAATATTTTTCTATACTAGGGGGTCGCGAAATATTTTTCCATACTAGGCGGGTCGCGCCATGAAAATGGTTGAAAAACACTGGTCTAGAGGATCGTCGGTCTAGTGGTAAGACACCTAGCTAGTTACCGGGAGATCCTGGGTTTGATTCCCAATCGATCCAATTTGATAATTTTTTCAATCATTTTGTGATTTTTAATTTACATTTGAATTTTGGTCATATTAACCAAAGAAATCGAGTGCTTAAAGTTTCAGTTTAGCTGAACGATAATGGAACATATGAATACTGCATATGTTTAAATGCGGACAAAAGTTCGTCATATGTAATAATGTTTCACAAGTACTCGGTAATATTTGAAATTGAAATATAGTAACTGTTTCTCGCATTAGAGAGAGTACGTGGCTGAATGGTTGTCGGACTGGATCGGCTGTCGAACAGAGGATCGTTGGTCTAGTGACAAGACACCTGGCTAGTTACCGGGAGATCGCTAGAACCGATTCCCAACCGATCCAATTTGATGATTTTTTCAATCACTTTGTGATTTTTAATTTTAAATTAAATTATGTAATCACTATGCCATAATTTCTTTCCGTGTACTCTACTGAACTGTATAAATCACTGGGAATTATTAAGAGGTTAACTTTTCTCCAATTTTCGTGACTGTTCGTTAGCGCATGTGATGTTCAAAGCTTACGTTTGGAAATCAAAATACAGAATTATTTTACAATAAAATCAAATATTCAATTTTGAATCAAACATACTGTATTCTGCATACAATATTTCGATTATTTTATTGGATTGGGGCTAAATTGGATTTAATTTTACATATAAAACAAAATTTATTGACGGCACTTTTTTTATTTTTTTAGAAAAATATGAAATTCACTAATTATATTTTGTTATAATTTCCGTTTGTACAAATTTATTTAATATTTCTATTTGAATTGGTTTAAACTGCTAAATTTAATCAACATTTAGTTGGTAAATTTTGAAAATTTAATATAATAATCATATTATTCTTTTTTTTTCCTCTTTCAGATGTTATGTAGATACATGTTCTAAATTTTTCATTTTTGGCTTACGTAAAAGTTTATTTTTATTTTTTTATGAGAGTATAATTATATAAATTTTCTTTATCTGTATAAACCGGGCCGGATTTGTCTTTGAGAGGTAATCCCCTTGCAAGGCGATTAGATCGAAATAATTTAAAAAATTATACATGATGCCAACTTTCAAAGAGAATAATGTTTAGCTATTACTAGCTATTAAAACTAAAAAATTTACCGTTACTAGGAGATCCCAGTATTTATTGATTTTCTCTAAAAACGAATAGTAGACGAGCTAGTGGCTAATTTGCGATGGTCATTTCAGCAGTCGTCAAATTGAGGTCAATTTTGCATACCTATTCCACACAAAAATTCGGTTTTTGCAAGCCCATTCGATCGAGTTGAGTCATCCTTAACGTTAAAAGGGTGGGGGTGGTAAAGAATAAGATCCAATTTATATAAAATAACAGTTTAGGTATTTTGATAGGTATATGAAGGTTAACAATATTTTTTATCGATAAAAAACGTTCTGGCAATAGTTCTCTTTCACCAAGGTGCCGCCAGAACAATCCAAAGTTGTGACAAATTTTATAATTATTTTGAGAAATATTAAAATATTGTGTATCCAAAATTAAAGCTGCCGTGAATCAACTAAACTAAATTTATAAATAATACGGAAAAAAATTATTTTTTCAAAAATCCAACAATAACTAATTTCATGGTTATTTGAATTTCATTTTTTTGTTTCGTAAAATAAGGTTATATATAAACAATAGCTAGAAAAAAATACGAATTCTCACATATAGGGTGAAAACAGATTTATCGAACATAGGGCAAAGAAATGGGAAAGTTTTTTTTAGGATCAGTGTGGCTTTTGATATTTTCAGATTAATCTTATTCCATTCTTAAAACTTATTACCCGTGTGAAAGTACTCTCAATTCGACAATCAATTGGATAGTTACTTGTGTAAGTTACTCCCAAATGGATATGTAGCCTAATGAAACATAAACTGGTAAAACATAGGCGGATGGGCACTTATGAAATTATACGTCTTAAATATATATTTTAGGTAAATTATTTATTATTAACCCTTTGCACTTTATTATGAACCATTTTTTAGTATGGGTACTCAGCTACTCGACAGTAGAGATGATCGATATATGGATAACTGTTATTTTGTAACTAGTATAGAAAGATAACAGTTATCGTCAATAACTAGAATACCCAGTAACTGGTTACTTAAATAACTCCTTTGGACAATATCCAAACCCCTTTGGACAATAGGACAATATTAATATATTCGAAAGCAAGGATCACAGTAATTTATTTTAACCAGCTACGGAGAATTTCAAAATAATAACGCCCCAGGCAAGTTACACATTTTCTATTGTAGCACATTTAAAAAACCCTTAATAATGAACTATTGTCTATTGTACAGTTATCTGTTTGTATTTGTAATTTTATATCCATAAAATTGTTAAAATTGTGTATATAAAGCCTAAATCCTTGTATAGACAAGTATTTGAACAGATATTCCAGATTATATAGTATCCGTCAGTATTATAGATCTGTGCATATTTTACTAACAGAACCGTTTGTACGCATATCGAATATCTTACAATATGTTAAAATATCCAAATACCATACCAGTTATTATAATAACTGTTATAAATAACAGTTATTTTTCAGTAACTGTTATTGCAATAACAGTTATTAGAAAATAACCGTTTAGCTCATCTCTACTCGACAGTAGTTTTAATAAAAAATGGTAATACATCATAGATAAGTATTTTAAACAAAAGTAGTTTACTTACATATTTAATTTTTATTTACATATTATAAACATTATATTTTAATATTAAATTTTATAATTTTCCTTAGTGTTGTGATATTTGAAGTAAAGAATAGGATGGCGCCTGAGAGGCGCCTTTCAAGTGCAAAGGGTATTTATTGTGTCGTCGTGGGGGCGCCTATCGAATGCAAAGGGTTAAAATATACAATCACAAAATATTGTCGGATATACTTAAAGTCGTCGTTTTAAACCGACATTTTATTAAAACAGCCTGTATAATAGACACAAGATATACTTCTGGTTTTCTTAAATAACCTGAAGCTATTTTAATAAATATTTTTTAATATGTCAATCATAAATTTTGGGGAAAAATTTATTTATTTTCATTTCACTGGGAGGAAAATGGAAATTTCTTAATAGAATTTTTACCCATTCGTGATATATTTACGTACCAATCACATCTACATACATATGAACATGTTATTCTGCGTTATTCTATGAATAAACGAGAAACGTTTGTAAGTTTATTTCCGATATATTTTGTATGTTCCGCGTGTTGGTGTCTTGAAAATTTGAGGTGGGTTGTTCTGTTCTGGTTTTTTCCTTTTTTTTCCAAAGATTCAGCATAATATTCGATAAATATATTCTATTTTTGTTCATGATGTGATATTTTTATGTGAATTGGCTGTGGGCAACAACCGGATTTATTATTCAGTAGATAAGAGATAGTTGTAATATACATTATCGACACAGACGAGATATGTATGATGATTTATTATAATAAGGCTGTGATACTAACGGCAAAAATATGGGAATAATAAGAGCGAATATGGCAGTGTTTCCCAAACTTTTCTCAATGTGAAACACATTTTAAGTTCTAACATTTTTAAAGGAACACCAGAGCTGGATTTACATAGAGGCAGCTGGGGCACGTGCCCTGCGGCTTTCACACAGTAGGCCAGTGTTTTTCAATCTTTTTCATGGCGCGTGCCCCTTAAAATGGAAAAATATTTCGCGAATCCCTACCCTCCGCTATTATTAGCTTTTATTTCTTTATGTTATAAATATCGAATTCGCTCATCATTGTTGTTTATTTTAATAGTTAGGCATAGAGCATGGATACCGGTATTTCGGTACTACCGAAAAACCAGAATACCGGACATTTTTATACGTTTTATAAAACCGGTATCAAAATGTCAAATACCGGTATTTCGGTTTCGGTATTAGCAAAATCACATATTTTTATATAATTACATATTTTAAATATTTTTACGTTAGATTTACTATTGGTATTGAATGGTTATAGAGTATTTTTTATATAGCAGTATAAGCATAGATCATAAATTATTACAATATGTATTTCTTCAATTTTGTTTAATGTTTTCCAGATGTCCAAATGACCAAATACCTTGTATGTTTATATGTCTTTACAATTCTGGGATACCTATTTTTAAGTATTATTCTGTCGAAAAGAAATACCAAATTACCTATTTTTGGATAAAATATTTTACTAAAAAATTCCTTGCTCTGTGTAAATAAAAGGGTGAAATTTAAAAATTGATGTCCATCTATTTTTTTAAAATTATTTTAGAATTGTCACCATGTCTTTGGACTATTTAAGCTGTGATTTTTCGCTCTTCTAGTGTGTATATCTCTTTAAATTAAATGCGCACCAAAAATATTCAGCTGATTAAAACACTCCTTCTATAACCAAAAAAAAAAAAATATGATCAAAAAGTAAATTTTGCTAAATTTTAATATCCAACTTTAGATGAAGTTTTCTCGTGAAAAGTACGAAAATAGGCCAAATATGGACATGCCATAAAAAAAGAGAAATTTATTACCATTTAAATTGTTTTTATTTCAACCTTTTAAGATGAACGGTTTATGAAATATGTGTATTGGCGTAAAAGGCTGCTAACACAAAAATCAGGGCAAATTGGAAAACAAAAATGGCCACTAGACTTAAACGGTTTAAGATAATTTTTTTTAAGAACTGTTCTTAATACCTCAAATACAATAGAAACTCTTTAGAAAAATTGTCTTTAATTATCTTAAACACATAAAAGGATACAATGTTGATCTTTAACTTCAGTTTCATAATTTTCTTGTGGGAGACTTAGTAACAGTTTCTAGAACGTTAGTGTTCCGCGCAACGCAGTTTGGTGAACTCTGGAATATGGAATCACTTGAAGAGAGTAGAGAGCTTTTTGACCTATGTGATTTAATAAATAATAAAAATTTTATAGACAATGTTTTCTTTCAAGGTTTTGCATCGTTACAAATTTTTTGTACATGATTCAATAAACGTCACAACTTGAAAGTCTATTAACATAATAATTCATTCAAAAATTGAAATTAAATCTACATATAATTAGAATCACCCTTATAATTTATTTACTGCTGATATTACTAAATTGAAACATACACGTAATGATACTAACAAATTCTGCAGACAATACAGAAGACCAGAGTTTATTCAATTGTGGATTTATTCAACAAGGTAAATGAATAGGTATGTATCCCAACATACTGTGTGACTGTGCATTTTTATACCATGCATGCAATTTTTTTTTTTTTATAAAACGTACAAAATAAATAAAATATGATATTTATGTAATTCATAATATTCATGCCATCGAATATATTATATACTCGTAGATACGTATATATAGTCCAGTCTAAATAAGATTATTATTTTCTGATAAGTTTTTTGCCAATGGGTTTCATGAGATTTTATTTACTGAGTTTTTACCTAATAAACAGTTAAAAGTTAAAAATTATCGCTAATGATTTTTAGAATTCCGAGGAGAAAATCTTGAAATTACGCTTTGTAAATTTTTAATCGTGAGTGCGTTACTCTAAGAAATTTTCAAAAATATAAATACAAACATTTGATAAGAATTTGATAGGCACTTGATAAGGACAAAGAAATTATATCGTTAAAGTTACGTCGGTAACTTTTGGAAAATAGGCAACCAAGTCGATCTATTTGTATATCATTCATCTATTATAATAAACCGTAAGAAATATATTTAGATGTCCTGTATTTTTTTTCCGAAAGCTCTGAAAAACGAACCACTGGAGAATTCTCATTTGATGTCAACTTGCCTTTTTGTGTTAATCCATCACGCACCTCGTGAATATAATTTTTTTTTAATTAATTTACAAATAATTTTAACAATTCAATAAAGAATTCTCAATTAATTGTGTTAATCTCTATACTTTCTCCAATAGCGTTAATAATTTTAGAACATTATTTTCTTTTATTGGCTGACAAAAAATTGTTTGCCCAAATTTCGTAGTATCAATAGTTCCTCTTTCCTGCTAATGACGTTAATTTTTTCAAATTTCTTCCGAGTTTTATTCTTCAAAACCTTAAGAATCATCAACGATAATTTTTGAACTCGTGAAGAAGGGGTACCGATACAGTTTTTTTTTATATTTTTTAATTATTTTAGTAAAATACAGGACACAAACTTAACGCTACAATTTTTCAAAGTAAAAGTGACTATGTTTTCTTCGCAAGAAAAATCGGCAAACTGTGATCCAAATGGCTTCTTTTTGAAAAAGGTATCCTCTCTTACTACTTATATCGAATCTTTTTTAGACATGAGCGCATTTTTTTAGTATTATGATTTTTTTATATGTTGTTCTCTAGACATCAACAAATATAAAAATACAAAAATTAAATTTCTAAAAAAATGTGCTTTTTTATTTTTTTATATGCCTAAAAAAATTCGATACAGTAAACAAAGGGATAATTTTCCAAAAAAAAACCTTTTTGATCACAGTTTGTCAATTCTTTTTGTGAAGAAAAGTTTCACTTTTAAATTATTGTAGCGTTAAGTTAGAGTCCTGTATTTTACTAAAATGATACCTAAGAAATATAAAAAGAAAATATAGTTAATTTTTTTGTCGAATTGGGGGTTAATTTTCTTATTTATCGATACCCCACTTTTACAAAAATTCCTTACTAGAAATTTAATAAAAAAAACAATCTTATGAAAATCGATCGACGATAAATTTCGTTAGAGATTTTTAATTTTTTTGGTCTATTTGTTCTGGACTAATACATACATAAAGTAGATATATAGGTATACTTAGGTAATTCATATGAAATTGATATTGATTATAGTATGAATATAATACGTTGGTTATAACCAGATTAATAAATTATTATTTCAAAATATGTTCGTACCATGTGTAGTTGAAATTGATTTAGAACGCACGATCCGATTGCCTGCCAGTTGTTCAGTTATTGCATTGAATGAATACAATTGTATTTTTCAGTTACTTTAACTGTTTTGTAAGTTCATTATATTGGATGATGGATGAAGCGAGTACTATAATAATTAGATCATCATATCCGAATGTAATTATTCACGAATGTACGATTCCATAAATACGTCATAACGTTAACCACTCAAAAATAGCAATAACTGATAACACGTTAAACATATGTGTGAAAGTAAACGAAAGATAAAAAACATTAATTTGTAATAATTTTTATATTTGTGCCCATTATGTTGCCTATATTTGCAAAGAATTTTAGAAAAATTTTTATTTATAAAAGCCGGTCGTTATTTTTAAGATTTTTGGAAACACAGTCGTAGGACTTTTTCGCCTGCCCCCAATCAATATTATGTCACATCGACTTAAATCCCCTCTAGGGATCGATTAAACATGCAATGAAATGTTTTGTTTTTTTTGCCCACCAACTGTAATTTGAAAAAGTATACGTAGACACGCTCTAAATACGACCAATTGCTACTTCGTAATCAGTGCAATAATCGTGATATCCGTAGTATCAATTCTTAGTAACATTTCAAAACGATATTGTCAAAATATAATATTGATAATAAAATTTAGGAAAAGCAATTGACATTGCTTTTATTTTCAAAATGGGTGTATGTATTCATTTTATGTTTTGTAATGGGTATGGTGCTGTTTACTGAAGAATATACAGCAAATTATCCTCTTCATGCCATACCCCGCTACGTGCTTCAGTAAAATACACCACAAAATAGCTTTAGGCGCACTTTATTCTGTTATAATATTATAATAGTGTTCATTGGTCTATGAAAATAATATTAATTTCCGTAAATCCGCATGCCAATAATAAATAGTTAGTGGTCATATTAAAACTTATTGTTTAATTGTAAGTTCTCGCAGATATAACCGTGGTATTAAAAAATGAACAAATATGAAGCTAGCAAGTTTAACACACGGACTCAAAATTGTATTCGTAATGACTTTTTGAAAAATAACCGGTTTTCGGTTATTTCGGTTTATTTTATACTCGGTTTAACGTGACAGTTAAAACCGATCAAAATAACCGGTCTTCTAACTAACAAAAATGCGAAAGCGAAATATTGCCTTTACAACAAAGTGCTGTAGGAAACACAAATTTATTCAGAAAAAATATCGAACTCATTGTCAGTGTAATACGGTAAGACAAATTAACAAATAAATTCATATGATTCATATTGGCAATGATAAGATTCCCTAGCGACAAGTTGCGGAACTAATATATGACAGATAATTTTCATACAGTTGAATTTTCTAATAGCAATTTAATAAAGCTTTCACGTAAACTGTGCGTATAATTACGTGATTTAAAGTGTTAAGATGAACACTAGTAAACACAAAAGAAAGGGGGGGTACCTACTGCTGTGTTCCACAGTGTAGGAACTACAAAAGGGTAGGACAGAATTTTCATCGTTTTCCTACCAGTGTCAACCTTAAAAAATATTGGGAAACTTTTCTTAAATTGAAAACTTCATCAGTGTTTATGCATGTTTGCTCAGAACATTTTGAGGTATGAACATCACATTCCACTTCATGTGGATAACTTAATACTCCAGAAGCTTGTGCAGCTAAATCCAGATATTTAGGTTACTGAAATTTCGTTCTTTAACACCAACACACATTTCACTTTCAAAATATTGTTCACACTCGCGAAGAGGTCTCGTTATTTTTTACTTTTTCATAAATGTCCAACAAAAAAATCATCACAAAATTGTTATAAAGCAATGAAATAATAATAATCATATGTCATATAGTAGTTCCACAAATGCTCACCAGGGAAATTTTATCATCGCCAATACCGTGTGTGTTTTTTGAGAGTTGCCATTTTCCTTACAGTCAAACCGTTGATTTAATCGAAAAATAGTTCAAATAAGAGTCGTAGATATCGATTGCTATAGTCAGGAGCTTTATAGCTCTTATGGTTTTCGAGCTATAATACAAACTTACAGATTTTTAAATGAGACTATATATATTAATTTTTTGATAAAATTGATCTAATGCCTTAAACATAAATGAGGGAACAAAATTTTTTTACCCAAGTTTAATTTTTGCATTTTTCTTTAATTTATCAATTAGGCGGTAAAAATATGCATATGTACTTGAGACTACTTCAACCGATAGTGTTCTGGTTGGTTACATTTCTATTACATCCAAGAAAAGAACCTTTCCAGTACCATTTCTATCATACAAATTTGGTTATAATAAAAATGGCAACTCTCAAAAAACTCAGATGGTATTATTATGTAATTACTAAATATTCGATAGAGACAAACGAAAATTTTATTCATTTTCCTACATTTCTCATGATCTAGAAATTTTCAAAAATTCTTGTAAATTACTATTACTAATTAATAAGCCATTTTAAAGGTTAAGTGAAATTTTGATAACAATATCTGGTAAATTTGCTTGTTGCTTTCCTCTTTGTTTTATTTATTTAAATTTTGGTATTGATGTGTCAGGTTGAACCGAGACAATCGATTTTATTATTAGGTATTGAAGCAAATACAAATAAATAAATGCATGATAAGACATAACATACAGATAAAACATGATTTCATTATTTTTCATACCATAATAACCATAATTAACTACATGTCTTCCAATTTTAAAGAAATTATTTAATTAATTTTTTTTTTAATGAAAAAAAATCTCCGGCCACAGTATAATGACTTAAATTTTTTAAAATAATTTATCCGGTTTTTTCTCCGGTTATTGATTAAAAAAAAATACCGGTAATAACCGAATCAAAAAAATAACTGAAATAAACCGGTTAACCGAAGCAGAAAAACCGGTTTTCGGTTATAACCGGTCTGTTTTTTCCATCCCTATGTTCTGTATAATAATTAAAATTTTCAAGAAAACGTTTAGAATATAAAATAGTAGTAAAATATTTTTTTGGATTTTATTAAAACGATGGTCCGCATTCTTCATTTTCTTCAGTGGATTCAAGCGGAATAACTAAGCTGATTTCCGAGTCATTCCATGGTGCATATCCCGTAAATTTTTATTGTTTAAATAGTTCCCAAGATAGTTAGACAGACCGAGTCCGCAGACAGACTGCTCCACAGGACATCACTTTTCCCTTTCAAGTCTTTCAACAGAAAAATATATGCCACACCGCTGAAGAGTTCGATCACCAGTTACTCGGATCGGATTGTTATGAAACGCGGAAATAACTAGGTAAAAAAGGTGATGAAAACCAGTTTGTCTTTTACCAGTCAGAAATACTGAGCTTGTTAGATTTCCAATTTGAATTCCAATACTCGTAACGAGTATTAATTTTATCAATTTTTTTTTCTTTTTAAACATTAATTTTTTAATCACTTGTACATTTTGCACAATACAGACAATGATAAATAATAAATCCTCTTGAATCTCGTGTATATATATATAACACTAATTTCACTATTGCATGGATAACGCAAATATTATTAGGTATCTATCAATGTTTCCTAGTTATTTTTTTTTTTGCTATCATAGTCATGTATGCCTGCCTATTGCCCAAGTTTGTACACTATGTATTTATGAATTATTAAAAAATAAATATAGCAAATTACATTTGGAATTTTAGAAAACAATTTTTTTATAAATTTTTAATATCGTGCATGTGATCATTGAATAGTTTATAGGTGTATGTAGGTACATGAGTAATCTGAAGCAATAAATATAAATAATTTATTTAAAACAAAGAATAATAAGTGCATATTCTATCACAAACAATAGTCGTCTGAAGGGATATTATAATTTGGATAAATTTCTGTACACTAATAGCTAGGAAATTGGTGGCAATTTTGGGTAGGTATGTGATTTCATCGCCGTTGATAGTTATATATTATTGTAGTTTACTATTATAGAAATAAGAAAAAACTAGAATGGACTTCAAATAGTGCTGATTATCTTTGAAAATAAATTTTGAAAATGCAAAAAGAGAGCTAGGTACCATAAATTATATTATCGTGCCTGCCATTAATATATTGTATTAAGGGCAGTACGTATGTAATAAATTTGTGGAAGGTAGACGTCCACATTGCTAAATGTATCTTTAAAAATATTTATACGAACATGCAAAAAAGAGTAGTTAACTAAGTTATTTCATCGTCTCTTTAATTTATATTTTTGGATTTAATATACTTCCTAGAAGAGAAAAATAAAGAAGGCAGGTCTAGGGGATAAGGATCTCTGATTTTAGCTACAAGCTGAACCACAAGCATACCACAGCTACTTGTACCACAAGCAGCACTGCTTCGGTTACACAGTGAAAAAATTTGTGTCTTGCGTAAAAAAAACAAACTAGTGGTTAAAATTTTTGTGTTAAATAAGTAACCCAACCCTGTGTTAATGTAACATTTGGTGTTTGTGTTAAATGAAAATATTAACAAAAATTTTGATTTAACAGAATTAAAATGTTAATCTGTTTTGAACAACACACAAATAACACAATGTTTGTGTAAAATGTGAAAGAATGTCATAAATACACTTATTTGTGAATTTCCAACACCAAAAAACTGGTTTCGCGTGCATCTATTGCTTTAGTTATAAGAGCGGGGGTAGTGGTAACTGATACCATCGGTAGCATTATTACCAATCATTGTGCGACGTCCGTTCAACGGAAACGTATCTATGTATAGAAGCAGATGGAATATTTCAAAATCAAAAGCGTATTCCTAAGGTTAAATTGGTTTTAATTATTTAGATATACAATATTGGTAAGTTAATTAAAAATATTATAGATTGACTTTTTTTCTTTGTTTGCAGAATTTACTTCAATTAATTAAAAAATTATCGAATATTCGGCGTTCCAGAATACATTCAAAGGGCAAGGAATATCAGGTAAAGAAGGAAGAGTAGTCGTTCCATTTTGCCTTCCACGTTCAGTTTGACAACGATCTTCACAATTTTTGGGTATTGCTTCAATATTATTTTCATCAGAGCACAACTTTGTAGAAACATTAAATAAAAATGTTTAAGTACTGAAAAATTATATTTTACTATTTCCTTTCATTTATATAATAAATAAATAAATAAAAAAAATACTAACTTAAAAAAATAATATTCCAACACATTTACTGAGTAAACTTCTACATTCTAAATCAGTTAATTTTACACATCATTGTGGTAAAATTATAACTAAGTAATTGTGTAAAATTAACACAAAATGTATGTCCTTTTGTGTGTTAAATTATTGACCCAAATCTTGTGTAAAGATTTGACACATATGCTTTGCGTTAAAATAACTCAAAAAATTGAGTGGACCGTTCTGGACATGTGAAATGTGTTAATTTTAACACAAATTTTTTCACTGTGTAGTATTGTCTCTGATATAGTCAACATCAATTATCTGTTATGAGTTATAACGTTTTATAATCACAGTAACATTTAAATTCTTTTAAATCAAAAATCACAGTAAGAGTCAGATGTAGCAGTCGCAACTAAAGTTTAGTCGCAATCGCAGTTACATTTGCGATCGCAGAATAACATTTTATCTCATCCCTACTTACCCTCTGGCAAAGTACTGGTGAAGTTTTTGGTTTGTTAGAATGAAAAGGAAACTAACACATAAAGAATTTTAATTTCTGACGGCAATAGTATTGCAAGGAATATAAGCAATAAAAAAGTAAATAAGAAATAAAATGTGTTTAAAACTTTTACTTTTTGTCAATTTTAACAACTCGTCTGTAACAAACATGGATCAATATGACCTAAATTTAATTCAGTGTTGTATATTCTTTACATGCCCATGTAAAACTGTATAACGTTGTTAAGAATAGTTAGAGCAAAAGAAGAAAAACACATAAAAAAACAAATACAACTCGAACAAAAGCGAAATGCAACAAAAAACTATAAAACTGACGACACCTGGTGAGAACTAGTTTTACACTATAAAACATGTGAATAATGAACAACACACAATAAACAAAAACCATATATAAAAAAAGGAAAGCAAATTTATATGAAACGCGAAACGGTGAGAGGTGAAAAAGTATAAATGTTTAGAGTCCCACATAATAAAATAACCTGGTATAGCATGAACACATTACAGATGTGACAAATATTCGTATTCGCATTCGTGAATATTTCGTTGGTATACAAGAGAACGTGTCCAAGTCCAAATTTTTTATTTTTTAATATTTTAGTTTCTAAGCTCATAAAATGTGACAGAATATTCATTTTTAATATTTAAATATTAATTAGAATATACTAAATAATTACTAGTATATTATAATTAATATTTAATTATTAAAAATGAATATTCTGAACTAAAATATTAAAAAATAAAAAATTTGGACTTCGACACGTTCTCTTGTATACCAACGATTTGTTTTTTGCAGGTATTCGCATTCGCATTCGCATTTGCGTACCTACATGTTGTATAGGAATGGAAGCGAAATTAAGTCAAATAAGGCTAAAATTTAAATAATACTTTTTGTTTTAAGTTATCCGGAAACTTCGTGCCGTTTTTGGTGTAAATGATCATCCCGATTTTTTTCAAACGTTGCCGCTAATTTTTGACAGTTTGCCTCAGGTATCGCTTTATTTCTTGACCGGTAAATTCATCGTCAATACAAACAGGTCGACCGGGAGGAATCTCATCTTCCAAAGAAAAATTACCCTTTTGAAATCTAGCAAACCACTTCAAGTTCTATCAGAAAGCGCATCATCACCAGAAACACTACAAATATTTCTCGTTGCGTCAGCTGCATTAGTACCTTTTTTAAACTCTATAACATGACATGATGTTTCTTGATGTCTAAGATTGCTCATTATTACTGACAAAAAAAAATATTTAAACACTGTTTAAAGATTTATTATAGGTACATATTACAAGCAACACTATCCGCCTAACACTAACATGTTGGTACATGTCGCGTCTGCGGTTGTTACTTGAAGAAATGTGAATTCATGCGAGTGGCTTCTAAAATGGCACGAACTGTCCGGATGCCCTAATATTTAAGCGGCTGTGGAACCTCAATTTTACTCTTTATTGGGTCTGTAATTCTGGTGCTGTCATATGTACCGGCACAAGATTGCCGTGAAAATGCAAATTTTATAATTTTGAAAATTCATACAGGTTGCCGTGTAAATATGAGAATAAAAAAGTTTTCCTAGCAACTAAAATAATAAAATAAAAGTCAGTTGAATTCTGGCATTTGAATCGGATATTTGTATTTTCATTTCGAATAGATAATTGGAGTCATTTGCGTTACAGTGGTGACATACCGACATTGCAAGGTCAGTCGTAACCATTTATTTTTAATATTTGTATTATTTTACTTGCTTTTGAAAATATTTGTTTTCAAAACAAAACAAAAATGCCACGGATAAATCAAAATGTTCAATTGCAAACTACATCAGAACGGTAGGCGGATTTTGTAAATGAAAAACTACCACCGTTCGATAGAAATGATATAGAGTTGTGGTTGTTGAAGTGTGAAATGTTATTTAAAATAAAAAATATTTCGAATGATGAAAATAAATATATTCTTATTACGCTTGCTTTGGACAATGAGACGTCACAAAAAGGAAAACATATAATTACTTTAAATAGTGATGAAAACAAATATGAAAAATTATAGCATGAATTGTTCAGGTTATTTGCATTAACTGATAGTCAAAAATTTGCGTTACACATACTTGATTTTACTCTTAAAAATGATATAATACAATAATAAAAAACGCACACGCACGTCTTTACTCTATTGAACATACTCACTGGTTACATCATGTCAGTATTCGCATTCGAATTCGCGAATATCAAAAATAAATTTTCGCGTTCACATTCGCATTCGCGAATATCAAAAATCTAACAGCCGCTATATCTTTAGAACACATACGTAGAGTAGAATATTCACTCTGTGTGTCTTAAATGCTAACGAGGATTACACGTGTGGACATCTATCTCGTAAACCTCCTTAGTAGAGAGTTCTTGCTATTTGACATGTTGCCAGTCGAAATGAAAGAGGTCAACAAGATGTGCCTATATATAATAGCATCATGTGCCTATATATAATAGTATCAGTTTTTTTTCGTTGAAGAAAAACTGCTAGAGAAAAAGTTTTCCTTTTCGAGATTTGCTTTTACGCTCACCTACTGCTTGTATCTATATGACGACGTTTAGAAAAAAATGGTGACGTCAAGTCAAAAAGAAAAATGACGCTTATAATATGTGGTGGTACATTTGAGATTTATAATTTATACTTCAGGACGAACGTACTTGAGAATTTTAGTTTAATTTAGTTAATTTTTATCGCTCCATTTTTAAGTCATAATGTGTTTTTCTTTGTGATCATCTATTTCTGGTGTCACAATTATGTAGGATAGGTTAATAGAGGAATTCGCCTTAATTTTGTTCTTTTTATACATCTGAAAAATCTCAAAATTTTTTTCAAAAAGTGGTTAAAGTTATGTCAACTTTATCTCAAAAGATCTTTTTGACGATATCCCCCAACAGGCGACATGTATTTGTGAAAAACAATTTTTTTAGCGAATTTCCAGAATGTAATTTACCTATTACAGCCACTGTCATAACGCGACTTGAATCCGGGACTATGGCAGAAATTTGTTTTGAGGTCCCTAGAAACCAAAAATGATATTCACTAAAATTTATATGTATATACCATGTGAGTTTTTTGAGAGTTGCCATTTTTATTGCAGCCAAACTTGTATGATAGAAATGATACTGGAAAAGGTTCTTTTCTTGGATGTAACGGAAATGTAACCAACCAGAACACTATCGGTTGAAGTAGCCTCAAGTATATATGCATATTCTTACTGCCTAACTGATAAATTTAAAAAAAAAAATTCAAAAATTAAACTTGGGTAAAAAATTTATTTTTGCTCATTTATGTTGTTAATTAATGCATTAGATCAGTTCTATCGAAAAATTAATATATAGTCTCATTTAAAAATCTATAAGTTTGTATCATAGCTCGAAAACCATAAGAGCTATAAAGCTCGTGACTATAGCAATCGGTTTTCCCCGTCGATATCTATAACTCTTATTTGAACAATTTTTCGATTAAATCAAAGCGAGTTAAAACAAGTGAGTTTCTTTAAAACTATACACACTACTCTTCCAGTGCGTGTGTTAGTTCGTCAACTAGATCACGCCGCATGCCATCGGATCGATTATTTGCGCTCCGCACATCGTACAAATGAGTTGTGTGTCGGGTGATATTTTTCGGCAGGTAACGAACATTTTAAACTTTACTATTTTTTGATTTGTACAAGAATTATAGAGTGTTATGATTAGGTTTTTTGCTTTCCTAGTAGCATATTTATACTTAATAATTCTATGTTGTCTAATTGACATAACTATTGACCAATATTTTATTTTGTTATTTAATACTTAAAATGTATCTTTGGGGCTATAATTAACAAATCGGTGGGGTTTGTATTAACATGTTAATAGCTACCCCGGATGGGATAAGGGAAGAGTGAAACCAAGGGTAAATGCAAGGCTAAAGGAGATGGAAAAATAAATAACGACGAGAAAGTTGAAAAGGTGAAGAAAAAGATATTAAATGAAAGCAATGTCTCTGACGGTGGATGTGAATATTTTTGTATTGTTTGCGGTGCCTCCTATAATCAACATATATACATCAGGTGGTGAATGGATTCAATGTATCTCTTGCAAAGATTGCGTCCAAGCTGGACACATTAAAGATGCTACTACGTTATTTACTTGTTTGAATTGTAGTTCAGATGATGAATACGAACAGATACTCTTTTGGCATACCTAACCTTCATACCTAAAATAGTTCCTAATCGTCAATATTTTTTGTTGATTTTATATTAAACTACATTTTATATGCATTGTGTACAGCGTAAGTTTAAAGAAAATACCAATTACAATTTTCTATCTCATCTCATGATGTTGTATAAATTGTTTGTCTAGTTATCTATACCTCATTTCAGATACAATTAATCATGAGTTTTCGTTAAAAAATTAAATAATTCTTATATTCGAAACAAATCAAACTTCTATTCTTTTCTAAAAATAAACCGCAATGCAAGGCACTCGCAAAGAAAACCAATTGCATGCAAGGCAAAATTTAAAATTTTTATTTTAGTAACAATAATAATGATAATGTTAATTGGTCTATAGCAGACGCCGTCGACATAAGTATTTTTCTAAATTTTTCTAATACAAATTTACAATTATGTGAAGGGAAATTATGAAAGGAAACTAAGAGATTTTTATTTTATATTGTATTATGTACTCCCTGCAAAAAAACTGAATTGGTCGTTTGGGTTCTTTTCACAAGACGACACTTAATAATTTTAATTTTCCTCAATTGAAATCACAATATCAATTAATAGAATTGATAGTACCTATACAGTTATTTTAATAATGCCTTTGTGAAAGCAAATTCCTTCCCACATAATTCAAAAAATTTATATAAAGTGTGTGGGCGAAAGTACAGGATTAGCGTTTCCAGTGGAAAAATCCGGTACTCACTGTTATTGTTAGATAATACGAAATTACATACATATCTATGCGGAAAGGAAGATTACCGGACGGAAAAAAAATTATTATGAATTATATTGAAAAAATAATATGTATATTTCTATCTGCCATTTGTGTGTAATGTTATATAAAATAAAAATATGAATAATCTTTTAATCTTGTAATAGAAATACATTATTTAAAATACACTGTTGCATTAAAAAAATTGTGATATATTTACCTAGTAAATTTCACTTATAACGACTTTAGTTATTACGAGATAAATAGTTGGTCTCTTGAAAATATATTATGAATTCCTATATGCATATGGTAAGTTTATGTGGCTGTAACAACTTCGGATATAGTTATGGTTTCGGAAATGTTATGAAAATATTAAAATTTCAATACGATAAGAAAAGATTATCATTGTTGTAATGATTGAACTGTCTAATGACATGGTATTAAATAAAATATGTACATAGAAAGCCCTCATTTTGCAATTCTCTGGGGCCGTTGGAGGAGAAATTGTTAAATGAGAAAGTCATAGGTCATGGGCATGCTTCTGATTTATATATTTGCATAAGTTACTATTACAAACTATTACTTAGGTGAGGAAACTTCAATACATAAATTTTTATCAGTTTGTTTTTTTAACACAACATAACAGTAGGTAAAAAATGAAAAAGACACACAAGAGTTAAATTGTAAACAACATACTAACAAACTCAAAGATATTCGCTTTGAAACACGGAGGGGTACCATTATACACATCTTGTGTGATGACCTAATTGTTAAATGGGAGCGTCCGTCATGGGAGCTTGCTATGTATTTAATTAAATTTTTCATAATAAAGGCAATAGAAAAAAACTTACCTTAATTGGGTTATATGAAAGTTCCAGTTGTTTCAGCGCTGGTAAAAAGCTCCATATATGCGATGGAATCTGCTTCAAATTGTTATGTTTTAAATTTAACGTTCGCAATTCACTTAGACCACGCAGTGAATATTTCGGGATCTCCTCTAGTTGATTTGATGATACATTTAAATATACAAGATTTGGTAATGGTAACGTTGGTAACTCAGACATACCAATGTGTGCTAAATTTAAATATTTCAACGATTGTGCATAATGAAATAATTCTTTATAGTTGGCACGTAATGGATTATAGCTTAAATCTAATTTTTTTAAGCTACCTAAGCTCGTGAAAACATTATCGGGTAATAAATTCAGTCGATTTTGACTTAAATCTAGATTAAGTAGGTGCGGCGTAGATAGAAACATTGTACTATCGATATGTTCAATATTATTATTATTAATTGCTAAATCACGAAGGGTGTGTTCAACATCGCTTAACACTGAACTTGGGATTGTTGTAAATTCGTTGTCGCTCAATTTCAAGCGTTCCAATTTTGTGTTGTGAAATGAATCTTTCGGAAGATAGCGTAGACGATTGTGACTTAAGTCAAGCATACGTAATCTTTGCAGAAGTGAAAATTGACCGGAATGTAAATTCTTAATACTGTTACATGAAAGATCTAAGATTTGTAAAGAATCCAATCCCAAGAATGCATGCTTTTTGATGTTCTGTATTAGATTTGATTTCAGTGTTAATACTTCTAACTCTTCTAGCATCCCAAATGCTTCTAATTCAAGCATCTCTATTCGATTGTAGCTCAAATACAATTTTCGTAATGAATTTGTTATTTTTTCTAGTGAATATTTTGGTGGAACTTGCAAGTTATTATGATCCAAATCTAATGATTGGACGTGGAGAATATCTTTTGGAGGCAGAATTTCAAAGATTTCATTGTTGCTCAAATTCAAATTGACTGGATGTTCCCTACTCGTGGAATTTGTTAGACTATTCAACGAGAATGAAAACATATTATTATGCTGTAAGTCCAGTTTTTTCAATTTTGGTAAGTTTGAGAAGGCATCGTGCTGTACATTTTTTATACGGTTACTTGCTAAAACAATTTTCATCAAATTTGTACAATTGTGAAATGCTCGACTTTTCACAGTTTGAATTCGATTGCCATCCAACAGAACACTTTGTAAATTTGGTAATGAGTTAAATGAATTTGTTTCGAGTGTTTCAAGACGATTGTTTGATAAACGTAAATCGCTCAATTGCGTATGTACGTCCCATTTGAATGTATTTGCAGGTAAATGCATTATTTGATTGGACTCCAAGGTTAAATACTGTAATTGTGGAAATGTATCGAAAGCGTTTCTCTGCAAAAGTTCAATATTGTTGTTATCAGTTGCCAACCACAATAAATTTGTTAATGGTTTCAGAAGTTCAACCGGAAATTGTTCGTCAGCCAGTGCAAAAGAAAGTTCAAGCGTTTCGAGGGTCTCAGCCACATCACGAAATATATTTGGATTTAAATAATTCAGTGGATTAAAACTGAAGCTTAATTCACGTAAATTTTTTGTATTATTAAAAATATTGCCATCCAATTCAGTAATTCGATTGCTTCGGATCAAAAGAGTATTCAAATTGTACGCCCATTCGCTCAAATCCATTTCATTAATTTCTAAAATTTGATTATATCCCAAATTTAAATAGGACAATTTTGTACAATTTTGTAAGGCATTTGATGGGATATGTGTTAGTAGATTCCCGCTAAGACTTAACGCACGTAAGCTTTGCGAGAATGTATGAAACGAACTATCGGGTAATTCTCGAAGATAGTTAGATGAGAGATATAGATATTTTAAAATATTTAAGCGACTAAACGCTTGTACTGGGACTATCGTCAACTTGTTATGTTCTAGATCAAGATATTCGAGCGAATTATCAATTCCATGAAATGCCTTGGATTGGATTTGCGAAATATAATTGAAACCCAAGACGAGACGTCCACAATTAACACTCAAGAATGCTTCATTTGGAATTTTTTCGATCAAATTAAAATCTAAAATAAAGTCACGTATTTGCATGGAATTGTTAAAAACGAATTTAGGTAAAATTTTGATACGATTTTCGCCAAAATCAACTTTTTCCATTTGTCGATGTGGTCTAAACGTGAAATTTGGTAATTCACCAATTTGATTTGATCGAACGTCGATCCATTGTAATCGTGGTAACGAATTGATTACATGTGAAGGAAATTCGGCTAAAAGGTTGTTTGATAGGCCGAGTGTTTGTAGGCTTTTTGGTAATGAGTGCTCGTCAATACTGATAATTTTATTGCCGTCTATGTTGAGGGTAGAAAGTACTTGTAAGTCTCGTATACACGTGGATAATTCTTGTTGTGTATCTGAATCAGTTTTTGGCAACGTTGTGATGTCATTTTCACTAACTAGAAGTGATGTTAATGTATTCTGCATGTACGACCAGTCTCCTTCAAGCGACCGTATTTGATTCCTAAAAATTATAATATTATTATTATATAAATAGAGGTACCCCTGTAAAAAATTCTTCCTATTTTGTTTATGTTATAAATTTAGTATCCAAATAAAAACAGGAGGATAACATGAAATAGTATCTTACCCAACTATATTTAACCACTGTAAATTTTGTAAGTCTCGAAAAGCGTTGAACGGTATTGAGTCTAATTTATTGTAGGCCAAATCTAACGATGCTAAACTTTTAGCCATTGTACTGAAAAAAAAAATTGAGATTATAATTTTGTATATAACAAAAAAAGAATAAAAAAATATTATTGAATGGATAGCATGTGGTACGTGTATTTGTTTGGCTATAGCTATTAGAATTATAAAGCTGAATCCATTGGAATGAGTGCAGATATAATCCTCGTGAGGAAATTATAGGTCACTTTTTATGTATTAAGGCAGGAGTTCAAAAAAGCAATTTTTTTATTTATGATTATTTTGCTTGTTGAAATTGTTTTCAAATTAGGGATGGTTTCAAATAGAAAATTTTGTTTTTGAAACATTCATTACTCTTCCCTGTGGGAGGTGGGGCCCTTTTTTACAACTTTTTAAGCGTTTATAAGGAACGCCATATCTCAAAAAGTAATGAATATTTTTTAAGAATTCATTTTAAAAATTTAATAAGATAATTAAAGGTAATTTTAAAAATTAACTAAAAACTTGTAACCACAAAGTTCCAAAAATTATAAAACCTAATTTTTCATTAAAAAAAATGTTTAAAAATAGTTGCAATTGTTCAAATGGAAAAAGCATACTCCACTTTATGCGCAATATATTTATGAACAAAATAAAAAAAAATTAAGTCTCTATCTTTTCTAGAACTTTAGATATGATTTTCCTTGTCGGGAAAAACACAAGTTTCGGGAAACGGTAAAAAACAAAAATAATAACAAAAGAAGCGGTTTACTCACTGTTTATTAAAACGAGTACAAAGGCATATAAATAAAAGAACATTAATGTCCATACTATAACTCGTGTACACACCAAAACTAAATATTACTGATCTAATCGCTAGGACGGGCGACCGTTATCTGCAAAGGAGCAGCAACTTAGCTGTGCAACGGCTCACAAATAAATATTTTTCTACTTGAAAAAAAAATTTTTTTTTTGGCCATGTTTTATATATCACCGTGTTTGTAAAGAACCACAGAACAAAATAAAAACAAAAGCCAAGATTCGAAAAAAATTAGTTTATTATCCGTTTCTGGCGTGAACTCCCCCCTTAATCATGTTTGTAGGATACTGAATTAAGGTAAATGTAGTGTGTTCTGTACTAGTCCACAGTTCTGTGCAATTATGTTTAGGATTTTGAGTTCCATAGGATCAAAATGATGAAAACCAATTGAAAGCAACAAAATCGGTTAGTTTTTCAAATAAAAAAATCTGTTGTAGTTTCATGTTGATTAGGAAAACCAATCATGAAGAAAAATGCATTATAGGTTTGAAACAATCACTATTTGCAAAATGTTAACAGAATAATATTGTCTTGCAGCTGTTGAATGTTGTTGAGACGCTTGTCAACAAGTAACATTTTACGGCAATATGTGGCCGGCTACAACGACCGGGCAATTTCGCTCGAGATTCAGAAATATTTCCAGCCATATGTTTATATGGCTCGGCAATATGTCCATACGGCTCTAGGTAATATATTTTATATTCCAACAACTGGCTAGTTTGTTGCCGATGATATCAGTCCCTAAGCGAAAATATCTAAATGTTTCCCAACCATGTTAATTGTCTGTTCTCATCGAGAGGGCTCCATAATCAAATTTTGACCAAGAACGTCACAAGGTTGTATTTTCATTAAAAAAAATTAAATTAAATTTTTTTCTGTTTACCTGAAGGCTTTGTCATCGATGTGTTTAATATCATTATTCATCAATCGTAGCGATTCAATTTTCGAAGCGGACAAAGGTTCCGCATGCACAGCTTCTAGGCCTGAATCAGCAATATCCACTTGTCCAATACGTCCTCGAGGTAAATCTGTCGCAACAAAATAATTATTTTTGAAAAATTAATTTTCATATTTTAATTGGAAAAGTATATAGGTAGGGGAGACCGGGGCATGTTGACACAGTTTTTGGTTTTCGATTTTTCTAATTTTTTGTATTACAGCTATTTACATGTTTTTTATACTCAAATATAACTTGATTATTAAGCTTCATTTTGACACCTATAAAAACCTTCCTACTATCATACATTTTTAGATACTTAACTTTTTCTTGAGTGATGTCGCCTGTATAAACACTCTACCAGACTCTTTTACGGAGCACATTTATACAGTACCTAGGGTAAGTTTACACACTTTCTAAGATGAGAAAAAATTAGGCTAATAACTGTAAAAATAAATAAACAAATAAATATGCGAATCAGTTTTATTAGCAAAAAAAAGACACAAACTTCAAATTCAAATACCAAAAATTATAAAATAACGAAAAATTCATAGGATCTACAAATCAATTAGGATGAGTCACAGTCAAAATCACTGTCACAGTTCATGCACAAAAAAAAAAATTGCATTAGTTTCAATAGGCCTACATGCATCATGTGCCCATCTCTTACATTGTGTGCACTGTATCCAATGTGCACCAGGCTTAGAATTTTTGAATTGCTTTAAACAGCATATGCGTGCACAGTTCTCATCGCCATTTTCATTGTATGATTCGCATGAATCGTCATCTTTTGGTTTCTTAAAACGAAAAAACATAATACCAGATGTTTCAGTGATGGGTTACCCAGAACGCTAGATATAACACACGTGTAGAACTATAAAGTGGTGCGGTAGTAGACAGAGCATATTCGGAAGAAAGTGTTAATAAATCAACAAATAAAACACGATTTAAACAATGTGTAAACACAACCCATGCGCCTTGTGTAAACTTGCCCCTTCGGCATATTTTCAACAAAATTTAACTTATATCTCTTTTAATGAGATTAACATTTAACAAACTACCTTAAAATAACCGTAAAGAACGGCCTAACCAGATAATCTATTATGAAATGTAAAGATCTAATAATATAATTACTATTTACACTAACATAGTGGTGTAAAAATTTATTTATTTCAAAAAAATTCACAATTTCTGCTCTACGTTGGTTGTTACTAATAGTACCGGTTGCAAACTGACGTACTTGCAAATGGCAGTCTCAGTAACTTATTTGGCCTGACAAGTGCTGCGCTCCTATCAACGGTTTTTGACCTATAAGGATTGTGTAAACTTACCCCTGTACACAAACTTGCCCCGGTCTCCCCTACTTAGAATGTTGTATAACTGGCACCTACGTACATACGTAGTTAATTTTGTTTATCCCTAAAGGGATCTTCATCTTAGAATATGTTATTTGATAATCAGAATAGTGGTTGTTGAATTTGAATTCTATTTTTGACAGTTTGATTATTTTATCTGTGTGCGAGGACCTGATAGCAATATTATTTTTGATTGAAATAAAATGACATGAGATTTGATTGAACGAATGCGTGATAGAAAATGATAGAGTGACAGATAGACAAGTAGGAAGGCAATGATATTGTATTTCGTTGGAATGTTACGAAAATAGATTTGTGTAATCAATAAATCATTTTTGTTTTTCAAAAATAACTGAATAAAAAGGATTATATTGTATTACACATTTACGTGAGTGTTGATAACCAGTAACCTCGAAAGAATGAAGTGAAGCTAATGTAAATATTAATTTGTGAATGTAACATCAATTTGATGTTGTTGAGTTATATTCGTAAACGTCTATTTGTAAACGTAAAATTAAATTTTTTTTTATTATTTTGTTTTTGAGGATCAGTCTTATAAATTTTTAAAGTAAATAGCTCAAGAAAAGACTGTTAACTAATTGATAATGAAAACACTTCATGCTACATATATGAATTGAGAAGTCCCATAATGTCGGTAATGTAATATCTAGTTACATTTAACTAAAATATAGACCAAAACTAATAAACTGGTGAAAAAATTTTTGAAATCCGTTAACAATTAATAGAGAAATAGAAGACCAAAGATTAAGGCGGAATGATTGATTTCCAAATTGCCTGTGACGTCAAACATCCGCACAATCGGGCACCGAGTATCTTTTATATAAATTTTTTTTATTTAATTATGTTAAATTATTATGGACTTAATATTTTTTTAATTTTTTTTTTTTGTTATAAGTAACGTAAAAGCCCCCATACCGGAACGCGATCCAATACTAAAACAGTTTTGACATTTACATATTAATGAAGTTATTTCTGAAAGAAACGTCTGATAACAAAAATTATTAATAATAGAATGATTGTTTTCCAATTTACATTCACCTCCCATTTAATGTTTTCTGACTTAATTAAAGAAATACGTATATATATATATATATATATATATATATATATATATATATATATATATATATATATATATATTAAACAGTATATTTGTGCAAAATACAGTATTTTCATCGTTTATTTCATCGAATATTTAAACCATTCTGTGTTTCCTACTTTGACATTCTATGTATTACTAGATGTCAAAGTAGGAAACACAGAATGGTTTAAATATTCGATGAAATAAACGATGAGAATACTGTATTTTGCACAAATATTCTTTCGCAATCTATGTATTTTGTAAAAAACGACAGTGGTTATTTTATTTTATTTCAGTTCTAAAACTAATTCGTCAAAATGGTGACAATTTTTAAACTATACATATGAAACCGAACTATATGTAGTTGACTACAAGTGAAAAGATGGCAGAAGATGTATGTGATGTATCTCATGTATGTCCTTTTTTAGGTGTCCGTGCTGATTTTTTAAAAGTGTTAATATATTCTGTCCGTTTTTTATAGATGTCGACAAATTATAAAACAAAAACTTTAAAAAAATCAAAATTTTTGGGTTATATTTTCTTAAAAACATATTCATTGGATTAAAAAAACTTGGTTTCATGCTTATTAGGAAAAAAATGGGTGTTAAATTTATTTATTAATTTTTATAAGCCACTTTATTGACATACCTAAAAATAGTGTTCCGTAATAGGGGCTTTTACGTTATACATATTTAGAAATCTTCAAAAGTTCAAAAAATGACATTTCAAAAGGTCAAAATATTGACTTTGTAAAAAGCAAAAATTTCAAAATTTGGCATATCCATTTAGTATCCGCAGTAATAATTAACGTATTTACCTGGTTTATAAAAGTTCAATAAAAAAGACTTCATTATATTTGCAATGTCATGTCGTAGAAAAGATGACGCCACACATCTGTATCAGATGAAACAGAAGTATCCGTGTAAAGTACAGTTTTCAAGTCCCGTAACTTTGTTAACTGTTGAGATATACTTTAATTTTTGTTTTACATTTTTGTCTAATTTTATTTTAATTTTTATTTTTATCAAATAAAAAACATGGTAATGCTTCTCTATTAATAAAATTATAATATTAAATGTATAAATTGTACTACTATAAATTCTTATTAACCATTATTCCCGTACAACAACCATCATTCAGTTTTAAATTATTAATTTTAGAGGTATAATCGCTCACCTTGGTTTATTTTATACTTTACATTGGGAATTAAACACAATGGATTGAAAAAGTAAAAAAAAATGATTGAAAATTATATAAACACAATGTTAAATTATTCTTATGGTAGTTTTTATAACATCAAGTTTCTATTACGTCGTTTAAACAGTTAATATTTACATTCCATTAATTCCTTGTCTTTCTATTAAATGAAATGTACTGTAATTAATTAAAATTAAAAGTGTAGAGCTAATTAATGAAGTATTTTTCTATACAATTTGGTATGTATACTCTGATAATAGACTAACGTGAGAAGGAAAACGTGGAAGGAATAGGCTTCGAGAACCATCGATATTTGTCGAACTTGATACTCAATGACCTTACCCTCCATTAGGTTACTACAACATCGCGGTCCGACATTCTAGCTTCAGAAATTTGGAGAGAATTTTAAAGCTGCACTGTTTCGTGCTGTCTTATTCACATAGTGAACGCCAGCGCATTTATGTATTCAGATTTTGTGAGAGCGGAATCGCGCCAAACTACTACTGATCGACCTACAGGACGCCCCCGTTTTAAGTACCTTGGGTCTAATCAAACATGGGAATCACGGATTTGGGAAAAATTAATATATGTTGTGGAATATTCTTTTCTAACAAGTAAAGGTCCCGAGGCCGGACCTATCGATTTCGATGAAACTTAAATATACTGTAGAACACTAAAAACTAAGGGACACGTATTTTTTTTTATCTGCGGAAAAACGGTTTGAAGGGGTGAAATCGCCCTCTAAAAATTGGGGTAAAAATTTAATTTTTCAAATATCTCGAAAACAGTAAGAGATAGAGCAAAAGTTTAAATTGGCGATACTGCTCTTTTTTAAAGAGCTATCTATTGATATGAAATTTGTTCATATTACATCAACAGGGGTGGTTGGGGGTTAAAATTTGGGGGTTAATTTTGCAAAAAGGGGGTGAAAAATAAACAATATAAAAATTTTGTTTACAGATTTGAAATCTACGTCAAAAAATCTAATTGACCTATTTTTGCTCAATGCCCGAATGTTAAGTCTAGGGGTAGTTAACTAGAGGGTGACTATGTCGAATAGTCGTACAATTTGGGTATTTCAAGAAGTTCTTCTTCATGGAAAATAGCTTAAGACAATTAGAATAACGTAGAAATGAAATTCTCGAATTCAAAATTGAGTTTGAGCAACATTGGAGAGGGGGTGAGTCACGCTCTTAAATTACATACTAGTTTATATACACTAATTTTTGCTATTAACACACTGATAGTGGGTAAAATAATGTCACAATAAGTGGTTCTGAAGTTGGACTATCATATGTAAGGTCTTTATTAAGTTTGTTTTTTAATGGATATTATAGTTTTCCTTATCGAAAATTATCGATACCGAAAATTACATAACCTAACCTAAAATAACGAAACCTAATAAAAACCTTACATACGACAGTCTAACTTCTGAACCATCTATTGTGACATTATTACCCCATGTCAGTGTGTTAATTGCAAAAATTAGTGTATGTAAACTAGTATGTAATTTAAGAGGGTGACTCACCCCCTCTTCAATGTTGCTCAAACACAATTTTGAATTCGAGAATTTCATTTCTACGTTATTCTAATTGTCTTAAGCTATTTTCCATGAAGAAGAACTTCTTAAAATACCCAAATAGTACGATTATTCGACATAGTCACCCTCTAGTTAACTACCCCTAGACTTAATTTTAGGATATTGAGCAAAAACAGGTCAATTAGATTTTTTGACGTAGATTTAAAATCTGTAAACAAAATTTTTATATTGTTTATTTTTCACCCCCTTTTTGCAAAATTAACCCCCAAATTTTAACCCCCAACCACCCCTGTTGATGTAATTTGAACAAATTGCATATCAATAGATAGCTCTTTAAAAAAGAGTAACATCGCCAATTTAAACTTTTGCTCTATCTCTTACTGTTTTCGAGATATTTGAAAAATTAAATTTTTACCTCAATTTTTGGAGGGCGATTTCACCCCTTCAAACCGTTTTTCCGCAGATAACAAAAAATACGTGTCCCTTAGTTTTTAGTGTTCTACAACATATTTAAGTTTCATCAAAATCGATAGGTCCGGCCTCGGGACCTTTACTTGTAAGTATTGTAGTAATAATAATTTAGGTCAATGCGACTTTATTTAAAAATTAAACGTATGAAAAATTTCGAATAACATATCGTGTTTGATATGTATCAGTTAGTTGGTATTGTCTGCAACATGAGCGACTGGTGGTGTGCTTAATGTCTGCTCTCATATATGTAACTTTCTTTAATATATAGACGGAAAGGTTCTATGTTCGAATCTATGCCTTTCCAACATAAATAATTCTCTTTTTAATTTTTTTTAAAATTTTTTCAATATTATACAATGGGTCAATTACATTGACGATGCTATAATTCTTTTTTTAAAAGGAAATATGGTATTCTTTTTTATGTTATTATTATAAAAAAAAAAAAATTACAACTGCCATTACTTTAAATAAGGATAAAATGAAGAAGGTTTAAAAATAGTATAAATAATTTATAATAAAAATCGCTTTAAATTTTATCTAAAAAAAATTCAGTAATTTAAAATTTACGAAAAATTACTGTTACATATAGTGACAACATGTCCAAAAAATATTATATCTCCTTTTTCAGAAAATAATTATAGCATAATAATGACAAAAAAAAAACCATATCTCCACTTAAAAAAAAATTATAGCATCGTCCATCGTTCATGTATTTGACCATTGCACAATATTGAAAAAATTAAAAAAAAAATTGAAAAGAGAATTATTTATGTTGGAAAGGCATAGATTAGAACATAGAACCTTTTTGTATATTTAAAAAAGTTACATACATGAGAGCAGACGTTAACCGCACCACCAGCCGCCCTTGTTGCAGACAATACCAACTAATTGATACATATCAAACACGATATGTTATTCGAAACTTATTGTGCGTTTAATTTCTAAATGAAGCCGCATTGGCCTAAATTATTATTACTACAATACTCAAAGAAATATATTCTACAACATATATTAATTTCTCCCAAATCCGTGATTCCCATGTTTGATACTCCCCTTGTAAGTACATAAACACATTGCACTGAAAACAATTGAAATCTAGCTGTGCAACTTCTCTTTGCTTTGGTCTGAAACTTTATATATAAAATATTTGTAACACATACTTGGTAATTTTGTAAACGGAACACTAAGACACGCAATATCATGTAAATAGGAACCGCCGCCGATGCCGCCGCCGCCACCACCACCACTGCTACCCCCGTCCAAAAGGTTTGTGTCACCCCACTGACATGTACACATTGTATTGAATGGACAATTGGCGCTGCCGCGTAGGTAATACAATTGTTGGCCATGTACCATTGTCACCGTATCTGTGTCCAACATCAGCAGTAGTAATACCGTGACAAATAGTATTGTTAGCGGCGACACAAATAATAACATTCTTTGTACACCACGTCCTCCAGTTCTCCACGATGTTAAATGGTGTGAGCGAGATGAAAATAACGAATTCAATCAGTTTATTGAATCAGTTTTGTTCGATGTTAGAGAGAGAACGGGAACGATGGTCTACGGACAGTAGTCAATGATGCTCGTAATCTGTAAAAGAAAGAAAATTGTGTTGGTTTTTAAAATTGTTGAAAATATTAAACTAAAAAAATCCAAAATCAAATTTTATATTTGACAATAATTTAAAAGGTGGTATAAAGAAATAGATTCTATTTGGTCGAGATTATAAATGGAACTAATTAAATAGACAAATAAGAGTAATTAAAAATTTAAGAAAACATATTTCAGGGGCCTCGTAAGAGTGATTAAAGGCTCTTTTCTTTGTTTTTTGCTCGTCCCTTAATTTATAAAGAGAAATATTTTTGGAAAATCAAAAAAATTCCGAAAGAACTTATTAAGTTTGACATTCTTTCACAATTGGCTCTCATATTTAATTTCTTAAATAACCTACTTATAAACATAATATTTTAATTTATTATTTATACAACTAACGTAAAAGCCCCCATTATAGAACGGTATCTAATACTGGAACAGTTTTGACATTTACATATTTCTTTCTTTAATTAAGTAAGGAAACATTAAATGCGGGGTGAATTTAAATTGAAAAACAATCATTCTATTAATAATAATTTTTGTTATCACACGTTTCTTTCGGAAATAACTTCATTAATATGTAAATATTAAAACTGTTCCAATATTAGATACCGTTCCATAATGGGGGCTTTTACGTTAATACTAATACATATAACGATAAAATCAAATAAAACCATTTTCAAAATATAAACCGTTAATTACAGTAGTGACAAGATTTTATACATTTTATTCATATTTACTAAGCTGTCCCTCATCATATCATTTTATGGTATTTATTTGATTTTAACTAATTTTTTTGGCAAAAAGAAAAAAAACAGAGTTGAAGCATCCACATTTCTAAAAAAAAAAAACTGCATTACATTATTTCTTTATTACATTAAAACGTATAAAAAAAATAAAAAAATAGTGTGAAAGAAAATATCAACCAGTATGTATTTTGTTGTTCTGCCTGGTAATAGATATAAAAAAAGAAGTATAAAAAAAGGTAATTATACGAAGGTTTTATATCTACAAACCACCATAGATTATATCTCTATAAACCATACACGTCCATACACGATTAAGTATTTAAAAGGTACCAAAGTATATATAAAGTTGTTGTCGTCAGCTGAAAAGGTAAAAAATATAGTTTGGGCAAAGTAGATTTTGTTATAAAAAATAAGAATTAATGTTGTCACTTTTACATATAATATTTATTTGTATAATTACAGATTGTAAGTCAAGTAAGGCTTGCTGTATGTCTTAAGTATTATTTAGTAGGACGGAAAGTCGTTTGTTTTAATAATTTGACACTAGAAAAATCCTAGAATAAGAGACTGTGGCTACTTTATTGAAAAAAAAATATACCTAATGAAATTTTGAATGAGAAAATTGTTTATGTATACTGTAAAAAATAAGTTACAAGATGCATAATTTTTTTTGGAACGTTTAATAAGTGTACAAATTAAAATATTTTGTGTAATGTCACCACTTGTTCTTAAATTTTATTTTGGCCTTATTGTTAGCATAACAGGGAAAATTCAGTGTACTGCTTGTTCGTGAACAGACGGTATTTAAAGGCGATCTTAGAATTTATCTTTGTTATCTTATGTTACTTTGATATGTAAAGTGAGAGAGATAAATATTATACACAATATTTTTCTTTACACTTTTAAACCCTTTTAAAATTGCCGTGAATTACCGATGTACAAGCAATATTAAATAATTTATGTATATTTATTATTTTGTTTTAATATCACTGCGTGACACGATTTCGGTACCCAGAAAACTGATTGCCCTTATAGTTTTCTGTTAGCTAGAGTATATTGGCAGTGTTTGTCTTTTGTTTTATCAAGTCTTGTTTTTGAGGTACACACCGACAACTTTTCATGAACTATTCTTATTGCGTACATATTAGTACACTATTGTTTCGATTGAGAGAAAGAAAAATCGTTTGTATTGGTCACACGGGTAAGTAATCTCACAGCCGAAAACGCAGAACTCTTAGGCTGCCTGTACACGATCAGTAATACTGTCAGTATTTACTGACAAAAATAGTGAATCATTATTTTTATTGTATAAATTATATATACGAATACTTCAGTATTATCAATAAACGATCAGTAGTAATGTCAGTATTTTTAAATACTGACAGTATTACTGATCGTATACAGGCAGTGTTTGTGAACAATTTGCTAAATGCATACAACAAGATGGGTTGCCGGATGTCATTGAAAATTCATTTTTTTCATTCCTACTTCTCTTTTCTTACTTCAAATCTTAGAGCTGTAAGTGGTAAACTAGGGGAGCGGTTTCACTAGGATATAAAAAGGCTTGAAGAACGGTTTCAAGGTCGTTGGGATGCAGCTATGTTAGGAGATTACTGTTGGCGTTTAAAGCGAGAAGAAAAGTTGAATATTTTTCAAATTTTTGTGTACAATATGTAGGCACTTTTCACTATATATTTTATATTTTAATGTGTGCAAATATTTTAATGATAAGTTTTGTAGTTGGTTTTACTCGAATTATAGTTTAAATAAATTATAATAATTTTTCATTACTAACCAAAATAATGTGTATACTGAAGCGCTACATTTTAATTCTTTTACTAATAGTTATACATATGTTAATTATCGTACCTAAAAAACAGTACGTGATAGAAAAAAGTACGCATCTATTCTTATTGAGGGATGTGTATGAATGAATAAACAGTCAAAATTAAAGTGGGTACTTAATTTTTGATTTTTTTGTAACGCAGTGTATTCAATCTATGAAAATGTAATGAAAAGCTTTCCTCTATCTCTTATGTTTTTCGAAATATTTTAATAGATACAGTTAGAACCCCCAACGTTAGAGGTCGGTTTCACCCCGTAAAAGTGAAAGATGGCCGATAAATAAATACTTATTTTTTTACCTTTTCTACACAACAAGGTTTTATCAGAATTTAGAAATGTACTCTGGCTGCATCTCCTCCAAGTTGCAAATCAAGCTGACAACTGATCGTATGATATTTCTAGAGCAGAATATGATCAATGAAATACTTTTACGATTGTTGGATTATTTATTTCGATAACTGTACTTTCTTCACCGCCATAATTTATATGTATCTACATACCTCTGTATAAAATGTCGGAGAGAGCAGATAAAATGGATTTTTATTTTAAATCCCACTGTGTTTTCTAATTAAACATACGGTTGGTTTCTATTCAAATACTCATGTGTGTGGTGTAGTCGTTACCCATCATCGTTACTATTACATTTCAATCGTAATAATAGAAAGAGATAAAATATTTTGTAATGTACACACAAGAGGTAACATTATACTTGTGTTTCGTAACTTGTACGTTATGTTAAGAATGTACCTAACATGAAATTAAATTTTACGACGATATTGTGTGTTTGATAAAATTATAATTTATTACGAAATTTTTTTTTAATTACGTTACTCCTTACGATAGTAAAGAGGTGTGCAACAAGTTTTTAACTTGTCAACAATCGTTATCACATCATTCGTCTATTACTTGCGATTGCTTGTGCGATTGATAAAGTTTGTTGCGTAATAATAGTTAAATTTCTACTAAAACAAATACCTACTAATAACAAGGGGACAAACTAGATTGGCTTTGCCTCTGTTCCACTTGTAATGAGTTTGTGACGTATACTCTGTTTGTGTACATACACACTGTTTGCAGTGTATTAGTTTGGTTTTTTGTAGTAGTATGTGTATCCACGCATACAACCGCAACACACGTATTACCAGAGAGAGCTGTTAAACGGTGTTTAACTAACAATGGGTATATTGTTAATACAATGCAGTGCGAACTCGACGACGGACAATGAGTGACTAGATGCCTTAAGCTGTGACTGGTGTCAAATGACTCCGAGCGAATTACACTTTTTTTATATTAGTTGGCTTCTAGTGTTCTATGACTAATAATAAGTGCTAGACACTTGTTGGAAGTTGTAGTTCATTTTCAGGCAGACGGTTCAGTATGTACGGAGGCGTTACATTGGAATTTATTGGATTTATGTAATTTTTAAGTTTCAAGTTAAGTGATTAGTTTTTTTAGAAACGATAGATATTGATTATTGTTTTTGATACTGCTAAATAAATAAAAATACAAAATTGTGGATCCTTTATAACAGTCAAAAGAAAGGTTTCTGATATGTTATCAGGAGGAAGTAAATACATTATCGTTCTTTTAAGTGCCTCTTCTTTTAAGGACCATTTCATAATTTGAAAATTCAAAGAGTTTTGAAACTGTATTGGACTGTAGGACTTATTAAAACAAACTGCAGGCCAAAAACGGTTTAAGTGGGTTCAATTTGCCCCTGAGAGACTACTAAAGAAGCGAAAGCATTGTAATCACTTTTGAAATACAAAAATTATTTTCTCCCCAAAACGAAAACTTTCACGCACATTTTAAGTTTGCATTTTATATTATGGTGACGATGCTACTGTGGTTGCATCCAACTGAAACTGTTGAAATAGAGCATACTGACTGCTGAGTCTTGTGCACAAATATAAAACCGTGCTGACATGATATTTGCTTGCCAACAAATCGGGACGTCACTACACACTTCACTACGATAAGTCATTTTTCGTGTCAATTTGTTCATTTAAAATTAAACAGTGGTTTTTTCGAGGTTTATAAAAATTTAAGAAAAATTAACTATGGTCCATTTCAGTTAAATTTACCTAACCATGCTCATCATCTATAAATTTAAATAATTTCCGTTTTCTTGGCTTTATCTCTTTCATTATTGCACTTATGTAAATTTCAAATTTGCAGTTTGTTTTTAGAAAAGAATCGAAGATTTATTTGTTTTGAATATAAGAATTATTTAATTTTTTAACGATGACTCATGATCAATTGTGTTTCAAACGGGGTATAGTTAATACGGAACAACAAAGCATACAGAGTCATTTTTTAACTGCAGTCAAGTATCCAATTAGTTGAATAATATTAGCGAATTTCCATTCTGGAAATTCAGCTATTACAGCAACTCTTATGGTAAGACCTAAGTCCGGGACTATGATAGAAATTTGTTTTGGAGCCTCTAGAACCTGAAAATCTATTTCAATAAAATTTATATATATATATATATATATATATATATATATATATATATATATATATATATATATATATATATATATATATGTGTGTGTGTGTGTGTGTGTGTGCGTGTGTGTGTGTGTGTGCACGATAACTCTCGAACGATACGTTATAGCTTATGAAATTTGGTATACGAGCTGGAATCCGGATTCGCTCGGCTAAGTTTGTTAGCCAGACACGTCGGATGCCCAGAAGTAGGTTTTTCGGCCATTTTTCGCCACTTTTAATGATTTTTTGCAAAATTTGGCCAGAATTCAAAAATTTTTTTAATTTTTTGTTACACCATCGAAAAGAGTGTAAAAAATTGCATAAGATAAGCTTTTAAAATATTGTTCTACGTGAACTAACTTTTGAGAAAAATTAAGAAATTTGTTGAACTTTTTTACAATAAATGCTTCATCGTTTTAGCAATTCTTTTCTAGATAAAACAAGTGCTAATTAATTATTCAATATGTAAGTATGTGTTATAATAACAATAGCTCTGTTTCATCTTTTTAAATTAAAATTAGCCAGATTTTTTAAGAGTACGTTATGGAAAGAAAATTTTTGTATGATGTTCTCCTTTAGAGAGAAAATATAACTTTATATATTTACACACCTAGAAAAAAAATCGAAAACTATAGTTATGTAATCTAATAATATATCGTAAAATGGATATATGCTACACTATATGAGATCGGTTAGGGTCCAGAGGACCCAAAAGCGCCAAAAATTAACTACAGAACTGATTTTGAAAATTGTTTCACTGTTAGAAAGCTAAACTATTTTAAATGGGTACGTCTTAGATGAGATCCGCCAGTGCCCAATATTTGGAAATTTGCTATGTTATGCACATGCTGCGACAGGAGTATTTTTAATTTTTAGGGATATCGATTGGATACGTAGAAATGGTTGCTAGCATAACTGTGTATTTGAGTGGATGTTTAAAATAAGTTTCGCAACACACTTTAATAATGAAATAAATAATCCGTATCCTATATTTTGATTATGTAAAACACATTTTGCGCTATTTGCGCGTCCTCCCCCGCGGTGCGACGGTCGTTTTCATTTCCTAGATTATCTACTATCATTGCATGTTTTCAGTCGGTATAAGAAGATTGTGTGTATACATACTTATGATTTTATTGCCGTTATACGGTGGAATTTTTTTTTATGGAAAAACACCGAGCAGCTTTATTAAGATGTTGTTTGATTAAAGTAATTTTAGTAGCTTCAGCTAGCTAGTCTATGTATGTGGGTATGAACGAGTCTATCGTAAATGCGGTATATTGAGTCATCATACCTACTCGCAGGTACAAAATGTTTATATTATTTTTTGGTTAATGGAATCTGTAGTAAAAAAAGAAACATGTTATGAATAATATAACACAGGATATGAAGGAGCTTTTTTATGGTTTATATTTAATAACATTTCAAGAGAAAGATATAAGGACAAGTACAGATAAGCGACTATTGTTGTCTGTCTATATTGTCGCCTCAAATTTATTTTGTACATAATTTTTGGAAGCGTTTATGTCGTAGTTAGGTTGACGTTGATATAAGTTTTAGGAGCATTATAATGCGGCCTATACACGATTCAACTTGTTGTACAACTTGGTTGAGTTGTACAACATGTTGAATCGTGTGTGGAGCAGGTGGTCAACTATTTTGATGGTTGCATAAACGGTTGAAGTAAAATCAAAATTTTTTGATTTTACGTGGGCGGAGCAAATGGTCTATGAACATGTTGTACTGTGTGTGAGGTAGTTGAACAACAAAACCAGTACATATATGCTGTAAAGAGTGTAATCAACAAAATATTTACAGCGGTAACAATTGGAAAGTTTAAATATTTGATTTTGTTTATTATTTCCAATAGCTTGCGGTGATACCGCATTTGAAAATTTTAAATTTTTGGAAGAATTTCCCATTGAAGAAACCGTAATGTAATTTCCAAGTGTGTTTTTGCAGAAATTGCATCTCGCATAAACGTATCTTCTTTGCTTCTTAAAGGTGTTATTTTTACTAAAATATCATTAAAAATTTCTTCGTTCATTCGCATATAATTTTTGTAATCGTTAAAATTCACTGGTTCACATTCACTAATTTTTTTAAATAGTTTTTCATTAGAAAATTTTTTTCCGAACCCCTCTTTGCTCTATTTTCTTTTTTTGCGTTTACTCAAGCATGCTTTACTAATTTATGCAATTACTGCTAAGGCAAGAATTTTATCCATAATTTTAACGAAGTTTTCTTTTTCAAAAATTGTGAATAACTGAAGTTGGACAACAAGTTAAATGAATAGTTTAATAGTGTACGGCAAACAGTTCATTTTGTAGTACAACTAGGTAGTATAACAAGTTGAATCGTGTATGGGCCGCATAAAAGACATAGTTATAAAATAATTTTAGACATCAAATTTGACTTACAAGTGAGATTTAGATGATATTTCTTTATTAGTTATTAACGGTCTTATCATAGATATACTTTTTAAAATTTATTTAGTTACGCATCTAGTTACAGAGTGACAAACAGAATGTTGCCTAAACTGAATTGTTAATGGAGACAAGTGCAGCAAGACTGTTTAGTTAAGACTTGATAGTGGATACGATTCAGAGTTGCTGGGTCGTATACTAATTTTTGTACAGATTATGATACGATACGCAGTATAAAAATTAATAAAAGTATAGTGTGCTGTGTTCCTTTACGCATAGGTGCGTGTTAAGTACAATTTTCTGTACAGCTGTATGTAAAACATAGATGACTTAGATAGTATTTTGTACAATAAATAAACAGTCGTAGTCGTATATGAAAATATTTAAATAAAATTATTAATGTGTTATTAATTATAAAGAGTGTTAATTTAAAAACAAGCCAGGCCTCATATCTTTGGAACGTTAAAAGAAAATTAAAATTTCTCAAAACCGTTTCTATAACATGGAGGGGGAACCATTATGACCCTCTATGACACTCTATAACCAACCCCTAAGGCTCCAGCTACCTCAACCATATTTTTTTTAAATTGTAAGACCCCACTTGTGGTACATCATTGGAAAGCTCTTTAAAAATGCTGTTCATAAATACCAAATATATATTAATTATTAGTTAATTTATCATTATTATTTGAAGAATACGGAAAATAAGTTTCAAAATTTTGGAAAAATTAGTAGTTTCATATTATATGAGTAGGGGAGACAGGGGCTAGTATTAACGGGGGTAAGTATTAACAGGCCATTTTCCGCCAAACTACGGACGAAAAATTAAGTACGTCCGGTTGCTGTCATAAGTAGATGACCACGGACACGTTGTGACCAATCAGCCTTCGGCCGGTTGCCGCAAAACAAAGTTGTGAGTAAGGCGTAGATTTTATTAGGTAAAAGAACATTTTTAAGTCGACGGTTTTTTGATTTGAAGCATGATTGCATACCTAAAAGAGACTAAATTTATTTCAAACGGTAGCATATTCCATCTGGTATTGTATTTTGTTTAAATTTTACCGCATTATCAACGTATTCTTTTTAAAAATTTAAATTTGTAAAAAATTTACCTTCGGGTCAAGTATTAACAAAATGCATGGGGTAAGTATTAACACGTTAACATTTACCTCGTTTAAATTTTATGCAACAAAGACTATGTTTTTAATTTCCCTATAAGGAGGTTATTGTATTCATCCCGATTCCAAAATCCAAATATCGTTATTTTCATGCTTCGAGATTACCAAAATTTTTTTCGTGACATTGCCAAATATGTTTGCATATGTGTGTTTACATATGTGAGTGTTAAATTTAAATGGTTTTAATTTTTATATCTTTTCTGCAGTGAAGCAGAGGAAGAGTTTTGCTTGATCTGAGTTATCATATATTTCAAGAATTATAATAATGTTAAATAAGACGAAGACTAATTTTTTAATAAGTAAATATTTTTTAATATAGAAGATATTAAACGATTGTGATTGTCTATCGAAGACTGAAAATTTACCAATTTTTGTTTCGTTATCAAGGTCAAAGTGACGTAATTTGCTACTTAAGGACTGACTAACTATTGCCTCAGAAAAAAATTAAAATAATGACTAACTTTAACTAATTAAGTAAAGGTAAATCTAAAATAAGAATTTTCTATGTTAAATTAATTCCTTTCTAATAATAAACACGTTAAATATGATACTTTGTTTTATTGCCTATAAGTACATATCTACAAAATATCATAATCATATTAAAACTCTAATGTTAATACTTACCCCAACGTTGTTAAAACTTGCCCCAAAAGTGGGGTAAGTATTAGCAAACACATTTTTTAAGAAAATGGGTTTTTCCATAGAAAGTACAAGGGATATGTTTTTTTTTTTTATCAAAAATTATAGACAGATAGTTGATGCTTCATAACGTTTACAAAAAAAATCGCTAACTAGTTTCATTTCCGTTTAATATGTAAAAAAGTAAAATCTGTTAGTACATGCCCCTGTCTCCCCTATAAAATTGAAAAAATCAAATGGATTATAGATGCTAATCGATTTTGGTAGTTTTGTAGAGTGCTTTCGATTGTAGCTAAAGGAATGTTTGCTGATAAAAGTTGAAAACTGCCTTCCTTTTGTATTGTTAAATCCTTATTAAACAGGGATCTAAATCAATGCTGGATCTGGAATTTCAATTTATTTTTTTCAAATTACCTATACAAAAAAAGCAAAACGCAAAAAAAAAAAAACATTATAATATTGTCTGACTGACACGTTTCCACGCACTTGGAATAAATATTTTTATTAATTAAAATTTATTAACTTCGTTGTCATTGTACGTAATCAGCTAAAATAAATTAACATTTACAACATGGAATATTAGCCATAGAATGGTTAAACAGTTGAAGTGTACGAAGCGAAAAATTGACTTTTTGTTGCTTGCGTGCAGCGAAAATCATTAAAAGTGTAAGAAAATAAGGCATCAAGGGATCTGCATAATTAAATTGAATAATTAATAATCACTTTATCATCAAAAAATTTTATAAAATAAAATAATAAATCTTCTACTGTGCTCTACGTCTATTGTCCCCACTGCGACCCGCTTCGCTCATTCATTTATCTACCATTCATGAAATAATATTTTATAATTAAGTTTCCTCTTTTTTCTTCGTTAATAACTTCATTAAATTGAATTTTGTTAATTTTTCAAATTATTTACTGCCACTGAAATGGGTGGGGGGAAGAGTAGGGGTAGTATTTTTAATATTTTAAATAAATAATAATTCAATTATACCATGAGCTTGGTTCTTTTATTTTTAGTTTCCCTTATTGGCTTTTTTTATCAATATTGTTGAAAGCTTGTTTATTAAGTAAGTTGTTGAAGTACTTACTTAACTTCATTCTGTCGTTTCTGTTTGGACGAGAAGACATCAAAGACATTATTTTTATTTATATATAAGTCAAAAACGCATTATTTGATTTTAGTTTAATCATATCTATAAAGTGGGTTCATTTAAACATTTCAAAATTTTTAAGTGCTCTTCAATATTTTTCATTTAAAAAGCAACTTTTTATAAATAAATTGTGAAATTAAAACGAACTCAGAGCGGGCTGTATATACAATCACGATGTTTCCAAAATTTCTACTTTTAGAATTCTTTTTTACTCATTGGATAGAAGCTATTAGTTACCTAAATAAATTATTATTTTCACAGTGATGAAACTTAATATTATTTTAGATCTTATTTTGATCTATTATTCAATAACTAGGTTTTCAAATTATTTTAGAAAAATATAAAAAATATACCGGAAGGAAGTTGGCGCCGAAAGTTGGAAAATCTTTCTGTTTTTTATATGGCTAAATTGCTCCCAAATTGCTCCTTTGCAATCAGTAATTGCTCCACCTGGAACTTAATTACTTAATTAGTTATTTACAAACAAAGAAACTTTTTTGTTTGACTATTTCTATTATCAAAATCTTGTCAAATAATGCATTTTTATGCAATTACTTTATATCAAAAAATTGCTCCCAATTTGCTCCATCTAATTTAAAAGTTAGTTATTAATTTCTCTGAATAATAATTAAAATATATTAAAATAAAAAATATTATGAATTAGGTTATGTATTATTAAAACCTATAGGCAATCCATTATACATTTAAGTCGTTTGCATATATTTAAGGATAATTGAATTTTGACAAGTTAAATAACATTATAAATAAAACAAAATATTTTAATAATTATTCAAAAAAATTAAGATTTAGCTTTTAAATTAAATAGAGCAAACTGGGAGCAATTTATTGACGTAAAGAAATTATATAAAAAAGTATTTTGGGAGATTTTAATAACTTAAATAACGGAAAAAATTTTTTTTTTCTTTATAAATAACTAATTAAATAATTAAGTTTCAGGTGGAGCAATTACTGATTTCAAAGGAGCAATTTGGGAGCAATTTAACCATATAAAAAACAAAAAGATTTTTCAACTTTCGGCGCTAACTTCTTTCCGGTAAAAAATATATGTATAAGATTCTTTAATTAATAGATTTTTTCTTTCGAGGCTGTGTATACTTTGGATGCGTTAAAAGATCTATAATCAAAAAGGTCACCTAAATATATTACTAATAAGGAAGCTTATCCAACTGTCAGTTTCAACTGGAAAAAAATTGAAACAAATTCAAATTCTCGAGGGCGAATGTGGCCCATTTAAGCTATTTAAGCGTACGAATAAAATATGATTCATAATTATAATAGTTTTACTACAATCCAGCGAAGTTACAGAATTTCTTAAAAAGCTATAGTTAAGCTACAGCTGTGAAAAAGTTAATTAATCGTTTTTATTCCCGGAGATCTATACCCTTGTCAAACTTTTGCCAGAGTCATGGTAACATACACGGAGAGAAAATTCCTATAAAAATTACTGTGCTCAGCACTACAATCGACGTGTAAAAGGCGAACATATTAAATTCTGTAAGGTAAAAATATAAAGATTATAATTAATCATAAAAAATTTAAAGGATGGAATGTTCTTTTCGTAATATTATCTCCGTAAAATTTGTAAAACAGCACAGTAAAAAGTTCCATTACCGACAAAAAAATAATTTTTAATTGTGTTTATTAAAAAAATTACCATGCTAACATGCTAATAATAGAAAGAAGAAAAACAGAAAGAAGGTTGGTTGTGTTGGGAACGCTGTAATGAAATGTACCTCACTCAGCGAGTTAGGCGAGTTACATGCGAACCATAGGTGTGGACTGTGGAAGAAACTTGTTAGACAGTTAGCACCAAGCACCTTGATGCAGCTAGTAGTCAGTTGCTTTTACACTCTCTTAGGATGATGTCATCGTTTAATCTTTTTGTTATTTACCTATCTTTAGTATATGTATTAGAATATATTGTTGGCAATCATTTTTGTATACATGTTTTTACAGGTACAGTGCAACCCATATAAGGTCGCGAGTCAGATGCGCAAATGAAAGAGTACGACAACAAGAATTAAACTATAATATACATGCATAAGAGTGTGATAAAAGTTGTGTTAGCACCACATTAAATTTTACCATGCTAGCACATATTTTTTATTTTGGTCGTCGATCGCGCACGGATTATAGGGGAGCATGGTAATTTTTCTGAAATTTTCTCTACAAAAATTATAGGATTTTTCTCTCCGTGTAGATATCCCAAAAACTAATTTCATCCTTGTTTTCAATATGGTACACGAGAAACGTTCCAGAAAATTCAACTTTGAGTCATCATAATTACTCTCTCCTTACCCATAGTGCTCATAGGTTGATCACTTTAAGGCAACGCTAAGACTAAAACCCGTAAGTAAACGTTATGAAGTCCTATTAAAGTTGCTGTAAAAGTGTAAAGTTTGGCATAAAGTACTAGTTTTTACGTCTACACCCCGTTTCAGATACAATTGTCATGAGTCAAAGTTGAAAAATTAAATAATTTTTATATTAAAAACAAAACAATCTTCTATTCTCTTCTAAAAACAAACAGCAAATTTAAAATTTACGTAAATGTAATAATGAAAAAGATAAAGCCAAGAAAACGGAAATTATTTAAATTCATAAGTGATGCAGCATGGTTAAATTTAAGTGAAATAGACCATAATTGCCTACCATTATTAATCTATACATATAATAAAACTGTAACGAGACCATTTCTGTACATGGAATATTTTTTGAAAATTGTAGTGGTACTGTAAATAATTATCGATGTAGATATCAAAACAGCGATTTTTAAAATTTTTGTCTGTCTGTCTGTTTACGCATCACGCAAAAACTACTGAACGAATTTTACTGAAATTTGGTGTGATGATAACCTATTACCTGGGTCAACATCTAAGATACCTTTTACTCCGAGAAAATGTCTCACTCCCACGGGAAAATAGAAAAACCATTTTGAGCATGTACATACTCTTGAACGCAAAAACTCTTGACGGATTTTTATGAAAATTGGTCTCATGTTTAGCTCTCCTTTCCTTGGGAAAATATAAAAACCATTTTGAGCATGTGCATGCATTACGCAAAAATTATTGTTCTATGCAAGTTCTGTATCATTATTACACTTAAATAGGGTAAGTGCGGGAGAGACGCCGCGTCGGGAGAGATGCCGCAGTAGCCATAGTTCGTCCGTTGACTGACAGATAGCGCTATTAATGGATTATATGTTTAGAATAAGTTACTTATTTAAGCTGTATATGGTAATATTTATGATTAGTCCTTCAGTTTAGTAATTATCCAACTTTTTATTATTGGAAGGTAAGTTTTTTAACATAATATTTTATCAAGCATTTAATTCATTAGAATTTAAGAATGTATATTTCATTGTTTTAATGAAAATGAGTTTTGTTATTAATTTAGGTATATTTTAAAAGTACTGTATAAAATTTTAGGTTAGAATTCCGCACTATGCTTGCTATAGCAACATGCGGCATCTACCCCAACAAAAAGGAGAGATGCCGCATGTAAAATTTTTTTTTTTTGACTGTAAATTATGCCACGTAAATATAAGAGATCCATTAATGGATCAGAAAGAGCTCTCATATTGGTGAAGATAACGAAAATAATGATGATTGCCTGTGTATTGACTGTTTTGAAGAGTACTCAGAAACAAAAGAAAATTGACTGGTTAAGATGTATAAAGTGCCAAAAATGGTTACATATGGCATGCATCATGTATGGAGATGTGTATAAAATGCAAAATTTTTAATATGAAATATGCGGCGCCTCTCCTTCTTTGATGCGGCATCTCTTCCATAGGTGCGGCATCTCTCCCGCTTTGCAGGCTCTACAAAAATGTCAATTATGAATCCTTTATGACTTAAAATTTAAAATTATTTATAAATAATTGTAAAGAGCAATGTTTACATTTAATGTGTACCAAATTTCAAATCAATTGAATGTATACTTTAAGAATTATCAAGTATTTTCAAAATGTGCGGCGTCTCTCCCGCATTCACCCTACTTCTCATTGATCTTATAACAATGCGTCGCGCGAACAACATCGCGAGTACAGCTAGCATAATAATAAAAATTTCCTCATACAATTTTAGTATTATATTTGTGAATATTTTATATTCCATTTGTGGTTCTTAAGCGGAAACCTTTATTATTATGTATAATTTTGTTCAGCTCAATTTAGTAATTTAAATAAAAAGCTGATAATATTAATTATTGAAGAATTTTGTAGCTTTTATGGACGAACTACTGTTGCGACGTTATATTATGGCATTCTTTGCATTGGTTGAATATTCCTTGTAGCATATATGTATTATACATGTAATGTAAATATTCATTAATGGCCGATGGCAAAATTTGATCGGTCGTAATGTTCAGTGAAGTGTATTATTTTATTATCGTTATAAACTTATTCGATTGTAACGTAATCGAAATTATACTCAAATATTAAATTTACAGAAAATATTTTTCATACCCACATCATACTTATGTACCGTGGAAAATGTGTTATTTCACGGAAAAAAATTCGTGGTACCTATATAATAGAAAAAGTACCTTATTGTAACTTTATATTATCCGAAGTGGTGATGATTTTTACACAAAGTTAAATACTCATGTAAGGGAGTTAGCTTGTTCTACAGATCAGAAAATTTCAGCGATCCCAACTTGTAAACTCCTCTATTTTCCAACAACTGTAATTTTTTTAAAGTTTTCAAGAAATTTTATGGAATCTTGTCCTACCAAAGATAATACTCTGGAATTAAATATTGAAAAAACATAATATAAAAATTATTAAAATAAGTTTAAACTATACTAAACTATAAAAATTATTAAAATAAGTTTAAAATGAATAAATATTAAAATAAATGAAATAAAAAGTGAAACAAAATATTAAAAGAAATGTGTGTTAAATAAAAATGTATTTATAAAGTGTATTAAGTGAAGAAAATTGTTAGAAAAGTATTATTTTGTATTTTTGTGAACGACATGTTTGTATTGAATGAAATCTTAAAGTGAATATTAAAGAAGATACATTATTCAGTATAAATTTGAATTTTATTTATTTATCCTGTGAAGAAGATATTTATGGAAAGGAAAATAATGTGGCTGAGTATTATATATGTTTATGCATAAGATTTTTTAAGAAAACGTGTTTGATGAATTTGATAAATATTAGTTCCGCCATTTTGGATGAAAGTTATTCCATGAAATAAATGTTCAAGCGTCGTATTAAAATATTATTTAAAGTGAAAAGTTATTTGAAGAAAAATATTAATTTGGAAACGCAACAAAAACTATTGAATGTAATTTTTCCCTTAAAATTATTCCTTTATTAACATGATATTTTCCTTATGAATATTTTTATTCTCAACCTCAGTACTTTTACCACCTTCGCCTCATAACTTTATTGAACCCATCGTTAAGCATTCCTACCACTGAACTTATCCCATCCGATGTACTAGGAATTACACCTTCCGACCAGCATAGTGTTGCGTGAACATCATTTCCAACAACGAGTGCATTCGCCCGAGAAGATACATATCGTATTTAAGTATACATAGTGGCACATAGAGGTGTATACGTCCACGGAACCGATGTACCAGGTCACACATTCAAATCCGAGCACTCTATCGCAAGTGGTGCATTCGTTCGCAAGCTATCGCAACATATTATTCAGTTCATCACCAACTTTCGTAAATATCGAACGCATTTTAGTACCCATAGAAAATGAATATGGATAATCAGTACAAACGTACTGTGCTACATTTTTTATTTTCGTGTGTTGAATCTATCAGGTCTGCTGCGATAAAAATTAATAGTGTACATGGTGAACACACTATTAGTGTAAGGAGTGCCCAGCAATGGTTTAAAAAATTTAAAATTGGAGAAAACAGCATTTATGATGAACCCCGTTAATTTTGATACCATTCACGATGTCCGGTTAATTTTGATAATGGCATACATCGAAATTTTGTAGAGTCGCAAAAAAATACGAACGAACCTTATGGACTGACCTGATATTTCCTTAATTTTATAAAAAAAAAAATTTCATTCAGTTTCTGTAAACATTCCGAACCAGACAATCAAAAACTGAATTATTTATGCTGTGAGCTATGCTCTAGTTTTTCTTTTTCATTTGTTTTTCTCCGTGTAAATATTTAAAATTATAGTTTTCTTGGGTGGGTATATGTCCAGTATTTCGATGTGGATTTCAGTGGCGTCTCGTGACCTAAAATTTGACCGGGGCTAACTTATTTTGCACATTATATACGAATTTTCTTAGAATAAATAAAATAGGGCAAGAGCTAACAAAGTAATCTACGTTTAAAAAAAAATTATAGCATGAAAAAAGTAAACTTTGTAACGTACCCTCTAAAAATGTAGGAAATTATTTGTATAAGAATTCTGCTCTCCTACTTTTTAGTCCAGCAAACATAGTTATTACTTTTTCGTTAAAATTTTGGATGTTAGAAATGTATTCTTTCTCTATGGTAAGCACGGCTAATGCGTTGAGTCTATCTTGCCCCATTTTATTTCTTAAATACGTTTTAATACGTTTAAGTGTGCTGAAACATCGTTCAGATTCAGCAGTTGCCACTGGAGTTGTTAAAACTATGTTTAGTAGTTTTACTGTTTCTGAGAAAGTATCTCCTAATTTATTTTCAATGAAAAAACAGTACAGTTCACTAACGGAATTAATGTTCTTAAATTCTTCGCTAGAATAAATAATACGGAGTTCATTCTTTAATTTTCCCGTTTCTATAAAGGGGTAATATTTAGTACAATTGTCACACAAATCATCAGGAAACTTACACTTCATGCCACTGAAATTTACCGGGTTAACTAACTTAAAGCACTCCAAATGTTCCGTTTCACCAAATCTTTCTTCGGCTTGCTGAATAATTATATCGCAACATTCAATGACGCATGCTTTTTTGTTAATGCTTCTATTCCTTTTTTTCAAAACGTTGGAATTAAGGGAACAATCTGCTGGCGAACTGCTTATTTCACTTCTAATGTTACTTATGTTATCACAAAATTTACGAAGATGTTCATTCACATGTATCACAGTCGTAACTTTATTCTGTAGAATGTTATAAAACATATCGATCAAGGGCATAATTCGACTAAAAAAATTCAAGAAAAAATTGAACTCTTCATCTTCAAGAAAATTTATTAGTCCAGTTGCTTCTCTTATTGATGCAGAATCCCATGAGTTGTCCTCTTGAATAATTTCGAAACATTCTATCAGAGCTTCCTTGTTTTGAAATACAGACGACACTACCCTTGATTGAAAATTCCACCTTGTTTGACAACTTCGAGGTAAACGCCGATAACATACCGTATTAAGTAAATCTGTTCTCTTGCTAGATGTAGAAAAGAATGTAGAAAATGCTGATAAATTGGCAAAAAAAATTCTGATAGCCGTGATAGTAGAGCACACTTGTTGCATTATAATGTTGAGTTGATGAGCATAACAATGTACGAAATAGGCACATGGATAAACATCTTTTACAAGTTTTTGAACTCCATGTTTCACTCCTCGGAATGCTGATCCACCATCATAGGTTTGAGCAATTAATTTATCCGTTACTTTGTAGTGCTCCAATGCTTGTAATATGCATTGAGATATACCAGAGGCGGATCTATCAGTCAGCTGCACAAAACCATGAAAATGTTCCACTAGTTGTGAATCCTGAACAAAACGCAATACAATTACCAGTTGCGTCTTACTAGATACGTCGCTGGTTTCATCAGCTTGTACAGATACGAACATCGCTTTATTTACGTCCTCAAGGAGAGTTTCCTGGTAAACCTGGTACATGCAGTCTAATAACTCATTTTGTATTGTGGCCGATGTGTATTTATTGACTTTAGATTCCTCTAAATGTTCACGCAAAGTATTATCTAGCTTAGTAATTTCGTTTACTAAATCTAGAAATATACCTTTGTTTACCGAATCTTCTCTTTCTAAATGGCCGCGTATTGCTATTTCGTGTTTGCCACAAAATTTTAAACAGTCAATAATCCTACTTAAGATATGCCTATTCTTCTGTACCAGTTCATTATGTCGTATAATTGATAACTTATGTCCTTCATCAATTTGTTTTCGAATATCAACCTTCCCATATAATTTCAATTTTAACGTGTTGCCAATGTGAGAAACACTCATTTCATGTGATTTAATTCTTTCTGAAAGATGTTTAAGATCACTGACACCATGAACTGTCCATGAAATATCACCGCCAAATAACAAACAATTAAAACAAAAAAGAGTTTTCTTAATTTCACTGGCAGTCAACCATGGTTTTCTGTTGTACCAATCTAGATTGAAGGAGCGTGTTTGCGTCTTATGTTTTTGTATTAAAGATACATTTGGATGATCAGGTCCTAATTGTGTAATAATAAGCTTTTCCTGATCGCTTAATGTCTGAAATGGTGTCACTAATAAAAAATCGACTTTATTCATATTAATAAAAATAAATAAATAACAGTTTGAATTATTTGTTTAACAATGAAATTAATTCCGAAGTTATAATAACATACTGGTATTTAAAACAGAATTTGCACACCTTATACGCCTTATACGCACACAGTACTAAACGCGACTGCTGAATATTAGCCCCAAATCAGTTGTCTCACGAGAAGTTCACAGATGGTACGGATGGTACTGTCGCTATCATTGATAATTTTAAATACATACTTATTAGTCCAGTAAAAAAACATTAAATATAAAAATAATAAATACTCTAATTACCAAAAGAAAATTTATTCAGTTTTATTAATTTGCATATTTATCATACATATTATTTTCACAAAAAATATAACAATGTTTTTAAAAATTTAAAAATATGTGTACGTTGAGACGATATTTATGTGTAAAGTAAAGAGAGAAACTGTGTGTTGTAAATACATACATACATAGACCATGTGACTGCTGCAAGCTAGGCCTATGAAAGCGACTTGCCCCGACACTCGAATACTAAACATACTAGAGTAACCTAAGCATCAAAAACGACCATACCTATCGTGTTTATTCAACACTTCAAGAGTCAGTTGTCATGAAATTAAATTCTGGCTTTGAAAATAACAAGAGATAACAACAATATAATACAATACGACGTTGTAAACTTTAAAATTATAATGATTGTGTTGAATAAATCTTATCCATTTTTCCTTCGGGGCTATGCCCCGAATGCCCCAAAGGACGAGACGCCACTGGTGGATTTCAAATTCAATAATTAACAGTTATTAAACTTTTAATTAAAGATATTTGTTTCGAATTTAACGAATCGAATATTTTTGAAATGCCATACCATTCCAAAAAATACACGATAGTATGGCAACACAATTCAAAGATATAGCTGTCATTGTTAGATCAATCAAATATGTATGAAAATCAACAATACAATTCTATTCATATTGCAAACACATCCCATTGTCGTAATTGCTGTTGGATATTTCAGTTGAAATATTAACACTTGCATATTTTTTTTTTGTTACGTTGATAATACAAAAAACAAAAAAACAAAAAAATGAAAACCAATACGATGTTATTTTATTTGAGATTAAATCATATGTGACAAGGGCTGGCTCCGTCCAGCAGGCCATTCATTCAGTAAGGGGGACGTAATGATATCAAATGTGTTTCATTTATTACTGTCATTTCAATTTTGTTGCCATGCCATATATTTTGTGTTCAAAAAAATCATTGTTTACTGGTCATCACAGGCCATCAGTGGATGGGACTGTGTATATGTGTGGGTATACGTTCAAACATGAAGTAAAACAGAAAAAAATCTTCCACAAAAAAAATTATCGTTATTATTAAAACATTATTATTATCACTGGTTTGCTGCTTTCTTTGTTTCACTTGAAACAATATGGTCGAATATGGCCGAACAAATGAATTTGGAACAATATTTCATTTTTGTTTTTCGGACGGTGTATGTACACAATGGCAAAATATTATGGTTAGATGGTTCAGTGTAATTGGTAGGTCTACATAATCAAAAAATTGTTACTTATTAACACGAGAGGTTTGTATTTTTTCGAATAAATTTGCGTTTGTCTAACGAAAATTAGTTGCCTAGCAATTTGACGAGAAGAACTGTCAACTAACAAAAACGCGACAGCGAAGCTGAAGCGTTTTTGGGTTGACAGTTCTTCGAGTTAAATTGCTCTTAGGCAAGAAATTTGAGTTGTAGAAAACATAAATTTATTAAAAAAAAATATAAAACTCCAGTGAATACGGTAAGACAATTTAACGAATGAAATAAGTTAGTATAATTCATATTATTATTTAATACATTGTAACAATGGTTCTGAAACCAGTTAAACTGACCAATACTAATTATTGTTTTATTTTTATTGTGCTTACCTAAATGACCAATGAAATGTTTTGTACCATTTTTCTTTTTTGCTGTAAAAATCTGTCCTAACTTTATTTTCCATGATAAAAGTGAAAAAACTACAGTATTCTTATGGAACTTGATACACATGAGTTAAATTGTCACCAAAACATACTTTTTTTGCACTATAAAAGCGAAAATTTATGAATTCCTTATCCTTAAAAGACTCAACAAATGAAACTGTTTCCAGCGTAACCTTTAATTTACTCACCGTGACTTTAACCCAGCATAAATTCATTAAGGGAAGTTAGCGGTAAAGAATCTTTAGTCGATACAGTAAATATTGCTATTATTAAAGAAATATAACACTTTGCTGGTAGAATAAGTAATTAACTCTTAATTGAATTTAAATACAGTACTAGTCAATAAAACGAATTTCGAAAAATCGAATTTAAATTTTAGATGAAATTCTAAATAGATAATGTCTGGTCTTAATTGTTATATTAAGCACATAACTACACGTGAAGATAGTAGGTTCAGGAAAATTTCAGATTGTTGAATTACTACTCTTAAGGAACCATTCAATTGTCTAGCATGATTATGTGTAACTTGAAGAGGAGAAGAGGGTCCGAGTAAACGTGATGCAATTTTTGGTCCCAATTATTTTAAAGGCTGTAGCGAGTTATGATTTTAATGTAGGCCATGCCTAATTTTTGAAACTATGTACTTTTTGGCTTTTGTTAAAAAAACAGTCAAGATATATTTTTGTAATAAGACGCACGCATAAAATTTTAATATATTTTTTGTAATTGAAAATAATATGTTAAATATAATCAATTTGTGCTAATCATTGTCTTTTTCCATTTGCATAAATAAATAATTTAGTAGTGAATTGAATATTTTTGTTGAAAAAGGAAAAAATTAATAATCTTTAAAACTGAAATATCACATCACTACAAGGCAAATTTTTTTACAACTCATGTAACTTTCATATTTTTTTTTTTTTTTTAAACCTTTACTTTTTTTATCCGAACTAATAAATTTCTGAATTTTTTCAGCAAAGAAGAAGTCGACAGTCAGTTTCTTTTCGAAATGGCCTCGCACACGATGAAGTGGCTTGAAATATGAACTTTCTTCCTTGGAAGGGACCGCGGACAAAATTTCGAAAAATTTCGTAAAATAGGCTGATATTATAGAATCTTTAAACGAAATAATCTTTATCATTAGTGTCAATAGGGTTTTTGACTATTATTCATATATGTTCATATACGAGTATCAATGTCTTATCAGTTACTAACCCCCACTCTTTCCTCTCAAGAGGTTTTAAAAAATAAAAACGGGATGGGCAGGTCGCACTTGTGTATCAAATGTGCCCATGTCTACCTACTATCAGCTACTTCTAGGGAAATTTTGAAGTCTTGAGTTATGTATTTTCTATGAAATTTTCTTTCAGTCTCGACCTACTACAAAAAAATCTTTTTTTTACAATCCGTTACGATTGATACTTTTTATAACTATCTATAAAGTTTTTGAATATTTTTTTATGCGGTCCCTACCCACCACACAAAAGGAGGGTATGCTGTATACATACTATTTTTTACAATTTTATTTTTGTATTTTTTTTTTTAAATTACAAAATATTAACCGCACATTGTTGGCATTATCACACTCTCATCAACCCCATCAGCCGCAACACGGCATAATATACTTCGATAGTCCGCACACTGTTCTATTTCAACGTCTCTACTCCGCTTCTGTAGGTACATATATCAGTTTACAACAGAGATGCCTGTTCTCGATAATTATTTGAAAAGAAATGGCACCGCATAACACCACGCGGGCACAAATAATAAAACAATAATAATTTTTTTAACAAACCAAAAACAATGAAAAGACAAAAAAATAAACAAACACAAAAACAATGATGATACAATTATAATGATAATAAAACAACACAACATTGGGAGGCGCTGGGAATACTGCAGGGAGTAGAATAAAAAAAACCAGCGATAAAATATCCAGGTTTAATTATAAACGTTTTTTATTTTATTTCGTCAACACTGTTCGGTGTACACTGTTTGGTTGTCTGGTCCGTCTATGTGTAGAACGTAAAAGATATGTATTTATCATATTTGTTATTATTGTATCTTTTTCAACTATAGCGTTGCTACCACGGCAGTCTAGTTGGATGAATAATTATATCAGTTTTATTATTTGTTCACTGGAGGGCTTACTGTTCTGCTACCATCGTCATTTTATTGTTTTATTTTTGAATAATTTTGTTATTTAATAACACGACAAGTTCATATTTAATTTTTGTTCTCGTAACAGTGTAGAGGAGTTCGTCATATGATGAAAATGAGGAGGACTTGTCTCTGTGAGATATTTATCATACTTTCTAGTATGAGATGAGGCTGATGTACACCGACTTTATAATATACATGATAACACTGTAACAAATAGAAGTGAATTCGTTATGCTCAGACCAAATTTTAAATGTAGTAATCGTAGTAATTCAATAAATAACGTATATTAATTTAACACGTTGACGGTCATGAGGGATTATGAGGAAACGCCTAAATGATACATTGTTTTGGCAACTAATATACCAATTTAAATACATAAACAAACGTAACTCGTTCTCTGTCTAAGAACAATAGGCACTACAAAATTGCGTGTGCTACAGAATACGTAATGTTTTGTAGGGCACATCGCACGATTCCAGTAGCTATGAAGTCTATAGACAGAAAGCGAGCTACGTTTGTTTATGCGTATCTTGTTGGTGTGCACTTTACTTGGAGGCATTAGTTAGGTTTAATTTGACGCTGTACAGCGCTCGTAACTAAAAAATTAGATCTATTAATGAGTACACTGTTATCAAGTAGACTAAAGTCACTCTAGTATTTTAGTGAATTTCCAGACTGGAACTTTAACTTTTAGGGACATATATGCTCTGTAAAAAAATATTTCGGTGCAATTTGGTTTAGTTTCTATTCAACACAATATAATAAGTTTTTCACCAAATTTTTCGCAATCATTTCCATTACTGAAGTGAATAGTTTTAATGTGGAAAGTTCCATAAATGTAGTATTAATTTACGTATAGATTAAAAGCAAATTGTTGTTGTTATTAGTTGCTGAAATAATCTATAATTGCATCAAAATACATATTCATTTAAAGGATTTTATAAAATTAGCTTTAATTCTGAAAATCTCTTCTCGTGCATTCTTTAGTGACTATTGAACTCTATCAGATGTGAAATACCGCTGGTAAAATTCTAGTTATTCCTAAAATTGGAATTCAATATTTTCAACTGAGTTTATATTACATTGTTAAAGCTTTACACTCTATAAGTATTAACAGTGTAAATTTGCTTCAGAAAATCAAATGCACATTTAAATATTTACACTATGTACTGTTCTAGATGAGAGAATTAAGTTAAAATAAGTATACTTCAGGAATGAAAGCGTCGATTTCTGCTCCGAATTTAATGAATGAACGTTTAAAACTTCATTTTTAAATCCTAAAACTCCACAAAAAATTTTTTTTATTTAATTTTTATTCTTTTAACGATTTTTCCAAATTTCATAAAAATAAGATATTTGTTCGAGAGTTTTCGTGCGGACACACATAACATGCATATATTAATATATATACAATTATACATACATAAATATATATGTTTGGTGAATGTCATTTTCGACTTCTAATAACTTCAATAGAAATTTCTATCACATTCCCGGACTCAAGTCCCACCATGATACCTGTTGTAATTTAATTTAATTTTCTTTCGGGAATTCGCTAAAACTATGACTTTATCAGAGGAGATTAGAAGTTATCAGGGGAAAGCACGGCGTGATACAACATTCTTTGTTTCTTACTTATTCTAAATAAGAATTTTATCAAAGTTTTTTGTTAATTTACTATGGTAAATGATCCACTAATTTGCAGATTCACACTTTTATTGTTATTATATACAGCTGAACCTTTTTTAAGCGGTCTTTTCTGTGCGATTTTTTTATGCAATTTTTAAATAAAAAAATTGCCATTAAAATGCATAATCTGAATCATAAGCAAGAAATAGTAAGAAACCTAAACATTAATTACAATTACAGTCAAATCTGGATAAGGGAGAACTGGGTAAGTGAGAAAACTTTGTAACTGAGAGTAATTGCCAGGTCCTGTAACTTTACCACTCTAAAACCTCTATGGGTGAGAAACAAAAACCTGTATAAGTGAGAGTCGTTTTTCGCTCGTGGAGCTCTATGACAGAGACTGTTAATTGCCTGTACCTCTATAAGCGACAGTTAAACGTATTTAACATTTACTATTTATGACTCATTCTTAAATTTCAAAGAACTTATACATATTTTATTAGAATGCCTGAATGTGCTTATGTTCTTGTTTTCTTATAATTCGAGGAACTCATTTTCTATTCAAATAGCCAAAATGCATTTTTTTTAAGCTTATCTAAGTCCAAATATGTATATGTATATTATTCTAATAAGTAGTATCCATACAGTATATGCATGTTTCTCAATACATATTGGTTATATTTTTTCTAGACCTCTATAAGTGAGATAAACCTCTCCCGTATCTCTGTAAGCTAGAAATTCGGGTTAGTGAGAAACCTCTATAAGAGAAAAATAGATCGCCGTCCCTTCAACTCTCGCTTATCCAGGTTCGACTGTATTTACTTTGATTGTTTTTACTTTGATTGTTCGACTTGTATGTAACTGCTCGATTGTTTTTAAGCATTCAATCAGTACATTGCAAAAGAATATAAGTTATTCCCATCATTCTTTTTACAGATATATTTATCACAATTTTCATAATATTAGGTATAAAAATAAAATTGAATGTTCCCATGTGCAAATTAATGCTTTATCTTGTTTCGAAAAGCAACTTTTAAGAAAATTGTGAGGTTTTGAGCGTTTTGAGTTATGTATTTTCTATGAGACTTTTTTTTATGCGGTCCCGATTCACCGCGTAATAAATGTTTTTTTTTTTTTTTACAATCTGAAGCGAACTATTCTCTATAGCTATTTATGAAGTTTTCGAATATTCTTTTTATGCAGCCCCTATCCACCGCATAAAGAAAGGTTCAACTGTATATCCAAAATTATTAGAGATACACATACGAAAATATGCCACTGGGTAGATTATAACCCCTGGGAGAGTTTATGTTAGAAAACTCACTTTCTACCAAAATGGCAGATTTGTAATGTTACCATTGTACATCTGCGCAACTTAGACGTAAACTTATTCTTACCGATATTAATATTTAATCAAACAATATTGTGATTATTTCGGCAAAGAACAATACATACTCGTACGTATGTGTAAATATGATTTTATATGAACGTTGAACACGGTATTGACTAAGGTATCGATATAAACCGAATAAGCAAACGTACTATACAAAATGTGGAGGCTAGCTGAATGTTTACCTTAGTATCGTTTTTGCAGAGAGGTCTCGTTCAATCTCGCTCACCACACATTCTCGTTCGTATACGACCCATGTTTCTATTATTTATACATGTCCTTTATGTACATTTAACTCGAAATACAAAACCGCAGTTGTTTGTTTATATTTGCACATTGGAGTGTTGCTGAGTGGGTGTATGCGTACAGTTACGGGTAAAATTTTGATGAAATTTCGGTGGAAAATTCAGGTAGATTATAGGAACATATACGAAGAGTTGGGGTAAGAAGACTTTCAGAGAAAATATTTAATTAGAAGGAAATATCGGATAAATTGCCGTGGGATTTTCGAAATAGGTGATAGTGGAATAGAAAAATACTTGGATACCCCTGTTGGATACTCCTTAGAAACAAAATTACCTTTGTTTTATCGAAATTTTTTTAAATAAAGTTTTGGAACTATATTGTTAAAATTGAAACATCTACTTAATAATTTTCAGTTGCTTTAAAAATAATTAACAATGATTCATACGATTTGGAACAGTACCTGTCGCCTGTAAACCATAAAAAATAGCTGATATAATACCATGCAATTTATATGCCTATTCCGCCCTAGAATTTCTAGGTTTGGACTAAAATGTACCCTCGAACAAACGATAATAAATTCATCCTCTAAAAGGCATCCACGACAGAAAGAATACTCTCATAATACCATGATAAAAAAATGTTTTTCAGGACATTATTTTCAGGACAAAATCTTTTAGACGGTTCTACAGAAATTCTTTTTGTTTGCATATATATATATATATATATATATATATATATATATATATATATATATATATATATATATATATATATATTATCAGGTATCGGATTTCTTTCGGATCAGACAGTTTCATCGTTAGCATATGCAGGTATACATATTGTACTCAATGTGACTAAAAGTTCAAAATATTTTCATAAAAACAACGTACACAAGTTACATACACACACATACATACGTGTATCAAAATATTATTTATACGTATTTTATGTAAACATCTTTTTCTTCTTTTATTTATTACCTGCACAATTGAAAAGTGCCACTGTAATTTTAATTGACTATTAAAAGTATTTTTGTTTATATTATGTATGTGATTTATGTGACATGTCATTTAAATTAAATAAATTCATCTTTTTTTATTGCTTTCAATTTTGAGAGATAGAAGTATAGTTGCTTGTTAAAATTTGTTTTTCAATAATAAAAAATCTTAATAAATACGTACGTCTTAGCTATTATAGTGGACCGTCTAAATATTCAACAACTTTTCATTATATTTTACAAAAATTTTTTCGAATTTTTTGAATTTTCTTACTTTCGTCAAACAAAAAATGCTGTTAATATTCTAAATGGTGAAAAATGTAATTTTTGACCAATTATATTCATTCAAATGTGCATAATTTAATGTAATTTTGTTGCAAAATTTTATTGAAATAAGCACGGTCCTGTCCGGTCCGAAGAAACCCGGTACCTAATTATTACTAAATTTGACTGTTTCTGTAATATTATTTTATCCCTTATATTTTGCATAGGATATAAGGGCAATAATAGGTTACTCATAGATTTTATTTGTAGTATATATAGAATCATTATTTCTGGTTTATGGTTTGCAAACAGAAAATGCATACCATTGTTGTTGTTACTATAGTTGTTTCACCTATACTTACATATTATTATCTATCTAGAGTTGTGTACAACAAATAAATAAACAAATATACGTACAGGTTGTATAGCATTAAAGTAATTTTTGTTGATTATGTAGTAGTTTTCATTTTTACCAGTTAAAATATTATTTCATGTGCTGTCTTTGTTTTGTATTGTGATTTTTCTATGTTCAGCAAAATTGTAAATTAATTGTATACTGACTCTCAATCAATTAATTGCTATTTGTATACACAATATGTTAAATAATTGGAAATAATTTCTAATCAAAATGCAAATTATTAATTGAAAGATAATACTTTTTGAACAATTTAAAATTTTAAATAGCAGAATAATTGAAAATTTGTTTTCTTTCGGCAATGAGATCGGTTTTTTTTAGTTTTATTTTATTTATTTATTTATTTTTGTTGAAATTTGAAGAATATGTCTCTTTACTCACGTTCATCTCTTTATAGAGTAGCGAAAGCATAATATAACGTATCGAAAGCAATACAGTCATTTTTAAAACATAAAATTATTTTTCCCTCCAAAATGGAAATTTTTTCACGCATTTATATGCATTCCTGAAAATATTTTTTTTATTTTAAATGGATCTTGGGTAAAGGATTTCGCCCAGACCACCTAGTTTATATCCTAATAATAAAATTAATTAATTAATATAATAATATAATTAACTTGCTGTATTTTTACGTTCACCTACTTCCTGTATTGTCAGATACCATATTTATGCCTTACGTATACAACGTCGAAACGTTGAATCAGCACTCAATAACAAAAATTAATTATCTCAGACATCTAACAATGTTTGAGATAATTAAAATCTTTTAATATTCTTTTCAGTTCGATACTATATTTCTCAATACCAGAATTTATTACACGCAATAACAAAAATCAGTTATCTCAGGCATCTAACAATGTTTGTGAAAATTAAAACCTTCTAATATTCTCTTCAGCTCGATGCTATATTTCTCAATACCGGAATTTATTTTTAAGATACTAGTAGGTATTTGATATTCAAAGCTTGTATAAATAAAATTCAGTTGTAGTTGACATTTCGTAATATTCTCAAAAGAGAATGAATTAAATTTCTTTTCCAATATCAAAACAAAGCTTATAACGAAAAGGCTTCAAGTAAATTAGTACGTTCGTTTGCACATAGACGATTAAGACTTGTTCTCGCTAGTAAGTATTTGAACATTAAAGAATTATATATAAGACTAGTACGCTTACTTGTCAAGTATGTCAGTTCAAACGTTGACGATATTCGAGTATTAGAAGACGTTTGTGTTTTTATTGTTTTTATCTATGAGCTTTGCACCGAGCTAGTGACTTTTGTAATATCGTATGATAGATAGGGCACTGCATGTTATTTATCTAAAAAAAAAAAAAAATACTATCTCTCCAATGTAGATAGTCACTGTAATAAAATCTTCGGTTCATATTAAAATAGAAATCCAATAAATTTTGTTTCTCTGATAATTTGTAAAAAGTCACTATAATGATGATAGTGATAATATAACAGAATTCATCATACTGTAATATGATTAAAAATCACATTATATAGGTTATTCTTTTTTCGAAAAATTAGTATTTTGTATTTGATAGTTCGTATATCACTTTATTGTAAACGTAAGTAGTCTTAATAATACTCATAGATATACAAGATCTAAATTTCTATTTCATAACTATCGTGCCCGCTGTCGCCGACAAATGACGTAAGCACTGATACCCCTATCAAACGATTATGTTTATATATAGTATATACGATTATGTTTACATAATATATAGTTATATATTGTCATTTATAAATTTATTTATTTTAAGAAAGATATCCCTTTTTATTTTGAGAATTTTTTTGTTCAATAGAACTTTTACACTTAAATACGACACACTTTATGTTTTTTTCTGTTTAAATTTCACGTGATGATTATAAAAAACAATGATACTAGTTACGATCTGAACTCTCTGACGAACAGTAACGGACTAAATCAGAAGCGGTGTAAATTGACACAACATTGCACCTTACAAACGACAGATTTTTATATGTACACTGCTTCTGTAATGATACTAATGAAAATATACTATAATGATACTAAAATTTCTTAATGAATAAATGCTCGAAGAAATCGATTAATTTTCTTCGCGCATTAAAAAATTGCTGAGACTTTTCGATTCAAGGGACCACTTACCCAATTGCGGAAAAATAAGGCACTCAATCTTCGACTTTGATAAAATTATTTGTCTGGAAATGCATACTGTTCGTAACAACTCTGCACTATTCAGTAATTGCTAGTTTAACAAAACATTAATTTCTGCTGTAATGTAACTCTTGTGTTAATTCAGTTTAAAGGTTTGATATTTTTCTTCAACCCATGCTGGTGTTCAAACTCATTCAGGTGTCTATTTTGTTTTCATTTTGGTGTTTTCTATAATTGCCAACTTATACATCTTATATTTTACAACTGTTATTATACATATTTTATAGCGGTGACCCACGGTTTCATCTGCGTAGAAATATCCAAATTATGAATTCAATTACTGTTAAATCAGGTATTCCGAAATTTTGTACGAAATGTTATTTACACTGATTGGCTTCGCTTGCTAAACGACCCTAAAATAGAGACAGAAGTGCCTAATTTTTGCCAGAAGTAATTTTTTGTCCTATTCCCGTCCATTCCGAAAGGGGGGAATCGCTGTCAGTAACTGATAAGGAATTGATAATAAAGTATTTATGAATAAAAGCCAAAAACAAAACACAAAGAAAAAGATTTAAAATAAAATTACAAAGAATCTTTTTTTTCTTACAATTTTAGTGATTCTTAATCGTTATGACTTTACTGCCCAGTGGTCCATATTCTCCGTAACTTTACTACCCAATGGTCCACAATCACTATGACCTTACTACCCAGTGGTCCATAACTACTATGATATTACTACTTAACTTCCGTCTCGCTGTTTATTTTAAGCTCTTTTTGGGTCTCTAATACCTTCACGGACCATTTTGACTTCACACCTTCTTACATAATTCCATAGTATTTGAGAAGAAATTTCTCCAGAATCCTGGGCAAACTAATATAATATAGCCTATATAAGCCCGGAATTGTTTCGTTTCTCTAGCGTAAAAAAAATTTTCAAAATCGTTTGGGTAGTTAATTTTTAAGATCGATTGAATAATTCACTTTAGACCCTTTTTAAGTCTGTAGAATTCAGGAGACCTCATAATCTTATATAACATGTCAATCTGGAATAGTTTAACTTTTTAACAGTGAAAAAATTTTCAAAATCAATTGAATCGCCTATTTTGGATACTTCTTGGGTGTCCAGGACCTGACGAGACCTCATAATCTCATATAACGTAATCTGCGTTAATTTGGAATAGTTTAACTATCAATTAGTGAAAAAATTTCCAAAATTGTTTGAGTCACCAGGGTTCAGAGAACCTCATATCCTATGTTCTTAATCTGGAATAGCTTAGTTTCCTAACGGTGAAAAAATTTTCAAAATCGGGTCAATGCATTTAAAGTTTACTTCAGACATAAAAACAAATTTTCTCTCGTTATTGTATTAGTATGGAATATAGATTGTTACAATTAATGGTTACTTGGAAATGAACACATTAAAATCGACCTTTGGTTTATATGAATTTCAATTTTTATAAACTTTACAGGTAACATAACTAACAATTTTACTTTTATTTCCAATTTAATTCTTTTTTTGAAAATGTTTATTAAATTCATGCTTCACAGTGCATAAATGTTAAATGTTATGACACAAACATACCATGTTTGACTTTTTACAGCTTGAATAAAATAACACCCCTGTCACAGCGCCTGCATAACATAGTGAACTACCAAAGGCTGAATGGGTACTGACGAATCTCATATAGTAACCTGTATCCATTTAAAATAGTTTAGCTTTCTAACAGTGAACAAATATTCCGTGTTCGAAATCGATGGTGACATGTACTTGAAAAGTTAATTAATTTTTATTTTGAAAAATGATATTATTTATTTATTTACATTATTTATTATTTTTTTGTAATGGTACACGGAGAGACACAAAAATTTAAAGGATGGAATGTTCTTTTCTAAATATTATCTCCGTAAAATTTGTAAAACAGCACAGTAAAAAGTTCCATTACCGACAAAAAAAAAATTTTTAATTGTGTTTATTAAAAAAAATTCCATGCTAACATGCTAATAATAGAAAGAAAAAAAACAGAAAGAAGGTTGGTTTTATTGGGATCGCTGTAATGAAATGTACCTCAATCAGCGAGTTACATGGGAAACTTTGTCAGACAGCTCCCACCAAGCACTTTGATGCAGCTTAGTAGTCAGTTGCTTTTACACTCTCTTAGGATGATGTCATCGTTTAATTCATCTTTTTGTTATTTACCTATCTTTAGTATATGTATTACAATATATTGTTGGCAATAATTTTTGTATACATGTTTTTACAGGTTCAGTGCAACCAATATAAGGTCGCGAGTCAGATGCGCAAATGAAAGAGTACGACAACAAGAATTAAACTATAATATACATGCATAAGAGTGTGATAAAAGTTGTGTTAGCACCACATTAAATTTTACCATGCTAGCACATATTTATTATTTTGGTCGTCGATCGCGCACGGATTATAGGGGGAGCATAGTAATTTTTCTGAAATTTTCTCTACAAAAATTATAGGATTTTTCTCTCCGTGTAAAAACGATGAAGCATTTATCGTAAAGAAGTTTAATAAATTTTTTTAATTTTTCTCAAAAACAAGTTCAGTTGGAACAATGGTTCAAAAGGTTATTTTGTCCAATTTTTTACGTTCTTTTTGATAGTGTAAAAAACTTTACACTAGTAAAAAAGTTTTTGATTTCTAGCCAATTTCTGCAAGAAAAAATAGCGAAAAATGGCCGAAATTTTGTCATTTAAAACTTGAACGTGTCCGGCTGACGAACTCATATAAGAAATTGAGACTTTTAACATTTTCACCAAATTTTGTAAAAATTTGATGCTTCGTTCGAAAGTTATCGCGCAGACACTTATATACATACATATATACCTACCTTACAACCGCCTAGACCCGGACAGGCGGTCTAGACCCGGACACTTTGCACCAATCTTCAAAGTAAGCATTTGTTGCATACAATAAACATTTGTTCTTGACGTCATTAGAGAAAGAAAAACATCCTCTAAACAGCTGTACCAGTAAAAACTACAGTTTTCAACTTTTACTATCTCATTTTACAGGATTACTATCCTACAGTTTTTCAAAGAAATAAAATGTGTGTCTAACTTAGACATGTAATTTTCGTCATAATTGTCATATTGTTTTAGTTTTGATATGTATGTGTTCAGAATTTTATCGCGCATCATTTAATGCTGTTTGAAGTTATATTCGATGTATATATAAAAAAAATACATGCTATATACATATATCCGTTTAGATCCGGACACATCAGTTTATTACCCTATGGCCGCGATTCGCACTGGCTGTAACTTCCACTATCCATACGTTATTTTCCCATCAGAATTACGCGGTTTATGCCTCCTTTTGGTGTCATATCGCATGTTCACTTCATAGAGAGGCATACTTTTGGCAATGTTTTTTGACAGCTTCAAAGACATCAGACGATATAAAACACTGCCCTAACCCCAACGGGAGAGGTTAGTTTGCATGTTATTACATTATTTAAGTAAGTGTCCGGGTCAACACCGATTTGGGGTGTAGACCCGGACACTTACTAATTATTTTGAAAGAAATGGGTCAGGGATATAGCAATTAATATACGCTCTTTCTAATGGTAATACTTTTATTGGTGATATCTATGAAGGAAATATGTATAAAGTTATACCAAAAAATGTAAAAAAGTGTCCGGTAGACGGTTTTACAGTATACAAGTTTTAGTGAAGGTCATTTTCATATACTCTTGATGTCAGATCTTACCATGAGAGCCGCTGTAATTGCTGAATTTCCATAATGGAAATTCGTTAAAATGTGTTCATGAATTCATATTATATTATACGTAATTTATAATAAAAATCAAATTGACGATGGTGTGGTAGCGATAACGCCATGTAATGGATGATTTCGCTTAATGTACCTACGTATCTAAATTAATTATCACATCGAGTTGAACTACTCAATCGTAAACGTTGTGTAAATAATGTTGAAAAAAATTATTTTGGTCAGTACTGTGACGGCTGCCACAGCCACAATGCCGGGAAATGGGAGATTAATGTTACTCTGACCGTTCAAATTCGATTTTACGCTAGTATTGACATAAATTATTGAAATTGGAAATACCTAAGGGAAAATAAGCGTCAATCTTATAAATACAGTATGGATATACATAAGATGACATTGACGGAATAGTAGAGAATTGAATTTAGTTAGCCAAGAGCGACATCGTGACGACAAGCTGTGAGAGTGGATGTTGGCTCGGTGTGTCTGTTAATCGATTGTCAGTTTCCTGATTTAATAAAATTCACCGATAAGCTCACATTAAGGGAAAATGTTTCGTATGTTGGAATAAGTTTGTGTTTTTGAGTTTTTTCATGTCCCCTACGTAAGTAAATACGGAGAAAAATATTTAACCCTTTGCACTCGATGGGCGCCGCCACGGCGACACAATAAATATTAATTCCACTCGTTAGGCGCCGCAGCGGCGCCATAAGCAATAGGTACGTATTTTATTATTTACAACACGCTAGGGGAGCTAAGAGCCGATTTACATTAAGGCCCGATTTACATTAACGCTCCGCTCTCAGTACGATATCACTCCGCTCCCGGTTCGATAAAATATTCTTAGATAATAAATAATGAGTGTATTCACATCATCACTCTGATATCGGTCCGATATCAGTCATGGTTCGCTCTCGCTTCAATACCGCTCCAGTACCAATACCACTGAGATAATATTTTATCGGAGCGATATCAGACATATCGATGATGAACACGATCGTGAACACGTTTTTGATTCCACTTCGCTCCGTTTCTCAGCCTTCTTCATTTATTTGAAAATTATTATATTAGGAAAACATGATACAACACAACGACGCGACGTCTTGCTACAATACATTGTGATACATACTACTAAAATTAACTAATAGATATATTGTATTATGGATATTATGTTCTCCTAATACAATAGTGTTTGCAGCGTTTTAAAACCACTGTCGAGTAGCTGAGTACCCATACTAAAAAATGGTTCGAGTGCAAAGGGTTGTTAATATTTACTGAGCAGAATATTAAAGGTATCACACATGGAATGTTCTGTTATTTTTATCGATTTATTTCTGAAACTTTTCTTATATGTTCAATTACGAATTATTTTGTAATTATAATGTTTCATTGTAAGATATTATTTGGAACATAGTTCAATCGAAAACTTACGGACTTCCAAACGAGCTCTTTTTGGGATTACTCATATGCCATAATTTTGTGGGCCGATTTCATCCTTTAAATGGCTACAATGAGGAGGTTCTTATTTTCCCTTGTACATCAGATGATAAATCAAGTTGTAAGTTATATGAAAACGGTTACAATCTGTAAAAATATTTAGTTTTAAGTAGATTTTTTTAATTTAATTATTTAGAATTGAGGCTCCACCTATTTCTGGCTATAAAAACTAAACTAACGGTCTGATTTTAAAAACCTTTTTATTTTAAAATATTTTACATTATTCGAGATTGGTTAAAAAAATACAGAACTTCGATACCAATAGTGGGAAGGCTGGGAAACTATTCATATTGACATTGTTAATTCTAAAAAAATTAGAGAAATTTAACTGAAAATTGAAAGAAACTTGCTATTGTCTTTAGTTTGTGAAGTATCTGAGGATGAAATCTTAAGCACCCCCTAGACGATCAATATATTAATCAATATGCATTGATCAATACGTATTGAAGGTTCTGTCAATACGCTTCAATATAGCTTAAATATGAGCTCCATCAATACGATGACTGGATATTTTTGTGAGATGTGCTTTTATGATTGTTGGTTGTGTTGGGAAAATTCGTGATCTGTTGTGCAAGTTTTTATTTTTATTACTTATTTTTTCCAATATAAAGTAATGGTGTCTCAAAGAGACATGATTTTGGCTTGGGGATATCATCAGTTGATGCTCCTGATCGCTTCGCACATTCAATAGCCCTGAAGTTTTTCTTGAAATTAGTACGCAAAGTATTAATTTTTTTTTCAATTTGTCTACAGTAAAGTCTGGTTTTATGCAAATTAATGCATCAACGATCTTTTCCATACATATCCGCTTCTTAGCTTGATTAAAGATATCTTTCGACTTAACTTCCACAGTTCCGACGAGTAAGGGTAGATAATAGTAAAATAAATTTACGTTCGGACTCTGATTTTTCACTAGAGTCGGCCATCACGTAGGTAGTAACATACATATATTGTTAACACTTCGATATCTAAAACAAGACTAATGCAAATATTGATCAATATACCTTATAAACGTCAATATGAGCATCAATATAGTTTCCATCAATACGCTTCAATATAAATTTCTATCAATATGCTTCAATATGCTATCACTAGGTTTGAAACTCTCCTAAACGATCAATATAGCCTTTCAATACGTATTGATCAATGCATATTGATCAATATATTGATCGTCTAGGGGGTGCTTTATAGTGCCTATATATTGGAAAATCTAGAACCAATAGGAAAGATTTGTCAATTTTTTAAACAAAACTCTTCTAATTTTATCCTATTCTAACGTAATATAACTTGGCAAATAAAGACGCTCAGGGGAGCGGGACCCCCGTCTGGATAATTATCGCCTATATGCGATTCTGGATACAGTGCCTAATTACAATTTATGATACATTAATCTTCCCCGTATTAAAAAATAAAAATTTCAAAGAAATTAAGTATTTTTAAGCAGAATCTTTTCAGCGTTTTCAATACTGGTATCGAGTTTTAGTACTTTTTTATACAAAGTCTCCTGTAACACCGAACAGTTAAAAAACAACCCTTAGAGTTGGACTATTAGTTTTGCTTTTATAGCCAGAAATAGGTAGAATCCCCATTTTGAATAATAACCGAAATTTTTTTGAAAAAAGTGTATACTAACGAAAAATTTTATGAATTTATAATAGATAACAAACATAATTGACATTTTTATTATTAATAGTTTTATTTTCAGTGAGTTTTTTTTTTTGTCTTTAAACATAATAATAACAACAGTAATTATCTGCCTTTAATTATCATATTTTTTTTATCATTTTTAATTTATTGTCTGTTTATAAACATATCAAGTGCGTGACAAAATCAAATTACAAGATAAACAACAAACATATCGCATTATATACGTATAAACAATAGTACAGAATTGATTTTTAGTTCCATAACTTTACAATTCACAACAATTTAAAAATCATATGGAAACATTCAAAAGTAGGTTAATTATGTTGTATAGGTGATTATATAAATATTTTAAATTAGAATAACACATTTAAGTTTTAAGTTCCCATTAATGTTGAAGCTAATATTGGACTCATTGGTATTCCCATAGTACCCGAATGATTTGCAACTATTGTAGATGTTAGATTCTATATATGCATCGTGTGGCTTTCAGATACCTACTAGATCGAAAAATTATTCGCTAAATTCTTATCAAAAAGTAACTGTTTGTTCTAATATGAAATTTAAAAACGTAAATATTAAAAGGCGACTATTAATCAAAATGAAAAATTAAAATAAAATATGATCACGCCAAATCGTTGGTTTTTAGAGTTAGCATTGTCAGCGAAGTTTTCCCAATAATGTTGAACAATTACAGGAAAAGGGGTATAAGTGGAAATGATGGATGTATGTTTAGAATCTTCCCGCAGTTATTTAGAAGTTTAACTGAAATATTCTTAAGCGGCTAAATAAGTGTTCTAGGTAATTTGAATCAAATTTCACAAACATTCATTTTCAAACTAGGAGTTATTATATTTAATATCAGCTGGATGCTGTCACAAGTGGAGTTGCAGTTAAAAATGTTTTCCAGAATGTACAATACTGGACGAAATAGATGTATACTTGCATAATATCTTAAATTTTACCAATTATTATCACACGAAAGATTTCCATTTTTCCAATAAATTTGTGTTAATGCATAACAAAAATTTGTTGTTTAGAACTGCCAATTAACAAAAATACGACAAAGTAGCAGGAGTATTTTTGAGTCAGCAGTTCTTTGAGTTAAATTGTTATTAGGCAACAAATTTGAGTAGTAGTAAATAGTTTTTTTTTCTAACAGTTGAGTAGATTGTAGAAATTTTATTAGTTTTTTCATTATTTTCTAGATGGAGTGCTTCACCCAATTGTTGTGGTATGTTGTTTTGTATTCGTTGTTGATTTTTGTTTTTAGGAATTGAATGTTTCTCAATTTCCAAATATGTTCGCTTGGAAAGTATATTAGAGCCGCTACATTTTAAATATAAACTCTTCAGTATGTCACTATAATGCTATTTTTTCAATAGAAATTGATGATTTTATTTTCCAAGTACGAGTGATTTGTATTTTTTTGACTAACAATAAGTTGTTATTATTATGTTTTTGTGTCTTTGATGACTTGTTTACTTTTGCATGATGCGTATTATTAATTTTGGGACAAATAAATGAAAAAGTTGAACTAAAGAAGAACACCAAATAAATGCACAATGACGGATGTACATTTTGTTTATCTGATGAATATCCTAACGAGCGATCTCGATCCCAACAACTGCTGAGTATCCACGAGGAATTCCCTCTACAAAAAGGTGTTTTTATCGAAATCGCTATCGATGGTGACAGATAGCGAGCTCACTTTATATTTATTAAATTACAATTTTTAAAATATGATAAACGTTGTATTTTATTAAATGAATTTAATTAAAATGTTAATAAAGTATTTATTGAACCGAAAGTGTTAATAATGTATTTTAATTAATTAAATTGTTCGGTGCCTCGTTTTTCTATTTACTTTTTTTGTCACTAATTATGCTATTAATAATTTTTTTTTGTGTGTTGGTTACGAATTGATTCATTTTTAGATAGTAGAATAATTTTTTGTTATATTATTAAAAATTCATGGAGCAATATTTAATGGCAATTATATTATAAAATATTATATTTAATTAATCAACAAAAGCCAGTCATCATCACTCACATGACCGCAGACAGATTGATATTATCAGGAAAAAATTGATTTTTATGGCAATCGCGAGCTTTTGTTTCAATTTACAAAAAAGGCAGCGTATTAAATAAAATATACTGCATTTATTATATATAGTCATTATTATTTTAAATATAGGGTACCTTAATGAGTTTTCTTGGAAACGATTTGTATTTGTATGGTTTTACATACTGTGTCGATACTGTATTATTTTTACTACATTTGAAAATAAAGCAAATATATACTATAAGTGAGTTTTTAAAGAGAAAAATATCACCTTCTGTTCAGAAACTCATAAATCATATTCCCAAATTTATGTAATAGAAATGGAATAATTTATAGATATTCTTTTTCATAGACATAAAAACAAAAGTCTTAAGGTACAAATAATTTTTTATGCAACAAGTTACAAAATAAAGATATTTTTTCACGAGTCGTAAGTTTGTCAAACGATACCGAAGGCCCAGCTGCACAATTGCGACGAATCAAAAAATTCTTTTTACACGTGTTGTATACAATATTTTTCGCAATTCGCAAAAAAAATTAACGAAAAATGGAAAAAATAATCTCAAAATATTAAAAGTTACAGCTACATTAAATCAATTATTTTTTCAACTTCTTGAAACGTAAGTTGGCATTTATATACCAGGTAACTTGTCGCAAAAGCACCAGTTACCTCCATAAGAACGTAAATAGTTTACTTACCTTGTGCACCAACGGTTTCGTTTGCCTAAAAATATGTGAATTATGGGTTCAGCTACCTTTAAATAAAATATTCCGAAATTCTGTATGAAATATTATTTATAGATACTAATTGGCTTCGTTCGCTAAACAATTCTAAAATAGAGATATCACCGGAAGTAATTTTTTGTCCCATTTCCGCCTATTCCGAAACAGAGGGATTGGGGACAGTAGTTTATAAGGGATTAGTATGCAAATATTTATGAATAAACGCCAATAACAAAACGTAATGAAAAAGACCATTCCCTTCAAACGTTACAGAGAATCACAATTTGCGAATTTAATGATCCTTAACCATTATGAGTTTATTACCAAATGATCCATAATTACTATGACCTTACTACCCAGTGGTACACAATTACTGTGATCTTACCACCAAATGGCCCATAATCACTGTGCCCTGACTACTCAGTAGTCCACAATCACTATGACCTTACCATCCACTGGTTTATTATCATTATGATCTTACTACTAAAGTTCCGTTTAGATGTTTAAGCCGTTTTTGGGTCTATAGTACCCTGACGGACAATTTTGACTTCACGTCAACGTCCTCATAATTTAATAGTATTTGAGAAGAAATTTCTCCAGAACTCTGGACAACCTAATAAATATAACAATAGCATATGGCAGCCAGGAATTTTTTGGCTTTTCTCAATCGTAAAAAAGAAAAACTTTCCACAACTTTGACTGCTGCGATTGTAATTTCGGTAGATATTTTGACAGTAGCTAACAATACTTATTAATTTAAATTTATACGACACACCGTTGAACATGTGAATTGTATTCATCTAATAATGATTTAAAACGGAAATATGTAAACATTGTCATATTTTTTACACTACCGAGACAAACTTTTTATCGGATTCGGTGGAGATATTGCTTTAATCTAAATGCCCCGTCATATTACAAAGAGTATTATAGTACATGCCAGATGTTTACATACATTAGATTTCCTTATTACACTTAAATATTTAAAAATCTTATTTCTGAAATTGGAAATCACAAAAAATTCAATTCTGTAATAAATAGTATGTTGATTGATCTATATATGTAACTCTAGACTTAATTATTAAAAATTAAATTCTGAGAAGTGCTCTGGGCAGTAAATTTTTTTCTTCTTAGCAAAGGCCGGAAAGAACAATTCATTTTGATGTCTAGAACACGTGCTGTAATAAATATATTATTAATAACGTTTAGAAAAAATAATGAATTATTAAATTGCAGCACAGGAAAATGGTGAAATGGTTTTCACACAGGCAGAGAAAAAAAATTTAAAATAAACGAAAAAAAAAAAAAACACGTATTTTTCACATTTTACTGTCTGTCTCCACGAGAACGATGGTGCATGATCGTTGAAACGGTTATTGCTATGCCATGCCAGTTCATGCCGGGAAAACCATGCAAACTCCGTTCACCAACAACGAAGCTGATAACTAAAAGAGATCGTCGTGATCTACCTCGTCACTGTACCACCCACCGGTAGCTACGAGAGTTGACATTACTCAGCGTTATAAATTATGACAACGTGTTATTTATGAGCTTAAAGACTATAAAGTTTTTATTTTTTAGAAAAAAATTAAATTTTATGTACAAAGTTTCTTTTTTTTTTAAACGATTTTTCAGTTTTAATATTAAATTGAATTCAAGTTTTTCATAATTATTTTGTATTATTTTCTAAGTATATTGAGTGGTGCAATACAACAAATTATTTTTTCAAGATATTTCTTCTTAACTTAAGTATTTCCAATGATTTTATTTTTTATTAATTTTTCTGTTTTTCTGTTTCATCTTGTTTACATATTTTTAGATCCCCTTTTACGCAATCGGGTGTTTTGATTTTACATTTTACGTTTCCATCCATATAAATTATAGCGAGGTTATGAGAGGGGAAATTATGGTAAAGAGGAAAATTTCTGAAGTGTTCAGAAAAGTAAACACTCGAATGGAAATTTTCCGAATCTTCAATGTACGTATGTACGTATGTTGGCTTCAAAATCAATAATAGATGTTACCAGACTACTGCGACTAGACACATGAAATCAGCTTCAAAAATATTTTATAGATGAGGCAACAAAAGGAACAAAATTTTTACATAATGTCTTCAGTAGCTATGGAGTTCATATCATCTTTAACTTTTTGTAAATATTGGAAAATTTTTCGATTTCTCCAGAGGTTGTATACCAAAATTGATGGAATTTGGACAAGAGGTGCTACAAAAAGGTCCTCATTATGTTAAAGGTAAATTACGTTTTTTTTTTTTTTTTTTAAAAAACCTTTATCTCCTTTGATATCAGAATTAAACAACTTTTAAGGTTGCAACATACCTTCAATTGGTAACTGACTTTTTTTAGAACAGTGTCATAGTGAGTGTGATAGTTTCGAAATATAAAATTTCCTAGCTGGAGGGGTCGAGGGAAAGACCCAAAACTGGGATTCTTTTGGCTATTTTACATAAATATTGATATATTAGTCCCTTATCAATTACCGACCCCGACCTCCAATCTTCAGTTAGTTTAAAATAAGAACAGGACGGAAAAGTTCTATAATTGTGTTGTCAGCTGAATGAAATAGAACTGATGATGATTTTGAAAGCTTATCTTTTGGATTATTGCAGTTACTTGTTACTTTGAAACACAACCATTTATTACAATGATTAACATTTGAATTAGAACAAAATTCAGATTACAAAAAACTTCAATAATATGTAAAATTATGTAGATATTAAAAAAAAAAATCTTTCCAATGTAAATAGTATACAAGGACTTTTGGTGTTTCATCCAATATCTAGTTTAACGAACACACAGATTTCAATTTAGTTTAGTAAAAACGAATATCAAAAATATAATTTGTTAAACCGGGACCATATACACCATATACACCAAGTACAACAGAATCGATGTTAATTTGTTTATATGCTGGTACTGACGGTAATTGTTTTCGGATATTTTTTTTGCAACCAGATATTTCGTAGAATTTGTTATGGAAAAAAACCGTAGATTAAATAAAAAGAAAAATAGGTATTAAATTGTATTTTCCTGATACAGATTTTTTGAACTAATGGAGTTAACTCAGATTACTGAATACAATACATTATTAAATAAAGAATATGTAACCGATCAGTTATTTTAGACAATTCTTGTCACACTATTATAATGTATAAATCGATTTTATGTATAATTTGTTTGTTTGGTAATGTCAGTTTAGTTGGGACACAAAAGTATAACAAATAGAATAAATCATACACATACTTGCGTCAAGTTCTTGTAACATCTCACAGAGGAAGTGACGAATTCGATACTTTTTCGGTATAACGATTTATGTTTTCCTCGGCAATTTATTATTTATTTTAAATATACATAACATTTAAAAATAGTGAGTTACATACACGTAGGATATAAGTTGTAGGGTAATTTCGGGAGAAACACGCAATGGGGACTTAAGCTGAGCGTCCACTAGGTCGGAAACGGGGCGCGGGGCCGTACGGCGCAGTTCCTACATCAATAAGATCTCCGAGGCGATACCGTGCCGCTCTATCGACTTAGTCGATAGACCACCATTTATTCAGATGTATTTATCTCCGAGAGCGGAACTGCGCTGCGCCATGTTTCCGGCCTAGTGGACGCTCAGCTTTATGCACCACTTCCCGTAACGATTGTACCGAGCGAGTGGTAACGCTGATACGTGTCGTAAATTATCGTAATCTCAAAATAAAAGTATATATATATATATATATATATATATATATATATATATATATATATATATATATATATATATATATATATATATATATATATATATCGTGCATATGATACCAATAAACTGCATAAGTGTTTTCATACATATATTGCAAATTTTATGCGAAAAATCTTTATATTTATAAATTGTCAGCAAATATGTATTTGCTGCTTTCTTTTACATGGCTTTATTTATCCATATTGGTTTTAGTAGGGAGCTCTATACCTTTTACTTCATGTAACAATTTGAAAAACTTTATCCCAATTGTTTGATTAAGTCAGGAACGGGTATGTCTATTCCATGTTCTAAGAGACAGGTGCGCCAATTTTTATTTTTCATCATTTTGATACCTACAAGGATCATCAGCAGTAATTACTCTTAAATGTACTATAATATAATTATATTTGTGTAACGAAGAATAAAATTTTTATCTTTCTATTTTCTTCAAGAATGGGCAGGATAATTTTTTTTAGGTTTTGTTTAAAAAAAAATTATAATATGTAGGTAAATTGAAAAATTGCTAAAATTATCGATTTGAAGAATAGATAAAAATTATATATTTTGAGAAAAAAATGACCGATACATCCCACTTATAAACCCATTTTATGATTAAATTAAAAAAAAATTAATATTTTGGTACGATAACATTTCAAGTTTCAATTCAACTGAATTTTTGCTGAAGTAGCAACAACTATAGAGCTTTTTTTGCAGTACGTATACAATAAATTTTATTACTCTGTTAAAATAAAAATAATATAATTTTAAACTATTGTTTTCTTCGTACAGTACGTTGATTTTATATAAAACAACAAAAGAAAAGTGGTGCGTTGCTCCCGATATTACCCTAATAAAATTCTGAAAAAAAATATAAAATATATTTAGTTTAAAAAACAAAAAGAAAGAAAAAATTTAAAAAGGAAATGGTTTGTCATCGTTGACCCAAAAATATTATTATATTTATGATAGACAAGGATCGAGAAAATTGTTCCGTTTCATATACTCTATCCCAACTACTAAAAGAAAATGAATATATAAACTGTAAAGTTATTAAATCTGTTCAGTGACGGTTTTCGCATTTCCATAAAGGTAGTATTTTTAGTTAGGCAAATATAATATTTTAATTACAAATTAATGGGTGATTCTACTTTTTAGGTCCTTCAAAAAATTATTAAAGTTGTCTCCACAATAAGAAAGTTTAACTATATACAGAATAAAGAACTGTCATTTATTTCATTTAAATAAAGTTAATAACTCCAATTTAGGTGACCTACCTACACTTACTTTAATTTTTTATTTAATTTTTTTATATAAATGGTGTCAAACTTTTATTGCAGTTCTAAAATGTATGTCCCTATTACGTATTGCTTGGAACTATAACGTTTTTTAAAAATAAATTTACTGAAACCACACAATTTTATAAATAAAGAAGAGAAATTTTATTTATCTGCAGAATTATTTTTTTTTTTTTTGGCGTGACGAAAAATTGTCGCGAAAATTTGAGTATCCTTCGTCACGACTGCCAAATATTGCTATAAGTTTAAGAAAATAGGTCACAGGGTCATGTTTTTTGCTGAAACGGAACGCCAAAGACCATAGAACATAAAGCGAAAGTCAAATCAAGTGATTGACATAGAGAGCTTGTCATTGTTTTTACATCAAGCAAGAAAACCGGCTGCGTGTGTTTATTGAGTGTATCCTTCGTCACGGCTTTTTCTGGTATGTATTTAACGAATCTCAAATCGTGTTTACGTAAATATTATTTGTAATAATGTAAGCTTTACGATGAACTCTAGTATTCGATCTAAATGATCACTGTTCACGATTAATAACGATTTTGTTGGAAAATTGTCTCCTTCGTCACGGATGTCACGGTAGAATGTAACGATGGGAAACAGGAAAGTAGCGAAGGATACGATAATAAAATAAGAATTTTATATCAGTTGTTTGTATATCAACTAAATTTTCTAGTTAATTAAGTTGATTAATTTGGTCTACTCTTTCCTAACCAATTTTTTTATATCATAAAACACAAACAAAACACACTCTTTTCGCAAATCAGACAAACAAACCAACTTTTTTTTTAAATTTTTTCTAATTGATATTAGGAGAACATAATATAAATATTATTTAAATAATAATTTTAATTTTATTATAAAAATTTAATTCAAACATTTTTTTCTGTCTGGATTCAGTAATTCGCAAAAAATATTGGTTTTAATATGAAACCGCGCTACTGGTCTGCAGATACCGAATCTATGATAATTTTCCTACATTCTAGTCGCATGAAATCTACCAAATGGCTTTCTCTATTTTTTTTTTATGGTTGAGACCTAAAAAGTAGAAGCCAGCCATATCTTATTATATCTTATTGAAAAAGTGGTTATTAAAAATTTTTAGAGTTAACTTGAAATAGCTACTCTAAAAATGTTTTGTTAAATATAAATAAAATCATAGAAAGGGAAGAAACGCAACATTAATTTCCTATTACATGAACATGGAATGAATAATATGGTCATATAGTACAGGGTTAAGTCACAATCAGGCTAGATTTCCACAAAATATTTTCATAATTAAAATTACAATTTTTATTCATGAAAAGCAACCGAAAAAGGAACTAATTTAAATTATCCTTTTTATTATTTTATAACGCCACTGCTATGAAATTTCGTTCCCGGTTTTACGATTAGCCCGATTCCACCCCCACCACCATAATATACATACATATATGGCGGGTAAGGGTTTATTTACGTATGCATACATTTACTGGATATCTACCTATATATACCTACTGTAGATGTGATTATAAAAAAAAGAGCAGAGTCATGATAATATATGTATGGATAGAATGGATGAGACTCCACCGTGGATTGCAACCATCATGGATGGGCACGGGAAAAAGGTATTATTTTTGTACAAGCCATAAATCTGTATAAACTAACAAATAATAAAAAAAAAAAACTGCTATCAAAAACCATATTACACTTGTTAAATATTCAGGACATAAATCAAAAATGGAAGTATGTATGTGTGTGTGTGTATAACTAGATAGGTAGATATTATTCATTTATCCCCTCTACTTATCTACCCCCACCACTGCACGATATCAACCATGTCATTTCATTTATATAAATATATAAATTTTATTATTTATTCAAGTGTTGTATAAACCTGTGTTGTACATGTGTGTATGTATGTATGTATACACGGTGGTGAAGTGGTTATAATGTCAAATTGTTAGTAAACATTATCGTTTTTATCATCCACCAATATCAGGTATAAATATTTTTCTTTTGTCACGCCGCTTTTTCCGTTATTGTTGTATTGTTGCGGCATCATATATGAAAATATGTGGAGTAGCAACAAAAATAAATACGTAAAATAAATACTCGAAGAAATTTATCTAAACAATATTTTCGACGACAAAATTTCAACTGGCTAGTGATGAAAGAAAATACTGAGAAATATTGTTGTTATTTTTCTAAATGGAAAAACTCCGTTATAAATTGACAATACGAATTAAAATGAAGCTACGTTTGGTGATATTTTTTAATTTGTAGAAGTTGTGTTGATAATGAAAAAAAATTGCCGACGAATTTAACGCTATTTACTATATATCTGAAGTGTAGTACACTGCTTAAATTTAATAAAAATGAAATATTTTACAGAAAAATAGATAACTTTTTGTGTCTCACGTAAGTGAAAATGTGTAGTAATATTAATTATAATAGATTCAACCCACAGATGCTGATTATTCTTAAAAAAAATGTGTTTTGAAGTGTCAAGTACCAACACTGAGAAAAAATTACAGTAAAAATTACGGAGCTGCCTCCGGTAAACCAGGCTCAAGTGAGCAGTCGGCAGGAAATTATCAAGCAAAAATATAAAAAATGCCTTTCAAACATTATTTTTTACGATTCATTTGAAAATTTTTCCTGTACAGCTTAAGAATTTTTCTTATACAGCTCCGTAAAATTCGATGGGCTGATAAAATTTCAAGTGGATACCAGGAAAATTTACTCAATTTTTGTAAAATTATACTAGACATAGAAGAATTTTTACGGAGCCACAGTATAATTTATACTAAGTTAGACGGTAGACGCTATTTTTTCTCCTTGAAACCTGTCTTTCAGCATCTCTCTCACACAAGCATCACACATAACTGACGATAAACAGATCGCACCAAGGTCATTTTGAATACCTAACTCACCAGCAGTCCGATCGTTACCAGTTTAGTAGCAGTGGAGCCATGTTAGTGGGTGGATGTGTACCAGGAGTGTCATCATTTTTTTTTTATATAATAAACTATTTAATGGGCTTTACATTTAAAACAAAGAATTGCTATTTGTGTTTCATGAAAATCGCATTATTTTATTATTGATAAAGAACTAATAATTAAGATATAACAATTAAGATTTTTATATGTATTAATGTTTATTGAAACATGTTTTTCCACAAATAATAAAAGACCACAGAACATTTTTTCAGTATTAATAATTTGATTTTAATCCTTACCCTTCTATCAATATCTATTTAAACTATTTTAATTCAATTATTTATTAATAAATAAAAAAAAGAAAAATCTTATAAATAATACGGTAAGAGAGTAGAATTTTTCCTTAACACAGCCGAAATTTTTACGGAGTCACAGTATAATTTTTACTGTGCAGTGAAATTTTACGGAGCCATAGGGTAATTTAAGCTCCGTAATTTTTTACTAGAAATTTCCGTAAAAATTACCGTATTTTTTTCTCAGTGTACTTAAAACATCACATTACAAAGTTTATATAGCCTCGATAAAATATGTCTGTTTTTATATATTTGAGGACATCAAATATGGAAAATACGCCTGTCGCAGCACTCTTAGTACCCTGTACAATAGGTATAGTGAATTTTCGGTTACAATAATTAGTTTTTCACACAACCGGATACACCCAGAATTTTCATGAAACTTCGCTGGAGTGTAGAAAAACAAAAATTAGGGGTTCAAATTGTGTTTATTTAGATATTATGTAAGAGATAGAGAAAAACTTTAAATGTTACGAAATGTTACTCTTTGAAAAACTTATTCTCTTATGTAGGTTAAACTAGGGACGAGTTTAAAAAAAGAGCTGGAGGGGTGAACGAACGAATAAACTTGGAGATTTGTCTAAATTAGCGATATGCAAAATCAAACCTATTACAATAACTTCCAGTCGGAAGTTTAAAATTGGAGACTGTAATATAATTAGTCTTTATGAAAAATTAGATAGGTAATGTGCCACTTCCAATGAATGCTGATATGAATTTTCTTCAATTCTGAAAGAATGATTTCTTAACAGAACTGTGAATTCCGGGATATACTTATAACTATTAACAACAGAAATATTGATTTCAATATAAATACAAGCTATTAATTCAAGAAAGTTTCGGAAACTAAATTACTTAAATAAACAGAAAAAAACTTACAACACTTTTTGTTAAATTGATAATAAAATTACTTTTTCTATCTACTTGTTTATTTTCTTATTAAAATTGAAATAAATGTGCTGCTGTATTTAACATTTAACAAACCATTAGTTATTTAAATAAAAGGAAAAAATAGAATAAAAATACCTGTATCAGTACATAGAAAAATAAAACGAGTAAAAGAAAAACATATTAATATTTTATTAGTTAATAAATTAATTTACCGTTAATATTTATTCAATAAAGTTTTAGGTGCATTATATATATAATCCAACGATTCTCAATCTGTGGTGCACGAAACCATAAGATGTTTCTGTTGAAACAAAGAAATTGACTATGGTTTAAAAATTGAAATGAAAGAAGAAAAAACGAGATTACAGACTGATTCTAAAAAATTTTAGCACCAACGTCTTTATTTAAAACGCAATTGAAAGTAGATTAAAAGGCGACGGTAGAACGCGATTATAAGTACTGAGTTTTATGCTGAAACTAATCAATGTAAGGAAAGAGAAAATTTAAATACCTACTGATTGTAGATTACAATATGTTTATTTTAGAACATTCAGTAAGGAAAGAGAAAATTTATTTTAGGACTTTCGATTTAAAATGATTTTGAAACAGACTTTTAAAAGGGTTATCGACAAGTTTGTAATAAACAAGAACTTAAAAAGTTCCATTTTGGGAGATGGTGGTATGTGAGAGACAAAGGTTTGTGAACCGCTGACCTAATGAATATATGAAAAGGTAAAAAAATACTATAGAAAAAGAGAACAATATTCCCGCTTCTAATGAATACAGTTTAATTTATTCATTTACTGGTTTTATTATATTGATTGGTCCTGCGAGCCAGTTTGATTGACACATATTGTGCATAGTAGTTATAAATAAAGGTTAATAAATCGATTTGAGAATTTCAATTTGAAAGCACATTATTAAACTGTGATTAAATCAATTAAATATTTTCATATTTTAGGACAGTTATTAGACAGATTACCAAAGAAAATTATATGCAATTAAATAATTATACAAAATATATTATGGTCTTACAGCTATTTTTAAATTTTTTGTCCGTCTGTTTACGCATCAGACAAAAACTAGTAGACGGATTTTGATGAAATTTGGTGTGGTGATAAATTATATAACCTGGGTCAACAGACCTATAATATACTTTTTATTGCGGGAAATATATTCTTCCGTCGGGAAAATATAAAAACCATTTTGAGCATGTGCACGTATTACGCAAAAACTATTTTTATATGTAAGCTTTTTATAATTATTAGGTATACTTTACTCATTGATTTTATACCAATGTGTTGCGCGAACGGTGTCGTGAGCTTTGTATATATAATTATTATATTATTAATTTAGTAGATGCTTTAGTAACTAAAGATGTATAAGCAGAAAAAAAACTAGATACCGTAAAAGGCAATGGTACATTTCTAATCTTTGCATACGATTTTCATATACTTTTTTTTACGTACTAGATAATATAGTAGTTTTGGTTCCGGTAGCTTGTTCTCTATATTTTAAAAATTCATTTTTGTTTTTCATTTACTTGGAAAATCGCAAAATAGACTCAATCTCTATTCCTTCCGCAATTCGGGACAATAGTCACCAATGGTTAGCTAATAGAAAATTTATATAAAGCTGTTAGATTTACTAAATAGTTTTAGTTCATAAATGAATGTTTTTGGAATCGTAATTAGGCTTCTTTTCCTTTCTCTTTTTAAGTCATATGGTGTTAAAGTTGGCGTTAAAATTAATTAATTTATATCAATAGTACTACATGCAAAAAACTTCAAACAAAAGAAAACAGAACAGACAATAGAAAATTATCTTTTGTTTTCGTTTTTGAAATCTTCTGACACTGATACCACCCTTCCTTGTTTACGCCATTTACAGCTCTACAGCTAGCAACAGCTTAGCATCGAGTACAATTTCAACGTTTACGTTGCAAGTGGAATCTTGAAATGATATTTTATAAAATTTGTGAAAAGATATACTCGCGAAAAAGACAAAAAAACTTCGTATACGATAAATAATTCACTGTTGAGAGATTTACTTTGTGAAATTTCATCTTAGATATTGAAAATATTTAAAGCTTTAATTTCTTTGTCAATTTCACGAAAAAATAATATTCTTTTTACTTAACGCGTTTTCAGCCTTTTCGGCCATCATTAGAGTAAATTGATGAAAATAAAATGATGAGAATTTATAGCTAAGGAAAATGTGTAGGAGGGGTGTAATAATTTTACTTTCAATAATATTACACCCCTTAGAGTGTAATATTATTTTCAGTAATATTACACCCCTCCTACACATCTTCCTTAGCTATAAATTTTCATCAATTTAGTCTGATGATGGCCAAAAAGGCTGAAAACGCGTTAAGTAACAAGAATATTATTTTTTCGTGAAATTGACAAACAAATTAAAACTTCAAATACATATTTTCAATATTCGTCTACGATTATTACTTTTTTTAAAAACTGCAACTGCACATGTCGCTCTAACAAATTCGTATCCATATCCATATCTACAGATGTCTTAAAATATCACATTCGTAACAATACTGCTAAAAAGCGGCATGTTGAATTAAATTTCCAGCCTGTATATAAGATGCATACATAATATAATTCATTGTATGAAATACAACACTAGAAGTTGCTTCTGTTACCATGCCGTATAGTTTCTGCACAATGATGGACATACGCTGTTAATGTTTTTGATTGATTGAGTACAACATCCGGAATTATTCCGGCTGGATAATTCACTAACTCGCCGCTACACGTTAAACTTTCCATCAACAACAGCCGCTCAACTTAAACTCAGAGCAGCACAACACAACATAATATTACAACATATGAACATAACTGAAAACTCAAATGTAATTTCTATAGAAAAATTCATCATCTATTCAGTATGTCCGAATGCGAGCGGTGAACGGGGAGAACAAGCTCGCTTGAAGATGAAATGAGAAAGAATGAAGCAAATGAATATTGTATGGTAAAGGATGTGTGATGATGTAGAAATGAGATTGAATTTAGAACAAATATGCTATCAAATCTATCTGTAGCTCTTTTTTAGCGAATTTCCAGTCTGGAAATTCAGCTATTACAGCAGCTCTTATGGTAAGACCCAAGTCCGGGACTATGGTAGAAATTTGTTTTGGAGCCTCTAGAACCCGAAAATCTATTTCACTAATGAAATTTGATGTGCGAGCTGGAATGGCTCGGCTAAGTTCGTTAGCCAGACACGTCGGATACCCAGGAGTAGGTCTTTTGGCCATTTTTCGCCATTTTTAGTGGTTTTTTGTAAAATTTCACCAAAATTAAAAAATTAAAACACCATCGAAAAGAGCGTAAAAAATTGCATAAGAGAAGTTTTAAAACATTGTTCTAAGTGAAGTAGCTTTTGAGAAATACTAAGAAATTTGCTGAATTTTTTTACAATAAATGCTATATCTATTAAACAATTCTTTTCTAGATAAAACAAGTGCTAGTTAGTTATTCAATATGTATGTATGTTTTATAATAACAATAGCTCTGTCTCATCAAAATTAGCCAGATTTTTTAAGAATGCGTTACGGAAAGGAAATTTTTGTATGATGTCCTCCTTTAGAGAGAAAATATAAATTATATTTATTAGCATACCTAGAAAAAAAATCGAAATCTGTAGTTATGTAATGTAATAATATATTGTTAAATGGATGTATGCTACACTATATGAGATCCATTAGGGTCCTGAGGACCCAAAAGCGCCAAAAACTAACTACTGAACTGATTCTGAAAATTGTTTCACTGTTAGAAAGTTAAACTATTTTAAATGAGGACTTCTTAGATAAGATCCGCCAGTGCCCAATATTTGGAAATTCGCTATGTTATGCAGATGCTGCGACAGGAGTATTTTGTTATTAAATGTGATTTTCTCTGGTTTGATAACTGATCAATAATATATAGCTGGAGTTAGTTATTGTTGTTGCATTTACTAGAATTTTTATAAAGGCGAAAAATATATATTACATATATCTACTGGATTAATTGAAAAACTGTACAGGAGATTTTTGTTATTGGGTATATTTATAGACCCAATACTTGCCATTTACACTTGCACAACGTATAAAATAATTTAAAATTATAAAATAAATAAATTAATAGATAAATGAAACAACAATTTTATTTATCTTAAATTATTGTTAACAAGATTGTTTTGACAATTCGATTACCGTAATGCCGTAATGGCTATTCATATTTTGTTAAGTTTTTACGCCAGTCCAGGATCTATTTATTTGAAAAATTTATTGCTGCTGAGTTGAAAAATAATATAACATAATTGTATCAAAAATCGATTAAGAAAATATCAAAATAAAAGCAATACTATATGTAGCATTTTGCTTCCGAAACCCGAGACTACTAAAGGCATTGTGATTACTTTTGAAAAATAAAAAAATTTTTCCTTCCAAAATAAAATTTTTACGCATATTTTACTCTTTAGAGCTTCATGAACAATTTTGGTTTAGTGTCTGTCTGTCCGTCCGTCTGTCCGTCCGTCTGTCCGTCCGTCTGTCTGTCCGTCTGTGTGTTGCCAGTTTACACCAAGTGGCATATCTTCTGAACTATTTGATTGTTTTTAATGAAATTTTCAGAAATTATGCAGTTTGGTTCCTAGATGGTCCCCTATGCATTTAATCAAAATCGGAGTAACAATAGCAAAGCCGCTACCATGTCATTCCAAAATTATATCAAGTGGCATACTTTCTGAACTATTGAATTCTTTTTTATTAAACTTTCAGAAATTATGCAGTTTGGCTTTTAGATGGTCCCCTATGAATTTAATCGAAATCGGAGTAACGGTAGCTACGCCGCTACCATGAAATCCCATTAAATGTCAATATCTTATTTACTGCTAGTCCTATTTCGCTCAAATTTTTAGGGTATTTTGGGGGTTAGTTTCTAAAATATTTTTGCTATTATTTTATAATTTAGCCTTTAAGTATTTTGAGTTACAACAATTTGTTATATGAACTTTAAAGCAAAAATATAATTTCACGGTATATATTTGGTAGAATACTGTTTTAAAGTCTTTTACGAGTACGAGGAAGCTGTGTGCCACACCCCATTGGCAGTGTATTTTTTTTACTGTGTAATAAGATTTTTGAGTAAATTTGGAAAACTAATTTAAAGTTTTTTAATAGGGATTACATATTTTTAAAAATAAGACCGAAAATCATGAGAAAAAAATTAATCTTTTCTATCTGTGGTAAGTTTGTATTTACATAACAGGTAACTTGACCGTAAGCAACGTTTACCGTTTTATTTTCCGATTACTATGGTTACAAAGAGTTACAGGTCAAAAAAGTTTAATTACCTTCGTTAGCTGGTAGGTAATAGCTTCCCGTCAACTAGTATACAAATAAATTTTTCTATGGAAATAGTTTTCTTTATAGACACCCATTCCTCACTTTTATTGGAATTGCATTTTTAATGAATTTTATATTATTTTTATTAAAAAATTTATAACCTTTTATGATTTATTCTTATTTTTTTTTGGTTGAAAAAGTAACTTACCTACTCATACTCGACCCGTAAGCTTATTTTTGTGGTTACGAATGATAATCAAATCAGAAGATCTGTTTTAAATCGAGCGTTTGAATTAAAGGTCGCAGTGCATCCCTTGTCAATACTAATTAATCAATCAATCAACTATGGCACTAGACATATCACTTTAGAATTATATTAGAAAAAAGGTATACCCTATTTCAAATACAATTGATCATGAGTTAAAGTTAAAAAATTAAATAATTCCTATATTGAAAACAAATCAATCTTCTATTCTTTTTTAAAAACAAACTGCAAATTTAAAATTTACGTTAGTGCAATCATGAAAGAGATAAAGCCAAGCAAACGGAAATTATTTAAATTCATAAGTGATGAAGCATGGTTAAATTTAACTGAAATGGACTATATCTATATATTTCTATAAATTTGTTTGTTTTCAAAGGAATACTCAACTGGATGTTGAATTTATCAGATATATTTTCAAGTTTGATCCCAATTAAAAAAAGAAGTTATAAAGATCTCTCCAATTTCTGCATCATAAAGTAAGGGAAACCTGTATAAAATCGTATACCGGGGTAATGCAGTACAGTAGGTCTATTTTTCTCATTAATTAAAATTTTCGGAACGCAAGCCACTCAACAGCGTCCATTAATGAGAGCTATTGGTCAACAAACACTTGTAGCGACAAGCACGAATGTTTTCAAAATATTTTACTTTCGTATTTTTCGGTAGACTTGATCTTATTTTTGTAAAAATTCAAGTAAAAATAGTTAAGTTTATGTGTCCTATAAGCTAGTCTCCAATCAATTAGGTTAAAGTGTGTGTATTCACTCGTAATTTACAATATTTGTACCGGCGAAATCGTTTGCATATGTAGAAGTGAGTTATATGTTTATACACAGGTCTCCGGGTCAAAACCGTACCGGGTAAAACCGGTCTATATACAATTTTGGCTTCAATGTATAAATATGAACCAAACTGATTTTTTATTATTAGCTGCAAAAAAGATGCTACGTAATCATAAAAGAGTTACTACTAGTAAAAAATATTGGAATAATATGAGAAAAACCATTGAAGCGGTATTTGACGGAACCATGGGGTACTCCAAACCGCTGGAACATGTCAGGTATCAAAATCAACATTATACAAGATTGAGTCAACAAATTCAAACAAAAAAATGATTTGGGTTCTTCAACACGTAAAGGTTTAAGAGAATTTAAATAGATTTTTTCGGTGTTGAGTATAGTATACGGTTTTGTCCATGTGTCAGGGTAAAACCGTAATAAATAGTGATTTAAATTTTTTGTGTTATTTTTGGTTAATATTGTGATTATCCAAAATATGTTGACGTGATTATGTTCCTTATGAATTTGACCAATTATAAACCTTAGTTTCATACACCTATGTTTTAAAATGAATGATCTACAGCCCTAAGTCAGCTATACGGTTTTGACCCGGTCTCCCCTAACTTATATGATTACATATATAACCAAATAATACAAAGCATGATAAATTTATTAATGGTAAAGCATATATGATGATGACACATGTCCTTTATCGACACAAACATCAATTCAGTAAGTATCGAAAACTCTTTCATCATACATTTCATTCCTTTTCAAAACATCCTTCAACCTGTTGTGTGTTTCGCATCATATTCTTACAACGACCACCGTCGCAGTTATTTATTGAACGAATGAGTACGGTTATCGACAATTTTCGACAGTGCTGTCGTTCCCGACCGATAACCAGTCATAACTGATCATATTGTATCATCATCATCATTTTCGAGATCGTCATCAAGGGTCCACATAGAATTCTGCAGAAGCGACGTAAGGTAAAAAATGTGCCAAGCAAAAGGAAATTGTATATGTAATGTTTAACATCATCACATTCGCATGTATGTGACATATGAATGAAGAAATATTGAACGGCGTGCCGGCCAAGGGACAAGAACGGAGGATGATGTGTGGTGGAATCCATTGAAGTCGTTGTTTGGTGTACTTGAAACGGGTATTTGGTTAGTAAATTCTTTTATGTCGTCGACGATGTTGAGTGAATTGGTTTGGTAGTAATGCTACGAATTGTGGAGTGTGAGAATCGCACAGTAAGTTGTATGTTGAATAGAATGGGTAAATTATTTGGTACACTGAAATTGAAAAGCTTAGAAATATTCAATTTACGGTATAACTTTATGAAGATTTGTATGAGTATTATTATTGATGATATTTTCACAGTAGAATATGTATTTTGGTGAGAGAAATTTTGAATTGTTGTACGAGAGAATCGAAAATATAAGAGAGTGCCAAAAATGATCAACTATTCCAGCGGCGCAGTTTACTGGCTATAGAACTTCCGATGTGTCTGAAAAGGAATGCCTTTACTTGTTTGACAATGTAACGAAAATACGTATGAGTTCTTTTGAGTGAATTTCGAAGCACACTACAAGACTACGCTGGAAGGGATAAACAAGTTTTGTATTACTAAAATACTGATCTATTAGAAACCTATCTGTGTGGTTTTCTGCGCTTCCCCAGATTCGACGATGAACGATCTGGCTTGAAGGAGCCGAAGGATCAGAATGATGTAATGGTGAGCATAAACATAGATATGGCAATCACAAATATGGTGCCCAAATAATATTTGTAGAATCAACCATTGGATTTCAGAGCATGTGAGCGTGTGATTTCGCAAGTAAACTTGAAGATAATGAAAGCAGAATTTTTTCTGCTTTGATATCCATATAGCAACCAATGTTGATTGACTGCAAATGTAACAGGTTTCAAAATAAAACCGTAAATTGCGTAGTAATTGTATATTGCGTGATTGAGGTTGTAAGTTGCATATTACACACGAGCGAAAAAGTTACGCAAGAGCCGCCTAGCGGCGAGTGCGTAATTGCGCGAGTGTATAATATGCTTTACAATTGAGTTACGTACTATACTTTATCTACGACTAACATGAAATTCACAATAAACGATAAAAATTTGGTACAAGTAGAAAACATTAAAATTATGTAGAATTTAAAATTTATACAAAACAGTTGCTATAGGTAAAATATAATATACAATCACAGACCAATCAATGACACTATTGTATTATACTATTAGACAAAGCGTAGAGCCAGTATGTAGGCGTTTTTCTTGAAGCAGGTAGCAGGGTGAGACGGGTGAGATTTAAGGAATATAATATAATGTCAATTTTTGAGCAAATGCGACTATTGCAGGACATAATTTGTATACGTACGTATTTTAAAAATAAAGCGAATACCACTATTTTTCTTTCAAAATTTTGCAATTTCTCCTCAAAAAAGTAAAATATTATTATCAATATTATATTTTTACAATAATTATTTGAAAACGTTACTACGAGTACCATCCATTACTATATTACAGAATACTATTAAGGTCAGAACTTAGTTGTAACTAGCTGCCTCAATTATACATTTACATATATATAGTTAATCTATATAATATAATAATTATATAATATGTTCGTTGGTCTGTGTATACAATATAAGAATTAGTAAAAGTGTAGTAACCTGTAGTATTTTACGTATACATACGTGTAAAGAGCTATTTTTTGTACAGCTATATCTAAAACATAGCTTACTTACATAGTATTTTGTGCAATAAACAAGCAATTTCATGGTAGTCGTAGATAAATGAATTTTTATTCCAAAACGTAGATATAACTCCACACAAATCACAAAAACTGCCCAAAAATGTATGTATATATAAACATAGATATTACTACACTTAAACACGTAACAGACAACTTTATCCATAATTAATTTACGTAAATATTGGTGACTTGCATAAAATATTGGCGGAAAAAAAAACATAAAAATCATAGACTATAGCGAAAAATATAGTTAACAATTTTGCGAATTATGGCATATAGTATCAGAGAAAATATGTAGGACAAAAAAATGGTCAAGGCGATCAACAGGGTGTCTGTGTTGCAGAGAAAACACACCGAATAGAGAGTTTGAATCGACTTAGTCTGGTCGTCCTTTGGATGCGGAATCGTGAGATATTTGATTCAGACGTTTACGCAAGTTTGTCGTTCGTCCGAAATGATATGTCTACTGTCCGTCCACTAGCTCAATATTCGTCAGTCTTTTTTTTTTTAATTTTTTTTTCTCAAGCTATAAATGCTATAAATATACGTAAAAAACAATTTATGGCACGTAATATGCAAAGGTACACAGTTATAATTGTAATTTACCTTCAGTTTTATTTCAATAAAAATAAAAATCTCCTGGAACGGACTTCGTCGCGCGACAAAATCCAAACAAAATTGGATCTGTTCGCCCGTCGCAACTATACGCACGAAAACGAACGAACGAGACGCTTTCAATGGATGAGGATGTGTAGCTTCACAGCTGTTTGGATCGTTCGTCCGTTTTCATGCGTATTCGTCCGAATTAAATATCGCACGTTTCCGCTTCCAAAGAACGACCAGCCTTATGGGCAAATCACACGTATGTACCCAAGATCATAGGTTCTAGTTCCATGTGGTACAGTGTTAATAAGTTAAAACGTCAATAAGTCAAGTGACGACTGTATTGTGTGTATATGACTTCGATCTGTCAAATCGGTCAAATAAAATTTACAATATATATAAAGATAACATTACACTTTTTTAGACGCACTGTATTTTATTATGTTTTATATTAGCTATACTGTAATGAATTAAAATATTATGTTAGTAGTTTAAGTCATTTGTATCAAAAGAAAAATAATGTCGGTCAAATATTTTGCGACGCAATGTGGTTGGACGGGTGTAGAATGAGTGTGGATACATGCAAAGAGATGGATTACCCATGTAACGGTCGATTGATAAGTTGATGATGGGTTAACTTATTTACAGTGTGTAACCACAAAATTTAATAAATTGAATATCAGTGGTGTACAAGTTGTACATGCTATGTAATACAAATATATTTATATGGTAAAAACTTGATTTTAAGTAATATACAAGTATAGAAATATTTTTACCAAATGAAAATGATTTCATGCGATAGGAATGCACGTAAGACAGCACAGCAGAGAAGCTTGTAATATAGCTTATCTCTTCCAAGATCTACTACCTAATATATTGAAAAAGGATAATAAAAATTATAATAACTTTGATAAATGACGAAATTTCATTTTTACATTCCAACTATATGAATCATTTACATTTTGGATAAATGCTAGTTATTGTACATGTTACATGTACAATAATATGCTAGTTATTGTACACTGTACATGTTACATTTTGTGCAAACATTATATGGACATAGTAATAAATAACCATGTATGTAATTAATTTTGTTCCGTGGTCGTTTTATTCACGAAAAGTTGTATATTAATTTATTTTTTTAATAACATCATGATCGTTAATGCTGAAAATTTTGAATACTGTACAACAACATATCTCGTATACAAAATAGAAAAAAATTTCCCGACAAAAAAATTCACTGAGTTATTTATGTGGGCAGGGAACAACAAAACTTTTTTAATTAGGGGCATTATTTTTTTGCCGTTAATTACCGTCACGATACGCGTCACAGTACTGTGCATACTCATAGCCGTACTCAACTCACTTTGCTAGTCAATGTTTAAATTAATTGAATTTAATTGAATGATGAATTCTGCACAGTTGGTTGTAAAAGGTTTACTTATTGTGTTACGGAATTAATTTTCAAATTAATTATTGTATGGTGTCATAAATTTAAATCAGCCTATTAATCGCAACGAATTGTGAAAATATATTACAAAGGTAATTTTAACAAATTATATATTATTTATATATACAATATGTTATCCTTTTTTATATGGTGGATATAGGGACCGTATAAAGAAGTAACTTTTATAAATAAGATGAATCATTAATTGACATATGAGAATATTTTATTTCCTTTTTATAATGTTACAAAAATTGCTATAAATACATATTTACGTACTGAAACTTAATGATGCATTAACTGAAATTTTCATGCAATGTACTAATTAAAACCTTAAGAACAGTCAACAAGTAACTTTAGCGCAAGTTAATTGTTCAAATTTCATAGTTTTCCTTGCTTTCCGTTGCCATAATTTATTTTAATCGGCATTTTACAAAGAAAAAATTTTAAAAATCGCATAAAAATCTACGAAATTTCATTAAAAAAGACTAATATTAGGGGGAGGTAACCTAACTATTATATCTAGGATTGTTGAATATAAAGTAGTGCTTATAACAGATGACAATTGTCATCCTTTTAAATTAAATATAATAGTAATTGCTTCATGATTCTCAATAAACAACAAGCTTTTTGCAAAGTATCTACCTTAATTAGATTTCTCGTAATAAAGTTATATGGTTATTAATGTGACTACTTTGTTACACAATTTAATGAACCCTATCAAATTTTTAGATATCGATCAACTAATTTCATTGATAATTTATTTTCAAAGAAATGGTCGTGACCTCTTTGACATTGCCCGTGGATCTACCAGGGTTTTAGGAAGATTAAATAATAGTGAAATGAGTGGTATTCAGATAGAAGAGAAGACAAATTTACTAATAATAGCTCGTAAACGTTCCTTCAACTAATATAGTAACCATAACATGTCGAAACGCTGGACGATGTTATCAATTTTTTTAAAACAGGAGTCACCGAATATATAATTTGAATTTCTTTATTAATTTTTTTGCTTGGCTATATAGTCAAAAACTTCAAATTATTTTCGGAAACGTTCCATTTACCTTATAATTTTTGTTTTCTGTGAATATTATTAATTAAACGTGGTTAAAATAAGGTTGGTTAGTCACGACATGTTCGATGGCATACAAGTAAATATAACACATGTTTATATTTTTAAAGTACATGCTAGTCCACCATTAGAAGAAGGTACTAACTCCACACCCTGTAACAATATATTATACACCGTCAATTTAGTATGTGGTTTTTTGCTTTTTTAAATATATTTACTTATAGCATATAATTATTCGTTATAAATATAATTTTAAATGACTTTTCAGTTCTTAAACACACAATGAACCATTCAATAGTCGGGTGGCATAGCGGAAAATTTCCAAGTATTGACATCATTTTTGGTATGTTTTATAATTTGTTTAAAGAAGTTGTAATTAGGGTAAGTTAAACAAGGGTTTTAGTAATAAATTTTTATTAGCATAATATTTTTTTTATTAATTAGAATTTGGCTGCTGACCTAGAAAGTTCGAATGGATAAAGATAAGGAAAATCTATATAGATATATTTGGTATATTCCATATAGGTAGTTCATAGTTATTGTCATGTTTCTGTCTAACGTAGTTAGTAAAATACAGTCTCCAGCGAATTTTAGAAGTAATGTCTTTTTTAGAATGAATTTTTGTAAATTAGTTTACTTCACGAATTGGCAATGATAAGATTCCTTAGCGAAACTAATGTACGACAGACAATTTTCACATAATTGTCATAAATTGAAAGATCATATAAAATGTAGGCGCATATGTGACGTCAAAATATTGATATTGCTTGAACATACATTAGTGTTTTTTATTTTTAATGACATACTGTTACTATGAAATTATTGCTTGTTATATGTAAACATTTCTGTATTGGGTAACTTATTATTTTTAAAACACAACTGAGCGTTCTGATAACAATTTTATAAAGCCTTTATGTAAATTGTGAGCATAATTACCTGATTTAAAGTGCGTTACTAAAATTTTTTTTTCTCTGTTACCAACAGACATCAACATTCTGAAGAATTACTGTTCATGCTGATGCATCAACATTCTGAAGTCTTGCGGTATGTTTTACTGTCTCGGAAATGCCTAACAACGAAATTGTCACAAATCTTTTATAAAACACTAAAATAACGTTAAACCCGGTACATTAGTCACATAATTGCCGGAAAGTATCGGTCATACGTTAATTCCAAAACGAAATTTACTCGTTGTCAATCGTTTTATTCGTTAAAAGCCCCTCACCCTTATTGGGTTTGATTACATAATACAAAATACAATTTATATTGTGACCCAACTAAAATATTAAAGTTTGTTGAAAATTTAACAAAGACAACTGTTTGTAAAAGTAATAATTCATAATTAATATCCTAATTAATAGTAATAAAACATTGGTAGATCTCAACGTAGACATTTACATTTAGATAAAGTTATAAGCGACCTCTGTGTAGAGGCAACTCATATTTGGTACAATAAAGATTAGGAGCCAAGACACACGTACTACGCGACGACCACTTTTTTGTCGTTGTCGTGTGGTTGTACTATCGTTCGTGTTCAGACGACCACTTACGATCCACTTTTAAGTGGCCGAATGACGTATAATCCTAAAGTAGGGTATAAACCCTACCAATATTGTCTTCTATATACAATGTAGTACTGGTACTTATGCATCTGTTGCTTATGTATAGGTCGTCCACTAGTCGCAAGTTTTGGCCACTAATAGTGACACTCAACGACAGTAGACGACACATTGCGACATTACTGTTTGTAAAAGTAATAATTCATAATTAATATCCTAATTAATAGTAATAAAACATTGGTAGATCTCAACGTAGACATTTACATTTAGATAAAGTTATAAGCGACCTCTGTGTAGAGGCAACTCATATTTGGTACAATAAAGATTAGGAGCCAAGACACACGTACTACGCGACGACCACTTTTTTGTCGTTGTCGTGTGGTTGTACTATCGTTCGTGTTTTAGACGACCACTTACGATCCACTTTTTAGTGGCAGAATGACGTATAATCAATGTTGGACATCCTCAACCCTACCAATATGGTCTTCTATATACAGTGTAGTACTGGAATTTATGTATCTGTCGCTTATGTATAAGTCGTCCACTAGTCGCAAGTTTTGGCCACTAATAGCGACACTTACTGACAGTAGACGATACATTGCGACAGTGTACGATTACCACGACAAGTTGTGGTCCGTGTGTCTTGAAATTTGTGTTTCCATAAGAAAACTACATGTGTACATATCCGGCCGCAGAGCAGCCACTGTTCTGACGCTGTCGCGTGGCCGTCGCTTGGCCGTTGCGTGGCCGTCGCGTGGTACGTGTGTGTTGGCTCTAGATCTACCACATACTATTCAAACATGCAGCATGGTAAGCTGGGTGTAATTTCCAATGTTGTACTTTTCGACGATTCTCAGATATAGAGAAATTTAAACCGAAAAGGAATAATTCAACTGGTAACAATGTAAACCGTTGGTACTGTGAATGACGCTGGTGTAATAAAGCCAAAAGTTTGATCAATTGAAATATTTATCGAGTTATGGTCACTCGGAGGGGGTATAAAAGGCGGGAACAATGTTCATTTTAATCATAAAAATTAATTTTTAAGTTTTAACGTGTAATTTTTGCATATCTGCTAGATTATTTAGTTCATTCTACTTATCGTATTTTATCAAAAACACGATGTGCAACGTTACCAAGACATAAAATCGTCCGACCATTTTAGCCCAGCGTCGGTACACACTATCGTTACGTCATTCTTAAATATTCATGCTACAGGTGATCTAAGCCACTGAATTATAATATTTTCATAACCTAAATAATCTGTTGTGATAATTAACTTGGTAGTTTGATAAAGTTTGTCCTACTACTTCATTGAAATTCAATTCTCCTGCACCAATATCATATTTAGTGAATATTTCATAATTAATTTTCATCACAATCTTGATGATGCTCTGATTGTATTGCTGTTAAAATAATTAAAATACTGATGTTAAATAACCACAGGCTTACGTGAGCACACAGTGTGTCTCAAACACTCAAACATAGTAATAAACTTTACATTGAATAACCATAGAATATGGATATAGAACTACCCATCGGGAATCCGTATGTCTGCGTAAAGACACCCTTCGCATACTTCGTGGTAAAAAAAGTGATTATTTATTATTACATAAATGTAAACCCTTTAAAAATGCATTAAAATCCAAAGTGGTAAAAACTTCTATTATATGTGTCCAGTTTTTCTCCAGGCGTGACTTTAGGATTTTTATTTTGGGTAGGCCCGAATTTTTCTGTTTTGTAAACATATAACTTATGTGTATCCTTTTTCTTGAAAATGCGGACATTTCTTTATTGCATAATTTTAAACTGAATAAAATGTAGTTTTTAGCAACAAGCCATTTAAGGTAATCGCATATAACTTAAGAAAGTCTATATATAACCCAGTTTGAGGCCCTAGATATTTTATTGTTACCAACCCCCCTCATGCCGTTACAAGATATATAGCACACAAATAAAAACAATAAATATAAAATAAAACTTAATAATATGAAAATTTAAAACAAATATTCAAGAAATATTGATTCAAATATTCAAAATAGACAGTTTGACCAGAGCTTTCAAAATATCGGGCCCAAGCTATTTCTCAAATTTTCCTATTCGATGATCCGACCCTGAGCGTTGATGCTTTGTGTGAATTACATTAAACACCAAGTGGTTTGAAAAGGACATTTCATTCTGTAGGACTATATTACCGATAATGGTGGAAATAATTCCGGGCTACAAGAATTATATTTAAAATTAAAGAACTGCTTTTAAACATTTCTCTGATACTTAAAAATGTCTTGATATTTGTTTGAATTAGATAGTCGGCCATATTACACGACCTAATATTAATACACATTAATACACATGAGTTAAATTGTCTTTAATAATAAACTAGTCACTTTTTTCCCAAAATTTCTCGTTATTTAAAACTTTTATTAACAGCAACTTTCAGTGCAATAATACAAGCTAATAGTTTACATAACCTTAAAAAATCTCTCAAAAGCCAGAGATTTTTCGCAATAACATTGATACACATCCTTTACTACTAAATTTTTGTATCATCCTGTAAACATCCTGTTAGGGATATTTATATATGGTAATGTAGATACAACCATAATGTTAATTAAATTTATCATTGTTCTTATCAATGTTTAAATTACTTTCCGGAAATCTATTTACTAAAATTTTTTTTTTTTTAGTTATTCAATAAAAGTTTTTACCATGGAATTATACGTAGCCATATCTAATTAGATTTTCGGTTGGTACTGTGTTTGTTGTGTGTATTTTAAATTGTATTATATATAATTATGCTGGTATAGTTAGAGATTGTTGGTAGGTAGGTATACCTGCTTGGCATATTGGTAGGTATCTCTTCTGTACTGGTTTATATGCTCGAAATGTAGGGATGCCGGTAAGCTGGCTTTGAAGTTTTACTAAACAGGTATGTAATAGCTACCATAATGAATAGTACAGGTACTGAGTGTGTATTTGAAAATATCACCTACGGCACTTTCCCATCGTCTAATTAAATTGATTATTCATCAACTCCTCTGTGCCATCGAGAAAATGTTTCGGAAAATGTTTCAAAGGTGATTGAACTTGATTTGGCGTGTGTGAACACTGTCACATGTACCTATATGTAGTTGAACTACACTGCTGGAATAAATTAACGAAAAAATAATTTTCCTAAAATTTTTAGTGATTTTTAAAAGGTTGTATCTCAGTGAAAAAGGGTCGTATGGAGATTTAAAAAAAAGGATTTTTAAAAAAAGGAAAAAAGCTCTAAGCCTATAGTATTGAGATTTTTTGATAAAAAATTTTTTGGTGCTACAGTTATTACATAATGATAAAAAAAACGTTTAAGTATTACTAAAAAATATTCTGTAATCAATATCAGTCTCAAATTGAAAAAGAAGAATTTTTTTCGACTTTACCCATAATTTTACACTAAATATCATTTAGATTTTAGGAAAAACAATTTTTTTCAAAAAATTTTCCAAAATTTCAAAATAATTTTTTTAACAAATTATTAATTTTTTTCTTTTGGGAAAATTGTATTTTTTTGAATTTTTGAAAAAAAAAATTTTTTACTTAAATTTTAAAAAAAGAATTTTATTATCCATATTATATTTTGACAAATAATTATTTGAAAATGTTACTCGGTACACCACGGTTTTTGCACCGATTACAATATTACAAAGTAGCAGCTGGTCTTATTTTGAGCGTATCGGAGGCTTTATTTGTTTATCTATAGTCAATCTATAGACTACAGGTGTATATACCTAATTTTTTGTAAGACTATTCTTTTATTTTTAGATTTACCTTTTGCATAACATAGTAAATTTCCAGACTTGACACTGGCGGATCTCATATAACAACTTGTATCCGTTTAGAATAATTTAGTTCTCTAACAGTGAAAAAATTTTCAAAATCGGTTGAGTAGTTAATTTTTGGCGCTTTTTGGGTTTTCAGGATCCTGGCGGCTCTTATATAGTATAGCATATATGTATTTAAAAGAAATTAAATTTTTAAATGTTAAAAAATTTCCAGAATCTTTAGGGTAGTTTTATTTTCGGCGCTTTGGAACCCCGGACCCTGGCAGACATTATACAACATAATTTATATCTATTTAAAATAGTTTATCTCTCTAACAGTGAGCAAATGTTCAAAATCGATGAGGACACGTTCTTGAAAAATTGGCTAATTTTTTCTTTTTGAAAAATGAAACAGATATAAATATTGTTATTGTAATGATAAAAAAAAAATGAAGCATTTATTGTAAAGAAATTCAGCAAATTTCTTAATTTTTCTCAAAATCTAGTTCATTTAGAGCAATGTTTACAAATGCTATATTGTATATCTCCAGATAATATTATATGTATCTGATTTAAACATCACTCAAATAGTACCCCAGTTTTCATTTTTAAGTGGAAACTGTTCCATTTTTATTTTCTTATTATGTTTCCTAATAAAATTTTCGTCAGGTAATATAAGTTAGTTATAATATCAGAGCACTAATTAAAATCTTCTAACTTAGTTTATGTATCATGGCAGAATACCGCATAAAAGTATCTTACCAATGTACTTATATGTAACGTACAAGTACATAAACTCCTGTTGGATGTATGATGGCTATAAGTCTATAGCCAGAAACATGAATGTAACAAACTCTTCTTGTAATACTTCACAAGAGAATGGAGATTCATTTCGTTGTAGAAGTCTAAACTAAATTTTAATCTCTTTTAACTACCTATCTACGTACAGAGTACATGTATAATCCTTTTCAACTAATTACCTAATGACGTTTTAAATAATTCATGTCTTTACCAATTTTAAAATCTTAAAATTCAATAAAATTATGTGGAGAAATAGATACTAGAAATAGAAGCTACAAAAAAAATTTTCGCCATAATATATTAGTGATTAAAGTGATATCTCGAAGTTCTTCCCATGATTTAGTTTTTGAAAGTAAAACATACTCGAGAACGTAAGCTAGCGTCTGTAGCTTACTCGCATACTTGTGTCATATAGTATATATTGATCTTCCGGTTGAAATCGCAACAAATGAAATAAGCTTTTCTATTAAACTAAAATTATTAAAAGTCATCTTAAAATTTCTACTGGATATGAACGGCTATAGGACTTATCAACACTGTCCACAGAAATAAAAGAATTTGAGAAGCTGAATAATGGTTTTTAACTATGGGTGTTATAATAAAATACGTTTATTTAGGAGATACTTTCAGATATATTTTGTTTATATAAGTATCTTTAATTATTTTCCAACCCACTATAGTCCTCCCCGCCCCGCCGCTTCAAGTAATTTAGACACAGGGCTTACTCAGACCTAACTACGTTACTATTCACAACTATTATATTACATTTTAAAATTGTTATAGTGTAGGTGTACAAAATCTACGGTTGACCTTCTTAACAGGGTCGTAATCGAATTATTTTCTTCAACGGCGTTGTTTATAATTTAGATGAAAAACATTTTATTGTAATTCTGTAGTTATTTCTATAGAAGTATACTATTTTCATAACGTATATATGTGCCTTGAACGACCGAAAGAGGGATAAATTACTATGTTTATTTTAATAATATTCTACGATAATATCGTACAATGACCGTTTTCTAGTAATTTAACTAATTTAGCTAAACAATATTCGATTTACAAGTGTGTACCGTATGGTTGCAATAAAAATAGATGATTATAGACACAATAGGGATATAATGAAAAGTAAGGATAAGCAAGGATAAGTGTGTTGTTTAACAGCTCCCTACGACCTGGATATAATGAAATAAAAGGTAATGCTGATATGATATTCTAGTCCAATATTACAAATTATTTAGGGCTAATTAGGTTGAGGATAATTCAGTTTAATGAGGAAACAAACAATTTAAAATTTTAACAAGGTACACTTTATCCACAAAAATGAGGAAAGTACCTATCGGTGAATTAAAATTTTAACATTGAATTTTATCTGAATAATAGACAGCACATTATGTTTCTCGTATTATACTCCGCTGACGGATCCAATGAAGTTACGGGCTTTACACGCCTATAAACTGGCTTTACACGCCCCGTCTAAATACAGTAATTTTTCATAAAGTGTACCTACCATAAAATTGTATTATTTTCTGAATTATGGAGGATTCTCTTGGCTCGTCCTAAGAATTATGTCAAATATACCTCACGGTTAGGCTTTAACTTTTTTTCTTTTACTTAAAAATAAGGTAAAGTCACCAAATATTGTCCCCTTTTTGAAAAACAACTGTAAGAAAAAGAATATTACAGGTAATTAAATGAATGAACTGTCAAAAATTAGTTTAAATATTCCTTTATTCGTAAACGTAAACAAAAACGCGTTAATATTATAACAAACTCTATAAAAAAAGTAAAATTTAGCTTTAAAAAAAAGTGCAAATTTTAAAAATAAATTTTTGGGTTCCTAATTCCGTCCCCGGGACATTTTATCAGAAACTATATTTCCTACAGATTTTTTGGAACTTTTCATATAAGCTTGCAAAGTAGCTCTTGGAATGATAATTATTACTGCCTTTTTATAACCCATTTCCGTCGTTTATACCGATTTAACAGCTTATTTCATTGCTTCAGGATCGCACAGCTTTCTCTTGGCATCTAAAAAATTAAAAAAAATATATTAAACAAAAATATAAAATAATATTTTTGCAATTCTGAATTAAAAAGTTAACTTTATAGTTGCCTGTGATAGTGTCAAAATGGCTTACATTTTTTCCACACGCAATAAAAAGTATCTACTTTTTATTACACGTGAAAAAAGTAAGTAAACAAATTCATTTCTTTAATAACGATCAATCCAAGCCATAGTCATCCATGAATACTCAATTCAAAACAAATAATTATGTTAAAATAATTTTTTTAATGTGGTTGTCAAACTTTTAAAAATTTGAGGTTATTTTTACATTTTTCGCTAATTTTTTAAATTTTATTTCAGAATTGCAAAAAATATTGTATGCAACACGTGAAAAATGAGTACAAAAAGTCATCTTCATTTTGCAACTTATGACATAAAAAAATCTCGACAGTCGAAACGAAATTATTGAAATGAAATGAAATTATTTAAATATCGTCCCGGGGACGATATATGGTCCACGTAAGGGGATGATATTAGGAATTTTCTATTTATTAAATTAAATAACCATTCCACAGAAATACATGACATAACCTAAAATTTTTCGTATCGTTTTTTATCACACGCAAATAACGTTCATCTTGACCAAACTTTAGCTTTAATAAGTCAAGCATGTCAATATTTTATCAAATTCGAGAAAATTTCAATAAAAACTCACCTTCAGCAATCTTTTTCTTTCTTCAAAATCTTGCTGTAGGAGTAATGTTTCACCCACACTTTTTTACAGTGATCGACTGAAGCAACTAACATTTGATTTGAGATGTAAAAACGAGATGACATTATTTTAAATGCGAGAAATGGAAGGGGACGAAATTAGGTTCGGGGACGATATTTGGCGACTTTACCATATTCTTCCTTTTGAGTGTTATGTATCACTTAAGAGTCTTGCACACCATTATAAGGACAGCACACCGCAAAATATATTATTTGGACCATTTTTAGCAATAAATGCTGTATATGTATTTATCATCTTTATAGTTTAGGTTTTTTAATATTTTTAAAAAATGTGCATATGGTTTTGACATAAATTATTACAATACATAAAGAAATACGTAGGACATTAAAATTTGTACATCAAATATACCCGGACAGTAATTGTAAAAATTTGTTGTATCATGGACTTTTATATAAAATTAAAAAATAGATTAATAAATAAATTAGTTTAAAAATTAACTTTCAAATAGGTAAAGGAAAACTTTTAGTGAATATTCAAAAATTTTAAAAAATTTAAATGATGTCTACATTTGCAATTATGACTTTAGAGGGTGCATTTATATCTCAGCAACTTATCTATTTACTATCAAAATCAGAATAGTAGAATAATCTAAAGCACTTTTAATCAATGGAATTTGAAAATCCTGTAGTTTGTTTTATTTAACCTTAAATTTGTATGCAATAATAGTATTGCAAAATGTGAAAGGTTAGAAGCAGAACCTATACAGATAATAAAACATTATTGTCACACAATTTAAATATTATAATAAATGCTTGAAATTACGATCTTCTCCCCTGAAAGAGGAATGCACCGGTTGGTTCAAACGCAAAAGCTATCTTGCAATAGGTAAAATGATCCAATACAAAAATAAAATGTTGTATAAGTTTGGTTTCTAACTTCAAAAAAATAAGGCTAGTAGATTTTAACTTTTATTCAGTACTAAAAATTATATTTTTAAGAATTTTTCCATCAACATACTGTATAGAATATTCACTTAGAGAGAAGAGATTTTGGAGAGTTCACTTATCAAATAACATAAACCTATAAACCTAAAAAACCACTCTCTATATATATCCCCAGATAATATATATTATATGTATATAAACATGGTTGTAGATAAATAAATAAGAAAGTAAAGAACGGATATTTATGATCATGATTGTCCTCAACGGATAATAATATTTGATCAGTAAACGAATAAAGAATCACGGACATTAATTCTAGGCACGAATAGTAAATTTTATCCATTAAGTATATTCAAACCGTATCAAAATAGTGTACGAAAATATATTGGTAAAATAAACATGTGCGTTCAACTCCCAAATTCCTGCTGCTATAATTTCGTTAATAGTTGCCTTTGTTTATTCTACTTGTTATTATTTATGGGCACGTAAAAGGATATGGATAATGAATGAATTAGTGAATCGTTGGACAAGTTTTTCTTAAATCATTGGTGCGGAATGTTGTGAAATTAATAGATGAAAAGAGGTGTTAGCATCTCTAAATATTGCATCCGATTTTTGTTTCAACATCTCATTTTATTATAATCGCCGTTTGTAGCAACATTAATTATCACATTTTTTTGTTTTTTTAAACATATTTCATTCTTTATTATATTTTTATGATATCTATTTATATTTTCGGGATGAAATTTACTCCAACGCAGCGCTTTGTTTTATCGCAGTATCATTTTTAAATATTTGTTCCGCTGGAAGATCTTTAGCACTTTTTTTTCTTCTCGCACCCTAACAAAACATTTATTTAACTTATCGCCATTCTATTTAAATTTTTTGCCCGTTGCGATATGTATCCCTTGAGAAATAACATCGTATTATTTATATAATATTGTAAATTTTTCTTTATTATTATAAATATAGAGGGTGTATTTTAATGGAAATAATGAAAGTTGTCGTCTGATTATTTTAAAACAATAATTTGGTTTCAAATATTATTTTAAAATCATCAACATGTAAATTTGGAGATAAATAACAATTAATAACACCGTTAGCTTTAGTAGAAAAATAAATCATGTTATCTATAATTCGTTAAATGCCATACATTTAGAAACAAAAAAAATTTATAAATTGTAGAAAATTTCCAATAGATACTTTCGTTTTTGACAATTAGTAAATGATTTTCGTTTGTAGTTTAACCGCTGGAAATTTTGAATACTTATAAAAATTATTGTTTCCAGTACCTACCTAAATTTGAATTTAAGAATTATGAATATAAAAGTACGTGAATTCATTATTTTGGTAGCTTTCAAAATAGATTTTAATACAAATTTTGACTAAAACAAGCATAATAGATGCCTTGAGCATACTTAACAAGATAAAAGGATAAAATTTTAAAAATTAAATATAAGTACGGTAGAAAATAATATTTGGGAAATTTCTTTTATTAATTGGCTTGGACTGTATGGTATAAAAGATATGTCAAAATTTTTTTTTTTATTTTTATAATATGAGTAAAAATTATAAACACTGTATAAATATTTGTGCAGCACTTAAAAAATAAAATTTTTATACCGTTTAATTCGTCAGTAATACTATTTTTAACGAAAAAATATTAATTTTTAGTTGAATCCAATGTACACTTATTGTAAAAATTTTAAAATCCTAAACAGGTGGATCAATTTTATTCAAAGAAAATGTTTTTTTGAAGTTAATTAAACTTTCTAAAACCTTTTTCATAATTTTATCTTCATAAATTAACTAAATTTCAACGAAATAAAATATCTTAATTTTTTTGCAGTGTACTTCTAGCATATCCTTGAATTAGAAAATATAGAAAAATTTTCATTTTCTACAGATATACAATGTGCAGATAATATTCTTCGAAAATTTTATTTGAGTGACTAAATGTTTTTTCACAATTTTCACTAAATCAGTCTTACTTACTAAATTTAAAAAAAAATTTACGAAATCGGTTTGTAAATTTATGATTTTCGTTGTATGCTTGTAAATTTTAAGATTTTGAAACATGTGAAGGAATTATAACAGAACTACTCAGTTTCGCCATCAATTTCTATTCTACGGAATTTGCATAAATTTTGAAATCTTACTGAAAACAACTTCTGATTTGAGCAACTGAAAAGTATTTTTCTTAAATAAACAAATCAAAATATTTTTTTTTTTTTACTATCCTTGCAATAAGTTGTTTCCAAATTTCTTCTGAACTTTTAAAAAAAAGAATATAAATACTTTCTTCTTTCAAATATTTTATTTCTCTTACAGGCAACAAGTATACCACAAAAATCATAAAATATTCATAAATAATAAATCTTTAGATTTTAATGTAAACATCCTGTATGTATGGCAAACATTGTTTATTATATAAAATATTTACATAAAAAAATATACAATTTATAAATGTATGTATGCATAACAATACTAAAGTTTGCTTGTAACCATGCCCATGTAAGACATTACAATATGGTAGAAAAATTCAGAATTTTTTTATCTTTTTTATCGTTTTTATAGTGAAAAATATTCTTTATAGACTGAATTCAGTTAACGCTTCACGATCTCTTTTGTGTGAACGACAGCTAAATATGATAATTTTTAAAATAAAAATTGCGAAACCGAATGTAATGTAATACCATTAAAAACAAAAAATAAATTTTTCTTTTCAAACAGAGATTCATATTGCAAGTGAAATAACGGAAGTATAAGTTAAATATTAACTAAATAACAGTAGGGGAAAGTTACAAAAAAATATAAAAGTCACAAACCACACAAATTTCGGTAAAGTGGAATTCGAGAAAATAACTAAGTCCGAGAATGTTTATTATCATCGACAACGGAAAGCATGGATGGAATTTGGGTCAAAATGCAGGTTTCAACGGACTCAATGAGATTATAAGTTGGATGTCAGGTTTAATTAATCTATAGCTACGTGGAATAATTAATCGAGAGTATCATGGGATTGCGCCTTAATTAAGCCTGGCACCTCAATATATTAAACTCATTATTATACGTTGAAACCTACATTTAGATATAGATTTCATCCACATAATTTCTTGAATTAAATAAAAATTAAAAATTGGAACTATAGAAATGACGTCATACTCTGTGATGCGGGCGAAATTGGCTTAAATAAACGGCTTAGGTTTGTATAGTAGTACTACTCACGCACAAAGTCATTCATATATCTCATACATAGCATAAGCATATGGTGGGTTTCCGGACTTGAATATTGTTTTAATTAAAGTGATAAAGAGTTGGACTTAGGTATAATCAAGTGTTCCTCTGAATGAGTACTTAAAAAATCTTATATGATCAATATTAAAAAATATTACCTTCATACCTTTTGGGTTGGGAATAGTGATGAGCAAAATTAGTCTTGCAGTCTTGTCTTGGTCTTGAATTTTTTGCAAGACCAGGATGAAGACTATGTATACCAAGAGCAAGACCAAGACCAAGACTATAAGTATGGCTGCAAGACCAATACCAAGATTCAAATGAGCAAGACCAAGACGAAAGCAAGGAAAAAGCAAGACTCTTCCTAAACTATTTAAATAGTTTGAAAGTCTAATAATAATTAATAACGTAAAGAGAGAAAATTCTGATTTTGAATAAAAAAATTCGCTAATAAAAAAATAAAACGCCGTGAGCAGCGGGGCCCCATCACGGTAGTCGAATTTTCCCCTTCATCTTCGGTATTGAATGTCTACAAGCGAAATGTGATTGAAAGTCTACAACCGAATTGTCATTTTGTTGGTTTCAAAACTGGTGATAAGTGTTCGGCTGATCGAGGCTTTAAAAAAAGGTTTTAAGTATTTAAGGGCTGTATCTCAGTAAATTTCAATTTTGTGCCGAAAACAGGTAGCAGAAAAAAAGCCAACACAATTCGTACGAGGACATTCCTGCCCATGTTTATCCGCTAATTGCCTTTATGTTTTAATTTTAAAAATTAAAAAAGGACTTTAAATAGTAAACTGGAAGGCCTTTATAAAGATATCTTTTCTTTCCAAAAAAATCCAAAATTTCTATTTTATAAATACTAAAAATCCAAAATTCCTAATTTATAAATAAACTTTGATAATGACTAATTTATAAATAAACTTTGAAAATGACTTTAATAACATTTTTAAATTACTTAATATGTATGTATTTCATTTGTCATAAAAGTAAGTTCACTTTTTTTTAAATTTTTTAAAATTACTATTCGCCTACTTGTATTTAGAATAAACATAATGCTTTTAAAACACATTTAACAATAGCATTCAATTCCGATGTAAAAATGGGAGAAGTGGGGGGAAAAGTGATGCGGACTCCCTACAAGGTACTAGCTGGATACAAACTGAATACACGTACAAAATTTCAGCCCTCTAGGTTTCCTTATGGAGTCTCTAGACATGTTAGAAAACAAGCAAAAAAATTAAGGAAATATTGGTGTAAAAATCGTGGGGGTAAGGGTTAAAAGTTGAAACCTCCAAAAAATAGTGTCTGGTTATTAGCTTAACCTGTACACCAAATTTCAGCCCTCTAGGTTTATTTGGGGAGATTTTGACCCGAACGAAACTGTTAAAAAACAAGAAAAATCATGTTCTTTTGGGTATAAAAATGGTGGGGGTAGGGGTTAAAAGTCGAGACCCCCAAAAGGCACCCCCTTGATACTAACTCAACCCGAATACAAAATTTCAGCCCTCTAGGTTTATTCGGGTGACCTGTGCGAGTGGTACAAACTTCGAAAACGTCGAAAATGCATGAAATTTTAGCTTAAAAATGAGGTGGGTGGGGGTAAAATATTAAAACCTTCAAAAAGCACAACCTAGGTACCAACTTTATCAACACACCAAATTTCAACCCTCTACGTTAATTCTGGGGGGCTGGGGGCCTGTTAGATCCAGCGAAAATCGTTTTTCCCCCCTCTACTCCCACCATATAATCCTAGGAAGCTGAATTTTGGATATGTTGTAGATAATTGACCGAAACATTATTTAAAACCGGTTTGGAAAAGTTTTATTGCTTTTCCGCCCCCCACCACCCCCTTAAAGGTCGGGTCCGAAAAAAAATTTGCCCAAAATTTGACCCCACTTTGATAGTATTGTTGTGCATCGGAATAAGCCCCACTTACCAAATTTCATCTCTTAACTTCCATAGGGGGGCCCTACACATATTAAAAGGTTGCGGGAAAATATATATATATATATATATATATATCAGACATCTTTTTTTTTTACATAATCGTGTTCTACGGGTCCGAAAACGGATAGCGCCCCTGGTCTCGCCTCTCGCAGCTCTTATCGTATAGACTGTATAAGTCTAATTTTTCGGAGAAAATTCGACTAATAAGAAAGTGTAAGATTTTTTAGCAATACCAAGACGAAGACCAAGAGCAAGCACTGCATTTTGCAAGACCAAGACCAAAACTCAAACTGCTCTAGCAAGACTAAGACCAACATTCTTAATGCAAGAACAAGACCAAGACCAAGACAGCCAAATCTTGGTATTGGTCTTGCATTTAATCATCACTAGTTTGGAATTCGATTAATGAGAATGAACACATATTTGTTAGAAATGAACGATAGACTCTCGTGAGATAATTGTTAGAGAGTATTATTAGAAAGCAACTTTTTTTCTTATTCATTACTACAATTTTTAGCTACAGAAAATGTATCAAATAAAGAGCAGGAAGGAAAAGAAATATGATAAATTCAGCAACAAAATTCGAGGTATCTTGCTTTGTCGTTTTAATTTTATTTGTATAAGCAGCCAAAATAATATGAATGAGTCTGAATTTCCTAAAATTAATTGCTTCAATAATTTATCAACATGACCGTAATGAGAACGGACATATTTTTTCCTTTTTTTTCACTTTTATTTCAGTATCAACAAAATACATTGATTGGGAGAGAGGTAGGTTAACTGCCTACAATCATCCATCGTTACATCCGGTATAGTCATGTATAAAAAATGAATGTTTTTATAAATAATACATAAAGCGGCATCGCCACCTATGTCGTCAGCCCCATCATGTTTGATGTTGTCACTTAGTTTTGTCGTTTTTGTTCTCTGTATATTTTATAAATATACATGTGAATAGCTTTGAACAACTTTACTTTGTGTGCTGTTTTGATGCTTTTGGTTACTCTCTGGATGATTAAAATGGAACTATTGGCCTACTGCCGTTATCACGTACCTACATATGACGTATACAAACACATCACATCACGTCACCGTCACGGGAACAGAGAAGAGCCAATGAACGAATTGGAAATTATGTGAAACATTTTACTTTGATGAGAGCGTATCAAAGAAAATATATTATGAGTTGACATATCCTATAAATTTACACGTACATACCTATCTTGCCAATGTGTCGCACCGCGTGAATTATTTATAAATTGTCTTGTGTTTTTCCGATTTATTCAAAATGATTTCGAATCAATGTTTGAAGTAAAGTTTGTAAAAAGAAAAACATATTAGTGCAACAAAGAAAATAATATTACTCGAATATTACTGAAATCCTGGACAAAAATGAACGTTAAGTTAAAATTATTTCCCTCAAATATATAACCAGAATTTAATTATTCAGGGTGTGGCAAATTGGATAGGCTAAAAATAAGGTTAACACGTTAATGGTCATGGACGCCGTGCGACGTCAAGTGAAACCAGACTAATTTCGACATAACGCTGTATCACGTCAACAATTTGCTCTCTATCTAAGTACCGTAGATACCCGAGCGGTGCGGTATGCTCTATAATACATTACGTATTGTGCAGTAAATCTATGGTAGCTACCATACCTATCGTATCTATTGTGTCTAGTCAGTAGTGATGAGCAAAATTAGTCTTGGTCTTGCATTTTTTGCAAGAACAAGATCAAGACTATAAGTATGGCTGCAAGACCAATACCAAGACTCAAGTGAGCAAGACCAAGAAAATAGCAAGAAAAAAGCAAGACTCTTTCTAAATTATTTAAATAGTTTAAAAGTATAATTAATACCGTAAAGAGAGAAAATTCTGATTTTAGAAGAAAAAAATTCGCTAATAAAAAAATGCGAGAAAGTGCAAGATTCTTTAGCAATACCAAGACCAAGACTAATACCAAGACTGCATTTTGCAAGACCAAGAACAAGATTCAAACTGCTCTAGCAAGACCAAGACCAAGATTCTTAATGCAAGAACAAGACCAACGCCAAGACTGCCAAGTCTTGGTCTTGGTCTTGTATTTGCTCATCACTACTAGACAGAGAGTGAGCAACGGTTGTTTATGTAATGATACATTAGTTGTCAAAATCGTGTATCAGTTTGGCTTTTCGTCATAATGTGCTATGACCATTAACGTGTTAAAACTGTTCCCCAGGGTATTGGGATCACAAAAACACCCAAAAATTATGTTATTACTCTAAGTTTTGTAGTATTCTAAAAATTTTGTTTATCGGATTCCGTATCCAAAATCTTGGAATCTCCATAATTTCGCCCTATTTGTCCGAATGTCACACCATTATAGTTTTTAGTGTCGGATTAAAAACAGACGCCGAATTACATCTGGTACTAAAGCCATAGTTTGCTGACGCCTGTCTCAGACAGTCAGCTGCATTGAATTAAATTATTAAATTATTAAAAACGTGTGATGGGCAAAACAATCAGATTCAACAAGCAGATTTTAGAATTGCTGTTAATTCCGCAGTAATTGCATACAATGAATTTCAGTTATCCAGGTGTGCATCGATCTTTAATTATGGGTGATTGCTGAAGATTAACACTATGAAGCCCGAGCACTTTCACAGTAAACTTCCCCGGAAACCGACATTTTATGAAACATTTAATGAAATTTTATGTAAACAAGTACATAAAATGACTCCACAGAACACTAAATGATTAAACATGTATGTGTTATGCAGGTCAAAAGATGAGTAGGTACATAGCTATATTATTATTATTTTAAAAAACACTGCATTCAACACACACATACATACATATGTGAATAAAAATATTATTGTAAATAAAAAAAAAATACCCCTGTCGCAGCATCCTGCATAACATAGCGAATTTCCGTTTATAAAAGTTAGTTTTTCTTGGAAACTAGTTGACATAGCATAACAGTTTGAAGACCTTTTTTATGTGATTTTTTCTCCTCTTTCCAATAGTGTAAAAAATTTTTACAAAAATTTTTGAATAAGAGGAAATTTTGGCAAAAAGTTAATTCTTTTCACGACAATTGCTAAAAAAGACATGTTCCAGGCATCGGACGTGTCTGGTTAACGAACTCGTCCAACGGTTTGGGACTTCCAATATTTTCACCAAATTTCATAAACGTAAGACATTTCGTTCGAGAATTATCGCGCGGACACACACACACACACATATATATATATATATATATATATATATATATATATATATATATATATATGTATATATATATATATATATATATATATATATATATATATATATATATATATATATATATATATATATATATATATATATAAATTTTAGTGACTATTTTTTTCGTTTTTCGGTTTCTAGGGACTTCAAAACAAATTTCTGCCATAGTCCCGGGCTTAAGTCGCGTCATGACAGTGACTGTAATAGCTGAATTCCATTCGCAAAAACTGTCAACAGTGATGTACTTATTTGAAAAATATGTATATTAGAGGTACAAATACATTCACACACATAGATATACGTATATATACATTTTGTACTATATACGTCGTTAAATTGGTTCCATATCAATATACCTATCATCAAGGAGACAAATAATGCATTTAAACAAAATATCTAGTAGTGTTTCCTAGCCCATGGGGTAGACGTACCCAGACTGGATCTATATTTTTTCTTTAAATATTAATAAATTTATAAACTTTATACTAACTTTTTACCGAAGTTCCCAATTTTTATGGACTAGTTTCCAAAGGATATTAGACCATAAAAATTGAGAACTTCGGTTTAAAAGAACTTATAAATAAGAAATTTATTTTCTATAAATGTGTACATGTTTGGAAGCAGATGATTTTATTAAAAAAATCCTCAATTTGATACATTATAAGCACTAACTGGTTTATTTCGGCTTTTTCAGATTATTTTGAATAATTTTGTAGATTTATATTATTAACATTAAATACGTCTAGAAAGTATTTTTCGTCTCCAGATCAATATTTTATTTGAGGATTGTTTACTTTTTACGGCAAAAATTAAACTAATTCTATCAAAGAAATTAAATTATTCTTTATTGATTGCCATCAATTAGTAGTACTCATGTTATTCATATTATGCAACTAATAAACGTTAACTTTTTTTTAGCGTAGGTCAATCTTAAGGTCAAGAATATCCAAAACTAGCAACATGACACATGTGACCGATTTAGGGAAAAGTAAACAGGTTTATTAATCAGTCTTATAATTTAATTACTTATTTCAAGATTTCACTTGAATTGAACTACCTGGAAACGATTATACAATAAAATTGATAAGTAATCCGTAGATCCTCTATTAATTGAAATATATAGTTGTTTATATAATTGATTTTGTATTTTAAAAGTACCAAAAGGCTTTACATCATCTTTTGACCAATATAAGTAGGTATGTATGTATATCCACATATGTATATCTCACTATTGCAGTTATATACATACATACACATTATATGATTATACACATACAACATAGTTGTAAACACACTAAAATTATAGAAAATAAATTGACTTTTTTTTCTTCTAATTTTCTCAAAAACTAGCTAACCTAGAATAATAGTTCCAAAACCTTTTTTATGTCATTTTTTCCCGTCTTTGCAATGGTGTAAAAAAATTTGACAAAAACTTTTAAATTATAGCAAATTTTGGCCAAAAACTCATTTTCACGAAAAATGCTCAAAAAACCATGTTCCTGAGCTCCGACGTTTTTGGCTGAAGAACTCATCCAAGATTTTTTGACTTCCAACGTTGTCACCAAATTTCGTAAAACTAGCAGTTTTTCCTGAAGCGCTATCGTGCTGATACATAAATACATAAATACATATATATATATATATATATATATATATATATATATATATATATATAAATTTTAGTGAATGTTATTTTTGGGCTCTAGGGACCTCAAAACAAATTTCTGCCATATTTTCGGGCTGAACTTCGACTATGGCTAACACCATAATAGCTGAATTTCCAGAATTCTTTCTGGAAATTCGCTAAAATGAAGCCTAGATATTTTGATGATAAAACATATTATGTAGGTATATTTATATGTAGAAAAACTGAAGTGTCAGGTACGTAGTAATAAATTATTTTGATTAGAATAATATAAAATCTTTTTATAAAGCAGCCTCCACATTCTCGCCGAGGTTGGACGAGTCGAGAATGTAGAGGGTCATTTCGTTGTGCTTCGCGGTTGGTGTTTCAATGCTATTCTTATGCCTCGGACAACCTCGCGAGGAACTACTTCGTCCAACTTCGGCGAGAATGTGGAGGCTGCTTAAATATTTTTAAGATTTTTGTTTATTCTAAGTATTGATCGCGGTCCGTCTATGTGGATGTTTTGTTTGTTTTCGAATTCCGAAGCCATGGGACTGAAAGTGTTAATTATGGAATATTTTTTCATTTCGATATATTCGTGAAAATTGTCAGATTCGCTTAAAAAATATTCATTAAATCTATAATTATAATAAGGCTTCAGAATTATATCCGTCTATTATGCTATTTACTTAATATCGTATGGTAATATTTTACATAGATACAAAATTCAAACTGAATGTAATATAAAAACAAAAAATTTTAATGAAACAATACAAAAAATACAATGTTTCGATTTACAGGCAAGCATTATTAATGAACATATTATATTTTAATAAAGTTTATTGCCTAATTAAATTACAATGTAACATCATTAGTACAAATAAAACATATATTACTTATTATTTTGTGCAGATAGCTACATATGTATATTTAACGTGTGTATGTTTTAGTATGCGAAATATGGATGGGGCATAATAAAATATTTTTAATTAACATATTACATTAAATAAGCAACTAACCAAATCATCACGCCGTACTGTTTATGTTTATATTACACTTACAAATACATGAATACATATATGTGTATGTATGTGCATTTAGTTATATAATTAACTAATTAATTAGAGAATTATTATATTTTCATATGATAATATAAAATTAAATAGATACAACATGTACAGAAATATGGAATGTTCTATCAAAAGGTTAAGTTAGAATGACCAAGAAATTATGTATGTATATTTTGAATTTAATTTGTAACAATCACTGTTATGAAAAGGTTTGTCTTCCCACTTTTCACTAAAAACAAATGTGGTGGAGTGGTGGATCTCATATAACAACCTGTATCCATCTGAAATAGTTTAGTTCTCAAACAGTGTAAAAATTTTCAAAATCGGTTGAGTAGTTTATTTTTGGCGCTATGAGAACCGCGAATCATGACAGATCTCATGTAGGTACTATAGCATATGCGCATTTAAAAGAATTTAATTTTTTAAAGGTGAAAAAATTTTGTAAACAGGTTGACTAGTTTATTTTTGGCGCTTTTAGGACCCCCGGACCCCCTCATATAACATAACTGATATCCATCTAAAATAGTTTTTACCCCTGACTGTGGGAATTTGTGTAATATAAAAATAGCAAAATGCAATAAATTGTTATATTATTGTAGGAAATTTGTTTCACGGCTCCGTAAATTAACTTTGCACTTGGCCCCGCTTTTAGTCAGGCCGACTCTGTATGTGTATATTCTCATAGAGTAATTTATTAAGAAAATATTTCGCTAAATTTGTTTTTTCGTATCAAAGTAATCCCACTTCACAGTAAGGATTAAATAATTCTTTCAGCTACTCGTAAAGCAAATCAATTTTATTTCGTATTATTCAGTGTTTAGGCAAATATAATAAAATCCGAGAAAACCTGTTTTCGTGAACTATATTTTCACTTACTATCAAACCTTACTGGCCGTGGTTTCATACATATGCTATATTTACGTACTGGAACGAACACTGGGAGGCATTATAAAAAAGAGGTAACTTTATTAGATAGCAAATTTAAAGATAAGTAAACTTAAAAGCGATCCACTGGTGAGTTATATAAAGGTAAAAAGATAAGTAAGTATATATGTGGTAACATCTCAAAATTTAGCCATAGTAGTCCACAGTTACTGAAATATATTTTAGATGTTCACATACGGTACCACAGAGGACAGAGGTACAATACGTATATCTATACTATTGAAACCAGTGTAACCAGTAAGAGATAGAAAATATGTTATATACGTGCACGGTGTTTACTTTGTATTCGTGCGATACTGTGTATTTGTGTTAGTGATCCTTGGTGGTACTGGTCGTCACGTGACCATTATTCACATACATATGTATGATATCACAACACTCCGTGTGGGAATGTAACAATGCAAACAACAATCTAATCCATTGTACATGAGGGTGTGACTATTAAGAAGCCTAACGTCCACAGAAGTGCACACTGTCGATTTCATGATAGAGATAGTTGCTGTACCTCTGCTCTGTGTACAGTACCTACTGAAAAGTTTTAAATTAAGATTTTTAAGCAAATTTAAGTTTTTTATGTGACTTTGATTGTTGGCATTAATTTTAAACATAAAAATAATCATTTTTATATTAAATTTTCATAGCATTTAATATATGCAAGCAAAGAAATAACAGCTTTCGGTTCAGATATCACATTCATATTAACCGTTTTTTTTTCTCATGGATTTCATACTGTATATTACAAAAAACCTAACAAAAGTTATAATAAGCCCAGATACAGTAATTTTTAATTAAACTATAATTACGTAGAATGTATTTTAAAATAATTCATAAAATAATGTAAAGCCATTGTTGAATAGTATAATATATGTATAATTCATTATTAATGTTATTTTGCGCTATTTTTTTTTAAAGAATAAACTGTCAGATAAATAGCATGCATAAATATGAACCATCCGTTCAATGGTTGATACATCTATATTGCTGACACATCATTTTAACAAAATAATTTTGAATTTAATTTGACAAAATAAATTATTTTAATGAAAATGGACAAATAAATTTTCCAGTTACGGTGATAATTTAATAATGATTTCTTTTATTCATTTGTAGTAGCCGTGTCACAGGCGTTGAGAATAAATCCATAATTAATTTAAGTGATTACATGGAAAAACGTTTCAAAATACTATTTTTATTTTTTTTTTTAATTTTAGAGATTATTTACAAGAAGATACAAGTATAACATACGTATTGTCATCTTAATAAGTAAACCTCATATCTCTATTTCAGCAATTTCACAGAAGAATAAAAAAAATTGTTTATAACAACTTTATTAGGTGATGGTGAATAAATACAGTGATCCTTGTCAATAGTTCCGCAAAATGAAACGAGGGGAATAGCTTTTGCAGTAAATGTTGTTCCGCCATTGAAGTCCAATTGATCCGTAGCAAGGTACATAAATTTCTTTACGTCTAGATTCAGAATTTGTAGTTCAATAATTTATGATTCTGTTAAAATTAAAAGCGTTTCAGGAGCGTCAAAGTAAGTAGGGGATGTCTAAAAATAATAATGTTAAAAATTTAAATTAATATTTATACAACTATGTGACAAAACTCTAGTGGCTTACGTTTAACATATGTATATACATAGATATGTATAATTATACTATGTGAGAATAATGTACTTGTGTATGGTATTCGACATACAATTAGGTATAATTACTTAATAGTATATCATTTTCATTATAATTATCTACTTATGTACGCAGTTGACAAATTTATTTTATTTATTTTTTATTCATTATTTCAAATCGAATTAAAAAGTATTGACTATTGTATACTGTTTTTCGTTTACTGGTAAAATATATATCTCCTCATAAAATTTTGCAGGACTACGTTCGCTCCTCTAAATGTTTTTTTATAATTTTATTTTGTATTAACAAAAAATTTTTCTATACCTACATGACATATATTTATATATATCTGTTTACAAAAGGAAGATACGTGAATATATACATTAATTGATACATATTAGTCACTCATATCAGTGAAGCAGTGGAACAATATAAACAATGCAGACTAGTTGGTCGAATAATGATATTACAAACTTAAGTTGTCTTACGTGTTAACTTAATTTAGGTAGTTTTTCTTTCACTTAATATAAACAAAACATTCTTAGCTTTTATGAAATAAATATTATAATAGGTGGTAAAGTGGGGGTAAAGCTTGAGTCTCAAACTGGGGAAGCGGAACTATTGAGAGTGGAAATATTCAGAATGTGCACTGTATATATTAACAAAATAAGATATTTTCTTATATACTAACATAAAAATATTGGAAAACAATTCATTTTAGGCTTCTTTTATTTCAAAATAGGAATCATACTTACTTACTGTAAAAAAAAAATTATTTTAGTAGTTACAATGAATTTTTATTTTTACTAAGGTATATTGTAACCAGCTATAATTGGTACTAAAATTTATCAGTCATATAAGTTATTATTTCTGGTTATTATTCCGTCATACTGAACTGCATATGTATTTAATAACAGTCGTCAAGACAGGAAGTCCTACTAAAGAGCAACCAATTATCTATTTATACTGTAAAATACTGAAAACAAGTTTACTTTTTACTATTTTAAAATATTGGTTTATTTTTTAAAAATTTTAAATAAGCCATGTATATAAACTGGTTAATGTGATCCTGGTTTTCTGAGGCATTATAGGTATGGAAAAAAATTATCTGTAACTCTAAAAATGTGTTTTACATTTATTTTCCTTTTTTTTTTAAAAAAAATATAAATATTATAGATAAAATTACTTGGAAAGGAAAAGCTGATCCTCTTTATGTATTAATGTCAAATAGAATTTACTTAATACATTTAATACGTGAGACTTTTGATGGGCACGGTAAGAATTAATGTAAAAAAAAATATATTAAAAATATTTTATTGCTTGTTTTAAATTCAATGTGACGGCAAGCAACCCAGATCAGCTTTATTTTAGCTTTTCTTTTTTTTTAATATTTTGAAGTTCTAATGTAAATTAGAAATGTCACGTATGAATGAAAAAGTCATCCCAATTTTATGAAATTGAAGCTACCATATTTCCGTTTGTTTATAAAAGTATAAAATTAAATCACTTTTGTATAAAACTGACATTCTAACCAAATGTAAGGGTACGTTTAGACTACGACACTACACACCGAGTGTCTATGTGTGCATACGAGTGTTCCTAATTACGACATTTATTGCGGACACCATAACTAATGTCAAATCAGTGGCTGTGTGAACACGTTGTGTCCAAGCGTCTCTTGTGGCTAATAAGTTTTGAAACAGGTTCGACATTTTTTCATACACTCACAGAAGAAAGGTCGATTCCTGATGTTCGAGCACAAGCTGTTTCGTTCTTAAAACTTTTTTGCATGTGTATAGCTCGGACACAAATTCCATACACTTATGTACAGCAATGATATAGAAGAATATGGATGTAACCTATGTATTAAGAGAGAGACAACATATAATCTAATATGATATGTTAGAATGAATACGTAGATTCCTTTGAAGTGCCCCCCTCCCCTCAAAAAAAAATAAAATAAAAGAATAGGATATACACGTTTCTACGTGAGTTTTTCAAAAGTGTGCTTATTTGATCTTGGTGGAAAAAAATTAAATTATAATTTTACAATAATGAATTGTATTTATCAATAAATCCAACCATTTCTAGCGAAAATTTGTTAATTTTTCTAAATTTTTCATTTATAAAACAGGTTTAAAATAAGCGGGAAAATACCAATTTTGGCATTACACAAAGTAAAGGAAATACCGAAAAAGGAATTATTCTATGTAAATAAGGAATTCGTTTTTTATTGAAAATATGTGATAATAATGACAAAAATTTTAAAAATATTGTAAAAAATAAAATTATGTAAAAATTAAATTATAGGTTAAATTGACACTTCATATCAGTGGCGTCTTTTATATAAAATTAATGAGCATATAAAAATTTAACTTCAGATTATGTATTTTGTTTGTATTTATTTATTTGTTAATAAAATGACAATTCAATAACTGTATAGTTTTATTTATGTTTGTGTCTACCCTCATCAAGAAGATGTGTCTTATTACTGGTGCAAAACTATAAGCCAAAACCTAATCTTTTTACAAAAAAAGTTATAAATTGCAAATAATCGATTAATTTGAGGAATTTTTGTTTCCAGTTTTTAGTAATACTTATAATATTCTTTGAGCACCGTTAAAAAATACAATGATTTAGTAGACAATTAAGAATTTGAAAAATTAACCAATAAAATAGTCGAACACCATTCTTAAGGAGTGGATTATTGAATTAAATAAAACAGATATTGAAAATAATTAATTAGTTGTGTATGTTTGTATATAGAAATCACCATTATGAGAAAAATATATTAAATATATTGTTTTAAAAGCTAGGGAAATATTTTAATTACATTGAAACCGTTACTGTTTATTTACAAAATGACGTCATTAATTATATAAGCACGTTAACATTCATAATAATGTTGATCAGTAGTTTGGAAAATGCTCCTTCCTTTACAATATGAAACATATACCTTTCCTTCTTCCATGATGTACTGACACTATTCAGACACAAAACTTCGTTAATGTGTGAACAGTAAAGAAATTCATGTTTGACATTTGTATCGCAATTTGTGTCGTAGTCTAAACCAGGCCTAATTTTAACGTAGACTTAATTTCGATAATATAGGCGGTTCTACAATGAATTTTTTTATGGTCCTGTAACTTTTTAATTTTAATGGAAATTGATTAGGAATTGTTAGGAATGACATTACTCTGCCCGTCTTACTACTTCGTTCTCATAGTTTGTTCCTATCCACAAAGTATTTGTGATGATTTGATTGATAACATGCACTACATCACAGGAATGCCTATATCTAAAAATTCACAATACATGAAAGATTTTCAATTTCTTAACATTTCCATTCTTATTTAATTTTTCATTTTTTTTTTACCACTAATTTTATTTAATTTATAAATTAAACTTGAAATATTTATGAGAAATTCTTATAATTTTTTTTTTAGAATGAAATCCTTTTTTTTGTCACGACATTTTTTGATTTAGTAGTTAATTTCAAGTCTCGAATTAATTGATTTGACCTCATTTAAAACGAAATTATTATTAATTCTACCTAATTGCTTTATTTAAAATGAAATATTACAAACGTTTAGCATATAGAAATACAAACTCACAAATAATTCCATGTTAATTAAAAATAAAATACAGTGTATTTATAATATTATGCCTATAGAATGCCGAAGTTAAAGAACGTACTGTTAAGGTACACCTTATTTACGTACAGATTTGTTTTTCTGTTTATTAAATTTCTTGAAAGTACTATTTCTTAAGATACAATGTTTCATCATGGTGTAGTAGCAAAATGTATGTAGTTTTGATAGTAAAAATTCTTTCAATTTTCATAAAGCACACGTTTTTTTCATCACTCTAATAAATAGAAAGCAAAAGTTAAACAGCAATAGAAAAAACAAAGTAACAACAAGATTGTATCGATACGTCACGATCGCTAGTTTCAAAGCGCAGATTAAATCAGTGGGACAACATGACAAAGATAAAATAATTTTCTGGATTCCTTATCTCACAATCCATCATTCTGTGCATACGTTATCTACAGGGCTGAGAAAAATGGTTCATAGAAACCATTTAAAATAGAAAATGGAAAATAGTTTCCAAAAATGCATTTAAAATACAAAATGGAAAATAGTTTTGCTGAACATATTTAAACTTGAAAATGTAAAATAGTTATTTAAAATGGATTATAAAATGCAAAATGCTTTTTTTACAAAAAGGTTATTCTATAAATTTTTTATCATTATTTATATTAGGTATTTAAAAAAAAAAAAAGTTAAGAAAATATCAAACTTACGGAAATTAAATGCATAAAAGCAGTCTTTTGAGAAAATTTTGTAAAATTTGCATGATACGAAAACGAAAGTTAACTTTTCAAATATTGTTACTTAAAAATATTGTAAAATTTAATTCGGCCTTAACATATTGAAACCTTGACGACGCTACTACTGAAACTTCTAAATAAAATTATGAAAATCATCTACTCGAAATACAAAAACATTTCTTATCGACGTGTCTTAAAATAGAACTACACAACTTGAGTCAGAAAAGTTTGACTTAAGGAAACTACAACTGTAGTAACAAATTTAACTCTAGTGACATTGCAACTCGAGTTATAAAAAATTTGAGTCAATTAAATCAACTTACATTTAACTTACAATTTGTTAGACTTCAAGTCATTCAATTCAAGTTCTATAATTTATTAATATTGTATACACATAAATTTGAGTTTACATGCATTTTCATTTTAAATGTAAAATGGATTCAAATTTCCATTCTAATACAAAATGGTAAATGGTTTGACCGAACTAATTTAAAATAGAAAATGCAAAATGCCATTTTATATTTTAAATACATATTTAAAATGAAATCATTTTAAATAATTCCCAGCCCTGGTTATCTATGTTAACATGGATATGTTTTTGGGCTGGAGTATACATAGTTAAAACATTTATATCAAAAAAATTGTTACAAAAAAAGGTGACGATCTATATATGATCATGTACACTCTAGGTATAAACTGTTGATTAGATGGTCGTGAGTGAGTACCTAAACCAGAAAAATTCTTAACGTTTGTTGTTGTCTCTAGGTGTACTTACTGAACTATAAAAACATATCCATGATTCTATATTTTTCCGTGCAGTGGAGACAATTTTCTTACTTTTATTTGTACAGCGGAATCCCACATAAGTTATTAACAATTTTAATGGTTTTAGAATCTTGTTTATAAGCTTTAACACTAGAACGACAAGTCTGTGTCATGGGATAAATTTAGCATATACACAGTGTGATCTAAAAATATCCGAACTTTTTAGTTATATAATAGAATAAGCATGGTATTAAGTTTCAAAGCTAATATTTATTCATAATGGGATCCATTTAACTCAATATAACGTTTAGAACGATCAACCAATTTATCTATAGACTTTTTAAACTCCGGTTTTGGGATGTTCTTTAGCACTTGTGTCACGGCTGCTTGAATGGCTGAAACGTCATCGTAAAAAGCTCCTTTCATTGCAGTTTTCAGTTTTGGGAATAGAAAATAGCCACATGGTGATAGAGCAGGTGAATACGGAGGGTGGTCGATATCACAAATCTGTTTTTTCATCAAAAATTCGTTGACTATTTTGGTCTTTATCATGCAATGCGTCTTTTATTTTATTATCATGCAATAAAAACAGTTATTTTCTTTTGAATATTCGGGTCTAACACGAACAACTATATTTAATTCTTTTGCCGACATTTTCATAGCGAAATTTGTATCAATAACGATTATTTCACATACATTTTCCGCTAACTCAGCACGATTTGATGATGCTGGTCGTCCAGATTTTGGATCATCATTTAAATCGTCACGATCATTTTTAAATCGTGTAAACCACGTGTAAACTTGAGTACGACTCATACAATCATCACCATAAACTTTTTTTTAACAATTCGTAATTTTTTACCGAGTTTAAAACAAAACTTAATATTTGCTCATTATTTCATTATGCTTTTACGACATAACTACAAAAACTACTGTCACTAAAACGTGTGTAATTTTGTAACCTGTCAGCCGATTAGCATGAACGTATCTGCGTTCGAAAGAAGAAACATGTACCTTTCTAACGCTGTCAACGTTTAATAGATGGCGCTACGTCTTCTATGATTTAAATTAAAAGTTCGGTTATTTTTAGATCACACTGTGTATGTAGGTGTCATACACGACACCTACATATACCAATATTTTATTTTTAACTAATTACCACTTCTGGTGTCTTAAATGAACATTTAATTGAGTTGTATATTTTATGTGAATAATTGTATAACAATTAAAAATTTGCATAATACTAAATATTAATTAGTAATAAATACCAAATACTAATTTATTTACTAAAAATATACAAAAAACTTCAAATGGAAAAAGAAAGTAGTAAAAAAATAAAAAAACACTTCTCGGGTCACTTAAGCTATCGTCGTTACAGGGAAACTCTTCTTCGTGCTTAAAAAGTTCAGTTCTGATCTCTTCATCAGTTATATATCGTGAATTCATTGTCTTATAAAAGTATGAAATTACAACAAACACGTAAATTCCAGATACAAACATGAAGTAATTTTTGAATATGATAACGAACAAAACGCAAAACTACTATGACATCTACCTGATTGCTGGCTGCGAGGGTACTCAACGCTAGAGAGACGTCCTGACGGCTTACTCGCGCATGCGCTGAAATTAAGAACGTAGGTGTCATGTATGACACAGCCTTCTCGTTCTAGGGTTAACAAAGAGAAGAAAAATTAAATTTAAGGAACATTGTGAGGATGAAAGCCAAAACTGCATAAATTTGATGTACGCCAGTGCGCACATTTTCATAATCCAACTTTGCGCTGTAATTGTATGAACTCTTGGCACTACTGCACCAAGACAAGACTAGGTCAACACGATAAGATAACTAAGAAATAATGTTATGATTTACAGAAAACACAGCAAGCAAAACTAAATAGGTTACTTTACTGTTTAATACAGGTTGGTGTAAAAAACTAATGTTAGATTTTGAAATTTAAAACGAAATTCTTTAAATATAAACTTTGAATAAGAATATCTCCTGAACGGAACTGATATTTTGTTATATTTTGTTCATTCAATACCTACATATACACTTTAATTTGTTTTGTGAAAACTTGCTCGCAATTATAAAAATTATCTTATGGAGTGTTTTTCAGTTCACAATACTAATTATTGAATAATTAAAATAATACGATATTTAAATTTCATATATTTACATATAATTTGTGCAATATGATACCTACCTCCACTGGCAAAAACTTTTTAATTATTTATTAATAATAAAACAGTTGTTTAAAATTAATCAAAAATTCATACATACTTTTTAGAAGCACTTATAATTTTTATTTATTTAATTTGTAAGACAATATGCAACAGTAATTAAATTTTACTTTAAATTAAAATATAGATATAATAAAAAGGATTTTACAGTTTGAATTATTATTTGTGATAGACTTACTTATATTACATCTCCACAAGGTTTTATATCTTTTTTTATTGAATTCTTACAATCATTTATAAAGTCTTTTTAATGCAGCTTTAAATACTTTAGTTTTTAGTATTTATTTCGTACCTTGAAAGTAGAGGTGAGCGTTACAGCGATTTTTAGTGAACACAGATCACAGAGAGGAAATAAGCCAAAGAAAAGTTTATGATAATATAGCTATCATAATCGCATATAGTTACAGTTTGTTCTTTCAATAAGAAATGTTTTAAAATCAATTAATTATCTTGAATAATATTAGATCGTGTAATATGAAACGTCGTTTTCCGACCACTTGACTAACCATGTAATTCAGGTAAATATCGACACTTTTTTAAGCATGAGAGAAATGTTTAAAAGCAATTCTTTAACTCTGAATAGATCTCTTGTAGCCAGGAAACATTTCCGTAATTAATTGGAATAACATTTGATTGTGTAATATGAAATGTCGTTTTCTGACCACTTGGTGAACCATGAAATGCAGATAAATATCGACACTTTTTTTTAAGTATTAAAAATTTTTTTTAATGGAAAATCATAAAAAGAGGTAATTAAAAAAGGGGTTGACTGACCCCTTTCTTAATATATTTTTGTAGATACAATGTATCTGATCAATGTTGTTGACATAAAAATGCATAAATATTAAAATCGTTTGGAAAGTGAATTTCGTTGACAAAGAGACATACACACAGTGCTTGCAAAGTTTATAATTTTTATTTCTTTCGAATTTTGGGACTCCTCGATTTCTAGCACCTTGGACGGTATTTAAATTCGCCTATATTATACCACCGTTTGTATAATATGATAATCTAACTGAGACGACAGACCGAAGATGGAGAGTTAAATTACCCCGTCTTGCGTCCGTTCTCCGTCGTGCTCCATTTGCTTCTAACTATATTTTTAATACTATTAAAAATGAAAAATGGAACAACACACGTTTATCTCAAAATTTTATGTGGCTATGATCAATTAAAAATAAAAAACATCATTTTTAGAATCTTTTAGGCTATATAACGACATAAAATTTCCTTTTTCCCATTTTCTTGTATGCAAGAATATTTTATTATTTCGGGGCACTTTGCTTTCCGTATATTTTATTATAAATTTTTTAGAAGGTGGAATGGTCACGAAAAAGAGTTTGCATGTTTTTGTATTTCCCAACGGTGTAATCGTGGTCATACAACATATATTTGTAAACATGAGAGGAATAAAACGGCTAGAGTCGGTCGGAGACGACGGGAGAAATGGATACAAGATAACAAACAGTAGGTAACCATTTTCATATGTATTTTATGTAAGTACGTATACAGCGGACGATGGTTAGGCCAGTTCTACACAATGCTACGAACACCTTCCAACATGGGACGTTTGATGATTCGTCGCATCGTGTGGCCGTTGTTCGAACCCACGAGCGTCCAATGTCGGGTGTCGAACGTTCCAGCCGATGTCGGTATTCTTGCACCAAGTCAAAGGGATGCTTCGAACGTTTGAAGGACAATTTCGTTGGTTCGACTCAATATCTACACGACTCGTTCATATGACGAGAGACAACATCAGTGTATAACATTAGAGATAACATCAGACAGATAACATCCTCGTTCACTGAATAAACGTTTGTACCAACACATCATCATATGTATTGAATCATACATTCGTTTCACCGTGTAGCAGGAACATTCGCAGCACCAACTGTCGAACTTACTTGCATCAAACGTTCGATCGAACGTTGGAAGAAACGTTCGTAGCATCGTGTAGAACCGGCTTTACAATGAGTACGAGAGATATCAAACTACTCGTGGGTACGATATGCCGGTAGGCAAAGTCCGGACAGGGATTGGGCTTGGCCCCATCATCATTTGTCGATGTGAATATGCACAAGTAGCAAGTATTTGTTTGCAGAAGCAGGTGGCAATAGTTTGTGACCTCTGGACAATTCACGTGCACACAACATTCTGCTCCTTGTTGATCCTGTCACACGACCTATGTACGTTTTAGTTAGTATATATCAAATATAAAAGTTACAGTAGTGGAAATGAATGTGTATCCGAATAACAAATTGAACGGTTAGTGTAAAAATTATGAGGCCATGTTTAAATGTACGTTCAAGTGGTTCAGGTGTATATAATTTGATTTGATTTTTGAGTTCTATACGGAGCTAATTGTATCTTTATTGAAAATATAAATATTACGTCTATAATATTACTGAATGATTATAAAATAAAGAGGAATAATTAAATGGTATACTTCTACATAATATTTATAATTTTCATCTAATATACATATTTAAAAACATATCTAAATGTAGTTACTGTAATTAAATTTCTTCTTCATTTTTCTCAAATTTTAATCGGAAACTATGATAAAGTTACGTGTCTGTACAATACTTGTTGTAATATACCAGTTTCCTAGTAATGATAAACAATTTTTCTGTCAAACACAAAAAACCCTCTTTGACTTTGACATACATGAAGATACAATTAGCTCCGTATAGAATTCAAAAATCAAATCAAATTATATACACTTGAACCACTTGAACGTGCATTTGAACATGGACTCATAATTTTTACACTACCCAATTGAACTGTTATTGGATATAAAAGTGGTATTTGTATTAATTTTTTTTATAGTAATCTTGCTGGCTGACGCCTTGAAGATTTCCAAAAATTAACTGTAAAACATTAGGTACTATAATTACAAGTACCTATATTATTTCTAATTTCGTATAACTATCTCTCGTGTTTGATTGATTGTCGGACTGGAGTGGCTGTTCGAACAAGCGGTCGGTAGCCTAATTGGTAAGACGCTTGACCAGCAACTAAGAGATTCGGGTTCGAGTCCCCGCTGATCCAGTTTGACAATATTTCAAACACTATGTGAATTTTAATTAAGTGTAATTATTATTAATATAACTAGTTCTTAACCGCCTCTTCGCTTACATGAATTGCGTAATTTGGAAGAAGTAATTACTCCTAAAAAATTTTTTGTGTCAATTCGCAAAAAGTTTTTTGTCTCAAGTTCGTGTAATAGACCTGCTAATTCACTGTGGTAGTTCAATATGTTCTGGTCATAGTACTTAATAAGTATGTATTAATCTACTTAATAAATTTCTAACACTGACTGACTGACTGACAGACAACGCACAGCCTAAACCGTTGGGTTTAGAAGAATGAAATTTTGCATAGGAGTTCCCTATGTAACGTAGATAAGCACTAAGAAAGGATTTTTGAAAATTCGTACCCTAAGTGGGTTTAATAGGGGATGAAAATTTGTATGTAAATTCGTCATTTTTGAAGTTAGAGATATTGTATAAAAATATGTTACTATGGCTATTAAAATAAATAATATCTTATTTAATGAATCTTTAACTTTGACTAACAGACAACGCACAACCTCAACTGTTGAGTTTAGAAGGACGAAATTAAGCACAGGATTTATGAAAATTGGCGGCTAGGCTTCTATTTATAAATAAAAGTCAGTTGTTTCTGGAAATTTATTCCCTAAGGCGTTAAAACAGAAAATGAATGTTTATATGGGAAGTTCATCATTTTTGAAGTTATAAACGTGGATATTGATTTAAGCTTTTGAAAAACATTAAAAGTGAGCAGAAAGTGAGTAGGTACCTAATAAAGAGATGTTGTCGATGGAAATTCCATCGAGCATAGGGATGGTATTTAGTAAATCTTTAACACTGACTGACATCCTGAAATGTTGCCGATGGTAAATCCATCGGGTTGGTATACGGCTAGTTAGGAATAAATTACATTTAGACAGCGTTCTGTAAAGATATAGAACTTGTTTGTTTTTTGGTTTTGTATTTATTTTTATTTCGACCACAGTGGAAATAATATTTTGTATGTATGTTGCCTAATAAAGTTTTTAATCATTTTACGTTCTGTAAGTTTTCATTTGACCTGAAAATATATTTGGTAAATAACTTTTCGGATTAATTTCATTTGATCTTTTTTTTTTGTCCAGGTAACTTTTTAAACAAATGGAATTATATGTAAAATATATTTAAAATTTTTAAGTTAATAAATCATTTTTGTATATATGCCTATATACTTTACGTATCATAAATAAATAAAAATTCGTAGTACGTATTTAATCCCTCAGTAGATAATTTCTAAACGATAGGTAAGATTATTCAAAAGAGCCCAGTTGTTCAGAAAAAAAGAAATGATAAAAATGGTGTTTTAGTGAATTTTCATAAAAAAAAAAAATGGAATGGAAGGTTAAATATAACTTAACAAAAATAAATTTTAGAAAGACTGTTGATCAATTGAAATCAGACTTAATTTTTTAGTGAGTATTTTTTTTTTAAACTGCGTCTCAAACGTAACCGTAACTCTCAAACGTAACCGTTTTTTTTTGTATTCCAATTTCTTTTCTTTCTTTTTTTTTTTACTAGAAATGATTCGAATATTTTATGATCAATAAAAATCAACAAGAAAAAATTTTCTGAAGAAAATATAAGCATTTTATAAATTTTTTCAAAGAAAATAATTTTCTTTTTTCTCGTTAAACGAGACAAAAAAAGAAAATATTAAAAAAGGTTCACTGAGTTGAAAATATCTTATTACCTTTTGTTTTGTTTTATTTTTAATTGAAAAAAATCTTAATAATTAAAAATTTTCAATATTTTAATATGAAACAATAAACAGTGACTTCACATAAAGAGCCCCTAATTTTTTTTTTAATGGAAACATATTTGCTTCTTTATTTCTTTGAATTTATTAATAACGTCTACTTTAAGGTTATTATTTGTTTTTGAATAATATTTGAAAAATGGGGGAATTTATTACGTTATTATTTCTATCTGTATTATTTTATAAATATTTATTAAAATTAAATAAATTAGCAATTCTTTGAAGAAATAATAATTGTTAATGCTTTGATCTAATTAAAAGTTTGACTGGGTAAGTTAATGAAGGAGCATGCCATTGACTATTATTCTGGAAACTTTGTTTAACGTTAACCTATTTTTTTTTTAATACAAATGAGAGAATTTACTAAAGTATAATTATTATTAACTAAATTCACCTAATCATATACCTAATCTTTTATTTCATTTATTAGCTTATATAGGTCGCAGATACCTTTACTATCGAGAGTGTTTTATTTACTAATTGTAAGTCTCTGGTCAAGTTAGAAAAAAAAATTGCTGATGTTTCTTATTAGAGAGGCAGTTACCGTAGCAGACCCAACGATATGGGTCACCTAAGGTACAGACACCTTAGAATGTGTAAGTAAAAATTCATTAAAAGAGCTAAGATTTTGAAGTGTTTGTTAATTTTTTCTCAGCTAGTTTAAGTAATTAACACTGTTTCTAATTAGAAAAAGCTACAATTGCTAAAAAGTCTCCTAGACAAACTGGTTAAAGGGATAGAACACCTGATTTCGAAAATAAGAGATGATAGATAACGAAATGTTTTTTCGAGGAGTTATATGGGTATTTCTCTAGTAATTGGAAAGTCGCTGTCCCAGGTAGATTTTATATAATAGATCTTATTATTGTTGAGTTTTATGTACTAAAACCGACCATATGTCAGCTATTCTTGAAACGCCATAACCCATTTTGTAATATAATATTGTAATATTCAATTTACAGTCACTTTTTACAGTCAATCCACAGTTCCTTGTCGTGTCCAATTTCCAGAATTAGAGGTATTTTTACAAATATTTATTCTCAGTATCATTTCTGCCTGAGTAAAAAAAATATGAATAATACTAGAATACAGAAATCATCTTTGTAAAACTCAATCATATTTTTAAAAAAAATTTCATTAAAAAAAAGTAATCAAATGTTGTCTTCAAATTTTTTTAACAGTCCCCTGTCACAATTTGAAAATGGTACTGAAATCGTACTAAATCGGCAGTGTTGCCAACTTTTTTTTCCATAGACCATTAGATTCGACTTTGAAACCGTCGAAAAAAAAAAAAAAAAAAAAAAAAAAAATTTATAATTTAATTATAACAAAATAGAAAAATAGAACAATATTATATAAATTCATAATGAAATAACCAGCAGTTTTAGTGGTAAAACCACTAAGATGGTAACGCTGAAAACCACAAACCACTAGAAAAAATTTTCGCCACTGTGGGACGTTCAAAACCACTAGTTTTAGTGGTAAAATCGCTAAGTTGGCAACACTGATTGGCGCGATCGTTTATATCACGAAACGGAACGCAATTGGTGTGAAGTTCATTCGGTTGCAGAGTTAAGTGTGCTGACATCATTTTGTTCACTGTCACTGCTGTATTTGTAAGTAAACCACACGTTTAAGCCACTAGTTGTAACAGTCCCCTGCTATACAATTTTCCTATCGTTTTAAGTGATTAAGCTACAACAAATTTATAAAATGATTACTTAGCGAATATATTATCACGCCTACCACTGAAAATTGAATAGATTTGAAATAATTTTATGCTAGCAAACTTTCTATGTAAAATATTAGTCCTCTGACAAACAGTCCCCTGTCATTTCATAGCGAGATAAGTTAGTAGAAGGTCATGTTCTTGTTGTTCTAATGTTAATTTTATAATATATAATTTTATAACTTTAGAGTTATAAGTTCAGCTACTTAAAAAGGCAATTTAGTCAAAAATTTGATTTTAATGACAAGCGTCTTACAGCATTAAGAAAATTCATTATAATGTTTAATTTACATAGAAATTTTTGATTTAATCATATGTAATATAAATTCTAAGAGATAATAAATAAAAACAACGATTTTGATTGCTTCTATGCAACGAAAATATGTTTTTTCTTTCCCTGAAACAGTCCCCTGTCGCGATTTTTCATAAAATCGTCCTTGATTCACAAATAAAGAGGATAATTAATAAGCTTTCTTAAGACACACATTTCTTTTATTAATGCCTTTCATTGTATTTGCATATATTCTTAATATTTAAGAAAAATGTGCTTGAGACACTTTTGCATGAAAATTGTCCAATTTGTAGAGAAATCATATTATAGGATTAAAATATTTTTCCCTATAGATGACTACGTTACAAAGTAAATAAAATTATACTCACGTGGAAGTGCTGAGCAGAAATCTGAAAAGAAAATAAAAGTACAGATTATAAATTTGTTTTTTAAAATTCAAGTAAAAATTGAAAATTTTCCTAAGAAAACAATTTTCCCGATACAACTGCGTTAAACGTGCCAACTTTTATTGCGGTTCGTTAACATCTGAATCTTAAATGTTTGAATCTCGGTACCGCACAAAAAGAGTTTAATTAAGAATATTTATTATTATAGGAAAGATTTGGTTAGCAATTTAACGAAAAGAACTGTCAACTAGCAAATACATACCAACGAAGCTGACGTAAATTTGCTAATTTGATAGTCAACACGATTGACAAGTTAATAGTTGATAACTATAGACTACATGCTATTGGAAAATAAAAATCAGTGTTACCAACCGTTTCATACAGCCGTTACGGCAAGTGGTGCACCACTCCCGAAATTACCTTACATTTGTATTTCCCTATCTTAATCAATATAATTAACTATTTTTTTAACTGACCCTAACAAAACAATTAATTTGAAATATAAGAGCAAAGCTAAAAAGTAAAATAATATTTACATATTTTTACTTAGATAAATTAAAAAATAAGGAATAAACAGATTGAATTTTATATTACAACAAGGAATAATAAAACGAATTTTTTTTTCGTGAACACGTGTACGGGGAAATAGACGTTTAAATTCGTGTCCTGTTTCTTTTCAGTTGATTAAAATAATTTTTTGACAAAGGAGCAACAAAGACAATAGGAACACAAATATATGTAGGTAAATGTATATGTATATGTATATAAGTGTAAAAAATAAATCTTTCATACTTTTTAATATTTATAACAAAAAAATATAAAAATAAATAAAATGAAAAATTTATTCCAAACACGCCACGGCAACACTAATGATTGGAATAAAAAGCACTTTACCTACGTTTTTGAAACAACAATCCAACCATGTTATTGCAAGTAATGCGAGTCAGTGAAGGCGTATTATATGTATTCATTGAATGTACTCCTCACAATCAGAATAATATATACTCACTCGTGTCAGGTGTAGTAGAAGCGTAGTTACTATTTTATAACAAAATATCTAAAAATTGTTTAAATTGTTGGGGCAAGTGCGTACGTTTTATATTAATTGGGGTACCCGCACATTACCAACTTTTAATTGTACAACTGTTTACTCGTTCACATAATATGTATACATAGCCTAGTATAAATTTAGGCACTGATATACATATAATTATAATGATCCAGTTCAAAAATTGGTGAGCACCGCTGCAAAGTGAAAAAATTTGTGTTCTGCGTAAAAAAAAACTAGTAGTTAAAATTTTTGTGTTAAATAAATAACCCAACCCTGTGTTAAGGTAACATTTAGTATTTGTGTTAGTTGTGATTTAACAGAATAAAAATATTAATCTGTTTTGAACAACAAAAGTTAACACAATATTTGAGTAGTTTGGAAGCATGTCTGTAAGTACAGTTTTTTTTATGTATTTTCCACTCAAAAAACCGGTTTGGCGCGCATTTACTGCTTTAGTTGAAAGCGGGGGTAGTGGTAGCTTGTATAGCATCACTCGACAATTATGCATTCATATATGTATGAAGACAGAATATTTAAAAATAAAAAGTGTATTTCTAAAGCTAAATTGGTTTTAATTATATAGATATTATATATTGATTAGGTAAGTTAATTAAAATATTATAGATTGAATTTCTTTCTTTGTTTGCAGAATTTACTTCAATTCAAAGGGCAAAGAAGATCAGGTAAAGAAGGCCGAGTATAGTGGTTACATTTTATTTTCGACGTTCAGTTTGACAACGATCTTCACAATTTTTGGGTATTGCTTCAATATTATTTTCATCAAATACGAAGTGAAATGCACCAATATCATCGTCGAAATCTTTACAAAAATTGTAGAAATATTAAATAAAAAAGATTAAGTAATGAAAAATTATTTTTTACTATTTCCTTTCATTTACATAATAAATAAATAAAAACAAATATTTACTGGTAAAATTATAACTATAAGTAATTGTGTAAAATTAACATAAAATGTATGTCCTTTTGTGTGTTAAATCATTGACATAAATCTTGTGTAAAGATTTGACACATATGCTTTGTGTTAAAATAACACAAAAATTGAGTGGACCGTTCTGGACATGTGAAATGTGTTAATTTTAATACAAATTTTTTGACTGTGTGACAGTAGTCCAACTAAATTGTAAATAAATTAAAAAAAAAAAAAATGAATTTAGTTGGTCAGTAGTCGTGGACTTTGGCCAACTTCACCTAATCTGTACGTTTTAACTAAGGTTGGTAAGTGTGCGGGTACCGGGTACCCTTAATATTGTTAAATAATTTTTTCAGCCATTTGAATTGTAAGTTGGTGTTTATATAGCAACTTACAATTTAAGTAAGTATTGAGGTGTGTGAACAATATTTACCATTTTATTATCTGGTTACTATAGTTACAAATGATATAGTTATAAGCATGGACAATAATAATATAATATTCCTTATAATATGATAATAGTTATGGACAATAATAATATAATATTCCTTAGTCCGTGGTTATACGCTTTTTATTTTGATCTATGTTTATTAGTAATCTTTTTTTTGAGATAGCAATATAAACGAGCTTAAAAAATTCACTTGCATTTGATGGAATAAAACTATGTAATATAAATAGTGGGAATACCATGTCTATAAAGCTAGCCCCGCCAAGTCATAACCCCGAAATCCTACTTAGGCTATATTTTTTTGCTATTTTTTGTGCCAACGAATTGAATTTTTTGCCGCAGCCGTTACCCAGATACAATGGTGGGGCTGACTTAAGGCAGAAGTCAGCCCCACCACCTCTGTATCTCAGGGATCTCAAGATTTGCTGAACTTATTCAAATGATATTTAAGGGATATTCTTATGCTAATTTTTTACTATATTTTGCCAACGAATTAATTTGTTTGTCACAGCCGTTGCCGAGAAACAATGGTGCTGCTGACTTAAATTTGAAGCCAATGTAACCGACATATTTATCTCCGGATTTGTTGCACTTATCTAAATGAAATTTGCAAGATTTTTTTTTGGCAATTAGTTGCAATTCTAACAGTTGATTTGGCATTGCGAATTCCAGTCTCTTGTGTGCTGTACTCCACTCCCGTAAAGTACTATTATAAGCTTTTAGTAAAAGTATCCGGCACAAAAAATAGCAAAAAAATATAGCCTAAGTGGGATCTCGAGGTTATGACTTGGCAGGGCTAACTTTATAGACACAGAGATATTAAGTTGGATAAGAGGTTAGCAACTCCGATTTCAATCGGTAAATCGTGAGTTCGAAACTAACTAGAATAAATACATCAATAAGGGAATATGATATTGCATATCTCATTTTAAAAAATTATAAGGTACCATCACGGTTTTTGCGGTTTCTTTTTCGGATGGATAGGATGGGGAAATGAGGATGAATTTTTTTTAGGATTTATAGCACTATTTAACAATACAAAAATATTTTTTTTATTAATTTTTATTTATTTTGTAATAATTATTATAATTTTTTGAAAAAAGTGTCTTTAAAAAATGGCAGAAAACGGTACACACGATTGCGGTCGCAGTTTTCATCCGAAAAAAAAATCAAATAGATTATCAATCTGTAGGTAAACCGCTATGTACCTATGGAAGCTTTTTTTTTCTTGAAATTTAAAAAAATGGCGGCGGTTTGAATAAAAAGTACAAAATATTTTATAGTTTTTCGTGTGAAAAAATAGGAAGATTTCAAAAGAAAAAAAAGCTCCCATGGGTACATAGCGGCTTAACTAAAGATTTATAATCTATTCGATATTTTTTTTTTCGGATGAAAACTGCGGCCGCAAATGTGTGTACCGTTTTCCGCCCCTTTTTTGAAGATACTTTCAAAAAATTATGATAATTATAAAAAATAAATAAAAAAAATATTTTTGTATTGTTAAGTAGTGGTATTAATCGTAAAAAAAAAATCATCTTCATTTCCGCATCCTATCCATCCGAAAAAAAATCGCGCTATTTTGTTTATTTTTCGGCAGATCACACTGTGATGGTACCTTAAATACTATAGTTTTCGAAATTGGGGTTAAGGAAAAGGCATTTTTGTTAACATTTTTGCTTTATTAACAATGAATTTATTATTATATAAAACAGACGCAAATTCTTGAAATTTTTTCTTGAGATACATTGTAGGTACCTACGTATAGCAAATTTACCAGGTATAAGGAAACAATTGAAATAAGGTCAAAAACAAGCAATCGTTTATGTTTGCTTACTTAAGAGATGAAACATTCTCAATCACAGGTTGCTTGTGCTATCGTTTAAGTATCGAATGAACGAAACACTTGTGTGCATCGAATATTGATTTCCTGCTATCAGCTACCGTTTGTTTAAACAATGCAACCGACGGTTGGGCTCGGTACACCTACGGTTCTATTGTTTGGATGTGTGTCTATACTATACACACATGTGTGTTTATACGTAATATGTACATATGTGGCTGTAGAAACAATAACGTTCTCGCTTCTTGCTTTGAAACGTTGTCGGTTCAAGTTGAAACGAACAGTTGTGGTGGCGCTGAGAACGGGAGTAAAAGGCAATCATGACCGCTTAAGAATAATTAATTAAGTTGCAATGAAATATATCGTACTGTATAACTTAAAATGTTTTATTCGATAGCTACACTGAGTGTCAAAAGTTGGATGAACGATTAAGTATTATGGTAGGATGAAAAAACAATTGGAAAGGTTCATTTGACTTTTCCTTTCAGTCGCGTATCTACTTGTGTTACAATTATTGATTACTATCTTTCCTTGATATTACTTGGGTGTATCGATAACATTATTAAACAATGATAGGTGATGTCTAATGGAAACATGTGATAGGAGTTTTAACTATAGCGGAAGGTAGCCCAAAGCGGGTAAGCTAAGATTGAACGCCCAAAAAAGTGGCTTTTGACTTCGATAAGCAAATCTCTTTTATATTATCAGATAGAATAGCTATCAAACTTTAAAACGAAACTTCGCTTAAGAAATTTTTATACGATACTTATTTTTAATAAAGAAAATACAAAACGTCTGCGAAAACCCGCTTTGCCAGTTTAGGTATCTTAAAGAGGGTAATCCCTTTTGGGCAAAGCGGGTAAGTACATTATTATGTATTTAAATACTGTTATTATTTTTAAATAAAAACTTTCATAACTAAGTATAAAGAACTTAACAATAGTAATAATTAAGTAAAAAAGAATTGAAAAAATACAAAATTAATAAAGAAGCCCTCCAAATAAGATAGGTGAATCTGGCTAACGCCCAACCTGAGCCAGAAGTGCCATGGTAGGGTTCGCCCTTGCACATGTATTCCATAACTGCAATATTAGGTCAAAGTAGCTTTGCGTTTTCGAATTGTACCAAAATGTTCAATTTTGACCTTTTCTCGATTTTCCACTTTCCTTCCCCTCAAGTGCATAAGTATATTACTTGGCCCAATTTTGCGAAATAATTTTAGACATATATTTACTAACTCAAAGGCGTAGATTTCAAAAATCTATGTCTCATTTTGGTCCAAGGTAGCGTTTTATGTGTTTATATAGGTCATTTAGAAATTTTTGCAAATATTTTCTTCTAAATACCGTGTTTTGGAGAGCTGCATCCATCATCTAGTGGAGCTCTTAGAACCCTACATGCATATATATATATATATATATATATATATATATATATATATATATATATATATATATATATATACATATATATATATATATATATATATATATATATATATATATATATATATACATATATATATATATATATATATATATATATATATATATATATATATATATATATATATATATATATATATATATATATATATATTGCACCTTGACCTAATATTGCAGCTTTGGAATCACCACCACCAAAATCTCCACAAACAAGGTAGGAATATTGTTTTAAAGCTGTTTTCCCCATTCCGTCGTAACAAGAAAATTTTTTAATTTTTTTCCCTTTCGACCCCTTTCAACAGTTTTTTTCCATTAACATGCTTTATTTTTTTCTACCCGCTTTGCCCCTACTAACTTTGCCCAAAAAGACTTAATTTTATTAAATTAGAATAATTTCAAATGTCTGCATGTCTATCTTTCTCTACATTAAAAGTCAATTGATGATAACATAATGTGGTCATACCAAAAAGATTGCAAATAAAAAGGTTTGTGACTAGTCACAGAATATTTATCCTCAAAAGTTTTAACAAAACCAACAAAAAAATTTGATAACGCTTAACTATGACATTAAATAACACAAGCGCTCAAGTGCAACTGATTAATACTGGTTGATATTCGGTTAATCTCGGTATACACACGACCTTACAAAAACATTTGATACAACGATATAGAAGTGCTTACCCGCTTTAAGAGAAGTACCCGCTTTGGGCGACCTTCGCCTAAAGGTATTTTTGCTGTATTATTTATTAATAGCAATTGTGATGTTTATCATATATTCATTCTTAAGAAAAGTAATATTCTCAGTGGCGTAGCGAGGGGGGTGCAAGGGATACTATAATGACCCGGGCGCCACTTTGAGAGGGGCGCCAAAAGCTAATAAGAGGAGCGTAAAAAGCTAGTAGAAGGGGCGCTATTATTTTAATTTTTTTTTGTGTTTGTCATTAGAATTTTGTTACATGAAAGTGTAGCGAAATTACGAAATTACTTCTAGGTTATGACTTCAAATATATAGATACACAAAGCATTGGTGAGTAAAAAAGGTCGTTAAGGCAACTTTTAGGGAAAAATATAAAATACAGATTTACGAGGAATAATTTTTTCCGAAATTTTAAATACACCGTTCCACTACTTAAATTTTTTAAAATTTTACAAGTCAAGGGGGGCGCAAAAAAAGTGTCACGCACCGGGCGCCAGTTATGCTCGCTACGCCTCTGAATATTCTGTACTATTTGGGTACTTTCGTTTATTATTTGTAATAATTTCAATATTTAGTTAGGACTGATTTAAATGTTTCTTATAAAAAATAAAATTTACTCGGATCAGAACGAATTAGGGGAATATTCATTATCACGGTAGGATAATGAAACGCATCTTACGGAAGTAACAAGAGATTAAACAGTAAAGCCATGTGTGTAATTCATTTCTTTCGTGTCGATTCTGTATATACAAAAGTAAAATTAATGTATATGTTATTAACTTCAGTATTGTAAGTACCTCTGATATTTAAATCTAAGCTTGTAAATAATAAAACAAGAATATTAGAAAGACGACATAATATCTTACGCAACAAAAATTCTCATTTTTGTGTACTTAATAACTTACCTTATACTTGAAGAAAATAAAACTTTAGTGGAAAATTTTGACGTTAATAACCCTCATACCTTATGTCATAATTTTTATAACCTAACATTATTTAATACGTGTGAATGTTCCATAATTTTTCAGATTTAAATTTTAAATTATCATACAAAAAATTTACTTTGCACGTTTCGTTACATAAATGTACTTCAAGTTATTGTATTAATGATGCTTACTGCAATTCTTCAGTCCCGTCTCCTGTTGGTTGTGGAGTTGAAAAATTAATTTTATTGTTAAAAAACACGAAATAATGTCGCTTAAAATAGTCATTAAACGTGTGAAAGATACAAAAATATTTACCAAAGAAAAGTGTTATAAAATAATTAAAAATATGTTCTAGAAAAATATATTTTAATATCATAAAAAACATACAAAAATAAAATACCGAGACTGAATAAATTAAATCTAAAAACATATAATACACTTTCTTTTTTTGTTTTATTTTGTCTCGTTTCTTTACATATTTATGAATTGTTTTTGCATAAATAAATAAATAAATAAACATGTCTGTAAACGCAATCTACTTAAATATTTCACGTACTTATAAACTTGTCTGAGCTCTGTAAATTAAAAGGATTATATCCAAATTAGAATTTATTAATTTCCTTTAAATTCGTATTTTATAGCTATCAGATGAGTATTAGTATAAAAGCCTATTAAGATATTTGTTGAAACAATTATAATAATTTTAACTATTTCAAATTGTTAAAGAAAACCTTTTAAGAAATTTATACCGGTTACACATATTTGAGCTAAATTACGCGTGCTCTAAAACCGAAGGTAATCCAAACATATAAATTTTGTTGCAAAATAAAGCACAATAATGACTGTCAAAAATGAATTTTTACTTCAGTTTGCTCCCATAAAATCGTCCAAAATACTCGGAAGAACTAGTGAACACAAAAATTTCTTTGGCTAGCGGAACTATCAAAAATTATTTCATTTCAGAATTCAACATCTATCAGTTGAAGTAAGTATATGTGCATTTTAACGACATTTTCCCATCTATAAGTGCCCCTTACAGCAGATCATATTAATAAGTAAAATTCTGCTAACGGTATGATGATACTATAAGTATCTAACTGATATCTACAACCTTTCCGGCCAAAACCGAGTAATTACATAGGAAACTCCCATATTGCACGCTCCCATTTAGCAATTTCGTCGCATACAAGATGTGTCTAATGGCACCCCTCCGTGTTTTAAAGCAAATATGTTTGAATTTGTTAGTGTCTAAGTAATAGTTTGTAACAGTAAATCATACAAATATATAAAGTAGAAACATTGACGCCCGTGATCTTTGACTTTCTCATTTAGCAATTCGGTCCCAGTGGATTGCGTAATGGGAGTTGCCTATGTATATAGACAACTAAAAATATAATATAAAATGACTTTCTTCAAATTTTTTTTCTTAGGAGCTATTTAATATGGGAAAATAATTCTAAATCCATATGAAAGCAAACACTCGAGAATATCATAAGTACATATTTAATTCTGTGGCAGTCTCCATAATTATAATTACTCAATTTTTGTCGGGAAGGTTGAGACATTAATTACTTACAGACTCAACACGCCGTTAGTGCCGTTATTAATCTGGTCCGCTATCGGGGGCAGATTACATAATATACTTATCCTCTATTATGACTTGGAAACGGTAAACAAATTATTTCTACTGGTTGCTTGAAAGAAGAGACGTTCTCGACGTAAAAACATAGCCTTGTAATTCTATTTTGCAACATTAAATCCACTTTAAGCCACTTTAATTACAGCTATAATCCTCCTTCTTGACCTATCTAATATCTAATTTTTTCCTTAATACCAGAAATCATTTAATTGGAAATTGCGGTGGGCAACGACATTTTTTAATACCCGACAGTATTAAAATTCTGAAATGTAATAAATTAATTAAAATTTTTCTTGTTTCATACCACCGCATCGTACCACAGACATTTTAGCTGGCACTTATTGAAGACGGTTTCAATTAATGAACGTGCAGAACACATATGTACATATTACAACATATGTATCTCTTTCTATGTGCCGTAAAATTTCACACTGATAAGAAGGACGGAATGTAATAAAACGTATGTCTTTTAACATCTACTGTTATTATACCTATACTATATCTAGATATGCGATACATATGTAGCGTTAATATTATAGGTACATAGTGAACATATAAAATAAAATTTAATTGTATTATTTTACATATATGTATACCGCTGACTAGCGGCGTAGTGAGCTTCGAGCTTTCAGAATTGCTGTAATTTAAAATTGGAAGAACAAATAACAATAGTAGGTATGTATAGTACATGTAGAGAGCTTAATGAACTTGGAGAAAAGCACATTATAATGCTAATAATATTCGATTTAAATGATAAAACAATACGACATTACGAATTGAACAATGAATGAGAGAGAAAACATCAGGTGGCGTGAGGTGCAGACGATAAAGATGGGTGTTTCGTGTGACACGACACAAGGTGTGACAGAAATACGAAATTTTTATCGGGTGTATATGTTTGACGAGAGATATTTGAATATTTCTTACAACTGCAGTTTACATAAGTTGGGTTTTCAATTTTTCAGAAGTGTAATATCCAGTTGTGATACTACCTAAGTTTATTCTCATACCACAGAAATTTGTACCAAAGTGGAGGGGAAACCTGTACAAAATCGTATACCAAGGTAAAACAGTATAGTAGGTCTATTTTTGCTATAAATCAAAATTTCCGAAACGCAAGCCGCTCAACAGCGTCCATCAATGAGAGCTATTTGTCAACAAACAATTGTAGCAGTAAGCACGAACGTTTTCAAAATATTTCATTTTAATATTTTTTTATAGGCTTGGTTTTATTTTCGTGAAAATTCAAGGAAAAATAGTTAAGTTTATGTGTACTACAAGTTAGTCTCCAATCAGTATGTGTATTTACTCGTAATTTACAATATTTGTTTCGGTAAAATCGATTTGCATAGGTGGTAGTGAATTATTTGTTTACACATCGGTCTTCGGATCAAAACCGTACGGGGTAAAATCGGCCTGTACCTATATGATTTTGACTTGGTCGTATGAATATGAACTAAACTGATTTTTTATAATTAGTTGCAAAAAAGATGCCACGTAATCATAATATTACTATTACTAGTAAAAAAATGAGATTGGAATAACATGAGAAATGCCGTCGAAGCTGTTTTTGAGAGAACCATGGGGTACCTCAAAACTGCTCGAACATGTCAGGTCAACAAAAATCAACATTATACAAGACTGAGTAAACAAATTCAAACAAAAAAATGACTTGGGTTCTTCAACGCGCAAAGGCTTAAGATGTTTTAAGCCGATTCTTCGGTGTTGAGTATAGTATACGGTTTTGTATGTTGATTTGATTATGTTCCTTAGGAAACTGACTAATTATAAACGTTGGTTTCATACATTTAAGTTTTAAAATGAATGATATACAACGCTAAATACTTAGCTGTACGGTTTTGACCCGGTCTCCCTTATTTCAAAGTGAATTGCTAAAAAGTCGTGTTTCAAGTTTGCCAATAATCTTTTGAAGATTACACTTTCATATCCACCTCCATTTTCCTAAGTGTATGCAATTAAGGGGTTTTCACTTTTCAGATTTTTTTATAAGTCTATTATTAAGGGAATGGAAATATTATGTTTAGAAAATCTTAAAGTACTTGTCAGAAATCTTACTCAAGGCAAGTAGTGGCGCTTGATAAGGTATTTTTATCTTTTAGTGACTTTTTTGTAGAATTTCACAAAATGAAATTTTTTTGAAAAATTCTCAGCAAATTTATAGATTTTGATAAGTTTTTATAAAATTTAGAATGTAATATTTTTATATATAAAATAATCGCTTAGTAGAAATATTTCTTTAATTTTAGCGAATTTCTAAATTGGAAATTCAGCTGTTGCTTCCGAGACTACTAAAGTAGCAGAAGCATTGTGATCACTATTGAAAAATAAAAAATTTTTTCCCTCCAAAATAAAATTTTTTACGCACATTTTATGTTTTAGAGCTTCCTAGGCGATTTTGCTTTGGTGCCTGTTCTTCCGTCCGTCTGCCTGTCCGCCTGTGTGTCGTCAGTTTACACCAAGTGGCATAACTTCTGAATTATTCGATTGTTTTTAATGAAATTTTCAGAAATTATGCAGTTTGGTTCCTAGATGGTCCCTTATGAATTTAATCGAAATCGGAGTAACGGTAGCTACGCCGCAACCATGCCATTCCATTAATATACTAAATTGCACTAAGTGGTATAACTTCTGAACTATTCAATTCTTTTTTAAGAAATTGTCAGAAATTATGCTGTCTGATTCCTTGATGGTCCCCTACAAATTTCATTGCATTCGGAATAATAGTATTGACGGCGCTACCATGAAATCCCATTAAAAGTCAATATCTTATTCACTGCTAGTCCCAATTCGCTCAAAGTATTTTGGGGGTTAGTTTTAAAATATTTTTGCTACTATTTTATAATTTAGCCTTTAAGTATTTTGAGTTTTAACATTTTTTTGCGAACTATGCGAACTATATATATTTGGTAGAATACTGTTCGAAAGTCTTTTACGGGTACGAGGAAGCTGTGTCCCACACCCGATTGGCAGCATATTTTTATATTCTGGTTGTAAACCCTGCTGTTGTCAACTTTCAATTTTAGAGAGCTTCCTTCTTACAGTATGTATCATTTGTATAAACATATTTAATTTTAAACGAAATCACCAACACAACTTTCATATTGAATTCAAATATTTATGTTAAATGAAACACCCGTTAATAAAGTGTTTGCAAAGGTACATTAAATTTACCCGTCCCCATATACTAAGATAAATTTATTGGCATTGCATATATGAGATGACATTATACCTTAATTAATACAGTAATATATTCTTAACAAAACGTTTACGTGTACAATGCATATGAATTTCGATGTCGTTAGTTAGCGACTTCGTCGTACGGCAACTGAATCAGCATATCCCGAAAGTTCAACAAGCAGCAAACGTAACTAACCGTACCACCAGTATATGCATTAGGAATGATTAGGAACGACATATTTTTCATATAAATTATACGAATTAAGAAAGTATCATAATATCCTGTTTTGTTTTTTTTTTTTTTTTTTTTTTTTTTTTTTTGGTTAATGTACCAGAGAAAATAGAGTAAACATTTTGGAAGTACAAAAATTATATTCGGAAATTGAAGAGCATAAAATGAAATAAGTTTCGATTTTAATCGTCTGGAACTTTACACGATACAACTGTTTTTATCAGTCGTAGAAAAAAATTGACTTGTTGAAGTATTAACACTGAATTGACAATTGCGTCAGATTTTTCTCATCTTTACGCGTCCTTATATTTGCAGAAATATAATAGAATCTTATTTAAAGCTTTAATTAGGATATAGTTAAATGTAAAATAAATTAAAGTAAAAAAAATGTTTTTTAAGAAAAAGCTTTTATTTAAAAATGGGCTAAAAAAAAGAAAAATAACCTTTGAGTGAAGTTTGAAGCAATATGCGACATAATTTATAAAACCTTGAGGCGTTTCTGTTGTGGATATAAGAGCTATTTTACATTTCAGTAGTTACCAAATTTAATTAAACGCCTCAAGCTTTTATAAATTATGTTGCATATTGCTTAAAACTTCACTCAAAGGTTATTTTACTTTTTTTAGCCCATTTTTAAATAAAAGCTCTTTCTTAAAAAGCTTTTTCTTAACTTTAATTTATTTTCTACTTTTTAGTCTGATTACAATTAATTTAAAAAAAAATTAAAGAAGTAATTTTTTACCTATATTTTAATTGGTTAATTTACCTTAATCAAGCATAACTATGGAAACAAAAAATGGCAATGTAAAATCAATGGACAATATTTAACAATTCTAAATGTCAAAAAGTTGCACAGGGCTAAAAATCAACAATTTTTTTAGGGAGCAATGTAGGACAAAACTAATACAATATTGCATTGTCATCAAGGTTAGACACGTATGTAAAATTTGAAACCTCTAGCTCAATTAGAACCTGTCTAAATTTTGATTCCAAGATTTAATCTAAACCAACAAACTAACATATCAAGTTAAATAAAAGCTTTTAAAAAAAGATATCGGGTGTCTTACGGTGTTTAAATCAGGGGTAATTATACATTTTCACGGTCACCTGGTTTTTTTGGCTAGGTATCATTAAAAAAACTAATGGTCCGATTTTAAAGATTTTTCTTCTCTAAATGTCCGTCATTACGGCGGATTTATGATAAAAAAATATTAGATACTGATATTGGAAATGCTGGAAAAGGCTGGTAAATAAAAAGATGGCGGAGCAGCACTGGAACTTCATTTTCGGGCAAAGAGTAATTAAATAAGAGCTCCAATTTTCCGTTGGCCGAAAATGAGGTTGAGAAGTTGATCTGATAATGTAAAAAAAAATTTATAAAGGATTATTCGTAAAAATTTATTGTTTTTTTAGTATTCCTTGTATTTTTAGTAATGAAAAATCGAAAAAATTTTTAATTTTTTTTTAGATTGCTCATTTCTTTTTTATGTAGAACTTAACACTTTTGCCCATTTAAAGCCATAAAACTATCAAAAATATTCATTTTTGCTTATTTCTGTGATTTTTATCATAAATCTGCCGTAATGACGAGCATTTAAAAAAAATCATTAAAATTGGACAATTAGTTTTCTTATTTTAATATAATTACCAAATCAGGCTATTACGAAAACGGCTTTGATAAAAACGCAGTGGTTTGAAACTTGTAAGGATATTAGTAAATAAAAATTTTACTTTGCAAAATACTTTCACTTGTATTGAATATAGAAACCCTTATGACATGTTTCTGTCAAACACGTTTGAGAATGGTCATATTGACCGAAAAATGTCATAAAAGTTTCTATATTCAACACAAGTGGTATTTTGCAAAGTAAAGTGTTTTTATTTACTAATATCAAATATGGAATACCATAAAGTATTATGGAATATCATAAACTCAAATCTATTAAACTTGTAATGATAATTTGCAATTGACAGAACTTAATTTATCAGCTAATATCGTAACTGGTAGTCGTAACTGGTTCAGGGACAAGAATTGGTAACAATTTATTAGGTAATATTTTCTAAATACCTTATTATAATTTTCATTTCAAATTTTCAAAGAAATGCCCACAGCAGGTATAAAAAGAAATGGTCAAAAATATTTGATGCATCTGTTCTTTATAGAGACGGGAAAGAGTTACATTCGTATCGAAACAAAGAACATATGTAATTAAAAATTTACTCACCATTCAAACAAATTTTTCACAAAAAAGGAGTTGCTACCTATATTAAACAACTATAGGATTTATTCGAACACAACATAATTGACAGGTTTTCTATTTTGAGATTATAACTACACGGGTGATATTTATAACTGAAAATCAGTGTTACTAACAGCTTCGTATAGCTGTTACGACACGTGGTGCATTTGTCCCTGTGGTGTGTCTCTCGCGAAATAAGTGACTATAAAGTCGGACAGTTTCAAGTTGGCAAAAATTTCGCTTGAAGATCTTTTCTAATTTATGTTTGCTTTTTCCTAGAAGGGGAATATTCCACTTAAAATTTCGTACAAAATGTTAATATCAATTTGAACAAGTTATATTAAATGAGAAAAATAATTACGAAAATTATCCAATAAACAAATAAAACATTAAAAATAATTAAACTTTTCCAAATTTAAATATAAACAAATGTTATACAAAATTTTTTCATCATACTTTGTATACCCGTAAGGAAACAATTCAATTACTAAAGGCTAAGTATACAAAGAGAGGAATATTGAAAGTTAATGAAAGATAATCAAGACTGCTAATAGGTTTGATCACGCAATATTTATATTTATCGTGGCAGGTACACTCTGCATGATTGGTACGTCATATAATGAGTTTTATAAAAGTATTTTAATGGGAAAATTATATTTAGTTAATTTAAATTCTATTGAAATTATATCAAAAAGTAAAACTTATACTAAATAATAATATTATTTAAATTTTAAATAAATATGTAATTACTTCAAATAATTCAGATAGTTCACGAATAATAGTAATAATTATGTTCAATAGTTTGTATTGGAATATTATATACTAGGGAAAGGTTGCCCAATGCGGGTACCCCTCCTAAAGCAGGTGTATCAAAAATCAGTGTCAAGGTGAAATTTTAGCGATAGTAACCGAATACTAGTAGAATTTTAATAACTTACACTTGACCACTAGGGTCGCTTAATATTTTAATTAAGGGTAATCAAAGACTTTTGTTGATTCTGATAAAAAATATGTGATCGTAAAAAAAGTACAGTGTACAATACCTGGGAAAAGCTTATTTCTCACTGATATGAATTGTTACCTTCGCCCTACGGGGTCGTGCGACAAACTTATACTCGTGAGAAATTAGCCACTTTTTCCACTTACTGTACAATATATCATACATTGTACAATATACTATTTTGTGATCTAAGGCCCACCACACACGTACAGTTTCAACTGAGAGTTTGAACTGAACAGTTCAACTATACAGTTTAAACTCTACGTGTGTGGGTATTTCAGCCTCAGTTCAACGTAATTGTACAGTTAAACTGAGACGAATGAAATTTCAATTTTTTTAACTGAAAGGTTCAACTGATTGTTGCGTGTGTGGGGGGTTCAACTGTATAGTTTTCAGTTCAATTTGTGTCAGGAGCACAGACTAATGAACACTATTATTATTATACAACTAGACAAAGCGTAAAGCCAGTTTTTAGACATTTTTCTTGTGACAAAGCAACGGGGTGAGACGGGTGAGATTTAAGGAATATAATATATTGTCCACTTTTCCGCAAATGGAACTATAATTAAAACGAATACTAATCTTTTTCTTTCAAAATTTTGCAGTTTATTCTCAAGAAAGTAAAATTTTATTATCAATATTATAATTTGACAATAATTATTTGAAAACGTTATTACAAATACCACAGGTTATCTAATTGATTACTACATTACAGAATACTATTAAGTCGTATACTGGCCGTATCTGGCTGCTTCATTTATAAATTGATAGATTGAGTCTTTAGGATATACAGAATATGTTCTTTGGTCTGTAGTCAGGAGCAAGTGCGTCTGATTTTTTTTTTTTTTTTTAACAATATAATTTCCGCGGAATCAGAGATGTTGCTAGGTGAAATTGTTCTGCTGTTTCCAATCCATTGTAAAAACTGAAGGATTGAACTGTACGTGTGTGTGCTTCTACAGTGTACAATTTCACATGACAGCTTAAACTATTTAGTTCAAACTGTCAGTTGAAACTGTACGTGTGGGGCAGGTCTAATGCTACTTCTTTCATTTTGCTGAGATATAATGTTGGAATAAATATTTGGAACAAAGTACATTTAAAGTGAATAATTAAATAATTTTCCATAATTCATTGAAAGTACGTCATGGCTGGTCAAGTTTTCTTTTTTTATGAAATGATGGTTGTCCAGACCTTTCCTCATATTCTGCATATATTTATCAAATTCATTTTTTCCAGTTAAATCTGCGTTAAAGAAAAATGATTGTTTACAGTATTTTTGCGTCAAAACAATTGTTTTTGTCTCCTATTGTACTAATTTAATAGATGAATGCTGTCGGTCTTTGTGTCGGTATTATATAGTTTGAAGATATCATTTTCCAAATAGTGCCAAGTTACCGCCTTTTACTTGTTCAAAAATATGAAATTGATTTATAATAGAGGAAATTATGATAATTGTTATTGTTATTAACACGATAAAATAATTTTCTTTTCGACGAAAAATTAAAAAGAGAAAAATGAAGTGAATGTAGAAAAATATTTTCATAACCTCATAATACGGGGTTTTACATATAATTTATAGTTTATATAACGTAAGCAAGAATGGTGATAAAGTGATATTAAACAGTTACATAAATGTTGAAATTTTCTCAGGGTATAGTCTGTAGAGTAGAAAAGTAAAAATCATCTGTTGGATCGCTGGCTGGTGGAATACCTCCAGCCAGTACCTCCAAAAAGTAGTCGTAAAAATGGAATCGGTTACAGTGAAGGATGATTATTTTCTTACAAAATTCGAAAAAGTTACCATTGAATCCGATTTTCATGGGACATTTTTAAGTTAACTAGAACGTTTAGTTAAAAATCGGTAAAATTAAAAAATTCTTAATTATGTCCGAGTACAAAATTAAAAGTCGCAAAATTATTTTTTTTTTAACGGTTGCCATATTTCTACCCTATTTATTGATATATTTATAGACATTTTTATGTCATCGAAAGATGACATATTAATATCGTTGTGTGATCATAGTGGGAGAAACATTATTATAGAGTTGTACATCCATATTGAATAATTATAGAGTTGTACATCCATATTGAATAAACGCACGAGGGCTGTAGAGTTAACAACTATAGAGTTAACAAAAAATCATAAATTAACACTTCCACTAAGGTGACATTACTTAGTGCGTGTCAAAAACACGCACTTAACGAATTTGTTGATAATTATTTTAGAATTTAAAAAAATCTTTGCCTAACGTTATTATTATTTGTATTAATATATTATTTTTGATAAATTATTTATTATTTGGATTAAATATTAATTTGTTATTTAAATTAATAACAATATTTAACATCGTATGCGCAAAATAAATAAAGTGTGTATTCCCTAATATTAAACTGTCAGGTATTAGGAATAAATAGGTATATATATAATCCGTGCCTATATCTTAAATACAATATGTGAATAACTGTAAAAAATATTATACGTATAAAACATACGTACATATGTGGAGATAATCATAATTCATAGGACTGACATTTAACGAGGGTCAGTAATTTAACATAAATTTTTCCATATATTTTTTTAAGATTTTTTTACTTACTACAATTTTTTTTATCTGTTAAAGCTTCTTCTATCATTAAAATTTGTAAATTCTGACGATCAATCTCTGCGCGAAATCTTCTGCTCTCAGTATTAAATTGAGTGTAAATAAGACGGGAAAGCTAAAATGATTTTCTAGTTATATCCATCATAACTACATCGGATATGGTTGAATGTTTTTGAGCAATTCCATGTATACACCGATCACCCAAAAATGGCATGTCATCTAAATTTAATTTCCTTGTGTATATAATGAGTTTAAGATGTGTTGAGTCATGTACTCGAATACCATTGAATTATTTTCTACTTTGTCGGAGTTATAATTATTCAAAATTGCGTTCAAGTTCACAAAATGGGGATTCCCCAAAATATTTTATCAATTTTTTCAGAGTCTAAGATTAATTAAAAATTGGTTACCTGTGACATTGAATGTACTTTACATACACTTTCAATCAGACCGATTTCCATCCTAATACATGCAGATGTATTAAAGTAATTGTAAGTTTTGTTTTTTTCTTTAATCGCTTGTACTGAAAATACTTTATCTTCGATTTTCGATTTTCTTTTTTCAAATTAAAGTACTCAGTCCCTTCTATAACGTGGTACTCAATTTTCTTTGTTTTTTTTTTTTTTTTTTTTTTGAGTTTTACGGATTTTACTGGGCTCAGTTTTAAGAATACGTGAATTTTTTAACTAACTGATAAAATAAACTATTTACTATAGCATTACTCCACCTTTGATTTTCGATTTTCTTTTTTCAAATTAAAGTAATCAACTTCCTCTATAACGTGGAACTCAATTTTCTTTGTTTCTTTGAATTTTTTAGATTTTACGGGGCTCAGTTTAAAAAAAAATACGTGTTTTTTTTTACTAATTGTTAAAATAAAGTATTAATTATAACATTACCCCACCTTTGATTTTCGATTTTCTTTTTCTAAATTAGGGTACTCGGTTCGCTTTATAACGTCGTAGGGGAGACAGGGGCTAGTATTAACGGGGGTAAGTATTAACAGGCAATTTTCCGCCAAACTACGGACGAAAAAATTAAGTACGTCCGGTTGCTGTCATCAATAGATGACCACGGACACGTTGTGACCAATCAGTCTTCGGCCGGTTGCCTCAAAACAAAGTTGTGAGTAAGGCGTAGATTTTATTAGGTAGAAGAACATTTTTTAGTCGACGGTTTTTTGATTTGAAGTATGATTGCATACCTAAAAGAGACTAAATTTATTTCAAACGGTAGCATATTCCATCTGGTATTGTATTTTGTTTAAATTTTACCGCATTATCAACGTATTCTTTTTAAAAGTATTAACAAAATGCATGGGGTAAGTATTAACATGTTAACATTTACCTCGTTTAAATTTTAGGCAACAAAGACTATGTTTTTAAGTTCCCTATAAGAAGGTTATTGTATTCATCCCGATTCCAAAATCCAAGTATCCTCATTTTCATGCTTCGAGGTTACCAAAATATTTTTCGTGACATTGCCAAATATGTTTGCATGTATGTTTACATATGTGAGTGTTAAATTTAAATGGTTTTAATTTTTATATCTTTTCTGCAGTGAAGCAGAGAAAGAGTTTTGCTTGATCTGAGTTATCATATATTTCAAGAATTATAATAATGTTAAATAAGACGAAGACTAATTTTTTTAAAAAGTAAATATTTTTTAATATAGAAGATATTAAACGATTGTTGTTGTCTATCGAAGACTGAAAATTTACCAATTTTTGTTTCGTTATCAAGGTCAAAGTGACGTAATTTGCTACTTAATAAGGACTGACTAACTATTGCCTCAGAAAAAAATTAAAATAATGATTAACTTTAACTAATTAAGTAAAGATAAATCTAAAATAAGAATTTTCTATGTTAAATTAATTCCTTTCTAATAATAAACACGTTAAATATGATACTTTGTTTTATTGCCTATAAGTACATATCTACAAAATATCATAATCATATTAAAACTCTAATGTTAATACTTACCCCAACGTTGTTAAAACTTGCCCCAAAAGTGGGGTAAGTATTAACAAACATATTTTTTAAGAAAATGGGTTTTCCATAGAAAGTACAAGCGATATGTACCTAAGGTTTTTTTATCAAAAATTATAGACAGATAGTTAGTTGATGCTTCATAACGTTTACAAAAAAAATTGCTAACTAGTTTCATTTCCGTTTAATATGTAAAAAAATAAAATCTGTTAGTATATGCCCCTGTCTCCCCTACTCGATTTTCTTTGCTTTTTTGAATTTTACAGGTTTTACTGGGCGCAGTTTAAAAAAATACTACGTGAATTTTTTAATTAATTGATAAAATAGAGTATTAATTTTAATATTATTTCAGCTTTGATTTTCCGCATTTCTCTTTTAAATTAAGGGGGGAATTCAAATAAAAAAGAAACTTTTTTATTTATGATTATTTTGCATGTTGAAATTTTTTTCAAATTAGGGGTGGTTTCAAATAGAAAATTTTGTTTTTGAAACATTCATTACTCTTCCCTGTGGGGGGAGGGGCCCCTTTTCCACAAGTTTTTAAGCGTTTACAGGGAACGCCATATCTCAAAAGTAATGAATATTTTTTAAATATTTTTTCATTATTTTATTTCTAAAGGACCTGTCCATAAAGCTGAGTATGGGTTTCAGGTAATTTTAAAAATTATCTATAAAACTGTAATCCCAAAGTTCTAGAAATTATAAAACCCGATTTTTTATTAAAAAATATGTTTAAAAATAGGTACAATTGTTAAAATCGAAAAAGCATACTCCATTTTATGCGCAATATGTTTATGAACAAAATTAAAAATAAATTACGTCTCTATCTTTTCTAGAACTAGAGATATGATTTTCCTTGTCGGAAAAGACACAAGTTTCGGGGAACGGTAAAAAACAAAAATAATAACAAAAGAAGCGACTTACTCACTGTATATTAAAACGTCTACAAAGACAAACAAATAAAAGAACATTATCTCAGTGCATACTATAACTCGTGTACACACCAAAACTAAATATTACTGATCAAATCACGAGAGGGGGCGAGCGTTTTCTGCAAAGGAGCAGCAACTTGGCTGTGCAGCGGCTCACAAATAAATATTTTTCTACTTGAAAAAAATTTCTTTGGCCATATTTTATATATCACCGTGTTTGTAAAGAACCACAGAACAAAATAAAAACAAAAAACGAGATTCGAACAAAATTAGTTTATTAGCCGTTTCGGGCATGAGCTCCCCCCTTAAAGTATGGAGTGACCTTGAACGCAGCTTTGAATAAATTTTTATAATTCCGACAAAGTAGAAAGTAATTAAATAATATTGGAGTACTTAGCTCAACACATCTTAAACTTATTATATACACAGGGAAATTAAATTTGGAGAACATGCCATTTTTGAGTAATCGGTTTATACATGGAATTGATCTTTTATTAATACAATTTATTGGTTGCGAAAAAGCTGTAGTCGGATAAGAAGGAAGAAATCTGCTGCCGTGTGTATTTTCAAATTCTGTCCAGTATTATTCAAAATTTTTCCCGACATTCAAACAAATATTCTCTCTATATACCCGTAAATATAATAATCATAATCATGACGTGCCACTCAAAAAGATTTCATTACGCTAGTTTGGTTAACTTTTATTTTTAAAAATTGAGACAGATATATATTGTTACTGTAATGAAAAAGACAGATGAAGTATCTGCCATAAAAAGTGCCCCAAATGCCCTTAGGTAAATCCGATTCTCACAATGCGGGTATTTTCTTTTTTTTTATATAGAAACATCATAACAGAAAGTATAGATAAAACTTTTACAGAAAACTTTTACGATTGTATTAAAAATCACCGCTAAATCATTGATCGCAATAAAAGCTCGAAACATACAAAAACAGCACATTACAAACATTACAAACGTTACAAACTTTATTTTAATAGATGCCTATAATCTATACTGTGTTGCCATTTGAATGGAACACCAATATATGTATAGGTATAGGCGGCGGTAATTTGTTTGATTGTTTTTTGCGTTTTATCGAATTGTGTTTTGTTTGTTTTTGTTCAGTCAATCAATTATATAATACACGGGGGAATATGCGACGGTGGGGCGGCGAGAGCGGTGCGGCGTTAGCAGACGCCGAATGGATCATAAAACGATACGTTTTTTTCGAATTTAATTATCTTTGTAATTTCTGTTAACATTCACTCCGTCTATCAAATTTATTTTACATAATCGTTCATAAAAATTTTTATGACTTTTTCCAAAAACAATTTAATACCACTTACATAAATTATTGTATGTAAGTGATTTACAATGATTAAAAGGAGCACGTAGTTCTATGAGTAGCATAATGGACTTTAATATCTAGGATCACAAGTTCGATTCTTAGGTCCTTGGATCATGACTGTTTTGTACACATTTTGAATGTTTACAGCTAAATTACTCACATCGTATAGTCAAAAAGAATCCTTTGAGATAATTCAAAATTCAACATGTAGGTAATAGATATCCTCTGCCAATATTCATTTGAAATTTTAATGTTGATGTCATCTGTAGATAGGAAATAGATAATCAGAAATAACTATTTCACTGAAATGCTACAGAACATCCAGCATTTAACAAAAAAATTGTGAAACCACCTTAAAATTATCTATATAACTTTAAAGTACTCACTTAATTAGAGATTAAGTAACTACATAGTACATACGTTTCAAAAAAGAGCTATCAGTTATACTTTAAAATTGATATTCATCGGATAAAAATTGAAGAAACTAGAGGGATTCTCTCCGTAAAGAATAAAAAAGAGTTGCTTTTTTGAGAGTTGCTACATCGCTATTTTGTTTAAACATAATAAATAAATAAATACCCCTGTCACAGCATCCTGCATAACATGTCGAATTTCCGTTTATAAAAATTAGTTTTTCTCGGAAACTAGTTGACATAAAATAATAGCTTAAAGACCTATTTAATGTAATTTTTTCTTTTCTCTTAAATGGTGTAAAAAAATTTCGCAAAAATTTTGAATAAGTGGAAATTTTGGCAAAAAACTAATTGTTTGCAGGAATAAAAACCATGTTCCTAGCATCTGACGTGTCTGGCTGAAGAACTCATCCAAGGGCTTAGGACTTCCAATGTTTTCACTGAATTTCGTAAAAATGGGATACTTCGTTCGAGAGTTATCGCGCGGACACACACACACACACACACACATATATATATATATATATATATATATATATATATATATATATATATATATATATATATATAAATTTTAGTGAATATTATTTTCGGTTTCTAGGGACCTCAAAACAAATTTCTGCCATAGTCCGGGGCGTCATGACAGTGGCTGTAATAGCTGAATTCCATTCTGGAAATTCGCTAAAATATTCGTTTGTACCCTAAGACTTTTCATAAATATCAATCAGACTAATCAACCAGAGTATATAAGTAAATATTTAATTTCTGAAAATTTTAGAAATAGTCTTTACCAATCTATTTCTATTCCTAAATTTCTTAATATTTTAGATATGTTTGAAAAACAGATAATGAGATGAGTTCATTAAAATATTGTGTCGTAAGTTTTGAACACAAAACCGTTATTTTTGAAGAACGAGAATTCTCGCTTTTAAAGATGCAACTTTTCGTTTTTTTGTTTTTTAAATAACACCGTAACCAGTCTGCGATTTCTATGAACTTTTATGTGCTAAATTAAACTTTTGTGCGACTAATCGTTCAAGGACGACAACTCTACCAGTACCTACACCATGATATCAAATATTTGATCAGACTTTTTGATGAGACATCCGGTAAAAGTAATTATAAAATATGTTGTCTCATTACTCATTAGACGTAGAAATATGTGGCCGTGTAAAAAGAAATTAAATGAATTTTGATTGTAACACGTTGTGTCGCAATCTTGAGGTTTTTTGCCGTATTTTACCGTCAAGTACCCGTTTTTATTTCACTAACGACTACGTTAAGTGTGTACTGTTGCTTTCACCCGGCTATGTAAATACGTAGGTATATAAAAATGAAGTACCAACAGACTCCTTTTTTTTTAAATGTATAAAAATATAAATAGGAAAAAATTTACTTCAAAATGGTGGTTAGTATAGGTAGGTGTAGTTTACTATTTTTTCAACTAGATTGTTTCGCATTCGTTACCATAGAAACGTAAATGTAGATTGTAATTTAATGGCAGTAATCGCAATTTTATAACGAATAGTGTTCAGTAGTAATTTAATTAAAGTAGATGATATGGGAGAGTCCTGTCGCCTCCACTCCAAAAATTATGTCAATTGCTTGTGTTGTATAATCTCAGTTGTCTCCGTTTTAGGTCAAACATTTTTTTTTTATTTCATGGATGATTTCTACTAGTTAAATTGATTAAGTGTAGTAGCGTATATGTACAAAAGTTCAGCTTCCGTATCCGTGTAAAATTTATGTATATTTATAGTTAGTGGAATTAATTTAGTACTAAACTATAAATTGGTTACGTTGGTAGGAACTAGTGCACTAAATGTACTTGTATAGTTACGGAACAATATAATATGAACCTCTATTTGTTACGTAGATGGCCGTCATACATTTACGTTAGGCAAACATACCCACACACGTTGATGTAAACATGGCCGGTTGAGTAGATAGAGCAGAGCACCTAGTGGTTCATGTTTAGTTTGTGGAACAACAGTCACGCACGGGCATATATGTATTGTATGTTGATGATTCGATCTCATATACCTACGCACAGGCACGTTCAAAAAATTTGGGAAATTCAAAGTGCCTAAAGATCTGCAAAACGGTCATAATCACTTTGGATAAATGGTTTTTTGATTTGTTTGCTTTAAACCAGTAATTTTTTAAATAAACTTTCATATATAGGCATCCCCCGAAGAACACGGTACTCGAAGAACACGGGTACCCTTCCCCCGAATTACACGGTTTCAAACAACACGATTTTTAAGTACATATTATATATTTGATATAAAGTTACATCAGTCCTCAATGTACACGAATATGTATATCCCATGTGGATTTGATTTACACGAATAAAAATCGTGGAAATTGAATCTGTCATTATAAAAGAAAAATGCTGGAAATAAAAACTACTAAAATTTTTGAGTATTTTATAATAGAAATGATAAAGAATATGTAGAAATTTACATATTTAAATTTTGAAAATGTTATTTTCGACATCGATAATTTTCGATAACGAAAAGTAGGTTTTGACAGTCTCAATATGTTCGGAATACCCATAACTTGCTTCGCTTAAGCCTTCAAAAATTTCGTTATTTTTTCGCTACGACGCACCGTTTACGAGATATTTACGATCAAAAGTTTACGTTTACGTCTACGTAAACGTAACAATTATAAACAATTATAACCAATCTACATAAACAATTATAACCAATTTATGATAAGTGGTCCGTTATCGATAATTTTCGATAACGAAAAGTAGGTTTTAACAGTCGCAATATGTTTGGAATACTCATAACTTGCAAATTAAACGGAATGTTTTTTTTATATTTTTTCATTTTCACACTTGTAATAAAAAATCCCTATCTTTTGGTGGTCTCGAACTACACGGTTTCAAAGAACATGGAACCAATTAATCGTGTTCTTCGGGGGATTGCTGTATATATATTTTGATATAGATACAAGATGAAGAAAGGGATGGGAAACAGGCAAGTCTTGGATTCGAAAATTATATGCTTCTTCTTTATTTGGAATTTTTTGTGAAGTATACTGCGGCAAATATTCATGAGCATAGTCGGTCGCAAAATTTAAATTCTCGAATTCAAAGTATCGGTGGCGAAGCATTTTCGACTACTCAGCTAGCGCGTTAGATAAAAGAAGATTTCTGTTTCCACGGCAGTTAAATTCAAAAACAGATAGAACTAGAAAAATTGATGGCTTTTAATCATATCCACAAGTATGACTTTTAAAGCTCGCCAATTTATTTTAACATATCGTCTGTTTTATTTGACTGTTCAAATGGTTTGCGCACCATATATACATTAAAAGCTGACCACATCTATTTATTCTGGTAAATATTCATATATTGCTGTTCAATTAACCTTTTTTGCTGCTCAATTAAACCTAAGCCATAATTATTTAATCCATTACATGCTGTTATTATGAAGTCGTTATATGAAATCATTAATGGTGGTAGCCTATGGTATTATTCAAATCTTAAAAACCAAAAATTATTCTTCCAGTTTGAACTCCACGTGCTTGCAATTAGATAACGTAAAATAAATACGCTGCCAATGAGGTGTGGCCCACAGCTTCTTCGTACTCGTACAAGACTTTAAAACAGTATTCTACCAAACATATATACAGTTAAATTATATTTTCGCCTTAAAGTTCATAAAAAATTGTTGTAACTCAAAATACTTAAAGGCTAAGTTATAAAATAATAGCAAAAATATTTTAGAAACTAACCCCCCCCCAAAATACGTAAAAAATCTGAGCGAAGTGGGACTAGCAGTAAATAAGATATTGACCCTTAATGCGATTTCATGGTAGCTATTACTCCGAATGGATACTATTACTCCGAATGCAATGAAATTTGTAGGGGACCATCTAGCAACCACACCGTATAATTTCTGACAATTTCATAAAAAAGAATTGAATAGTTCAGAAGTTATGCCACTTGGTGCAATTTAGTATATTAATGGAATGGCATTGTAGAAACGTTACTTCGATTTCGATCAAATTCATGGGGGACCATGTTTAGGAACCAAACTGCATAATTTCTAAAAATTTCATTAAACAATCGAATAGTTCAGAAGTTATATCACTTGGTGCAAACTGGCGAAACACAGACAGACAGGCAGATGGACGTACAGACAGACACCAAACCGGAATTGTTCAAAAGTGATCGCAATGCTTCCGCTACTTTAGTAGTTTCGGAAGCAATATCTAAGAACGAGTGATAATCTTTTAGATGGAATACACGGAAAGTATTTTCTCAACTAAGCTACTGTTTGGTGTCTATTAAATATTTGGTCTAGTTGTGAGATCTTTTTATAAATATATTTTTGTATGGCACTGTAGACGTTACTCAGATTCGGATATCATATATACTTGTTACCTGACTATTGTCTATGTTAGAAGCAAGTGTCGAATTGCCTTATTGTAAATTCATATCATAGTGTACAGGTGAACGTAATACGTAGACATATATAAGCAAAGTCTTGACTTGGATATATATGTTGTTGCAGCAAACACAATTGAAATGTGAGGAACACACAAACAATTGATATTTGTAGTATGATTGTAAGATGGCGTCTGTTAGTACTGCAATCACATTTGTTATTGTCTATCGTATGTGTGTGTGTATGTTCGCCAATAGATAAATACATTGTATTCGATAAAAAAATTTAACAAGAAACTTGAAACCAGTAAACGCTATATGCAGATAATGCTACCCAACTCTACATTGGATACGAATTCGTACGAAAATTTGTTCGTACGGGTTTGCACGAACAACTGGTTACATTGTTAGTATAAATTTAATATTAAATTTTTACCACGCCCAATGGACCCAGCTAATTCAATTTATCAAAAGACATGTGTCCTAATATTTTTTATAGTGAAAAATTCTAGACAATTTCAACCAGATGAAAAATTCTCATTCAAAACCCTAAAACGATGTCTAATGATAATTTAAAGTCCTTAAAAAGCAGTTACTAATAATTACAGTAGAACCTCCGTTAACCGGACAGTACTGTCACGCAAAAATTTGTCCGGCTAACAACAGGGACAGAGTAAATAATAGCATTAAATAATGTAGTATTCATAACTAAATTCAAGTTTTTTTTAAATTTTTTAATTCAAATCAATTTTATGAGTGAACTTTGGTACCTACTTATACCAAAAAATAACGCTTACAAATGCATCGTCACATTGGAATCATTTTTAAGAAGTTAAAACATGAACAATTATACTTAACTCAGATAGGTATACATACGCACTAGACGTACTCGCTTCCCGTTAATGGAGGTAATAATGTACTAAATAATACGTTTTTGTCAAAAAATATTGTGTCCGCGTCCGGTTAACAGAGGGTCCGCTTAAGACAGTCCTGTGGATGCACTGGTTCTAGTATAGCATGCTATCTTCGTAAAAAAAGAACAATGGGCAAAACTACATGGAGAGCTGCCCCCTAGCGCCCAAGGTTGAGACCGGTGCCGATCGATAGCCCTGGTCAAGTAGTCCAACTTTGTCAATGAACACGTTCATGGAGAACCTGGCCTTCAAAAGTTATAGGGCGTGGAATGTACAAAAAGTCTGCACGTGGCCATCGCCCAACGGGATAGTCTGTATAGGTACAAATGGGTTATGAGACATGTCGTGGGCCGGCCTATCACTGTGTAAAACCACTTTCCTGGCAAGTGGCCCATCCTCGTTTTTTCACATGGCCTATGGCAGAAGACATACCGAGCGACTTCAAACCTGTACATTGGGAGTATCCGAAGAGAAGTTTGGGAGTGCTACCGGTGGCGATTTCTGGCAGACCCCTTGGTGGATTGCCGAAATAAGGTAGTCCGATGTGCATCCTCTCGAAGGGGAACTCTAACGCCCGCTGCAGGTAAACACACATCATTTCCTTAAGAAATGGCCACATGGAGTATGCGAAACCTACTGCACGTCAGAACTTTTGAAGGCCAGGTTCTCCATACCTAAGATGGGTATATTTGTAACCTACAAGGAAGGGGTTCTAAAAAAATACATATCTCACCAGTGGGCGCTTGGGGGCAATTTTGCCCATTGTCCTTTGTCCGATTATAAGGGGGAAGGGGTCCAGTTAAGTGAGTCCAGTTAAGAAAAAACAAAATATTTTGTTCGGATGAAAAATTCGTACGACCTCGTGCGAATAGTTGCAAGTAATGTAACCATATATTTATATCAAAATATATGTATTTGTTTAATTACTGGAGCTCGTGCGAATCTGTAGGAATAAATTTACTTACGAATTCGTCAAGTTAATGAAGTATAGGTCAAATCAAACTCAGAATGATCTGACGTCATTAGCAAATGAAACAAAATTAGACGTACAATTGTAAGTTACTCTAAAACATAAAAATAACAAAAAAGAAAAAAGAAAAAGGAAAAGAGCAGAAAACTATACCTATAAAAGGAGAGCTTTCGCTCATAAAATCGCATTGCCTGTTTAACTTGTCACATTTTTTCTAGCCAATGAGATATCACATCAAACAAGCAGTGATGCGCGCGCCTAGATGGTTTGATATCTCAGTGGCTACAAAAAAGTAACAAGCTAAATAGTCCAACAGGTATCGGCGCATGAGTACCGATACTATTCCACCTCAAAATCGAAAAATCTCGAACCATGAAAAATTCATATCTCTAAAAATATTAACTTTATCGTGAAAAGTCATAGGACCTTTTTTATTTGTATTTCAATAGAGAATATAAAAAAATTTGTCCGATTAAAGGTAAGCGATGCATACTTGTGAGGGCGATGCATACTTGGATTCATGGGTCAAAACTACCCAAATTTGAGATTTTTCGAACCTTTAGAAATTCATATCTCTAAAAATATTAACTTTATCGTGAAAAGTCATAGGACCTTTTTTATTTGTATTTCAATAGACAATATAAAAAAAATTTATCCAGTTAAAAAATAACAATTCCTTGCAATTGTTTAAACAATTTCGGTTTGAACAACATGGCCCCGGGTTGCCCCATGGCAACATGCATTTATATCATCAGTAGGGCAATTTGAACAGGATCGCATAAAAAAATTGAGGTGGAATAGTTTTCGGTACTCATGCGCCGATACCTCCTGAACTTTTAACAAGCAGTGCAATTTTATGAGCGAAAATCCACCTTAATAAACCAGCCAGAATAGTCCATCAAATTCAGAGTTTTAGTTATTGAATGACAAATTAAAGGACTCTTGTTACACCATTGATATTTGTGGTGAACATGTAGTTGTGGCGTCACCCAACTGAATATTATCAATTTATTTTATTTATAACAAATTACGTAACATTTACACAACGAATTTAATTACTAATGCATATCGAATGTCAAATATATAACTAAAAGTTGCATGTTTACTACTGAAAAAAAGATAATTGATTACTTACCACATAACACATATTTATTAAATATTTTTTCTTTCTATTAAAAAAATTATACTTTATGTGTTCTGCAAAGTGCCGGACATAACAATAGGATACAACTGGCACATATCAGCAATTGGTATATATTTGGTAGAATATTTAATAGAGTAATTTGATCGAAATTAAAAAAATAAGTAATAAAAGAACATGAGGTAGAAGAAGGACTATGCAACCTAGTACATAATGGCAAATTTATCATAAATTATTTCGCCATTAATACGTGAAATTTAAAATTTTCGAAAGAAAACTTGTTTCATCTTTACGAAACTACGTTTTCCAAATTAGTATTGGCAATTACAACGAATCGACTTGATTCGTGGTTTATTTTAAACTAAATTTTTATTGGATATAACTTTTGATTTTTTTCTTTTTTTAAATTTTAAGAATGTTTTATAACACGTTAAAGATCAAAAAATATATTAAAATCGAAGCATGAATCTCGAGCAGCCATCATTTTGTTAATTTTCAACCTATTAATATGTAGTATTATTGGTATGAGAACCAAAAAAATATTCTATATATTTCATTGGCAAATTTTGAAATTTAATTTGGATAACTTTAGGGGGGCTAGAATTAATGAAAATAATTCATGATGTTAGATAAATAAGCCTCCTTTTAAGAAATAAACTTTATTGAAATTTTTATAATTGATACGTTGAAAGTTTTTTGTATCGGATAAAGTTTATTGTATATTTATTTATTCAATATGATTATAATATATTGCATGCAAGCGACCATTTAATGGTTAAATGTATATTTTTTACATTAAATATTGAAAATAAATTGATTAAATCCGGTTTTCCGCATGGCGATACGAACAGAATAATATATCAGTAAATATGTAAAAGAGGTAATCAGATATTTTGTTGATAAATTTAGTTGTATGAATAAACAAAATTACTACACTTTTATTCTATGATAAACTTAACGAACAAATGCATTAAGTTGTTGCTATATGTACCAACGGCCTCTAAGTGGATTACCATGTAAGTACATCATAATTGTGTAACTTAGGAAAATGGGGTTCAGGTTGATAATTTTGCGTCCATAATTGGACATACTTTTTAGTAAAATATATGTAAGTAGACACAAACATAAAACTATATATTTATTAAATTGTTAGTTTATTAACTAAATAAATACGAATAAAATACATAATGTTGAAATTACATTTTTATACCACATAAGGAATAATTTCCTATTCGAGACTTTCTTCCGCCTATTCTAACATATTTTTTAAAGGAGTAAATTTGCGATAAAATTCGCTGAATTTATTAATAAATGCAGTATTTACTTACTTAAACACCATATTTATATATCGTGATAAGTTCATTTATTAAATAATAATTTTTCTGGGAGTACGGAATATACACATTCAAAAATTTATCTCACGTGTTTGTGTGCATATTTCGTCATCTGTTTGTGGAACATATAAAGCCATTTTTAGGTATACATTAAGGTATCGCCAGACTATTTTATTGATTTAGTTACTAATTGGTTCATCTTCCTAATCATGGTAATGTATAGTTGTTCTCGTTATTATGTGCTGAATAATAAACAACTTGCTAGTGTTATGTCACTTCCAATTAGAATAAATATTTAGTTAATACTAGCTGTACCGGTAACGTCGTTCGCGTATAAAATCAATGAGAAGTATATAAGTACAATAATTATAAAGTATTTCCATAGAACAATAATTTTGCGTAATGCATGCATATGCTGAAAATGGTTTTTATATTTTCCCGTGGGAAGGAAACACTTTCCCGTTATAAAAAGTATCCTAAGTGTTGACGCAGGTAATAATTTATGAAGACACCAAATTTCTTCAACATCCGTTCAATAGTTTTTGCGTAATGTGTGCACCTGCTAAGAACAGTTTTTCTATTTTTCCCTGGGAATGAGACATTTTTCCGAATTAAAAAATATCTTAGATCGTGACTCAAGTTACCATCACACCAAAGGGTATCCCGGGATAAGAATGGCCGGTTGGCCCACAGACGAGATTTTCAATGGCACTTTGGCTACTATAAGGGCAGTGATAAGAAGTCTTGCGTGCAAGTTTTAGCCTCATATATTGCCTTGTTTAGATGTTATTTGTGATAAAAGGTATTAAAACCATGATTTTTTAAACCTTTATATCTCGTAAACTATTACAGGTATTATCTATTAGGTAATACAGGTAAACTATTACACTGGTTCCTTCAGATTGACAATAACGAAAAAAGCCTCAAATATTGCACATTAGGTCCTGTTTAAGTACTGCAAGATTCGTTAAAAACAAAAGAGTGGAACACTGTCATAGAGGAGAAACCTCGATCGAAGCCACCATCGGAAAGGTGATTTTCATCATTCTGTTATGGGTTTATGCCATGCCTACAAGACTGATTAAGAACCTGGTGGTGTTTTAACGATCTGTACCGATATACCGATCATGATCCCCCAAATATACAATGTGTTCAAGGTTAGGTGAGGCCAATATATAAATGTGTAAGAAAATTTGTTGGTACGATAACGGTCATATTTCTTGACCGATAGAGCTACTATTTGGTATTATAACTGCTTACGTCAAGTTCTAGGCTAAGTTCGTAGATCGAGCTGGTTGTCATATTAATATAATAATATATAAAAAATCAATTCATTATTTTTTATAGGACTGGCGCTCCAATCTTTGCTGGGCCAATTTATGACATAGGTATATATGAATTATTGCATTAATAAGTATAGTGCTGGACCTATAACTTTTAGTTTGAAAATCAGCAATAATCAAAGAAATATTGGTCAGTGATCACTTTATTGTGCTGGCACACCAAAATATCATGGATTTTTCTCTAATTTTTCGACTTTGTTTTTCTCCGTGTGACGGTTAATAATCTTTATTCATTTGTATTCATTTTCTTTTGAATTTTTTTAGAATTTTTTCAGTTTTGAGTTTTCATATTGCCAATTTGAAGCCACGAAGATAATATACTTACGGACCTCGGTAAGTAATGTGCTATTAGGTATGTTGGAATAAAAATACCATCTAAAAATAAATTTATACGTTCTGTGTTTATTAATAGAAAGAAAATTTTGTCACTGTAACATTTGTGGCTCCAATCCCTTTTCCCCGCAGTATATCTAGGTAATATTATTTATTTCATTTTCTGTATTACGACCCACAATGAATAAATTTCAAGTTGTATAAATTTTCTACATGTGCACTAGTAATTGAAGTGGAAAATTAACGTAAAATTTTTGACAGATATATCAACCTTTGGTTGATGTCGTATAGGTACCCACTCGAGTACAAATTACCTACCTACTGTGGAAGTATAATATAATAAATAGGAAGGGATTTATTAAATGTCTCTATGGTCTCTGCAGTATTTCGTATGCCTGCAATGATTGTAGATAATAAATAATAAATGAGAAAGTATATGGAAAAGGAACATGATATAGGTTGATAACAATGGTATCTATCTAATTTAAATATTTTAAATAGTATATACAGGATGCTATAATATATACAGAACTTTATACTGAAAGTATACTTCAGAAATAACAGTATATTTTTATATATACTTTTTTTTAAAAAAAAACTCAGTAATATGGGAAACACAACCCTGTAAAGAGTGAAATTTCAGAGTACATAATATAGCAATATATGACCAGAGCCTAGCTATTTGTTTATTTACCGATGCTTCAATTATGGTCAAAGTAATTGAAGCGCCGGCAATATTAGTTGTAGGTTTTCTCCCGACTAACTAATTTTTTTTTAAAGTAAATATTTAATTTCTTTTGACAAATAAAGGTCTTCTGTTGTAACTTGTAAAAATAAAAGTTTAGATATGGCGGAAAAGAAAAATAAAATAAGTTGTCATTTGTAAGTAATTTGAAGAAATACATTAAATACTGATATTTTTTAAAACGACAAATTTCATACGGTAATTATTATGATTTTGATATTTTTCAGACGTCAATTCTGAATCCAACTGTTTATACTTTATAGGACTCTTCGCTCTATTTGCAAAGCCGTAAAAAAATGACATTACACATCTGTGTCAGATGAAACAGAACTATTTGTGCAAAGTGTAAATTTAAAGTCTCATAACTTAGTTGCTGAGATAGTTTAATTTTTTCTTTTACACTTTTGTTCAATTTTGTTTTAATTTTTATTTTATCATAAGAAAATAGTAGACTTCTCTATTATGGGAAAACATTCCTACAATTGTTACACCGTGGTTAGCGACGTTATCAACAAAGGTATGATCATACTCATTGAGATGATTCTCAGTGTTTCTTAATTTATCTCAGAAACCATGTTATTAGTATATGGATGTTTGTTTTATTTTTCATTTTGGTATAGTATACGTGAAATTTAAATTTATATATTGTCACATAAAATACTATGAATAAATATCATTTTCTATAGCAGTTAACAACATTTTTATGTAGCAGTAACTGACAATCTAGTGTGTAAATAAATATCATAATTAAGTGTCAATATTGACGTGAATATTTTAGCTTTTCTATTAAAAAAATTGAGAAAAGTGATTGGTCTGATTTGTCAGACTATGATAACAGTCAAAATAATGAAATTGATGGAGCATTAAATTTAATCCTCCTGATTACAAAATTATTTTCGTAAAATGAAAGACATATATGAAAACCCACAGAAAATTTTTAGTATATAATTGAAAAACTTTTTGAAATATCAATAAAACAAAAACAAATTTAATGCCAAATTAATAATAATGTTTTGAATACTAGTGAAAATTCTAATATACCTATATTAATTAACTAATTTTTATAACTGTTCAATTTATACTTTTAATTTCAATATAAATATTTAATTACAGTCATTTTTAAGCTGATTTTACTTCCCGCGTTCTCAGGGCCGACCTAAGACAAAAATTACAAGTGTGCAAGATTCACATTTTATGCCCCTATCGGAGGGTCTGGGGGATATGGAATACCCCCAGGTAAAAGGAGGGTCCGGAGGCCGTCCCCCGGAAAATGTTTGAAATGTTTCTAAAAGTACATTTTTTGTACATTTTTACGCCTTTTATAACAATGCCTCTCAATTTCATTTATTAATTATTAATGGACTTAGGTTCAATACTTTTTCTTGTACTTTAAACCACTATTATGTTAAATAGACTAATGAAAGCTTTTGAGTCACGTTACAATGATTTTTACACTTATTTAGTACTCAACTCAGTACTCACTTGCAAGTACTCTCATAATAAATAGCTAATGAGGGAATCACCATACGCCGGACCTAAGATAAATGTCCAAATCTCATTTTGCCATCTCAATTGGCCAATTTTATACCCCTCCAAAAGGCTCGAGTGTGCGGCTGCATACGTCGCACCCCCCTCAGGCCGGCCCTGCGCATTCTTATTTACTTACCGCACTGTTTTGTGCGGTAAGTAAATTTTTTAAGTAATTTCTTGGTTACCATGTATATAAACATTTGGCAAATATACAAAACTTACTAGTATGATCAACAATATCGGCAAGTGCATGAAGATACACGATCAAATGGGATATTTGAAATTATCTACTGTTTTTATATAATGAAATTTCACTGTAGACGGCTAATGTTAAATACAATACAAAACAGTACGACAGCAGACTATACCTATAGTTAGAAACGAATAGTTAGGCGAGATGTGATGTATTCAAACGTACGGGTAGGTATACTCTTATATATTTTACCATCATTGTTCTCTATTTCCATCATAGAGACTTTTATCATTTTAATCGGATTGTGATGTGCTTAAAATTATTTAACACTTACTTTATTATTCTTGTATTTACTTACGGAAAATTATAAACTTTTGTATTCAAATGAAGTTTAAAGGTTTCTTTTGTATTATACACTGTTCTGCTCTGAAGTAGAGTCTATGTAAAAGTAACTCTACTGTTTCTATACTTATTTATTTACTACACTTTCTATGTTTCATTTTGTTTTGAATATTTTACAGTTTTCAGTAGGTATACTATGACACGATGGGTATATTGTACATAGATGGCGCAATACTTTTAGTTGTATTGTTCTACAAATAATTTAAGTTTCTCTTATTTTAATAAGAACACATTATTTTCGTTAGAAACTTCTTGCGTAACTAAATATTTCAATATAAATTTATTCAAGTTTTCAAGACAGACTGCTACCGACATATCTATAGTAATTGTTTAGTTAACAGAAAAGATTTTTAGGTATTTATAACATAAGCAGCTTTTACCCGTTCAAATTGAAATTACAGATTTTATCAACAAGTAAAGAGCAGACATGAACCCCAATTTAATGGAGAATATTGAAAATAATAAGAGCTATTAGTAACGATGTAGACTGTATTGCAAACAATAAATTACGTATGTAAACAGTGGGGGGGGGGGAGTAGTGACCAGGCGTGATGAAGTATAACGTGAAAGGGACGGGTCCGAGTAAGCGTGATCTCACGTTTGAAAAACTTGTCTTACAGCAGTTTTATAACGTAACGTAGTTTTGTAACGTAACGCAGTGTAACGATAGGGGAGGGGGGTAAAAATGGCTGAATTTTGGGTGGCGTAATTTATGGATTGGTTATGCTAAACACCAAATACGTTAACATTTGTAGTATAGACATTGGTAAAAAATTATCATAATTGCACCATCAAAGTTTACTCAGGTTGAAATAAACCGTTGATATTATCCAAGTACCTATTTTTTTTTGGGGGGGGGAAGGTGTGTCTGCAGTTGTTTCCCAAGAATTTTGCTTAATTAATTTAGATGAAGGGGGTGGTGCATGAATCCACTTTCTTATATTGATTCAATATACACATTCAGGTATTCAATTAGTATTTTCCAAAGTGCTGCTTACATGGTGGTATATTGCACTGGAAAAATGTCGCTCGCGTTAAAAAATTTTACATTGTATGGAGAAAATAATTGTGAAAATCGTATTTTATTCATTAATAATTGAATTAATATGCGCATTATAGTGTCGCACTCACTGCTATTCCAAACTAATCCAGACATACCCATATGTACATACATATGGGTACGTATAAAATACATATTATTATGTTGGAACTAACTATTTACTGACAGGAGAAAAAATGTTGCCCGGCATGGTGTGGTATGGCATGGCGTTGTGTTTGAATGGTGCACGCAAATAATTTATACATAAAATTCCATTGTGTGAACACACAGCAAGCGGGAAAAAAACTGGTTATAAATTTTTTTCATAGTTAATTCTCATGTATGTTGGTGCACATATGTGTATACGGCTTATTGAAATATGGCATGATAAGAGTTGAACAGATTCGCACCTACTCTATTTATACACTTTCCCTCAAAAACGTTTGGGTAAACTTGTATTTTTACCATCATTTTTCTGAAACAGAGCTGTGGAAGTTTATGCCTAATTGGTAGATAATAGGACATAGATTATGTGGAAGTTAATGTGTGTGGAGGCGGTTAAGAAACTTGCAAGGAAACTTGCGGTTACTTTCTCAAAAGCGTAACAGTAATATAAAAAATATCTAAAAGGGAAACATATTAATACATGAATACTTTGTTAGACGGAGAGAAAAATCATATAATTTTTGTAGATAAAATTTCAGAAAAATTACCATATGCTCTCTTATAATGCGTGCGCGATCGACGACCAAAGTAAAAAATATATTATAGCATGGTAAAATTTAATGTGCTAACACAACTTCTATCACACTCTTATGCATATATGTTATAGTTTAATTCTTGTTGTCGTACTCTTTCATTTACGCATCTGACCCGCAACTTTATGTTGCTTGGGCTGTACCTGTAAAAACTTCGAAGATGCCCGATCTTTTCCGACGTTCGATTCTTTATGATGCATACAAAAATGATTGGCAACAATATATTCTAATACTGAAGATAGTGAAGTAACAAAATGATGAATTAAACGATGACCATCCGTCCTGTAAGACATTCTAATGAACACTGCTTCGACACCACACAACACTACACCAGCAGTGACCAGCTACTTGCAACACCACCAGTCTGGCTATGTGACCTTTATATATGATTGTGTTGATACCTTCTGCAGCTTGCCTCGCTGTGACAGCGTTGATACTTTCTCTTTCTTTCTTTCTACTATTAGCTTATTTTCTTCTTTTCTACTTTTCTTCTATTTTAAGACAGCGTGGTAATTTTTGTAAGAAAAACAATTAAAAAATATTTTTCTGTCGACAATGGAACTTTTTACTGTGCTGTTTTACAAATTTTACGGAGCTAATATTACGGAAAGAACATTCTATCCTTTAAATTTTCTATGATTAATTATAATTTTTATGTTTTTACCGTACAAAATTGAATATGTTCGCCTTTTACACGTCGATTGTAGTGCTGAGCACTGTAATTTTTATATGAATTTTCTCTCTGTGTACTAGCTCCCAAAATTGTCTACTATAAATTGGCATGGACTTAGCATTCTTTGGATAAGGTACAACAGAAAGTAACTGTCGTATCAATTGCTTGGTCTAAGTAAGCTAACGAAAATTTTTGTGATAATAACTAGAAACTGAGATAGCGAATCCATGTAGTTAATGAAAAGTTGATAGATTTGACTGTTACTTTATGATATTTAATATTTACTATTAATAAACAAGACTTCAGAAGAAAGCACCATTTTTGGAAACTCTTATCACATTTTCGATCAATCGGATCATTATCAAAGCAGGTCGATAATGATAATGTTCATTATCAAATAGTGTTTGACATTGATAATAATTATATTGATTGACTTATTTTTTTCCTACGACGCACCGTTTACTAGATATTTACGATCAAAGTTAGGAATAACGAAAAATAGCAACTAATAGTGGCACGAAAAATGCCTCCTATCTGGTGGGAGCTTCATTTCCAATTGTGTCCATTTACATTTGTAATAGAAATCTCCATAAATTTTCCATAACTCTAGAAAAGGATGACGCATCATTAAGATATTAGAACAAAGATGTATTTTACTTCCATAACATTCTCTATTGTTTTTTTTATAACCGCCTAAAATTTAAATGTGCAGTCTCACATCACCCTACCGTAGAAAGGGTGGTGTGGGTCACGCTAGTGTGAAGCTAATTCTTGATGGCCAGTCCGTTTTCGCAAACACTGAAATTAACCCTCACAAGAAATATCAAAAATCAGCTGTTGCGGTATTTAAGCTTTAATGTTATGGTTCAAAAAAATTTAAAACTGAGAACGAAAATTTTGATAGTTTCTTACAGAATAGAAAAATGTGTTATAACTTTTTCTTCAGAAATATCGAAGCCGTCTTTATTTTTCTGTTTGTGATTTTGTAATCCCAACGGACTCAATCTTACCATATAATTTTTTACTAATGCTCCTACTACTAATGCTTCGCTACCATTGTTACCGAATGTTTTTTGAACCCACATCTACAAAAAGAGCATCATATTCAGAACGTATGTACGTACCCTTTTCTTCGCCTTTTGTGTAATAAATGTTCATTAGTGGCCAAGGAAATTATAATGTATAAAATATTGCAGGGCAGTAACGAAATTAATCAGGAAAGATCGTTTGTTTTTTTTGCCACATTCTAGCCCTCGTCGTTGTAGGTACTTATACACATATATAAATTCAAAGAATTTTAATATTGTACTACGGTTAGGGCAAACAATATAAGATATATAAGTGGATTGTTGTATACAAACAGATACGAGAAGTTGTGACAGACACAATTGTTGGAGTGCGGGTGAGTAGGGTAGGGAGGGGGGGGGGTAGTAAAACGTACGGTGAAAATAAATGGGATCATCACACATTCCGCTAGTTCTTTGTATTTCATTTGTTTCATTGCACGTATATCAAATATATAACAGTTTTTCTTCCATACTTATCATTAGAAATTATATCATGCATAGTAAGCTTATTTCCTTCCTTTAGAGGCGAGTAATAAGAATATTTTGTCAAAATATTTCATTTTCGATATTCATAGACAGTATCTAACTTAATTAAGTTTGAAAGTAGAGACAACATATCTATCTCTATATTACTGGAACCAGTGTATCCAGTAAGAGATAGAAAATATGTTATACCCATACGTGCACTGGATTTACTTTGTATTTGTGCGATATTGTGTATCTGTGTGAGTAATCGGAGATGGTGGTGGCCGTCACGTGCCTGTACTGTTGCATACATAACTATGACACCACACGCATGTATGTAGCTCCGTGTGGGGATGTAACAATGCCAACAACAATCAAATCAATTGACTTGTGATTGATCTACACTCATCGACTGCCACTGAGAGAGTGACTACTAAGTAGCCTAACGTGCACAGAAGTACACACTGCAGATTTCATGATGGAGATAGTTGCTGTATCTACCTATGTACTCTGTGAAAAGAACTAACTACACATGGTTAAGGACGTTCGTGCGTCAAACCTAATAGTAGGTAGTAAAAATTTTAATTTTAGAGAATTGACCAGTTCAATTACATAGTTATCTTTCCTCAAAAATTTTAAGGCCTTCATAGATCATTTCTTAAAGTAATTGACGATTAAAAATCAAATTTTTAACACAGAGCTATTAGGAAAAGATATTCTAAACAGCATTTTTTCATCAACCAGTACAAGCTCTGTATGCGTAACATACAGGTATATACTACAGTAAAAGCGTCGCTCAAAACGATCGAACCGTGCATTTCGGGTAGGCAGCAATTTTTTTTCTGAAATTCATAGAAGGGCCTGTGGTGAATATAAAACTGAGCTTTTGGGACTGGGGGTGTTGCCGTTTAGCCGCCATCTTGGAAAAAAGGTCAAAATTAATTTTTCGATTATCTCTGTAACCGTGAGGCAAACAAAAATTTTGTAAAGACCATTTTTATAGAAAATTTTATTTTCTACAATTTTTATTTGAAACATTTTGTCAGAAAATGGATACTAAAAAAGTTATTCACAAAAAACTGAAAAATTAAGGAGTGGAAAACTTTAAGCACATATAACTTTTCTATTTTCAACCCGACAAGATTAATGCTTCTTATATTTTTCATAGGAAATTTTTTAACGAACAATTTGACGTACCTATTTTTATTATTAAACATACAGTTATCGAGTTTGCGCGCTGTAAAGAAAGGTAAGTGAGGTATGTAAATAAATAAAACTATCTTTTTTATTTGAATGATATATTTTTAAGCATTTAAAAATTATTCATTATTATTATTATTATTATTATTATTATTATTATTATTATTATTATTATTATTATTATTATTATTATTAATATTATTATTATTATTATTAGTATTATTATTATTATTGGCTCAGTTGGGTACATTGTGTCTGGTAGTGGATTAGAAGAGTTGCTAAAACTAATTTATGCTGATAATTGTGTTAATAATATTATGTCTGGCCACGCATACGCAAGAGTAGTACGGGGTCACATTTTGGTGCACTTGTCTTTGGTAAAAAAAATTATGGAATTTATTGATTTCACTGATGAAGAACGAGATTTAATGGACAGTATTGTAAGTAATAAAACACAGATTTTACAAGCAGCTGAAATCACGGCATTTACGGAAATAGCTACTAAATTCGAAGATGCTGTTACAATGTTAGAACTTAAAGGACCAACAGCCAGGCTCTGGATACAGTATTTCAAAATGATCACGCTTTTAAAAAAATTCATTGAAGCTGAAAGATCTGGTAACTGGACCCTTCATTTAGATTCAGTTCAAAAAATGCTCCCTGTATTTCACTCTAGTGGGCATTTCTTGTACGCAAAATCAGCTCAACTCTACCTACAAGATATGTAAGAACTAGACAAACGTATGCCTCCACAAGAATTTGAGGACTATACTTCTGGTGGCCGATTCACTATCAGACGGACAAACAAATCCTGGAGTGGAATAATGTCGGACCAAACCATTGAACAAACACTTATGAGGATGATGAAAACGTCTGGTGGGTTAACTCATCGTGGAATATCTGAAAGTACGCTTGCTTCCTGGATACTGGGAATGATATCTTTGCGAGACATCTGCGAGCAAATAGAAAATTTCTGTAATGTTTCCTTGGAATATTTGGAACAACACGTCGATCACAGAGATACACGAGTCATCAGAGATAACAAAGATGTTGAAAAATTGGATCACTGGTTGGCATCTTATGACCCATTTTTGGAAAGATCGGAATTAATATCAGTTTTTACTGACATTATTGCCCCAGATTATATTAACTGTGACCGTGCAATTGAAATTGGAAAAGCCATGATCTCTCAAAATATTGACAAGAATTTCAGTAATTTATCTTTCAAAAGAAAAATTGAAGTGCTTCCTTTGAGCGCAGTCTCAAGATCTATTGAAGTGGATACATCTCCAATAGTAGTTAATCATTTGCTTATTTTCCAAAGAATATGTATATCCAAGCAGTTAATCGGCAATATAAAAGAATGCTTTAAATACGAACTTTCACCTTTCCCATTATCGTTGTTTACAGAGGACGGTATGCGGAAAGGCATGAAATCCTCTTTATTCAAAGCATTTTTACCACTTAGTGCGCCCGTGCAGCTTGGAGAAAATAATTTCTTCATTATTGACGGTGGATACCTTCTCCATACAGTTGTGTGGGAGCGGAACGTATCATTTAAAGTAATTTGTCAAAATTATGCCAAATATATTAAAAATCATTTTGGTTTATCGGTAGGTATAGTTTTTGATGGTTACTTTGACGATCCAAACATAGCTGACACCAAATCGTGGGAACGTCTTCGGAGGTCGAAAACGCAACACTGTGCAGATATAATTTGCAGTAGCAATAGTATTCCGACAATCCCACAAGAAAAATTTCTTTCAAATGAAAATAACAAGAAAAATTTAATTACTCTTCTAAAGAAAGAACTACTGGAATGGGACTATAATATCGAGCAAGCAGAAGCAGACGCGGATTCAGTAATTGTAAATTCTGCTCTGGAGAAGTGTGATTTGTACGACTCCGTAACAATCGTTGCTGAAGATATAGATATTTTAGTACTGCTGGTTGGTCTTGGGCGTAACAAATCAAATGTTTTTTTCTTTAAACCAAAAAAAGGCAACACGCCTGATAAAATTTACTTTACATCGAGCTTGAAGCATGTGGATGTAGTAAGTAATAACATTTTGTTTATTTATGCTTTTTCTGGGTGCGATACAACATCGGCAACCTACAATATGGGCAAAATGAAATTTATATATACTCTTGAAAAAAATTCAGAGCTGTCTTCAGGAGTAGAATTATTTCAGAACGAAGAAGTAGACCCCATTTTATTGACTGCTGCTGGAGAGCGGTTTTTTATTGCTTTGTATGGCGGTGATAAGTATGAAGAAGAAGAATCGATCAATATATTGCGGTACAAACGATTCGCAAAATCAACAATTAAAAGTAAATTTAATCTTGCCTCGCTCCCGCCCACACAAGATGCAACTCGTATGCACACATTCAGAGTGTATCACCAAGTACAGTGGTGGTTGGCAAGATACAAAAATCCAGAATACTGGGGCTGGAGGAGAACCTTACGAATGCTCATCCCTATACAGTGTATCAATGAACCTGAGATTTGTTATGAATGAGGATTTAAGCTGTTAAAAGAAATATTACGAGAGAGGGGCTTTAAGCGCCACGGGTGGTGCGGAAAGGTGTTAAATTTCAGGTTAATATGTAATATGTATTTTTTCGTAAAATCATACTAGCCAAGAAAAGTAAAACAATATAAAATAATTAATATTTAAAATTAAGATGTCACTTAAGAGTCGACGATTTTTTAGTTACAATTTTTACCTACCCACTTTTGGAGAGCTATAACTTCCTAACTAGAAGTCGGATGATAAAATTTGATCTCAAATTTTTCGTTGAAAAGTACTCTATAAAAAAGATAAGAAGCATATTTTTTGTTGGGTTAAAAATAGAAAAGTTATCTGGCTTCAAAAGTTTTCGTTCCTAAATTTTTCATGGTTTTTTGCTGATAACTTTTTTGTTTTTAAAGTTATGTAAAAAAGTTTATAACAAATTTTGTAGAAAATGAAATTATCTGTAAATAAGGTCTTTACAAATTTTTTGTCAGACTTACGGTTTTGGAGATATTCGAAAAAATAAAATTCGACCTTTTTTCGAAGATGGCGGCTAAACGACACCACCGCGGATCCCGAAAACTTGGTTTTACATTAATCACTGACCCCCCTACGACTTCCAAAAAAAAAATTGCTGCCTACCCGAAATGCACGGTCAAAGTACGCTTTTACTGCACTAATAGTGTTTTGTGGTAGCTACATAACATTGTTCTGTGGTGTTTTGTGGACGCGCTTGAACGTCTTTAAGATAATGATGCGTATGACAACTTTATGTGTTTTAAAAATATCTTGTCTAAACTTACAATCAACCCAACAATTCTGTTGTAAAAATATTAATAATAACTATGTGAAACTACCGTACCCAGCATTACTGCTATAATATTATCGAGCGTAAAGGTCGATCTGAAAGTCCGACTACAGCCATCTTTATAGCAAAAAGGAGAAAAACTGATTCTGAAAGGTAAAGGTAGGCTTGACTAACATGTCTGGTTAGTCTCTACTATCCAGACAACCTACTCTCTATGATAAACACTTGAGGATAACAAAACTAAATTATACAATATTTCAAAAAATAAAAGTATAATAATAAATTCTCTTATAATAAAAGTAATAATAATTCAATCGAAACGTATATTATTGAATTGTATTTAACTTAAGAGTAGGTAATATACCTACACGATTTTTAGGCTGGGCGCACATTGAGATACAGTTAACGCAGGCAGAACAGCGCAGTTTCTATGACTCTAGGGACTGCGCAGTTTCTATGACTAGAGTGGGACGGGGCGAATTGAAAGGCCGAGTAGAGCAGAGCAGCACTGCGTCGCATGAGATCTATGCGGCACTCGTGAATGTGACCCAGAAACTGTGCGACATTGTAACACGTTCTCGAGTTTTAGTTGGTTTTATTTCGCTGAAATGAAAACAATCGAAGAAATTGAAGAAAAGCAGTGTTGCACTACTCTATTCTGTCTTTCAATTCTCGCTATCCCGATCTACAACAAGAGTCACAGAAACTGCGCTGCCCTGCCTGCGTTAACTGCGTTTCAATGTACGCCCGGACACACAGTTTGTTTTTTGTGGTTTCTTGCCCTGCCCTGCCCTGCTCTGCTCTGCCTTGCCCCGCCCTGCGTTTACTGCGTAACGCAGTTCAATATGGGCCAGGTCCTTATTGTTACGGTTGAATTTAACAGTTTCTCATAAATTCTTTTAATCTTCAAGTGTTTATAACCAGAAATATTTTTAGGTGTGCTACAATTACTTGAATTCTGCCTTATACCATTAAACTTGTAAATTAATTTAAGCTATGTATACGTTTACCCATATAGACAGCACAAATTTTTTAATTTTTGGACTGGACACACTAATAAGTAACCTTATGTACGTAGGATGCGCCAAAAGTTCTCGGACTGAGTATTAAAAAATACAGACAGAACAGTGAAAAGAATTTATTTTTCTATGTAGCCGCCCTCTATTTCAATATACTTATTATAAGGTGGGATAAGCATCTCTATATGCCTTTATAATAATAAGCAAATTCTTTGTAGCGAATCTATAAGAGCGATGTTTTCGGAAGTGATCGAATCTGCCGGACGTTCAGAACGATCATCATCGTCGAAGGACTCGTACTGCAAACGAAACCTTTGGCACGGCTTTACCGTATACACCATCCAATGTGTCCTTAATTTCTTCTGGAGTTTGTCCTATTTTTGTCAGAAATTTTATGACTACACGATTTTCAATTTTTGAAACGGTCGACATATTGAGTTTACACTTTTACAACAGAATAAATAAAACACATGTAAACTCGTCCACTGCGTTTATAGTTACTAGAGACTTAATACTTTCTGTGAGTATAAATTACGTCACCTTTAAATAAGTTTAATCATGTTAGGCCGAGAACTTTTGGTGCTCCCCACGTATATTTTCCAATCGATTTTGAATCGAGAATACGATAATGATCATTTCCCAGTGCACATTCGCCCCTCATTCATTGATATAACGTACGTATGAGTTGGCTGCTTGTCGCTCAATAATTCTCAACTCCAGTCAAACAGACTTCGTATTATGGTGTTAGTATCCATATGTAGGTAGGTACTTTAGGTAGGTACTTGGTCGGTACATATGTAGGAAAATGGTGAAGGCGAGTGCGGGGGTGAGTCACTGCAGATATTTCACAGACAGACATTCTTTCACGTATTTTTTCTGGCATACTTTCCATTCTGAACGGCATAATTAATTATATCTATTGTAGTTTTTAAACCTACAATTATTTTTATTATACTTTTTATACACGGTGATTTATGGGCCACTTTCTTCATGCCGCTATCACACATATACTGCAAATTATAGTTTTTTAATATATTATATTATAAATTGCACGCCGAGTATAAAAATATATGCGATAATGAAAACAGTGATATTATCTCAAGGATACATAATTTAATTTTTTCTGATTTTGTATCATATCATTGAAGCATAGTTTTTGATCTATTTAATTTTTACCCATAGTGCTCAAACTTTACGGCTTAATCTAAAACTTGAACGTTTAGGTGACCAAAAAGAAAAACATTTGGGTAACTAGAAATGTTGAAAATTTCATTTACTTTTCGTCCATTTCCAGATATATTTTAACATTATTTATTATGTATTTTTCACTGAAATTTTTTATTAGAAAAAATTTTTTATTACCTATTTTTGTAGTGGAAAAACTTTTCTGAAAGAGACATAAATGTCGAAATACATTATATAAAAATGGACGATAAAAAAATGAAAGTTTCAACAATTCTTGATGCCTGAATTTTCTTCTTTTTGGTCGTCTAAATCTCCAAGTTTTAGATTAAGTACCTAATATTTTTATATACGCGTATAGCAAAATATGAGGTAATACTTTCCTGTTTGTTTTTTATTCCAGTTTTTGTTAATTAATTTTTACTATTTGTTTCAATATTAAATTAATTAACTGAAGCTTTTTGAACTTGATGAAAGTATCCAACGATGATATTAAACTGTATACATAAAAATAGGGCCGTGGAAAGAAATGTCGGGCCCCGTGAACATAACACATTTCTTAAAAATTTCTCCCCAAAAACATAAATGATAAACAAGAAGAAGTTTGTTTTACTTTCTTCCGGGCTGCTACTCACCGTTACGGGCCCCCTCTTTCAGCCCCGGCCCCGGGGCTGTAAGCCTAGCTACCCCACCCTCTCGTCGGGCCTGCATAAAAATGAATGACTCATTGCTCAAAATTGTGACACTATGCCCATACAAGTACGTTCATGAGAGTCTCTACTCCTTCTCCTATGACTGTGGAAAGAGGGTCATTATGAGGATCGGAATATTCCATTTTAGAAAGTATTGTAGGAAAATTTATAATCTTTGAGACCCTTTCTGTTCTTTTGGGCCCTTTCTGTTCTATTTGGAAATCAATAAGCTCATATTATGAAGACCTAGATTTTTGACGTTATTTCAGCGGGCTATGAGTTATGTTCTTGAAATATTTGTTTTACATCAGCCTCCTAATAACTATTCTTATTCAATATTTGTTTTACTAAAACAATTTTTCTCCTGCTGTAACTTTACAAACTATCAAAACAAAATTGACGATACTAATCAAAAAATCAACTCAGGACTATTTTTATTTTGCTTAAAAATTTTTTTACTTGTATAGGGTAATTAAACTGAACCCCAAAATAGAATACATTTTACCACTTCCGTTCCTCTTTTTAAATTAGTACATTAGTAAAATTAAAAGTAATAAAATAAATATAAATTAATTTCTAACTTGGGACTGAACAACCCGTGGTCGCTCGCTACTTTGTTATTTTATTATAATTATCTTATTTTTTTAATTTTATTTTTAGAAAAATTTACATATTTTATGAATATATTAAATTATAATTTTATTAAAAAATATTATTAATTATATTACGCGAGCACAAAATATGCTCATGAGCTGTGGGTGTCTGGACTGGATGGACTGCGCTGGCGGTACCCACCCTAGTATTATGATTTGTAATAATTAATGTCAACTTTTCAAAAATTTAACGTCCGTAAGATATTTTCGCTTTTTGTTTTGGTAAAATAAAAGTATTATAATAATTACTTAGTTATGTTAATTTACAGTTCTTAATTTAGTTTAGCTTTGTTGTATATTTATTTTTAAATAAAAATTTTTTGTTAATTAAATTTAGTTTTCATTCCATAAAAAGAAAATGTTTTGCGTTTTTTTATTACATAAATAATAACAAAATAAGAACTATTTTTATAACATGATTTTTGAACCGATTCAATGTTCACCATTAAGAAATTAGTTTTTAGTTTAGTGTTAAGAAATATGGTATGAGTACATTTTAAATACGAATATGCAAATTAAACTAGTATATGGGTAGTTCTTCAAACGAGGGACGAAAATGGACTTAATTCCAGCCACACAATTTTTTCATGCATTAGATTTGGAAAGTAGTTTTATTTCAAGTTAATGACATTTTTTACACTATTTGAAAGTGGCCAGTCAAAAAATTAAAAATTATAAATTTTATGGCCATTATAAAAAAAGACATCCTGGGAGGTGAAAAAATGAGTAAAAAACTAAAATTAACACAAGAGAATTTCTTATATTTATTTCTATTATTAAGCACAATTTATTAAACTATTAAACAATTGATTAATTTTTATTATTAAACAATTTTTATTATTTTTATTATTAAATTTTTAATTATTAAACAATTGATTATTTATTTAATATATATTATATTTTATATAGTCTTATATATTTTACAGAAAAAAAAGGGAATTTATTACAGTATAAAAATGACATTTACCTAATTTATTTATATGATTTAAGTTTAATCCCGTTTTAGGAGCTGCCAGGAGACTGAGACCACGAGACTGAGAATTCTTCAATATTCTTTAAAAATCGGCTAAATATGGTTTTATATAAAAAAAACAAAAACAGGTCCGCTATTCTAGTACAACATATTTACAACTCATACAACTGAAAAATTTCTTATATCCACAGTATTTTTCACGAAAATGGTGACCAGGATACTGAAAAATTGACTGGACCGAGTACGATCTCACTTACAATGTTAACTGAAATAGTTGATACAGCCTCAAATTAAGTAAAACATGTACTTTATTTTATTTGTTATATTTCAGTTAATTACTATGACAAACGATGATTTAATCGGAATATAAATTTTTTATATTTTTAAGTGTTTTGGTTTGATAGGAGAATGATGCAAAGTTCGGGAGACAAAATTTAATAGAATAAGTTCTTAAAGAAAATATAAAAAATTAAAAAATTATTTATACAATAAAAAAGTACCAATATTATAAATTACTACTGCAGTATAATTTTTTTTATACATTCAGAAAAATAATTATTTAGTCTGCTATGTTTTACTTTGGAGAGGAGACATACCAGGAGACTGAGAATTTTACATTTAAGTGTCATTTTTTATAAAAATATATTTCGAAACCGGGTTATTTTGAGTGACCAGTTAGATGCAGAAATGGTTTACAGTTTCGATCTAGAACAAATGTATTTTTCAAAATATTAATATACAAAATGCGTTGGGCCGTCCAAAATTCCCTCGTTTGAAGAACTACCCATATAAAACTTGCCCATTTTTCCAATGAAAAAAAAAAATACAAAAAGAAATTAAATTTCTAATGATTCGTTTATTGAAAATTACGTCAATAAAATGACAGAGGTTAAACGTGTGTAAGTACCTAACTATATTAGTGTCTATACTTCTCCATTTGATACAAACAGTAACAGCTAAACTAGAAAGGTTTACTTTGTGAAAATCCATATTAACAATATGAGATCGTTGCTTTGTCACATTTCATAATAAAAATCCAATAAAATGTTTTTACTTTTCCTGGGTCCCTATCGACCACTACGGGCCCTCACTCCCAGCCCGAGCGCCGGGGTACAACCCCGGCTGCCCCACCCTTTTGTCGGACTTGCACATGTTGAAACTCATACGTTACGGAAGTAAGGACCACCCCAATTTATATTTGCATAAATAACGTAGCAATGTAACGTAACAAAATTATGTTGGCGTTTCAGAAAGGTCATATAAAATTAGCGTGACTTTCAAAAGGTTAAAAAATTTCCGGTCAGAAATCAAATTACGAGCTAACTTAAAGGAAAAAAAATACGTTGAGAATGAACAAAATTCATTGATTATTGAAAGTGATATTTTAAAGGAAAATTTTCTACGTCAAAAACTTTCTCCACATACCAGGTACTTTTTGTTTCACCTGTGCTATTATGCATATGTTCAGTATGCCTTATAGACATATATATTATGTCTACATGTCTACTACTCATATGTAGAATGAGTACAATTTTATGATTATTTAATACGAATCCTTTTTACTAAATTGAAATTTTTCTCAATTGAAAATTATTCTCATGAAAAGAGGGCAAAAATATGATCCCCTGAAAAAAAAGAAATGGGAGCGAATGAATGGAATAAAGAAAAACAAATACCTAAGGGAATAATTTCTTAAAGAGAAATCTTGAAATAACAAAAAAAAAAAAAAATTGTATTTTTTTGTTTCTGTTTTTATTTATTTATTTTTTCCAATACAGTTAGTGTTGTGCCATTATGTTGAAGATAAAAAATTTTATTTGCGATTATAAAATATCCTGTTTTGTTATGCAATATTTATTTAAAAAAATTAAATTGTTTTGCTTGCAAATATTTCAACACAAGGGTTTTAAAACGAAATTTATTGATAAATCTTATAACTCACTGAAATGTGAAAATACGATAATACTTAACATATTTAACAAAGAATTTGAGTTGTAAATTGCGTAGATACTTTAGCTAGTGGTATAATAAATTGACTTGTTTGTCTAAAAATTTGACTTTACACTCGAATTTGCATCATATTTAATTGTTAAAATTAGATATTATTGATCAAGGTAGTAATATTTATTAATCCATTGTATATTTTTTCTTTAGAACTCAATTATTTTTCGATTTTGACTTTCTGTTCACGTACTATCATCATAATTGCTTTTCTCTTTATTTAGGAGACAGAATCTTATTGGCAACAATTTACTCCTCTGTCAAAATGTGGGCGCAGTTTTACTCTCTGAGCTATGATTACCTTATTGTCGCCCTCCTGTTTTACCCCGTAATTGGGGTAATTTTAGGACGAGATTATTTTGTTTTTGCTTAGAAACCAAAAGAGAAATAAATAAATATTCAAGGGTTATCAGCATATATGTTTATTTAGGGGGCCCAAGACAAAAAAGATGGTAGTACAGCGAACACAGGTTTTCTTGCACTTAACTGATTTCATGGTGTGTTTATATTGAGGATCCTAACAACTATCACGGTAGAAATATATTCACCCACACTTCCAAAGGACAACCTTTTTAGGATCGATTGTCTGTCAGTAAGGTAAATTCTCGATTTACGGAACCTAACGATCAAGTTGTCAGAGCTTTCGGTCAGGCTATTCTGGAGTTTTTTCAACTTTGGCACAATCCAAGTGTTACCCCAATGTTGAAAACTTATATTTTTAAGGTAATAAATTAAAATATAATTATTAAAAATATCAATGCCACAGGGAATTTGTGCCATACCTACCGGTTGTGAAATGTTTGCAGTTTTTCAAAGGCATATGAAAGTTTTCGATGAAATGTTAAGCTAAAAAATCTGTGGTGTAAAATAAACTGTCTTCTCTCCAGACTTCAGTGCAATCACAACTTCAAATCGGCGTCTCTAGAGAGAAACACACATCATACAGTACAGTAGTGTTATATTAAAAAGTTGAAAATCTCGCATGTTCTAAAATTACCCTACCAGTCCGAAAGTTATGTCAAGTTTACGGTATATTAAAAGCTTAGCACTTGAGAGGAGCACCTTAATGGAAGGATAATTTAATTGAAAAAATATATATTAAGCAATTGCATTATGATTTTTGAATTTGATGATTAAAACTGGTACCTCGTAAATGACGTCACAGAAATTGAAATACTAATATGAAGTACTCAGATGAAGGATAATTCAGTTTGGAGACGAAGTAACAAAATTATAGTATAAGAAATAGGACTATAAGACATACATACCATACACGGAGAGAAAATTCCTATAAAAATTACTGTGCTCATACTATATACAATCGACGTGTAACAGGCGAACATATCCAATTTTGGTACGGTAAAATTATAAAAATAATAGTTATATTATTGTAATTTTTATAATTTTACAGTACAAAAATTGGATATGTTCGCCTGTTACACGTCGATTGTAGTATGAGCACAGTAATTTTTATAGGAATTTTCTCTCCGTGTATACCATGCCATTATAACATTTTTCCTTCTACAAAAGTAGTAAACAGAATGTCTTTCATCATGTCCAATAATGTTGATTTAGAAAATTTGTAGCTAAAAGTTATCTTCTCTAAAGGATGCATTAAGAAATAATGGATCTTGAAATTTTCGTACTACCAATAGTTTCTAGACATATTACTTACACTAAATTAAAATCCGTATTATCGAACGAAATACTCCATAAATGTAACAAATATTTATTTGTTAGAAAAATAGATCACAATGTAGTGTTCCCCATATAATCGTATTAGTATATCCTTTGTATATGTTACGTTAAATTTTATTTGCAATCCTGTTTTCTTGGCTGATATGTAAGTACTTAAACGGAAGTCGTAGATCTTGTTCTAAAACATTTATTTCTATCTCGGTGTCCATCGATTCACCTGTTGTGTCCTTTTGCCTTCTATTATATACACAGTTCGACAATTCATCACATTGTTTCGATATACAAATACGTACACACTTCGATAAAATTGATTTTTATTAAGACAGTTTTTCTTTCATTGGGTGTTTCTCGGTCCTGATGATGTCCTGGCTTTATTCGAGGGATTCATCTTCTCTTTCCTTTGTTCTGCCGTCCAATATATTATGCACAACAATGTTTCTTAATGTTACGTTAAAAGGTTTTCAACGTTGTCGCAATTTGTTGAAGGTATTGTGATCGACATAAGTAAGTGGGAGGTGATTTTCAAAATGTTCTTTACTAAATAAAAGTTTTTACGACATGTAAAATGTAATTATAATGACAAAAAGAAAAAAAAAGAACAGAAGATATCAAAAGACTGGGTAAGTAGCTACAGAATACAATAGAAATAATCATGAAGTCACCCTCTATTTCTTGTAAAGGAACTAAAAAAAATAACTAATTTACATACGTTGCAAGTATTTGTGGTTTTATTATTATTAGTAGCTTATTAAATAAAGAGAATATAGGTATGTTAGAGTAGTACCATCTTTTCAAAATCATGGAATACTAATAATTTTGCAAAATTCTTGTGGCACATGGTAAATGCAATATATTAAACAAGTAGTAAAGTGCAATTTGTGCGTATAGGTATGCAATTCCAAGATATATTATAGTTCAACAGTAAGTGCTGAAATGAATTTTGGAACTGCAAGATTAGAATGAAATTATCGTGAGATAAAATTCTTTTTTACAACAGTTATCTTACCTTAATACGTAAAAGTAAAGAGCTGTACTGGGCTTTTATAATGGTATCTAGAGAGATATGCTTTTAATAACGTTTTTCTTCTAAAATTCTAAGCTTTCGCTAACGTAACACAATTACACAAAGTCGAAAAATTATTTAAAAAAGTCATGATTGTGAGAAAATTCATCCAACAAACTTGTAAATATCGAAATATTGCTTGCACCTTAGTTCAATCATTTATAGTAGGTAATCCAACTATAATGAGTTTTCACAAATTAAAAATGCCCCTGTTGCAGCATCTGCATACACAGCGAATTTCCAAATATTGGGTACTGGAGGATCTCATCTAAAACCTGTATCCATTTAAAACAGTTTATGTTCTAACAGTGAAACAATTTTCAAATTCAGTTCAGTAGTTAATTTTTAGTGCTTTTGGGTCCTATATATATATATATATATATATATATATATATATATATATATATATATATATGTTATAATAACAATAGCTCTGTCTCACCTTTTTAAATTCAAATTGGCCAGATTTTTTAAGAATACGTTATGGAAAGGAAATTTTTGTATGATGCCCTCCTTTAGAGAGAAAATATAATTTACATATATTTGCATACCTAGAAAAAAAATCGAAAACTATAGTGATGTAATGTAATTATATGTTATTAAATGGATATATGCTAGACTATATGACATTCATTAGGGTCCTGAGGACCCAAAAGCACCAAAAATTAACTACTGAACTGAATTTGAAAATTGTTTCACTGTTAGAAACATATATATATATATATATATATATATATATATATATATATATATATATATATATATATATATATATATATATATATATATATATGGAATAACTAACTATCACTTGTTTTGTCTAGAAAAAAATTACTAAAACGATGAAACATTTATTGTAAAAAAATTCAGCAATTTTCTCAATTTTTCTCAAAAGCTAGTTCACTTAGTACAATATTTTAAAAGCTCATCTTATGTAATTTTTTACGCCCTTTTCGATAGTGTCAAAAAAAATTAAATTAAAAAAAAATTAAATAAACAAAAAAGCACTAAAACTGATGAAAAATGGCGAAAAATGGCCAAAAAACCTATTTCTGAGCATCCGACGTGTCTGGCTAACGAACTTAGCCGAGACAGTCCGGATTCCAGTTCGCATACCAAATTTCATATGCATTAAACGTTCCGTTCGAGAGTTATCGTGTATATATATACATATATATATATATATATATGTATATATATATACATATATATATATATATATATATATATATATATATATATATATATATATATATTATATATATATACATACATACATACATATATACATATATATACAAATATATATTAGTCGACGATAATATATATATATGTACGAGACAATTAACAAAAAAAAAAAAAAAACAATTATAATTTCAAATATATTTAACACCGTTTCCCAGCTCCTACATCTACCTCATACAATCACCGGTACCTCCACCATAAGAGCAATAATGTTAATGTTGAAATAGCATTTTATAATTTTACAGACAAAGCGTATCTACATATATAGCAACTCATTGCGTACCCTATTAATTTAAAAATTATGGAAGAAAGCACAGCCAAGAGATATGAAGGAATGAATAGAAACTGGCGACTATGTTTGCACAAACATGCATACATATGTTTATATGTTTATTTGCTTTTTGCGTTTATTTTTTCCCATTTCTGGAATCCTCGACATAAAAACGTTTGGTAGTGTACATTAAACGCTGAGTAAATACTAACAATTATGTTTATTTAGCATTAGCTGTTTATATCAACGGCTGCTCACATATTTGCTTTCACCAGGGCACCGGAGCGCGTCTATCTTATGTACGTAAGGATTTTCTTTTAACAGGATGTTTAAGATGATAACGTAGCATTTGAAATAATTGCTAATATCGTGTTTGTTCTTGTTGAAAATTTTAATAGTATATTACGTATAATAGAGGTTGGACGTTACACATTAAACGCGAGCGAAAAGTGCGTAATTGTACGACTGTGTAATATACATTATAATCGAGTCATGTACTATACTTTATCTACGACTAGTATAAAACTCAATAAAATAATATAAATTATACAAGATTTTAATACAGTAAAATTATATGGAATTCCAAACGTATTAAAAAAATTCCAACCTTCAGTTGTTAGGTAAAAATTCTGCAATTTTAATACAAATACACAGTATGAAAATTAATAGAAATGTAATAAGCTGTGGTTCTTTACACTACGTCGTGTGTAAAGTACAATGAAATGAAAGATATAAGACAGTTCGGCAATGTTCGTCAATCCGAAAATAATCGAATTTTATGGGAGGAGTTGCAGCTCAAGGTTTTGCATACATACTATATGTTTCAAAACGTATATACTTACTTAGGTTTTTAAATGGTATTGATTAGGACTAGAACAGAGATTGTAAATGTAGCAACTTCTTCATTTTCCAGTAGTTCAGAAAACTTTTTATTAAAACCGGTTAACCAGTAATTTACCGGAATTTTTGTACATTATAAACTATAAATACTGAAACTATAAATATTTTGGCAAATCAATTAATAATTTACGGTCACTTTTTTATCTCCAAAATAATATAAATTCATACAAGAAATAAAAATTACCTTTTAAACTAACTCTGCTCATATATTTTCATTTGAAATTATTCTAAGCCTCACCTTACACTGTCCACTTGATCGTATGAATATCAGTGTTCAAAATACTCACGAGTACCTATTTTTTCAGTAACTTTTTCGTTGTCCTATGGTTCATGCAATATTAATATCTATTTACAATAATTACAAAACATTTACAATAATTATATAATGTTCTTAATACAAAAATACTTGTATGGCAAATTACTGCATTTAATAGTCTGAACGGTGTAAACTAAGTTAAAAGCATTTCACATTCGAGTGATTTCGTGATTCACGAATATTGACGAGTGGATGTATATTTGTCATTACACTGTACAAAATTTTTATGAATGATCCAGTTTTAAACCGCAAATCGAAAACCGAAAAGACACACTTTTGATTTAGCTATACATTTATTTTGTGGAAATGAGCACAATGTCTAATTGACTTGGCTCAGAAGGTGTTATTGGTATTTTTAATGTCTTGTTATAGAATTTTTGTTGGGGAATGACATGGGGACTCTCTAAGTATGTATACTGAGGTCCAGCTATATGAATTTCTGGATAATGTACAAATATGTTACAGAATTTATGGCAATCTCGTTATAAGTATATAATTAATATGTAAATGCGGTAAGTTTTAGATATTCTGATAACGTTTCTGCTAGTTCTGGTTAAGTTAAAAAGAAATAAACAATTTGTAGGAGAAGTTGTAGTTCAATGCACAGAAAACGTATACCTACTAGTGTAATCTTCAACAGTGAATCCCTTATCATTTAATAGGGTATGATCAAGATTTTCTTCAGAAAAAATTTTGCTCAGTGCCCAAATTGTGGTTCATTTTCACATATTTTACGCCCTTCTTTGCAATTTCGATGTATTTTTTATAGTGTTTGTAAGGTCATTTTAACCACTGATTCGACAAGCTCCGTCTACACTGCCTGTAAAATTTAAAACACAAGTAACATTTGATGCGCTCAAAGAAATGACGGTTGACCATTTCAAATTATATTCATAATTAAATTTCTCCCGTATCCTTATGTCCGTCGTGGGACAATACACATTAACATAACTTACGCTTAGAACTTTCAACTTTGTGCTCCATTCTACAAAATACATATTTTTTCCATCGTCCAAATACATCTGAGACGTCTGGTAGGTATTTTCTGTCACTGTCAAGTAAATAAATCACGAAAACGTAGCTATAAAATAAATATATACCAGTTCTTTCTTTTTAATACACAGGCGAGGCAACCCATGATAAGACAGTATAAGTGTGGATTTGTAGATATAAACGATGTCGGTCATTACAAAGACAACACATTAAAAGACGCATTTCTGTTTCACCCAGGTATATGTTATGTCATTAACTCCTATTACGACAGTAAGTACTACAATCTAATTCCCTATTTTATTTTATGATATTCGCATTAATAATGTTCTACTAAATTGTATTATTACTGTTGTTACGGTAGCAACGTTTTCACTAGTAAACAATTGCGGACTCTAAAAAAAAGTTGAGGAAATGAAGAGTAATTGCAGGTATACCTGCATAAAAAGCTTACGACATATAGAAATGGTAATGAGGAATTTTATTTGAAGACGAGAAATTTATATAGCGTAACTTCAAAAATGTAAACTTTACCGCATCGATGCAGCATCATGACTTTTCTGATGCGTCTAATACTACATGATGCGCTGCTGATGCTTTCTTGAAATTTGATACACATTAGATGTTTTTGAACGGGATATTGGCATCATTTAGCCTCTGATTTGGCTATAGATAAGACAGATAATGTAGCATGATAGACTATAGATAATATAGCAATACAGTCCTTGTATATGTATATTATCTTTGAATTTCAACTTAAACCTACTTGGAATTGAAAATTTTGAAATTATTTGAATAAAAAATATTACATACCTATTTTGAGTGCAAGATGTATTCAAATCGTTTAAACAATTTTAATGAAAGGTAAATACATTCATCTTTTTCAACAATTTGTTTTTTGGAATTATTCCTGTTGGTGTTAATACCTACATAATATGGCAAGTAGTTATAATTCTACATTATACACATGACATGCATCTTGGATACGCTTCACCAAATTTCTTGATGCGTTGTTTGTTTTGACGTATCAAATGCAAAAATGAACTTTTGATTTTTCGTTGTGATGCGTCTGATGCGTTTTTGAACTTTTGACTCTACCTCATGCAAGCAGTGATGCATTCTTGAAGTTAGCCATAATTATAGACTTTGCATTACAACGAAATTGAGATAATTCAAAAACTTATGTGTATATAATAAAAGCTACAAATTGAGAAAGTTGTACTCAATTAGTGCTATATCAGTTGCTTTGTGCAATCTGAATCACTACTATCGATGGTTTCAAGTGTAAGGCCGGGCGCACATTGAGACGATGTGGCACTCGTGAATGTGACACAGAAACTGCGCGATGCTGCGCGACATTGTAACACGTTCTCGAGTTTTAGTTGATTTTATTCCGTCGAAATGAAAACAATTGAAGAAACTGAAGAAAAACAGTGCTGCCCTACTATGCTTTGCTTTTAAATTCGTGCTATCTCGTTCTACAACAAGAGTCACAGAAACTGCGCTGCTCTGCCTGCGTTAACTGCGTTTCAATGTGCGCCCGGCCACACAGTTTATTTATCGTGCTATTCTGCCCTGCCCTGCTTTGTTCTACTTTGCCCTGCCCTGTGTTTACGGCGTGACGCAGCTCAATGTGCGCCTGGTCTAATGGTGCGAGCATGAGAATGTAGTTGACGTAGTTGACATTCTGTCGATCGGATTTGTCGACTAATGCAAACAAAATTGAATCAAAATTCAATATTTTGAGTTCTTAGTCTAAATAATTTAATGAATATACATCATGCTTAGACTACTTCTCAGTTTGAGTACCTACAGAATCTCACTCAACCGTCATTCGAAAACTGATTCGTATCTGTTTACTATTGAACTATTCGTCTCACCAACCGTACTTTTGTTCATTTCACAGATATATAAATTATGTTGGAATTAAAAAAAAAAATAAATTATACAAATAATTATGATACAGCAATATAAATAAATTATGTTGTACTTATTAAAATGTATAAATAATTTATGCAGATTTTATAGGTGATTTTATGAAAATGTGATATATAGATGTATTCAACTGGAACAATACTATATATTAAAATTATTAACATGAATGAATATATTATATGCATGTTATAATCCTTTATTATATAAATATAGTATTCAAAGTAATATCTACAGTTACCTAGAACAGAGCAGAATAAGAAATTCATAACAAAAAATCTTAATCCTTAAATTGTAGCCCGTTAAATCCTTAATCTATAATTATTATCTCTTATAATATTCCTTACTTATGTATCCGTTTATAGTACATTTACACAAATTCTGCTGGATGATGTTGGTCATTTTTTATTTTAAATATATAAGCTCTACCAGCGTCTTGCAGGTTTAAACTCACGGTTGGAGAACTAAAATATTTGAGATAAGCATGCGGCCATGTTATATGAAATCTAATGGAATGTTACTGACCCAAATGCGTCAAAAATTAGCTACCCAATTTTGACAATATTTTCGCTCGTAAATCTTTGGAAATTCGCTATATTATGGAGGATATTGTGACAAGGGTGTTCTACAGTGTAGCACTATTGTTCACTAGTTACTGTAAATATTAGTCTATTAGGTAGCCATACACGAACAGACTTTCTGAAGGATCTAATCCTCCGGACTGACTCCTACGGATCTCATAAGACTAATTCCGACAGATTTGATCCTAAAGTTAGAATACTAACACAAAATAAAAATCCGTTTAAAATTGACGAAACTAGTCCTTGACCGGATCAGTTCCGCTAATTAATGCTTAGTTATCCGTCACTTTTAAAGGATTCGATCTGTATGAGGTAGGTAGATCCTTCGCCCCTGTCAACATGATTTGAGGACCAACGGATATTTTAAACTGTAACGAGTAAATTCAATTATTATAAAGTGATAAATTTTCATATTAAAATTAAATTGTATTTTTAATTTAAAATTTAATAATATCATGTCGAGAAAGAAATCTACTAAATTCTTGTTATTTTCTAATTTTAAAAATTTGAATTTTTTTAAAATTAAAATAAAATTTCGAATTTCTCATAGCCATTATTTTTTAAATTGTTTCCGAGACTATTAAATAATTTATATTTAATAGTCTCGGAAACAATTTAAAAAATAATGGCTATGAGAAATATTTTTTCCCCCCAAAATAAAAATTTTTACGCACATTGTACGTTTTAGAGCTCCCTGAACAATTTTGGTTTGGTATCTGTCTGTACGTCCGTCTGTCTGTCCATCTGTGTGTCGCCAGTTTGCACCAAGTGGCATAACTTCTGAACTGTTCGATTGTTTTTAATGAAATTTTCAGAAATTGTGTAGTTTGGTTCCTAAATGGTCCCCAATGAATTTAATCAAAATCGGAGTAACGGTAGCAACGCCGCTACGATGTCATTCCAAATTTGCACCAAGTCGCATAACTTCTGAACTGTCCAATTCTTTTTTATGAAATTTTCAGAAACTATGTAGTTTGGTTCCTAGATGGTCCCCTAGGAATTTAATCGAAATCCGAGTAACGGTAGCTACGCCGCTACCATGAAATCCCATTAAACGCCAATATTTAATTTACTGCTAGTCCCATTTCGCTCAAATTTTTAGGCTATTTTGGGGATTAGTTTCTAAAATATTTTTTCTATTATTTTATAATATAGCCTTTAAGTATTTTGAGTTACAACAATTTTTTATGAACTTTAAGGGGGAAATATAATTTCTCGATATATATATTTGGCAGGATACTGTTTTGAAGACTTTTACGAGTACGAGGAAGCTGTGTGCCACACCCCATTGGCAGTGTATTTTTATTTGTGTATTCTTGGTTTTTTATTTTCATAAATATAGCTGAGCTTTATAAAGTTCAATAAATTCAGTAATAATAAGTTTAGTCCACTCAATTGCATGTATTTATTAAAATAAAAATAAAATTAAGAAGAAAAGTGTACGTAATTTTTACGCGAAGAAAAAAATACGCCACTCATAAATATTCTTTATAAAATAAAATAAAAACGTGCATTCTGCAACAAGTAATATTTATAAACAAACGAATTAGTTCCGTTCATAGCTAATAAACATTCGGAACAGAACCGCCGGATCAAATTCAACAGTTCTGATCTGACAGATTTAATCTGTAATCACGTTCTTCCACACATGAACGGACTTTATAGCAGACTTGCTCCGGTAAAAGTCCGCTCGTGTATGGCTAGCTATTACTGCAAACACGTATATCAGTTAATAAACTTTTTATTCAAATGTTTTTAGTTATCAAAAAAAATTTTATTTGTTTGGGTAACTTTATATTTATATAGGTGAAATTAACTAAATATGATCTGACGTCATTAAACAAATGTAACAAGTGGAGCAAATGGAGCAAAATTTGACCTACCAAATGTTCTCCCTCTTTTCCTTTTTGTTATTAGCGAATTTCCAGCATGGAATTCAGCTATTACAGCCACTGTCATGACGCGACCTGGGCCCGGGACTATGGCAGAAATTTGTTTTGAGGTCCCTAGAAACCGAAAATAATATTCACTAAAATTTATGTATATATATATATATATATATATATATATATATATATATATATATATATATATGTATGTATATATATATATATATATATATATATATATATATATATATATATATATATATATATATATATATATATATATATATATATATATATGTCCGCGCCATAACTCTCAAACGAAGTATCCAATTTTTACGAAACTTGGTGCGAACATTGAAAGTCCAAACCCTTGGATGAGTTCGTCAGCCAGACAGGTCGGATGCCAAGAACATGGTTTTTGTTCAGGCAAAAAATTAGTTTTTTGCAAAAATTTCCACTTATTCAAAAATTAAACACCATTTAAAAGGAAAGAAATTATTACATAAATAAGGTCTTTACACTTTTTGTCAATGTCAACTAGTTTCCGAGAAAAACAGAAATTCGCTATGTTATGCAGGATGCTGCGACAGGAGTATTTTTATTTTAGAGTAATTACTTATAGTAACTTAAATGTGTAAGTTCGTCTACTTTTGCTTCATTTGTTAATGACGTCAGACCAAGTTTGGTTAACTTGATTTTTAGTATCGCAAATTATAACAAGTTTTTAGAGAAACAATTTCGAATTTTTCTTTTTTTTTTTCTTTTGAGACACTTTATTCTCGTTGTTTAACTTTTAATAAATTCATTTACAACTGAACTCAAGTAGCGCGCGAAAAGACATTCAGTTTTTATAATGAAATAGTCACATAAAACACTTTGCTTAACGATGTTCCACTTCTTATGTACACTATTGTCATAATTCACTTATTAGTTTAACATATTATTTCGCACCAAAACAACTGCAATATGTCTACACATGTACATATATAGGTGTAAGTATGCTTACGTGGATAAAACGGAAATAATACGGAACAATAAAGTGAGAGAGCTTGTACACAAAAAAGGGAGAAAGAGATAACAACGAACAAATTATGGTGATGTGTACAAAACAGTTAATAACCACAAGAATTATGATACTACAAGTATTACATGTATAGTTGGTATAACGGCAAACTAATTTTACTACTGTCGGGCTTCCCAGTCGTCGGATATAAGGTCGATGCCGGCGGATGAGGGAGGAGGGTATATATGCATATATACATACATATGAATGAACCTAGAATGGACGTAACAAATGAAAGGAAAAACCCAACAGTCGATGTTGGTGTTAGTTTAAAATTAACTTTATCTATTATGGAATGTCAAAAATTTTAAATAGTTTTTAGTTTCGAAAATTCTCTAATATTATTATGCAATTAAACTTTGTTTGTAACATATTTTATGCAAATAATACATATTATATTGTTTGGGAGAGATTTTTAAAACATTTTATAAATATTTGTTTAATTACTAATAATAGTTTGAAAAGTTTGGTATAATACTATATTGTGAGCATTCAGTGTTTTAATAAATTACTTTCAGATCATTTATCTATTTCATAGCGAAATTTTTAATTATATACTCCAGGTATTTTTTAATTGGTTATTTTAACCTTTAGAGTTTAGTTTACCGACTTACTTTAAGCCATCCATTTTACTAATAGGGTGAATGCGGGATAGATGCCGCACATTTTGAAACACTTGATAATTCTTAAAGTATGCATTTAATTGATTTGAAATTTGGTACACAATAGACGTAAACATTGTTCTTTAAAATTATTTATAAATGATTTTAAATTTTGAGTCATAAAGGATTCATAATTAACATTTTTGTAGAGCCTGCAAAGCGGCGTCTCTCCCACACCTATGGGAGAGATGCCGCATCAAGAAAGGTGAGACGTCGCATAGTTCATATCAAAAATTTTGTATTTTACACGCATCTCCATAAATGATGCATGCCATATGTAACCATTTTTGGCACTTTATACATCTTAACCAGTTAACTTTTTTTTGTTTCTGAGTACTTTTCAAAACATTCGGTACACAGGCAATCATCATTATTTTCGTTATCTTCATTAATATGAAAGTTCTTCCTGATCCATTAATGAATCATTTATATTTACGTGGTATAATTAACAGTCCAACAAAAAAAATTGCATAATTAAGGTATAAGAGTCTATGTTTTTAACATATAATATGATGCGGCATCTATACCAACTTTAATGCGGTATCTCTCCTTTTTGTTGGGATAGATGCCGCATGTTGCTATAGCAAGCATTGTGCGGAATTCTAGCCTAAAATTTTATACAGTACTTTTAAAATATACCTAAATTAATAACAAAACGCATTTTCATTAAAATAATGAAATATACATTCTTAAATTCTAATGAATTAAATGCTTGATAAAATATTATGTTAAAAAACTTACTTTTCAATTATAAAAAGTTGGATAATTATTAAACTGATGGACTAATCATAAATGTTACCATATACAGCTTAAATAAGTAACTTATTTTAAACATATAATCCATTAATAGCGCTGGCTATCAATAAACGGACGAACTATGGCTACTGCGGCATCTCACCCGCACTTACCCTACGTTCTGTCATCAATATATTTCAAATTATAAAAAATAAAAAATTAAATATGTATAGCTTCAACCTAAAATCATTAAATTTACGAAATACTTTTTTCTTAATGCAGTATTCCTCAAATTTTTTTCTCCGCGTTCCTCTGTTTAGCCATAAATTCAAATTTTTACCTCTTGCAAAAATCTACGAAAAATAGATCGTAAGAAACGATGTCATGTTAAATAACAAGACATATAAGACATATTTCTTGTTAGTAAAAAAATACCAAATCAGAAAAAATCAACTCAACTATGTAGTCTATTTTCAATTATATAGTTTATATTTGCCAAAACTTCTGAATGCTATTAAAGAAACTTGAGAATTCATTTTCCAAAGATCCATCCTTGTAATTGATAAAAGCAAATTAACCGCTTTACGTGACAATTCACGAAATTGACTTCAACTTACTATTCAAAGAAAAGTATTTATAGGGTAAGTGCAGGTGAGATGCCGCAGTAGCCATAGTTCGTCCGTTGATTGATATATAGCGCTATTAATGAATTATATGTTTATAATGAGTTACAAATTTAAGCTGTATATGGTAACATTTATGATTAGTCCATCAGTTTAGTAATTATCCAACTTTTTATTATTGAAAAGTAAGTTTTTTTAACATAATATTTTATCAAGCATTTAATTCATTAGAATTTAAAAATGTATGTTTCATTGATTAATGAAAATGAGTTTTGTTATTAATTTAGGTATATTTTAAAATTACTGTATAAAATTTTAGGTTTGGAATTCCGCACTATGCTTGCTATAGCAATATGTGGCATCTATCCCAACAAAAAGGAGAGATGCTGCATTTAAAGTTGGTATAGATGCCGCATCATATTACATGTTAAAAGCATAGACTTATATACCTTAATTATGCAATTTTTTTTTTTTTTTGGACTGTAAACTATGCCACGTACATATAAAAGATCCATTAATGGATCAGGAAGAGTCATCATATTAGTGAAGATAACGAAAATAATGATGATTTCCTGTGTATTGAATGTTTTGAAAGGTACTCAGAAACAAAAAAAAAGTTTACTGGTTAAGATGTATAGAGTGCCAAAAATGGTCACATATGGTATGCATCATTTATGGAGATGTGTGTAAAATACAAAATTTTTGATATCAACTATGCGGCGTTTCACTTTCTTTGATGCGGCATCTCTCCCATAGGTGTGGGAAAAATATTAATTATGAATTCTTTATGACTCAAAATTTAAAATTATTTATAAATAATTTTAAAAAACAATGTTTACATTTATTGTGTACCAAATTTCAAATCAATTAAATGTATACTTTAAGAATTATCAAGTGTTTTCAAAATGTGCGGCATCTCTCCCGCATTCACCCTATATTCAGTTCAGTAATTTTTATCACCAAATAATTCGGATAATATTATTTCATGCTGCTTAATAACTAGACTGGAATCTACACTTGTTGAAATCGAAAATGAATTCTTTTTTTCATCCTCCACCCTCATTTAATACTGCTAAACAACATCGGTATTAAAACCGAATAGTTTTCTAATTAATTTTTCCGAAATTGCATAAATATATACGTATCCCCTACACCTGATTGACGTATTCTACTTTGAGAAATACTGCCTTGTACATATGTATAAATCTCGACGAATATCGGAATTTTTCTTTCTGGCTTACCAAAGAAACTTTTCACTTATTCATCTGATTTTTTTTAATAAGCTTCCAAACACGTTCATCTTAAATGTCATACATTGTAAAGTGATAAAACGTTAGCTTCTAAAAAATAAACTGAAATGAAATGATTTATGAACCGAAAAGTAACACATGTTTTGAATTGGTAGCGCCTGTTCATTTGAAAAATGTTAACGAACAAACGTAAAGTGTAGAAAATTCAATGATTGTTTTAACCAAACGATTCGACCACGGAGCTGTGAGCGGCGAGTCAGCTAGGTTAACAGACCCGTGCCGTCCCGTCGCGGTGGTGACGGTTGAGTGTTGTTTGTTGTTCGACGACGCACATGAGAAGTTAGCGGTTGAGTTTGGTGGTCGAGTTATTGGTTCGTACTACGAACACAAATGCTACTACGATTGTGCTAGTGTGGTGTTGTTTTGTGTTCTACATAAGTTCACTGAAGTGACTTAGTGTCATGCAAACTTTTCACCAACATATCGCCGGCCGTCTATGTGTTAAATTATTACTGCAACAGCACAATATGTCATTCATCGCCCCATAACATTTTCCCCGCACTCCGTCACTATACTCTATTCGTGATGTCACCGTTGTCGTGTTTGTAAGAGTATTTTTTCCTTTCTTTTTTTAATTGATTAGTTTATGAGCATTGAGAAAGCAGTACGGTTAAATGAAAAAATGGTTTTAAAGATCCTAACCAAATAATTATGAGGCTCATTTATAAAGAATGTTTTTTTCTTTCACAATCGAGCAAGTAAATTACCTATTTGAGGAAAAATTATTCACAGTTACTGCTCTTAGCTTGAAATTTAAAATAGGGTGAATGCGGGAGAGATGCCGCACATTTTGAAAACATAATTCCTAAAGTATGCATTTAATTGATTTGAAATTTGGTACACAATAAATGTAAACATTGTTCTTTAAAATTATTTATAAATAATTTTAAATTTTGATATATAAAGAATTCATAATAAATATTTTTGTGGAGGCTGCAAAGCGGCATCCCTCCCACACCTATGGGAGAGATGCCGCATCAAAGAAAGTGAGACGCCGCATAGTTCATATTTTTGCATTTTACACACATCTCCATACATGATGCATGCCATATGTTACCATCTTTGGCACTTTATACATCTTAACCAGTCAACTTTTTTTTTGTTTCTGAGTACTTTTCAAAACATTCAATACACAGGCAATCATCATTATTTTCGTTATCTTCACTAATATGAGGGCTCTTCCTGATCCATTAAGGGATCTTTTATATTTACGTGGCATAATTTACAGTCTAAAAAAAAAAGCTTGCATAATTAAGGTATATAAGTCTACGTTTTTAACATGTAATGTGATGCGGCATCTATACCAACTTTAAATGCGGCATCTCTCCTTTTTGATAGGATAGATGCCGCGTGTTGCTATAGCAGGCATAGTGCGGAATTCTAACCTAAAATTTTATACCGTACTTTTAAAATGTACCTAAATTAATAACAAAACTCATTTTCATTAAAACAATGAAATATGCATTCTTAAATTCTAATGGATTAAATGCTTGATAAAGTATTATGTTAAAAAAGTTAGTTTTCAATTATAAAAAGTTGGATAATTACTAGACTGATGGACTAATCTTAAATGTTACCATATACAGCTTAAATAAGTAACTTATTTTAAACATATAATCCAATATTAGCGCTATCTTTCAATAAACGGACGAACTGTGGCTACTGCGGCATCTCTCCCAAGACGGCATCTCTCTCGCACTTACCCTAAAAAGAATTCACTTTGTATTTGTATTTTCGTAAAGGCTTCGTAAATATTACAGTCGATAATTATGTAGAAGCAGGACTCCATCTATTTTTGACTATAAATAAAATACTAATGGTCCGATTTTATTGATTTCTTTAAGTGTTTGGCATTAGTTAAAGAATACTTGGAAATCCTGGAGTTGGAAAGTGAAGTTACGGTGTGCAGACTAGAAACCATTACAATCCTATTTCCTAAAAATAAGAAGGGTGCTAGTAAAACAACAATAATTAACACCCTGTCCAAGGGAGATAATGTAGTGGAGAGATATGAAACCTTAAGAGAAGTGAAGAACCAGATGATAGAGAAAAACGAAAAAGGGTGGCCATACGGAAATTGGACGGAGAGAATATTACAAAGTAAAGAAAAATTCTGAATCTTTGTATCCTTATATTGTTCTCATTCTACACGCCACCATTCTGTGAGGTTTAACAGGAGTCAGATAATGAACGGAAGTAATCGAAAATAATACGTTGAGAGTCGACAAGTAGATCGGTAAGGCAAATCAAGATGTCGACATAGGAACCATGTTGAATCCTAGAAACTTCTAATGTGATATAGACAAACTGAAAGGTCAGCTTTGCTGAATAAAATATAAAAATTGTATTTACATATTACCATTAAAATATATTACTTTGAATACGTATCAACATATTTACAAATGTCAAATAACTCTTACTTTCTACTAATTTCTCAACTTTTTCAGTTAAGTCACTATTGTACAAATATTTTCGTTAAAGAGATAAAAGTAATTATACAGATAAAATTTAATGAAATCAAACATGACTACTTAAATGAAAATAATTTTTACCTTTAAAAACATTTTCAAACTACTTCATCTATGGGTATGAACCGTTCAAGTCCGGTTCATTGGCGAAAAATGTGAACTATTGCTGCTATTACATGGGATATTATTATGTAAAATAGCTAACTAAATATTAACATTAAAATTAACATAGTAACATTATACAGTGAACCTTCACCGTTATCAGGTAGTGATAACTTTATTATCCTTTATTCCCTTCAATGGTTATTATTCGATTATAAGTTTTTTAATTAACCAGTACACACAGGGCTGGATCTAGGGGGGCAGCGGGGGCTTGTGCTCCTCTACAAGTTTTTAGGGGCGCCAAAAACGGGCTTGAGGTTATTTTTTGCTCGTTACTTAATTTTTGCAGGGGAAAATTTAAAAAAGATCGGTGCGCCAAAAGTGTGTTTAATTTGGTGTTTTTCTCGGGGACGGCGCCAACAGCAAAGTTTGCCCTCTTCGAAATAGCTGTAGGTCCGGACCTGAGTACACTTTACTTACTATCATAAAATTAGCCATTTAATTTTTTTATATTAACTTGTGCAATACCAAAATATTTTTAGTCAGGTCGAGTATAGAATTTTATACCACAAGAAAATTTACAGTCGAAATCGTACTAATTAAATGGTTAAATAATTTAATCCTTTACCAGAATTATGAATTTTTGTTGAACTTATACGATCAATGTTAATATTTAGTTAGCTATTACGATAACTAATTATAACGACATAAACAATTTTTAAAATTTATAATCAATAAACTTGAGTACTGTCAACAAAATTTGTAGGATTTCCAAACGACCATCATTGGACCTGTAAAATCAAAAAGTTTGTGACTTATGTCTAGCATAACTTTGGATATGTAAATGTCCGTTTAATTACCAACAATTTATTTTACTTTGAAGAAGAATGGATTATTAAAGGAAATTTATTTGAATTTTCACACTGAACTACAAAATTCAGTGTCGATACTTTGACAAGTAAAGTTATTTAAGGATATCGAGATCTCAAATGTTGTTCACAAAAATACTTTATTATACGTGTATTTTCCGACCAGTTAATAATTGCCTTTTGTTAAATAAAATACTGTCCTTTTTTTATGAACTAATACACAATAAATTTGAAAATAAAAAAAAAAAGAAATTATGTGCATTATGGGCGCAAGCTAAAAAGAACTTTTTTATCTACATCTGCATTTAGCTTTGTCTATCATTCACTCCTATAAAAACCTAATTACTTGGTTTGGTTGGTAACTTTGGAAATAATACAATTTGTGTTCTCCTCACCTCAGTTTCTGGAGGTCTTTTGAGCTTGCTTCCATAATACTTCAGTTTCATTTGGGATTATCTTGGGACATTTGTTCGTTTCACTTAAACATTTTTAGTCGAATTTTCTCCGAAAAATTAGACTTATACAGTCTATACGATAAGAGCTGCGAGAGGCGAGACCAGGGGCGCTATCCGTTTTCGGACCCGTAGAACACGATTATGTAAAAAAAAAGATGTCTGATATATATATATATATATATATATATATATATATATATATATATATATATATATATATATATATATTTTCCCGCAACCTTTTAATATGTGTAGGGCCCCCCTATGGAAGTTAAGAGATGAAATTTGGTAAGTGGGGCTTATTCCGACGCACAACAATACTATCAAAGTGGGGTCAAATTTTGGGCAAATTTTTTTTCGGACCCGACCTTTAAGGGGGTGGTGGGGGGCGGAAAAGCAATAAAACTTTTCCAAACCCGTTTTAAATAATGTTTCGGTCAATTATCTACAACATATCCAAAATTCAGCTTCCTAGGATGATGTGGTGGGAGTAGAGGGGGGAAAAACGATTTTCGCTGGATCTAACAGGCCCCCACCCCCCCAGAATTAACGTAGAGGGTTGAAATTTGGTGTGTTGATAAAGTTCGTACCTAGGTTGTGCTTTTTGGAGGTTTTAATATTTTACCCCCACCCCCCTCATTTTTAAGCTACAATTTCATGCATTTTCGACGTTTTCGAAGTTTGTACCACTCGTACAGGTCACCCGAATAAACCTAGAGGGCTGAAATTTTGTATTCGGATTGAGTTAGTATCAAGGGGGTGCCTTTTGGGGGTCTCGACTTTTAACCCCTACCCCCACCATTTTTATACCCAAAAGAACATGATTTTTCTTGTTTTTTAACAGTTTCGTTCGGGTCAAAATCTCCCCAAATAAACCTAGAGGGCTGAAATTTGGTGTACAGGTTAAGCTAATAGCCAGACACTGTTTTTTGGAGGTTTCAACTTTTAACCCTTACCCCCACGATTTTTACGCCAATATTTCCTTAATTTTTTTGCTTGTTTTCTAACATGTCTAGAGACTCCATAAGGTAACCTAGAGGGCTGAAATTTTGTACGTGTATTCAGTTAGTATCCAGCTAGTACCTTGTAGGGAGTCCGCATCACTTTTCCCCCCACTTCTCCCATTTTTACATCGGAATTGAATGCTATTGTTAAATGTGTTTTAAAAGCATTATGTTTATTCTAAATACAAGTAGGCGAATAGTAATTTTAAAAAATTTTAAAAAAAGTGAACTTACTTTTATGACAAATGAAATACATACATATTAAGTAATTTAAAAATGTTATTAAAGTCACTGTTTATTTATAAATTAGGAATTTTGGATTTTTAGTATTTATAAAATAGAAATTTTGGATTTTTTTGGAAAGAAAAAATATCTTTATAAAGGCCTTCCAGTTTACTATTTAAGGTCCTTTTTTAATTTTTAAAACTAAAACATAAAGGCAATTAGCGGATAAACATGGGCAGGAATGTCCTCGTACGAATTGTGTTGGCTTTTTTTCTGCTACCTGTTTTCGGCACAAAATTGAAATTTACTGAGATACAGCCCTTAAATACTTAAAACCTTTTTTTAAAGCCTCGATCAGCCGAACACTCATCACCAGTTTTGAAACCAACAAAATGACAATTCGGTTGTAGACTTTCAATCACATTTCGCTTGTAGACATTCAATACCGAAGATGAAGGGGAAAATTCGACTACCGTGATGGGGCCCCGCTGCTCACGGCGTTTTTTATATTTATAATGTAAAAATTTGAATAAAATAATATTTTCTCAAAATACTGAAGTTTTTTTTTTTTTTAAATTTGTAAAGCCACAAGCTTACCAAAAACACAATACAAGGAAATATATACCTACATATAATAATTGAGAATTCTTCGTCGTATTGTTGCACAATTGACTTGATTAAATTATTGTAACCAACAATGGCAATTCGCCTTTTGCTAATGTTTCCCAATTTCAAATAGAACAATTATGTTTAATGTTGGAACAAGAAAATGGCCATTTAATTTGGACAGTTAGTTTAAATTTAAACGATTATTACTGTTCTTGGATACCTTCTATGTATGAACCTTCAACAATTACGATACGTTGGCAACAGTAGCGTACCATTTGTCGGGGATGATCTTATTTTCTTGAACGTATTATTACACTAAAATAATTTTTTAGTAAATATAAGAGTATTTTAACTGAATAAATTCTTACAAACAAAAATTAGACGAAAACAGTTTTTGATAATACTCCACTGTAGATACTAAAGCTGTACTTGTTATACCTAAGTATATCGAGCCATTACCGCCATTTTAGACCGCCATTACCGCTGTCCAAATTTGGTTACTCCTGAGCGTATTATTCCTATTATTTTATTAACCTTACGATAAAGATGATTATTGCCGGTTACGCTAAAATGTGAAAATGTGTTGTATTAACGATAAACTAAGCAGTTGCTATAACTCGTTAGTTAACGAATTTTGGAGAAAAACGTTAACACTGCTTGGTCCGTTACAGTTTAAAATGTTGCTTGCAATAAAAATCTTAATTTCGATAGAAGTGTCGCTCGCTTACGATAAATCGGCGGTAATGGCTCGATATGTTTATACGAAACTTCGTCAGGCACGGCTAGTGATGAGCAAATGCAAGACCAAGACCAAGACTTGGCAGTCTTAGTCTTGGTCTTGTTCTTGCATTAAGAAACTTGGTCTTGGTCTTGCTAGAGTAGTTCGAATCTTGGTCTTGGTCTTCGTCTTGCAAAATGCAGTCTTGGTCTTGGTCTTGGTATTGCTAAAAAATCTTGCACTTTCTTGCATTTTTTTATTACCAAATTTTTTCTTTCTAAAATCAGAATTTTCTCTCTTTACGGTATTAATTATACTTTCAAACTATATTTAAATAGTTTAGCAAGAGTCTTGCTTTTTTCTTGCTTTTGTCTTGGTCTTGCTCACTTGAGTCTTGGTACTGGTCTTGCCGCCATACTTATAGTCTTGGTCTTGGTCTTGCTCTTGGTATACATAGTCTTTGTCTTGGTCTTGGTCATCTTAAGCAAGTAATTGTTATATTATAAAATAACTCAAATTTGAAACCATTTCTTTCGGATACCCAAAAGTAATCGGAATTGATATCCTATCAAAGCGATCCAACGGTATAGAATTCGGAATCCAAAGTTAGTCAAAATTGTACACCATAAAGCACATAAAAACAATAAATTTTAATCGACCAATTATGAAATGAAATCATTTTAATTACCTACCAGCTACAATTTTCAAAATTTAATATTTTTCTTTCTCATTTAAGATAATACTAATACAATTTATATTCCCCGTAGGAATTTCTTTCATTCAGTCATACGGACACACATAAATAACTTCGGTTAAATTGTCTAACACGGACAGGGTGAGAGAAAAAACTCGGAGGAAAATGTAAGAAAAATACACTTTTTTAGTAATTTATTGCTAGTTCCACGTATGTGTAGTGACAGTGATACATTTCCAGGTGTGACTACACAAGGATTTCCTACACAAGATTACAGGCTAGGTGAGAAGAAGACGTTTGTGTTGCTTTTTTTCCATTCAACGTTCGTCTTTGTCTCTCTCATTGTCTGTCGTTCATCACTATGCAATAACAAATGCGATCGTTTTACGGAAAGATTTCTTTCCTTAAAAAAAATCTAAAAGTTATCCTTTCCATCTGAAATATATTGCATGTAATCATATTATCTTAGATTGTTTTAGGAGGAAAAAAAAAACAAATTTACGGTGACTTTACCAAAAAAGAATTATTATTACTTTTTTAAACCATATTTAAAATAGTAATTTTTTTAGGTTACTGAAAACGTTCTAGGTATTATAATTTATTAAATTACCCAATTATAACTTGACAGTGAATGGAGCTCATCTGACAAGTGCATCTGCAATCGACAAGTAAGACAATTTTGCCCTTTGATCTTATAATTTCTTGGCTAGACTCGAGATCGGATGTCGAATAGAGCCCCAAAAGTGTCTATTAGAGAGACCAGTGATATATAGATCTGCTAAACAATATATAATAATGCGTATCCCTGAAGAAATAAGTATATGATAGCCACAATTAACATTATTTTAGTTTTCCAATTTTTCAAGAGTTTAGTGAAGTGATGGGTATAGTTTCGTCAACTTGCTAAAAAACTGGATGATATTCTTAATTAGTTTACAGTATCAATTTGTTAATATTGAACAATATGCACTGTGGAATAGTTGTACCTAGTAAAACTTTACTATAATTGTAAATTAACTAAAAGCGTCACCTAGTTTCTCAACTAATTGACGAAAGTGGCCATCACTAAAAGACTTTATTCTCAACACTTCTGTCATAATTATTTTGAGATTAAATTGTTATGATTACAGACTTTAACGAACTGTTGATAATTTATGCTATAAGTACTTATTCATGACTTCTATACATATAATAAAACCGTAAAGAGAATGTCTGTACATGAAATATTTTTTGCCAGATTTGGTGTAGAATATTTTTCAACAGTTATCGACACGGCTTTAAAATACATATCATTTTACATTTTTCAAACCAAAATTTTTTTCTTGAGTTCAGTAACTAAATTACTCACATAAATGTAAAAAAAAGTAAAAAAATGTTTTTTTTTAAGAAAAAGCTTTTATTTAAAAATGGGCTAAAAAAAATAAAATAATTTTTGAGTGAAGTTTGAAGCAATATGCAACATAATTTATAAATGCTTGAGGCGTTATCATTAATTATTTCTGTTTTGGATATAAGTGTAGCTATTTTACTTTTCAGTAGTTACCAAATTTAATTAAACGCCTCAAGCTTTTATAAATTATGTTGCATATTGCTTCAGACTTCACTCAAAAGTTAGTTTATTTTTTTTAGGCCATTTTTAAATAAAAGCTTTTTCTTAAAAAACATTTTTTTTACTTTATTTTATTTTCTACTTTTTAGTGTGATTACAATTAATTTAAAAAAAATTATAGAAGTAATTTTTTTACCTATATCTCAATCGGTTAATTTACCCTAATCAGACATAACTATGGAAATAAAAAATTGCAATGTAAAATCAATGGACAATATTTGACAATTCGAAATGTCAAAAAGTTGCATAGGACTAAAAATCAACAATTTTGGTTTGGGACGAATTAGGGAAAAACTAATTGTACAATATTGCATTGTCATCAAGGTTAGACACGTATGCAAAATTTGAAACCTCTAGCTCAATTAGAACCTGTCTAAATTTTGATTCCAAGATTTGATCTAAACCAACATACTAACATATCAAGTTAAATAAATAAAAAGGCGTTACCCCTTGATTTTAGACATTGTAGATTGTGATTTTGTCGTTTTAAGGTCGATAAGTAAGATGTGTACCCCAATACCTTGCTATCTCAAATTAGGATTCTATCTCAAATTTGGTTTCTCTATTATACCTGGTTATATCATCATAAAATTCACTCACAAATATTTCATCAACATTTTCAGTTTGATAATATGAAAATTAGGTGAGTGTAAACAAATGGTATTTTCACCTTCAAAATATTAATTTTCATTTCAAATTAAATTCTGTCATATATCGATATATCTACTAATAAGTACGAAATAATCCTATTTACAAAACCCAAATGGAAATCTCACGTTTACCCTTCCCTGTTGGTTTGGCCTCATTTTGGCACTACATCGATACGAACCGAAACGAATTCACTTAATTTTCATTTGAAACTTTTGTTTAACAAACTATTAGCTAGTTAAACATTTCAAAGGTCCCCGGTATCTGTACCTAAACACTTTCATATTAACCCACTCTTACATTCTAATACCAATACGATCCTCTCTATTTCAAATATCTTATGTAAATTATTGTTTTGTGTGTGTGTGTGTGTGTGTGTGTGTGTGTGTGTGTGTGTGTGTGTGTGTGCGTGTGTATGTATGTATTATATGAAGCGTTTTCCTGAAAGTGGTATAAGTCAGCTTTTTTTATAATGAAATATTAAAGCGTAAAAATTTGCGTTGGTTTAAGAATATCAGTAAATGTTAAAGAAATCGGGTGATGTTAGTCAAAACCGCTATAAACTTGTTAACTTTGGTTACAGAATAATAATTGTCAAAAATGTAAAATTTAACAAAGGATTTATTTTAGCTACTGAATATGCCATAATAAACAGATTTTCTAATGTAAAGTTGAGCGTCCACTAGCTCGACAATGCAGTGCAACGTGACAGACATCATTCTCAAGGAAGCTACATCTCAATAAATGTAGGTCCATCCACTAGATGGACAGAACATCGCCGTCGTGGAAATCTCTCAAGACTTCTCTGGACTTCTACTCTCACTCTTCTGTGGGTTGGATTATACATAATAATACAATTTTTCTCGTTAAGAACCCACAAAAAATGTGGTTTTTATGGATCTTTAAGGAAAAAGCTTTATTATTATGTCAACATTTTAATTCAATGTTTTGAAAACTAGTAGATTTACACCACTTTCAACAAAAACGATTCATATACCTATAAACACTTTAGACAGTACTACACGACCGTTTGGCGGGCCTTAGTAACAATAATGCTGAATGGTTTGTGTTTGGTGGCGCTGGGTATTACTGGAGTTGGCACTAGAGTGTCATCTTATGTCTATCCTATATCAATATTGACAAAATTTAATTATTATTATATAATTAATTATACTGTATTAATTTATTTATCTTTTAGAATTTATACGTAGTCATACAACGGTAGTTTCAACATAAGTTTCAAGTAAACATAAGATGTCTGCGTATATAATTAACAAAGAGAGAATTTCCAACTGGTATACAATATTGTTTTTGTCTAATATAATAAGAAAATTTTTCAACATAGCTATTTAAGTATGTCAACTATCTAAGTATCTAAGAGGTCATTATTTTCAACTAGCAAATTATATATTTTACGTCATTAAGTATTCTGGTTTAAAGAGAACATATCTTGGCTTTTTTAGGACTTAAATTAATCTATTAGTATTTTCGTACCATCTATTTATTGATGTTTTAACATAATATTGTAAAAAAAATTCATATAAAAGAAATGAAAATTCAAAGACTTATAACGATTTAAATATAGACAGTTATGTGTTGGTTGGACATGATTTGGGAGTTTGTTTCATCAAAAGCAAAAAAAAAATGAAGAATATCTTGTTTAAAGCAGTTATCTTTCTGGTAGAAACTAAAATAAGAAAAAATACACAGCCTATGAGGTGTGGCACACAGCTTCCTCGTACTCGTAAAAGACTTTAAAACAGTATTCTACCAAATAAATATGCCGTGAAATTATATTTTCGCCTTAAAGTTCATAAAAAATTGTTGTAACTCAAAATACTTAAAGGCTAAATTATAAAATAATAGCAAAAATATTTCAGAAACTAATCCGCAAAATATCCTAAAAATTTGAGCGAAATGGGACTAGCAGTAAATAAGATATTGACACTTAATGGGATTTCATGGTAGCAGGGTAGCTACCGTTACTCCGATTTCGATTAAATTCCTAGGGGGCCATATCGGAACCAAACTGCATAGCCTCTAAAAATTTCATAAAAAAGAATTGAATAGTTCAGAAGTTATGCCACTTGGTACAATTTTGGAATCACATGATAGCGGCGTTGTTACCGTTACTCCGATTTTGATTAAATTCATAAGGGACCATCTAGGAACCAAACTGCATAATTTCTGAAAATTTCATTGAAAACAATCAAATAATTGAGAAGTTTCGAATGGTTTTCAAAAGTGATCACAATGCTTCCGCTATTTTAGTAGTCCCGGAAGCAATAAATTCTAAAAAATCTACAAGTAGCGGTTGTCTGTAAAAAAATTTTTTGACGTTGTCTTCAGAGATTTTTTAATTTTTAGAGGTAGTAAAAATTAAAATTGCTTAAAATCCGTAGTTTTTGCCATAAAGCAATATGTCCTAAAAGCACATGCCAAATTTAAAGTGGATTTGACAAACGGTAGTCGAGGTATCTTATAAATCAGCTTGAAAAATGTAGTTTCGAGAAAAATGCATTGAAAGTTTCACAATATAATACCTGATACCTGAATATTTACCGTAATATAATGGTTATAGCTTTGAAAGTTTTCAAAACTTTTAAATTTTCTTTTGAGCACACTTTTTTAAAGGTCTATATTGAAATCCAAGTGTCCGGAATATTTTTTAATGAGTTCAGTAGAAATTAGAAAAGCGGGTTCAGATCTCTCCTGACATTCTGCGAGGGACTGGATATAACCTACTCCATGTGAAGCACAATGGGCCCGTTTGGTGGCCTACGTGTGTCGGGTCTTCGTATCCTGGACCCATACTTATTATCTCCCAATTATAGTTTAACAAATTTTCCTAAAACAACAAGCGTTATATATATAAACAGCTTTTACTTCGACAAAAATGATATCAAATTATATTTCGTATTTATCATCATCATTCTCATAAATGATCTCCGTTTCCACATATACATATATTTTTATGTTGGTAACATGGAACGTTTGAATCGTTTTGTTTGCTACCAACATAAGAACGTAAAAACAAAAAACGTTTAATTAGCATAATACTGCATTTATGCTTATTTTATTTACATAATTTTGTAAATACTAAAATATACAAAATGTTTTTATACTTATAAACAACAAATGTATGTTATGCTCGTTTCATTTTTGTTTATTCTGCTTGCTCTTTTTTTCGCCGCCATTTTCTTATTGTATTCTTATGTAATAACATTATATACGGGGATGTTTTTGTTTCGTTTTTTTTTTTTGATGTATTTTTTATTGTTACTTTTTGTTGTTTAATTTTAAGAAATTACATGAATAATTTATATGAATTTTGTTTAACCTCTGCTTGTCGCTCCATTTTCGCTTTTTTATCAAGTTGTCAGTTAATAATTATTATGACAATATGCTCTACATAAAAAAAAATATATTAAAATTTACATTATTTTGTTATTGTCGCTTTTTTTGCGTAAATTTTTGGAATGGATAACGGAAAGATGAGGAATTATATAATAAAGATATCGTAGTTGTCAGTGGGATCATGGGAAGATTTAATGCTGGTTAACTCTTCGTGTGACGTTTAAGTTAATTGGGTAAACAATTTTTTTTTTTTTGCATTTAGTTGTTTTGGTAAAAGGATGATTTCTATGAAACGATAATTCGCTGTTGCCTACTTTGAAATGAAAATATCCAACGACGCAAAGTATTCCAGTAATATCAGTAATTTTAATTTGAGATACAAATTACTCAACATTTGAAATTTTAATTTTTTTCTATTTTCTACAGTAACTGTCAACATAAACTACTCAAATACAATCCAATCTGCTTTTGTGCGGGAGAAAGCACCGTATAAAAAAGCCTTACAAACATTTTTATACACATAGGAGATGCAGCAGATATAGCGTTTCTTAGGGAAATAACTGAAAATATTTTGAAAAATAGTGAAAACAATTTAGCCCATGAATAATCTTTCAATTTATTTGGAAATACACAGAATTTTTTCCAATATAAAAATAATTTCTGTAATTTATTTATCGACTGAAATAAAAGTTTCAACTTAAATAATTTTCAAATATGCAAATTAGTATCTACCAAATACAATTAATAAATGTTTACAAACATTTTACTGTTAGAATAAAAATAATTTAATAAGAGAAACTAAATAATTCTACTTACATTATTTACGTTTCTAGAATGAATGAAGATGTATCTAGAATTGAAATCTGAAAATAAACAAAGAAAACTTATGTTAGAGAACTTTTCAAAAGAGAACATTTTACCTGTATTTAATGTAAAAGAATAAAACGAATTACTTAATGACATTTTAAGGATTAAATATTTGTACTGTCAGGAATTTTTGAAATGTAAATTGCTCTGGCAGGTAATTTTAAATTATGTTAATGTACCGAAGAAAGTCATTTGCATAAGTATCATGATCAGAATGATAGCAATTTTATAATAATGAAACGACTATCACTTCTGCAGGAATTGTGGGTACATTTCTAAATTACCGGCACTAAATAACGAGCAATATGTCCGTATCTTATCCTTAATTAATTACAGGTTACTTATAATATTTGAATGAACTTAAGACTGAACGACTATTCAAAATTATTAATCAAATTAAATCTCCCGTAGTAATCAACTGAGTTTCAAATTTCTTATTTGAATTTACAACTCAACGTGATCCTGTACTCATAAATGATTAGCCCTTTAGTTTTGGACACCAAATATGTGGTCATATTTAGTGAGTCATACAATTGTTACTTAACCTTCCTAACCAATATTTTGGTTTAAAAAAAAAGTTGTAGTGTTCAGACTTATAACTAGCAAAACAGAACATTTACCGAATCATCTCAGCGTCCAGTCGTCTGTTAAAGACATTTTTCTCATAGACTTTTCAACGTAAAAAGTTAAAATTTCGTACAGATCCACCGAGTTCCACTGATCCGTGAATGGCTAAGATTTAAAGAAGATGATACCTAAAGTACAATTAAGTCGCGAAAATGAGTTAAATTCACTAAAATGATTGTAAGTATAACGTCACAATATGTTGTGCAAAATATTGAACCTCCACTAAATATTGGAATGTGATTGACAATAATATCAATAATAAAATATACATATTTTACTTATAGAACAAATATCTGATTAAATCGATTGCGATGTGTAAAATTGAAAATTTCCCTTGCGTGTTCCTTACACCTTAGTGTGCATAAAATTTTTGATCGCAAGAGGTAAAATATACAAATTTCAAATAAGTTTGTTTACTTAAAAAGTATTACAAGCCTCTAAAAATAGCTATGAAACATAAATGAAATTTCAGAGATTTAATCTATCAGGTCAGTCCATAAGTTCGTGCGTGTTAATAGCATGCATTGAATTCACTATGACTCATTTACTAAACCAATACAATTTTGAACCTGTCGAAACTTGTCATCGTTTGACTAACATATTATTCAGTTCATCACCAACTTTCGTAAATATCGAACGCATTTTAGTACCCATAGAAGATGAATATACATAATCAGTACAAACGTGCTGTGCTACATTTTAGTTAATTTTCGAATCGAAAAATCAACTATTACAGCCACTGTCATGACACGCCTTGAAGCCCGGACTATGGCAGAAATTTGTTTTGAAGTCCCTAGAAACCGAAAATAATATTCACTAAAATTTATATATATACCCTATTTCAAATAGGTACAATTGATCATGAGTCAAAGTTAAAAAAATAAAATAATTTTTTTACTTTAAACAAATCAATCTTGTATTCTTTTCTAAAAACAAACTGCAATTTTAAAATTTACGTAAGTGCAATAATGAAAGAGATAAAGTCAAGAAGACGGAAATTATTTAAATTCATAAGTGATGAAGCATGGTTAAATTTAAGTGAAATGGACCAAATAAGTAGGTATATATATATATATATATATATATATATATATATATATATATATATATATATATATATATATATATATATATATATGTATATATATATGTGTGTGTGTGTGTGTGTGTGTGCGAACGAAATATCCTATTTTTACAAAATTTTGTGAAATTTTTTTACACCATTGGAAAGAGGAGAAAAAAATCACATAAAAAGGTCTTTAAACTATTATTCTAAGTCAACTAGTTTCCAAGAAAAAATAAACTTTTGTAAACGGAAATTCGCTATGTTATGCAGTATGCTGCGACAGGGGTATTTAATTTTTGTGTGGTGAATCTGACAGGTCTGCATCGATAAAAATTAATAGTGTACATGGTGAACACACTATTAGTGTAAGGACTGCCCAGAAATGGTTTAAAAAATTTAAAGTTGGAGAAAGCAGCATCTTTGATGAACCCCGTTCAGGACGTCCTGTTAATTTTGAACATGGCATTCTTCGAAATCTTATGGTGTCAGAGCCACAATTAACAGTGGATCAGATCGCAGAAAGGATGAATTGTGTTTAATTGTGTTTTTTTTTTTATTATTTAAATATTTACCAAAAAATACGCACGAACTTATGGACTGACCTGAGAGTTAACATAACTTAATTTTTAACATCGTTCAGACTTTTGTCATCCTACTTTTGAATACAGGTTGCAAGTTCATTCATCGCAAATGCTTAAAAAATTAAAACGTAAAGTATACGTACTTATACTATCTTGTTTTTGGCAAATTTTTTTAGTTTTTGGCGGTTTCAATCATGAATTTAAATCAACGAGCTTGAAAAAAGTTACTCCAGTAACCATACATATTTATTTCACTTTTAATATTTCTTTTCCATGCAATGCCTGGAGTATTTTTTATTTTAATTACAATTTGCATTTAATATACAACGTACCTACAGCTTACATACCCCGGCTTTTGTCTACTGACATACATATAATGTGTTCATAAAAACCATACATGTAAACCTCCATTTACACTATTGTGCGGCTCTTGATACGTTGTCATATTCATATCAACGCTATAATCGAAATATGGTTCCAGTAGCGATTCAAGTGATAGTTTTAATTCTGTCAAGTTTGTACTAATGATATTTTTTCCTAGATTATCCATTCTAATTCAGCATCGTCGAATATTGCAGAAAAGAAGACAAAAAAGAAAAAAAATTAGATAGAAAATGCGTGGATTGGAATTTGGAACCACTAAGCCGCCCCTTAAGCCAGCATGCTTAACGCACTTGGTTATGTAGTACTATATGTAAACAATATAAACAATATAATAGGGTGAATACGGGAGAGATGCCGCACATTTTGAAAACACTTGATAATTCTTAAAGTATGCATTTAATTGATTTGAAATTTGGTACACAATCAATGTAAACATTGTTCTTTAAAATTATTTGTAAATAATTTTAAATTTTGAGTCATAAAGGATTCATAATTAATATTTTTGTAGAGCCTGAAAAGCGGCGTCTCTTCCACACCTATGGGAGAGATGTCGCATCAAAGAAGGTGAGACACGCCGCATAGTTCATATTAAAAATTTTACATTTCACACACATCTCCATACATGATGCATGCCATACCATTGTTGGCACTTTATACATCTTAATCAGTCAACTTTTTTTTTTGTTTCTGAGTACTTTTCAAAACATTCAATACGCAGGCAATCATCATTATTTTCGTTATATTCACTAATATGAGGGCTCTTCCTGATCCATTAATGGATCTTTTATATTTACGTGGCATAATTTACAGTCAGAAAAAAATTGCATAATTAAGGTATATAAGTCTATGTTTTTAGGACGTAATATGATGCGGCATCTATACCAACTTTAAATGCGGCATCTCTCCTTTTTGTTGGGATAGATGCCGCATGTTTCTATAGCAAGCATAATGCGGAATTCCAACCTAAAATTTTATACAGTACTTTTAAAATATATCTAAATTAATAACAAAACTCATTTTCATTAAAACAATGAAATATACATTCTTAAATTCCAATGAATTAAATGCTTGATAAAATATTATGTTAAAAAACTTATTTTTCAATAATAAAAAGTTGGATAATTACTAAACTGACGGACTAATCATAAATGTTACCATATACAGCTTAAATAAGTAACTTATTTTAAACATATGATCCATTAATAGCGCTATCTATCAATTAACGGACGAACTATGGCTATGAAAACGTATTGGCTTGAGTTATTGTTGTTACACTAATGAAAGGAACCTACTCTACAAAATAGCTATATTCTCCTAATTTCACGATTCCTAGGTTTGATGGTTTCGTTGTCAGTTTTGTTATTTTTAATGAAGCTTTTAATGATTCCATCTCCATCTCTTGCTTAAAATCACGTGGAAAAAATTGTACACACTTTTAATCGTGCTTATTTTATCAAGAATTTTAAGAATTTTGAATTTTTTTTGGGAGGTCTTATGACGAACTTTTAAAATAACTAACAGAAAATTCCTTTTCTCTGGTGTGCATTTTTATATCCACACTCTATGTATCATATATAAAACAGGTAAAAAAGAGACGCAACATTTTTCCCTATGTTTTGAGGTAGATATATTTAAAAAAAAACAATGCTCTCTGAACATAATACAAACAATAAATAATTCTAATTTATTTTTTCATAAACATTTTCTGTTCACCTTGTTCATTATTTTCATAATTTCCCTGAGTAACTAACTCCTCGACAGGTATTTGTTTTTCAACACTCGGATTTTTTTAATTTTTTGAAAAGTTTTTTTGTGTTGTGTTGTGCTTTGTTTTTAATTCTAATTATTGCGTTTTTTTCTGCCTTCTTTTGTTTTTGCATTAACAATATAAATTTTAATGATTATTCTCACTTAACGCTGTTTCTGAGAGTATTTCACGGAAAAAATGTGTAAATACTTATGGGATTGTACTTACGGGATTTTTATCTGTAATATTTTTCTGTGGACAAATAAATACATATTTTAATGATTTTCTACAATAATTAATGTTTGTACTCAAAATGTATAGTTTTCATGAAACGTCGATAATTTTTCTTAAAAATTGTTCTTTTAGGAGACTTGTACATTATTTGCCTCACTTGAAAATATTTGATGCAAAACAATAAGCTGCCAGCGTAATAAATTGAAGAAAATTGAAAGTAATCTTCGATTAAGTATAGTAGTTTGTCGAAATTTTCTCTATAAATACAGGATTAAGGCATCAAGAGTTGAGAATGCTATAACTTTTCTCTTTAACTAGATTAAATAATTTTTACAGTACAATACAGGAAAAACGAGATAATCGTATATTTTAATTTTTATTTACAATTGTTATTTATAAACACAGCAAGAAATCACTCTTGTGAAAATGAAATATTAAAATATTTATGTTCACTTTCGTATCAGGTGGAAAAAAATGGGCGTAATTCCAACAAAATATATAAAAAACCACTGATTTTTTGATATGATAAAAATTAGAAAAGCAAAGAAAAACGGAAACAAAATCAGCTGAAACGATGGCAATATAGTTAGATAAGAAATATTTTTTAGTCGGTAGAAAACCACAGAAAAAAGCATTATATAACGCAATATGACAGAAGTCAAGAAAATAATGTTACAGATTAAACAATATAATCCGATTATCCTCGCTGGATAACTAACGTCCTCGCCGCATCTTCGTACTCTGACTACTATCCACCGTCACCGTCGTCATCGTCACTCTGTGCCAGCTAGCGTAAACGTACGTACCAATTGTGTCGCCCTGTTTGTCACACCAACGTCGACCAAATCTCCCGCCACCCAACAAGTCTGTCGTTTGCCTGTCTATTTATTGCATTATTTTAAAAATAAAATTTCAACTTCGATTACAGATTATCACATGACAGTACAATTTCTGTCTTTTTTTGCAAATGTAAATATACAAAAAGTTTAAAAAAAAACATCCCGGATAGTTTAATAGTATATTATCATGACTGAGGTCGTTGAGAAGCATATTAAACACGAACGAGTTACGCCAGAGCCGCGCAGCGTTGGGTACATTATTACACGAGTGTGTAATATGTCTTACAACAACCTTTATAAAAACCCTACATTTAAGATAAAAATAAACAACATTAAGGCCGGGCGCACATTGAGACGCAGTTAACGCAGGCAGGACAGCGCAGTTTCTGTGACTCGTGTTGTAGAACGGGACAGCGCAAATTGAAACGCAGAGCAGACCACAGCAGCACTGCGTCGCACGAGACCGATGTGGCACTCGTGAATTATTATTAAATGCTTCGTCAGAGTATTATTATTATTAATATGTCTTACAACTGTGTTACATACTATGCTTTATTTACGATTAATATGAAATCCATAATAAATAGTATAAATTTGGTACGATCGAATTATATTAAATTATGTAGAACTATTACAAATAGTATGTAATACACCAATGGACTAAAGTGTGAGTTTTAATCCCGAGTGTGAAGCTTGTTATCAGAAGGACTATAAAGGCCCGAGGGCAACAAATCACACGAGGGATCAAAAAAAAAAAAAAAACACTTTAGTCCAGTGTTGTATATACTCGTATATACTATTTTTACAATTTCGAGTAATTTAAAATTATACAAATTAAAAAAACATTAAATGTCATTCCGATTGTATGTAATAATATTTAATTATGTATGCTTTGAATAAATAAATCAGTCGAATTGTACAATACAATATCATAAAATATTGTCTTTATCTACAAGTTTGAATTTGTTTACTATTTTCAATTACCTAGCAACGCTATTTAAGTTAAATTTATGTAAATTGTGCTTGCTGATTGGTTTAAAGGTGGAAGCAAATTTTTTTATCCTTTGGAACTAAAAGTGAATTTTTTAGTCCCTTGGGACTAAAAGTGGCACTACTCCCTATTATGAGGGATTAAATAATGTCTTTTAATCCCGGAATTGCAAAAAGGAATTTATTCAAGTTTATACAAGTGCCAATATTCAATTGTTATATATGTATTTATTTATTAAATGTACTTTCTAAAAGTAGATTTAATATATCCGTAGGTAAGAGCAAAGCAATTCAGCTACAGTTTTCATCAAAAATTATTCATAACAATTTGAAAGTAAAAAAAGCAAGCGCATCATAGTTGTTTTTTATCGATGGAAAGGCGGTCTGAAAAATGGTCACTAGTCTTAATGTAAAAAATCGGAAGACTAATTTAACCGTTTTCAATAAAATGTTTATGACCAGAACATAATGACGAAAACAGCATAAAATTCTTCAACGTATAAAAAAATCATGTAACAATACAAATTTTATAAAAAAAGCTGCAAATATGCTTCTACACCGTGTTAATAATTTTCATAAGATCATAGAGTAGGGCAATTCTACATTTCTGATTTACTGAAAATGAATTCATTTTCGTTGTTAGAGATCGTAGAGTATGTTAGAATATTCCTGAAGGGAATTATGAAATGCCGGCGGTATTTCTTTCTAACACTTCATATTTCGTCATGTTACATACACTATGTGTAAAATATTATATTCAATACCTACTCTCCACCTCTTTGATTGCTACTTGGTGTAAGTTTGTTACGTAAAACTGCGACTAAAGAGAACGACGCTACAAAGATGTTACAAAGTGCCACGACGAATAACAAAGATAAACTTATAATATACACAACATTCTTGTGCACCCCATCCTTATACCGTAGAGGAACTCATTTTACTTTGATGTCATTTGAACTGTAAACTCTTCTTGGTACATCGACATTCTTATTCCTTCCCACTTGTTCCTGTTTATTCTTGTGTACAAAACAACGTGCACCGTTCGTGTTTGGGACTAACGTATGCGTATGTAAGGTACTACATGGACAAGATTTTGATCAAATTCTTTGGGGAATATATGAAAATCCCGCTTTCTGTTTTCCACATTTCGTTGTGATATTATATTTTGATAAATAAATAAAAATAAATGGAAAAATTGCGGTGGAAGGGTGGAAATACGTATTTTGTTATTGGAAAACTTTTTTTTTATTTTTATAATCAATCAGTCGAAAACAACGCTTGTTAGAAATCTATTTTCCTATACAAACAAATGTAAATTTGTGATTGATTTCAAAAACTCTCTCTGTTTATATATTGGAAAACGGTACAGTCGTATTAAGACGAAATACGGTACATTACTTGAGAAAAGTTATCGAATGACAGAAGTATAGACAATTATTATTCCAGTTTAGTTTTGAAGGACAAATTTTTAGTCGAACCAATATCAAAACGAAAAATTTAACTTGGGGCATTTGAAAGCAATTCTGTACTACACTGAAAATACAAAACAAAATACTCCGTACATACATTAACCCTAGAATCATACGTACTCGTCAAAATGACGAACGAACTTCTCTACCTTCTCCAATACTACAACTTGTCGGTGCCTGTTTGCTGTGAAACTTCTGTTATCTAATTTATTTGTTATTATAACACATAAGACGTATAAATTTTGTTTATAGCTATTGTCGTTTTTTTTATACTGAAATAGTGTGCGTCAAAAGGACGACGATGTATGATTAACCCATATTATTTTTAAAGATTTTGTACTCCACATATAAAAGTTGTCCTAATTTTTCTAAAATTTATTAAAGATATGGATGTTATAATTAATTTATTCAATGATTACGATAATGTGAAAGATGATTACAGCTGTTTCAATTATAGAAACGACATAATACTGAAGTTTTAATATATTGAATCGAAAACTAAAGAATGCGTTTCAAGTGACTTAATAAAAGGTTAACAATTTATTTTATGGAAAATATTTTAATTTTTATTATTTTTTGAGTTCTTATTCGAAAAATTACTAACAAATTTTAGAAAATTTACAAATGTGCCTAATGGGGAAATAACTGCATATCTATAGGAATATTTATTTATGACTGAGAAATTTCACATTCTGTAAAGTCACACATGTCCACTGACGCATAATAGTCCATAAATTAATTATTTGAAAGACATGTTTTATGATACAATTGATGTATTTATCTATTTCTTAATTTTTATAGTGAAAATATGCTTTGATAAAAAGATTAAAAAAATTAATAAATATTTATATTAAGAAATTTTTCCAAATCCAATTTTTTTAAATATTTTGTTCGCTTTTGTAGTATTGTTGTGTAAAAAAAATGTTTTTTGCAAATAAATTCTAAAACTCCCCGTAAAAAGTCCATTCGTCGAAACGACGCCGATGTATGATTAACTTGACTCGTATACCAACGTATGATTCTAGGGTTAAGAAGTACACAAAACTAGAGGTGTATCTAGGGTGAGGCAGGTAGGACACGTGCCCCGGGCGCCTTTTTAAGGGGGGAGCGCAAAATCGCCAAATTATTAAATTTAAAAATCAAAATATAGCACAATAAACTAATTCATATCAAACAATCCCGTTCAGAGTTCCCGCACTTTGCGAATGAGCGAGAGGGAGTGAATGATGTGCTTAATTTAGGTGGGCTGAAGAGCTACTTGAATTTATTGTGCAGTATGGGGATGAAAGCGTATTCCAGAATTTGTATTCTGCTCACAATTATTGTATTCATTGCAAGCGATCTTCAAGTAAGTTAAAATTAATACCTTCATATTTGAGGGCTACAATGGATTAATAAAAGGTTATACGACCTAGCTTTGCTCGATGTAGAGCGAGAAGAAACGAAACATTGGAAACATCATCGCTATGTTTGCGTCGCAGAAGGTCAGGCAAGTGCAATTGTAAATGTAACGGTTTTACGGTCTTACTATCGTTGTAAAATGTAGGGGGGACAAGGGGGTCCATCATACCCCGGACGCCATTTGCAAAGAGGCGCCAAATGTGTACTAATAGCGTACCATATATTACTATATATGTTTCTGGAAGGGGAAGGGGGCGCCAATAATTGACCGCACCCCGGGCACCACTGCACAGAATTCAAAAGATGTGTAACAAATATACAGAACCTACCTAATGTACAAAATATTTAACAGGCGTTAGTGTTCTTAATTCCTTCTACGAAACCCTGAGACTAGCCGCGCACTAGCAATTTTTTTATCACGTCTAAAAGCAACTTTTAAATCACGGAGTATAAAACGTATTATTTTGGATTGAACCCAGCGCATTGGTGATTTTTAGATTGAGGCAACTAAAAAATTACATCATGTTCTATTTTATGAGTGAGGGAACTGTTGCCGATGATAATGGAACATGCATGTTCAAGTTAGTTGGAGCACTGGTGACTATTTAGAATGTTGAAGATTTTATTAGTGAGATCGAGAAACGACCAGCAATATTATAATACAAAATTAACAATACTCGGATAAAAATTTAAAATTATGGGTTGAATTAGGTGTGTGAAAAATTTATTGAGAATTAAGATGAACTTAATATTGAAAATTATCAAAAATTTCGACATTCATAAGAAAATAATTAAAAAATTTATTTTTATCTTTCCTTAAAATTTGAAATAATTTATAAAATTGACCGTTAAGAAGCTTCTGGCTCACTAATATGGATGAATCCACAATCGTTTGCGTTTTTGTTTCTTTTTCCGTAATTCCAGAGCGCAAACACATGCTATCAATATGAAATCCATTTCTCTACTAAAATTGTATGGGTATTGGTCGTATAGAGCAACTATTTAATCAACTAGTGCGCGCTTGTAAAAAAGAAAAAAAAACTTTTAAGTGATTAAACTATTAAGTTGCCCACTGCAAAAGTTGCTAGTGCGCGGCTGGCCTAAAGAGTTAAGAAAATTGTTTAAAATTGCATTAAATAAAATTAAAAATTATTTATACTTTTAAAAAAAGTTAGGTTTTAAAAAACATGGTTATACATAGATGAATACTTTTTATATAAATTGGAAAGTAAAAGAAATTGTTCGGGAATTTACTCAATTCTGTCCACCTGTGTGCACTTAATATCATCGGAATTAATTTTTAATTATCCAAAGACGATACAAATGATAAGATGAGAAGCGTTTGAAAAACTCATCAACAATAATTAATTATTTAATGGCTTAATTGTTAAAAATATTATTTATTAAAAAGTAACGTTACTCGTATAAATAAAATGTGCGTAAAATTAAAGCGAAAGAAGAAATTTGGTGTTGAATTTATAAAACAATTTTAAAATGATTTTCATGTTACAATAAGAATAATGATCTGTGTTGTTATTTGTCAATGTAATTAAATATTTGAAAATTTTACAACTATTTTCATAAATCGACGTCAATTTCAAATGTTAATTGTCTGTTACTGACTTTAACATGTTGACGATCATGAGGTATTATGGCAAAACGCCCAACTGATACCATGCTCTGACAACTAATACACCAATGTACGATAAAAACGTAGCTCTCTTTCTATCTAGATAAAATAGGTAAAATACCTGATGATACCTGGTGATGCTAAAATAAAAAAAATTTAAAATATTTAAAAAAAATCAAATAAACAGAACATTTTTTTCAATTTTTGTTTGTGGTTGTTTCGCTTAAAAACTAAACAGTATTTTTTTTTAATATTTTTCTATTTAATTGTGATTTCTCTATTGTGTTTTTCTATTTCTTATTCCTTTTTCTTATTGTTCTTTTTCAAGGAAAATTAGCAAGTTAGTATAAAAGGAAACAACATTAAAGTAAAATAAAAGAATGCCACCATTTTTTTTCTTGGTTACTAGAACTACAAAAAGCAACTGATTTGTAAATTATAATACCTAATTTACTTTTATGAAACACAGTTTCCTGATGATGTTTATGAAGTACAAGGATGGCCTCTGTACTTATACATTTGTTTTCAATTGTTTATCACGACCTTTAATAAAGTAAAAGACAAAGGAAAATTAAAAAAAAAATTGAACACTAACTTATAAGAACCAGCAAAAGTTCTAAGTTAAGTTCTAAGCTATTTATTACCTATAGTAAGTTTTGAAATTTTAATATCATACAGAATTTATAGTGAGCGAAAACTTAAAAAAATTTAGCTTTCCGTAGAAAATGGAAGGTTTCTTCGTCGTTTAAGATACTCCGAGTAAATATATAAAACATAAATAAATTTAGTAAATTATTATTAACTGAAGACAGTAACAGAAATATATTGCCAAGTAGTAATCCTCGTACTTGTGGCATGCTTGTATAAAATAGTGAAACGTACTCAATTAACCCTTAATTCCGTGATTACGATTTTCTGAATTAATCTCAGATGCTCCAAAATGCCTTCGCACATCTATAGCAGCAGTTTGGGGTTGTTTAAGGGGGACCACTAGTGTGATGGCCTGAAAAAGGGGTGATTTTTGGGAATTTTTTTTAAAGAAAACTACTGTATAGAATGATTTCATATTTTAAGGATATATTCGTAGATGTATAATAAATTCATGATAAGGTTTTTGGACGAAAACATTGAAAATTCAGTGAATTATTCGCGATCTCCCAAGGCTCCAAAAAAAGTGTCCCCCCACTGCTGCAGTGATAGCGACCTTCATAGTGCCTGAAATAAAAAAAAAAACCAAAAATACTATTAAACTAGAAGGTATTGTGCGTGCCATGAACCTCAATCGAAAAAAAAGTTGAAATTTAACAAAATGGAGGAGTTTTTAAAAAAAAAGTTTCAAATTTCGCTCAAAAATTTGATGATTTTTCGATTGCAAAAATTACATTTTTTTTCGATCGGAAAACTGGAGGTTTATGGCACGAAGTAACATATACATATAAAAGAAGCTGCAATAAGAATAAAATCGATCGGATGATTTGTTTTCGAGTTATAACTACAGCAAATTTGAAAAATGTAGTTTTTCTTTACCTTACCTTTTTTAGTTAACAAAAATACATAGGTTCAGTGCTTGAAAAATTTATAAATTTTACGTTCTCAGGTTTTCAGCGGCCTAGCCGGTCGCCTAGTTTGTCTATATGGTGGCGCCGGTCTAGTCTTTTAGTTTTTCTTTTTCGACTAAAAATTTTGGAACAGATTGTATAACAATCTTGATAAACGAAAAACTTATTCATCCTAAATCATTCTAAATCCTTCACGAATTATTTTTACGTAAACTGATGCTGGCGAGAATAATAATTCACGATGCGTTGCCGTAAATGGTAACGAAGCAATGAATAATTTTCTTATTTTGTATGTAAATGGCTTTTATTTTACTTTATTTTTTGTCTGGAATGAAAATCCAACGTTTTTATAAGTATACTAGGTACATAAATATACGTTTAATAAGTTTTTAGCTTTTTTCATTTATTGCCTGTACTAAATACATAGGTACAATAGGGAGATAATAGTATGTAAGTATATTAGTCAATAATTTGACTGATTTATATTTTGTAACCGTATCGATTTTTAGTTTCCTTTGTAGTATTGCTTTCTTTTTAAATTTGAATAATAAATTAATTATAGTCCGAACACTGGAAAATATACTAATTACGAAAACAATTACATATTAATCTTGTATTTTAATTTATTTTTGTGGTTTCTATTGGTCTTTAAAGAAAAGGTTTACTCACTTTTTATTACATGAGAGGCTTGTATTTTTTCGAATAAATTTGGGTTTGTCTAACGAAAAATTGTTGCCTAGCAATTTAACGAGAAGAACTGTCAACTACGCTGTCGTGTTTTTGTTAGCTGACAGTTCTTCGAGTTAAATTGCTTTTAGGCAAGAAATTTGAGTTGAGAAAAACAAATTTATTCAAAAAAAATATAAAACTCAAGTGTAATACGGTAAGATATTTTAACGAATAATAGTATATTGTGCAATAAGTGCGGGAAATTGTCGATTGTCCACGAAAGCGAAGTTGAGCGCACGAACGTAGTGAGTGCGCTCATTCGCTTGAGTCAGCAATCGACAATCCCGCACGAGTTGTACATACTATTATTTATTACGAATTTCACATACTTTTTTCTATTATTATTATTATCTTTGACATTTTTATTATTTTTTAAAATAATATTTTTAAGTGTTCGTCTTTTTTTTCTGAATTAATTATTGTTTAAATTATTTTGTTGGTGGTTTCTATAGAAATAATTATGAAATATTTATTAAATGAAAAATCAAGAGGCGACTTTGCGTGTTTTATTGTCAATTTGCATGTGGAAAGTTACTTTTTATTACTCATGCGGGAGAAGTACTAACTTGGCGCACACATTTCTGTACGCAAAATAGTTATTTGCCCTCTTCCCGCATACTTTTTTGCGTGTGGAAAGTAACTTTCCACACGCAAATTGGCAATAAAACACGCAAAATTTAATCAAAACACGCAAAGCCGCCTCTTAATTTTTCATTTAATAAATATTTCATAATTATTTCTATAGAAACCACCAACAAAGTAATTTAAACGATAATTAATTCAGAAAAAAAAGACGAACACTTAAAAATATTATTTTAAAAAGTAATAAAAATGTCAAAAATAGTCATAATACTAGAAAAAAGTATGTGAAATTCGTAATAAAAAATAGTATGTGCAACTCGTGCGGGATTGTCGATTGCCCCACTCAAGCGAATGAGCGCACTCACTACGTTCGTGCGCTCAACTTCGCTTTCGTGGGCAATCGACAATTTCCCGCACTTATTGCACAATATACTATTCTGTACGCAAAAAAGTATGTGGGAAGAGTATAGTGGGCAAGCAGCTATTTTGCGTACAGAAATGTGTGCACCAAGTTAGTATTTCTCCCGCATTAGTAATAAAAAATAAATTAGTATAATTCATATTATTATTTAATGCATTGTTACTATGGTTCTGAAATCAGTCAAATTTACCAATAGGAAATTTGTTTCATTTTTACCTACAGTTAAATGGCCAATTAAATGTTTTGTGCTATTTTTTTCGCTGTAAAAATTTGTCCTAACTTTTTTCCATGGTAAAAGTGAAAAAACTACAATATTCTTGTGGCACTTGATACACATGAGTTAAATTATCTTATGAAATAAAATTTGTTTAAAAAAGATAACAATCAAAATGTATCGAGTATATGTCACATTTGGATATATTCAGAGCCGTAGCTACAACGAAGCAGGTGCTTCAGGGCGCACGATAGAAAAAAGCACAACAGGGAAAATTTTGGGGCGTAAGCTGTAAGGAAGGAAAGGGTTGTCTTATTATCTATTATCTTAAAAAGCAGGGAAGTGAGAAATGTGATTTTTTGTTCATTGATTACATTTTTGGGGGAAAAACGAAGGGAGGGAGCACTTAAATAAGAATCGCTGCAGGGCGCAAATTTTATAGTTACGTCTCTGGAAACATTCATTTATTTTTAAAAATGTAAGCATTTATAAACTCTTTCTCTTTATGCAAAGAAAATGAATTAAAAGAGTTCCAATGTAAATTCTGACCCAACGTTAACTATGGTAATTTGAGGTACGAACAACGACTTCTTTTAGTTTGAAACTTTATTCTTTGGAAATTCAGTACTTCAAGAGATTTCTAAAAAAGCACACAATATTAAATTCAACTTCAAAATAAGCCAAAATTCTCTGTGTGCAACTCTAAAATAGCGATATTTACTCAGTTAATACATTTTCAAGGAACCACAAATAGTTGAATGACACTTAAAAATAATCATAAGAACATTGTGTGCTGATTAATTTTGAGAATATTTTTAATCATCTAAATGTGTTAATTGTTTTAAAACATAAACAAAGAAAAAAAAACCGTTATTTCGATCGATTCTTGTTCAACTAAACCACCGAACGCTACTCTAGTGGTGGCACATTGAGCTACACCGCCCCCATGTAATTTATTATTTAAACACGAAAACATCGTCTCATTATGTGAAACTAACTCGACTGTTAAATGTATGAGGCGTACATACATTTGTGCGTACAAAGTGTTTCAGAAGGAATAGGAATAGAAACAGTTTTGTAGATAATTTGTGGGAAATATTGCTCGAACTTGGTAGCTATAATATTAGTTCCTACTTTCTGTATTATAGTTAAGTTGTAAACCTTCAGAGCATTTATTAATTTTAATAAAAATAATTCGTTGTCAGGTTTTTTTATTCTCATAACCCTAAAACTGAGTATTTTGCTTGGTTTTGAATGGCACTCGGAATATAATTTTACAGTTTAAGTTGACATAAGAATAGGCACTAAGTTTGTGGGTCACTAGTGACGAAGTTTTAATAATAATAAGAAGACGTTCATTCGCAGGTGTACTTATTAGGCAAGTTAAATTTTAAGTATTAATTAAAAATAATAATTTATTTTAACAAAACCGACAAAAACTCACAAAATTCTGGTGTTCACTAATCAACTTTCGGGAGATTTGTTCGTAGACGGAACAAGCTGATGTTTTTTGTAAAGAATAATTTTGGACGATGAACTCCAGTAGTTTCTGCAGTAGCCAGTAGTAGTATCAGACTTTCTTTTTATCATTATAGATTACTAAGCACCGTAACCACTCAGTATCTCTAGCTGGCAAATAGATTTATTGCACCATGTAGTGATAAAAAAAACTAACTGTACCTTTTTTTATGGGCTTAGCAACAAAATTTTCTTCAGAAATATATACGACAAGCAAAACCATAAAAAAATGGGTTTTATGTCTTTGGTTTTTATTTTAGCTCACCGATTTCCCCCCTTTTGCTTTCCACCAAGTTGAGTCCATATTTTTTCCTGTTCCGCCATTTTTTGCTATGTCAAAATTTTACTACATAGCAGTCCTGAGTCCTTTTTATGCAAACACTAACTCGGTATATACTTAACGACTGAAGTTAACTACATAATGTAAACCGTTTAATTCCCTACGTTAATGGAGAGATACTCTTATCTTATATATGGGTTTCCTTAACTCACCTCATCCTAAATACAAAATCCTAAGACAGTTACGTCTGAAACACTCTGTAAGAACGTACATTATAATATTTTAATGTACGAATCACGAAATGCAAAACAAATAATCAAAATTATTAGTTTTCATTTTTTATATTTCCTGCTACTGCTTTTTCTGAATATAAACTAAATGGAGTCTATTTCATGTTGTTTCATGTCAATTTTTACCGCACAACAGTACTTAATTCAATTTCATCGTGTTGTTAAATTTGATGGTTAAGAGGTCAACAGCTTTCGTTATTAAATTAGGCATACTTTCTATTAAAGATGCGAATAATGCTTAGTATCTTAGTAAAATATTTTTTGGTCAGTTTTTGCTCACAAAAGTTTAGAAAGTTAACGAAAACGTTTTTAAAGAGCAAGTGATTTTCATGTTATAAAAAATTAAGTCATTCATGCACAGAAGACAGTTGCCTTGTTTCTAATTTCATAGTTTTATTTTGTCAAAAATTTCATGTCTACTCGTAGAATTTAAAAAGAAAAATGCAATGGTTAAACATTTCACTTTGTCATTTCGGTTTTATAATAATTGTTTTAACACCAACTGTTAAGATATTAAATTCTAGTCCCTTGTGTATATACCCCTATTTGGAAAAAGAGTTCGTCAACTTTTAACAATATTAATGTCATACACAACTAAAAATTAAAATTTTAAAAGGAATTTTTGATCAAATTCAAAATTTGAAGATAACACAGCTTTCAAATATCTATAAGTTAATGTAGGTTATATTTTTTAACCCTATTGATTCGTCCTACAAAAATTTCCATTTTTTTTTTTTAAATTATTTTAAAATTACAATATCACTTTTTTTAACCTGTGGTCCAATTGTAGGCTACAATATGTTTATCCAAAATAAGATAAGAGCTACAATATCAAAAAATTAAAAAAAATTTAACATTTTTAAATATTTTCTCCTTTCTTACATTTTTTTTTTTAGGATACCCCATCTAAACTTTCCCCTGTAAGATAACCTTATTACAAAATAATTTCTTATATTCTTAATATTTACAATCGTTGGCTTTTTATTATTAAAATGGTACCGCCTACTATAATTTCAAAAGAAATTATGAAGAAATTTGTAATAAACAAGAATATTTTTAGAAAAAACTTGAAAACTTCGTTCTAGGAGGTCAGGGGATACTTATAAATGAAATATTTAATGAAGGGATACGTGGGAGGAAAAAGTTTGGGATCGGCTGACTTAAGAAAAACTGAATACTGTAGCGTATACATGCGACTAAAATAACAAGTATACCATAGAAATTTGTTTGTTTAGAATTTAGATAGGTAATCCAATATTCTAATTAATAATAAAGGCGATTAATTTCCTTTGTTTAGGCTTACTTTGTATAAAAGATGCCACTCACATCATTATTTTTATACTTTATTTATTCAATTTATATTACTTTACATTATTACGATATTATTGATGGAGTTCAAGAAAAGTGATGAGGTACTAGAAATTTTGAGGATTTACAGCCAGTCTAAGCTACACAAATTTTTGTTTACACAAACATAAGTTTGTGCAAACAAGACTTGTAGATATAAAGTTCATGCAGAAAGTTGTTTCAAACATCATGCAACACGTCCCATTTTTACAGATCTGTGTTTGCCCAAATTGTTTGTGCCACAGAGAAGAGAGGAAACATTACTATCTCTGAACTACTGATACCTGCGTAGACAAAAAATATCTTCCACTTCTCCCTACTATTGTGTAGATACACACTGTTTGTGGTCATGTGGGTTTGATGTTTGCATGTGTGTGAATAGTCACACACACAACTACATAACACGTATTAGCGGACCGAGCAACGTGCAGTTTAAGTAACAATGGTCTCAATAATACATAACAATTGCAGTGCATTCGGTGACCGACACCGTACGACTACTAAATGCCTTAAGCTGTGACAGACCAACAAATGACTCCAAGCGATCCACATTTTTTTGATTTTAGTTTGCTTCTAGTGTTCTGTAGTATGTGTAAATATAAGTTAGTGTAATGCGACCCAACTATAGAACTATATCCACAGTCCTCTAGAAATATAAACGAAAATAATTGCAGAAAAATCTTGAGAAATTAGCCAACTGCTGTAATCGAACTCCCGACCTACCACTCAGATATTGGTACCTGCGCACACTCGGCCACTTACTTGGTACCTGAGACCACTCGGCCACACTCTGTGCCAGTCGCTGAGCGTCTTTTAAGCATAATTTTCATTAGACCTATTCACATAACTTTCTCTTAACCGATGTTGGATCTACAATAGCTTGCGAAACTCCACTAAAAATCAGTTTCTCAATTTTAGCTACAAGATATTTACATTTCCTATATACTTTTGTCAGAGATCTTTTAACGTAAAAAGTCACCTGCAGATTTTAACTTCATTTTAATTATCATCTCATTATGGACAATTATATTCGTGTAAACTGCGCTTTACATAATCTCTCGGCTACAGTATTTCCTTTCTTTCCACCTATAAAACAATGCACTACACTATTTTTAATCCTATTCTTTTTTACCTCTCGTACAATACACCAACTACCAACGTACATACATGCCATTAAAAATGAACACAAAAAAATTACAAGATGAAATGAAGGGGTAAACAGTATGAGTGGCTCTGGCGTTAGGTGGCTACTTAACGTACCTAGAGAACACGATGGTGCTGGATACCGTCACAAGCTACACAGCACGAGATATGAGAAGAATATTTTATATAAAAGAGAGGTTGGATAATAATTTCTAAGAGGATTTTATTATTATTGAATTGAGTTTTCGTTGTGAGTTGAAATGAGTCGAGGGTATGTAGGTATGTATGAATACAACAAACCCAACTTATAATAAGAGTGTGACTTTTGTGTTCTGAACATGTATGTATGTGTGGAAAAAGGTGTTCACTTACACCCACCTCATTGTACGCTATGCTTTCATACATATATGGACGGACATAGCATAAGTATAGCGCCCATCAACTAATGATGAAGTGAAGGATAAAGAACAAGCATTGCATAAATAAGAAGTGTGTACTTAGCGTTTGCTACCTGTATGTGGTACGGTAAGGTGTACTCTCGCCTTCGAGCTAAGAGGCATCATGTTGACGAGTGATGTCATATGTATTTCATGTTGGATAGCTTGCTATAATAGTGTACTTCATCTTCAAGAAAATTTATCCGTATTTTAAAGTTAAATATCTGATGTTATTTTTTAGAGTTCGTTTTAGGATTTTTTATGTTGCAGTTATTAGTGTTTCTTCTTTGGTAAGAACGTTTTTTCAAAAAAAAAAAAAAGAAACATTTTTTATCATTTTAATGGAAAATTTGCCTATACCCCACGCCAATAATTTTAAGATCTTTAAAGTAGTTTTGTACATTTTATTCAAAAACGTTTTTTTTTTCAGATATATAGCGAAGGTATAGCTATAAGATCAAATTTAGCATAATTATGTGATTTTCACCGGATCTCAACTTTTTTGGAACATAAGGAATCCAGAAAAACACAAATGTGAATGTGAATATTCCAGATCAGGACTTTTTACATGAGGATTTTTTAGCTATAGGTCAAAATAACTAAAATTCATCTGACGTGAAGTAAATTTGAAGTACAATTTTAAATTATTATAGTTACTCCTTATTCTAATATAAAAATAACAAAAAAAAGATATAATCAAAGGTCTAATTTTGCTTCATATGTGGCATTTGTTTCATGCCGTCAGACCAATTTTTATTAAAATGACTTATATGTCCGTATGTTAGCGTCTATTTCATTGAATATCTTCAGATCCAGTGGGGTTAGAGAAATAAAATCAGGCTCAAAATAATTATATAAACGGTTCTTGAAACGGTTGATATATATATAGATTTTATATAAAAGGTAATTTGTTATATAGAGATTTTCTTCTTGGCTAAAAGCCATATAAGGAAATCTTCATAAATTTCACACTATTTTAATTACTGCTTGAGAAAGCTAATATTGTGTTAAGTAGGTATTTCTGTATTTTCAACTATGTCAAAATAGTTCTACCTAGAATAAGTTGAAAGAGATACTTGAAGAATTCAGAATATTAAACTTTTTCTACGCATCCAAGCCAAAATATTTCTAAACTTGTTATCAAAGTCGTGGTGTTTTAAATTGATAACTTTAATATTATATAATAATATAATAGTTATAAATACTGTAATTAATTTAAGGAGGCTCACCAGTCAAGAGATCGAAAAAAACAGGTTTTTCAAGGATTTTTTTTTTTAGATAAATTGGACAATGAAAACAAATAACAGATGATACCAGTTCTTTTATTAACTATTCAAGATTACAAAAAATTCTTTTTCTTTGACGTATATTGATCAATAGATATACATAATATATAGTTAAGTATCTAAAAAAAAGGTGCTTCCACTTGTGACAAGATTTTGAAGCTCAGAAGCATCTAAAAGAAAAAAGTAAAAAAAAATCTTAATCTATATGAGTATGGTTATTGGCGGAACCAGAATTACCAATTTTGCATGTATAGCAACTAGCAATTTTGCATATATTTTACCATTTTTTTGATGGTAATAATGGTCATAAAATGGCCATATTTTATCCAAAAAATCTGGTTGTGGTTTAGCCAATAGCGAAATGTGTTGTAAATATTCTTTCCAAATTTGAGCTAATTTGGATGAACAGATTTAGAGTAATCTTGACACAGGTATCGAAAAAAGTAATTTCGAGAAAAACGCGAATTTCTGATAAGTATAAGTAACTATAAAAAATGCAAAAACAAAAACATCGATTTTTTGAAATTTCTGGACTGGTGAGCCCCCTTAATAATAGGTAACTTACGTAAGCACAATAGTATTTTTGTTACGGTTAGCAACAGAAAATTAATGAGAAAGAAAGTAAAACAATACACTCATAGTCGCATTTTTAGATACATTTTAATGTAAGTGTTTACTAATTAGCATTAATCTAAATCTTTATTTACGATTAATTAATATGAATTAGATGTAGATGTAGGCTAAATTGGACGAAAGTAAGTTTAAGTATACCTTCAAGCGACAACAGACTTAATGATTATTGAAATTATTGAAAAATGAATCTTCAATGTTGTAATTACCTATATAAGGTAAAAGACCCGGTAATTGACCCTAGCCCAGTTTCTGAACTTTTCAACTTTGTTATAAATTAATAAAAAAACTATATTTTAAATAAGAAATAAATTCTTAATTTAAAGTAATCTATTCTGTGTCTAATGAACAGCAATTTAAAAAGTTTAGAATATATTAACTAAATAAAAAAAGATTTTAAGTTTAAAATGTGTGTAAAAACTATTTTTTTGGTAGTTTCCTAACAGTTTATGTTACAAAGTACCTTAGAATGATTTTTATTATTGAAATATGAGGGTCAATTACTAGGCTCACTTCTAAAGTGGTATGGCCCAATTAAATTCTAACCAGTTTTTGTTAGTTATTTTGTTATTTATAGTTATCTTCGATTAGTTTTTGTTATTTTTCATAACGTATATAACATTAAACATTCATTTTTATCAATAAAAAGTTATTTATAAATTAAATTTTAAAAAACTGTATTTTTAAATTTAAGGATCAGAAACTAGGCCACTGTCAGGGTCAAAAACTGTTACATGAGAAATTTTGAAGGTCAGAAACTGGGTCCTTTTTGTCAATTTTTAAAACATTAATTTAAATTATTAATTCAATTCAAATAATTATTTTACTTGTATGACTTTATTTTGAAAGCCATAAACTAGTTGATAAAATTAATAATTGTCTCTTAAGTTTAAACTTATATTTATTACTGTCGTTTAACCTCAGCCGTCACTCTTAAAAGGTCAGAAACTAGGCCCGTTACCTTAGTTATAGATTTTGTTGAGCAAATGTATGATTACATGACACTTGAAAGCTATTGAAAACTAAAGTTAAGAGTTAGATTTGAAAATATGAATAACACTTTATATTTATGATGTGAATAAAAAAAATAGTGATTTTTACACAAAAAAATAATGATTCTATACCCACTTTAGTCTAACTAATTATATAAACATTCAGATCAGTTCTTGCACTTTAACTAATACAACAGAAGGGTTGAAAAACGCCTCATACTTTTGAACGAAAGGATACTACATCTCCTTCAGCAAACATTTGAAACAATTTTAATGTTAGAAGGAAAAAATATCGTGTTCTAAACGTCAGACCAGAGAAGTTGGCTAGGATACATATATAACAAACTGCAAGACTTTTTAAATTCTCCCTCGTAGCTCTACATTACACGTAGATGTGATATGCATGTATGCAGTTGCCTCGGTCGGTAAGGTTGTGTTCTATTATAAAAACCGGTACGCGGTACCCGTCGATGGAATTATCAGTAGTTGTCTTAAAGAAAACTTATATTTTATTCATTGTATTTAGAGAAAAAAATCTACGTAGAAACACAATGATAATGAACTGAAAAAAAGAACTGGAAAAATTTCAAAGGAAATCTTAAAAATAGGTATTCAAGAATGGAAATTATAATAACTATACTGAAAATAGTCATTTGGTAACCACTATAGTCAAGAAAAAAACATTATTATTGAAGTTATAGCATTTTTTTAAAAACCATTACGAAAATATTCATTTGAAATTATAGTTATAATAGGATCTTATCTGTATCAAAAACACAAAAAAATATTCGTATTACTAGAACGAACAAACAAAATTTTCAACTTGAATTTAAAGAAAAATGTACAAGTTAAAAACAAAAGGAGGGAACACAGAAATTATTCAATGATCCAATATTCTGAATACGTATACTTATTAAAATCTCCGGTTGAACAGAATTTTATTAATAATTATTATACGTTTGTTAGGCTTTATCTCTTCCAAAAAATGGAAAATTTTGAAAGAGCCACAATGTTCATATTTTTATGGCAATATTTATACGTAGATAAATTTTTCGTAAGTTCGGCTAGCAGTTCCTTAATAAGAATTTCCATGTAGTAAGAAAAAGATTAAAGTAGGACTTCGGACGATTTCTCCACCGCAATGGCTTTCCTCCACATATATTATGAAAGAGCTACGTACAAATATGTACGGAGCCTTTCTAAATGATTGCCAAGGTCATTGCTGATCACAAAACTTATTTCACGGTAACTACATAGTACATATTTTCAATAAAACTACATTCCCTTTTCCAAACAACATGTCACGCTACCCAATGTTATACACTGTTAAAAAATATGTGTTATTACAATAAAAAATATGGTAATTTTTTACAATATTGGTCTTGAATATTACAATGTGTTAGTAAATTTAAATAATTTAGTTGTAAAATATGAAATTTTGTGTAAAAATAAACATTCACTGTAATTTTAAATACTTTGATACTAAAATTACATATAAAAGTGGTATTTCACATACTAAAATAGTAAAATTACATTTGGAAACGGAAATTTACTGTAATTGTATGTAAATTACTGGTCTTTTTGATGTAAATTACCGGTATCACGTGATTGATTCTGCGCAATTGACGGTGTCAGTTGAGTTGACAAAGTAATTTTACATATCGTACGTAATTAATTTATATTTAGTGGAGTAAAATTACAGCCGAAATATAAGGTAAAACATTCTACAATGTAATTTTACATAGAAAAATGTTCTAAACATTTCGAAATGTAATTTTACAATATTTAATGTTGGCAATTAAATACCAACATTAATTGTTGTAAAATTTTTTAACAGTGTACGTATACATAATTTTGATCATTTTTATGAAGAGCGGCAATATTTTTATTTGTACACATTTCTTGTGACCTTGGAACTTCAATCATTCTGAAAGACGTGGTGTATACGTAAATAAATACCAAGTCAAACACTACACTGCACTAATTGGTACTGCGGTGGAATTGAATAAAGAAATCATTTTAAGTGTGCAAGGCAAGCACTGAAACTCATTTTCAACCATACTTAATTTTTATGTAAAATTGATTTTTATATTAGTTCCATCTGTCTATATTATGCTGAGCGTCCACTAGGTCGGAAACGCGGCGCGGTTCTTACGCCAATAAGATCTCCGGGGCGGTACCGCGCCGCTCTGTCGACCTAGTGGACGAACCTGCATTTATTCAGATGTTTTCAACGCGTTTCTGACCGAGTGGACGCTCAGCTTTACACGTCAACAAACTTTTTTGTCTTGTGAGCAAAATTAATCAAAATATAACTATAATAGAAAACGTTAAGGGGGATGAATTTTCTTTACGATTAATACCACTATTTAACAATACAAAAATATTGTTTTTATTCATTTTTATTTATTCTTTATAACTATTATAATTTTTTGAAAAAAGTGTCTTTAAAAAAGGGCGATATTTGATGCCCACGACTGCGGTGGCAGTTTTCATCTGAAAAAAAAAATCAAATAGATTATTAATCTGTAGGTAAACCGCTATGTACCTATGAAAGATTTTTAAATATTTTTTTTTTTTTGAAATCTTCCAACGACTTTTCAACAGCGACTTTTCACAAGGAAAACTGTAAAAAATGTTTTTTATTCAAATCGCCGCCATTTTTTTCAAATTTCAAAAAAAAATTCCTCCGTAGGTACCTACGTAGCGGCTTACCTACACATTGAAAATCTTATTTGATTTTTTTTTCAAATGAAAACTGCGGCCGCAATCGTGGGCACAAAATATCGTCCGGTTTTAAAAATGCTTTTTTCAAAAAATTATAATAATTATAAAAAATAAATAAAAATGAATAAAAAAAAAACGACGGGTTGCACTCCGGGAGTGCCGGCAGAAGTGAAAACTTGAATATTAACGTTGTGCATTTTTGATATTTTGGAATGGTTAGGGAATAATTTTGCACGAATTGCTTTAATTATCAGTATAAAAGTACTATCATTTATGTGGTAGAATACAATATTTATTTATTGCGCTATCGTACACGGCACACCCTGCCGGAACGCTAGAAAAAGTGGATTTTTGAGTGCGCGTTTGGAGCGCTGTATCTTTTCACCTGTACAAGATAGACAGGTGCTCTCGCTGACATTTTTGTAGAGAATTCGATTCTCTACAAAAAAGGTCTTAACACTTCTTAATGTATCTATCACCGTTTTCGCTACGTAAGCGGTCAAAGCTCAAAAAACGCTTTTATGAATTTTCAATATTGTTTAAACAATATAAAAAACATTTCCGGGAGTTCACATTTTGCACAAATGTTCTCTTCGGTAATCCCTACAAGAATCTCTTTTTAAAAATTTTTTATCTCTATTCTAAAATTAATGTTTAATCAGATAGGGCTTAAAATTAGTGCTGTTGGAGTAAACCCGTATATATCTATCTGTCCTTTCGCGTTACACTGGTTTCAGTAGTATAGAGATACTACCGTTCGTTCTGTATCCTGTACTACTGTCTACTGTTATGTACTGTCGTCTTACGAATTTTCGATCAGGTCACGTGTCCTGACGCCAGTTTAACATTTTTTACCCATTTAAAAAAAAGTGTACAAGGCAGTTTATTGTCTGCTCTACTGACTGTCTACTTTCCATCCGTCTTACGAATTTTTGATCAGGTCTTACGAATTTTCGATCAGGTCACGTGACCTGACGCGAGTTTAACATTTTTTGCCCATTACAAAAAAAGTGTACAACGCCGCTAAAGAAGTTTTCACTTCAAAAATATTTTTGTATTGTTAAATAGTGATATTAATTGTAAAGAAAATTCATCCCCATTCCCCCATCCTATTCAGCCGAAAAAAATTGTGAAAATTGACTATTTTTCGGCCGATCACACCGTGATGGCACCTTAAGATGGAAAATTTTAAAAATATCGTCGAAAGAACAGGAAAAATACTTAAAGACATTTCTAACTTTTTGAAATAAAAATGAATCCAAAAAGTACAAATTTGACAAAAACAGCGGTTGATTAAAGTACTTATAATTTCTTTTTATTTGCGCCAATTAAGTGAATCACTTGAAGGAAATTATTAAATGGATTTCCCGGTAACTCGCGATGTTGTCGAGGCCTAATTTAGATATACTATGTAATTTATCTTTTCTATTAACTCTAGTGGTTTAAGTGCTCAAATTTGTTTTGGCTCTCATTATATGCACATATTATATGTATCTATATGATGAGAGTCAAAACAAATGAGAGAGGTTTTTATCATATACAGATTACACATATGTTCTGTGAAAGCTAAATGTAGAATGAAATTGATATCCTATTTCTGTTAGTAAATAATGATTCATCTTACGTAATTAACAACAAATTATGTAAGATGAACCATCCCTTTGGCTATGGACCATATATATATGGACGTCTAACTTATATGGGAAGAATTAATAAAACTGATCCGGAAAATGGCAGTAATTAGGTTTTCTTTTTTTACCACTAGCTAAAACGGATAAAATAAAATGTAAATACAGTACTTATTCTCAAATGGAAACACGTCGGGACCGGGTAAGTGAGTTTTTCCATTTGAGAATCACCAATATTGGTTGATGATATTTAATAATAAGGAAATACATAGAAATTACAATAAATTTTTATAGTCTAAATTACTTTATACGGCGACTATCCAATGGTACGGTGTCCGATTTTACATGGTGACGTCAGCGAATTATATAATATACAATATAAATGATGGAACGCAAAATAAAAATTATTAAGTTTATTTTAAAAACGATCGAAAAACCCACTTTATAACTGAGTTGAAGATTGAAAAAGATTCCAGAATATTCTATTCAAATGCTAACAAAGATATAGAAGCTCCCGTTTCCATTTGGGAGTGTTTCCATTTGAGAATAAGTACTGTACCGCTTTGGTACACAAGGAACACTAATGCTCTCTTATTTTTAGACGCCTTTTTGCATACATTGAGTTTGGTCACCTTTATCTAGACATCGTGTCTTTGGCGTTTAGAGGTTTTGGTAACATGATTGTGATTACAGTCAACAGAAAAATGGTATAAAAAAATAATTATTCTCATTTGCATCTTCTTATAAAGATCAACGACTTTTGAATCTGATTATATAAAATTCAAATATATCCAGTACATCAGTTCTTGCTTTTCGTATACAAGCAGGACAAAATTTTATTTAAAAAAAAAAAAACACAGAATATAAAAAAATAATTATGGATTTTAATTAAAAAATGTTATTTTTTATTTAAATTAAATAAGAATAATAATACAAATTGAAATTAATTCAATTTTAAAAATATTACTAACAAAAAATGGGGTATTGTGCACTGAAAACATTCTTCGAAATCTGTTTTTAATTCCATATTAAATTTACATTTAAATTGTGTATCAGGTAGTGTGAATACAAAAATATATTAACTATACGTAAATGGTTGGTGTAGTACCGACGCGTCGCGCCGTGTAAACTAAATTGAAATTATTTTAATTTTCTTCGGCGCGGATAAGGTGTATGTATGTATTTTTTTGTTCTATACACTCTAAAAATTGATTATGATGGCAATTTCGTTCGGAAAAATTCCTGACAGGGCCAAACGTTTCTTTCACCACGTGATCATATTGACCACGCTGGTGTTTCAAAGGTTTCAAAGGTCAGATATTTTATTTTTGTAGTTATTAATATTTGAAATTAATTTACTACTGTACGCCAATGTCTTTTTTACTGTTTGCACGCACATCTACATATAAATATATTATTATGTCGGATATTGTTGAGTCGAAACTGCATCCCTACAAAAAATAGAATATGTGGCGTTTTTAAACCCACGGCAATAAAACAATCCCTTCTTCGTTCTATGCATATAAAGTAATGTGTTCTATTAAAGTGATGAAATAGTCGTAGTGGTTGAGCAGTAGAAAAATCATCCAAGTATGCTACTACCAGAAACATTGAAATTACGTTTAACAACGAGCTTTACTTCGGGAAGCCAGACAAAACTCTGAAAGTTCTAATTTTAATATATTATTAAAACCATTCCAGAATTCAAATAATCAATATTATTTTTATAATTTTCAAATAAGCCACAAATTTTTGGCTGTAATTTTGAAAAACACCACTTCTATACGGAGAGAAAAATCATATAATTTTTGTAGATAAAATTTCAGAAAAATTACCATGCTCTCTTATAATGCGTGCGCGATCAACGACCAAAGTAAAAAGTATTTTACGATCATGTAAATATTATTAAATTGCAACGTAAAAAGTATTAGTCATGGCTTCATAAAAATTTTTGTGCTAGCATGGTAAAATTTAATGTGCTAACACAACTTCTGTCACACTCTTATGCATATATGTTATAGTTTAATTCTTGTTGTCGTACTCTTTCATTTGCGCATCTGACCCGCAACCTTATGTTGCTTGGGCTGTACGCACTGAGGAACAATCTATCTTTTCCGACCTTCGATTCTTTATGATGCATACAAAATGATTGGCAACAATATATTCTAATACTGAATATAGTGAAGTAACAAAATGATGAATTAAACGGTGACCGTCTTGTAAGACATTCTAATGAATACTGTTGAATGCACACCACACTACACCAGCAGTGACCAGCCTGGCCATGTTACTCGCCACACCAGCCTGGATACCTTCTGCAGCCTACCTTGCTATGTGACAGCGTTGATACCTTCTCTTTCTTTCTTTCAATGGAACTTTTTACTGTGCTGTTTTACAAATTTTACGGAGCTAATATTACGGAAAGAACATTCTATCCTTTAAATTTTCGAATGATTAATTATAATTTTTATATTTTTACCGTACAAAATTGTATATGTTCGCCTTTTACACGTCGATTATAGAGCTGAGCACAGTAATTTTTCTATGAATTTTCTCTCCGTGTAGTTGTACGACTATTTAACCAAGTTTGAAATTAAATGTTAAGAAAATTGGTAAGAATTAAGTTTAAAATATTTTAATTAACATTTAAATAAGCATCCAACACTTACATAGATGCTTTGCGGAGATAACACGTAAATCATAAAAGACAGAATTTCTTTTATTTAATGGTTCATAAGTGTTTAGCTGGGCATCTAATATTAACGTAGAAACTACGAACACTATACTAGTTTTACAAATTCTCAAAATTATGAACTGACATGTAAGTATAGTAAGGATAAAATTGGCTAGTTTTATTCAAAAACTTGTACAGTTTATGGGAAAAATTTAGTTTTTGTTATAATAGGGCAGGAACTTTTCCTGTGTTGTAACTTTGAACAAAAATATACTCTATTTCAAATACAATTGATCATGAGGCAAAGTTAAAAAATTAAATAATTCTTATATTGAAAACAAATCAATCTTCTATTGTTTTCTAAAAACAAACTGCTATTTTAAAATTTACGTAAGTGCAATAATAAAAGAGATAAAGTTAAGGAAACGGAAATCATTTAAATTCGTAAGTGATGAAGCACGGTTAAATTTAAGTGATATGGACCATACTTCTTGAGTCTTCGGAAATTTGGTTGCTTGTTTCCGCAAAAGTTAACGACACAATTTAGCTGAAATGCTTTTAATTTAGTGCTTTTAGTAAACATGCTAGTATTTGCAATTTTTTCAAATATTTTGGATTAACGAATTAACAACTATAAGTGAGCGACTTAAAAAACCTTAATCTGAAGCCTAATGTTTTACAAACTCGTTTAAAATTGAAAAATGGCAAACGGAACCATTTTCTACCCCACACGAGATGAGACTCTATTCCAGTCTACGCATCAAGTCTCAGAGAGCATTTCTTAAATTTCCAATTATTGCAGTGTATCGCCTAAAATAAGTAAATAAATAAATAAAAATAAAGTGTTCTCTATGTACTGTGTTCGTTTGAATTAAAATGTATTAGTAATACTTTTTTTTGGAGCATTGATCCTACTCACCCTCGTATTGTACGACATAAATCGACAATGTTAATAAAAAAAATTCACCCTCCAATTCACCGTACGTTGCGTTCATAGGCTTTAGGCTCAAATGAGAAAATAAAATTGGCGTGCATGAAATATTTAACCATACAAAAGACGACAACATTGTATATCTTGTATAATTTGTTTCATATAATTTGTTTTTTCTTCGTTTTTTGTGTTGTTCATGCTCGCTATTTTACCTACCTCCACGGCCCCGTTTCTGAAGATTGTCTTTAACCATTCTCTTTCAGCAGCCACTTAGTCGTTCAAATTTGAATTTCAATTTTATTGAGAAATTTTCTATAGATAGAGAAAGTTAGAAACAATCTCGCAGAATTATATTGACGTGAATTTTGTTTACTTTAGTCATTTCAATTACGTAACAGTTCTTTCTTTTTTCATTTGCTTTAGCGTGTGAGTAGAGTGCGTAACAGTAAAAGTAAAATGAGTAATTAGGTATATAAATACAAAAAATAAACTTTTATATAAATATAAAAGTTTATTATAATATTATAAATTTATAATATTTTTTGCAATTCCGGGACTACAATACATACTTTTAGTGTTACGTTTAATCTCAATGGTTAAAAAAATTAAATAGTGTTGTTACGTACTGAACTATTTCTTTTAAAATAATAGACAAGGTCAAACTAGTCGGTGAGAACAAACAGTTATATTGTATTGTTGAATTTACTTAATTCGTTTACAGCATAACTGATGCTGTTTTATTTTTCATAATTTAGACGATATAGGGTAAGTGCGGGAGAGATGCCGCGTCGGAAGAGATGCCGCAGTAGCCATAGTTCGTCCGTTGATTAATAGATAACGCTATTAATGGATTATATGCATAAAATAAGTTATGTGCGGCATCTCTCCCGCATTCACCTACTTATAAATGAATTTTTCCTTAATTTTAAATTATTCGGAATTGCAAAAAAATAGTATATACGTCAAAAGACTAACAGTAAAGTGTTTCTTTTGATCCTTTGTATGAATTGTTGTATACAGTTATCCATATAATTATATCATTAAATTCGTGTCTTAATCAGCTTGCCTTTGATACCCTATTCAGTGTCTCTGGGTAGAAAATTTCTTTCACTCTTCAGATTATCCTCTGAAATTAACCACCAGAATCGAAATTTGACTCCACATCTATAATTGGGCCACCGCACTCTATTTCTGTGCTAAATTTAAAAGTTTCACGTCGCATGGTTTCAGAGAAAATCGCCTGTGACTAACGTCACTTCCGTTTTGTCAATTTTGGTACGGAACACCAAAAATAATTTCTTCATATCCGCAAAAAATTTTAATAAACACTTGTAGTTTTTTTTGTAACTTTAAGACAATTATTTTGAAAATGGTTAGCTATAAATAGACCGTTTAGCTGAACATAAATTTTAATAAAAGGTATATGCAGTTGTTTTTTCCATTTTAGTTTTTATTTAGTTTTCTATTAAATAAAAACATACAAATTATTTCGACATAACATACAAAAACCCACATAATTGTACTAACAATAAATTCAAATGAAAAAAGAATGTAACATTAAAATATTATTGAACGACAAAATAATAAGCGAAAACAACAATTGCCGAAAAACGGTTTAGGTTATAGCAACCGTACATACAAACACCTATTTAGTTCAATAAAATATGTAAGGGAAAAACAACATCCTTAGTATTCTCATTTATTGTTTGTATTTTATTTGTAATAAATAAACATTTAGGATACTGCGGGATAATGTTTATTTATTTTATTTTGAGCACCAAGACAAAAGGAAAAAGCTTTTAAACAAATCGACAAGCCTATGTAAACATAAAATACTATTTTCCCTTCTAATATATTTACTCATATTCATGTACACATTCGTTTGTTCATACTTATAACTATACTTCGCAAGCTTACGATGCTGACAGGGTCGTATCTATATTTTAAAAACTTAAAAAGTTAATACATGTGTGTAGACACATTTTTTTTAAAATTTATATCGATATATTCTCCATTAACCATTAGCTGTTAATAAAAATTAGTTTAAAGCAACTGAAACTCCTTATTTGAAAAAATTACAAAAATTTTAACTTTTTTTAAAATTAAAATTATTGAAAATTTGACCGCCTGACTGTAATTTAAAACTTGTTAATAAAAAATAAGTTGTTGTTTAAAAAAATATTTTTACGAAAATAAGACAGTATGTTGTCTCTCTCACATTTTACTGGAAGAAAAAAGACAATTGATACACATAAATAATTTATTTGCAACATCACAAAACATCTTACACAATACATATGTATCTATTTGAATTAAAGTTACACAAACAAGTTTTGTCAAGAAATGTATACATATATAATATCTAAAATATATTCAAAAAATATACGGATATAAAACAATATCTTCACGATAGGTATAGTCATGTATTATTTATTTCTAAGATCGCATCAAAATGTTTTATCTAAAAAAATAAACAATTTTTGATACCTTAAAAAAATAAAGACAATACTGTCAGCCCACTGACTTTTACGATCAATGCTTATAACGTACACATACATATCTACTTAAATGTTCTCTCTTTGATGCGACACAATACAACAATCAATTACATTTTTGTCTTTTTTGTGTTTAATGTCTTTTTTTGCATGGAAAGAGATTTATTTTAATGTGAAGAGAATTGTTTTTTCAATTCATTAATTTTCTCAAAAAAAAAAAAAAAAATTTATAGCATTTTTTAACGGAGAGTGATTTAAAAAATAATTTATGTACGTAATCAAAATTGCTTTTTACGTCCATTGATTGTTTTTAAATTTTTATTACTGTCAGCACTTAACAAGTAGTATTCGGAAACACTTAAAGCAAATTTTATATAATTTTGTGTAATAAAGAATATTTGAGTTATGCTATGAGTGAAAACTAATTCTTTTAACAGACTATGTAGAACATAAAATGTAGAACTCCAAGAAAATAAAAATTACACCACAAGTTCGAAGGTTGTATGCCAGAAAAACAACAAGAAATGCTGTGAAATGACAATTATGGTTGGAAATTAAAATTAATGAGAAAAAATTCATTAGATGCTGAAATCGATAAAATTACTGTTCCCAAAACCTAGCACAATATGTGACAACTACTAAAATTGCCCTAAGGCTCCAAAGCTTCAAGTGGTACTAAAATTGAATTATCGACCTAAATCGAATATTTACGAAAAAGTCTTAAGGGAAATTAAATAATATATTATATTAATATGGCCATTTTTTGATCGTTTGATAAGCGGAGTGAATTACTATCGGTGAGCAGATCAAAACGAGCTGTATTTGGTTTGATTTTAAACTTGTAATTTCATTATTTGACTTTATTTGGCGATAAACCTCAATATTAAGACCAGTAAAAAACCAAACAGAATTTTTTAACTAATCTTCAACATGTCGACCGGTTTCGGTGTCTCAAAACACCATTATCAAGACAAGAATATAAAAATCAATAAAAATAAAAATAAAAAATGAAAAAATTTAAAAATTTTTTCATAAACAAAAGAAACTAAAAGCCTTTTAGTTTGGATCAAAACCAATCAAATCAAACAATGTCAAATATAGCAACTCGTTGGTTGCAAAAAAGGAATTACGTACATCACTAAAAATGATATACGAAAACGGAAATGTGAAACAACAAAACATCTGAAGACCAAACTTGCAATAGAGAACAGAAAAAGTAAAAGAAGAAACGAAAAATCATTTTTAGAAAAAAGAAACATCTGTAAAAGCCACAAATCGCCTTATGAATCACCTAGGTTTGATTTTGTACGAATGTCGGAATACCTGATTTGAAAGTAATTTTACTCTGATTAACATAAATCTACGCTGGTGAAGCCGCAGAGTACAGCTAGTTTTAAATAATTATTTGCTAAGAAGAGTTGTTTTCAAAGAAATTGAATAAAACATACCATAGCTACAAATACACTAATGTTAAAATGAATTCTAACAAAAAAGCAGATTAATAATGGACAAATTAATATACTGTATGAGTTTTTTGAGAGTTACAGCCAAACCGTTGACTTAATCGAAAAATTGTTCAAGTAAGAGTTGTAGATATCGACGGGGGAAACCGATTTTTATAATCAGGAGCTTTAATAGCTCTTATGGTTTTCGAGCTGTGATACAAACTTATAGATTTTTAAATGAGATTATATATTAATTTTTCGATAAAACTGACCTAATGCTAATTAACAACATAAATGAGCAAAAAGAATTTTTTTTGCCCAAATTTAATTTTTCTTTAATTTATCAGTTAGGCGGTATAAAAATATGCATACGTACTTGAGGCTACTTCAACCGATAGTGTTCTGGTTGGTTACATCCCCATTACATCCGAGAAAAGAACCTTTTTCAGTAACAATTCTATCTTACAAATTTGGTCGTAATAAAAATGGCAACTCTCAAAAAACTCACATGGTATATAGTGTATATACAAACTTATTATAATAACGTATAAGTTTTCAAATACGTTCAAAGTACGACCGACTATTTTATAATTGATGTAGTAACCGCTGAAACAAAAGGAAAGTTAAATTTTGATAACATAATGGAGTCATGCAGTGTCGTATTTATAAAAAAATATTAATAATAATGATGGAAAATATATGAAATTCAGTAAATTAGTATTATCTAGCCAAAAATAATAATATATCTTATTTTAGCACATATACCTACATGTAAATTGGGAAAATGAATAAGAAAGGTGATGACCTTTGAAGCTTTCCTTGTTCTTTCACTACACTAACTTTAAGCATACTACTTTTCTATTTAGTTTTTGAAATTTTAGATACAGTAGATATAATAAACTAAATAACCCTGCGGCAGCCTTCTGCATAACATTGCAAATTTCTCCATACTAACCCATAATATTTATCTACAAAATCATTAATCAATATAAAAAAAAATCAGCCTTAATTTTGACCTGTTAACTGGGTATGACGAAATATTTCGTCATACATAAAAGCCTACTGCAATGGGCATGGGCATTTTTCGTCATGGAAATTAACACTTTCAGTCCCATGGATTCTGATGTCCTGACTGCCGTGTTGCCTTGTGTATGCCACACTGTTTCAAGCAATATCATACAGCGAAGTAATTATTATAATTTGTTCAATTAATTCTTTGTAAATCGAATACATTTTTTAAATATAAAATATATTTTAAATAAATATTAAAATATAAATAAATTATATTTTAACTATAAAATATTTTATCAAAATAAATAAAAACCATAAGTTATAAACGATATTCTTTTATTATTTGAGGTGTGATATTACTTATCGCTGTGAACAAAAAGTCCCCATTCTGAAACGAGTTGAGCAATAGCTAATTCCCCGGTTAACAGGTTAATAGATATGCAAAAAGTGGTCATAGATTCATAGATCAGTACATTATATCGAAGCCTGAATGTACAGAATATACTTATTTTATGTTTTTTTTTATTTTATTTTTATTTTTATTTTATTAGTTTTTTTTTATTAATTAGTCCTGACAGTAACTAAATGTTTACCACTTAAAAATGACCACTAAGTTTCTTTTTCGATACTGTAGTGTTTAGATATTCCATATGAATTTCTATTTTTATTTATTCAATACCAGAATAATTCTTTTGAAATTTGCATAAGAATCCTATTCTGTTTTTAAACTTTCAAAATTTTATCAAAATCCGACAAACGAAAATAAGAGTGTGCTTAAATATTATTCCGTTGGCCATTAATATACTGGTAGAACTTGAAATATAGGTTCATTATCATAGCATCTATATTATTGTATTACAAGAAACATTTCATCGTGATGAAGGTATACAAAATAGGTACAATGTCTTAAATGTTCCTTCCGGAACATAAAATCACCAACGTTATCTTCCATGCACTTTTTCGTTCTTGTGTCGAAAAAAAGAATATTTCTTTTGATAATGACGGTAGGTAACAAAAAAGAAAACATTTTTAATGCTTATTTCTATAAATCCCTGGATACGAACGAGTGGTTCGTGTAGTAGCTTGATAAATATTTCATGTTACTGGAAAATCTAAAACATTCAAAAAGAGAAAACTTCTTTTTTCGGTATTCATTCTTGTTTAAATAAAACAAAGCCCATGAGATAATATCGCCATCCTTATTCACGTTTATCATCGCTCGTCCGGGCCCACTCGGGGCCATGGTAAATGTACGACTAAAATCTGTGGTGAAAATTGGGGCGCACAAACACGGAAACAAAAAATACAGAAAACAGAAAAAGTAAAATTTCTTGTAATAGGAAAAGTTTTGTGTTGAGCGTTGTAGCAAATAGACACAGAAAAGTTGACAGAATCAATCTCTGAATAAATCTTTTGGTCCCTTTTTTTTATTCCTAACCAACCTGTCGGACGAAGACACGTGTGGACAAAGAGATCAAAGCGGAACATTTACATTAAGCAATCATTATCAGCAATCACCCAAACCATCTATTGATGTCTTATCTAAATTGAAGAGAAAACTTTCATACGTTCCACTTATTTTTGTCTGTTTTTTGAGGGATTAAGGTAGATATACATACATCAAACAGATAGTTAAAAAGTGCTTTGAGGGCGTGATAAATAAGTAAGTAGCAAAGTAAAACCTAATTATTTTTGAAAATATAAAATTATTTTTAATTTTAACCCTTTATGGGCCACGGTAGGCAAATGGCTACGTGAACTTTAATTGTCATTATTTCTTGTATTATTAAGAATTATACATTTAAACTAGCATAGAGACATAAAATGGTCCTTATTCAATGTCGTACTGGATAGTGTTGTTCATTACTGAACAGAAATATACACTAAAACTGTCATGGAAGTTGTTTGTTTGGCTTGTTGCTAAAAGTGTTTAAAATAAATATATTTTTTGGTGATTAACACATTTTTAAAAAATTTTTATGTATGTTACTAGCTTAATTATATATACTTAATTTTAATATGCTAATATTTTTTTTATTTTATTTGTGGCTAGAAATCTTTATAAATTTTCGTAAAACTTACTGTTGCCAATTGGATACATTGGCCTAGATAAATAATTTTTAAATATAACCGTTATGAACATTTCGTAGCCATATGGATACATTGGCCTTTAATAACATTTTTCATTTATGATAAACTCTGTGATGTGGCTATTTTACCACCAGATGTATCTGATGTATCAGATTATTCTGAGTCAGATAAGGAGAACACAGAAATTGTGGCGTCAGAATCAGATTTGGAAGAACCTTATTTAAGTACCAACAAAAGTCCATGATAACATTGTAAAAAATCATTTACGACATTAAAATGTGTAAAATGTGATACACGACTTCGTCTCACCAAAACAAATAAATATTTTATTTCATTTCATCAGTAATAAATTGTAATATTATTTCTTCTTATAAATGAATAGAAATGTCTTGCAGAAATAGATAAATATTCATTTTTTGTTGAAACGTTTGTTTTATTCAAAGGCCAGTGTAGCCATATGGCAACATTTTACATAAAAGCAACATTTACAGATAAAAGCCAAGGTAGCCATATGGATATGAACGGAAAAACCAATTTCCACGCATTTCCCTGGTAAATACATGACAGAATTTCAATATTTACGATATTTCTAAACTATGTACCAAGACTCATACAATTGTTAAAAATATTCATGGCTCATAAAGGCCTAATTCATCCATTTTGATTTAATATAACCAATTAAAAACAATTAAGACAATCTTAGTACATGACACCTCAGTTTTACTATTGGTTTAACAAATAGGGCTAATGGTTTAAGATGATTAAACTAATCGGAATGTAGAACAGTATAAAAAAAAGCAATTATTATTATGGAAACTATTGCACTCAAAAATTGTTAGATTGTAAATTTAAATTTATGAGCCGAATAATTTTTTAAGCAATCTGAGGTATGAAACTAAAAATATTTTCTATGACACCATTTTTTACAGGGTGTTTTAGGCAACTAAGAACATATAAATTTTAGCAAAGGGAAAATTTGCTATAATGAAGGGGTGTTTCATTTTGTATAAAAGTAACTAAAAGCCAATAGCAGTAATTTTATTAAAATAACTAAATAAATCTTAATCGAATATTGAAATATTTATTAACAGATAATATTGTTTACAATATTAATTACACCTTATTAGTAGCTAACTGAACATTTAAGGTAAGATTTTTCTTTTATTTTCAAATTTACTTTTTACAATTAAAAAACCGTATATTTTCCAATAAGTACGAGAAATTGTCGATTGTTTATGAGAGCGAAGTTGAGTGCACGACCATTTTTAACTGTTGCTCTTTTCTGTAAATTGCATACTTTGTTAGTGCTTTCTGTAAAAATAATTATCAAATATTTATTAAATAAAAAATCAAGAGATAGCTTTGCGTGTTATCAATAAATTTTACGTGTGTTATTGTCAATTTCCGTGCGGAAAGTATGCTTAAGCTAAAACATACTTTCGGCACGTAAAAAAGCAGTTAAAATACGCATAAGCCCTGTGGAAACAGTAGAGCGGTTACTAAACAATTGCATCAAATAAATGTGAATATAGCTTTATAATGACTGATTAAAAAATTTTTTTTAAAGTTCAGTAAATATTGGTAATATTTTTTTTTTGTATAAATTCGTTTAATAACATTTTAATCTATCAACAAAAAACAAACACTTGCGCAAAAAATTGTTGTTGTTTACGTAAATACAGAAATGTTATTTTAAAAAAAAAAGTTATAAATAAAACAAAATCATATTAGAAAACTTTTAATTATGTGGTTTTCAACTTTGTTAGACTTTCAATTAAAAAGTTTTAATTTACATTTCATACCATTTTTTGTGGTGCTATTATATTTTTTTTATAGGTTATGGTACAGTCGCAATGAATGACTTGTTCGAGGGTGACGACCCTTACCGTTTTAAATTTTCAAAAAAGTTATTTTTGTATACCTTTACAGCGTGTAAATAAAATTCATCACTTTTTTTTTTTTAAAACAAAAATAATTTTTTTATATCCCAATTAAAATTCGTTTGCTATTTAATTGTTATGCGCATATGAGCGTGATATTCAGCGACACAACATATACATACATCTACTAATGAATATTGAAATTTTTAACATATTAGTACGTGAATTTGCATTTTTTTTTTATTCATTTTTGGTGTTTTAACTGTACTGGTCATATCACGTCATCGTGAGTACAATGGTTTTACAGTAATGGTAGTAACTAACAATAATATAATTTATTTTTAAATTTTGTTTAATAGATTTGATCTAAATTTGCATTTAATAGTTGGAAGCCTACAAAGAACACATTTTTCTCCTCCGTACTATTTACTTTTTAAAATACATGTATTTGAAAAGAATATTTTTCTATGAATTTTAGCATCTGTTAAGCGGCCCCTACACGCTCAATAATATTGTGCAATCAACTTGTGCAATTTATTGAACTTCCTTTCAGTGAGTTCAATAATTTTTAAAAGAAATTTATGCAATAAATTGAATGTAGGAATTGTACATTAATCCAATTGTTGTTTAATTCTAAATATATTAAATGATAAAGACGTTGCGAAATAGTAAATAAACGAAACTTAACCCCTTATCGCATACAAAGCCATATATGGATTCTAAGTTTTACTTTTTTTTTTTCAACATATTAAAATTTTTTTTTTTTTCGAAGCTGATGTTAAATCCTAACTTTATACTCTTTTGAGTAACGGAACGTAATTCTTGTTGTCTTTGGTAAGTGCGAGTTGTCAAATTATTTGAAGTTATGTTCAGAGTGTCCGACCGTTACAGTGCATTTTATTGGTGCTAATTTCATTTGTGAAAACTAAATAATAAAACGGTAAGTACTAAAATCAAAAATTTTCAAAACACATTCTTTATATATTCAAGAACGTCTGTCTTTTCTTGTTTTATTCGATTTTTGGGGCTTATTTTGAAGTTGCCATATTTGGCTTCGTATGCGTTTGATCCAAATTATTATTGGGCATATATGACTTCGTATCGCTTTTATAGTACATTCAAGCATGTCAATTCTATTTTTGGTGATGACTTCGTGAGTGACGATGATTTTGCTTCTGATTCTCCAGTACTCCCACCAGCCAAGGCTGTCCATCAACTTCGGTGGCCAGGAAACGTACTGCAACAAGCCGAGAAGGTACTCCATCTAGCCATTAAAAAAGCACGAAAAGCCCCAACTAGGTATCAAGACCTCCCTTTGAATTCTGTGCGATCAGATAAGGTGGCCTTTTCCCCGAATGGACAAAACTAAATTGACAACAATTGACATTTTGACATAATTATTATGTCAAAACTACTCAAGATTCCGTTCATTCGCCAAATGTGGAAAGTGTCAAGTTTATTTATCTTACAATAGCAAACAATAGCAATATAATTGAATTTTTTATTTAACGCATACGAAGTCATATATCGATTTTATTATAATACTAGAATGCATACGAACCCATATATGGCTTCGTTAAGTAATTTCTAAACAATGAGACATTTTTTTTTTTTTTTGACTACTAAAATAAAAAAAATGCAAGACATTTTCAGTAAAAAAAATTTTTTTCCTCAACTCCTTCATAATTCATGCAATAAGGGGTTAAGCAAATAAAGTGCAATTGCGCAATAATATCTTCAGAGCCTACAGACGTTACAATATTCATTCATTGTACAATATATTTCAAACTGTTTTTGATCAGCACAATATATTGTACAACTCTTCAATATAACCTACAGACGATCAATAATATTATACAACCTCAGATTTTGTGAAATATTTTTGAGCGTGTAGGGGCCGCTTTAACGGTGTCCGTCCAGACTGCCGTAATCTTGCACCTTGGCATCCCCTTAGCATATGACATTCATCGACAATACGATACTCCTCAGTATTTCTTATAAGTACCATTTATTTTACAATTTTGGTAATTAATACAGACTGCTAATTTTTTCACCATAGACGTACGTATTAAGAATCATTTTTGTGTAAATAGCTGTAACTAATGTAGCCTAGCTATATAAATTCAACAGTTAGTTACGTCGAATATTCTATGACGTCGTATGCGGCAACACTGTTTGAATATCTTCTTGTGTGTATAGATTCACATAGTCATATTGTCAAATTTATTTAAAAGAAGTAAATTAACTTATTGATATCCTATTTCATACACGTGAAAGCACAAGTCATGAAGTACGAAAAAAAATTTATACTAATTGAATAACAGAAGTCTGGGCCACAAGTACCTACTTATGAATCACTAATCACTGTGACCTTACTAACAGGTGATCCATAATTACCATGATCTTACTACTCAGTGGTCCAAAATCACTATGACTTTACTACCCAGTTATCCATAATCACTATGATCATACTACCCAAAATCCACCTAGCTGTTTATTTTATGCCCTTTTTGCGTCTAACACCTGACGGACGTTTTTGACAACCTAATACACCTATATCAGCCTGAAATTGTTTACCTTCTCTACAGTGAAAAAAAATTTCAAAATCGGTTGGGTCTTTTGGCGTCTTTGGGATTTCCAATACCTTGGTGGACCTGATACAACATAGCCAATGTCAGTGTAAGAATAAAAAAAATTTTCTAGATCGTTTGAGTAGTTCACTTTAGATTTTTTTGGGGCCAAGGGTCTAGAATGTCTCATAATCTCATATAACATAGCTTATCTGAATCTGGGATAGTTAAGATTTTTAACAGTGACAAAATTTTCAAAAGCGGATCAGTACTTTTTGAGTTTACTTCTGAGCTAAAATCTATTCCACGTTAAATACCAAAAATTGATATAAAATTACGTAGTTTTCATAGAAGTTATTATAAATTTAATCAAAAGCAGTAAGTGTTTTATTCAATATAATTTGGGCCTCTACGTTTATTTAAGTATACCCATACGTGAAAATCATTAATCAAAATTAAACAGTAGTTTTCAAATGTGACAATTTTCATGCATTTAATAATATATAAATGGTTGTAAAAAACGGGGAAATATACGACTAATAATTTATCTTGATTTAAATGTTCCATTTTTCAATTTTTCTAATAATACGCTTTTTTTTATACAAGCACCACATTAACCGATTCAAGATATTTTTATTTTATTTAATAGCATGTCTTGACAGTGTTTATTACTGGTAAATACAGGTACACTTATAATATATTATGTGTCTATATATGAAACATGACTGAAAATACTTGAGAATGAATAAATGAATAAAACAAAATAAAATTCATTTTTATAGTCTTCGTTCTCTGTCCGCTATGGTAACACGAAATCTGTATTCACACCTACGCGAAATTATTACCTTTTATTCTTAATTAAAAAGTAATGTTTTACCTTTATTACGGAAGCGTTATGAAGGTGTGTCGAATTCGTGCATAATGCCGTTTGCAATTATGAATATTGATATCCAAGTAAATGTGACCAGCATCAAAAATGTTAAAAAGTTTAGGTAATTTGAACGTGGTTGACTTGATATCGAAGTACAAACACAGATCTAGGACCATAGTTTTTATTGATGTAACAGTGGATAGATCTCACCTGGGTATTTCTAATAAGAAAATTGGATATTACTATGGGTTAAAAAAGGGATCCTAGAAAAAAATATTTTTAAACTGCCTTTGGCCATCTAAAGTTTGTAAAACAATTTTTTTCTTTTAAAAACACCTGAAGAACGCTTTTATTCAAAACAAAAATATTGTGGGCGTTTTGCTAAGAACAAACTGTTAATTAATAACGTAAATTAAATAAAATAAAAATACGACAGCCTGAAAACTCCATTCGATAACAGCATCAATTTCAAAAAATCAGCTTGAACCTGACATGTTTCGACCAATTAATGGTCATCCTCAGAGGTGAAAATAAGACAAAAGTACAAAGCGATGCCATGGGATAAATGACATCGCTTGAAAGTAAGAAGAAACTTACTTCTTCGCAGTAAAAAATTATTTTTTGAAAATCGAAATAAATTTATAGCTTTTGAATGGTTTGACGGATTTGACTGAAATTTCAAATATTTCGATAGTATGTTTCAGAAAAAATATCATCTTCAAAAAAAAATTATACCCGCCCCCTAAAAAAATTATTTAACACTTTTTTCACCGACTTGTAGCTTTGGTACAATCACCAAAATAATTTTGCAGGCTTCTCACTATGATTGATAGAACATATATAATTTTTTCAGAAATTTTTTCCGGGTTTGTGAGTGAGTAGTTTTTGGAAAAAAGGAAAATAGTCGACTCAAATCTTCAAATTCCTTGATCAGCCGAACACTTATCATCAATTTTTGCGCCTACCCCCACGAACCGTCAGCCTCGTGGTGGTATACAGCGCACTCGATCTCGTTGTGTATGCGTCAGTCCCTTTAGCGAGTGCCCTAATTTCAGCCTCCTGGATTCCTCACGTTACGCATATGTATCGAAAATATCTATTTTTTTTTTCGATTTTATTCAAAATAGCCTCCATTTTTAAAGCAGTCCCACTTCATGGTATAATCCCCTTAGAAACTTTATAATAGTTCAGTAGACAAATAAGGTTTCTGCTCTTTAATGTTTTTGTGAATAAACTTTTTTTGATAATTGGCAACATTATAATATACACGTTACTTTTAAAGACGTTTTTTAAACACCAAATCTTATTCCACATAAAATTGGCTCCCACGATACACACAATACATTTGATACTGATTGATTTACAATCTAGTACAATGTCACATCATAACATAATGATTGATTGCGTCCCATTTGTACATCATTGACGATATTTTATTCATCATTTTTTTTTTTTTTACTTGGGTAAATGAACTTGTGATATTCTTTTACGTTATTGAACAGTGGTATTCAAACACAATTTTGATTGGTGTTTTACAAAAATAAAAAACAAATAGGTGGTTGGAAATACAAAAAGTTTTTTTTTTCAATTTACTTTAAAAAACATATGAATGTAATTACCTTAATGATGTAATTATTTCATGTTGTTTTCGTGACCTAATTAATTAAAAAATGTTGAGAGTGCTCTGATATTTTTAACTCTATTCTGTGTGCGGTGGTAGTTTAATTCAAATTTTATATTAAACGAATGTTATTAGAGTTAGTAGTGGATGCTTATTTAAAAAAAAGAAACTGGTAATAATTTTCTTAATGTAAACGATTCAATTTTCAAATGTGACGTAATTCTTTTCAAGTTACTCGACTCTTTTGTACTTTACATTGTATTTATATAAATACATTGATATCGGTACATGTGTGTGTAGGTATATTCAGTACAGTTGTGTTCAGAAATTTGTTAACGAAAAAATTGTAGTCGTCTTCAAATTTTTCTTTCGAATACCTAACCTTGAATACAAGATCGATTTGGGAACATGGAAATATTCAGCAGCTTGTCTGAGCGAATTTCTATAATTTTTAATATCGGAAAGCAGGGACGCAACAACTACATATCTACCGGGAGTCCAACAAAAATTTAAATTATCAAATTTTTTGATAACGCAGTTCTCCGATAACAATGGAAAATGTAATAAAATGTCGTCTCCGAAAATTTGATTTTCAAATAAAAAATATTAGTAAACCACTAAAAATTTTACTTTTTAATATAAATTAAATAAATTGAAGGGAAAATTTCCAGGTAATTTTAGGGGGTCTTTTATGTTAACTGTTATCTTTTATGTTATCTAGACTACAGTTTATGTAGTTTATACCCACTATCTTTCTATATTGACGCACCATGATGTATGAATTCGCTTCACCTATAGACAATTTTTTGTTAATCAATTTATAAAAAAAAAATAAAGCACAATAGTTAATCAATTTATAAAAAAAAGATAATAAAGCACAATACAGCTTTCATTTTTGGTACATATATTGTCAAAAAACACCAAATATTTTGTTGCCAGTCCCTACTTTATATGTATAACTGTTTTTTTTGCACGGCAGTTTCTTTATAAGATTTCAAAACGCGCGTTATTTTTAAAAATTATAAACAATGCGCCTGTAAAATAACAAAATACAAAGATGTCACTTTCACCGCTTTTCTTTGATGACTAACTCATAACTGCCAAAATTCAGTAGCATAAATTGATCTATGACTTTGTACGGCCATAACACTGACCGTACAAAGTCATAGACTGACGAAGAAATATCAAGAGGCAGCTCTGTCAAGATTCGCCCCTACTGTCTAGGTTCGTCCCAACTGATGGTATCAAATTTTTAGTTTTGTAATTGTGATATTGTCTGCTTCAGTAAACGCTAGTTCAAATTTATTTATGGTAATACAATAAGATTTGATTTGATTAAATTTGAAGAGTTTCCTAGTAAAGAAGCATAATTGGTTGCTTTATAATTTACAGCTTCATTCTCCATTAGAAAGAAACAAAACTTCGTAAAAAGAAACAAAAAATTCAGCGTTGCGACATTCAGCGACACAACAACAAAAAAAAATAATAAAGGTGGCTCTGAGAATTTTTAAAGTATGTATTATTTAAATATGTATAGCGGTCCGGCAAAGTTGGTATCACAGTAACTCAAGGATATGAGTAAGAACAAATTTGGATAAACTGTTTAAATACTTTTTATCACTTGTGTACTTGCCCTTAAAACGGACTGGTTCAGTCAAGTACATTCTCGAGCACGGTTACCGGTACCGGTAACTATATACATAGTGCTTTTAAGTTTATTAAATAAATATCAAGTATGCGGTTTAGATTTTAATAAAATATTAGGTTAGGAAGTTCTTCATGTAGGTAGGTAGCATATTGAACGAGCCGGAGCCAAGTTACATTCGTACGTTGTTGGGAATGTACTCGTACGTACGTTGTGGACGGTGGGGCACCGCTCTCGGAATATCGTGGAACAATAGAAAATGGTATTCACTCCCATCATTCCTTAGTGTATTACTTGCTAACTTAATTTTTTTCTTTTCGCTATTGTTGTACTATTTCCACTAACATTAAATGTGGGTACGGAATGGGTGATGGACGATGGACTGAGTGAGACACATTCGTACTAATGCCACGAATTCAAAGCTGGATATGGTTTTGTTTTCAATGTAAACAATCTATCACTGAATTATTCATAAAGATGCCATGAACTTAATTTAAAATACGTGGCCGAAAAGAGAAGAAAAATTATTTATGTATTTTATTTTATTTGTTTCTATTTTTTTTTCTTGTTCTATTGTCGAAACTCGAAGGAGTGAGTATATACATGTATCGTTATTTTCATTCAATTCTCGAACAATGGAAGATTCTTATGAATTTATTGAGGTTAACCTGCGCGCACATTTATTTTACCATCTGGGGTTTAATTCATTTCCGTTGAAAAATTCACAATGGTACAATTCAATTTTATTAAGGCACATTGTACATAGATATGTTTTCTGAATAGGAACTTTAACTTATATATATCCGAACATAAAAAATATTGACTCGGAAATGATAGTGTTTACTGTGAAGTTGATGATATTGTTTACTGGCCAACTATCTCTATTAACTTTATATATTAACTAGCCGTACCCGTGATGTTGTTCACGCGAAACGTTGAGTCATTTCTTTTTTCAATTTGTAGTTTCTTGCAACACAAAATGCATTAAATTGTCTCCAAATTGATAATTGTGTATTCATTGTATTTTTCGGTACATAATTTGCAACATTTTCTTTGATTTCAGATTCAGAAAAATTTCCAAACTGATAGTACTATATTCAATTTATTTACATTACATTTTGTTACTATAGTTATGAAATTACGAAATATGCAAATTTACGTAATGTGTGTACATCCTCAAAATGGTTTTTCCATTTTCTTATAGGAATGAGAAATTTTTTCGAAGTGAAAAGTATCTTAGATGTTGATCCAGATAAAAATTTATCATCACACCAAATTTCATTAAAATTCGTCCAGCAGTTTTTACGTAATGTGTGTACAATGTACATGCTCAAAATAGTTTTTCCATTTTCCCGTGGCAATAAGACATTTTCCGGGAATAAAAAGTATCTTAGATGTTGACCCAAGTAATAAGTTATCATCACATCAAATTTGATTAAAATCCGTCCAGTAGTTTTTACGTGATGCGTGAACAGACAGACAGATAGACAAAAATTTTAAAAATAGCTGTTTGGATATCTAATCTACACCGATAACTATTTACAGTACCAGTACAATTTTCAAAAAATGTTCCATGTACAGAAACGGTTTCGTTACAGTTTTATTATATGTATAGATTTTATATCAACCCTTGTTATATACGCCTATATTATAAAATTCAAATTGCACATGCGGTTACAGGGAATTGAATAAGAAATCTCCTAAACCAACGTAGAAAAATGCAAAAATTATCAACAAGTAGTAATGGCTTTTTTTTTTTAAGAGGCTATCTACCTCCTCTACAGGATATATGTTATGAAGAATTCTTGATACTGAATCTGGGTTAGGAAGTGAAGCGAAACGAAGAGTTTGATACTTGAAAAATGAGTTGACGCATGATGAATGCGAATCTTAATAGACAGAAGGGAGGCGGATAGATCAGTTTTCACTTTCAATAAAATTGGAAGATCAAAACAACATGATCTTTGAGAATCTAATATTAATAAAACAAAAATAAATTTTGCTATTTTTCAGAACAAACGCTTTAAAACGTGGATCATTTGACGCCTGAAATTATTACCTCCGTTTCTATTAATTATTAAATAAAATATCCAGTTGTTGCTTCCGTTGAACAACTCCGATGTATTTCTAATCCCCTTTCTTTAAATTTTGACTTATTAGATGAACTGCGTCAGCCAGAAGAATATCTTACTAGCTTAGTATATATTACAGGAAGGATTCTTTTTATAATTCACGTGCGAGAAACAAAGAAACATATTTCGTAATTTTAAGAAAAAAAGAAATATATTTTTTATGCCTTTTAAGAATGTACTACGAATATATAATTTCCATACAGGATGTTTCATGTATTAAAAATGAAATTCATTTTAATTTATTTTTTATAAAAGTGTAAGTTTTTTATTGATTATTAAATATTTTGCACTAAAATGTATTGCAAACATTTATCATTTATACATTTGTATTCGATACACATCGAAATCGCAAGTCATAGTTATCAACCTGTATATTCTGAATTTGTATTTAAATAGAGATAGAAGTATAATTGCATTTTTATCTGATCGGGGTGTATTATAAAAAGAATCCTTGCTGTACTAAAAGAGAAGAAAATTGACGATTTCAATTACATTCTATACTAATGTAGTACTTTCAACTCTAGAGTACTTAACCAAAGAAGTGCTAACCTTTTTGCTTCGCTTTTAATTATAGAGATATTCTAAACGGTATTTAAATATGGATTATTTTTACAACATAGATGATATTTCAAATAAAGATAAACCTGAATTTGCACTGCTTGATATTGTAAGACCAAAGATTAGAGTTAGCCGTATGAAACATTAATGACATATTAGTAAATAAAAACACTTTACTTTGCAAAATACCAAATTTATTGTGTAGTATTACAATAAAAGTGGTATTTTTCAAAGTGTTTTATTTATTAATATTACATATAAGGAATACCATAAAGTAACGTTCAAATCCATTAAATTTTTAATGACATTTTCGATTTGAAAAACAAACATTAAGGATTCAAAAAATTTTGAAAAACTATATTTTCGTTTCTACAATTTTATCATTCTTTCAAAATTAGTTCGATAGAAAAAAGGTAGAGATAGAAGTGGTAAATGTTGTAAGTAAAAGATTTTTCATGTGGTAGTCGTGAATATGTTAATCATTTCAACTGTCAATCGTTTTTGAGTAATGTTATAATTTACACCTGCTTAAATGAAACGCAACTTAGTTTTTATTAAGGCAAAACCAGCACTGATATTTTTTTAAAAATTTTACAGTTAAATATCGGATTATCCGACATCCAAAAGTCATTAATTAAAAATTAAATTGTTTTCTACAACAACGTTAAACCGACGTTCGAGAAAGGTTTATTTTTTATTAAACACTCTGTAGTTTATTTTATTTTTATTTATTCATTAATGTTTTCAAATAACTCTTACGTATGGCGAGTATTTGGACTAATGGAAAAGACCGAGGGATACATAGTTCCAATTTTATAAATGGGCTATTTAATATTAATGAAAAAACAAATTTTTATTTTAAATTCAATAAAAAAAAATTCTGTAAATAAAATAAATATATAATACTGATTCATGTATTTTATTGCTGTGTGAAATGCGAAAAAAAAATCTGTTTAAAAATAAAGTGATTTTAATAGATTTTTTTATTTATTCAACCATCCAAATTATTATATATTTTTATCGTCTGTAATTTTTATTTGTATTTTTTTATTTTTTTAAATATCAATAATACAATGATCCTTCTCAATAGTTCCGCAGAATGAAACAAGGGGAACAGCTTTTCCAGGAAATGCTGTTCCCCCACCAAAGTCCGTATAAAATTTCTTTACGTATAGGTTCAGAATTTTTAGTAGAGTACAATCATTTATGATTCTGTCAAAATTAAAAATTTTTCAGGAGCGTCAAAACAAGTAAGGGGGTCTAAAAATAATAATAAAACTTAAAAATTTAAATTACTATTTACATAACATTGTAACAAAACTAGTGGTTTATGTTTAGTATATGCATATACATAGATATTCATAATTAATATAATTATTCTATGTGCGTATAATGTACCTGTAAACAGTATTGGACTTAGGCACATAATCACTTAATGATATACCTACCTATCATTTTCATTACAATCATCTATTTATTTAAAAAGTATTGAATATTACTGATGATCTCCTCATAAAATACTGCAAGACTACGCTCGATTCTCTAAATGTTTTTTCATAAAATCATAATTTTTATTTTGTATAAACAAATCAATTTTTTTTGTAACTCGTAACATAGATTTATTTCTAACTGTTTACATACATAAAGAAGATACCTGAATACACTAATTGATACATATCAGCGATGTAGTGGAACAATATAAGTAGTGCTGACTAGTTAGTCGAATAATGATGTTACAAACTTAAATTGTCTTACTATGTTTATTTCATTTAGGTAATTTTTCTTTTACTTAATATAAACAAAATAACTTGATTCTTAGCTCTTATAAAATAAATATTAAAATATAAAATTTATAATAGGTGGTAAAGTGGGGGTAACGCTCGAGTCTCAAACTGGGGAAGCGGAACTATTGAGAGCGGAAATATTTAGAATGTGCAATGTATTGATATATGTAAGTATAAATACATCACTGAATTATAATCAATAAATTATATCTCTTTTAAGCATTGCAAAACCATAAAGAAAAACATATTAGTCTACGAGGCCGAATACGAACTAGTCTAGATCCAATATTAAAAATTCTCCAAGTAAATGTTCCATACGCATTAAGTCAGGGTTCCTCAGCTACTAAAATTTTGTACAGGTTTTGGGCCAAAAAATATAGATTTTACAGTTTGTTATAAAAATAGATAAATATATTCAATAACCTTAGTTGCACATACGTCACTTAATTATCAATTAGGTATGTGATAATTTGATTCTCTCTGTCTTTTAACAAAATACTTAAATTTTGAATTTCAGTATTTCGCAAACGTGTTTTAAAAATGAAAAATGATTAACAGAATCTCGACGTCATTCATTTTAATAGGTCATTCTGACCTATGGAAGACTTTTATGTTGATGGTCTATATTTTTGAAATCTATCATATATCAAGCTCGACTTTTGCTTCCTAGACTACAAAAATAGCGGAAACATTGTGATCACTTTTGAAAAATAAAAAATTTTTTCCTTCCAAAATAAAATTTTTTACGCACATTTTACGTTTTAGAGCTTCCTGAACAATTTTGGTTTGGTGCCTGTCCGTCTGTTTGTCGCCAGTTTGCACCAAGTGTCATAAATTATGAACTATTCGATTGTTTTTAATGAAACTCGTGGAAATTTTGAATGAAACTCGTGGAATCCTAGATGGTCCCCTATGAAATTAATTGAAATCGGAGTAACGGTAGCTACGCCGCTATCATGTCATTCCATTAGTATACTAAATTACACCAAGTGGCATAACTTCTGAACTATTCAATTCTTTTTTATGAAACTGTCAGAAATTATGCGGTCTGGTTTCTAGATAGTGCCCTACAAATTTAATTGCATTCGGAGGAATAGTATACAACGCTACCATGATATCCCATCAAATGTCAATATCTTATTTACGGCTAGTCCCACTTCGCTCAAACTTTTCAAGTATTTGTGGGGTTAATTTCTAAAATATTTTTGCTATTATTTTATAATTTAACCTTTAAGTATTTTGAGTTACAATAATTTTTTATGAACTTTAAGGCGAAAATATAATTTCACTGTATGTATGTTTGGTAGAATACTGTTTTAAAGTCTTTTACGAGTACGAGGGAGCTGTGTGCCACACCCCATTGGCAGCGTATTTTCTGTGTTTTATATCCTATTACAACAAGTCACTTGGTATTTTAGTGAATCCAAAACTAGTAACCATAACTATTTTTTCGAATCTATTTTTTGTATTCTTCAAAGAAATTTCTCATTTGCCCATTTTGGTAAACGTAAAAATTCTGTATTAATTCCTCCGAAGCCATTGTCTAAAAACATACTAGAATCATCACGTAAAAAGAAAGCAAATTAAAAGATAATTTCTAATTGACAAACTTGTATAAAATATTATTTCAACACGTGATATAGAACACAACAAAATCTAGTGCCGTTTCTGAAACCCATCAATAACTTAATTTAATTATATAAAATAATTAACGGGAATATAATTATTAAATTATTCCTCTCTATAATAGTCATCATCTCTCGAATATGAGGTACAATACAGCACGTATTGAGAGGTTTCAATTTGAATATCTTATAGAAACTAGGTAGGCATAGAAACTTCTAGTAGAAATCTTCTAAGTTTCATTCTCGTATCCTCATATTTTGTTTATTAATATACTTATATATAAATATTGCTGCTTATTAATACATATATATTCACTGTTCTATATATTGTAAGAAATTGCGAAAATGTTTCGTATTCGTCAGCATACTAATTAAAACAATTTCACTTTTAATACAGTAGAATTTTACTATATGTTGATAATATTAAACACTACCATTTGTATTGCGTGTAGGATAAGGTATTTATCATCTAGTTTTAATATTAAATTTTGTTTAACGTATATGTCAAAATATTTATAATTAGATATTATACTGATACCAGTAAATATGGTACTCAGGTGTTTCAACGTCAAACTGTTTTCCCCTCTCCATGTTCAGATAGTTGGAAAAACAGACGTAATTTTTTTGAGTGTTTTAGAAAATTTATTGTTTTGTTTCAGCTATAAATGTCAAATTAAAAATTGTAAACTTCAAATTATATTACAAAACGTTATAACAACAATTGCGTAATTATAATGCCGACTTTAATTTTGCTCAGGTCGTCTTGAGGTATACAGAAAAGTTCAGTAAAATTTTTCGGATCTAGTTTAATGCAACGAACCCAGAAAAAGAAAATCTATAGCGTACGTATATCCTCAAATTAAATAATAACAAACAACTAAGCAAGTGCACCTAATTTTGTTCTTTAGTTCTTCTTTTTGTTAATCGGTTAAAATAATTAAATTTTCTTTTTTTTTTTTATTTGAGTGTCGGCGACAAATAAGGTCTCTCAAAATTGCACAAAAGCTTTATTGTGCTCCTAATATCTGGAGCAGCTGGCCCGCAATATTGTCCGAAGCTCCAATGGAAATGATCCCTAATAACAATGATGAAAATGTGCAGGCATCTAACTTACCGAAGCCGTATTCGTCACGTGCAGTATCAACATCTGAAGCAAACGTTCATTCTGGTCAGATATCAATTAAGCGTATTAAAGGAAACTGCTAGTCGGTTATTTTTAAAATTTTTGTTGCTTTGTGACGTGCACCTAACCAACTAGATCTTCTTTTCCTTGTTTTTACCGTTCTCCACTACCTCATCCCTACTACTCTTCTTACCCCCTACCAGTGTCTCTTCATAGGATATTCTAGCATGAGTATATATAGGGTGTGAATGTAGTATAATTTTCACGTGTGAAAAAACCTAAACCCGTAACAGTGCAGGATTTTGCTAATGCGGACTGGAGCAAATTCAGGACTATGATAAACGAAGGTATCAATGTTCGAAAGGATATTGAAACCATTCGTGATGTCGACACTGCCCTGGAGGAGCTGCAGCACGAAACTGGCAAAGCCAGTAATCATTGTATCCCGGACAAACGTGTCCCCAGCGTCTACACCTATAACCCGAGTCCCGAAATCCTTGAACTAATCCGGGAACGGAACAAACAAAGACGACTGTACCAGCGGACAAGACAGATACATTACAAGGACTTACAGACGGACCTAACCAGACAGATACGTGACAAAATGCGCGACGAACGCGGACGACTATTTAACGACTACATTGAACAGCGGATTGACTCCAACCAGGACTTTTGGCAGCTAGTTCGCTCGTTCAAACCACGTGACGAGACAATACCGGTTCTAAACAAAGACAGTTTGTTAGTTACAGATTCTTCGGAGAAAATCCAAATTATCGCGGAATCATTCCAGGAGGCGCACCGCATCGGAGAGCAGCTGCCACATCCACGTGAAAGCGGGGGTATTGCACGAGTAGCAGCCGAAGTCGCGAATGCGTCTGTCCTGCCGACTACTATCAAACCCACAACTGTGGGCGAGATCAGTAAACACATTAGGAAAGCAAGAAATCGTAAGGCCCCCGGCGCCAACACCATCTCCAACCGGCACCTGAAAAAGCTGCCGAAGAAAGCTCTTTTTCCGATGAAACACATCTTCAACAGTTGTTTACAATTCAGCTATTTTCCGCAACAGTAGAAAGTGGCAAAAGTTGTTTGCGACTTGTAAAAGATGTAACACGACGACGAATCGCCGGCGAATGTGCTGCTGCCCGACTGCGGCCCTTACTCATCTTCAATGTCATCCCAACGGCGAAGAATATACAGTTGTACAAGACGTGCATCCGGCCATACGCCGTACCTGTGTGGTGCACTGTTTCATCCGGCAACATTGCCAAATTGCGACTGTTCCAGAACAGGATACTTCGTCTTATCCTGAACGCCCCGCGACGTACCCCGGTACGTCAACTACATCAAGAATCAGGCGTTGAACCTGTTCTTGACTACATTATGTCACTAACTTCACGTCACCTGGCCAGATGCTGTCTTCACCACAACGACCGAATTGCTGAAATGTTCCTGCCTTCAAAGACACTGTCCAAGCGGAACTAGAAGTTCATCCTGCCGATGGACATCTCCCCACCGTGACTGCCCTTGGCCCCGGGGTAAGGTTAAATATGTACGTGCGGACGGAGTAAATGAAGAGAAAGTATGTGCGTAAGTGTTTTTAGGTTAAGTTTTTATTTTATTTTTAATTATTCATGTTTAAAGGTTTTTTGAAAATTTTCCTTTGTAATAGAGTCATTAATAATTAGGTTTTCTCATGTATTGTATTACTTAGAATTGTACATGTTAGGTTAGGGTTAAGCACTAGTTGTAGGTACCTAAAATTAAGTAAAGTATTGTGATTACATAAAAACTTTGTAAAATATTGTACCGTTTTGAGAAAAAATATATTTCGTATTTCGTATTTCGTATAATTTTCACTTGTTTGATAACAGCAACATTGATCAAAACAGTTCACAAAACCTTTAAGTAAAATAAACTGTCTCATGTGTCCTCTAAAAGAGTTGAAAATTTTATTCAAATACACTTGCGCTCATTTTGAATCAGTTTTAATTATTTTTAACCAATAATCACCAACCACGCGATGTCTGCTAAGCCAATAAAATAGCCAATGTGTAACTAAAATTAAAGCCTTTACCTGCATTGGCGTAATTTCAAACTAAAGATTCTCATTACGTATTGTTAGTTTTCTTTTAAACTTATTTGTATAAAACCTAGGTACTTCGTATACAGTATACACAATATAATATGGATAAGCGAATATTATTATCTTAGAGCTAATAAAATGGTGTTGTAATATAATACATACATACAGTATAGTTAAGCGGTATCTAGTTAGATGGAGGGGGTAAGTGGGGGTTAAAATTAATATCATAGTGAAACCGTTTCAGTAAATTAGATAATGTTAATTTTGTTTATTGTCTTTAAGATGTCAGAATAGTAATTAAGATAAAATTTATCGTTATTTTCGTACAAATTTAGTTCAATAGTGTAGGATATGTGAATAGTTGATAATATTGTGTGAGATTAGAATTTGAATGCTTGAAATATTTAAATAAAATATGTGTGTTTATTAGGAGACAGATTTACAAAATTCCGGGTTACTTTTTATAAGTTATTTATTATACTGGAAACTTTGAGAGGCAGTGTTTACCGTTATTTGAACTGTTTCGTTTAAGGGATCATATACAGTTGTGATGGTCAAAGATGCATAGGTATTCTTTAAGCACATTATCTCAAAAACACTCTCACCTTTCGTAGCTAATGGAACTTTGAACCCAAAGTTATAGCTATTCATAGCGCACTACATCGAGTAGAGCCTACGGCGACTCCAGCGAAGCTGCTGCCGAATCAAACAGTTACCGCTCGGTATAATATTATATATAAGCGGTATGTCGACACTCTATTGTATTGCTCGAAATGTATGGCTTTGAAACTTTGGAGCAGTTGTGTATAGACTTTCGAACGTTCAACATCGAATATGAAAATTTGTAACTAATTTAAACACGATTATCTCAGAATCGTATTTTTTGGAAGTACCTTTGCGGTGGACACGATTACTATCAATCCCATCAACACAAAATTTATACTATTTATTTTTTTCTGACTACACATAATCTAACAATAAGTACTGGCAATCGACACTTACGCACAATCAAGTATAATTGAAAGCTATAAGCAACTTAAATTATAAAGCTACTAATTGCTTATATAGCATGTAAAAGTAGTTTATATAGGTGGCGGCAGTAACTTGTGCTACCATATTCCCTTAAGGAATGTTTGTTGCTTATTTGTATTACATGATCTGGAAGTAAGTAGGTAAACCAAATTTACATATATAGCCGCAGTAACTAATATTATCATATTTCCTTAGGTAATGTTTACTATTTGTTTATGTTACATGATCGTCAGAGGGTAAATCAGTTATATGTATAGCTAATGTTTGTTGTTGTGTACATGTGTATTGAACTTATAAAGCATATTCATGATTTAATGTTTGGCCATACAGCGGAGAAATTGTCTACAGCTCTTTTAAATTTTATATTTGTATCTATTTTGCCCTGAACCTCGGTCTAGTTCACCATGGTATTAAATTAGTAATACAATTCAGTTTGAGAATTTTCAGATAATTTTGTGACACTCTGTAATTTTAATCATTAATTCTATCCAACAATAAAACCGTAGGTCGAGATTTGGAATAAAATTTAACGAAGCATGATTGGACAAATAAAACCGAAATATAAATTGATATCATCTATATAAATTTTGATGGTGAAAATTCTTAGGAAAATCGTATTAATGTGACAAAACAAGTTATCAAACAGACAGAGACAAAATAGTAAAGAAATTCACAGGCATTTTCTTTTTCTTTTATTTTATTTAAATTTAAATAATGTAAAAATATACATTTTATAGTAGGAACGTATAGCATTTATACAAAAGAAAGCACTGGAGTATACAATTTTTTCCTCTTTTAAGAAATTAGAACATGTATTTATAATGAATTTTATTTAGCGTTAAATAAATGACCTTGTTTTCCTTTTTTTGCGTACGGTACGTTTACAAAATTTCCGGGTAAGTGATTATAAATTATTTATTTAAAATTTTTATTAATGACTGGCAAGATTAAATCGTGTATAAAACCAAAAGTAAGTTTATTTACATCGCGGATAATTAACGTAAACTTCAAAAAGAAACTGGTGTTCACTTCTTTCGCCATTATGCGTCGGGTCTAACAGCAAGTTTGTGTACGTACTGTGTCCAGTGTACACGTTTCCCGAAGGCAGTTGCTGCAAGTATTTGCTCTCATTGTAAGTATTTAATGCTTGCCACGCTTTGCTACACGTACAGGTATGAATTGGAGCAATTTGCAATTCTGAATGGTTGTAAGTATAATAAAGGAAAAAGAGTATAATGTTTCAGATAAATTCATCTTTAATTGCCCTAATTCCAAATGCGTGGCAGCACGAAGAAGGGAGCAAGAGGAAGTACTGATATTATCACACCGCCTAAGCGCACTAATTGCAAGCAAGTACCCACGTTCGGTCTGTCGTTTCAGTTAGAGTAGCCATAAGCAAACAGTAGAAATAACAAACTGCATAACAAATAGCTATAAAAATTATTTTACGTTGTACTATTATTTTCATATATTTTCTACGTTTCAAGAGTAGGGGAGAGGTGTGTCAGTAGCAACAAAAAAATATACGGGCTAGTAACTTTGTATTTATTAGTCACAGGGAATTAAATTTTTGGCCCAGGATATACACATCTTTCCGGTTTTGAATGAGCTACACAAAAATATTCTATCTTGGTCCAAAACTGAAATAACTGCATTTATGTGGACCAAAGTGTAATGTTACAATCGTCACCGTCAGAGGATCAATTGTTACAAGGCTTAGGTTCAATTGTAACACTCATTATTTAGGAGAATTTACATGTTAGTTATTATAGTTAATTTGGTTTTCGAAATTCTTCCTTACATATTGAGTGAGTAAGGTGACAAATATCACAGTCTCTGGCAACAGGCCTGATTTTTTTTTCCTTCTATTACTCTTTTAACGACATTCAAGTATACATTTTCGAATACGGTTCCTATCCTAGTTTTTGTTTTGTTTTATATAGCATTATTTTTTTTTCAAACAGCGTGAGTTAGATTAAGGACTGATCCAACAGGCATAACTAATCGTGGTGGCTTTGAATCCAACGGTAACCGTAACCGAAAATCGATATAAAAAGCAAACGGACTTTGCCAAAGTGCAACCATTAATGGAAGGTATTTTTCTTTTCTTTTTTTTAAAATTACTAATCGAAACCGTTTAGCTTTATCATTCGATTCATACCTGAAATATAAAGTTTAATTTGTTTAACATAAATTTTTAACACAATACAAAGCATTATTTAGAAAAGTAATAATGTAAACTAAAAACGATTTTATAGCCATAAAATTTAATATTAATCCTTAAAAACTAGAATTCTGAAAAACCGTAAGAGTTCTTAAACTTCATTTAAAACCCTATACTCACTCTGGGCTCTATGTGCTCAGTTCCTTAAATCTAAAATACTAAAAACAAAAATTGTGGATACATGAAACTGCTGGAATGTCGGTTGTAACATTTTACAATTGACACTACTCAATTTGTTACAATTGTTGCAGTGCTGGTTAATTTTATAAAAAAATTCGTAAAATGTTAACTATGATTAAAAAAGCGAAATTACCTATTTGATAATATTATTTATTTGCTTGTGTTTCCAATAAAATCATTTTACTTTCAAGTGATGGGGTATTTACTGCAAAAATCAAAAAATTGTCAACCAACTCAAAATTTACAATTAGTTTATATAAATACGTTTGGCATTGCTGAGAGAAAACCGCCACATAGTATTAAATGAAAGTTTTGTCAGTAAAGCCCAACTTCAGGAGCCACCTTATGATATGCAATACTTCTCAATAAGATTGACAGACATCTTACAAATTTCAGAGTTACAATTGACCCACTGTGATTACTGACACACCTCTCCCCTATATACTTTATATTAAAGCGTTACATCACTTTGAAAAAAATTTTCCTCTTTTTTTCATTGGCCTAAATATTGTACATACTACTAGGAAGATATTCAAAAGAAATTGTATTCATGTAAATATCTGCGAAATCGTTTTGAACGGGATTTCTAAAACAATTTCAAGCGGTTCAAAACGTTTAAAAACGTCGCCCCTCTGCTAGTAATACTCTTTTGCATTTTTTTGGAGTGTATCAACCTGGTCCATAACTTTTTTTGCATTGCAGATCAGTAGACATTCATAATTAATTTACAGATGGGATTAATGATAAATAACTTCACATGCATGTTTATCGAAACGTCGTTATTTAAATTCCGTTTATTCACTCGCTCCTTTAAAAACATAATTACTTTGGTTGGTAACTATGTAAATAATACAATTTGTGTCCTCCTCACCTCAGTTTCTGGAGGTCTTTTGAGCTCACGTTCATAATAATTTAAAATTGATTTTTTCATCTATTTTCAAATTTTATTTTTAAATTGAATCGATTTAGTGAAACTAATGCAAGTAATTAAAGGAAAATTTTAAGGTTCTAGCTGCTGTTTGAACAGTTTGAACCTCTTCGAAAACTGAACCTCAATATTAGACCTATGTTCGTGCCAACATTTTGCTTGGATGATGCAACAAATTGGAAAAGAGATTTTTTTGTGTACTTATAAAATCACCTGTATAATAATATTTTAAAAAGTTTTATATTAATTGCATTATTCGTTACTGAAAAAAACTCTCCAATAAAACCTTCATTTCTGACATGTCAAAGTGGTGTAACTCCTTAAGTATCAAAAATACTACCAGTTAGAAAGAGCACAGCTTGTACCACATCCCCTACCAGTCGTCCAATAAATAATTATCTTGTTAAAAATATAGCTTTTTTATCGTTTATTTTAGACAACGAGCCCAATGTAAGGAAACAATGGAGTTTATTTCTTAGACGATAAAATGTTCAGAAAATACAGTATTAATCATGATCAAAACAGTAGCCAGGAACGTCTGGTCTGTAATTTTATCTTTTTATTAGGCTGCCCCTGACATGGACGAAAATTTAATAAAAAAAACCTTGCATCAAATGAAAGGAAACATTTTCTAAAGCCGAAGAAATAGAAGATGCCATTTTTTATACGTATTTATTCGAATAACTCTCAATCTTTTTGTACCGGAAATAGGATATTCCTTCCATTGGATCAAATTTTCCTTTGATATCATTTTTTTAAATATTTGTAATTCACACTATATTTTCTAAAAGCTTCATCGACGAATTAATAGCTCCATTTTTGTACACTGGGATCTTGAACTATTTGTATCCCAACAGAAGTAATACATATGAAAAGTTTAAACATAACCCAATTCCAACATATTGGAAAATCTTATAAAACAATTTTTGATTCGATAAGAAAAAAGTTTGTTTCAAACACAAAGTTTCCGTTTGTCAATAATTTTATTGTCGACAATCAATATGGCAACAATTTTTGTATCACCGAGTTTATTTTCATAAATAGAATAAATCAGAAAATATTTTTCGATACGTACATAGGTACATGCTTTTCGTATTCTACCACGTCGAAGAATACGATGGAATCGACGTATTCGGACTCGACTCGTCGATAACTCAATAACATCGGAATACGAAAAATTCGTGTTTTTATTATATTCGCCGATATATGTATGTAGAAACGGATATATCTACAAAATATGCATGAGACTTGTTCAAGACAATCTCACACTATCAATAATCTATATATAATCTTATTTTTAAAAACTGAAAATGACTCATTTCAAAAATGAAATTTTGTCACATATAACGTTATTATGCAATTTGTGTTGTGATTTCGAAACGTTTCATGCACATGAAATTTAGTGTGTGAATTTTAATCTGGTTTGGCTCGGCTAAGTTCGTTAGCCAGACAGGTCGGATGCCCAGAGGTAGGTTTTTCGGGCATTTCTTGTCAACAAAATGAGTTTTTTGCCAGAATTAAGCAATTTTTCAATTTTTTTTTTTACAGCAAACCAAAGTAAATGGCAATATGCGTAAAAAGTATTTTTACACCTTTGCTCTGAGTTAATTACTTTTTGAGAAAAGTTAGAAAATATGTTGGAAGAAATCATTTTCTATTACACTCACACTCACAGTCTCTTTTTCTGTCTCATTTTTTGCGTGACTACTTTCGAAAAAGAAAAGCTTTATAAGTGGCGTGTCATGATTTTTTTAATCCAATTTAACGATTCAGCTATATTCTATTTCTCTTAGTTGAATAAGTTTTTATAATCTATCTATTCAATTTTTTTATAGGAAAATTATCAAGAAAATTTGTTTTATGTGATATGGTCAGAATTTAGATTATGTTTACACCTTACTAAAATTAATAAGAGTTTGCTACAACCGCATAAAAATTACGTTAAACCATATTCAAACAATAATATTTTTACCTAATTTTCTATCCAAATGACAAAACAGTTATAATTATAATGTATAAAGACAGCATTTTACTCGTAAATAAAGAATCTGGAACCATTACCATAGGTGAATTTGCCCAAGAAATGAAATTCAACGATATGTATGCGATTGTGTAGCTTAGTGAAAGAGTAAACCATACGTATGGATTTTTCCTCAATATCTTTACATTTTGCGGAGTTATAATACCAAATACTAAAAAATAGTGATCTTATTCAAACTTTTTTTTCTCGTAAACTATTACAGATAAAACGATGAAACAAAATCCATATTGTTTGCTATGTCCAGTACTTTATTATATATTTTGTTCATTTAAAATGGACATTAAATACCCTTTATAAAATATGAAAAAAAAATTCATTAAATTTTTTTAGCTACTTGTACAAGAGTGACCACTTTCTTATTACTACCAAAAGAAAGCTCGCAAGTACTTCCCTCATCTCCCTGAATTTTATTTTTGTCAAAAGGGTGGAACATATTGAAAAAAAATAAGAACATATATATTTGGTGATGTTCATGGTATGTGTATGTGCAGGTACAGGTCAACAAATCTGACTTTACCTCTTCAAGGTCATTAAAATGCATTCTTAAAGAAGTGAGATAGTACTTAATATAAAGAAAAAATGACCTTGAAGCGGCAAAGTTAGGTTTGTTGAAGTGTACCTACTTGTTTTTGAATTATGTTTTTAAGAAATATTTTGAATGAATAAATGAATCACTAAATGTTTTTTTTTTTTATTACATGAGAATCTGATGCCTGCTCTACACTCTCGATCGAAGTTCCTCGACGAAGTAATCGCTAAAGTTGGCTGAAGTCGGAATACCGTTATAACACCAGCCAGGAAGAACCATGAAATGACCTTTTACACTTTCGTACTCGGTCCACTTTGCGAGAATTGAGAGTAGGCATAAGGAATCTAATATGTTTTATCTTCAAAATGTAGACATTTTTCAAATCGGAGTTCTAAAAAACAATTAGTTACGAAAAAAGAACTAACTTCTCTCATTGTTTTTAACGTATTACTCAGTTCTACAATTATTTCGCAAGTAAATCCAACTAACATTTTTACTTACCCGTTAGGTAAACTAAAACTGTTTACTTGATCAATTAGTGATGTATTTAACTTCATCAGTGAATTTAAAATTGTAGACTTGAGAAGTATGTTAAAAGCAATGAAAAAAATTAGTTCTTGATTCGTAGCTGATTATTTTTTAAAACTCCTATGTGGAATGAGTCTACATTTTGAACATAAAACATATTAGATTCCTTATGCCTACTCTCAATTCTCGCAAAGTAGACCGAGTACGAAAGTGTAAAAGGTCATTTCATGGTTCTTCCTGGCTGGTGTTATAACGGTATTCCGACTTCAGCCAACTTTAGCGATTACTTCGTCGAGGAACTTCGATCGAGAGTGTAGAGCAGGCATCAGATTCTCATGTAATAAAAAAAATCATTCAGTGATTCATTTATTCATTCAAAATATTTCTTAAAAACATAATTCAAAAACAAGTAGGTAAAGTTCAACAAATCTAACTTTGCCGCTTCAAGGTCATTTTTTCTTTATATTAAGTACTATCTCACTTCTTTAAGAATGCATTTTTAATGACCTTGAAGAGGTAAAGTCAGATTTGTTGACCTGTACCTGCACATACACATACCATGAACATCACCAAATATATATGTTCTTATTTTTTTTTCAATATGTTCCACCCTTTTGACAAAAATAAAATTCAGGGAGATGAGGGAAGTGCTTGCGAGCTTTCTTTTGGTAGTAATAAGAAAGTGGTCACTCTTGTACAAGTAGCTAAAAAAATTTAATGAATTTTTTTTTCATATTTTATGAAGGGTTTTTAATGTCCATTTTAAATGAAAAAAATATATAATAAAGTACTGGACATAGCAAACAATATGGATTTTGTTTCATCGTTTTATCTGTAATAGTTTACGAGAAAAAAAAGTTTGAATAAGATCACTATTTTTTAGTATTTGGTATTATAACTCCGCAAAATGTAAAGATATTGAGGAAAAATCCATACGTATGGTTTACTCTTTCACTAAGCTACACAATCGCATACATATCGTTGAATTTCATTTCTTGGGCAAATTCACCTATGGTAATGGTTCCAGACTCTTTGCACAATCAATTTTTTTTTTTTTTTTTTTTTTTGACAACACAACAAATAATTTTAAATTTTGATATATTATATTATACATTTTTGAGAATATTAAATATTTTAAGGCGAATCATTTAAAAAGGATTAAATTAATAACTTAAAGTCAAACATTTATACATTCTAATAAATTTGTACTGAAAATTTTACAGTTTTTTAAAAAAATGTAATGAAATTTCTACCAGTATCTAGTTTAGTCTAATTCGCTCCGAGCCGAAAGTATACCACGTATATCCACAAAAATATATACCTGTTATGTTATTCGTTACGCAATCATCTGTAGTGTGTTATGACAAGGCCTCTGAAAACGATGTATAAAATAAAGGCAATGAAGATGAACTTTTGATATAGAAGTACCTAGATTTGACATTTAAATTTTTAACATTTTAATGTTGATGTAATATCCCAAAAAATACTCAGTATTCACTCGGCCCATTAATTGTACTTTGCAGCTAATCCAGGTAATAGAACTGTACTTTGTAGCTAATCCAGATAATCAGTTGTAGTTTTTAGCTAATCCAGGTACTACAAGAAAGCCTATACTGAAACAAAATACCCTACAACAGTTTTTAAAATATTCATTTATTTCAAAATTATTGATTCTTAAACAAAATTTTATTCCTAATTTTTTTTTAACAAATTACGTTTTGTGGTAACAAGAATTGACATTTAACTTTTAAAATACTTGTAAAATACTCGTATTTTTCGTTTTTCTGCAACTGTTAAAATTCTCGTATTTTTCGTTTTTCTGCTTGCTTCCAATTGGTGAATTAATTGTAAAGCTTGTGTACACCTTACAGTATACCATTATAATTGTCAGTATCAGATCTTACGTAAATAAATTAATTGTGTCGTTTTGATTTTTTTAAACTCATTTAAATATTTATTGTTAGTGATATTTCAATTATTTTCCTAACTAATAAATTAAATTTTGCAGACTGATGATTTTGTAGATAAAAAAGGGGCGTCTAGGTGGCATCTGTACTAGATAAAAATCTGAAAAACGGACGTAGAATCTTACTGTCATCAATTATTGTCTTGTATAGTCTTTTGAAAAATTATTTTTTTACTAAAATAAGTTAATAGGAAGAAATTCTCCTGTTATGCAGATTCTGCGACAGGGGTATCCTTTTTCAATATATTAGGTAGTAGATCTTGTGATAGATAGCTATATTACGAGTATGTCCAAAACATAAAATGTGAATGAGTCATTTGCAGTTGTCGTTTTTTTCACTATAATTCATTACTGAATTCACCAGGGCCCAAATCGAGACACGGTTCTTTTGCACAGGAGTTCCTTATATAACGTAGGTGAGCACTAAGAAAGGATTTTTTAAAATTCATCCCCCAAGTGGATTAAATGGAAGATGACAATTTATATGGAAATTCGTCATATTTGATGTTAGAAATATGAAAGTTGGTGTTTAGGATTCTGTTTATCAGTAAAAGTTAGCGACAGAAGCGATTTTGGAAATTCATCCTTAAATGGGGGATGAAAATTTGTCTGGGAGGTGTCGTTTGCGAAGATAGAAACGGCGAAGTTGGTATTTACACTTCTAAGGAGCTCCGAAGATAAGAAGAAAAAATACGTTCTGACTGATTTAAGGGTTGATTTATCAAACGAGATATATCACGGATCAGTCTGAAAATAGAAGTATAAAACGCGCATAGAAACTGACGGAGAGGAATAAGAAATTCAGAATGAAAAAAGCTAAAAAAGAGGGTATAGAGTTGGTTACCCAAAAGCTCAACATTTGAAAAAAATCAATTAGTTCCGGAAATGTCGCCGAGGGGAAATCCCATCGGGCACAGAGCTAGTAATTTTATAAAATACAATTTTTAGAAATTTTAATTTGCAACAACTATATGTCCAACGAATTCTCTACAAACGCCAAATAAATTTTAATTCTTATGGTAACCTTTGAATGAAATTGTTGGCCAATATACATAAATTCTTATATATGTATATCAATCCTTTATCAATTACTGACCCAAGTCGCGATAAGGTCTTATAACATTGTTGTCAGCTTTTTTAAAAATTATTAAAGACTTTTTACTGTTAGAATGAGCTTTCATATTTTCTGCATATATGGTTAGTATCAAAACTTTTTGCATCCATTGTTTGAAAAGTTTTCACGTTATTCTTCCAGGTATCTCAATTTTTATGACATTTTACAACAACTTACTACAAGTTGATAAATACGACTTTATCGTGTGATATTGATTTTATATAAAACTTATGTGGCAATTTTTATGCTCTTGTTACAAAACACCGTATTCGAAGAGTTGTTGCTATTTTTCTCTTGGATCGAAGCGAAAACCAACCAAAGTATATACAGGTATACATATTTATACATATTTATATATAAACAAATTCACTAAAACATATACACATACATACTACATACAAATATATTTATATAACGTTAAAATCATATTTATGTAACGACAAATTTTAACAAAAATTGTATATTACAGAAAATTTTTTTTTCACTTTTTTGTTGATAGCAAAAATTATATTTATAAATATGTATGTATACAGTCTAGTACATAGATTTAAAAATTTATATTCAACAAATGTCATTTACTCTTGTTTGTTTGGAATGTGTATTTTTAAAAGCAACCATTTTTTTTTATAAGTTGTCTTTTAAAAAATTTCCGAAAGAAAAATTCAGCTATTACAGCCACTCAACTTTGACTTCCATACCAAGATCTAAGCCACTGTCATGGTAAGACCTCAACCCGGGATTTGTGTATATATGTGTCCGCACAACACTCTCAAACTGAACAACTTATTTTTATTAAATTTTTGTAGAAATATTGAATGTTCACAAATTCATGGGTGTGTTCTTCAGCCAGATACGTCCAACGCCAAAAAAGTAAGTGTTTTTCAAAAGTTTGTCGCAATTTAAAAATTTTTCGAATTTTTTTTACATCATAGAGAGAAGCGGAAAAAATCACATAAGATTCGTCAACCATTACTCTGTGTAGACGGTTTGTCGAAATAAAGTAATTTTTGTAATCGAAAATTCGCTATGTTATGCCAGATGCTGCGACAGGTTTTTTTAATATTTTCCGCTCATTAAAATATGTATCCATATTATAAATTATGTTCATTTAAATTGTTACAACTTAAGGCAACCTAAAATCTTTTTTTTTCGTTTTTGTTTTTCGGCAAATTTTTAGAAGGAAATCCAGCTATGTAATCGTTGATGTGTCTGTTAGCGATCATGTAATTCCTGAACGACTTAATTGATCAAGGTCCATTCACACAATACATTTCTTTTGTCAAGGGAATGGTTCATTACTTCACAACATAATACTGTCTACATTTGAAAAATAATTATTCTTAGATACTTAGGGGATTTATGTGCGACTTCTACATGATCTGTGACGAACAAAAATCCATTTTAGATAGGGATTTCAATTAAAGTTGATTTGGATTATATCTCAAAACTTTACAAAACAATAATCTAGAAATTTTTACCATGAGGTAAACCAAAAGTTTTGGATATTTTTTAAATTTGTCTGTATCGCCGTTAAAGTTCCTTTCAGCGTTTGTGTTAGTTAATACTGATCATACTGAAAATATTCTTAGTTCATCTAAACTAAATTTAACAGGTGCTTCGAACTGTGAAAGTTTGGAACTGAAAAAGCAAATTTCCATTTAGTTGAATTTTTAATAGAGCTTTGTTGATATCATCAATATCATTTTCGTGTTATATACATACACGAGGTTAAGGGTCACGAAAAATATTAATGTCAGCTTTAGTAGCATAGAAAAGAAATGGTTAGTCGTATGAAAAAATTCACGAGACCTTTTTGTAGACATTTTTTTAAATCTATAATTTTTGTAATAAGCTCTATCGACGCAAAAAATTGTTTCTCGTAACCAAGTAACGTATATCATGGTAACACCTATCGACGAAACATTTGACGTAGTTTTATTGGTAAATTCAAGTAGGCGTAAGCAAAATTTTGAGCGTATATTACGGAAACATCAGTATTTTTATCAATGTTAACAAATGTGTAGATGTTGCTGGTATCTTGGTTTTCATATTGAGCCTATTCTTAACTACGCCGCTTGCAAGCACATTGTTCGATCTCTTGTAAGTACATTGCTTAAAAACGAGTCCATTTTTAACCTGCTACTTTAATAATATAGCTGCGTGAATTTGGCACCCACATTTGTGAATTTTTCGATTTAATCGTGCGCATTCGTTTGTCCATCGTTTTTCCACTATTGTCGGACAAATGAATGCACACGGTTAAATCGAAAAATTCACAAATTTGGGTGCCAACTTCACGCAGCTTAACCCTAGAATCATACGTACTCGTAAAAAACGACGAACGAACTTCTCTACCTGCTCCAATACTACAACCTGTCGGTGCCTGCTTGCTGTGAAACTTCTGTTATCCAATTTATTTGTTATTATAACACATAAGACGTATAAATTTTGTTTATAGCTATTGTCGTTTTTTATACTGAAATAGTGTGCGTCAAAAGAACGACAATGTATGATTAACCCATATTTTTTTTAAAGATTTTGTACTCCACAAATAAAAGTTTTCCTAATTTTTCTAAAATTTATTAAAGATATGGATGTTATAATTAATTTATTAAATGATTATGATAATGTGAAAGATGATTACAGCTGTTTGACTTATAGAGACGACATAATACTGAAGTTTTAATATATTGAATCGAAAACTAAAGAATGCGTTTCAAGTGACTTAATAAAAGGTTAACAATTTATTTTGTGGAAAATATTTTAATTTTTATTATTTTTTGAGATCTTATTCGAAAAATTACTAACAAATTTTAGAAAATTGACAAATGTGCCTAATGGGGAAATAACTACATATCTATAGGAATATTTATGACTGAGAAATTTCACATTCTGTAAAGTCACACATGTCCACTGACTCATAATAGTTCATAAATTAATTATTTGAAAAACATGTTTTATGATACAATTGATGTATTTATCTATTTTTTAATTTTTATAGTGAAAATATGCCTTGATAAAAAGATTAAAAAAATTAATAAATATTCATATTAAGAAATTTTTCCAAATTCAATTTTTTTAAATATTTTGTTCGCTTTTGTAGTATTGTTAAGAAAAAAAAATGTTTTTTTGCAAATAAACTCTAAAACTCCCCGTAAAAAGTCCATTCGTCGAAACGACGCCGATGTATGATTAATTTGACTCGTACACCAACGTATGATTCTAGGGTTAATATTATATATTTCCAACTCACTTTCCGTATTGTCCAGAGACGATAACAAACGCAAATGTTTTACCATAAATAAAATATGTATGGGCGTACAGTGATAGAAATATATGTATATAAATTAAAGTATAGCAAGTTAAAAGTGTGTACGATCGAGCAATATGCTTGCGAGCGGCGTTATTATGAATAGCCCCATTATCATGTAGGGTAAAGTGGCCAAATGTGTACCAGTTTCTATTTTTTTTTTTAATATAGAACTTTATTTTTTAATGAAATTAAAAAATAACAGTATTCCCATAAAATTTGATTATTATGCTAAACATTGCAACAAAAATTAAATCTCCTGTTAAAAATATTAACTAAAAAATTCTATAAAAAATTAGACTCTGCAAGAAGTATAATTGTGGAAATTGGTTTCCTAATGTGTACCTGTAGTATCCAAAATTGTACCTCAACGACATTCGCTACAAATAAATACTTTTTCCCCAGGTTTTACACCAGCACACGATTCATATTGTCATCCTTTACATTTTTTTTTATATATTATCATATTATCTTCAATTCGTGACTCTTCATAATATATCCTACAGTACCAATCCGTTTCATATGTTTCAATCAAAATTCTCTTCGTTACTCTTTTCTGAGGAGTGTCATGATTTTTGTTCATTGCTTTCTTCTCTGAAATTAATTTTCTATTTTCCAATTTGTTTTTATAGGGGCTGATGTTTAAAATTGTAGCACGTTAGGTTCTCATATTTTTTTAGTATGGATATACATATATAAACATTTAGCATGTACATATTAGGATAGCTCTGCGGTACAAATTAAGCAACAGTTCATATTTTACGTAAAATTTAAGGTTAAGTATAAAAGGCAAATTTTTAAAAGTTTTGTGAACTCGAATACGTAAATTAAATGTATTATTTAATTATAGAAGGCTTACTAACACAAAATAACTTATCATATTTTAAAATTAATCTTATAAAAATTGTTAAAAATATACATAGAAAACATAGTTTATTGACACCTTGAATTTTTAAAAATATAAACTGGAAATTCAGTGCTGACATTTTGTGAATTAACGTTTCTTTAAATACTCTTTTAAATGTTTACAGGTAGATACCTCTGCAATATTGCTTTATATTGATTTTATAGAAGGTACAAAAATAAGGAGCCGGTACACATTTGGCAACTTTACCCTACTCATTGTCCTTCCTACTTGTAAGGCATCGTACTCATAATATATTGATGAGTTGTGGACAAAATGATCACAAAATAACATTTTTTTATTGTTTACTTATATTTTCTCAGTAACTAAACAATTACTCGAATTACTCGCCGAATTACTGTAATATGTGTTCACTAGTCCATGGATCAACATAGGGATGATCGATATTAGAAAAAGATCGATGTTAACATCGATGTTAACATTGAATCAAGAGTATCGATATACGATATATATCGAAAGAAAAACATCGATGTTCGAAAACATCGATGTTTATGTAGCAAAATAAACAACCATTATAATCTATTATTTTATTTATTAAAAATTAATATTGCCAGTGTCTATTTATTTGGTACACTTTGTAAAAAAGTAATTTTGTTAGAAGTTTTCCTTTTAATCTATTGCTTTGTTGATACAAATGCTGCTCAGCTTTTGAAAAAACTCTCTTTGAAGCTGTTGAATTTGCTGTGCAACACAAATATTTAATGACAATTTTTTTCAAGTTTGGATAAGTGGATCCTAGTACTTGCCATAAAAGTAATGGATCTTGTTTTAAATCAGCTACAGGACTTTTTAAATACTGGATAGCTTAGAGTAATATCGATGTTTTGATATTATTCTCGTAACATCGAGGTGTCGATGTTATCGAGGACATAACATCGATGTTTTTACATCGATGTTTTCCCGCTAAACATCGAGGTTTTTCTACCATCGATGAATATCGATCATCCCTAGATAAACAGTATTATTTCATAACCACCAAAACATAATACTATCAGTGGTTTTAAAATTTAAAAATTTTCCAAGTCGACATCGTCTGGACAACGACAACAACTGATTTATGAATTTTACTTCAAATATGTTTCCACTCTATATACCTATAGATAAGAACTGAAAAGAGTTATTTTTGTTCGGTTCCATGTTGGAAACATATGAGAAAAGGATCAAAAAAGAAAGTGATAATAATAAAATTTGTAGCTGTCAAAAGAGATTTATTACATCTTGAATAATGTATGAATTAAAACCGAAGAACTAATTTATAATTTATCGTGTTGGCTGTCTCTTCTTTAACAGACTTACACGCAGACGTACACAGTAACGAAGCAAAGTAAGTGAGGAATCATATTTCATATAATCGTACAATTCTAATTTATAATATAATGATTACGATAGTCAGTCATAATATTGTCTGTGTTGCATAGACGAATTACACCTATAACGTTAGATTGAATCGACTTGTATATATAGTTAGTGTACAATATACCATTTGTTTAGGCCAGGGTAATAAAATATTTACGTATTTCGTATCTATCTAGCAATCGCATACAATTATACGAGTATTATAGTTACATTCGAAAATCCTAGGTATATTTCATTCACCAATGAGTAATCCCAAAAATTTCTAAGAAAGGAATCAAATGAATTATGAAACCCGAACAATTAATCAAAGAATAAATCAGACTTTTTTGTTTTCACAGTACAGAGTTTGTTACTACCTTAGAGTGGTACATTTTGAGGCAGAATACGTCTACCATTTCGAACCGTTTCAAATTGGTTTCTTTCTTGATTTGTGATTGTGTGAATTATTGTAAAGAAATTAATGATAGTTTAAACGGTACTTGAAAGAAAAAACAAAGCATCTTGAGGATATTGACAACAGATCAATAGTAAACAAATACTTTACTTTGCAAAATACCACTTTTATTTATTAAAATAAAAGTGGTATTATATGTGGTATATAGTAAAATACCACTTAAAATAAAAGTGGCATTTTGCAAAGTAAAGTATTTGTTTATTATTTACAAATATGGAATACCATAAAGTAACGCTCAAATCTATTAATACAGATCAATAGATTAAGCGTAAATATAAAAATCTGTGGACAGTAGTAGGTCAAACTAGGTCAATCCACTGCTTAGCTGATCATTCTTTCGAAAGCGATGAACCGATGCACTTCAATTGTTACACAGTGAAAAAATTTGTGTTAAAATTAACACATTTCACTTGTCCAACACGGTCCACTCAATTTTTTGTGTTATTTTAACTTGTGCTTCTATACATAGATATGTTTCTGTTGAACGCACGTCGCACAGTGTACAATGAGACCGATGGTATCAGTTACCACTACCCCGCTCTTATAACTAAAGCAATAGATGCGTGCGAAACCAGTTTATTGGTATTGTAAATACACAAATAAGTGTATTTATGACATTCTTTCGCATTTTACACATACATTATGTCATTTGTGTGTTGTTTAAAACAGATTAACATTTTAATTCTGTTAAATCAAAATTTTTGTTAATATTTTCATTTAACACAAACACTAAATGTTACATTAAGGCGAAGTTGGGTTACTTATTTAACGCAAAAATTTTAACCACTAGTTTTTTTTACGCAGAACACAAATATTTTCACTATGTATGTATTGTTAGTCATTGTTAGTTACACTGCATATTGCTCTCTCCGCAATGCGTGATACGTGGATGTGTGTGTGTGTAACCACTCAAAGACATGTAAACATCAAACCCATACAACTACAAACAGTGTGTACCTACATAACATAGTGGGGAGCAGTGGTAGGGATTTTTTGTCCACGCTGGTATCGCTAGTACAGAGATAGCAGCTTTGTTTCGGTACTCTGTGATATTGACTGATACCGTCGACGTCGTCAAATAATGTAATTGCAGAGTTAAGCTCAGCCACGAAAATATGCATGGCGATACAAATTAAATTATTGTTGTTCCAACTACTGTCGCCCAATCACGACGTTTGAGATTTTCTTTTTCTTGCTGTTTTTCACTCTACAGCTTATAAAATCTCAAATATTTAATATTAAACACCCGCTAAAAAATGTAAAAAAAATTTGGGAAAAAAGTATTTCAAATATTTTTATCACAAACAACATTAAACAAAATATCGAAAACGGATACAGCATGAAAAATCGAGGGAAAAGGAGACCAGAAAAGTCTAGAAACCTATCGTCGAGCGTTCAAACCGACTTTTACACGATGTAAAGACGATACAGAACATAATATATGCACCATGCACATCAATAAGGTATATATTTAAACAAAGTTTGCTTTGTTGAACTTATAGGCGCATGTGACCCACGTTACCAATATCAGTCCGCGTAAGCATGTGATCACTGATCTCGATCGGCTTGTATGGTTGTTCTTGCCATTACACGTATATGGGATGTGATCGGAGTGTAACGTGTTACATTGAAGATGCGTGAAATTCATCCAGAATGATCAGATTTATTAACCACCCCATATAATATCAATAAATTATGGGTAATTGCAGTATTATAACTATTAACATTTGTCTTAGTGAATGTGTACCTAGTCTACATGTGTATTTGAAGCTAATAATTCTCTGGTAGGTACTAGACATTTCGCTTATATATACGCGGGTACATGCACAACGAGCCAAATGAAATTGGTTCCAACTGTGAGCCGATCTTACGCTACATAAGCATCATCTTGATTACAATTACATGAATAATACATCTATTAATAATTATGTGGAGTGTACATTGCTTTAATAAACACTTTAATAGGTCTTAGAACTAAACGTAAGTACATATTCAACAGTAAGTAGGGCATTATATACGTAATATTCAATTCGGTTCGATTATATCTTATAGAAAATATATTTCCAAATCTATTAGAATATTAATGGCAGCTTGTGGGATTGACGAAAAGGTAGACAATATAGAAATCTAAATAATAAATACATACAAGTACAATATATATATATATATATATATATATATATATATATATATATATATATATATATATATATATATATAGAGTGGGCAATATTAATCTATGCATCTAAATATCTCGCCAGAGGCGCCAGCTGTCAACCTTAAAGACCTTTACAAAAGTTGTTAGCTACAAAGGGGGACATTAAATGGTGACCTTAAATTTGACCTTGACCTTCATTCTCAAGGTCATTTTGAGGTGAAGTCTTATTTTTCAAATGGAAAGACCTATTTGTTATTTCGGATTCTGAAAGAGCGCGAAATTTCACATCGAAAATGCTACGAACGAATTTTTTTTATTGACCTTTATTTTTTTATTTTTTATTTATGAAATTTATTAGTTATGAAAAATTAATTTTCATAACTTTTTAGTGTCATTTTTTTCTGGATTTTGCCCTTAGAATGACCTTCAAAGGTCATTAAAACGAACAGAAGCTTCTATTTTACGTCTCCAAAAGATGCCGACACTTTAAAGTTAGGTTTTTCCTTTAGAATCTATTTTTTTATTGTTCTTTGGTGGTTTTTACACCTCTGAAGGTCAATAATAAAAAAATTCGTTTATAACATTTTCGACTAGCATTTTCGATGTGAAATTTCACACTCTTTCAGGATCCGAAATAAAAAAATAAGGCTTTCCGTTTCAATTTCATCGGATCATCTATGAAAAATATTTCAACTTACTTAAATACCTACCACTGATTGTAAAAAAACTTTAACACCTTAACCTTAAGGTTATAGTGAAGTGCTAAACCTCAAAAATATAAGTACATTTTTTCCTTATTAAAAAATTCCGGAAATTGAATACTTACCCGTTGTTATTTATCTACTATTATTGTAAGACTAGTTGTTTACTCTTCAAAATTTTTTTTGATAGTGGGATACAAGGTACCAAACTAGAATGTCTATTAAACTGTTCCACTTGTAGCCAGTGGGTGACGTAAAATCTCCCCACTATGTTGTGTAGGTACACACTGTTTGCAATGGTGTTGGTTTGATGTTTGTTTCTGTGTGCGTATTCACACACACTACTACAAAACACCTATTATTGGACAGACCAACCTGTCAAATTCAAGTAACTATGTCTAACAATGTATTACAATGCACTGTGTGTTCGGCGACGAACACCGACTGACTGCATGTCTTAAGCCGTGTCGGGCACACTCTGGGCTCACCACTAGTTACAACTCTACACTTACGCTGAGGACTTGGTGGTATATTAACACTCAGTTCCACGGCTTCAGCATCCGAAAATAATCAAAACAACCGCAGAGGCCGATCGCGATCAATGATTAATTGATTACGTATTATGTATGTGTGCGATATCACTACACCGATGTGTATATACTCAACTCACACCAACACCAACACACACTACTCATTTGGTTTCTATTAAAAATTTTAAAATAAACAATATAAAAACTAATAATAATAAAAGTATTTTTTTTTATTTATTTTTACTAATTTGTTATCTAAACTTTCTGTAATTCTCTAATTGATTTGGATGTGTTTGAATATCAAATATATGTATGTACGTATCACATATATGTACATGTTAAATCATTTTATGTACTTATTTGTTTATATAAAGTTTTTTTTTTAAAATATTATCGGCTTCCGGGGAAGTTTACTGTGAAAGTGCTCAGGCCTCATAGTGTTAAGAAATTGATTTAAGACTAATAATATTTTTAAGTGTTACTTTACAGTGTAACCAGCGCCTACTTGGAAACTACTGTTCAAATTAATTAGATACTATTGTAAATATCATATTCTACATGCCAACGACATTACTCACATGTTGGGTCTGTTGCACAACAGGTGACGCTATTTTAATATTATATTATGTTACATTGATTATAATATAGTCCATGAGCCAACCAAATTTTTCATGTCTAATTTGCGAACTGGGTGACTTGTTTTGTATTAAGAAGTTTGGCTTTCGTCTTGTCGACACCTGTACAATCTTGATTTTGGTCTTGATCTTGTAAAGTTCAATCTTATATTTCGTTCTCACCGGACCGTTTAGTAGTTCTTCGGATATAATTGGAAGTCTACTGTATAGAAGTAAATTTTATTATATAATGTAACTTACATTTTAACAAGTCTGGCTTTGGTCTTGATCTTCACTTGAATGTTGATATAATTCTTGCAAATCCAGCAAGTTGCTCATACTTATAATCTTGGTGGCCTGTAACAAACAAATATAAATGTAGAATTTTTGAAAAATCTAAAAAGAATAAAAATTATTATTTAGTGTGTATTCACTTATTCTTAAACGTACTACGTTACTATTAGAATAACAGGAAAAAATCACTGTTTTTAGGCAATTTTTATGTATTTACTATTTTTGTTGATATTTAAGGTGAATCGATCAGTACTGACAAATTTGTGACAAATGAATTACTATTTTTTTCTCTATAAATAAATATAATTTATGTGTAGAAAAATAAGTTAAATTTTATAGTACATGTAACAGTATTAATATTTGATTATTGTTCAATCTTCTAATTTTAATAATTTTAAAAGTAATGAATTTGATTCTTGTAGTGACGTGTACGCGATAATAACTAACACGTACAGAAATATATTATGGGTATATTAGAATAAAATGACATTTTTATAGTTTTTTTTCTATTTATTACAATAAATAAACGTCCAATATTAAACAAAATAGTTTTTTAATGATTCAAAAACATAAAAGACAATAATTTTCAGTTTTTTAAAGTTCAAAGTAGGTTTGTAATGATACAACCAGTGATATACATGCATGGCCAACTATGTACCTATTTTTGAAGCAAGTATGTTGTACACAACTGGGATCTATGACAACAAAAACCCCAATATAAACAATTGATAAGAGTGTGACAACAAGACATTAAAGGTTTAGTGTATCTTTGTTTCTTTCTGACTCAAAATTAGCATTTCTTTAACAATTGTATTTTGTCATTCATTAGATAAAGAAAAAATATAGTTTAGAAATACAAATGACTGCTGTCATCTTTTTCTTTAATGACTATTTAACTTTTTAAACGATTTTTTAAGTTGTCTCTCTATGTATCTCTATGGATACAACTTACTTAAATACATATCACTGATTCATCTGTAATCATTCTTTGGAATTTACTCGTACGTTAAAAATTCTAACTTTGAAAAATTATTTTTTCTAAACTACACGTCAGAAATTATTCAAAATAGTGTCGTCAGTAAATGTATCATATCTTTCTCTACAATATACTAAAATTTCAAATTCTAAACTTGGAAAATTTCAAGTGATCAATTCACCTTAACTGATGAAAATATAATTTTGCACGGTTATATAAAAAATACATGTATAATATTTATATCTTTATAGCGTAAATATAAAACAAAAACACTGTAAAAATTCGAATTTGAGTATTTTCCATTGAATTCTGTAAAATTACACTTTTATTGCTATAAAAATTTTAAAGTGATTGAAAAATTATGAAATTAGATCGGCTGGGACTTGAACCAAAGATTTTTGATAACTAGTCATGCACCTTAGCATCGAATTTATTGCACAAAGTAGCAATAAGTAGTTAGCAAAAAGAAGACACTAAGTTCAAAATTTATTTTGCTCGCCATTAGCATACAAGTCAGGCACGAAAACATGTTGGGCTCTCGGACTATTATAAAATAAAAAGGATATTCCGACAGGAAAAGAATGAAAATTTTGTTTATCATGATGGTAATAATGTTATTTAATTTTTCATACAAACACTGGGAAAGTGCATGGGCATAAATAAAATTTATGGCTAGTTTTCATTATAACTTTATGAATATTCAAAAAGTTTTCTATTTACTATGATAATAACTGAAATAAATATTTATGTAATCACTGAGTGAAGTTTTCCATATCTAAGACTTGTTTTTTCTCTTCTTTTCAAAACATTGTTAGTTTCTCAAATAACATAGTTTTTAAATGAATTTTAATCCATAACTTTAATAAAATCCATTACTTGACGGAAGTTGTTGTAGAAAGATGAAAACTAATCAAAATTCAAATAAAATTGTTAACTTTATGCTATCCGTTAGTTTATTTTACGTATACTTGAACAGTTCATAGTAAAAAGTAGATATATCCGTAGAGTAGTGATATAGGTTTTTTTAGGTCAACAAACTCATGTTCGTAATTTTCAATACAACAAATAATTTAATTTTAGTATCTGAACCCAAAAGGAATTTTTTTTATAATATAAAATTATTATAAGAACTTGAAAATTAAGGCCATTTTCCGCATTGCTCTCATAATTTTCAAGCGGGAAATAATAAAAACTTCCCTTCTTTTATAAGAAGATAAAATTTATTTCCATTTTAATAGAAACTTGGCTCTATACAGTAGTGGTAATAGAAAATTTAACACCTTAAAGAGATGAATTTTCAAAAAAGAAATTTTCCTACGATGACGTATAGAGTTTAAGAGAGATTTACGAATGGAAAATATTTTGAAATTTTGCCACAAGTTTGTGGAAGCTTACAGTATTTTTACTGAAATATAAAAATTAAAAGTATGAACCTATAATTGAATAGTTTTGTTGAAGATCTAGCTCTCAAGCTTGATCAAAGTAAATTCAAGTACTATTATTTTCTAGTTTATAGTAGTTACGTAGGTATTGAGGAGGTATCTTGCATAGATTTTTTATTAGGCGTGGTTTTTTCAATTTCTTGTAATAAGTAAGGATATTATTATTTCCTCGATAGATCTACCTTAACCGACACGGATCGTGAATATTGTATTTTGATGTCGAATTTTTAGACGATTCTTAGAAGGATTTAATTAAGAAAAGAAGGTTTTTTGGCAGTTCAATCAAAACAATTATTATAGTAATGCATAAAAATTATTAGATTTATAGACTTTAATGCCAATTTCGGCAATAGACAACTGTTGAGTTGGTTACTATAGCAAATATATTATATATATTCCATATAATAATAATAATAATGGGATTTAATGTCCGTTTTTCAGACAATTCGTCTGTAATAGATGTCATATATGCATCATTATTTTCAGGGCTGGGAAAAATGGTTCATAAAAACCATTTAAAATAGAAAATGGAAAATGGTTTCAAAAAATGCATTTAAAATACAAAATGGAAAATGGTTTTGCTGAAAATATTTAAAATAGAAAATGGAAAATATTTAAATAGCTATTTAAAATGGATTATAAAATACTAAATGGTTTTTTTACTTTTTTATACTATAAATCTTTTATCCTTTTTTATATTAATAAAAAAAAAAGTTAAGAAAATGTTAAACGTATTGAAATTATATAAGAGGCAGTCTTTTGAGAAAATTTTATAAAGTTTGCATGATGTGAAAACGAAATTTAACTCTTAAAATATTGTTACTCAAAAATATTGTAAAATTTCATTCAGCCTTGACATAATCAAACCTTGACAACGCTACAACTGCGACTTCTAAATTATGAAAATCATGCACTCGAAATACCAAAACATTTCTTATCGACGTATCTTAAAGATAATAGCACACAAAACCTCAGAAAAAATTGATTTGAGAGAACTGCAGCTCTAGTAACAAATTTAACTCAAGTGATATTGAAACTCGAATTATAAAAAAATTGAGTCAATTAAATCGACTTCATTTAACACAGTTTGTTAGACTGCGTCCAATTCGAGTTCTATGATTAATATGAGTCATAAGTGTCATACATATACACATAAAATTGAATGCACATGCATTTTCATTTTAAATGGAAAATGGATTCAAATTTCCATTTTAAATACAAAATGGAAAATGGTTTGACCGAACTTATTTAAAATAGAAAATGCAAAATGTCATTTTGTATTTTAATTACGTATTTAAAATGAAATCATTTTTAATAGTTCCTAGCCCTGATTATTTTCTTACCCTTTATTGATACTCAAAAATTTATCGTTTTATTATGACGTGAGTGGTGGATAGAGAAAGTGGTCTGGGGCTACGATTTTGAAGATTCCTGGTTTTCATTAGAAATTATGGAAGGAAATTTCAAGGAAACAAATACAGCTACTCTTGGAAATCGAACATTGACCTCTTAACGGCTAAGCACGTTCGGCTACTTGATTGGTGTGTATTATATAACACAACAAATTAGACCTATATAAAAGTTTAGGTCATCGTACGTCTAAAGAGCAATGTAAAATTGTGTTTATCGCTTGCAACAATTTATTTATTCGTATTGATTATTTGGGTTTAAGTAAGTGAACCTATTAATGAATAAGTATGAGACTGCTTCGCGATTAACCTGTAAAGCACTTTCTGTAACTTTTGATGTTCACTGAAGGAACCATAAGATTATATTTGTATCAGCTGGAATCATTTTTCATTTGAAAATCACACAAAATATTTGTGTGACACGTAACAAAATAATGGTGTTTCTTTTACGAGTCGTAACAGTAATAAAGTACAAACTTTAGTAAATATAAGTATAATATAGTGATAAAGTAGTAATAGTAATAAAGTGATGAATTAATTAACCTCCTTGGATGCTGTGGATGAGTGCATTGTTTGATTTTTTGTGTCCACTACTGTGAAGATGATAAAATTTATTTTCTGTTTTTTGAAAACTATGTACCCACGTAGTAATGCTAACTTTTTTTTATATTATAATAGTTATCTCGTTCGTCGTAAGTATTTGAAAATAAATACAGAGGAACGGAACAATGGACAATTTTTTTAACATTATTCATATAAATATTCTTTTTTAAATTTATTAAAAAACTTTTATAAAGCACTTAGTTTATACTTAGTTTATACTTCACGATATAGAAATAACTCTTTTTTTTTATTGGTGCGCATAAAAAGGAATTTAAATTACCAACTCATTTAACTACCTAACTGTTTGAAAAATTTTGTATTTTATTTGAATTTGTCGTCTAGTTTGCTGTAAAGGCAAATTAAATAAAAAATTTAATTTTTGATTTAGAGTTGGTGGAAATTATAGGTATTCCCTAGGAGCATTTACATCATTTAATAGAATTTTTAAAACATATTTTTCGTTTCTCAGGCTAAAGCGGAATATCTAGTTGTAAACTCTTGAAAATTCATTTTCTGTATATTTGCATTTATTAACTTCCCATTGGAAGTTATTGTAATGGGTCCGATTTTATGAATCGCTAATTTGAACATATCTCCACGTTTCAAGGTCACTAGAATCCGATTTCATCGTTTTTAAAGTGGTGTCTGTGTGCGTTCGTTAGTTCGTTCGTTCGTTCGTGAATTTTCTTTCGTCTCACATATCTCGAGAACAAAAAATGGTATTAACTCCAGAATAATTTCGTTAGATGCGTAATTAAAAAATGAAGACCAAATAAAGTTTTCAGTAAATTCGGATTAGCGGTTTATTTTTTTAATAAAAAAAACTAAATTAAAAACTGTGAAATATTTATCGTCTCTCATATCTAGAGAATAAATCATGATAGCATTCGTTTAATGAGGGGTGGAGTCCCCCACGAGATACAATCAGCGAAGCCCCCCAGTGGGGCGCAAGGGGCAAAGCACCTGTCTGGGGTTCGGGGAGAGGAGCCCCCTGAAATGGAAAAATAGTTATTTATGTACAGTAGTCTCTAGTCTTTACACTGAGAGAAAAATGGCAACTTAAAATTAAATACGATCATTATTGTTTCAATAATGTACAACTTAAAAAAAATGTATTGAAATAATAGGGAACTTTTGTTTGAATCAATATTATTCAACTTTAAAATAAAGTTGTTCTGCATTGAAACAATAAATTTCAACATTACTAGACTTTCGTTAATGTTTTACATTGAATCAATGTGGTTTTTATTGATATTAAGTTGTCTTTTCTCGGGGTGTAAGGACAGAAGGAAGAATTGTTTTTTTAAAGAAATTGTTATAATTGGTAGGAAACAAAACAATAACAATTCTAATAACATTGTAACATAATTACGATACCAAAAACCTATATTATAATAGACATATGCAAATCTATGTTTAAGAGTCCTTTAACCATTTTGAACACAATAGAAATGCTGGTTCTTCAACCACCACCGATAAATGGACCTTATCATGAATTTATCTTCCAATATTTATATTGATTTTGAACGAAGTGGTCGAGGGTGGTTCCTGTTCCTTTACAATAATTTTAATAGAAATTTTAAGTCGATTAGAAACGGTTGAAATTTTCTAGGATTAATATTAACTCACACAATACAGTTTACAGGGTTTACACATATTTTTGCGTGTCTGTGTGTGAGTGTAGCTGCGTAATAAATAGCGTAAATTTTGTATGTCTATTTGGTTGAATGAACTAAGTCAGGACAATTGGATCATTAACGCATCGATGCATATTCGCACGTTTTCATTGGCGTACGCCATTTACATTTTAAAATATCTGTATCCGTATATTTTTTAAACAAATAAGTACGTATTACAGATTTTAAAATTGTTAACCTAGAAAATTTTATTTCAATAGAAATTAATTTACGACAGACGATTTATAGTGATAGAAAAGTAGAGAGAAAGACAAAATATCAAAAAGAGACGATTTTGCAACATCGTATTAAATATTATCTGTCATTTTTAAAAGTAATAATATTTATGGAGAAGCTGGCCAATAAAAGAACCTATTGCCCATATTCTATGATTCTTATCATGCATACAAAATCTGACAAATTCTTTATTAACTGTATCTTAAGCCGGCGTTTTCTAGTCTAGAGGCTAGATTTTGAGGTAATTTTACGAACATACTATCATGTCTCCTGGTTGACGTGATTCCAACCCTCCTGGTGATCTGAAAAATAAAATTTTAGCTAATTCTTAATAAAGAAGGATGTAACATTATATGTAAACGTAGCCGATTTGAAAAAATACATTTTTTTACAAAATGGTGTCCATTTAATAAAAGGTCATTTTTTTGCCTCGTTTTTTCAACTTTGGGAATTTTTTAAAACTAATAAAAAAGAAAAATTCAAAAACCACTACGTGGAGATAATTGTGATAGCATTAAGAAGGTCTTTACAAAATTTCAAGTAAATTGATGCATTAGAAGCTTAGATATCACGTCAACCGTATCGAAAAAAGTAGTTTCGAGGAAAACACGTTTAAAGGTTGCAGTCTAATTTCGAGCATCAAAATATGAAAAACAAATCGAGTTTTTCGAGTTTCTAGACTAGAATACCCCTTTAAGTTACCCTGCTACATCGGGTATTCAATAGGTGTAGTTAGACCTTAGCCGCGTGTATTCTCTGTGTTATGTACTCCTATGGTAACGGTCGATACTGGCAAATTTTACTCTGACAAATCATTTTCTCTGAAAGAATTTACGTACTATATACGCGTCACTAAAGAGTCGTAGATTATTGGCTCCCTCTGTAAGTACTTTATGTTTGCATAGACTTGGAAGTGTACACGTACAATTTGGGAGAGTTATATATTATTTTAGAAATAGGGCAGATATTTTACTTTATAGACCTTTTTAGACATAAGTAATATATCTTACCTATAAATATTAAAATGAAAAAAAAGAGGAAAACACTTTATTAAAATTGAAACGTCACCAAATAAATCATTACAATTACGAACTAATTATGACCAAAAAAAATAAATCAATTAAATATGACACGTAAGCGAGTGTTCGAGCGGTCAAGCAGGTCAAAATGCGCATTTTCTGTAAGCAGTACAACAGAAAATTTATTCAATAATAAAACATTTAATTAAAAAGCAATCCATTTTATGAAAATTAAATTATATTCATTGTTTTACATTGTTCAAAATATTATCAAACTAATTTATAACGTGGCATGTCGAAAAAGTTTTCGATTTAGTACAACGAACAACAAATGTTGCGTTTCGATGTACGCTCACACCGACCATGCACGTATGACATTTTTGATAAATCATTATTTTTGGTAAGAATATACTTATTGTTCGTAATAATTAATTATATCGTATATAGGTATAAATTATATGGTATTCACGAACGTAAAATGAGAAGGTATTCTAAAATTGAGTAGATGCTATTTTATTCAATTTTATCATAATTAAATTGAGTGTATGTGATTCTTTTGTTATATAGATATATCAGGAAATTTGCATGAAAAAGAATCCTTACAGCTTAATAATATTGTTGTTTTTTCTAAGTGTTCCGTGTTATAAAATTGGCAAAACTATGGAATAAAACACTTATGAAATTGGTATCTGTCTGAACAAATACTTTTCTTACAAGGGGAGTGATAGCCTTGGGGTCGACGATTTAGCAGAAAATTTTTATGGTGATAGAATACACTTAATATGTCAATATACTGAAATAATAGCGCGCACAAAACCTGTAAAAAAACTGTGAAAAATTTTAATGCCGCTGGTTTACTAAAATAAGCTTAAGGCCAGATTTACATTAACGCTTCGCTCTCGATACGATATCACTCCGCTCTCGATTCGATATAATCTTGTTGTGTTCACATTACAGTGCTGATATCATGCTGATACCTATTCGTTCTCTATTCACATTATAATGCCACTCTGGGTACACTCCCAGTTCGGTCTCAGTTCGATACAAATATCTTTTCATAACAAGTGAATGCAAGCGGAGTGGAGTGGTATCAAAAAAGTGTTTACACTATAGGTACAAGCCGTACAAGCCATAACAAGTCTAATATCGCTCCGATAAAATATTACCTGAGTGGTATTGATATTGGAGTGGCATTGGAGCGAGAGCGAACCGTGACTGATATCGGACCGATATCAGAACGACGATGTGAATACACTCATTGTTTATTGTGTAAGAATATTCTATCGAACCGGGAGCGGAGTGATATCGTACTGAGAGCGGAGCGTTAACGTAAATCGGGCCTAAAAATGGTTGCGGTATGTAACATATGGAGTGGACAGGTGGTAATTTTTTGGTTCAAAACCGACTTTGTTCAATAAAACTTTCTCTATATTAAATTTTTCTTTACTAACAAAAATTTTATATACAATATACGTATGTGCAATAAAGAAATAATTTTTAGTACCCCTTTAGCAAAAGCGTCCCTGAGAAAAGAATCAAAAATGTCAAAATGAAATACTGTTTTTGTACATGCCCATACTCATTGGCATGTACGGATTCGATTAACGGATTCGATTCGAATGGCGAATCAGTTAGAACTTGTTAGATATTTATGTCTTGGTAACCCTTATACACATAAGGATTACCAACTGAAATTTTTTAAACAATATCATATTGACTTTGTATTGATACTACCCTACTTATACCTACTAATTTGAAATTTCTCCAAGCAATTTACTTGTTATGTTTACGAAAATGTTAATGTTACTACCTTGGAATTTTATTCTATAATTTATTAATTAACATGTATGTAATTTAATAAGTTATTTCATTTAAATATTTTTAAACTTTTTTTTTACCTTGTAACTAAACGAAAATAATTTTAATTTTCAACATTAGGAAAAAAGTTTTCAGTTAAACTCTTTTTGGTCGTGGTAGAATGAAAGCGGTATTAAAATTGTTGAACGTAATTTAATAACTTGTTTAGTTATTTTTGTATAGTTGAAGTAGAGCGACATTTATATATTTTTACGAAGCTATGTCAGCAGTAATTAAACAGCATTTTTATTCTTTCAAAAGAAAATAATACTAATCAACATACTTTAGTTTTGGTTGTTTAATTCATATTTGAAAAGACGAAAAAGAGAAAATATTTGCCAAGTGCGTGCTAGACACTTACTAAGTCAGGGCTCCTCAGTAGCTAGACTTTTTATAACTTTCTTTGTACATGCCCATACCAAATTAGTTACTTTGTCATAATTTTAATTATATATTCTACAATCTGCAAATTGGAGTGCATATAGATCTTGGTTTCCTACTGGTATCTCCATTTTTTAAAGACAGAATCTAGAAATTTCAAAACTGACAAAGAATTACGACCCTTAGCGTACCTACGACCAAGCTAGATACATACATACAAACCAACAGATTTTGCTTAAAATTCGAGGTTAGTAGTATTTGTTGATTACGGAGCAAATCGCGAGGCGTGTAGTCAAAACTGAAAAGAACTGAAAGAAACCAAAGTCCATTCTTACGAATTCTTATCCTTTTTGCCATAACTACTAAATTTTATTTTCCCATAATAAGGCCTCTGCATACCTAAAAGCTAATCCCAGTATAACAAAGGTGTTCATATACGTGGAATTGATAAACATGACATTTTTTTCATAAAATTTTAAACAAGTGTCTACTGCGTTTTGATACTTCTCTTGAAAACAGGTATGCCAAAAAATCTAGTGCGTCCAGGAAATACTTTTATTTGTGATTAAAAATAAAATTGTCCTTACAAATAAATCTCTAATCTCTAATAAATCAATAATCTCCTTAATATTACCATTGTATTTCTTATGAACACTTTACAGAACATAAATATGTAACTCAAAATTTATTTTTAGAAAATGCCAAGGTAAAGCTTTTTTTCTTTTAAATATAAAATTCATCAAAAGATATTTTATTTTACTTTTCTACACCTTTTTTCGGAATAATTTTACCTTTCATTAAAACAATTACCAACACAGGATAACATTCAAAAAAAAAAAAGTAAAAATAAAAAATACCACATATTACCTACGGGACAATCTCATATCTGTTTGCTACAAAAGTTTAGAGATAGATTGCACACCACGGTGAATTAAACACAAAAAAAACATTGTCAGGTTTATTTTTATTTTTATAAAAAAATTAATTTTTTTAAAACAAAATTTAAATAAACGAAAACAAAAAAAAAGTTTATTTTCTGTTTTATTTAATAAAAACAAAAAATTTAAAATTTGTATTTTGTATTTTTAGTAATTTTGTAGCCACATTTCCTGTAGCCTTGGTCTCGTGGGAAAGTGGAAATACGCATATACATAGTTACGTTTAAATCAGAGAACGAGTTGCTTTTATAGATAAAGGAGCTTAAAAGAGACTAACTAAAAAAGCAAACCTAATGAAGATACGTTATTGTTAACCAGTTGCATACGTAGCTTCATGTTCTAATCGATTTTATCAAAAATTGATTTTTTATAGAGCAATTCGCTTTTCTATACTGGAATTTGTACCATTTCATTTGCCAAATTTCACTTTGAACAAAAAAAAGGTATATATGGTTACTGGACTAAATGTTGTACTAGACTTTGTATAATTTCTTGTATCAAGAAAAAAGTATATACTGTTTAGATGATTAGTGAATTAAATGTTAATTTTTGTAAATAAAATATCTGCGTACCTATAGGTACATAATTAAACACATATAATTACCCAAAAAATTTCAAAACTGACTTCGCGCAAATACACAGTAAAAAAATTTTCGTGTTCTGCGTAAAAAAGACTACTGGTTAAAATTTTTGTGTTAAATACGTAACACATCCCTGCGTTAATATAACATTTCGTGTTTGTGTTAAATGAAAATATTAACACAAGTTTCGATTTAACAGGATAAAAATGTTAACCTGTTTTGAACAACAAAGAAGTAACACAATATTTGTGTCGAGCAAAAGAATGTTATAAGTACGTAAGGTACATTAGATTAGATATCTACCCAAATATATAATATATAATAAAAAAGATGAGTGTAGTTCTTATTATTAAACAAAACCGAAAAATTATAAGTTTTTTCAGTTATTGGTGAATATAGTTTTATTAAACGTTCAAAAATGAAACAATTTTCTTACATTTTAAGGTTATTTTGTTACAAATTCAGTTACAAAATAATCTTAAAGTGTAAGAAAATTGTTTCATATTGAAACGTTTAATAAAACTATATTCGTCAATAACTTATAATTTTTCGGTTTTGTTTAATAATAAGAACCACTCTCTATGAACAGAATCGTTATAATTTTTGACGATTTTCAAATATCTTAAGCTGCAGTGGAAGTAAAATATTGAATAAAAAAGTTTAACAACTAACTCTGATAAATCTGAAAAATTAACACAAAATGTATGTTCTTTTGTGTGTTAAATCATTGACACAAATCTTGTGTAAAGATTTGACACATATGCTTTGTGTTAAAATAACACAAAAAATTGAGTGGACCGTTCTGGACATGTGAAATGTGTTAATTTTAATTTTTTGACTGTGAATTCACTAAAACGATTTCTGTATTGTATTGTAATTTACAGAAATAATAAATTACTCTTATTATTATCTTATCATGTCAGACAGGGCCGGATTAACCCTGAGTGCCACCCAAAGGCACCTTGAAAATACCGCCCTACCTTTTCCTTGAAAAGAAGCAAATCTTAATTTTTCCTACCTTTTTTTAAACTTTCTCTTAGAAAACAGCTGACAAGCAAAAAAAATGTCAGTTACAAATTTCGCCGCCCTGTTTTCAAAATCTCCCGCCCCTAGGCCATGGCTTAGGTTGGCCTATAAGGCTAACAAGTAAAGGTCCCGAGGCCGGACCTATCGATTTTGATGAAACTTAAATATGTTGTAGAACACTAAAAACTAAGGGACACGTATTTTTTTTTATCTGCGGAAAAACGGTTTGAAGGGGTGAAATCGCCCTCCAAAAATTGGGGTAAAAATTTAATTTTTCAAATATCTCGAAAACGGTAAGAGATAGAGCAAAAGTTTAAATTCACGTAATTACTCTTTTTTAAAGAGCTATCTATTTATATGCAATTTGTTCAAATTACATCAACAGGGGTGGTTGGGGGTTAAAATTTGGGGGTTAATTTTGCAAAAAGGGGGTGAAAAATAAACAATATAAAAATTTTGTTTACAGATTTGAAATCTACGTCAAAAAATCTAATTGACCTGTTTTTGCTCAATATCCTAATATTAAGTCTAGGGGTAGTTAACTAGAGGGTGACTATGTCGAATAATCGTACTATTTGGGTATTTCAAGAAGTTCTTCTTCTTGGAAAATAGCTTAAGACAATTAGAATAACGTAGAAATGAAATTCTCGAATTCAAAATTGAGTTTGAGCAACATTGGAGAGGGGGTGAGTCAGCCTCTTAAATTACATACTAGTTTATATACACTAATTTTTGCTATTAACACACTGATAGTGGGTAAGATAATGTCACAATAAGTGGTTCTGAAGTTGGATTAAAATGAAATTCTCGAATTCAAAATTGAGTTTGAGCAACATTGGAGAGGGGGTGAGGCACCCTCTTAAATTACATACTAGTTTACATACACTAATTTTTGCAATTAACACACTGACAGGGGGTAATAATGTCACAATAGATGGGTCTGAAGTTAGACTATCGTATGTAAGGTTTTTATTAGGTTTCGTTATTTTAGGTTAGGTTATGTAATTTTCGGTATCGATAATTTTCGATAAGGAAAACTATAATATCCATTAAAAAACAAACCTAATAAAGACCTTACATATGATAGTCCAACTTCAGAACCACTTATTGTGACATTATTTTACCCACTATCAGTGTGTTTATAGCTAAAATTAGTGTATATAAACTAGTATGTAATTTAAGAGGGTGACTCACCCCCTCTCCAATGTTGCTCAAACTCAATTTTGAATTCGAGAATTTCATTTCTACGTTATTCTAATTGTCTTAAGCTATTTTCCATGAAGAAGAACTTGAAATACCCAAATTGTACGACTATTCGACATAGTCACCCTCTAGTTAACTACCCCTAGACTTAATATTAGGGCATTGAGCAAAAACAGGTCAATTAGATTTTTTGACGTAGATTTCAAGTCTGTAAACAAAATTTTTATATTGTTTATTTTTCACCCCTTTTTTGCAAAATTAACCCCCAACCACCCCTGTTGATATAATATGAACAAATTGCATATCAATAGAAAGCTCTTTAAAAAAGAGCAATATCGCCAATTTGAACTTTTGTTCTATCTCTTACTGTTTTCGAGATATTTGAAAAATTAAATTTTTACCCCAATTTTTGGAGGGCGATTTCATCCCTTTAAACCGTTTTTCCGCAGATAAAAAAAAATACGTGTCCCTTAGTTTTTAGTGTTCTACAATATATTTAAGTTTCATCGAAATCGATAGGTCCGGCCTCGGGACCTTTACTTGTAAGCTGGCCCTGATGTCAGAATATGTGATATTGATTTTGATGTCAAAAAATTTGTATGAAAATGACCAACAACCTTTACAGTAAACACTCTATATAAATGTAATAAAGAGATGGCGTAATAATGAGTGTAAAATTAGTATGAAGACGACGACAATAATAAACAATGGGACGAACTGTACGACGATGGTATTTTAATATAAAATTTTTATTGTATACGAATATGGAAATGAAGTAACTGGAAAGTCATTATAAAATTTGTTTCCTAAAGAAAATTAATAAAACTTTGCGGGAATATTTAAAATTTCACTTTAAATATAATTTATAATTAATATTGTAATATCAAATTGTAGCAAAACCGCCTTTTATTAAACGTATAGCATACAATGTAATGCAGATACTATAAAGTAAAAATGTCAATATAACAAGTGTGCACTGAAAAAGTCACAGTCTATTCTAAAAGTCATATTTATTCTAAGAAGCATTTGTTAATTATATCATATCATTTTTCTGGATTTAGCTTATATTTTGAAATCAATTAAAAGTACTATGATGTCATTAACAAATGAAACAAAATAAACTGTTCATCTTTAAGTTAACATATTTAATAAAAAAAAATGGTAAAAAAAGAGTTACAAATAGTTTTATTTGATTGATGTGTAAAAAATTTTGAAAACCTTTTGAACGTTGGCAAAAAACTCTAATCAAAAATGTCCTTTTTTAAATTTTTCTTGAAAACCAGCTTACACAGGTACAAGATAATGGTTGAAAAACCAATCTTATGTGATATTTTCCGCTCTCTGCCACAATGTAAAGTAAACTTCTGACACATTTTTAAATTTTGGTAAAAATAATTTTTTCCGTGGAAAAAACTCGAATTTCTCATTTCTGGGGATTGGACGGAACTAAATAACGAACGCATCCAATTTTTTTGGGCTTTCTAACGTTTTCATCAAAATTAGAGAAAACATCATGTTTTGTTCAAAAATTATCGAGTTTTGTATGTCTCGTCATGACAGCGGCTGTAATAGCTGAATTTTCCATTTAGAAATTCAGTAATTAAAATCAGGTAGATGATTATTTATTTCAATTTCCGTTCGGTATTAATAAATCTTAACCGATTTAAAGAAAACCATTAACGAAGCTTGCAAGAAATAATACCATATTAAACTCTTATTTAATTTCCTACCGCAATAAAAATTTTTGAAAATTAAGTAATTTGAAATGATTTACCGAATAATAAAATTGAAATTTTTCACATCATTTACTTCACTGAATTTCCTTCAAAACAATTCTGATAATATTTATGTGATATAAAAGGTTAGTTAAATATTTTCACTTTAAGAAAATATTATAAAGTAAAATAATGTTGTTGCACTATTGAAGAGTAAAGTATGCTAAGAATTTTCTACATACAGAGCACATGGAAGATAATAAGTAAAATCTTTCACTAAGGAATAAATGAATTTCCGAAATGTTCCCTCCAACAGTTTGAGCCAAAAACACGCATACTTGCTCTGACTTTGTCTTTGTACAACAAAAATAGCTTTCAAAACAACTTTTTATGCTCTAGTTTGTTTGTATTTTTATTCGATTTGCTATCTTTTATATAAATAATTTCTTTTACACAATGAAAATAATTTTGGAAATTATTTCATAAGTATTTCGTTAATTATTTGAAAAATTTGGAAATTTAAATTATTTCATTGATTACAGTAAAGATCAAATTTCTGTTTATATACATAGTAATTGCTTTGATCCTTTGTAACAAGGGTTCTCAACCTTTCAGATTCTGAGCCCCCCTTCATACTTTGGTGTGAGGTCACGCCTCCCTTTACGGATTAATTTAGACTTATATATGATAAATTTACTTACATTATGTTTGAGTAAAATTACTTTGAACTTAGGCTAGACATACTCTGGTAAGGAATATAAAATTATATTTCTTCAAATACAAATATTTATTACACAAATCATCGAAAAAATCAAAAGTCAGATAGTTTCTCACGCCTGGCCTGCCGCTCACTAACATTTTATTGAGTTAATAGCTATAAAAAAATTTCAATGATTGTGTGTTTGTGTCCAGCATCAAATTCAAATTTTTGTTGTTGTAAATATACATGCAAAAACAACTGTTTCAAAAACTACACTTATTTAATTTTTTTTAATTTGTTGACGTCTCCCCTGGAATTCTTCCACGCGCCCTCCTGAACCGCTGCTTGGTAAGAAAGAATTCGATGTGGGTTCGCACCAATTACTAATACTGTTTATTTTATATAGTGTATTGGAGTTACAGCAGTATTCTTGTCTAAGATTTTGAGTTTTTGCATATTTTTAAGATTCTTCAACATATAAATCTTTAAAAATATCTCTTCAAAAGGAAATCTCTCTTCAAACAGATAGGCTCTTTTTAAATGAAGCATCAATTACGCCAAGCCGGAATGAATTTGATAAAGAGACTTTAAAATAAAAATGATAAAAGAAATCTTAACTTCATTTTAAGAGCTCTTTCTAATGATATCCAACACAATGTGGTACGTGAGAAAGAAAATTTTAACCCCACTTTCAAATCCAGGAAAGAACCTATACCTCAAAATTTAAAAAAAAAATTTGTCTCAGATTAATTGAGACTTGTACCAGTAAATTCAAAAGTTTACTTTCATAGACCACTAGATGTAGGAATTATGGGAGTTGTGAAAGATACACAGACGGACTTGACGTATTCATAAGTTGTCCGAAATTTTTCCTTCGGAAATGTAAAATAGTATTTCAGTCAACATATTTGGAAATTATTTAAGACAAGTACATATTTCTATATAATACTTACATATATAAACACATCCTGTGTCCCGCAGTTCCACCTTTACTTTTAAGTCGGAAATTTCCAAATTTTTTGTACGAAAGAAAATTGCTACGAAAGAAAACTTCAAAACCTTGTTTCACTCACTGAGGATCTGTTTTTAAAAAATTCGAAAACACTATTTTTTTTATCTGCAACCAAGAGTCTTAGTGCAATCTGTCACACGAGAGCGTCGTCTCCATATTTAAAAGAAAAATTATTATTTCTCAGAAATGAATAAATCGAATTAAAGTACACTAAAAGCACTATTACGCAGTTACCTAGTAAGTTGTCCAGACTTCATTATTGTCTAGAATTTGTGGGAACCGTTTTGGCATACTTTTTATAAGATTTTTCTCATTTGTTGCGGTAACGATTGCCAGAGAGCTAGGATATAGCGGCACACCTGTTTTAATAAAAGATCAAGTATATTTGGCAAAAATCCATGTGTAAAAACACGCTTCTTCAGTAAAAATTACATTACTCCAATCACGATTAAAATTTAGCATAGCTCACAGCTCCGGTCATATCATCATTTAATTCATTTGATAGATTTTGTTGGTAATGAAATAATTATTGCAAATTAAATTATGAGGTTTGGTGGTAAATGTTTGAAGATGAATCTCTTCCAGCTGATACCAAACTCAATACTTACCAGAGAAGATTCGGAATTGCTCAACACTAGACCAGCTCAGGCACGTGTTTCCTAACATGTTTCTCTAACAAAGAATCAAACAAAACCCCACCGAGTGTCAGTTTAATCCATCCAGCCGTTTTTGTGTTTCATTTGATTGAATTTTTGAAAAAATTAAAGGATCATTTTTTTGATCTTAAACTTTCATAATCTTCAACAAAATGAAAAAAAAAATTTTCTCAGTTTTTTTCACATTTTTATCAATAACAGTATTTAAATTTATAAAAAAAAAAAAATTCTTAGAAAATTTTCAAAAGAAATTTTTTTTCTAGAATTTTTCAAAAAAAATTTTGAAAAATTTGGAAAATTCTTAAAAAAAAATTTTTTTGAAAATTTTCTAAGAAATTTTCTTTTTTTTATAAATTGAAATACCATTATTGATAAAAATGTGAAAAAAGCTGAGAAAATTTTTTTTTCATTTTGTTGAAGATTATGAAAACAAAAAAATGAGCCAGTAATTTTTTCAAAAATTCAATCGAATGAAACACAAAAACGGCTGCATGGATTAAACTGAAACTCGGTGGGGTTTTTGTGGGAATATTAAACCGTAAAAGGCACACTTAACATTAGTGGTTTTCTCGAAGTTTTTAATTCAGCGCTTGATTTTCCAGAAAGCCACCAAAAGCTCTTTTTTTTGATTTTTCAAATTCATGTAAAGTATGCAAAAAAACTTTTTTCTAAAAAAATAATGGATAATCCTTGTAGCGAATTTATTCGAGTTTTTAAAACACCCGCTCAATTTTCTGTGTGACCATTGGTTGCGGAGATATCGACAGTCAAAGACGAAATGATCCTTTTCCATTCAAAGTCCCATATTTCAGCGAAAAGTGGTCGTATAAAAGTCTATAAAAAAGCAAATTGAAGCTAAATGAACAGGTTATTCGATCCATATGGTGGTTAAGTCGGAAAAATTTTTTCCAAGTCCGTAAACCAAAAAAAAAAAAACCGAAAAAATTTCGAAAATTTTTTTTTTCAGTGTATTTATTAGGATTGCGCCACACACGTTCCTTTGAAAAATTTTTTATCGCAAGATCTCGAAACTAAAAACTTCCAGCTTTAAATTGCTTTGCTTACGACTCCGATACGACCATTTTTCACGAAGATACAGCCGTTCGAAAAATCGCTAAAAATTTGGAATTTTTTTTTTTTTTTTGATCCTTTAATTATTTCCGCTAGTGTAGTTTGAAAATTAAAAAAATAAATGGGTACAAACAGCAAACAAAAAGGTTAGTTTTGATAGAATAGTTTATTTAAGAAGTCAATATTAAAAAGATTTTTATTTATTCAGTTAAATTTTATTAAAGGTATAAATCATCTTCATCATCATTATCGTCAGTGATTTTATTGTTATTATAATTTAAAAAGAGATAAATATGTAGTAGTTTTTTTGGTCTGTCAAAACTCATTTTGTTGATTTGGAAATTTAAAGCTTTGTAGTCAGTTGTGGATGGCCTTCCACCAGCAGAAAATCATTTTTGTGTCGACATTTTGTTTACACGTTTTTTCATGTGAACTTATAAACAAGTGATAACCGTCAAAATAAATTGTTTGTTAGTGAAATGACAAATGATTTAAGTATTTTACATTTTTTACAATTTTCTACAATTTGTTACGGTTTTTTACAGTTTTTGTACGTATTTTACAATTTTTTACATAAAAATGTAAAAAACTGGTTTTTTACATCACATGGCACAACTCTGCTTCAAAGGTATTGAATTTCCATACAACAACTTTTCACTTCTTTTACACCTTAAGTGTTGAATTATTTAAAAACCTTTCTTACTGGGTATTTATACATTGCAAAAAAGTCTACTTTCTAAACTTAAATGTCATCCGCCGGTTGGCTTACATTAGGCCATTTATATGTGAGGTTTAAGTAATCTACGTATAGTCTAAATATAGGCCTCTGAATGACAAGTGGTTTCTGAATTTATCGAACATTTACAGACATAATTTTTGCTATAATTTTATATATGATATATTAATAAATTACTCAAAAAACTAAATAGTAATGTAAGGATAAACCAATCATTTTTCGTCTTTCTTGAAGATGCAGATCGTTGTGGTTGTGGACATATTGAAATTAAAAGTATGAATTAGGTAATCGATGAGGATGATTTACAGATCCACATGAAGCTGCTGATAACTTCAGTTACGACACCAACCACTCAAAATATTGATTAAAAATTGATTTTTGTCTTTTTTTAGCTTCGCCTGACAATGTATTGCAATTTAATTATTTATTCTAAATATGTGACCGGTAATATTGGGCCAATGTAAAATTTGTGTTCGCGAGAGAAGGTAATAAAATACAATTAAGCTTTTTGTAATTCTGTATCTTTTAATTATTGATAACGAATTTGCAGTATATTGGCGTATTGTGATCCATCCATTTGTTACCTTGGCAACAACTGGAGCAGTCGCTAGTTGTGAGGTAGATATGTACGTGTGTATATTCTACACGATATGCATGCACAGGTATACAGTTTGCTTGGATGCAATGAAGAATTAATATATAAAACAAAACACAATATTAGAACATCGATGGGTATCGTTCGACGCTACATTCACCTAAGTATATAAAGGGTGCTGTTTGAGAATAACTAATTTCCGAGAAATCATTAGCTTTGTGGGAGATTTATCATGTGTAACATATCCTTCAATCCGAGAATGAGCCTTACAGTTCGTCGTATATAAACCACAAGTCGTTAGAAAATGTTGGTGTTGCTGGTAGTAGGGTAAGTGCGGAAGAGATGCCGCAGTAGCTATAGTTCGTCCGTTGATTGATAGATAGCGTGGTTAATGGATTATATGTTTAAAATAAGTTACTTATTTAAGCTGCATATGGTAACATTTATGATTAGTCCATCAGTTTAGTAATTATCCAACTTTTTATTATTGAAAAGTAAGTTTTTTTTACATAATATTTTATTAAGCATTTAACTTATTAGAATTTAAGAATGTATATTTCATTGGTTTAGTGAAAATGAGTTTTGTTAGGTATATTTTGATGAATTTAGGTATATTTTAAAAGTACTGTATAAAATTTTAGGTTAGAATTTCGCACTATGCTTGCTATAGCAACATGCGGCATCTATCCCAACATAAAGGAGAGATGCCGCATTTGAAGTTGGTATAGATGCCGCATCATATTACATGTTAAAAACATAGACTTATACCTTAATTATGCAATATTTTTTTTTTGGACTGTAAATTATGCCATATAAATATAAAAGATCCATTAATGGATCAGGGAGACCTCTTATATTAGTGAGGATAACGAAAATAATAATGATTGCCTGTGTATTCAATATTTTCAAAAGTACTTAGAAACAAAAAAAAGTTGACTGGTTAAGATGTATAAAGTGCCAAAAATGGTTACATATGGCATGCATCATGTATGGAGATTTGTGTAAAATGCAAAATTTTTAATATGAACTATGCGGCCTCTCACCTTCTTTGATGCGGCATCTCTCCCATAGGTGTGGGAGAGACTCCGCTTTGCAGGCTCTACGAAAATGTTAATTTTGAATCCTTTATGACTCAAAATTTAAAATTATTTACAAATAATTTAGACATTTATTGTGTACCAAATTTCAAATCAATTAAACGCATACTTTAAGAATTATCAAGTGTCCTCAAAATGTGCGGCATCTCTCTCGCGTTCACCCCAACAGTAAGCTTATATTCAACTTAATGTGAGTAGATACTATTCAAACCAATATAAAATCATTTCGTTGGAGTTCATAAAGCGAGCATACAATTTTGTGTTATAAAACTAATGATATGGAAAAGTCCTAGAACCTCATTAATTTCCCCAAATTAAACTAACTGATGTCAAGAACCATGTAGAAAGTGTCAAATTTGACAAAGCCAGGGACAAGACTGGTTTTTCAAGTTTTAATTTTAACGTTGGACAAAATTACAGTCAGTTTCACCCAAGACTGAACTCTGGTTATACGATATTCTTAGTTTATCAAAACTCAAAATTTCGATATTAGCTCAATCGAAGCCAGGTGTATTTCTCAGATGTTTAATCAAGTCAAGGACAAGTTTTGACTTTCTGACCCAAATTTTAGTCGAATATATTTATCAAATGTTTAACCACGTTATCTATGTATAAAATTGTTGACTAGTATTTTTTCAATTTTTTTATTTTAATTTTAATTTAGTCCTTAAATCTTCAAAAAATTATTTTTATCCACCACGGGAAAGAATAGAAATATTAAACAATTCTATCCACGTAATTATTGAGAAAAGACACTAAAAGAAAATTAATAAATAAAATAAAGAAAGAACATTTTGTGAACAACATATTTTGTTTTTTTATTGACCAACGTTGAATACTTGAACCAAGTTTAGATCAAAGCTGTCTATCAGACCTGCGGTGAGATTATCATTCCGGTTTTCAACCAAGCTTGGATCACGGCTGTTTTTTTGACTTGGAACAGGCTTGAATAGAATCGGTCGAAACCCTATCCCAACTGTGGACTAATTATCATTTCTTACATGGGAAGTATGATCTATAAAATTAAAAATCATCCGTTTATATTTAACCATGATTTTATACTATACGGGGAAATATATAGGAATTTTACACCAATACATTCGCGACACCACTGTTACGCCTCACTCCACAGCTATTTATAACAAAGCAGAGGAACGATTTTATTAATAGCATCATTGCACCTGTTTATCTGCCGCTATACTATTTGAATTGACTTGAAGCATACTTATAGATTTCGATATATGTAGATATCGACATATGTATCCAGAAAATAAATAGCGTCATTTAAAAATACGGTTTAATAGTATTTTACTATGTAAGTTCGGTAAGTTGCTTTTTCTGATCGAGAAAATGTTGCGAAAACGAGGCCCGCAGGGTCGAGATTTTGCAATTTTCGACATCAGTAAAGACACTTAACGCATCGTGTATTGTATAATATTTTTTGCACGATCGATTTAAAATTTTAAAGAATAAAAATATAGTAAATAAAAAATAGAATTCGGATAATATAGGTGAAATTTATATTTCCATGTTATCACATAGAATGCCATGAATAAATATTATAAATATTTATAGCAACTCATAATACGAATCTTTGTAGCAACAACTGACAACTATATTTGTAAATAAAAAATAAAGTAACAATATTTAATTGGTGTGAATATTTTTTTGAATTTTCTATTAAAAAAATCGAGGAAAATGGTTTGTTCAACTATAATATTAGTGAGAATAATGAAATTGATGAAGCATTTTAATATTGGCTGCTTTATACTGAAATGAAAGGAAGATTATAAGAACCTCAGAAAATTTTAATGATTGAACGACCTCTTGAACTATCAATAAAATATGAAGACTAATGCCAACAATAATAATAATGTGCAAACTAGTGAAAATTTTCATATTAATCGATTTATTTTCCTAATTGTTCAAATTGTACTTTTAATTTCAATATAAGTAAATAATTACAATAATTTTTTAGCTAGTTTCACTTACCGCACTCCTATCCACTTACCACGCATCTATCTCACTTATCGCACTCTTATTTTTTGGTTTACATGGATACAAACAAACGGTCGGGAAATGTAGCTTACCAGTATTGTCAACAGCATCGGTAAATGCATGAAAATACACGATTGTGCAAAAAATATAACAAATGGAGATTTTTGTTATGAATTTTTTTTTTCAAATTTTTACTGATTGCTGGGAAACGAAAAATTAAAGTGGTATCAATTTATGCTATCGGTACCTATATTAATATTTGATTGCATTTCTAGAATTTTAAAATTATCTTGCAGAAGTTGTAAAAATCTTCACATTCATTATGATTGTGAAGTTAATTTTAAGTTATAGATGAAAAACGCCGTGAGCAGCGGGGCCCCATCACGGTAGTCGAATTTTCCCCTTCATCTTCGGTATTGAATGTCTACAAGCGAAATGTGATTGAAAGTCTATAACCGAATTGTCATTTTGTTGGTTTCAAAACTGGTGATGAGTGTTCGGCTGATCAAGGCTTTAAAAAAAGGTTTTAAGTATTTAAGGGCTGTATCTCAGTAAATTTCAATTTTGTGCTGAAAACAGGTAGCAGAAAAAAAGCCAACACAATTCGTACGAGGACATTCCTGCCCATGTTTATCCGCTAATTGCCTTTATGTTTTAGTTTTAAATATTAAAAAAGGACCTTAAATAGTAAACTGGAAGGCCTTTATAAAGATATTTTTTCTTTCCAAAAAAATCCAAAATTTCTATTTTATAAATACTAAAAATCCAAAATTCCTAATTTATAAATAAACAGTGACTTTAATAACATTTTTAAATTACTTAATATGTATGTATTTCATTTGTCATAAAAGTAAGTTCACTTTTTTTTAAATTTTTTAAAATTACTATTCGCCTACTTGTATTTAGAATAAACATAATGCTTTTAAAACACATTTAACAATAGCATTCAATTCCGATGTAAAAATGGGAGAAGTGGGGGGGAAAGTGATGTGGACTCCCTACAAGGTACTAGCTGGATACTAACTGAATACACGTACAAAATTTCAGCCCTCTAGGTTTCCTTATGGAGTCTCTAGACGTGTTAGAAAACAAGCAAAAAAATTAAGGAAATATTAGCGTAAAAATCGTGGGGGTAAGGGTTAAAAGTTGAAACCTCCAAAAAACAGTGTCTGGCTATTAGCTTAACCTGTACACCAAATTTCAGCCCTCTAGGTTTATTTGGGGAGATTTTGACCCGAACGAAACTGTTAAAAAACAAGAAAAATCATGTTCTTTTGGGTATAAAAATGGTGGGGGTAGGGGTTAAAAGTCGAGACCCCCAAAAGGCACCCCCTTGATACTAACTCAATCCGAATACAAAATTTCAGCCCTCTAGGTTTATTCGGGTGACCTGTGCGAGTGGTATAAACTTCGAAAACGTCGAAAATGCATGAAATTGTAGCTTAAAAATGAGGGGGGTGGGGGTAAAATATTAAAACCTCCAAAAAGCACAACCTAGGTACGAACTTTATCAACACACCAAATTTCAACCCTCTACGTTAATTCTGGGGGGCTGGGGGCCTGTTAGATCCAGCGAAAATCGTTTTTCCCCCTCTACTTTCGCCATATCATCCTAGGAAGCTGCATTTTGGATATGTTGTAGATAATTGACCGAAACATTATTTAAAACCGGTTTGGAAAAGTTTTATTGCTTTTCCGCCCCCCACCACCCCCTTAAAGGTCGGGTCAGAAAAAAAATTTGCCCAAAATTTGACCCCACTTTGATAGTATGAGGTGCCTCGAAAATGAGCCCCATTTACCAAATTTCATCCCTTAAGTTCCATAGGGGGGCCCTACACAAATTAAAAGGTGGCGGAAATATATATATATATATATATATATATATATATATATATATATATATATATATATATACATATATATATATATATATATATATATATATATATATATATATATATATATATATATATATCAGACATTTTTTTTTCTACATATTCGTGTTCTACGGGTCCGAAAACGGATAGCGCCCCTACTCTCGCCTCTCACAGCTCTTATCGTATAGACTGTATAAGTCTAATTTTTCGGAGGAAATTCGACTAAAAACTGTTCAGCAAATCAGCAAAATCAATCAGTGACGCGCTGTTATTAAAAACGCGGGGATTAGGCCGGGCGCATATAGAGACACAGTTAGTGTAGGCAGGGCAGCGTAGTTTCTGTGATTCGTGTTGTAGAAGGGGACAGCGCAAACTGAAACGCAGAGCAGAGCAGAGCAGCACTGCGTCGCACGAAACCGATGTGGCATTCGTGAATGTGACACAGAAACTGCGCAATGCTGCGAGAAATTGTAACACGTTCTCGAGTTATAGTTGGTTTTATTTCGTCGAAACCAAAAAAATGAAGAAATTGATGAAAAACAGTGTTGCTCTCCTCTGCTTTTAAATTAGTGCTATCTCGTTCTACAACAAGGGTCACATAAACAGCGCTGCCCTGCCTGCGTTAACTGTATCTCAATGTACGCCCGGCCACACTGCTTATTTCTCGTGCTCTCCAGCCCTACCTTGCTCTGCTCTGCTCTGCCCTGCCCTACATTTACTACGTGGCGCAGCTCAATGTGCGCCTGGCCTTAATAGGGTCTTATTGTGGCTGTGTCCTTGAGCCGACCTTGTCTAAATATTATTGTATTTAAAATTTTTTTTACATTTTTTATAATTTCATAAACAAAGGTATTATATTTTCTTTTCTTCAATAAAAATTAAGAGAAAAAGTTTATTAATAATAAAAATTTTCTTACAATTCGAAAGTTGTTTAATATTACATAGGAAACCCCCATTACGCAATCCACTGGGACCAAATTGCTAAATGAGCAAGTCAAAGATCACGGACGTCAATGGTTCTGATTTATATATTTCTATGATTTACTGTTACAAACTATTACTTAGACACTAATACATTCAAATATATTTGCTTTAAAACACGGAGGGGTGCCATTATACACATCTTGTGTGCGACGGAATTGTTAAATGGGAGCGTGCTATGTACTTTTAAACCTTAGTAGATTGTCAATACCCAATTATACAAATTTTTATAGTCTTTGTTGTGTACCAATCACTTTCATCATGCAATGATCCAAGGACACATAAATTACTCAAATAAGAAAATTTTCTAAAAAAATAAAGATATAAGCGTCTGGGCTCAGAATCCATAGAAAAGATGAAACATAAGGATGTTTCATCGTTGGAAGTCTAGGAGCTATACAAGTCCTGGGATACTAAGAATTATTGCGCAATAACTTATTCAGCCATCAATCTGATATGTCAAGTAAAGCAACTTATTTACTAATTCAAAATATGGACAGATAATGGCCTTAAATTATAACACAAATTTAGAAGTCTACGTAATTTTAATTTACACTTTTATACATATCCCTTAACCGGTAAGGTGAATTTTTATAATACTCACGGTAAAGTGATGTCTGAGAGACATCAACAAATTAACATACCGCGGGCTGGTAGCATAGATAGCCAAAACTGGAGACCACACCTATATGCATGTATCAAACACTCCCCTTATGCTAGCAGGGTAAAATTTGCCCTAAACCATAAAAGAATACACAAACGTTTAGTTAACAAAAACAAGGGAGGAAGAAAACTGAAAGAATATATTTGTATACGACTCACAGACATCACCTTACCGGTTAAAAGATATTTTACTCCTGACTCAAAGTCAAAATTTCTTTAGAGAAAATTTTATTTTATAATTTTTTAGTTAAAGAGAGAAGATTTTTTTCTTCTTTGTTTTACATTATGGTAGTTAATTTTTTAACAATTTTTTGACTTGTTTCACTGTAAATCTATCTAAGGTAAAAACGTATATTTCCATAGATAAATAGTAGAAAAACGATCTAATCATAAATACCCTACAATTCTTGAACACCATCGATTTCTATGAGAGAATGGAAAAAGAAAATTAACAAACCGCACGCACACAACACAAAAAAAACTAAACAAATATTTTCTAAAAAAACGAAAATTGAACTTTCCTTCTTAACTGACATTTCTTTTATTTATTTTTCGTTTACTTACCGTTCCGTATTTGACATGTTTACAAGCGGAGCACACCGCATACAACGCACCCAGGTAAAGTAGGTGGGTTTTGTACGTATTACAATATATGTATTTTTATGAAGTTTTTTTGACATAGTGAAACAAACACTAAAATTGATGCCAAGTTTACTTAGAGTGGTACCTCTCCTGTACTCGAGACGTACCCTAATACCTCTTTGGTCCAATATTGTCAGTGGCAGCATGTAAAAGACGCTATGAAATGATACGCTAGTATTAATGACGGTTTTGCGATCGGTGTATCGTATCCTTTTTCTTCTTAACTTTGTTTATCCGAAGTTTTTGTTTTGTAGCAAAGTAAACAGTGTTTTGAGCGAGGCGTGTAGGTGCAGGCGTGGTGAGAGAGTAATCGAGGAGACAGTGAACAACGACAAATGAAAATGTTATTTCGTTTTGTTTTTTTTCTTCAGTTTTTATTTATTCTGGTTACGAACGAACCGGCGGCACGGTTGTGCACCACTTGACGTATTCTTTTAAGATGTTACCGCATAAAGTTAAACAAAAGTTTAATTTGAATAGAAAATTAAAAATTGATATTGTAACTTTCTAAGAAAAATATTTATATCATGATGCCAACAGTTTATGACAATATGAAAGTGATTTTTGTTTTTCAATTTTCTCTCTTCAATGAAATGGCTTTTCAGAGTATCTTTTTGAATCGTTTATAATTTTCATTCTAGTTGTTTTAATGAGCAAAAGTTTTTCATTTTCGAATTCAGCTTTTTAAAAGTAGGGATTTATGTTTACACAAAAGCCTTAAGGAACTGTAACAGTCAAAGATAAAGATTGGGAAATAATTTTAATGTAAGTTTCTTGGAATGCTTCTAGTAACTTAATACTGGCACTTGTTGGTAACTAAATGCAAACAGTCTCCGGAACCTACAGTTGGCTTCATATTTAATACTTCGACTTGGAACGTTTCATGCAATAATTCATAGGGTTTCAAAAATTTTTAAATTAAATTTACCCAGTGATTCTAATATTATAATAAATATTCATATGGGTTATGAGAGGATATAAATATAGGATATGTACCTACATATTGCAATTTCTAGTTCTGCAATACTTTGATTGGGATGTAGCAGTAAGCTTGCAGCAAATATAAGTACATCGCAATTGTGATTCTGAATTTTATTTTATTTTATTTTTTTGTTTTTTGTTTTTTTTTTGCCACCAGTGCCATTTTTAGAGGATACGACGTATTTTTTTGCTCAAAAATTTGAGCAAAAATTTTTACTAGCTCTGAGTATGCGTTTCCCCACCTAAAATTTTAGAAATTAAGCCCTGTAAGCATCTGAACATTCGAAGACATCTGAACCTAAACACATCTGAATACATAGCAGACAAAGTAGATCAATTAGTGTAGTGAGTTGCTATACGCACTCGGACTTCGAAAGCTTTGACTCGACGAACTCTAAGGCGAAATAAGAAAGTATAAAGTAACTTTCGAAACTCTCGAACTTGCCCAACATTGAGCAAATTTGCTGGTAGTGTAGTGTATACTTTAGTTAAGTAGTAGTGTCAGGCACTACAGACAAAGTTGAATCATACGGTTCTTAGCGGGCTCCAAAATACAAAACAACACTTAAAGCAAACAACTGTTTTAATAATAAAGCACTGAGTTAAAATGTAAACATCAAATAGCCATGTTGACTTGATCAGGTTTTACTAATTTATTTATAGAAGTAGAGTAAATTAGTTGAACTAAATAGAGTATCACCGGTACAAACTTTTAACTTAAGGTTTTTGGAAATACATTTCGGTACCATTTTTCAAAACCTGCCCATAATTACTGATATTTGAAAACTACTGAATTATCAAAAATTTATAATATTTTTGTAGGTATTTTATAATTTTAATTATTAGCACTAGAATTTAATTTTGAACTAATTTTAATAGAATTTCATAATTGAAACACATTCAAAAATTAAAATAATATAGTATGAAATTTCATCTTAATATCTTATTAAATTATTCAAAGTGGAAATATACTCAGTTCATTTTTGGCTCTGCTAAGTGCTTTTTTACACCAAGTATGTATGCCATTTAGGTTATTTATATACATCAAATGCTATGCGAAGCATTATATAACAACATCTATACCTTATATTTAATTCAATATTATCTCTATATGAACAATAATGAACGAGGAACTACAAACACGTTTGAAGAAGCCATTTGACAAGGATGTGAAATAAATATAAATTAATATTCATTACCTACGATAATTGTGCATTAGAGTGAAAGGAATATTCCTTATAATTTCTCGTACCCTTTCCTTCCTACCTCTCGTTGTTATATCATATACACTCACGAGTTGCTTGTCGATTCAGTTCGCAATGCCGCGTTACATAAATTATTATATATTATGTGAGTATATGAGTAATACAGCATCAATTAAAATTATTTGCAATACCTGGATGGAGCTACAGAAAGGAATAAAATTGTTTTTGTATGCACGTAAATAATTAAGTCAACGTCAAGCTACTGTCATAGACATATATATATATAGGCAAGATATGGAGTTGCTAGATGATCGAGAAAGGTATAGATTAGTCTAGAGTTTCCACAGCAAGCAAAATGTCAAGGGAACTGAACTAACAGAAAATTTTATTTAATAAAAGATAACAAGAAAAATATTTACATAAATGAAAAATTCAGAATGAAGTTATGCACATCATCTGATTTAAAGCTGATAATTAAAATGCCGTCAGAAATTTTATCTCATTAGAATTAAACAAGAAAAACATGAACTTATTCAAACCGTATTTTATCTATTACCATATTTAATTCAAACAATGTTCTACCTAACAACCAATGAGAATCAGCCATCGAAGTGCTCTGATTGGTTCACTAGGTCACGTAATCAACATATATTGGCTGTGAGGTTATGTACACAGGAGTGACATGATATTTTTATTATCATGTCAAAAATTATGAAAGAACGTAGCCAGAGAGTTTTCTTCAAAGAAAATAGTTGCCCTATTAATATTTCTGTTCACACCCTCTGGACGCACATAATAAGCCACACCGAACTATTTTTAAAAAAAATTTAAAATTACATTACATTAATAATACGGATGCAGAGCAAAGCAATTCGTAAAATGGAAGAATTTGGAAAATATATGTTGGCAGCTGTCTTCCAAAGAGAACTCTGAAATTGAGCAATGAAACTACAAAAATTTTTTGCAATCTTATTTTGCAGTCAAACTCCAATCTACCAGTCATAACAACAGTGGCTAAGCACACTTGCACAAAGAGGAAAAATATCGAATATTTAGTGCGTAGCACATTGAAGTGATAACAGACCAAATATTCTAATATTATTGTTGACTTACGTAGTAAAGATTAGTGCCAGCACTATTAAATTATATAAATTATTCTTTTTTAAGTGCTGACACTTTAATCTTTACTATGTAAGTCAACAATGATTTTAGAATTAACTTGTATTTTCATTATTTGACTTTATTTGGCGATAAACTTCAATATTAAGACCAGCAAAAAACCAAACAGAATTTTTTAACCAATCTTCAACATGTCGACCGGTTTCGGTGTCTCAAAACACCATTATCAAGACAAGAATATAATAAAAATCAATAAAATAAAAATAAAAAATGAAAAAAATTTTAAAAAATCTTTTCATAAACAAAAGAAACTAAAAACCTTTTAGTTTGGATCAAAACCAATCAAATCAAACAATGTCAAATATAGCAACTCGTTGGTTGCAAAAAAGGAAATACGTACATCACTAAAAATGATATACGAAAACGGAAATGTGAAGCAACAAAATTGTTGAATTAATTTTAGAATATTTGGTCTGTGATCACTTTAATGTGCTACACATTAAATATTCGATATTTTTCTCTCCGTATGACCGCTTTTAGACCACGTTTATCAGTGCATATAACACAAAATGATCTCACCAAAACTTCAATCATAATTTCCTATGACATGAACAAGACGTCAACTTCACGTATCTGACCAACTAAAATTTTACTTCACCTGTGCTTGAACAGCCATTCGTTTATTAATCCATGCTTTGTTCATCGAATCACGGTTTCAGTTTTCATCCATCGCACACCTGCTCCCATTCTTCACCCTTCCAGATACCTTTGACGTTCAAGAACACAAGAGTGGCATAACTGTAATTACATGTAACGTTCTCAATATAGTCAAGCAATGATCATATTCAGGGAAGTTAGATAATATTATTTAGAATGAGTTAGGTGGGTACAGACTGATCAATAGTCGCTCAACTAAAACATTTTGTGCCATTTTTGTAGCTTATTGCTCGTTATAATTTTTATACAGTGATAGATTACCACTATATATTTAAATGAGTTTTGCATATAAATTCGGTAAATTAGCATTTATAACGGCTCACATATGTGTATCGGGTGGAATTTTTTCGTTAGTTTTACAATTTAACAAGGTTAACGTTTTTGATTCAATTAAAAACGTATAGTATATATGTATATGTAAAATCATTTACGAAACAAACTGGAAAATTCAATTTTTAACCCTCTTGTAGGCATCAAATATCTTACTGGGTGGGTAATTATAAGAGACAAAAATTTAAAATGAACTAATTTATGACTGACTAGTTTAAAAATGACTTAAATAATGACAGACAACTTCGAAATTCTTTGGTATCTGCAGTTATATGACCCAATATTTTGTTTTCTAAAAATTACTAAATTATTGGATTAAATACGACATTAAATCAATTTTTTTTTCGTTACCATATCTAAAATAAATGTTTCTGACAAAGTTGAAATAATACTTACTTGAAGAAATAAGTGACACACAAAGAAAAAAGTTTTTCCCGGGCCATTACCGAACGCTACGGGCCCCCTCTCCAAGCTTGACTCCCGAGGTAACAACCACAGTTACCTCACCCTCTGGTCGGGCATGATAATTTTATTTATACGTGGGTATACTACACAGAGAAAAAATTCCAGTAAAAATTACTGAGCTGCCTCCGGTAAACGAGTCTTAAGTGACCAGTCCGTAGGAAATTATTAAGCAAAAATATAAAAAATGCGTTTCAAACATTATTTTTTACGATTCATTTGAAAATTTTTCCTGTACACCTTAAGAATTTTTCCTATACACCTTAAGAACTTTTCCTATACAGCTGCGTAAAATTCGATGGGGTAGTAAAATTTCAAGTGGACACCGGGAAAATTTGCTTAATTTTGTGTAAAATTTACTGAAATTATTATAATCTATACTGAGTTGTTGTGTATTTCATAGCAAGTATTGCATAGAACAGAATAAACAAAACAAGTACGCAAGCGCAACCACCACGTAACCTGCTTGAGGTCCAGAGAGCACCTTGTTAGGACAATACACGACATACAACCCATACAAGTTGGTCGGTTCGTCAGTTGTGCGTCATTATTATTTAAGTATTGGACTTTCCATTTAAAACAAAAAATTGTTGTGTTTCATGAATTTTTGGTTAGTTTTTATTTTAATTCTTGTGTTTTTTTTATATGTATGTAACCTGATATGTTAATTGAAATATGTTTTTATACAAATTATTGTAATGTGCTTATTGTTAAAAATTTTTATCATGTAATATTTCAAATAAAGAATTTATATATTTTTTTCCACAAATAATAAAAAACCACAAAAAATTTTTTCTATATTAATAATTTGATTTTAATGCTTACCCTTCTATCAATATCCTTTTAAACTATTTTAATTCAATTATTTATTAATAAATAAAAAAAAAACCTTATTTATAAATAATACGATAATTTTTACTGAGCCGTCGTGTAATTTAAAATTTTTACTATAAATTATCGTAGTTTTTACTTAGCCTGTCACTTATGTCCGCATTACCAGAGAGCTCAGTAATTTTTTACCAAAAATTTCAGTAAAAATTACTGTATTTTTTTCTCAGTGTAATAATTGTAATTAATAATTGGAGATTGAAATAGCTATAAATATGGGCTGATTTGTAATTTTCAGATTTTGTCGTACCTATTGAAAAATTATCCCATAAATGTTCTTTTCACTTGATAAGAACGTATACTCGTGTAAGCGATTTTGTGGACAATGACTAATTGTGGTGCTCATTGAAAAGGGTTATTTATTTACCCATAATTCCTATTTGAACAGGATAAAGTAACGGCGAAAAGCTCATTAAAAAATGATTTCCATTATGTAATAATTCCTTTTTCATCAACTTCTTAGTCCTTTATTTCCCTTGATAATCTTTATTTATATATAAATAGTATTTTCAAAATTGTAAAGTAGATACTCCCATACAGACATATATGTATATTCGTACACTAAGGCAGATACATATTAAAATTTTCCGTCTTTTGAATATTCATTTGATCCGTTCCTATCGATTTTTCAAGCCACTTAAAAAGGTTTTGAAAGCACGAATGAAACAGGATAAAACCTTTTTACTTTGGGTGGCAAGATAAAATTATAATACAATCAGCTAAATTAGTGTTACATATACTAACTCGGCACCCAGCAAGTTTTCGTTTAAAATATTATGTAAATAATATCTGATTATTATACATACGCTTTGATATAATTATTTATTCATAGACTTTATTCGTGTGGGACGGGGACTGATATAGGAAAGAATATATGGTGATGGAAAATACACATGAATTTCTTAGTCATTCGGTATTCAAATTGCTCATTTTCAATATAACTACTCGTAGATAGTGAAAGCACATTAATAAAATTTTGTTCACAGTAATGTTTATATAAACAAAAAATGAATTGCTTAAATATTACATTTTTAAGCTCATGTTCCACTGAGTCGGCAGGGTGTCGTTAAGGAAATTTTAAAAATTAAAACATGATTAAAAAAAATGGAAAATATTTTTTTGCGTGTTTCGATAGTCATACCTTTAAAAATAACACTAAAATTTCGAGCGCATATCTCAAATAGTTTTTGAGTTACAATCATCTGAAGAGCGGATTCTGATTTTCATTGATAACTTTGAGGCATTGAGAAATGTATGAAAGTTGATAGTTCGGGAGTTTCTGGACATGGCTGCCAGTCACATGTTGTGGAGCAGCTAGACCCTGGCACATTTAAACGATTCATCTAGTTTTACTATGACCGTTATAGTGAGTACATCGTAAATATTATTAGTAAAAATTCTCAGTGATTAAAACTAAAAGGTAAGGTAAATAAAACCTACATTTTTCAAATTTTCTGCAGTTATAACTTAAAGACGAATTATCCGATCGATTCGATTCTTATTGGAGCTTCTTTTACATATGTTTATTCGTGCAATGAATCTCCAGTTTTTAGATCGAATAAAAAATGTAATTTTGAAGGTCAAAAATCATCAAATTTTCGCGCAAAAATTGAATTTTTTTTTAAAAACTCCGCCATTTTGTTAAATTTCAACTTTTTTTTTTTTTTTCGATTAAGGTTTATGGCACGGACAATACCTTCTATAGTTTAATAGACTTTTTGGTTTTTTTGATTTCAGGCACTGTGAAGGTCGCTACCATTGCAGCAGTGGGGGGACTTTTTTTGGAGCCCTGGGAGATTGCGAATAATTCACTGAAGTTTCAATTTTTTGGGCCATAAATAAATATATCCTTAAAATATTAATAATAAAGCATTCCATACAGCAGTTTTGTTTAAAAAAATTCCCAAAAATCACCTTTTTCTCAGGCGGTCACAACAGTGGTCCCCCTTAAGCATGATTCATCACTTATGAATTTAAGGAATTCCCGTTTTCTTAGCTTTATCTCTATCATTGTTGTAAATGCATAAATTTTAAATTTGCAGCTTGTTTTTAGAAAAGAAGATTGATTGGTTTCGAATATATAAGAATTATTTAATTTTTTAACGATGACTCATGCTCAGTTGTATTTGAAACGAGGTATATAATAATATCAAAAAATTAAAGCTGAATAAGAAATTTTTACAAAATAAATTATTAAAGTCTTCTCAACCATCCGGTTTTTGACCATCTGAATAGATAGTTATGACCTGGCTTGTTCGGGTGCGGTTCTACTGGGGCGGCTGAAGATCAGTTATTCGGAAAATTTACAAATCTAAAAGATGAATATATTAAGATGCGTCTTGGTTTACAAAATTGCACAACTTGTTAGCTTATTAAATTTAGGTAACTAATCAAACTTAAAATTTTATATACTTACTAATATTTGAAGCTAAACAAACAGTACGTTTGTGTAAGCTAAGACGCACCTTTATGTAGGCAGCAGATATTGAAATTTGTATAACTATACATTATACTATGTATCCCAGATAACTATTTCAGTTATTCTAGAGCTATCATAAGAAATTTTTTTCTTAATTAAACACATTCCCAGTTTGTGTTATTTACTTTATCAAAATTTTTACTTTTCTTTCATACTTTTAACAAAATTCATTCCTTGTAAATAATCGTTCAAAATTAACATTTGGATTGGCTTCTTAAGGGATACATATTGGTAAATTTTATTAACTTGTTTGCTAATAAATACAGAAAAGAAAATTTGCAAAAGACAAAAAAAAACCTTATAAATACCACAATTTCTAATTAAATTTCCAAGTTTTTCATTTTTCATTACATTCACGGTCTCCAGTGTTTAGATATGCATACATAAAAGCAATATTACACACAAAGATGTAGAGAGAACAAAGTTTAGACTCTGTACTCTTTTTATTCGCAAGTAAACATAACATTATATGCTATAAGCGAGAAAATAATAATTCCATTAAAAAACAATGGCATAGAGAGCTCGAGTTAAGGCAATTCAAAACGTTCTATACTACCATTACCATTGACTTGTAACTTGATGATTTCGTTTGATGTTTTATGTGCTTTTACAGTAAAGATCAAACGAAAAACAATTATATTGTATGCTGTTATTGATACATAAAAAAGTTTTCGCAGTATAAAGAAAATCGGAAAATAAATATTTACTACTCTATAATTTATTTATAACAAAATTAATTAATTATATTAGAAAGATAAAAGAAAATATGTATCTAATTATTATCTAAAAAAAACTTATGGATTTTATTACGCCCGTGTGAAAAATAAACAAATTATGCTGGATTAACTAACAAACTGTTATTACCATTTAAAATTATTTTGAAACGTTACAGGCGTCAGTAATTTATTAAATTATTAATTATATAGATACTACATAAATATTATTTAGGTATTCACATAGGTGAATTATTTGATATTTTCCATTTTTACAGCCAGACTGCTAAATTAGTCAAAAAATTATCCAAATAAAAAGTAGATATTGAGATCATGTTACTATATAGTTGTCACTGGGCAATTGTAGCCACACTATCAAACTGATACAACCAATATTAACCTCACAACTCCTATATCACGAACACAATCAAACGCAGCATCATAGATTTATAATTTTTCACAGTAAATCTGTTTAAACATGTATACAAAATTTTAAAATAATTAGAAAAAGCGTTTTTGAAAGAAAAAATAATTTTTGGAATAAACGAATCATTAATTTAAAATCCGGCAACAACTTACAACGTTGCGTTCAATTGTGTTCAGCCTTGGCAGGAGATTAAAAACCAAATAAAGTAATATATAACCACAGATGAGACAGATCAAGCCTACATACAAAAAAGTGTGATTCGAAAGTTCCAGTAAGTAGCAATTTATACTGTTAGCAATTTATAAATTTTTGGAATAAACGAATCATTAATTTAAAATCCGGCAACAACTCACAACGTTGCGTTCAATTGTGTTCAGCCTTGGCAGGAGATTAAAAACCAAATAAAGTAATATATAACCACAGATGAGACAGATCAAGCCTACATACAAAAAAGTGTGATTCGAAAGTTCCAGTAAGTAGCAATTTATACTGTTTACTGATTAGTCGTCCATCAGCTCTTCAAGCGTACACATTCATTGTTAAGTCGTGGCCACAGTGGTGGCTGTTCATTGTTACATCACTAGTAGCAGATACATACACATACACCGCTACATACATACAGAGTATTACACACACAAACATCTACTACCTTACACATACCAACAAAAACTCTAAATACGTATATAACCTTCCACCTCTGTGCCAAGTTTGATGACGTAAGATTCTGATTACAGTCGGGATGCTAACTATCATAATAGTAGTTTGGCCCCTTGTATATAACTTACAAAATCGTACTTTAGCACAAAAAAAAATTTAAAAATCGCAGATATTTTCTAATTATACACGAAAATCAAATTGTATAGATCTAACGTTATTAACTCAAAATTCTAATGCGCTAAAAAAAGAACGTCCTTTATTTTCACTGAACTGAAAAGTCATTTTAAATTGTCTTAAACATATAAAAGCATAGTGTTATTCTGTAACATCATTTTTATAATTATTTCGCAAAACACTTAGGGACTGCTTGCGGAACACAGTTTGGGAAACACTCGTGTAGACATACTGAATACAGTATTAGCACTTTAGTAGTATCAGTTTATTAATTCAATTAAATGTGTAAATTTATGGTTTAGAATATAGTTGGAAGCTCTGTCATTTGAATTTGACTAGCAGCTGACTTTTCCCGCTAATGCGTCATTGGAATGGCGGCTTATTAGCAATGCTCGTATGCATGTGTGCGTATATTAAACCAAGCAATAATTCATCATTACACATCAAAAGTATCATAATATACTCCAATTGTAGAAGGTACCCTTTTTATATTTCATCAACCACAATGCTTTTGGCCTGATGTCGTTGTCTGGTGCAACGTTCTATTCCATTCCATTATAACAAAGGACTTCTACAACCATCATTCGCCTCTTCATCTTCTTCTTCTTAATACAAAAACCACAACATTCATTATACAATTCATACATCGACCATAATGGAACAAAAGACCTTTTTGGTATAAATAAACAGATTCATAATAAATACACATACGTGTGACACAACATAACCCGGTTTAGTGAATAGTTAAAATAAACACACAAAGGTACCAAACTAACCTAACCAACAACGCCAGCCAACGAAGCAGTAAGCGGCACTAAACCAGCCATTCTATATATTTCACACAATATATCTTTTTGGTAATTTATAACATTCTGTCAACATTGACATTTTAAAGCTCAAGCTCGTATGCTCGCTAGGTGACGCTGACGGTTTCTGATGGTGTTTTGTTGATATTAGAACTTAGAACTAATTGTAAACAGCTTTGTGCTGGTTTAAATACATACACACACACACACATAACCAAACTGGCAAACAAACAGTATCTATATAGGTAACATTAGGGTTGTTGCAGATGTCCGTATCCGCATCCGCATTATTTTAATGCGAATACAATGTGAATGCGAATGTTTACGAGTTACAAAATCAACCAACTTTCGAATTATTAGGTCAAAGGCTTCCTTTCCTTTCCCTTCTAAGTAAATCAAATGGTGTTAAAACTGAAACTAATTTATTTACATATATAGCCATCATATGCTAGAAACCCGTATTTTTTGCTTAGTATTGGTACAGAAAACTGGTTTAGTTTTTGGAAAATGTTAAACCAAAAAAAGGAGCAGGTAAGAGGGAATATATTTTTAAAGAATTTTTTGTTTTATTTTTTACCTCATCTTCTTCTTTGTTTGCCTCATTTACCATTAGCTTGAAGTAACTACAACCACGCCATTAATTTCGATTTGAAGATATTTTATGAAGTCAGGTCTTGATGAAATGTCGTAGTACAGGTCCAGATTGTAATCTGAAATCGCCTCAATGATTTTCTAGATGGCGATCCGCAATTCTCCACAAAAAAAGAAAACTACAAACAAAAATTTGGAATTTTTTATTTCTTTTGATTTTTAACAATTAGATTTCCGAAAAGGTTCACTACTTCCGGCTACTTTGTCAATTATGTCGTCGCAATCTATATTCATCACCTGATTTCTTTTCTTACCACCATTACCATGAATGAATTCAAATTATAATAGGATAATATTTTGTGCGAAAGGTAAAGTCAGCCGAAACTTGAATGCTATATTCAATTAAATTGTAGGTATTGGTCAATATTCACTAAAATTTTCTTCTATGATTATATTTATAATCTTCTAATTCAGAATTTTTAAGTTTGTCTCAATGTGGAGCTAAATTTTTCGATTTACTTCGCAAATTTTCATCTCTAGCTGTTTTAACTTTCAACACATGTTTGCTTAGAACACCTAATTCATCGAATTGAGTTTGTTATTGCGTTTAGGGAAACGTTTCGAATCTAGACACAAAAAATCAGCGCTCATAACCAATACAGCCCACCAGGCATTTTCTCGGTTTGTCCTATGTCTAGTTTGGGCCTACCGTAGTGTAAAAAGATATATTCGCAGAAAGGATAGCAATTTTTACCAATAACAAGTATTGTTTAATGATTATAATATTAAGAGGGAAACTGTGAGTTATTTTGTACAAATATATTATTATTAAGGAGAGGGTAAGGTTAATTCGTACAAAAAGGCATGTTTTTGTTATTTTTTTATGACGACACAGTTAAAATCTCTTTATAAAAACCAGTGGTACATTAAAGTATAACATTCGAAGAATATTGTATAAAATTTTCACGAAGAATATTAAAAAATTCAGTAATGGCAGCAATTATTCGAACGTGTCTCGGAAAAAAGTAGAATTGCGGTGCCCCTCATAACTTGGTGCTGGATCATCCGAAATAAAAAAATTAGAGTTCATTCGTTAGATAATAGTTTTCCTCAGGTAACGCTGGGAGGGTTTTTCGAAATTTCAATTTTTCACTTTTTTGAAACACTTAGAACGGAAAAACAAGATTTTTTCGAAAAAAATTGGCTAATTTGTTATTGTAAAATAAAAATTATTAACAAATTTGAAAAAAACTCTCCAGCGTTACCTCGTAAATTATGTACAGAAATAGTGTTCAAAATTTCAAATGGATCGGTCCTGTAGTTTTGAAGTTATGAGGGGCACCGACTTTGAAAACGTGAGCTGTGGGGAAAACGCTTTAAAGTTTTGAACACTTAAAAATTCTTGTATAAAACTGATATAGAATACTTACTGCTAAACTAAATTTTGTACTCTACACTGACAAAATATACAGTACAGGTATAAACACGTTAAAACTGCCATTGAAATTTCTATAACTGAGAGAGAGAGATATATAGAGAGCGAAATATCTGACAGGTAACAACAAAAATGCTTATAACTTCGTCAATTTTGCTCCAATAAACTTGAAATTTTGAGACAATATTCTTGAGATATTATGCATTCAGTTAAAAAAATTAAAAAAAAAATGCAAAAAAAAATTTTAATACCTTACCCTGCCCTTAAATAACTATAATATGATTGTATTATACCTATTTATTATTTAGATATTTATATTTATTTTCATTTTAAATTGAAAAAAGTGAAAGAAAACGAGTTAGACTATTAATTCTATTTACAAGTCTTTGTTCGTCTACATGTACAAGGTCACAGAGATGAATTATATAAACCAATTTTCTAAGTAAATATTTCATTTAAAACTTTTCGAAATTAACTTTTCTGAATGTTTGTACAATTATAAAACAAACTAAATTAACTTTTAATTTAATAAATTGTTTACAAATATAATAAAACGTGAAACACTTATCCATTTATACGTATACTTGTAAATATCGCGATATATAGAACAGAAAAAATAAATAAAATTAAGTAAATCTTTGTTTATGCCTTCATTTTACAGAAATCCATTAAATTCATGATGAGCCAACGTCTTCAAAAAATTTTATTGTGTCTGCGCTGGAAAATTAGATTATAATTTTTTCTTTTCCTTTTTTTTTTTATTGATGGTGACCTAAAAGCATTGATCTCTTGTATCACTGTCTGCTTACGAAATATAACTGAAACACTACTAAAATTTTATGTGTACAAATAAAATTTTGTATCTAATAGGTATTGCTATGTGAGACAGAAAACACTGTCATTCAAAAAGTAGTGTAGTAACTTACAAAATTAGCAAAATGAAGCAACACTCGAAAGGTATTATATCCACACAACATGTAGCACAATAAAATTTCAATTAAATGAGTGTAAAGGATTTAGGTCTCAAGCCCTCTACAAAAGTCAGCTAAGATATTCATTTGCAATTACATACCTACATCAAGACCAAGAGTTTAAATCTTTTCAAAATTAACAGTTAATATTTATGTTTAACACAAGGCTTTTTTATTTCTTAATATCACTCAGGAAGTAAAAAGTATTTTATTCTACAAAAACCTGACGATAAATTAATAATAATTATGTGGAGTGTTGCGTTAGGGTATTGTACCCGTACAAAACATCTTTAGACTGGCAACCACTCATTATTATAATTATAAAACGTTCGTTATTAACTGATAATTTTCGTTATAACAGTTTAAATAAATTTTCGTGAAAAATAAAACTTATGTACATAAATTGTACCAAGAAAATATAATTTTAGAAAAAAATTTACGTTCTTATCGCACGTTTTGTGTGTAAGTTGTGCTTTAAAGGTACAAATTGATCGCTTGTTAATGATAAATTGACATGAGTCGCATGACAAGTTCAAATAAACAATTTTTATACATGTACTTATCACTCAGACAGTTTGCCAAATAATAAATTACGTGTTTATTTGGAAAAAGTAATATCTATTTAAATAAGCACCCATCCCACAAGCATACCGCTGTTTAAAACTTAAAAGAGTGTGTCCTTAAAATAATAGTTATCCTGTATAATTTAACAGTCGAAGAATTACGTAATTATTAGGTGATTGAAATATTTTAAAAACTTGACTCTATATGGACAAAGAAATAACCTAAGAAATTCAAATAGTTATAAATATTTCGGAAACTAAAGCTGATTGCAACAAACTTTTCAATTTTCAAGGGGTGGTGAGGAAAGTTAAAATGATGAAAATTTTTCAAACCAGTTAGATATATAATGTCTAACTCAATTGTTTACTATGTATCTAAAATTACAGTAAAAGCTCCCTAATCCTGACATTCTCGCTATTCACTACCCCTATGCGCACTGAATGCGAAACATACGCAATTTAAATCTAAAAAAAGAGATAGGTGGAGAAGGATACCAAATATACGCTATACGCGTCATTAATTACGAATTTAATTGGTTACGGAAGAATCATGATGGGAGAAAATATTGTCAATAGTAGAGAAATTATCCAGTCAAGATTAGAGAGGCAGCAAGTTTATGGAGCGCAAGTTTACGAGGCTTCTACTGTACTATGGAAGCCATTTGGAGGAGGTAACGAAAGGAAAAAGCGATTTTGTACAATGTATTTTGGAGGATCTGACACGCTTACAGCTGCCCAAAATAAACTCAGTAGGCTGAAATTTTGCATATTGATTGAGTTTGTATCCAAGAGTTACTTTTTGGGTATTTTAATTTTTGAGCTTACTTTTGCCATTTCAGATGAGAGTCTGACAAATTTACAGTGCCGTCTCCACAAAGAAATTAAGCCTACTGAGCTGAAATTTTCGATATGCATTATGGATATGGCACGTTAAAATATTGTACAATGTACCATGTGTGTGGTCCAAAACGGATTAGTTCTTGCATCCCGAACAGAACCGTGTGCTGGGTGAAATTCAGATGACTGTAAAAATAACTTTAATGGTTAAACGAGAATCTAAATTTAAAAGAAAAAAAGACAGTACATCGGTTACAATGTTAAACCACATTTTATTAAAAGCGCCACTGAGGAGTTATTGTCTTTATATTTCCACTGAATACTTATACAATTTTGTCGTTATAAATTTATTGTTTTTAATATTATTTTTAAATTTTTCTTACACACATGTTTTGTTACTTCATAGTCTTGTCATTTGTATGATAATTTTGGAGCGTAACAGAGCAGCGCACTAGTGAAAAAAGTGTTGCAGCTGTTACATCCGGTGTTAACACTTTTTTCCTCCGCAGATAGAGGGTGTTAACCGGTCACGCTGCGGTGCTACGTTCATTGTACATATTGCCATGACATTTTTTTCTATTTTTATTAAATGTGGTTTAACTTGTTTTGTATAGAGGGATGATCAAAAAATATTTCGAAATACTATGTTTTGGTTTTTTTTCTGAATATTTTTAAACCGCATTTGATATAATTAGCTTTGGTGAAAATTTATCGGTCCGAGTACAGTCATAGCCGTAGTGAAGGTACACACTTAACAAAACATACTGCTTACGAACTTATAGTCTTCGTCCTTGCCATTTAACAATAAATTTGTCAGCCTTCTTTAGAGTTTCCAACAAGTAAACAAGTGTATAATCGGTACATGATATTTGTATATAGTAAATTAATTAATTACGGTATTTTATTGTTAAAGTAAGACTACAATATAACGAGGTGAAATAAGGACCAAGTTAAAGTAGAGTGGACAGACTCTGGTGTGAGAACTATTTTTGGTATTAGACATGTTTGGCATCGGCTATAACTTATTAACACTATGAAGCCCAAGCACTTTCACAATAAACTTCCCCGGGAGCCGCCAATATTTTTAAAGAATTTTATGAAAACAAAGACATAAAATGATTCTACAGAACACTAAATGATTCAACATGTACCTATGTGTTATGCAGGTAGGCACATCCAAAAGATGAATACATAACGTAATTTATTATTATTTTGATAAAACTATACATACAAGCATACAACACACCCATACATACATATGTGTACAAAAATATTATTGTAAATAAAAGATGAAGCTTATAAAGAATATTTTGATGATAAAACATTATATTTATGTGTACAAAAAATGAAAAGTGTCCGGTACGAAGTAATAATTTATTTTTACAAGAATAATGTAAAATCTTTTTTATAAATATTTTTAACTGTTGTTTATTCTAAATATTGACCGCGGTCGGCCTCTGCGGATGTTTTGCTTAGTTTCGGATGCCGAAGCCTTGGGACTGAAAGTGTTAATATTTTAAAAAATAATGACTATCAAATATTACTCTGAAAAATAATTTCAAAATTTCTGTTTTTCAAAAAATTTAAAAAATATAATTTAATTTATAGATATAAGTATGATGTCTATGTTTACCTAATTTCAAAAAAATAAAAAAATTATGATTAACCACAAGGACGAAATAAAATTTTTAAATCCTGTTTTAGTTTGTCTTCTGATTTTGGTACATTTTATAGGTATAGGTTTGCTTTAGTTATCATCATTTTTATAAACTTTATGATAATGCCAACTTAAATTAGAGTAATTAATGGTTTTCAAGAGCTGAGTCGTTCAATAATTGCAATAACTGTCTTCAACAACTTCCATCAAATCTTTGATCACTGTAGCACATTTACATACAATATACAAATATTAATTATACGGATCAAGATACAAAGTTGTAACGTCATTAGCATAATAAAATATTTGTGTGACTTACATATGTAAAATTCAGATAAAACTTAAATCTAAACCAAATTCAATTACAATGTAAAATATTAAAGAATAATGTTATGCAATATAATCATAAATAAAATATGTATATGCATCATACATACAAAATAAAATAATACATTTTGAATTCCATATCTAATTTTCATCATAAAACATGTCGTACGACGTAATACGTAATACACATTAGATTATTGTTTTGTTGTTTGTATCCGTTCTTTGTAGCTTATTTCCGTTTTACTGACTTATGTATATAGGCACATACACATAAATGTAATACATAATATATGTATACAGGATGCTACAGGGGAAGTCGTAAATATTTAGTAAATAATTTTTCATACTGCACTTGTTAATATTGTAAATTAACAAAAGTTTCTAAAGTAGCTAACATCAAAGAAAAATTTGTATAGTTGGTCAAGACTTTGTCTGAATTATTTAAAGTATCTACAGCATTCCAGGGTGTCATTATTTTAATCTGTTTAAAATAATTTTAAATTTGCAATTGATGACACTGAATTTTCTTAAAATAATACACACACCGGCAGAATTAGCGGAACATACAAAAAATTTGTAAAAATCAAACAAACCATTTAAGTTCAAAAAAATATTAATGTTATTTAATTATTCACTTAAAATTTCATGTTCACAAGTCGATATACTTTTCTTTTGGTAGCAAAACAAGTAACCATATAAAATGGCAAATTTTTGGGATCTTATGTCGTCTAAGAATAATTTAAGTTAAAGATTATTTAACAAATAGAAAATAAAACACAACGTTTTAATCCCGCCTGGTTCCTCCCGTGCTCTTATCAAAGCTTCCATTCGTTTTTCTATACTCAGCATGATGTTATCTATAGTTCCCTGGGATAGTCATTGCCATTCTTCAATTACGTCACTTGGAAGCTCGACCATATTGAGAAGAAACGGCATTTGAATTCGAAAGTGACAAACCTCTTAAAAAGAATTGCATCAATAATAAATAAAAACAATTCTATGAAAAGTCAATTGATTCGTTGCTTCAATATTATTTTAAGTAAAAATGAAAAAAAACCTCCAACTTTGTTTAATAAATAGATTTTTATATTTTTTTTTATGTTCCGCTAATTATGCCGGTGTGTGTATTTGAATGACTACTTCTAATCTTACCCAAACTACCGAAATTCAAAAAATCTATAGAAATCATCAACATAAATTTAAGAGCAGCTGAAATTTTGAACCATATTTAATGTATACCAAGTATTGTGTTAGATAAAAGCCTACCTCTGGTTGCAGTTTATTTTAATATTTTGTTTGCTAAAGCTTTTTAAATTCTTTGTTCCTTGCTTACCCATTCCAAAAGGGAAGGGTTGGGACCCGTAGTTGATAAGGGATCGATATGTAAGTATTTATGAATAATACCCAGAAAAAAAGAAAACCCAATGAAAAAGACCATTCCGGTCAAATATTACAAAAAATTAAAATTTGTTTTGCCGTTTTTGTGATTCTTAATCACTATGACCTTTTACTACCCAGTGGCCCATAATCACCATGCTCTTGCTACTCATTAAAAAATAATTACCTACCTTATTACCCAGTGACTCATAATCACTATGACCTTACTACCCAATGATCCATAATCGCTATGACTTTACTACACAGTGGCCCATAATCACTGTGATCTTACTACTCAAATTTCGTCTAACTGTTTATTTTAATCTCCTTTTGGGTTTGTAATATCCTGACGGGCAAATAAACACAATAATTATAAATAGTTGCGACTTTAGTGAGTAGGTATGCCGAATAGGCCCAAGTCTACTCAGAAATATTCAAAAATAAAGAAAAAAAATAACTAAAGTTAATAAAAAGGTTTGAAGTATTATTTTATTGAAAGTCAATAATTTTTCTGAATTCAGAAACTTTGTATGTTCTCAGTTGTTCGGTAATAACTGTAAGAGCAACTTTTACTAAACAAGACTTTTATTACTATGAAAAGGATTAAATTGCATTTAAGATCAACAATGATTGGTATTTAGTAACTTGGTCGGGATTGATTTAAAAAGAAAAGACTTCTACAACCTAATGTATGATTCTAATTTTGTAGAATTTAGAAAAGATCCTCTCAGAAATGTAGAAGATTTCAGTTCACTCAAGCTGAAATGAAGCGGAGTTTCAAGTCAAAACGCCATAATCGTAAAAAAAAAACTATGCTCCTTTTGATTAATTCTAGATTTTTTGACAATTATTTTGTTTCTATTTGTAACATGTCTCTACCTTTTTGGGCGTATCCGAAACAAAAATCCTAAAGTCGCTTCTGATTATAAAATATTTAAACCTACTGGAGGTTTTTGCTTTTGACAGCATGATAGAAATGCCTTTTAATTATACCAAACTTAAATTTGATCTTTATTATTGAAGTGAAAACTTCTATTCAATGGCAATGACAATTTTATTTGAGAGTATATACATTAATGAAAATAGCACCAAATTCTATAGCGAATGATTGAGACTAAACTGAACACGCTAAATAATTCTATAATGAAATCTCTACCTAATGGCTGGGACTAGGACGAAAATAATAACACCGTAAAACCGTCTAGACCCGGACACTTTTTTACATTTTTTGGTATAATTTTATGTTTATACATGTTTCCTTCATAGATATCACCAGTAAAAGTATTACCTTTAGAAAGACCGTATATTATTTGTTATATCCCTGACCCATTTGTTTCATTATAAGTAAAAATAAAAAAAGCAAAAAATAATTAGTAAGTGTCCGGGTCTGCACCTCAAATCTGTCTTGACTCGGACACTTACTTAAATAATGTAATGACATGCAAACTAACCTCTCCCGTCGGGGTTAGGACAGTGTTTTATATCGTCTGATGTCTTTGAACCTGTCAAAGGCTTCAAAACATTTTGTGGGAACGGAGAGGGGTCAATACATAGTACGCCTCTCTATAAAGTAAACATGCGATACCAGAAGGAGGCATAAACCGCATAATTCTGGCGGGAATATAACGTATGGATAGTGGAAGTTACAGCCAGTGCTAGTAGAAATTTTCTCTCCGATTTTTACGCACGCAAATTTTTTTAAATTTAAATTACTGCGGTGCTTGTCCCGTAAAATTTTCCCCACTGTTCCTGATGGAACATGTTGTATATAACATATATTGTTATGAGTCTTGCTATTATTGCATGCTTTGTTATTAAATATATGTTTATGCGCTATAATACCATATATTTTAATACAAAATATATGATAACAGATATGTTTCGTTAATAAATTATACTCTGTTTTATGACGGACAGAAAATATATAATTTTCAGTCGAAACAACTTTTTTTCTGTTATGTAATTTTCCATATTCATCCCTATACGAATATTGCAACAAATTAAGAAAGAGATTTATTTTACTGAAAAGGTACGATGGAAGTGCAAAAAAATAGTTGGGAATACAATGGACTTCAGAATTATTCCAGTATTTTGTATTAGAATATATTTAGGGTGCGGTAGAAATTTCTTACTTCTGATATTTTTTTCTTACACTTACAAAACTAATCCTACAATATCTTCAAATAAACATGTTAACCTAAAGGGTCTTGAAGCATTTTCGCAGTGTTTTATACCGGTTTGGAAGGAATAACTTGGGAGTGCTACTCCAGGCACAAGGCTACCAAAATTTTTTTTTAAAATGTAGGAAAGGACCTTAGCTAAGAAATCTTTTACAAGTGATGTGTTAAAAAAAAAACACTTTTTTGGAATTTTTTTTTGGAGAAATTATTTATCGTAATGAAAAAAAAAGTTTTGTACATTAAAGTACATATAATAAAGTGTATTTATTTTTTTCTTTTTGTCTGGCCTTCCATCTGCTTTTGTAGGCTTGTTGAATGTCACATGTGAATTTTCTAACTCAAAACGGTGCCAACGATTCAGAAGAACTATAAGTCCGATTGGACTAAAATTGGATGCATTTTCTTTATTATAGTGTTTTCTGTAAAACTATCTAGAATCAGCCCATCAGACCTCATACTTTTTTTTGACGTCACTTTGAATAAAAAGTAAGAATAACTGCTCCATTTGTTTCCTTTCTAGGCGTTCTAAAAGATCGAAATTTTTATATTACGAGCTGATTCTAGCTGATCTGAAAAAAACGCCATAATAAAATGTATGCAGCCAATTTTAGTCCAATCGGACTTATAGTTTTCCTTGAATCGTTGGCAGCGCTTCTTTAGGCTTGTGACTAGGGTTGCCAACTCTACCAGTGAATATTTCGGGATTTAATGGGAAAAAATCGGGACGGAACAAGTAAAATCGGGACTGTTAAAAAAAAGAACGTTTTTAATCAGTTAGTAGGAAAGATATTCTCTATTATTTGTTACTAACAGCTACATATTTAAACCACGATCTTACAAGCCTTTAAACAAAACAATTTCTTGAAGATAATATTTCAATAATATTCCTTTATTTTATTTTATTAAATTAAAAATCAAATTTTTTAATTTTTAGAACTTTTAATTTTTGTTTTTGTTTATCAACTGTATTATTTTTGGAGAAAAACATTTTTCATAAAGTTGACCATCTTTGGCATTGATTATTTTTAGGCTACTCGTACGCCCCTTACGTATTTCATGTACGTCAAATCATTTCTCCCAGTTTTTGGAGGAATTTTAATGAGTTAATATGGCAAAACTGTAATCTGTATAAGTTATAAATCAGTAGACAGAGTACACTTTATCAGTAAGTACAGCAAATATACTTACTTCCTTGGCCGTCATGACATGTAAGCGCGATAATTTGGAAACAACAATAGCGAGACTGGCGGGACTAAAATTGTAAAAAAATAGTAGATGTTAAAAATCGGGGAAATTAGCGTCCCGTCCTCCCAAAAATCGGGACATCCCGATTAAATCGGGACAGTTGGCAACCCTACTTGTGAAATTCAACAGGTTTACAAGGGCAGACGGCTGATCAAAAATAAAAGAAAAATATATTCGAGATACACTTAATTATATGTACTTTAATGTACAAAAGATTTTTTCAAGAAAAAAAATTCCCAAAAAGTGTTTTTTTTTTAATAGCATATTACTTGTAAAAGATCCCTTAAAGTCAATCTTCAGGCAAAGGGTAATAGAATGATGAACTCCAACTGTAAATAACTACCGTTTGTCCGAAAATAAAGTTTCGGCAGTGTTTCCCCGTCTATTTATTTCCTACCCAGTATCTGAACTTTTTTCAGTTTTAACAAAAGTTTTCCACTCTTCCCAATATTGGTATCGAGTAATAAATAAATAATTTATACGTGGACAATTTTGGAACCGTATATAATTGCTACTACATATTTTCCAACAAAAATCGATAACAGCTTGTTACGTTCGAACCCAAATGTAACTACTTTTTGTTTTCAAATTTAAGTACATTTGTAATAACTTTAGCGTTCATAACTTGCGTAACTTGCACAATGTCAACACAAGAGTATTTAATTAGTTTATCACTCGTTTCGAGATATACTATTAGATCACAATATAAAAGCTATATTGTTATTAGTTGCAATTACTAGGTAGGTATATATCTATAGGCTGGCAAAATGGTTACACTCGGTGCAAAAACGCACATAATTTTCATGCAATATCGTACGTAATATTAAATACAATAACAAAATGTGTTAGCAGCTTATTACGCGAATATCATATTCTTTATGAATTTAATAAACAAAAATAACACTCACATTTTATCTATATACGTTATTATTTACATTAGGTGGGTACCTACTGATATAACAATAATAATAATATTAATAATAATAAAAAACTAAAAGAAGATAGGGAAAAAGGAAAGAGGAAGAAAAAAGTAAAAAAATAAAGGAAAATAATATTTAAGTAAACATGCCCTTGCGTGATATCTTACAGTTTTGCATTTATCTGTTATAATTAGTCCTCGGGTCAAGATTCACATTTTTGTGAGTTTTCGTGTATAATATAGACAATTAAAATAAATAAAACGGTTTGGTGGCCTAATGAGTAAGGCGCTTGGCTGTAATTACCAACAGATCCGGGTTCAAGTCTCAGCCGATCCCGTTTTATAATTTTTCAATAACTATGCCTATGTGAATTTTAATTAACATAATGAATTGGTCATACATACCAAAGAATATCGAGTGTTCAGTTATAAGTTTAGCTGGACAATTATTGAACAAATTAACGTATGTTCAGTGGTGAAAATATAATATAAAAGGCCTCGGAAATTGCTCTGAAAATTTGGAAGTATATAATTTTTAAGATGTTTTACTAACATCTTATGGGAAAGGGTTACATATTTCTCTCCTTAATAGTAAAATCGGGTATTGGAAAATGTTGATAATACTACATAATAATGCATTTTAATGATATAAAATATAAAATATATAATGAACTTGAATACATTGAAGAAAATTTTAGTTTCCTAGGTTCTTACTTTTCAACAAAAAAGGGAGTAGATAAAAGTTTTGTAAAGAGTGTCACGACTAGAGTTTTGTAAAGAGTGTCTCGCGTCCCGACAACAGTAGTGACGGGGCGCTAATTGTCCCGATTTTTAACATCTACAATTTTTTTACATTCTTAGTCTCGCTATTGTTGTTTCCAAAATATCGCGCTTGCATGCCATGACAGCCAAGGAAGTAAGTATACTTGTTATACCTATTGATAAAGTGTACTCTGTCTACTGATTTATAACTTATACAGCTTACAGTGTTGTCAGATTCACTCATTAAAATCCCTCCAACATTAAAATCCAACCAAAAAATGTGAGAAATTATTTGACGTACATGAAATACCTCAATGCCAAAGACCGTCAACTTTATTAAAAATCTAAAAATTAAAAAACTTCATTTATAATTTAATAAAATAAAATAAATATTATTGTAATATTATCTTCAAGAAGTTGTTTTGTTTAAAGATTTGTAAGATAATGGTTTAAATATGTAGCTGTTAGTAACAAATATTTGTTACTAACAGCTACTGTAGCTGTTAGTAACAAATATTTGCCAACATTTCAGTTGGCAACCCTAGTCACGACTTACCCTTGAATAGTGAATATATACACAAGATTTCATGTCAAAATCTGGGTAGAAGCATTGGAAAAGAGACTGAATAATTGATTGCGCTTTTATTTATGACTAGAAATTCCAATATTATTGCAATTAGTATATCTTATGATGTTACTGTAACATAAACAATTTGATAGTTTCAAATATACTTTTAGTTTTCAAGAAAGACTATTCAAGTAGGTCTATAAAATTATCATTTTAATTTTGCTTCAGATTTAATTTGTGTACTACGATACAATGCAAACTTTAGTCCACCAGGATAAAATATCTGTTATTTCCAGGACTAAAAAAAGAAAGAAAAAATACAAGAAATTTCCATTTTCTTGTTGAAAAAACACTCGTACAACTTTCTCGATGTTTTCAAATAAATGAGATACAATTAATTATAGAATTTTATTGTATATTTGTATTTTGTGTTGCCCCAGTTTTTTTTTTCTATCCTTTGTGTATCGAATTGCTACGACGTGACGTGGCATGGCGTTGAAAGATGTACACAGTAAAAAAAATTATGATATAAATTCTGCTTTTAAACGGAACAGAAAGAATTAGTGTTTGAAAATTTTCTATACAAAAAGAAAATGTATACATTGTGCAAGCAATGGAAGCAAGCAGAACAAATGGAATAAAAGGAATAAACAAAAATGTCATCCATCTACACAGAAATAACATATGCTCTCTCTTCGTTCGTCCGTTTTTGTTGCCAGCGAGTCTTTAAGTACTTATATTTCTATATGCTTTTGTTTAAATATTGTATTTTGAACATTAATTCACTACATATATTATAATTACTGTGCGGTTACAAAAATATTGGCACACAGTTCATGTAAAACAAACTGGGTTTATGTTCACCTTGATATTAGAAATATTCGAGAGGTATTCGTAACTGATTTTATAGATCATACATTCTGTTCAGAGTGAATTTGAATTTAATTACCCTGTCAAAGAAATGGTCATATCCATACACAGGCACATTATTATTTACGTACCATTTCTGACAGGTTCATGTGAAATTTAAAAATTATTTAAGTAATGGAGCACGTTTTTTTATATATCTACCATATTTTAGAATGTACGTTTCTGATTAAATTCTATCATTTTTTCCCTATAACTGTTTTTGGAGGTACTGACACTAAAATAAAAATAAAAATTATATAATTAAAGTAGATACCAAAATCTCCCAAATCTCACAATACAGTTAACTCAGCTGTTTTATATGCAATTAACTTGTTCGTCATATTTACATGTAACTGAATAGATGTGTGATACAAACTTGTAGTCAACAAGTGACTTCCTGTAGGAAGTACACGGAGAGAAAATTCCTATAAAAATTACTGTGCTCAGCACTACAATCGACGTGTAAAAGGCGAACATATTCAATTCTGTAAGGTAATAATATAAAGATTATAATTAATCATAAAAAATTTAAAGGATGGAATGTTCTTTTCGTAATATTATCTCCGTAAAATTTGTAAAACAGCACAGTAAAAAGTTCCATTACCGACAAAAAACTAATTTTTAATTGTTTTTATTAAAAAAATTACCATGCTAACATGCTAATAATAATAGAAAGCAAAAAAAACAGAAAGAAGGTTGGTTGTGTTAGGAACGCTGTAATGAAATGTACCTCACTCAGCGAGTTACATGCGAACCATAGGTGTGGACTGTGGAAGAAACTTTGTCAGACAGTTCGCACCAAGCACCTTGATTTATCAGACTGTGTTACAAGCAGCTAGCACAGCTAATAGTCAGTTTCTTTTACACTCTCTTAGGACGATGTCATCGTTTAATTCTTCTTTTTGTTATTTACCTATCTTTAGTATATGTATTAGAATATATTGTTGGCAATCATTTTTGTATACATGTTTTTACAGGTACAGTGCAACCAACATAAGGTCGCGAGTCAGATGCGCAAATGAAAGAGTACGACAACAAGAATTAAACTATAATATATATGCATAAGAGTGTGATAAAAGTTGTGTTAGCACCACATTAAATTTTACCATGCTAGCACATATTTTTTATTTTGGTCGTCGATCGCGCACGGATTATAGGGGAGCATGGTAATTTTTCTGAAATTTTCTCTACAAAAATTATAGGATTTTTCTCTCCGTGTAGGAATTACCGTTCATCTGTATACTGGTGCTGATATCGCCGGAGAAATATACATATCCAGCGCCCGCTATAGCGTTTACACCGCCCCAGGCAAAAGGGAATAATTCCGCCCCTGTACAAAATGAGTGACCTCTTTTTTTTCTTTTGGTCGCTGGGTGTGAAAATCGCGCCCTCTTTTCTCTTTTTTATACCGGCGACGTTTTTTTTTTTCGCTCGTCACCTCTAAAATGCCACCCTCTTTTTTACAAGATTACCGTCCTTTAAATTTTCCGCACCGGGAAAATCTCTTTTTTTTTACTCGTCACTTGTAAAATTGTCACCCTTTTCTACAAAAATTGAAAAATTTAGAAAATTACCGCCCTTAAAATTTGTTGCCCCGGGCGAACACCCGGGTTACCCGCCCTTGGAGCGGGCTCTAACATATCCCGGTTCATACTGGTGGTATTATTAGAGCAGTTTTATAATCATTCTGTTATCATAACAATAAAAGGTTGTATATTTTTATTCGAAATCAATACAACTTTTAATTTAAAAAAAAAAAAAATGAGTGTTTTGTTAAAGACTAATTACTAATTTTTGGCTTACGAAATAGTTTCTTATTTCAGCTGATAAAAATTTAAATTTTAAATTAAAACAAATTAAGAAATCATCACAACATCTTGTCAAAACATCAGAATAAAACATTATTATATATTTCCTAAATTATAGCAATTGTAAGTAGAAAATTTACTTTGAATTTAATTAAGAAGTTGATATTAGGTAGTTTAATTCGAGTTTGCTCGTTTTGTTAATTACAAAGCGGACTTCTTGGAACGGTCGAACATCTGCTAAACTAAATCACTATTTAAGGCGTATTTATAATTCATTAATTAGTATACCATGTTGCTTTGTTTCTAGAAAATTTTATCGAAAAAAACATTTGCCAAAAAAATATATTAAGAATTTTTTGATTTTGCCATACTTGATCTAAGCCATAACTATGTATATAATTTCTAGAGTACCTATATAAATAAATATAAAATTTTGACAGTGTAGTGTAAATAACAAAATAACCGGTAGACGATGTTATTCATTTTTTTGTTGTTTTTTGTTTATTTTTTGTTTTTGTGTATGTACAAAAGTGTACAATAATATGAATGAATATATCTGTATATAGTATATATGTCTGTATATATTTATATGTAATGACGTATACTATATGGATAGCGATGTGCTGTAAGTGTACTTCCGCTCCGAAAGAAAACAATGAAATAAATTGTAATCATTTAGTAAAGAAAGTATTCAATTTATAATAGAAATTATATACGCCATTTTCACTTTACGGAACAATAAAATTTCACATGTATTTTGAAAATATAGCACAATATATAGAATGTTTCTTATAGAAGACAAACCTGGACGTACCTATTGAGTTTTTTTTCTTAAATATTAGTGCCTGTAGTATGAAATAATAGGACATAATCCACATTTTCTTATTATTTATTATCTCAGAAATATTTAAATCCACGATCAAAAGTTGTGTAAAGGGCTGAATATTCTAAAAATGTCTGAACAAATATTCAATAATTAATCTTGCTAATAGTCATCCTACAATTACCAATTTTCAGAAAAACAAAAGAATTCGGAATCAAAATTAGTTAAGTCATTTTGGAGTTAAACGATAACAGACAAACAAACTCACTCCTCTTGCCCTAAATGCCTACAGCTGTTCTGCTGTCATTGGAAAAAACACAAAAATATTGTTGTGATTCAAGCAAGTAGTTATTTTACAATTTAAATTACTATATTGAGCCGCACTATGGGCTGGATTATACATAATAATAAAATTTTCCCCTTAAGGACCCACAAAAAATAAAAATATAAAAAATATTCATGGTTATTTATTGTTTAGGCTACTGAAGAGGACTAAACAAGTAGTCGAAACCGGTCCAGCGGATGTTTTTTATATTTTTATTTTTTGTGGGTCCTTAAGGGGAAAATTTTATTATTATGTATTTTACAATTCATAAATTTTTTTAAATACTTACCAATTTTTTTTGTAAAAAAAAACCCACTTCAATTTTTTTTAAATATAAAAGAAGCCAGAAATTAACTTCATTAAGTTAAATATGAAGGTAATTTAGGTTAAGTAAGTAAAATGGTGTTTCAAGATATATAACAATATTTCAATTTGACAACTATTACACTTTTATTTATAACAGTTAGAGAATTCGAAACATAATTCCCTAGCATTCAACGAAGTGTGAATGTCTATGAAATCCAATATTTCTTAAGGACTTATTTTTTTGACTATCGAGATTGGCCTGTAAAAAGAGAGTGATAAATGACAAGAAAATAGTGTAGGTACGTCTTAGGGAAGCAATATGGACCATAGCATAGACAAAAAGCATCTGTCGATGTAACTACCTTGTAAATATTACAAGCAGAACACACAAAAGCCTACAGTAAAATAGTCGCATGTGTGGGAGTAGACACAGGTGCACGATTTACGTCCCACTTGCGTCCTAACTAAGCATTTCCCAGCAGATTGCTTGAAGTCTCTAAAAAGCCCATATGATGGTCTATCAAAAACCGTTAATGGCTTTAACATTGCAACTTCAAACTGTATAGATGAAAAACAGTCCAAAAAAACTAAAATCTGTGTACATAAGTCCTCACGGAACGTCACAACTAAGCGTTTTCCCAGAGAATTGTTTCATGTCTCTTGAAAGCCCACATGATGATCTATCTAAAACTACCAATGGTTTTAAGATTTCTTTACTTATATTGAACCCATGTTGCCATTATCCTACGGAATTATATTAGTTCTTTATCTGTAGTTTAATCCACCACAAGATGGCACTTATCCTCCGACAGGGCATTTCCTGTAAAGATCTCGGTAGACTCTTAAACTTGCATAAAATATATGATTTCCAATTGATAATATATTAAGAATCTTGAGAAGAGGTTTATTCGAATTGTTTATCTGTGGATATTTGAATATTTTGAGCATTCATCCCGGAAATTCTATCTGAAGTTCAAGATGACTTTCATACAGTTTAACCCTAGAATCATACGTACACGTCAAAACGACGAACGAATTTTCTATACCTGCTCCAATACTACAACTTGTCGGTACCTGCTTGCTTTGAAACTTCTGTTATGTAATTTATTTGTTGTTATAACACATAAGACGTATTTATTTTGTTTATAGTCATTGTCGTTTTGTTTGTATTGAAATAATGTCCATCAAAAGGACGTCGTTGTATGAAAACGCGATGTTTTTTTTTTTAAAGATTTTGTACTTCACATATAAAAGTTTTCCTAATTTTCCACATGTTTTATGATACAATTGATGTATTTATATCTATTTTTTAATTTTTATAATGAAAATATGCTTTGATAAAAAGATTAAAAAAATTAATAAATATTTACATTAAGAAATTTTTCCAAATGCAATTTTTTTAAATACTTTGTTCGCTTTTGTAGTATTGTTATTTAAAAAAAAATGTTATGTAAAAAACTCTCCGTAAAAAGTCCATCCGTCAAAACGACGTCGATGTATGATTAACGTTTTTCGTAGACCAACGTATGATTCTAGGGTTAAAAAAAATTTACCTTAGCATTAATGCGATTGTATTGTATGATATTCGCTGTTATATAGTCAACATAACTTATACCAACGTCATATCGTTCATTTATATGATCAACACAATGCACGTATGTTTTATCGTTTGCCTATATTATGTCATCGAATATTCACGTAAATATACAAACCAATTTTGCTGTACATATACATCCATATATACATCTCTATATGTACATTACTAAAAATGAAGTTACGTTTTTTTTACGATATCAAATAAAATGGTAGACATTCGGTATACCGGGATGTACTTTTATTTATATGGTTAACATTTTATATTTTCAACGTTTCCTTTTATTCCGTTTAATATTTGTTTGTATAGATGTCGGTGTTTACTATTAACATAAATGTACGAATGTGTTTTAAAATACTTAGTGCCGGGTAAAAATATAGAAATGAAGCATGTTACAGTGAGCCTGTATCTGTTGGCCATACGCGCGGTAAGGACAGAATAAAAGAAACAATAAAACGAAAATTATGGACAATAATACACGCAAATAAACAATAAGCATTTCCAATGTTTATTTTATATTTATTTTCTTATTTTATAATATTATGATATTACTGACACATCCATTTTGTTGGAACAATACCGGGACCGGTAAGTAATGGACCCATTCTACTAGCACGTCACCAGCAAACATGTTTTTATCGGACCATGTTATGTATTTATAGATATGTATAGCGTCAGTATATTGTTTATTTTTCTAGTTTAAAACAAGATATGGTTTGATATGTTTTTTACAATATACATTAAAATTGCCTACGGGATTTTATTAGATACGAGTAACTGAAAATGAAGCAGAACGAAGAGTGGGTAGAGCTTGTTGGTTAGGAGCAACATCAGATAATTTTACAGAAATGGAACTTCAGACCAACTTTGACCACGGAATTTTTATAACATCTTGATTATCATTCTTACGTCACAATCAGTTAATTTAAAGCAGTAAATCAATGTTTTTGTCATGTTTTGTATGGAGTTATTAACATAGTTGTTCTTAGTTAACAGAGGAAACGGCTGTTCGTTAGTAACTCACTTAGGCTAATGTAACTAAAATTTATAATTTGTTTGGGGTTATACTACACAGCAAGTAGGGGAGAGGTGTGTCACTAGTAACAGAGGGTCAATTGTAACTTCAAAATTTGCGAGACATCTATCCTATTGAGGAGTATTACATATTATAAAGTGACTTCTAAAATTGTGCTCTACTGACAAAACTTTCAGTTAATATCATTTGGCGGTTTTCTCTCAACAATATCAAATGTGTTTATATAAGCTAAACGTAAATTTTGAGTGCGTTAACAATTTTTTGATTTTTGCAGTAAATACCCAATCAGTTGGAAGAAAAGTGATTTTATTGGAAACGTTAGTAATCAAATAATATTATCAGATAGGTAGTTTCGCTTTTTTAATCATAGTTAATATTTAATGAATTTTTTTATAAAATGAAACAGCGGTGGAACAGTTGTAACAAATTCAGTAGTATCGATTGTAACATGTTACAACTGACAAAAAATTTTAGTTGAACAAATTGAAACTTTATATTTTAGGTATGAATCGGAATAATAAAGGTAACGACTAACGTTAACAATTTAAAAAAAAAAAAAAGAGAGAGAAAGATACAAAAACCTTGCATTAATGTTTACACTTTGGTAAAATTAATTGGTTTTACGTATACATATATAGGTATATTGATTTTCGGTTACAATCATCGTTCGGTTCAAAGCCTTGCTTTCTAGTCGAAGTTTCGGTCCACGATTAGTTTATCCTGTTGGATCAATCTCTAATCTAATTCGTACTGTTTTCAGAATCTAAAAAAATGCTATATAATATGCAAAACGAAAAACTAGGATAGGAACTGTATTCAATATATGAATTCCGTTAAAAGAGTAATAGAGAAAAAATTCAGAGCTGTTGGCTGAGACTGTGCTATTTGTCACCTTCCTCACTCAATATGTAAGGGAGAATTTTTAAAACTGGATTAATTATGATAAATAACGTGTAAATTCAACTAAATAATGAGTATTACAATTGAACCTAAGCCCGGTAACAATTGATCCTCTGTTGGTGACGATTGTAACATTACACTTTGGTCCATATAAATGCAGTATAATTTTAATTATAAGTCAACATAGAGTATTTTTGTGCAGCTCATTCAAAACTTGAAAAATGCCCATATCTTGTACCAAAAATTTAATTCTCTGTAACTGATTTAAATACAAAATTACTAGCTTGTATATTTTTTTTTTACTATTGACACACCTCTCCCCTACTTGGAGTTAATTTTAAAAAATTCCTCAAATTCCTCAAATTAATTTCGTTCTTGTCAAGATAAATTTTTAGATCTACTAAATGATACGAGGAAAAAAAATTAAAAACTTACCAGTTTGCTTTATTTTTGAGCGGATTTATCGTTTTGGGTTTTCATTGTTGGACTTTCAGTACTTATATCTGAAACAAAATGATATTATGAATTGTATTGGCTATAGAGAGAAAATAAATTAAAAGTTTGTTATATTGACTTTTTTGGTATCATTAGTTGTAACTTAGATTAAAATCATAACTAAATACATGAGAATAATGTTTAGATTTTTTTTAGTAGATGGGTGGATGGATTAGAAATCTTAGATTCTCATATAACCTATTTTAAATTAATGGTTGCACTACTCTGATTATATGTAGCTCACACTTGTGACTGTTATGCGTAAACTATTGCACCGGTTTCAGCTCAAATTGATGAACTATTTTAAATTTCGAGAAAATATGGTAGCATAACTTGCATTTATGAAAAAGCCTTGCTTACGAAAAGATCTCCAAAAGTTCGAGTTGATTTCTCTGCCTATAAACCTCGAGAAAAAACTTATTTCTGTCGCTCGGTTTGTTTATACCCATCGTAAACAAGATATAACAGTGCGGTAAGTATATATAACAGTGTGGGAAATCAAATTAGCTTAAAAATAAATGTAAATAATTATTATTTATTCATATTCAAATTGAAAGTATAATTTTAATATTTATGAGAATTAATTAGCTAAGATCAATCAAGTCAATCTAGTATAAATAAAAAAATACTGTAAGAAGAATAGTGATACAATCAGAGTTTTTTAGAAAAACAAGAAAGTTTTAAATAGGTAAGCGACAAACCCGCAAAAATAAAAAATACAAAATATATCCTACCACTTATATTTCTCCTTACCGCACATCAATTTTAGCTTGAAAATTCTCACGAATACCCCCTCTCTTTCCAAGAATCTGACTAATGTTCAAAAGTCGTTCCATAAGTTTTTACTTTTTTACTGATTTTTCCAACAAAATAAATCAAACACTGAAATACATAATTCAACTAAAACTATTCTACCAAAGCAATTAAACATATAAAATTTATAATCACATTAATATTATAGGGACATGACTGCGGTTTTAAGCAGCAAATGTGAATAATATTATAACGCAATCACTTTGGCAATATATATAGCAAACCAACCAAACAAGAGATATAGAAAATTTGCACAAATATTATTTTCTATTTCCACGTACATATATCATGTATACATGTGTAGGAGGATGTGTGTCCTATTCTATGTCATAATTTATGACAGTTTCTCTACGAACAAGAATACTAATATAGATATATGTAGATAATATCAGGGCTGAGAACCGTTTAAAATGATTTCATTTTAAATATGTATTTAAAATACAAATTGACATTTTGCATTTTCTATTTTAAATAAATTCAATCAAACTATTATCCATTTTGCATTTAAAATGAGACTTTAAAACCATTTCGTATTGAAAATGAAAATACGGTCTACACTAAAACCATAGTTCGTTCTCCTAAGGCCTATTCCACACTATTGTGGCACTCTCGATAAAATATTTTTATAAAGGAAACAATAAGTGTGTTCGTAACATCACTGCGATTCAAGATGATCCTAATGCCGATACATCTCGTAGATTGCCAAGATTTTATCCAACCAAAGCGAATCAGAAGTCTGTCGAAAGGGGCATTATAATGTGAATGGAGAATGATAGAGTATACGGCACATTGATATGAACATAAGTTGATCGCGAACGTATTGAGAACGGTACTATAGAGTGGAACGGGCTTTATAATCCACATTAGTGATGAAAGTCTAGTTGTATTCAACTCGAAACACTTTTGTTGACTGCTAGTTGATTCACTTGAGCTAAATTTTTCATAGATCAAGTTACAATATGACTCCAGTCAAATTTTATAACTCGAGTGCTACTTCACTCATGTTGAAATAGATTCTGTGAACTATATTACTCAGCCCTGTATAATATAACTGTTAGTAGTTCTGTGTAATGGTTCCAACCAATGTATTATCGAGAATTGGTCGGAAAATAAACTAACAAACCTAAAATTGAGCCAGAGTATCACACTATACCGCACCATATTATCGCACCAAATCAAAATGTCACGTACGATTATGAAAATGAGGAAATAATATATTCTTTCATAATATACATCTCATTTTATCTTTTATTTTAGTGAAAAAGTACAGCAGCGGGTAAAATTAAATGAATTCGCGATATTAAAAAAAATGGTGCGGTGTAGATGTGACCCGGCAGGCCCACGCTATAAAGCTGAGCGTCCATTAGGTCGGAAACGCGGCGCGGCGCAGTTCCGTTCTCGAAGACAAATACATCTGAATAAATGCAGGTTCGACCATTAGGTCGACTAGTGGATGCTCAGCATTAAGTTTCCAGTAAATATATAACTTAAGGTGCATAGTTAGTGAGATAAGAAAATTTTTTTTATCCACCATCTTCCACATTTACTTACGGGGTGAAACCAGCCCCTAAAGTTTGAATCGTATTTCTTAAGGTATCTCGAAAACTATAAGAGATAGAGAACTTTAAATTGACAAAATGTTACTCTTTAAAAGACCTATTCGCCGGTATAGGTTAAATAAGGGTCGGGTTCATAAGAGGGGCTGGAGGGGTGAAAATGTGGGTAAATTTTCTTGTACCGCTTGAGTGACTCAACGGATCAAATTTTTACCATCGTAAATGAAAAGACCGCCGAAAATTAGGGGACACGCGTTTTTGCGCTTTCTGAAATACAAATACACGCAGACCAAAGAATTTTGGTAAAAAAAAGGTATAAAAAATATAGAATAGGAGTAACAAAATATATACATGGCTAAATTGCCAATTACTAAGTACTGAAAAATACACGAATCATCATCAAAAAATTAATAACACTTACATTTTTATGATGAAATAAAAACATAATAATAAGAAAGTATAGAAGGTACAATCCATAATAATGCAATATAATTCACCCTACTTTTTTCTTCCTTATATGTATTGAATACCACACATATTTCGGAAAAACGCAAAAATCCGTATCCCCGAATTTTCGGTGCTCTTTTCATTTATGATGGTAAAAATTTGATACATTGAATCACTCAGGCGGTACAAGCAAATTAACCACATTTTCACCCCTTCAACCCCTCTTATGAATCCGACCTTCGATTAACCTATACCGATGAATAGGTCTTTTAAAGAGTAACATTTCGTCAATTGAAAGTTTTCCTCTATCTCTTATAGTTTTCGAGACATCTTAAGAAATACGATTTTAACACCCAACTTTAGGGGCTGGTTTCACCCGGCACCCCATAAACATGGAAGGTGGCCGATAAAAAAAAATACAACGTCCCTTATTTTTGCCTATTCTACACACCAGCGAAGTTTCATCAAAATTGCGAATTTCACTCTGGGTGCATCTTCTTGTGGGATATATTTGAAGAGATATTTTGGAAGACTTAAAATGATTCTATAACATTCGCTGATTTGAGCATTACTTTATGGGATTTCATATTTGTAAATAATAGAACAAATACATTTACTTTGCAAAATTACAACTTTTATTTTTTTTTAAATTGTGCAGACAATTGTTTCAAGTTTGAAAGTTCATTTCATGAAAATTGAGTCTGATGTAACCGAAACAACATCATTTTTGATCTCATGTGAGACGAGAAATAATTCTGCGAACGTACCCACATAGAGAGAGATGTCATCTTAAAAACGATAGAGGCACGACTCGAGGACCATCTAAACGTGGAGATATGGTAACATTGAGACTTTCGAAAATGAACCCGGCATAATTAATTTTTAATAGTACTGAAAAATCAAGTTCCGAGGAAATTTATATATGTAGTGTTCGAATATCTTTAGTTACTGACCAGTTGAAATGAATAAATGAAAAAACATAATAGTTTTGGGTTTTAATGACTGAAAGAGAGTGATGTTGATTTAGAAAAAAATACATTCGTATTAAGCCACTAAATTAGTTTTTAACGTGATATTTAACATGTACAGCCACAGTGGAAATAACAATTACTAGACCCCAAAAAAATTTATTCTTAATTTCCTGAGATACTTCCCGGTATTGGAAAATAGAGATGAAAATATTTTAATTTAAACTTCAAAAATTTTATTTTTAAAATTTTGTTCTTAATCTGCTTAGTTTATTTTTACGTCTACTGTACATAATATAGTTATGGTATATTATATTATTATTATATGTTACATGAATACAAATACATTTAAATTTCACCGGTATGTGTAAGTGTGGAGTTCAACATTGGAGGAAAAACTTCATTACATATTCCAAATAAAGGATTATATGACACCACCGTATCGATGCCACATAATAACTTCATATAATATATATTTCGTACAACTTGTGTTATCATTGCACAAGTGTAAGTGTTCCGTGTGTGTTTCTGTGTCCCACTGAATGATAAATCTTTCATAGAATATATCAAATTGACTAGGTTATGACTTCATTATACACTAAACCAAATATCATTACACAGTTTTGAATATTTAAACATTTTATTAAATCATGTACTCCCTTCGAGGGATTATTTACTATGAAAATAAATGTAACTGTGCAGATATGTAAGTATTAACATATTTTGGTGACCCTGCAATGTTCTTTGTGTGAACTTTGATTCCAAATCATCATAGCAAAATAGGATTTCCTGTATCAACCAGTATTAGATAATCTATTATAATATTGGCTCATAGTTTTGTTTGAGACGAAAGTTCGCTGTGACGGCGTTCAAAAGTCAAAAGCTTATAAACGTCGACCGTCATGAGCTAAAGAATGTTCTTTGCGTAAGCTTTAATTCAAGATTCTTACAGTAACAAATGATTTTATCTACATCGTTTTACATACAGCCATATATATCCAGCTGTATAAAAAGTGGCTCTTTACATGCATGTATACGTAAAATACCAAAGCTTACTACGCTTTTATTAAATCTTGTATAGTATACAGTAATATACATATTATATTAGAGTTTTTTCACAAAAATTTTACCTACAAAAAAGATAGCAACTGAATTTTTACGTATATTTTTAACAAATTTCAAATACTACATTATTTTAATGTATTGTATTATTTGTAGATTTGCACCAAATTTTTATCGTTTTTTGTGAATTTCATATTAGTCGTAGATAAAGTATATTACGTAACTCGGTTGTTAGGCATATTACACATTCGCGCAATTACGCACTCGCCGCTACGCGGCTCTTGAGTAACTTTTTCGCTCGTGTGTAATATGCAACTTATAACCACAATCACGTAAGATATTATTATATACGACTGAATCATAAAGGCCTATTTTCTTACACTGTTAAGGATGTAAAAAGCAGTACTTTTTGACACAATGAAAGAATTGGGAATTTTTATAGTTGGATATAAAGCTTTGTAGGCAACCCTTACATAATTTGATTCTATGAACCCGCTTCTTATGCAGCTTGTTCAGCACTATTTTTACAATAAAAAGTTTGAAATTGTAGTAGGAAATAAAAACTTTTTTCTACTCTTGTTGAAGAACACACTCGTTGCATATCCGTTAATTGTTGAGAAAGTTAGGCATTATTCAAAGGTGTGAAGGAATAATTATTACTCAATACCTTTCGACCAGTGAAATCATCGTATTGACCATTATTCAATTGGCTTCCGATTGCTTTGTGAATAATATTTCTATAAGTCTTAATTTCATACAATATTTTGCTCAGTAACGTGTAAATAAACAAAACAATTTGAATTTCATTTTGATCGTTTCAATAGATACATATACAAACATTTAATGAAATTAGAGATATATCAAAATTTTTATTCTTTTAATTTAAAATTTATATTCAATTTTATTTAAATTAAAAAGGGAAAAAAGTCGTAGAAAAATTATAGTATTCTACTCGCTTGCAATGACTATCACTTACTCAGATACATTACGATACTCGCCTCGTAAACTCGCCTCGTAAACTCGACTCGTGTCGCAATTTCATCTTTTTAAGTAATAGCTATCATTACCAGCTCGTTGAATAATATACTATTCGACGTATGAGCCCTTAATTTTTCAGATTTTGTATTTTCCATATAAATTATTCAATTATACTTTAACAACGGCATTTTCACTGCATATATTGTTGTAGTAGTTACCGCTCAATAAGTATGTATGTCAAAATTACGTTAGGAGTGACTCAATATCCATTATATTCACACAATGCCCTTCAGATAAATTATATGCTTTCAAAACATACATTATGTGTTATTAATAATAATAATGTTATTACTACAAGCTTTTAGGTGCTTTTTATGTTTTATTAAAAATGCTATATTAATATGAAATAGGTACAAACCTATATGGACGTATAATATACAAGCAGTTCTTGTACTTGCGACCAGGGTTGTGGTAATTTCAATTTTGAGATGTAACAGTAAGTTGCCAGAAAATTAAATAGGTATATTATCCCTAGAATCATACGTACTCGTCAAAACGACGAACGAACTTCTCTACCAGTCTACCTGCTCCAATACTACAACTTGTCGTTGCCTGCTTGCTGTGAAACTTCTGTTATCTAATTTATTTGTTATTATAACACATAAGACGTATAAATTTTGTTTATAGCTACTGCCGTTTTTTTTATACTGAAATAATGTGCGTTAAAAGAAAGACTACGTATGATTAACCCCTGTTTTTTTTAAAGATTTTGTATTCAACATATAAAAGTTTTTCTAATTTTTCTAAAATTTATTAAAGATATGGATGTTATAATTGATTTATTCAATGATTATGATAATTTGAAAGATGATTACAGCTGTTTGACTTATAGAGACGACATAATACTCAAATGTTAATATATTGAATCGAAAACTAAAGAATGCGTTTCGAATGATTTAATAAAAGATTAACCATTTATTTTGTGGAAAATATTTTAATTTTTATTATTTTTGGAGATTTTATTCGAAAAACTACTAACAAATTTTAGAAAATTTACAAAAGTGCCTAATGGGGAAATAACTACATATCTATAGGAATATTTATGACTGAGAAATTTCACATTCTGTAAAGTCACACATGTCCACTGACTCATAATAGTTCATAAATTAATTATTTGAAACACATGTTTTATGATACAATTGATGCATTTATCTATGTTTTAATTTTTATAATGAAAATATGCTTTGATAAAAAGATTAAAAAAATTAATAAATATTTATATTAAGAAATTTTTCCAAAACCAGTTTTTTTTAAATATTTTGTTCGCTTTTATAGTATTGTTATGTTTTTCGCAACTAAACTCTAAAACTCCCCGTAAAAAGCCCATTCGTCAAAATGACGCCGATGTATGATTAACTTGACTCGTAGACCAACGTATGATTCTAGGGTTATTATTGGTCGTTGAAAGCAATTTTTCCTGGAGTGAACGTGGAAGAAACGTGTGAGTAAAGAAAAAATTGTATTGTAGACAAAAATTTATTGATTTATTAAAATTTCGATTAAAACCAATTGTTTCCTTTATGAAAAAATGAAAATAATTGTGCTGTATAAAAAATTTGTGCTTCGATCACTGTTTACTGAGTATGGGATGGACCGGACTCACCTATCTATGTTTCTTGTGGATATGTTCATGTAACAGATGTTCTAAAGTTTTAATTATTTAATTTGTACACATTATTCTAACTTATGTCCAGAGAAAGTTTTTATTCCTAAATCTTTAGAGTAATAACTTTAGATTTTAAGCAGTGAAAAAATATCAGTTAAAAATATGGCGTTAGAGTGATAGTACAGGAAACGAAGCTTAAAATAGTGCAAAACGCTGCAATTTTTTTCTACAGCATCGATTTGCATGGAAATTTGTTTAGAATATTTCAGCCATTCACAATTCATTTTTTAAGGGAGAAAACTATCTGTATTTAAAAAATCTGTAAAAAAAAAGCTTAAGGTGAGTAAAATTTGGTTCAGATGAATTAAAAAATGATTGTCTGATGCTCGAAACATTATTTAAGAATATTTGTACCCTAAAAACCCTTATTTTTGTAGGGCGAAACTACCCCTTATTACTAAAGTCTGTAAAAAAAGCTTAACGTGATTAAAATTTGGTTCAGATGAGTTAAAAAATGATTGTCTGATGCTCGAAACATTGTTTTAAAATATTTAATCTTTTAGAAACCACCCCTTTATAACATTGCAATCCTCAAAATGACTTTAATATATATAACAGCAGAAAAAATACAGACAATTACCTACATGAAAAATATATTTATTTATAAATATAATCTCTCATTGATATATTAAATACGAAAATGACAAATTTAATGATCTTCTTCACTTCCTTCATTAATTTCATAATCATCTTCTTCGTCATCTTTTATTATTCGATGATTATTAATGCAGTCTTCGCCAGAACTACCAGAGCAAGTGGGGTGCAATACAACCCTAATTTCCTGCAGACACATGAGGCACCGTAACCTTTCTTGCGTTGGCAGAAAACCATTTAAAAAGCTCTTCAGGGGCAGGTAACTCTGTCAAACTTGTGCTTTTCGAATATATAGAAAAAAATGTAACTGGTTTTTAAAACATAACTGCTTTAGCTCATCAAAAAACCATCTTATAGATTTTTTCAAGAGCTTCAAGGCTATTTAAATTAAATCCCTTTAAAACCCTTATTTTCAAAAGGGGGTGAGTTCAAAGGGTTAAAACAAGGTAGTAACTACTCGTAAATACAAGATTTAACCGGCAATATCTCACTTAATTTTTATCATAAAGAAAACTTATGAAAAGCAAAATGTTTGGAATTAAAAGAGCTACAATTTAATACTATAGTACTTTTTGCGTATCTCCAGTAGTTTTGGAGTTATTTTAAAGAGAAGGGCATTTTTTATGAAATTGTAAAAATTCGTTTTTCACTTCGTTTTCCAATTTTTTCGAAATTAAGCATGACTGGTCAGACGTCAAGAATTTATTAATAATACATAAATAAAGAGAATTGAAAAAGATTAACGACTAATTTTAATTAGGGTGATAATTAGGGCGTTGTTTCCGCGGATTTTTTCGCTGAAAAAAGTAGGGATTGCGATTGATTTTATTTTCATCATAACTCATTCAATTTGTATGCTAGAGACTTTTATTTTATTTTTTTTTTTTAAAGTACATTCTTGCTTTTCATAATTTTTTGATAAAATGAATACTTTTCGGGCTATTTGCAAAAATCCGATTAAAAACGTTGATTTTTTCGATGAAAAACTAACACTTTTGATCTCGAATAACTTGAAAAGTATTAATTTTACAAAAAAACGTAAAGAATATTTTTTGCTTAGAATTGGAGAGAAATCACTATCGATTCCTGTGGTCAAAATGTAATAAAAAATTTCCTCCCCCAAGATGTGGTAGCAACTACCCTAAGGGTGAAAGCGTACTTTGGCATCATATAGATTTTGATCCTTGATCTATCCCCTACCATCTGTCAAAATTTCAAGTTAATCGATATTGAAGAAAAAAACTGCCAGGTCGTAACCTTCGTTTCCTGGACTATGAAAATAGTGTTAAAATATTGTTTGACGTAATTTAAAACGACGGACCTCGAGAACTACCTGTATATGCAATGTCGTTGAGAGAGGGTATTGTTGTATTCAAGTAATATTTTAATATTATAATTTAATTTATTATTAGTTCTATTTTTAGTTCAAAAATGGGGTGACTACGGTTTTACATTTTCTAGCAATATATAAAGATACTATGCTACTAAGTATATATATATATATATATATATATATATATATATATATATATATATATAATTTATAATGAGGAATAAAAACCCTTCTTACGTGAAAATTATTTTTTAAACAAGAAAAATTCGTGACGGAAATTAGTTTTTCTAATTGATATATGTGCGCCCTAGTGACTCGGATTGTTTATGTTACGATTTTGGTGCATGGGTTGATCGTGATTGCTTACAAGAATAAAATACGAGCGACGAAGTTACTGCTCTTGCTTTTCAAAATATCATTAGAGAAAGAAAAGTTAATTATTTTGACGTCTCAACGAGTTAACGCGTCTCTTATGAATTTTTCAAACAGTATTTTCTTTCAGTTTCCGCGTGTAGAATATTACTCGACTTTTCTCAATTTTAGTTCTAGTTCATTTAAATAAAAGTAACAGAAATAAAACTTCCACAGAGTAAATATTATTTCAATAATTCGCCTACAAAAATGGAAGTTCCACATTCAAATTTCCCTAGCAGCTTGACACTATTTAAGAAATTTTGTAGGAAGTACTTACGTAAGGGTTAATTAATAGAAAAATTGATTTTTTCTACTCCTACTATTATTAAAAGTAACATTTTGTGCACGGCTAACTATACGTAAAAATTAACAATTGCCCACATTGTGCGGAAATAGCAGTGGGAAATTATTTCGCACGGCTTAATATAATAAAAAAGTTGGCTATATCTGACTTAATATATAATGTCATATGTAATTCTAAAAATATACATAATATATTATGTATGTTGATTATTTATTATTGTTTCCATAGTTTCAAAGCATGCTCTGGCAAAAATATGAACATCTTACCGTCACTGACATTATAAATTTAAAAAAATTTTTACTACTTATTTATGTTGTTTTACGAAAAAAAATGTGCTCGTAGAAAAAGTATAGTGTAAAATACGTGGGACAAGCTTATTTCTCACTCATATGAGTTTGTTGCACTCGCCCTGTTGGCTCGCGCAACAAACTCATATTCGTGAGAAATAAGCCTCTTTTCCCACTTATTGTACAATATACTATATAAAACCTCATTGAGTATCATATTAATTTCAATGCTTATCAAAACAGTAAACAGCATAACGATAGTGATCTTTATTAAAGATTAATTCTAGCAATCTTATTAAATAAAATTTTAATCAGATTTTTCTTCCTAATAAAAGTAAAATTTTCAATATCTATAGCGTGTAAGAATGCACATAACAGTTACATGAAAACCCATGTGCAATTTTTCTTTGCGCATCCCAGCGTCAAGGTTAAAGTTACTGCTTTGATTTTCATTAGAAAATATACTAAGTAGTTATTATAATAATAATACTATAAAACTATTTATTCGATATACTTATAATAATAATAATAATAATAATGTGTTTAACGTCCGTTTTTGAGACTATTTAGTCTATAACAGACGCCACCCACATCATTATTTGTACACTTTATTTATTCGTTACAAATTTTATTCATTACATTATACATTTATGATGTGGGTGGAGGACAAGGAAAGTGGTGTGAGGGCTAGGATTTGGTAGGTATGCGTCTGCAGCCGTCTTCTGAAGGAACTATGCCGATATTCATCTGGAATTGCGAAGGGAAACTGCAGAAAACCTTCACAAGCATAGCCGGTCGCGGGATTCGAACCCCAGACCTACCAGTCGGCAAGCGCTTAGTGCACAAGCACGCTCGGCCACTCCGCTGGTTGATATACTTATATTTTCTGGTTGCTTTTGATTTAATTAAAATTTTTTTTTTTAAATTTTCTTTTGTTATTATATTTTCTTATAAATATGATATTCTCTTTTACTTTCTATTTACAACAATTTAGATTTCCTAGAAAACTTAATAAAATCTGTTCGAAATTTTTCTAAAATAAAATAATTTGAAATGTCCTGAAAAATAAATGCAATTCAGGCAGTATAATTTTTCAAAAACAGAAATCAGAACTCAAAAAATATCTGTCTTTATGACATTTCATCTTTATTATGGTAACTATAATTTCAAAAAGAGAAAAAACCAAATTTTCACTAACGAAAATAAATTTTTCGTACTGCTTTTCATCTTTCGTAATACATTAACAATGTGCTATGTTTTCTTGTAATATATTAACATAATTTTCCATTTTCATGAAAATTGAACATAAAAGGAAAATTTAAAAAGGAAAATCACGCACACTCGTATATAGTGGAAAAACATATAATTTTCCATACATATATATACTTATGTAGAATGAAAATGAAATGGTTTATTTATTTGTCGTGTTTCGAGAAAATTTCTTGTTGCAAAACCATTTAGCTTTCGATTTTTATTCTCGTATTTCTTTTCCCAATTCTGTGCGGTACAAAATACAACAAATTTGTTATTTGCAGATATGTGTAGTAACGTATGCCATTCCTCTAGGGAAAAACCTTTTTCAGAAACCGACTATCAATTTAATAATGAGTTTTAAATACGACCACATAATTAATATTCACGGAAAATCTAATTAGAGGCGATGTTACAAATCCCTAGTGGTTCTTTTTGTGGAAGTACCAAAGCAGAAAACATTTTTAAAGACACGCAGACCTAATTCTTTATATAGGTAATTGGTAATTTGTACCAATACATAGATAATAGAACAATGTCCTCTAAAGTGTTAAATCGTTTAATAGTACTAATATGAAAAAAATTGTTTTAATCAAGTATAGGAATAATTTAAACGTAGTGGAAGAGTTTTTAAAATGGGCTTGTATACCAAGACAGTATATAACTTTTGCATTTCGGCTGTTTCCCATCATTCGTGTTTGGAAAATGTTTATAGTTTTTTTCACGTATTTGACGGGTGACGTACCATTCGTACTCTTCAACTAAGAAAGTGATATAGGTATATATATATATATATATATATATATATATATATATATATATATATATATATATATATATATATATATAGATCCTACTTATTTAGTTAGTACAAATGGTACATCACCCGTCAAATATATGAAATAGAGTGTAAAATACGTGAAAAAGATGGTAATTTCCAAAACTTCCAAAGTTCTATGCAAAATTTTTAGAACTCCCTTTTGTTCTCCCCTTTATTTATATTATTTTTATAGTCAAATATTCTTGTCTTTCACAAACATTCATTTTCATGGTGTAATTTTATTTAAAATTAAAGGTTTATGTTCGAAGAACTCAAGAAATTTTGTAGAGATCGCCATCTCTAATGCAATAAAATATTACTGCAATAACAAAAGGTGGAAAAGTTCTAGTTATTACAGTAATTGTCATAAAAATCGACTACGATAACAGTAAATATGTAAAATAAAGATATGAGTGGATGAAAGTGTTATGTAACATTTTTTTATAATTTTACAGTAGAAGCGTTTGAAAATTTTTATTAACATATACTTATAATAAATATGTGCAATAGCACATATTTATTATTGTATTTCTACAAAACTATTGGACCTAACGAAACCAAATTTTAATATATGATACCTCAGTATAGAATATTTCAAACTTTGGCAAAAAATGAATTTTTGAAAAAATGTTACATAACACCTTCATCCACTCATATCTGCAATTATCCAATAGTGTGGCCACACCCATTAAATTGTTGCTACGGTAACAGCCCCCTGTCGTGCGAAAATACCATATATAAATGATTGAAAAAGTATTTGATGACGTTATTCGTAAGTTAATTGCAAAATATTATATAAAATGTTATCAGACCTCATTTAATAAAACTCACTGGTTATATATTGTTTGTTGTCTACTGTACCTACTCACTTGTTTCACTGTTTTACTTATTGCAATAAAAAACAATACAACACGGGTATAGGGATGGCGGCGCAGCACTACAGCGTATCAGTTTGCCCCTTATCTTGATTGTAATTTGTTTTCTTATCAAAAATGACTAAACTTCATTTGTTCCAGGCAGGAACAAAAAAATTATCGCACAGCCAGTGGTAGTCACTTTTTAAATGTTTTCTTATTACTCCACATAATTAATTACGATTAATTAATTGCTTTACCCGTTCAGATTTATTGGACAAAAACCATTTCGTTTTTTTGTTGTTGTTGTTTTGTTGTTTTTCAAATAATGTTTTCTTAATATATAAAAAGGAAAAACATTTATTTAATAAAAATAAAAAATTTAACAATAAACAGATTATCAATTTTATATTAAATTAGAACTGTTGAAAATTCGATTATGAACAGAATACACGTTTGCTTCACAAAAAGGTTCCTTTACAAACTGAATACAGAGAAAGAGATGGGACGTTATTTGTTTACCTTATCACAAGTTTCTTTTTTTGCTAAAATGTAGTGTATACAGTTGTTCCTTTAGATATTTTAATTCAAAATTTTTACTTACAAAAATGATATCATTATAATGCAACTTTTTAAATAAAAGAAATACGTACATAATTTATGTACTCTCATGTAAGATATGTCATATGTATATTCTGATTTATTTTAACATTAATTGATAGGCTTTTAGTCACATATGTACATATTGTTTTCAAATCTTCAAATTGTCATATGTTTATGTATTTTTTATACAAAATAAGAAATTAATATATTAGATAATTAAATACATATTTAGTTTTGAACAGAATATGTGCGTTTTCCACGATGTTTTTTCTCAGAAACGGTATCAAAACAAGAATATTTAAAAATATTTTTAACTTGAAAAAAGTGATATGGTTATATGTGCATTTATTATTACGGATCTGGTATCTACAAAATTTCTTTTATTTCATTTTTTATTTTTATCACACTTATGTTACCTTTATTGCCTTTATGTGTATATCTATAGGTACATGTGTACATTTTGAACACCCCATATACGCTTCACTTATAGTAACATAGAAAGAGACAAACCTTTCTTGGTGTACCGTTTTGCGCGGCATTCGTGTACTTTCGTGAAATTCAAACACAATTATGACCGTGATAATTGCAGAGGCGGATATAGGATTTACCGGCCATGCGCTCCCAGGGTCTGATGTATTATAATTGCCATTAAAATTTGGAAACTTACCAGCACAGATAATCTTACTGACACAAGGTGTTCCGTTTCTGCTGTTAACTAAGGCGATGTTCTGACACGAAATATTTTTTATTGCAAGTGTCGTAAACTCAAATATCTCATTTTGTCTATTTTTATTCGTTTATTGCTTTGTCTATTGTATTACTTCCTATGTCCATAAATAAATACATATTTACCTAAAAAAATTGCAGAAAAAATTTCAAATCTGACTTCTCGCAAGTCACTCTCCCAAGTCGTACGTGTACACTAGCAAGTCCGTGCAAGCATAGAGTACTTGCAAAGAGAGCCAAAACTTGCAGCAAGCGCTCTATGGTAACGTGTCCACAGCACGCAAGTGCTCTTAGAGAGCGACTTGGTAGAGTAAAACTTGCCAGTGGAGATGAACCATAACCGTTAAACACCGCCACTATTGTTAGCATGCTGGTAAACTCACGATTGTGTGTCTAAAAAATTCTTAAAGAACGTAGTTACTAAGTGTGAAAAATGTTTGCGTATGATCGTAAACGTTTGCAAACACAATGTCTTTTTCTGAACTGAATTTCTTTCAATTTCTACTATAAAATGACTAAACTTTTTTTTAGAATTTTAGACTTAAAGTAAAAAGAATGATTTTGCAAACCTGTAGTTTACTTCCAGTTTCATTATAATATCATCTAATTTAGAGTTTCCAAGTCATTAAAATTTTTTTAGTAATTTGATGGCGGCATTAAATAAAAATTTCCTTCAATAAATATTTAATCTTCCACTTTTTGTGAAATGATTTGAATTAGAATATAATAATTTGAATGTGACCATTTCATTTATTAGAATAACGAAATTACCTATAAAATATTAATCCCTCTTAGATTTTGCGGCGTAGACTTATAACCCACTTAGGCTCCTTTCGCTCGCCTCTGGATAATTGTCAAGCAACAATCAATTAAGATAAAAATCAAGCAACAATCACAGAAGATAAAAATTTAAATGTTCAGAAATTTAGAAACGAATTTTTTTTCTTTTTTTTTGAAATAATTATCCGAATCTATCAGTTAACTACCACGTTTTTTTCCTTGTTTAATTTTCTTTACTAACAAAAATTATCAATAATTTACTTATTCACGTTTACAATAATAACCCACAGTTTTCGCTCTTAATATTATAATCATTCATTACTCACGTTTACTTTAAAAAGTACGACTTCGGTTACAATAGTCCAGATTATAATTATATCGACAGAATGTCATTAAATATTACATTCCTTTTCTAAGAACTTACGTATTAGAAGTAATGTGAAACTGTCAAATGCAAATTATAATAGAAGCAATTCTAAATGTGCTTGTTATAAAGGAGTTGTAGTGAGTATGACAACTTCAACAAATTTTAACAAACTGATTTCAATTTTTAACAAATTTCACATTCTCTAAGCAAATCACTAGTTTTGTATAATGTTGAAAAACATAAAACTATCTTAATAGTTTTTTTTTTTTAAAAAAAAAAAAACCTTTGAATGAAAATTCTGTTACTTTGTAAATTTTACGTAAGCTCTGATATAAAATTGCAGCCAAAAACGGGAATATAGAACAAATACGTAGAAAAAAAACCGGCCAAGGGCGAGTCAGATTCATACAATTAAGGTTTCGTACCATTACTACATTAAGCAGTCAATAACTCGAATTAGACATTTTTTATTTGTGGATATTTACATCTCACATTAAAACCCCCGGCACTGGACCAAAAATTATAATTTTTTTTTTTAAATCTAATTGAAAATATTTTTTTAATGGTACCTCACAGGTTATAATATTAATTAAAACTTTTTTGTCTTTAAACTGACCTCCCCTCCATTCTAATCATTTGCTCACGTTACATAGTTTCCGAGGAAAACCTCTGTGTCAGACGAACAGAAGAGTGATCGTATAATGGTTTTGTTTTTTCTTTTTAGGTAGGGAGCCCTAATGGTATTTTGTCTGTATTACCATTTTCTTCAAATACCACCACTTTACCGCACGCCGCATTTCAGCTATCCAGTACGCACCCTTCTTTAATATGATTGTTATTAAATTTTATTTTTATACATTTTATTTTCTAAATAACAACTTGTCAACGACAAACAACATTTCCAGACATCAGTTTGACATTAAAAAATTTGATATTTTTCCTTAACTTTTATTAAACTTTATTAAAATACTATATTGGAATATAAGGAATAAATTAACTTTCTTAAACATTGGTTCAGCGAAATTTTTGAACAAAGAAAATTGGAAATAAAATTTCTGCATGGTCTCAATTATATTTACATACATTGAAAATATTTGTACTGTAAATATAAATGAATTCCTACCCCCCCCCCCCCCCCGCCCTAATTGGCGTTACAGCACATAAGAAAAATTTGTATTTAATCTTGTCGTACCGCGGCACATTAATATATATCAAAAAATTTCCAAGTGCGCTATAAAATCTTTAAGGTGGACCACTAGTGTGACATTTTAAAAAAATTGGAAAAATTTCTTTTGCATGATTTGATAGTCTATACCTTTAAAAATAACACTAAAATTTCAAGTGCTTATCTCAAATAGTTTTTGAATTACAGCCATCTTAAGAGCGAATTCTGATTTTCATTGTTAACTTTGAGGTATTGAAAAATGTATGAAAGTTAATAGTTCGGAAGTTTTTGGACGTAGCTGCCAGTCACATGCTGTGGAGCAGCTAGACCCTGGCACATTTAAACGACTCATCTAGTTTTACTATGACCGTTATAGTGAGTACATCGTAAATAATTTTAGTAAAAATTCTCAGTAATTAAAATTAAAAGGTAAGATAAAGAAATACTACATTTTTCAAATTTGCTGCAGTTATAACTCGAGGACAGATCATCCGATCGATTTGATTTTTATTGCAGCTTTTTTATATACGGTTCTTCGTGCCATGAACCTCCAGTTTTCCGATCGAATAAAAAATGTAATTTTTGCGGGCCAAAAATCATCAAATTTTCGCGCAAAATTTGAAACTTTTTTTTGAAAATTCCGCCAGTTTATTAAATTTCAACTTTTTTTTTCGATTGAGGTTCACGGCACGGGCAATACTTTCTAGTTTAATGGGCTTTTTGGTTTTTTTGATTTCGGGCACTGTGAAGGTCGCTATAACTGCCGCAGACGGGGAACTTTTTTTTTCTTCGAGCCTTGGGAAATCTCGAATACCTCACTGAATTACCAATTTCTTTGTCCAAAAATTTTACTTTGAATTTATTATATATCAACGAATATATCCTTAAAATACTAAAACATTCCGTACAGTAGTTTTCTTTAAGAAAATTCCCAACAAATCACCATTTATCAGGCGGTCACACTAGTGGTCACCTTTAAAAAAGAGTTGACGATGAGATATGTGCGGTTCCTTGTGTCACTTCTTCTTAAGCGACCCTCTGCAAAGAAGTAATAGACTTCCACTTTTAGTGCATAAAATTTACACTTTTCAGATACCACTTTAAGTTGCTCGTCTATTTTACAACACTTTAAGTGTTTTACCAATGTAAAATTCTCTTTTCTTCAACAAAATTTCTTTACTTTGTGTCAGCCCAAGTACAAATCATTGTAATATTTTAGTCAACCATTTGTTCAAACTATATCTATATGATAAATTCCAGCAGTCGTCGGGTTTCATTTAAAGAAAAATTCACCTGTGTCAACTCTAACTCAAATATAGGTACCTATCACTAAATTTATTTTGAGGAGAAAAATTTTCAAGTATTATTAAAAAATTGACCTTTGTTTGTTAACAAAACCTATGTTTTTCATTTTTTTTTTAATATTCCTATTTTAGGAGATTTTATTTTTTTGACAGCTAGTCTTGCGCGAATGGTTTTAGTAAAAAACAAAACTAAACAATTTAACGGTTCTTCCATTCTTTCTCATTTATACGAAATTAAAATGAAACCGAAAAATAAAAACAGATTCAAATATGTATTGTATTAAAAGATTTTCCATTCAGGTAAATCCTACTGGGGCTTTTTCGCCATCGACATAAATTGTTTCAATAGCTATAAACGACGTTGAACATTGTAAATATGAACGTGTTTTTCTTTTTTTACCATTTTCCTTGTTTGTATCCTCTTTGATCATAATATTGTTTTTGTATTGAAAAAATTTTTCTCATTTTCTGTGCTGTTTAATACGCTTATTCTTTTTACGTATACCTTTTAGCGAATTTCCCGAATGGAATTCAGCTATTACAACTACTGTCATGACTCGACTTGAACCCGGGACTATGGCAGAAATTTGTTTTGGAGTCTCTAGAAACCGAAAATAATATTCATTCAAATTTATTTATATATATATATATATATATATATATATATATATATATATATATATATATATATATATATATATATATATATATATATATATTGTACCGCCGCATGGAACAGGCGCTGGGTAAATTCAAATAGTTTCCATTTGAAGTTTTCCAAAAAATGAAAATCTTCGTAATTATACTAAGAAAATTAACAAATATCAGTTTTAAAAGAGATTAGATAATAGTTAGAACATTCATGTTAGGTCAGTTGCATAGAAATTGCAGTAATGCAAATTATAATATCATGTATTAGTGAGAGTGAGAAAAAAGATAGTGTGACAAAGGTGCTTCAATAACCGATCTGGTTGGTCAAGAGAACACCACACAAGGTCTAAACTGATACTTATATTATTTTGATATTGTTACAAACTCAATTTATGATATTGTTATTAATTTTGTTAATTGATTAAATATTTTAATAAATAATTATATTCCTATAATTAAAAATACGCGAGTGTTTTATTTATTGAATTCACCAATACAAGCGATCACGCGTTGTGGGCGTCGAAACCAAAGAACCCATAGCGATCTACAGAGACAAAACCGAAAGGTGAACATCGCGTGGGCGTAGAAAACCCACAACCTGCATGAATCTAGTTCATCTAGATTTCCCGAACCAAGAGCAGCCTTTCAATAATATATACATATGTATATATGTATCCGCGCGATAACTCCCGAACGAAATATCCAATGTTTACGAAATTTGGTGAAAACTTTGGAAGTCCCAAACCCTTGGATGAGTTCTTCAGCCAGACATGTCGGATGCCAGGAACATTGTTTTTGTTCTTGCAAAAAATTAGTTTTTTTGCCAATATTTCCACTTATTCAAAAATTTTTGCCAGTTTTTTTATACCATTTAAAAGAGGAGAAAAAATTACATAAAAAAGCTCTTTAAACTATTGTTCTATGCCAACTAATTCCCGAGAAAAACTAATTTTTATAAACAGAAATTCGCTATGTTATGCAGGATGCTGCGACAGGAGTATTTTTGTTATTATTACTGTTTCATCCTCAAAACGGTTTTAAAAAGCATTTTGCGTTATTGAAGAATATTTTGTTTGATAATCGAAAAAATTAAAAAAAAAACTATATACCTACAAATAACAGATTTTTATAGCATTAAATAATAATTAATATCTAAAAGCTAAAAGGAACTAAACCTTGTAGCAAATTGTGGCTACATCTGCTGGTCAAGATTGTTAAGTGAGTGATAACTGACAGTAAGCAATTTACATTTGTGTTGCGACGCCTTTGTCAAATCAAAAAGGCGAATGATGAGACCATAATCTTATGTGAACTTATTTACCGCCCGCAAAATTCCAGTTTTCAAAAGTTAATTATATTGTCATCAAAATCAGGTAAGTTAATTAACTGGAGTCAAGTTTATATATTTTTGTCGATTACTTCATATTTGAGGTCACTGCAGTTCACATATTTTAATTGCCCTACTCTGTCACGTATTTAAAAAATTTGCAAACCATTACCTATAAAAAAAAGATTAAATTAAATCCTCTACGACAAAAGAGAACTTCATCAATAATTGCAAACCGGATTCCTTTTACCCCATTTTACCGCAACATTTTTTTCCCACACAAAAAAGTTTTTAATTAAAATTGAAATTGTTTAAAGGAATTCGTTTGTTTTGCTTTTTTTTTTTAAATTCTCATTTTAATTCCAGTTTTGTTTCAGAATCATTCAGTTGTTCCGGCGAAAATATCGGGAATGGAAGACCACGAGAATCAGACGAGAGCAAGAGCAAACAATATAAAACTCTGTTTAAAAAAGTGTTAGTTCATAATTGAATTAACTTTATTTTTTTTTTTTTTTGTAATCACTGTGCTATCATCTACTGTCTGTTTGTTCGTCTGTATGTAATTTGTGTGTTTATGTACCTCTTGTGGCGGCTCATGGAATTCTCTAATAGTGGGACAGAAGCTACAAAAGTTCAAAAACTAGTTTTCACAAGCAAACTATAGATATTTAAATTTTTTTCGGTAGCTGAAGACACTGATTGAAACAATATTCCTTTATTTTGGAATTTTTTTGGTTTTTCAGGCCCCTATTTTACATTTTTGTGTGCACGGTAATTATCATTACTCTGATACTGTGCATGCAAGAATGTAAAATAGGAGCCTACGTACCCAAAAAACGATTTGCTACTAGTCCGGCTTTGCTCGATCGAAATTTTAAGAGTATTTGGGAGTTAGTCTATGTATGGTCCCCTATAAATTTCAATATAAACTATCATTACTCTGATTATATTGAAATTTATGGCGGACCATACATCCGGACCTAACCTCTCGATCATCTCATAAAAAATGAAACAACTGGCGTTTGAATAATCCAAACCAATTCAACAAAAACTCCGTTGCTCTCATGGACGAGCCGTCACTGTCTCATAATATTGCGTTGGGTTTCAAATTTCTAGCATATTACAAATAAAATTGTATTTGACAACTTGAAAAAAAGCTGCTATGCCTAATGGCACAAATGTTAGGGTGGTTGTTATTTCACATGCAGTAAATATATTTTTGCTTTAAATGTTCTGTAAATACACTGGAATAGTGAACTGTTTATATGAAACGATACTTTCATAACAAACTAACGTTTTTCATTGGCATAAATGAAGTTTCAGAAATTGATGTCTTTTTTCAGTGCATAGCTGCTATTTATGAGTAGGGTAAATGTATAAAATTATTGCATGGTCGTACATTTTGTATTAATTCGATCTTTCCCTATACGTATGTGTTTAATTAAGTATAAATCTCCTGGTTTAGCAGATCATTAAATTAACTTAGCAAAAATATATGTGTAATTCGTTACTTATATTCGATGAGCGTCATTTTACTGTGCTAGAGTTCTCTAGCTAGTATAAAGAACTCGAATTTTCATTGCTCTTATTTACCTATCTTTTGGCAAGCTGACAGTGAATAGCCTATTTTCCTTTTAGCGAAGAGAAAATTACAAATTCAATTTAATGGTCAAAATATTCAAAATTCTGATCTCTCATGGGATCCTCCTTGAGTTCCCTCCTAGCTGGTCTTTATTAATAATTTCTAGTGTTCATTTTTACAAAATACAATCGTTAAAAAACAAATTCTCTTCTGGTTTCGTTATGTACATGACATTCTAGTTGAATTTAAAGAAAGAAATCAACAACTCAACAGCTATTTAAAATACTTAACAGCATCCACCCAAAAATTAAATTCACCAAAAAAAGAAAACGAAAAGAAGTAAAGTTCACCATGGAACAAATTTACTCATCTTTTTCTGTTGATGCAGAAGTCACTACCATGGCTAGGTGGTATTCATCAAAAAATAGGTGACGTATTTGTCAAATATGATACGAATGGGTATACCATCTTTTCATTCTGTTAGAAACCTTAGCCGTTCACTCTATAACGCTAAAGAAAAATTAATCTACTAAAAAAAGTGGTGTCTACTGTTCAGAGTTTAGACTATTGTCAATGCAACGCAAAATATGTAGGACAAACGCAGGCCCAGCTTAGCCAATAGACAACCCTAGGCCATGGCGGGGCCAGGGGCGGGAGATTTTTAAGGGCGGTAAATTTTTAAAATTGGGCGGAAAAATGAGTAACGTTTTTTTTTTTGCTCGTCACTTTGTAAAAAAGGTAGGAATAGGGGCGACAAATTTTTAAAACAGGCAGAAAAATTTCTGATTTACGTTTTTTTTTGTTTTTTTGCTCGTCACTTATTTTTTTTAAGAGAAAGTTTGTAAAAAAGGTAGGAAAACGGGCGGCAAATTTTTAAAACAGAGCAGAAAAATTTGTGATTGACGCTTTTTTTTTTCAAGATTTCCTTTTTTTCAAACAAAAGGTAGGGGCGGCATTTTTCAAGGTGCCTAGGGGCGGATTCAGGATTATTCCGATTAAACGGGCAAAGCTTAACAAAATATATCATAAAACACAATTTCTACATCTTTTGCAATTTTTTTTTTATTCGAAAAGTGAGATAATTACGATGAATGGTCAAATGTATTTATTTAAAAAAATTTCGCTCTCACAGCTCTTTACATACTACTGAGCTTGGTCAAAAAATCAGCATGATAGCCATAAAACAGTGCGGAAGGTACCTTTATAATCAATTCATTGTATACGCTATGTACATATCAAGCCATTACCACCATTTTAGCGTAACCGATAAATATCAAATTTTACAGAAGAAGGATTTTTTAAATATTTGTATGGCGCTTGCGATATTTTTGTTGTCTTAATTTTATTACGCCTGAGCGTATTATTCCTTTTATTTTATTAACCTTACGATAAAGATGGTTATTGTCGGTTACGCTAAAATGTGAAAATGTGTTGTATTAACGATAAACCAAGCAGTTGCTATAACTCGTTAATTAACGAATTTGGAGAAAAACGTTAATACTGCTTGGTCCGTTACAGTTTAAAATGTTGCTTGCAATGAAAATCTCAATTTCGATAAAAGTGTCGTTTCGAGATTAGCAAAAATTATAAATTAATGGAATAGGAGTAGGGAACTTTTGGCAAACAGTGTAAATAGTACATTAAAAAAAACAATTTTAATATGATTTCTAAATATCTTAAAAACAGCATAAAACTGACAAAAACATTAATAACTATTAAAATACTTTTTAAAAAAAATATTTGTACATTCATTTCAATAAAAACTTTGTTTTTCAAATTAAATTTAAAGCTTATTTATAAAAAATAACGTACCTACTTGGCAAACAAAAAATTCGTAGAAAATTGTTACCTACGTTTTCTTTATTTATAATACAAATTTAATTTTATTTAAACATTTTTCTGTTGCAATAGTGTACTATTTAGTATATTTATATATACCTATAGTTGCAGAGTTACATTATTTATAACAATAGCATTATAATGATTAGATTATGATCATCATCCCATTACGGTGGATATACTAGAATAAAAAAATAGGATTGTTCCACAAGCAGAACAGTTCAGTTTAATAGTAACTGAATGCATATCTACAATAGGATGCAGTGAACAAAATTTAGTTCGGTTACAATATATGTAATATGTACATGATATTGTATTTTCATTTTATTCACAATTCCTGTTTCCTCCAATTTTAATAATATTCCAACAATAAACATGCATAATAAATATCTGTACACGTAGCCAAATGATGTACTATACAGGTGGTTAAAAAGTTCTTTATGCTCAAAAAAATTGCTTACTTTAGATACTTAATAGTCAGAGGAAATTTTTCATTATACCAAAGCTTCACTAATGGAATTGGTCTTCTGCTTATTAGTTGTATATTCTAACAATTTATTGTTGGTACGATAAAGAATATGATAATTGAATTTTACATGCTAAAAATTGAGCTACATTGTCATGCTCAACTTTGATAGTCTTTTGTACTGTGATTCTTTTTTACCCTCTGAGGATGGCCTTTAATGGCGCCGAAACTAGTCAAACGGTACGATGCTTCGATTTTATTCTAACATCGAAATTATTGTGTCATTAACTACGGCGAAATTTCAAAACACATTTTTTGGAAGTTGTGCCTATTGGGACCTAAAAGTATGAACTCCGGTAACTAATAATTTTGAGGTAAGTGTGGGTGTCGCCTTATTTAGTTTCGATTTCGTTTGGCTCCCAATCTATTTTTGATATTTTAGTTTTTGAAATTAGTATCTGCTCAAACACTGCCTTAAGACGGTTTTGATTGCACAGTAAATATTTTGTTTACTGAATTCTTTAAGTACGTTCGTAAAGTTAAGTTTTATTAATTTAAACTATTTTAAAAAAATTAAAAAAATTAGTTTGGTTCATAACATGTGAACAGGACTGTGTAAAAAATTATACAAGGCATTATTCCTATAAATTTTATTATTAGATCCGATAGATAGCTACTTGTAACAGAGTAAGTTCTGTCGCATAGCTGTGACAGAAATTATTCTCATATTTTTCCCAGATTCTAATACCCAAAAACGAAATTCATCACACTTTTATTCAGTAGAAATAACCATATGAAATGAAGTTGGCTATACTTCTTTATATAAGCTACGTAAAACTTAGTGTAATGAATTTTTGAATCATCTTGCTATAGTTGCACGGGAGTTTAATATAGTTTGCCACATATAAACAGGTTCTAGTGTGTGAATATTTTATAATATTCTATTTGCAACCATTAAATGTTATTTGTTGCAACATGTTACAATTCGTTTAACGAATTCGTTCGTATAAGGAAAATTAAATTGTCGTTATACGAGCGAGATATACAAGATAAATATGTGGCGATATATTTTTAACAGAATATTTCAGTTTTCAAAATTGTTTTCTGTGTTTGGTTAGAAATTTGCTGTTTACATTTTCAACTGATGGGAAATTTTTATCTTTCAGATATAAATGTATGCAGTTCTTCTGCAAATTGCAGAACACCTTGCACAGTATTATATACGAGTATGTTGGAAATTATATTGGAAAAAATTTCACTTAAAATAAAAGCTTTTTTAAAAAAAAGACTTCAAAAAATAATAAATAATTAATAGCACGTATTTTGAAGTCAGGCGTGGCGTGGTATAAAAAGATGCGATCGAATGTGCTTGCAAAATTAATGATTTCTCGTGGATCTACATCTTTATATTACGCTTTTACGCCTGACTTCAAAATACGTGCTATTAATTATTTATTTCTTTTTCTTTTTAAAGTCGGTTTTTAAAAGAGCTTTTATTTTATACCTTTTAGCTACAATTCTTATCAGCCCACCCTATTGCAATATTTTATTTCATACGTTCAGATGGATTAGCCCCCAGTGTCCTAAAATCATAATTTTGGGCACTCACTGACTTTACTTTGAAACCTGAAACATACATAGTCTTTAAAGTAGTAATTACTTGAAGACTAAAAAATCGATGAAAATTAACCAATTTTCAAGTCATCAAAGAATTTTTTAAACTAGGTACTGATAGAAAATTATTTTCAGGATAATTGGATCAACATAAATTAAAATGTATGTTACTATAATTTTTAAAGTAAATAATTTTCCATTAATAGTTATTCATATTATTGAAGATGGTTAAAAAATTACTCAACCAATGTCAGTAAAATTTTTATGTGACCATTTGGAGAACTTTATCTACTAACCAAAAAAAATAATTGCGCAAATTGGTTCAGAAATGTGGGAGAAATCGGTGTCCATATATAACAAAAAAAAAAAAACAACGGTTGAATTGAGAACCTCCACGTATTTGAAGTCGGTTAAAAAGGGTAACCTCCTAGCAACAGAGTAGTAGTGAATTAAATTAAGATTTAAGTTTCCGAGATAATGAACTCATTAGAAATATGAATTACAGCAGCAGCAAATAGTACGCCAACGAAAAAAGGGTGGTTTTGAATAAGTTGGCATGGTGTTACTTTATTCAAACTTTAGCTACCTAAAATATTGTAACATCTTACTACCGCCTTTTTATCAATTAATTTCAACATTCAAAACATAACCTATATAACGCGCGTACACTGTTGTATATTTGATATGTATATACTCTACCGTTTCTATGTATATTATAAATGAATGTTGATAATTACTGAGGGCTTAGTTTTGTATAATTACAAATTATTAATTAAATGATAATAATAAACGGGGACGGAGTGACTCCTCTGACGACCGACCCGTGCTCATGCTCCTGTCTGTCTTTATATTCTAGTAACATGTACGGGAATAAATGAGAACACTGAAAACAAGCCTCATGTTCGGCAATGACGACGCTATCAATGTTCTGTTGATACGTTTATTCAACAATTTTAATGGTTCAGATCGCTTATACTATAATGTAGCTACGTATATCATTAGGTTGGTTTGGTTCTTATGTACCTACATAAAGATCCTTTGTATTGTTTCGACAATATCATATTATTAATAATCAAGTTTAATGTTTTTTTGCGAAAGTAATTGAATGATAACGATAAAAATAAACATTTTAAATATTTTTCCCTCGGGGGGAAAATCTGTACTTCCGTCGCAATTTTTCCGGACTATTATTGTAATTTCAGGGCCATAATAATTGTATGCTGTCTGTATCGTTTTTGTTAAACAATGAGATTTTTAATTGTTTTATCAAAGTTATATTGCTAAAGATATTAAGACTTTTATGTTTTTACAGTCTTGTATAATAACTGAACATGAGAAAGATTCAAATAAAATTCGGTTTCCCCCTTAATATTTCGGAAGCGCTTCAAGCAATTTAAAAGAGTAAGCCATATTATGTTTGGAGTCGAATACATTATTTATAATTAATGGCAAAAGTATAACCCGGAGGGTTTATGGGGGCGTATAAAATACACCTGTTGGTGGTAGCTAAAGTAAAATACTTATGTTGTGTAAATGAAATCTAGGTATTATTAAAAGTGAACTTCGATTTATCTCAAAAAATGTTTTATATGTTAAATATTTTCTCAATTAAAAGCACAATTTTGCCTATGGGCGAATAACCCACTGCTGTTTTGTAAGTTTGTACTGTAGGTGACAAGGTATTACGAACATTTGCTCCGAGTGTTTACAATCAAGGAGGAATACTTAGTTCTAAACAAAAAAGCATTTTTAGACAATTTTTTTAAAACCTAGATTACAACATTTTTTTTATTTTTGGTAAACTATTTGTTTGAAAGTATCTACATATATTTTACTACTTATATAAAATTTAATTAAAAAATGTTAGCAAAGGAGAGGGTAACAGTTAAGTGATTAGAAGAATCAGTGTGTGGACAGACCGTGACGGGCGCCAGTCCCATTACGCGTGTGGCCTCCGGCACGAACAATTCAATACATGTATTTAAATGTACGTATTCAGATCAATACGAACTGGTTTTTGTGAGTAAATTGACGGACAATCTATCTGCGAGTATTTTACGAACTGTTGAAGTGGGTAGGTAATAAAATTCTTAACAAAAAAATAATATTTCAAGTGGTCAAAAGCGTCAAAAGTGATTTAATAATTTTACAGTCTATTTTGTCAGGTATAGAGTATCGAATTTTATATTTTATTGTATATGCATATACCTGCAGAAAAAAAAATTTTTAAAATAATTTTCGGTTTATGTTCTTCATGATAAAATAAACATAAAAATCGAAAAAAAAGAAGGTATATTTGCAATCAGTATGCAATAAAATCCATCTTATTTTTTTCTTCCTTTAATATATATTTTTTTTACATATCCTTCGCTATTCAGAAAAGAAGTAATAAAACTTTTTGAAAATTTAACTGCAAATAAACACAAAGTATGTTTACTTAAAATATATATAATTTTATGGCCCTGTATGCCTACAATTTCAAAGCCTTTTATGTTTGACACGTTTGTTTCACTTGTTGGTTCTATTGTATTTTTATAAAAATAGTTTTTATGAGGTGCCGATGTGAATGTTGAATTTGACCGCATTGTGCCACGTGCCATTTTGCGGGCAAAGTGCGGGCACATTACGATCGCCCGGACCGGTCCGACCGGCTCTTCAAATAGTAATCGATGCACAAGATATCTCGTTATCGTCAAAATTTATAACCATATTAATCTCCTTAACACAAAAATAACTAACTTAATACAAAAACACTGTTCATAAACTTACAACTTTACTAACAAAAAATCAGAAAAGGTGACTAATTCTTCAAAAATGATCATTTTCTTTAGTAATCTGGAGAATTAGCATACAGATTTTGAAAATAATTCAAGCAACCATTTTCGATCTGTCCGAACTAACCATTAGCAGTTGCCACTTGATAAAAAATTTACGAAGGAAGTGTATCACTTCACATAGAAAATCGACCTTTGTCTCAATAAAAGAACAAAATAACTATCTGGTTTTTTTTTAACATCCTTTAGGCTTATTATTACGAAAAAAAAAGAAATTGACTGGCGTAAGAACTCATTTTATATTATTTTTTTTTTAAGTTGTGAAATCAATCCACATTTTCGCAAACAGTATAAGATCGAATCAATTTTATTCTTTAGTACGTTTTTGTTATAAATATAATATACTCTATTAGAACAAAATAATATTGAATTAAAAAGGGTTACAATACAATTGAATCTAAACTCCAAAGATCAATATAAATAATCTAATTTAGCGGCATCTAACTTATTTTTCCAATCTGAAACACCCTATACAGGACAAAACTCTGAAAATAGTATAATTCTCTCAATTTAGGTACCTACTTATTATTTTATTGAGACATATGTATATTTAATTTTAAACTTACTTATGGAACCTTTTTTCATATTTGAAGACTGTGCGAATGTATCATTTTGTATAAAAAAGCTCCAACTGAGTTCATATCGATTGAACTTCAACAAAACAACTATGAAACATATTTTGGTAAAATAGGTAATTAAGTTTTGGAACAACTTTTACTAACAACAATTGAAAACATCTTCATTGGCATATCTATTAATGTTGTTGTAATTACGTCAATTATAGGTTTGTAAAACAAAATTCATTTGTCACAGATACATAACATGTTAACACGGTAAACATTATAAACTTTATTTATGGACCCTTTTGTCATCATCGTTCTGGGTGTTGGGCGATATCCTTTTTTATTCATGTCTATTTACGTATCTTGGTCATATTTGTAGTAACTTACGACTCGGATCTGTTTACTAACATTATTCATTTTACTACATTAATATTGTATTTTACCATGTCATACGTATACAGACAGCATCAGTGTAGTTAAATGAAACTTTTTGTTTTTAATTTTACTATCTTTTGTTTTCAACGAATTGTATGTTACGCTTCACTTGAGTTACTACTAGAGGTACATATGGTACAGTAGACTCTCGTTAATTCCAACCTACGATAATTCGAAACTCTATAATTCAAAGGTATCACGAGTTCCCTACAAAATCTCTTTATATTTCGAACTAAAACAATACATTTTTATACACTTGGTAATTCGAACGAAAAAATCATTGCTACGTAACAAAACGACGCGTTAATTCGAACTCATCGGCGTCAAACACTCGACAATTCAAAGTTGCCGAGAGAAAGAGACGGAAGGATTGTAAATACATTTTGAGACAAGTTCAAGTTCATTCATCGCAAATGCCTAAAAAATTAAAATTGTTATCTGTGATAATTCGAACCTCTCTATAATTCGTAATATTTTAAGAGTCCCTCGAGTTTCGAATTAACGAGAGTCGACTGTATATGTAAATCTGTACAGGTACGGTTATGCCAGAACAGGCACCCTTACTATCATCCGCAATGGTGATAAACTGGAATTATATAATTATGTAATATTTCATCGAAACTCAAACACTCAAGAGCGGGGTGTTGTTTCCGACCTATTTTTGGAAATTTGGATTTTGGGTTACTTAAATTGTGAAAGTTGAGCATATCGTATCTATCCAGTACTGTATCTTAGATCACCGATAGACGATAAGTAACTGGACAAGCCCCCCCCCCCCCCCGGACGCTAGCTTTCTACTTAAAACAATTTTCCACGTTTAATTACCATATTTTTACGTAAAAAAAAACATCCTGAAAAAATCCTTATTTCTTTAATACAGGTTATTAGTAAAGTTATTACAAAGTCTCAGTCTTCAGGACTATGTTTCCGTAATTCAATAATCATTTCTCATTCAAAGCTTCTAATGCCCATTTGCACCGTTTTCAGTTTAAGTAGGACTTAGTTAAGAAATGCTTAACTTTAAGAATTTCTTATTTATTTTGTGTGTTGCACCGTAGTGGTATAAGTAAAGCTTAGTAAAATATTTTATAAGTAAATGAAAACTTGGCAATACTGTTAAATCTAGTGAATTCCTAGTAATTTTTCATTTTTCATTTTTCATGTTTATGTACAAGGACCGGATATTATAAATATCGTTCATATCCGTCAATTCAAAGCATACTATCATTTTGTTTGTATATTTTATTTTAAGTAGAATAACAACTATTTTTCTTATTTTACATCGTAATTGTATTTTAAACAAATAATATTTTATTTCATAATTATTTTTATATTGAAACAAATAAATAAAATATAATCTATAGTTATCTAATAAATAACATTAAGAAAAATTTTATTTTGGAATTATTTTTGTATTATAATTATATTTGTATTTAAAAAAAAATAAATAAGATCTGATATAATGCAATCTTGGAAATCCAAAATCTATAATTTCCAATATATCCATATCGTCCTCCCATATTTCATTTCCACGATCCATTTTTTATTTATTATTCAAGTGAACAAAAAACTGTATATAAAATAAAATAGATATTTAACGTATCCGTGGTTTAATGTGACATAATACATAACCTCATTAACTAAAATGTGATAATATACAAATGTATACAAATGGACATAGGTATCTAGTGAGCATGTGCAAACGATTGCTTATCTTTTAAGATCAGTTTAAGCATTCACAATCGAAGGCTTAAAGTTAAGAATTGCTTTTTGCTGTTAAGAACATCTTTGCGAACGGTGCAACAAGATCGGTTGTTTTAAGAATTACTTAAAATTAAGTACTATTTAAACCATACGGTGCAAATGGGCATATGTCTAATTTTTGCATAGGTGAAAGTGTCCCAAATACCTAAACTATGTTTCTGATTATCAGTTTTGGTTATTTTATGAAAAAGACAGCAACTTTGGTGTGTTCCACTCATTTGTACGATATTGTATACTTCAGGTGCATGTGATGTTCATATAATAAGACATTTTTAATAAAAGAACCTCTATTTATGGTACAGTACATACATTGGTATACTAATGAAAGAAGGGAAGAATTACTCTTTAAAAAGTTTTTATTTGAAATACTGTGGCACCATCTATATTATTCCTACAGCTCCATACTCATAGGTACATAAAAACATACTGGTGTAGAGAAGCAAGAAAGAGCTATGTACAAAGCAAGTTAATTAATTAGATAGCTACGTGTAATAGAAATTTATCTCTTACGCTACAATGAATCTTTTCATTAAATGTGTTAAAAATTAGTTTGTTTCAGGTGATTTTTGCTAAAAAGAATAATGACTAGTCGGGGAGAATATTGGGTGTGTATATGGTAAGTTTTTTAATTTATTCCTGTTTGAACCGGAAGTATTTGTTTGACTTTGTGCTTTGTATACAAGAGTTTACTTAACGACAAAATGTCAGGGTATAGACTATAGAGAATACAGAGAGAAGGTGGACGTATTGTGTTAATAATAAAATGTATTACTTGCAGTAGCAGATTTCTTTATATTTAAATTTTGATCATATTAGTTGATCGCTCATCAATATTATATTTATTTAATTTTAACCACAGACCAATTTATAATTACTGTTGGAAGTTACTAACACTCTTGAAATATATTTCTACGTATGATGCAAATATTTTTTCATGGCGAAACAATATTACACATTTTGAAGTGTGTATTTGTTACTTTTTAGGAATAGTATTCTAAGAGAAATCCATAAAAACTCTATAGTCTTCAATCATAAGATTTTCCAAAGTTCCTGTCTAAATTGTTGCTTTGATATTTTTATAATTTGCTCGGGAAACATTTGAAAGGAGGTGTACCAGGTATTTGGACCTCGTTGTATTATAAATGAATAATATAACAGTTGGTACAGAAAGAATTTTATGACTTTTTATTTAGTAGCAGGCAATTTGGAAAACAATATCGTTGTAGCTGAAGCTTCGGAGTGTAGTAATTTCCAATAAAAAAAACTTAGTCTGCCACTAACAATAAGATACGTCTATGAACCGGTACCGCCTAATCTAATTTGTTAATTTCATAAAACATCAATTTCTTAAGAAGCGTAATAAAGCTGAATCTCACCTTTACTCATTATACTGAATTTTAGTAGGTACGAATATTCGAAGTTTTGTAAACAATAGTAAGGGATAAAAATTAAAATAATCATGAATTGGTAAAAGTTTTCTTCTAAATCTTTTCAATATTTTTGTCGCCAGGCGCAGACTTTTCGATTAACTATACGTACCTACCTATAAAAGCTTTTTCTAACCAACTTTTTAATGAACACCATGTACCCAGTTTATAAATTATACACCTAAGTGATGCACCAAACATGGTAGTTTTCAGTACAAGCAGCGTCTGTTTGTCTGTTCGCTTTAATTCATTTTTAAAGTAGGTAAGTACTGTTACGTATAATATATTGCTTGCAGGATGTAAAAAAATACCAGCCCACATTAAAAGGTAATTTCAAATGTTTTTTCCCATTTTTTAATTTTTTCTTTAAAAATTTAACAAGAATCTACTAAATCACTTAATTAAACCGGAAATTACTTATTTGAAATAAAATGTTTGTAGTTTCTACAACTTCCGTTATTTTAAGCTACATTTGAGCATTGTGAATATACATGAACGGAAGATCCATCAAGCGTCAGTACGTCAGTCGCATTAATTTGTTTTCTTTCATAAAATTTTAAGTACCTATACTAATAAGTAGCTTCGAAAATGGAATCAGTCTAAACTTTCTATAATAGCAATCTTTTTTATATTACCATAATATTATTTTGCTATCTCTTGCTTTTAAAACTAGAAAAGAACATAAATATGTGAATATGATTAACAAAGAAATTAAAATTATTCATCATAAAAATTTACTGAATACCTAATAGATGGCCAAAAATACAAAATTCATGCGGAAAACTTTACTAGAAAAAGTGAAAGAGGATCGTTTTATTAAAAATCACAAAGTAATTGAAAAAATTATCAAATTATCAAACTAGCCAGGAGTCTTGCCACTAGACCAACGATCCTCTGTTCAACAGCCGCCCCAATCCGATAACCATTCAACCACCTATGTGTATTGGTAATCTCTCTAATGAGAGAAATAGTTACTATATTTCAATTTCAAATATTATCGAGTGCTTGTGAAACATTACTACGTATGACGAAATTTTGTTCACATTTAAACATACGCAGTATTCATATGTTCACTTATCGTTCAGTTACCGGGAGATCCTGGGTTCGATTCCCAGCCGATTCAGTTTGATAATTTTTTCTATCACTTTGTGATTATTAATTTACATTTGGATTTTGGTCATACTAACCAAAGAAATCGAGTGCTTAAAGTTTCAGACATGTAAGAGTACGCAGAATTTAAATAGGTTTTTATTTTGTCTATGAATACCGTGAATATCGAATTTAATAATTTATAGGGATTAGCACGATACCTATTTATAGTTGATCAAATATTCAATTCGCGTCAATTTTAATTTAGTTATTTTGTGAAATCAATTAAGGTACCTCAAATCAAACAAATGTTATAAAAATTGCCATTTTTTCAATAGAGTATACTGTGTCTTTAGTTCATTCAAAAGGTAAGATAATTTCCTTTGTAGATCCTAAAGACATTTTATTTTTATTTGAATTTCATCTATAAACTCAAAGATATAATTAATTTTTAATTGTTAACGTTTAACTGACAAAAACAGATTCTTATAAGAGTACGCACCCTAAAAGCTGATAAGAGTACGCACGTTTCTATTAAAATTTATATTTATTTTTAAAAGGGTTTTTGAAAGATGAGTCATCAACGGAAATTCAATAGGGAACTGATATTTACAGAAAGTATTTTGAAAAATATCCAAGAAAAAATAAAAAAAAAAGAAACAAAAGAGCTATAACAAAAAAATGGGTATAGCGGAATGCACTCTTAGAAAGAGACTTAGAAACGTTCCATCCTCCCTTGGGAGATACAAAAGAACATTTTGAGAAATTATGAAGCAACAATTGGCTGAACATATTTCTCGAATTAGATATTATGTTTTATAGAATAACGTTATAGCAAGGTTAGAATAAACTGCATCTGGACATGCTGTATCAAATAATATGCCACATAGGCTTAATGACAAGAAGAAAAATAGCAGGAAAAACCAGGGTAGTAGATTTTTGTAAAAGACATTTAATTTAATTTTTCGTCGACCAGAAAAATATTCATTAGCGAGGATAATGAATTTCAGTTAGACACAAGCAAATAGATTTTTTCACAATTTAGAAACACTTTATTCGAAGTATCACTTTGATGCTTCCCAATATATATATGGATATGATAAGTGTTACTCCCAACAAAATTTCTAAAATGTATAAAATTAAGGGAAGAGCATTCATTTTAAAAATTTATTTGTGAAAATTGTTAATGCGTACTCTTAAAATAACCTATGTGTACTCTTAAAAGCAAGTGCTTGTAAGAGTACGTTTTTGCAAGTTAGAAAAAAAACATTTTTTTTCCTATTAAAATTTTAAAATTATGATTTTTTATCATTAGTGATAAGTTTAATAGAATGTTCTTTTTGTAACACAACTATTTTATTCTTACTTAAATTAGAAATAAAGGCGCTACGTAAATTTAAAAATTAAGTGCGTACTCTTATCTGCCTTTAGCCTAAATGCGGACAAAAGTTCGTCATACGTATAGTAATGTTTCACAAGCACTAGATAATATTTGAAATTAAATATAGAATCGTTTTGTTCAATAAATACAATGTAAGTAAGAGTAAATAACCTGAAACCTGTGTCACATAAATGGGCTGCCAAATCTAGAACAATGAAAAAAAAATTATTAGCAAAAAAATAGTATTAACTCATTCGAAATTTTTACAATGCCACATGTATACTTAAAATCAGAAAGACATAGCAAACCAAGAGACATTTATTTCAGTGACCATATTCCATATATTTTTCAAAAACGGAAAACTTGAAACTGAGATTGAAAACTATTTGTAAGTGGGTTCGTACAACGAGCACAACAATGAAATCACAACGAAAAAGCTAAATGTATATAAAATAACATTGTCAAGATGATAAATTGCTTACAAGAAAGCTTATTTTTTGAAACGATCAAACTGGAGAGCATAGTGGAAAGACGAGCGCTTGTAGTGCACACTGCAACAAAATTTATTGCCTTACACAACCAAGCAAAACACAAGTATCACCAAATCACTATCCACATGAACAAAAAGCTCTGAGATTGTTTATGGAGAACATAACACTTTAGAGTAGTATATAGGTTACTAAATGTATTTTTCTACTAACTATTTCTCTGTGAACGAGTTGTTATTAAGTATTATTGGCCGAATACCGAATAATGAAAAACCATTCGGCCGAATGCTGAATAGTGGAAACAAGTTCTAACTGTATTTATTTAATGTAGACATAAAAATTATGCATACTTTAAATATAATTCTCTCTTAGCTATTACGTAATATGTAGGTATTTAACTGAAAACAGAGTATTGTCATACAATCATACTCAGAAAACGTAATTGCTTATGTCCATATAAGAGATATTTTTTGATGCTGATAATAAAAATTTTGATGTTTTTACCAAAAAATAATTTAACACTTTAAAATATTTATACGTAGGAAAATTTTAACTTTGAAAAGGCAAAATTAGGTAAATATAAGTTTGGCAACTCTTTATTATCCTGCGATTTATAAGGCCCGATTTACGTTAACGCCCCGCTCTCGGTACGATATCACTCCGCTCCCGGTTCGGTGTAATATTCTTACACAATAAACAATGAGTGTATTCACATCATCGCTCTGATATCGGTCCGATGTCAGTCACGGTTCGCTCTCGCTCCAATGTCACTCCAATATCAATACCACTCAGGCAATATTTTATCGGAGCGATATCAGAGTTGTTATGGCTTGTACCTATAGTGTAAATACTTTTTCGATTCCACTCCACTCCGCTTGCATTCAGTTGTTATGAAAAGATATTTGTATCACACTGAGGCCGAACTGGGAGCGTACCCAGAGCAATATTATAATGTCAATAGAGAATGAATAGGTACCAGAATGATATCAGCACTGTAATGTGAACACGACAAGATTATATCGAATCGGGAACGTAGTGATATCGTACCGAGAGCGGAGCGTCTATGCAAATCGGGCCTTATTCTGAATGCATCCAGTTCATGTCAGTCAAAACTTTCAGTCTGTCTTTCTTTGCAATTCTTATACAACTAATTACAAGATAGATAATATATTAATTATGTCAATATTTTAACTCCAAAAACGTATTTTTAGAATGAATCCATTGGACAATAAAAAATTGTCAGACTATATGAATCAAATGTTTTTCCCCGAGCTCAAATAATTAATTGTTGACAAAAGTAAATACAAATACTTATCTATCAGTTACGTCTATACCTCGTTATATTAAACTGGTTATAAAAATAAAATGATTTAATCAATTTAAAACTAAAAAAAATAAATAAATAAATAAAAAATATTACCCACTTTATCTTAATGTCACTTTGCAGTTAAATTTTTTATTGGATTGGTGAAGCAGCCAGGTAAAATGCATTTTCTTAATAATATAAAACATATTTATTATTGCAGGTACAGGAAGTGGTTGCCAGTTGGTTATATCACACCATTGGGTGACATACTGTTCTCTGTCGGTGGTACATAGTACCAGAGTACTAAAGCACCAGTCGCGCCACTAGGTATTATAGTGTAGGTTTAACTTAAATTTATATTGGACCATTACTGGATTATTATTAGCGTGAAAGTAGGACAGAATATGTTATACTATGCATTTTAAATTTTTTATATTGTATTTGCCTGGCATAATAATGTCCAAATTGCAGCAACTACCACTTACCTGTATATGTAAGCATTACTGATTACTACCTTATACCGTTTTGAGAATATTACAATTTCACTGTCTTGTAGCCCAATAAAAATGTGATTTAAGTTTTAAAATTTTATTGGCCAATAATTTCTAGCATTAAAGCTGCCATGAAAACCTATTATTATCTATAACTAGGTTAGTTTCCGCAAGACTGGATTTTAGTTCAGTAATTCAAACATTAGTGTACTATTAGTGACAATCTTGAAACACTAGTGTTAAAAAATTTTATTTATAACAATAATGAGTTTACGGTTACCTTGATCTTTGCAATAGTTATTAAAATTTGGTAAAACGGAAAATGAAAAATTATTGCAGAAATGTCGCTCTGTTATTATCGCAGCCAATCACGCTTCTGAATAATGCATAACTTTCTCAGCAATTAATGGATATATAATAAGTATTTTCTTCAACATCAGGAGTAAAAAAAAGATTTTTAAAGTAAATCAATTTTTGCAATAATTTTAATCAAAAAACTTAAAATAAAGGTTAATTCTTTCACGAAGAATAATAAAAAAGAAAATGATAAATAAAGTTAAAACGTTATAGTGAGTTTCACACAAATATACAAGAATACATTACCTGATAGGAAATTTTCTTTAACAAGAAATTATACATACAAAAGAGAAGAAACTTTTCCTTGTTTTCCTGTTATTACTTTACTTGTGAATTCTTAGAAGTGTATTTATAGAATAACGTTAATATCAAAGAAACTCTTAGTCAATATGAAAAAAAAAAAAAAAATTACCAGAACATCATCCATTCGAAAGATTAAGTTTCGTTTTTGCTGTTGTTTTCTTTTTAAGTTTTAAATGTTCCACTTTTTATATTAATCAAAATATTTTCCAAGATTCTTTTGAATATTTGTTAAATTTTCAAATAAGATGCCAAAGTATTTTATTATTTTGTTTTTGGTTGTAAAAAAAGGATTCAAAATTTGTAATTGAAAGCATTATCTTTTTTTTGAATAATATTAGTACAAGAGTTCAAAAAACAAAAAGAGTATAACCCACCACTAATAAAACTGGCAAAACTGGACTATATTATGGATTGATTTATACTTGATAGGCAGTTTTAAGTACTACAGCTGTTAATTTTCTAAGTCATGTTTAATTGGGGTAGGATAACCAATAAAACTGCAATAAGAGAATGTGACATCATAACCCATTTCTGTTAGTAAGAGCTAAAAAAATTACTCAATTATTTTTTTTTAAACAAGCATGATACTTAAATTGTTGTTTTTTATTAAAAATTGCTTTGATCATTTTTCCCTAACTGTTCCGTCAAATACCCCATTTTAGGTCTTTTGATTGATCTTACGAAATCAGTCGAAACTCAAGTCGTATTTCTAATGGATAATCAGAAAAAGAAATAGATACCTATTTAGAAAATTATGCAAGGATAATAATATATCCTTTATCTATTAAAATAAGAAGAGTTAAAATGGTAAGTAGGTATATTCTCTATTCATAAAACCAATGTGATTGCATTTATAACTAACCAACTGGTTTATTTCTAAAAGTAAGTGGTAGATATTTCCATTTCGTTGTTAATTTCACAGTGACTTGAGTTTGATGTTCATAGTTCCGTGACACAAAATGATTGTGTTTAGGTATGCACAAAAAAGGAAATAGGTACCTTACATATATTCGCTTAACGCTGCGTTGTCGACTAATACTATTATAGTGATGTAATAACCATATGGATGAGTGGGGTGGTAACATTAGTGAAGCATTTAAAGTGTCACTTATGAAATGTTTGGTACCTTGATATATGGGTAATCATATCATAATCTTAAATAAAATACTTAAAGTATTATATAATCTGAACAAGGCTAACCAAACAAATATTTTGGAATTTCCAAAAGACTACTAGAGTGTAAAAACTGTATAGTTACTGCTAACAAATAAATTTTAATTAACTTAAAATAGTTACTCTAACAACTATTGTCTACAAAAAAGATTGATAAAACTACTGTAAGTAGGGTACCTACTTTAGTATTATTGTTATTAAAAGAAAATATTTAAAAATACTCCTGTCGCAGCATCCTGCATAACACAGCGAATTTCCGTCTAAAAAAATTAGTTTTTTTCAGAAACTACTTAGTTGACATAAAATGAATAAGAGGAAATTTCAGCAAAAAACTAACTTTTTCCACGAAAATTGCCCAAAAAACCATGTTTCCGGCATCAAACGTGTCTGGCTAACGAACTTATCTAACGGTTCGGAACTTCCAACATTTTCACCAAATTTCAAAAAAATAGGACATTTCGTTCGAGAGTTATCGTGCGGACATATATATATATAGTCATGACAGTGGCTGTAATAGCTGAATTCCATTCTGGAAATTCGCTAAAAGGAAATTCAACCTTAAACTAAGTTTAATAAATAAGTATCCATAGCTTTTTTTTAATTTCAAATATTATCGTGTGCCTGTGAAACATTACAGTATAGCACCGATAATGGAAACATCAGTTTTGGAAATTTTTTCAGAGCATCAAATTAGTCAACATCAGTTTTGGAAAGTTGCATCAAAAATGTCAAGTATTTAATATTTATGTACTTGACATTTTTGATGCAACTTTCCAAAAGTGATGTTGACTAATTTGATGCTCTCAAAAAATTTCCAAAACTGATGTTTCCATTATGGGTGCTATACTGTATTAATGTATGGCAAAGGGCGAACTATTTTTATATTTTAACAAAGGTTAATATTCATAATTTTTATGCTCAGCTAAAACTTAAACACTCGATTCTTCTTTGGTATGTATGACCAAATCATTATGTTAATTAAATTTCAAATATAGCAACTGAAAAATTATCAAACTGGATCGACTGGAACTCAAACCCGGATCTCTTGGTAATCAGCCAAACGCCTTACTTTCCCAGTATGATGAATTTTCTGTCACTATATAAAATTTAATTAAATATCCATAATGTTCATTTTTTCCTCAAAACATTTAGTTTTTATTTATTTTTTTTATTAAATTGATGATTTTAACAACCTTTCAATTTATCTCTTTTAATTTTTTTTTAATATAAAACCTTTATAGAATTATTCTATTCATTTTTTAAGAAAATAGAAACCTTATAAGTTAATTCTTCATAGGTCAACCAACAATATTCATAAATTTCGTTTCGTTTCTTAGTTCACCTATACTTACTGTCATTTAATACTTTTAACAATTTCCATAAATTTTCCAATTGATTTTTCATATACTATAACATACACTCTTTATAGCGAGCTTGATAGCAAATAAAGTATAACTATATTTTTTTGTGTTACTGACTTATACGTACATACAAGAACTAAATCACATTTAATTTTAATTCATTTTGCCTTAAGATATAATTTCATGAACAATTTTGTTTAAATGTAGTCAACCACATTGTAGTGGTATAGCCAACCATCATCATTATTAATATGGATTCTGGGGAAAATTTTGTTATTATTCATTTTCTCAGTTGGTAAAGATTTCAACGAAAACAATCACTGGAATACTATTTCAACTGCTTTTTTTCAAAATCTAGACCAATATTGTTTGTTTAATTTTGGTATAATGAATACCCTATATATTTTCCAATCAAAACAGTGAGTAGGTCTAATTTACAGAACTGAAGAAAGTCACCCAAATATTCTATCAACTTGTCTAGTTAACGAATGACAAACGGTTGATCAATATTAAAACGAACAAAATGCAAATAACTTGGCTTCTTTAAGAGAGAGTTATCAATTTCTCACCAAAGAAACTCTATCGTTCATAAAATTCTTTTATACACATTGATTGGGCCTCAGCAAAATTTAATATTGCTGTCTGCGTCACCAATGAAAAAGTTTTTTTTGGTCAAAATCAGCACTCACAGTCAAAAAATTAGTGTTAAAATTAACACATTTCACATGTCCAGAATGGTCCACTCAATTTTTTGTGTTACTTTAACACAAAACATATGTGTCAAATCATTACACAAGATTTGTGTCAATGATTTAGCACACAAGAGGACATACATTTTGTGTTAATTTTTCAGATTTATCAGAGTTAGTTGTTAAACTTTTTTATTCAATATTTTACTTTCACTGCAGCTTAAAATATTTGAAAATCGTCAAAAATTATAACGATTCTGTTCATATATTATTATAAATGAGACTCAAAAGACGCAAAGTCAGTCCTTTGTAAAAATTCTTACTTGTTTCCATATCTATCTACCAAAACATATATAAAAAAAAAGATGAGAATAATTTTTCTTACTAAACAAAACCTAAAAATTATAAGTTTTTTCAGTTATTGACGAATATAGTTTTATTAAGCGTTTAAAAATGAAACAATTCTCTTACATTTTTAAACGTTTAATAAAACTATATTCGTCAATAACTGAAAAAACATATAATTTTTTGGTTTTGTTTAATAATAAGAACTACTCTCATCTTTTTTATTATATATATTTTGGTAGATATATATTCATATCTAACGTAACAGGTGACTAGTTTTGTGTTCGTATGACAATTTTTATGTTGAAATATACAAAAAAGCGTACTTATAACATTTATTTTGCTTTACACAAAGATTGTGTTACTCTTTTGTTGTTTAAAACAGATTAACCTTTTTATTCTGTTAAATCGAAATTTGTGTTAATACTTTCATTTAACACAAACACTAAATGTTACATTAACGCAGGGTTGTGTTACTTATTTAACACAAAAATTTTAACCACTAGTTTTTTTTTTCTACGCAGAAAACAAATTTTTTTATTGTGCTGTTAATGAAAAAAAAAATAAAACTCAAAGCTCTAATATTATTTTCGTTTTACGATTATGTTTATCCATGTTTGCCGACGAGATACGAGGTCGGTATAGTAATATTATTTTTGTTATTTAAAATTATAATGAAAGAATATTACATGATAACAAATTTCATTATTGGGAGACAAACTTAGAAGACGTAATAAAGATATTCCATCATCTTTTGCTTTGCTGTTTCGTTTCTCTACTTTTTTTTATTCTCTACAACTACAAAGCTACCGCAGTAAATAAGTTAGGTTATCCCCACCTATATCCAGTTACCTGTTTTATGGATAAATATAAAGAAAAAATATGTAATTTTTAAGCCTTTCTATTATCCTACTTTTATTATTTTTATTTTCGTATAGAAGAGTGAAAAGTACAAAGAAAATATATTAAAATTATAAAAAAATGTCTCAATTAATTTAAAATATGAAATGCAAACCTACCTATACCCAACTGAATATATATTATAGATTTAATATATTGATTTCTTGGGCTTTTAGTGGCAACTGCAACTGATTAAAAATATCTCCGACATAACATTCGCGATATGTGGAAGTATCGTATACTTAGTAGTTGCATACAACCACATTATAAGATTTTAAAACGGAAAGTGCCCATACTCTTGCCTCATTCCGGATTTCCTTGTAAGTAAATTCTACTTTCTGCTTAACACATCATTTCTAATTTCTTGAAGCTCATATTTCGTGTATTTTTGTAGGTGCCACAATTTTGATTTTATGATTAAATAGGGATACGTGGGGGAAAAAAGTTCGAAAGACACTACTTTGAAATCATATGCAGCACGGAACTGTGCCGAATTCGTCTCATCATTGCCTTAAGCCGGTTCTACATGATGCTACGAACGTTTCTTCCAACGTTCGATCGAACGTTTGATGCAAATAAGTTCAATAGTTGGTGCTGTGAATGTTCCTGCTACACGGTGAATCGAATGTTTGATCCAATACATATGATGATGTGTTGGCTACAAACGTTTATTCAGTGGACGAAGATGTCATCTGTCTAATGTTATCTCTAATGTTATACACTGATGTTGTCTCGCTTTATCTGAACCAGTCGTGTAGCCGTTGAGTCGAATCAACGAACATTGTCCTTCAAACGTTGAAAGCATCCCTTTGACTCTGTGCAAGAATACCAACATCAGCTGGAACATGGCCAAATGCGAATGTTTGACGTTCGACATTGGACGCTCGTGGGTTCAAACAACGGCCACACGATGCGACGAATCACTAAACGTCCAGTGTTGAAAGGTATTCGTAGCATCGTGTCGAACCAGCTTTATTTATATATTACACAGACGGCTACGTTGCAGTAACATTCGGGAGAACTACTACTTACTTTTGGTCTCCGTTTTTGTACTTACGCTAATTGTGCAGCCCGGCGACAAAATAATCGCTGTTAAATCTATCTGTATGTTATCATCTTACATAAAGTAAGTTATATGTTGGCTTGTATATAGCAAACTTAAAAATAAGCTTTATTTTAAATTTTACAAAAAATATCAATCCAACAAACGGTGTATTTTCCTTAGAATAAAAATCAAAATTCATTTCCGAAAAATTTAATTTGGATTCAGTCATCTGCTGACTGAATTATTACAAATATTATTCAGCAGTTTACTATATTGATACCAAAAATAGCGAATAACAAAAAGTACCTACATATTTATAATAAACATGTATAATTGTATCATAACTCGACACGCTCGCGGTCGTTGCTATTGTATAATACGCGCACATGTTGCATAAATCCATTTTTTATTATTAGCGGTCAACAACTGTTTCCTGATTCGGTTCCGTTTGCCGCTCTGGCGCCCTTCCCAGCGGCACGGCGTAACATTTACCACCTCCGCCCATGTATTGATTCCACTGTGGACATTTTATGGTACCTATACATGTATTGGTAATTATACAATCTGATCGACAAACGGATGAGACGAATAAAAATTATTTTTTTTATTAAAAACAAATGAAATAACAATTGCAAATACACTGGTTTCTCGTTGTAAGCAACATCAAAAATGAAACAGAATCATATGCCTTACTCTTTTCATGTAGGGGAGACTGGGGTAAAGTGGCCCCACTAAGACAAAATGTTGTTCAGTTTATTTATTTGAAAAGAAATACAGATTAATAAGTATTTAGCATATAGTTGCTTTAGTGCAGAACCAATAACCATCAATATATCAACAATATCTTGAAAGGTATTTTTGCAATTTTTGTTTTTCGCAACATGTGCAAAGTGACCACTTTACCCCACTATGTTGGGTACCAATTTTAACCCGAAAAGGAATCTTGAAGTAATAAACATGTTTATATACAAAATCAAACTACGTTTGTACCATTAATTATTATATATCAACGGACGGACAGACGGACGGACATTGAAATCTCATCATAAGGGTTTCTTTTTCATGTTGTTTCTCGGAACCCTAAAAACTGATTTCAGGCAATTCTTTTGTTTATAAAATATAAAGAACTAAATAGAAGTTCTGAATTTTATAATAGGTTAAAATATTTTAAGAATTCAATTTGAGCAGCGATCGGAGACACTGATCAATTTGCCCCATTATAAGCCTGGTCAATTTACGCCGCTAGACGCCATTTCGGCAAACCAGAACTAATTTGAAGAAAGAATTTTCTGATAACTATATTATTTTAAAGGTAATTAGACAGGGTTTTTAGCTATCCCAATTAAAAAATTGTGTTCGTAATTAATAAAAAAGTAATGAGAATACAACTTGAAACCTACTTTACATCAACACTCGAAAATTCAGAAAATTCGTTATAATTCATACAATCTGGGAAACTGATTATTGACGTTTTAATAGAATACTAGTGGCTTGTCTACAAGCTAGTATTCAACTTCGCCACAAGATTGGAGAGGTTTCCGATGAGTAAAGGCCAATGGCCACTTTACCTCCACTGGCCACTTTACCCCAGTCTCCCCTATATACGAATTTTATTATCTAAAAAGAGTAAGATATATGTTTCTGTTTCAAGTTGCTTATAACGAGAAATCACTGTATTTGTCCGTAAGAGTGTGTGATATGATATCGTTGTAAACGGTTACAAATAATATTATTTTAGGCAGCTTAATTTTAAATAAATAAACATTTGCAATATTAAAATACACCTATCTCTAGGTAAGGGTATTCAGATACGTTGTTTGACATTTCAACAGGCTATATTTTCCGATTATAAATATCTTGACCTTTTTGTTTAGATTTTTAATATTTTCACACATATTTTGATCTTCGGAATTTTCCACTAGATAATAATAATAATATAATAAATAATAGGTTTTAATATCTATTCTTCAGATATCTTTATTCTATACAGACGCCACCCACATCATTTTTTATACTATATTGATACACACTACAATCACATTAAAATTGGATAAGTTCGTCAGCCAGATATGTATGATTTTTTGTTATTTTTCGCCATTTTTAGTAGTTTCCTGCAAAGATTCGCCATAATTCAACAATTCTTTTAATTTTTAGTGTTACAAACCAAGTGTTCAAAACGGAACACTTATGCAATAACTTCGATGTCTTTCCGAGTGTCACAGGCAATTTCCTCTGAAACCATTCGACACGAAAATTTGAAACTTAGCACGGAGATAGAGTGTGATAGTCTAATTCGAGATGTGAAGTTGAGTATCGATTCTGGGGGTTAATTTTACGAAATATTTTCCCAAGAACACGGAGTAGCATATCAAACGAAAAAAGCCCGAATCCAGTGATATATATATATATATATATATATATATATATATATATATATATATATATATATATATATATATATACACATACATGATTTTTGGGGCATCTTTCGTGAAAAGAATTAGTTTTTTGCCAAAATTTCCCCTTATTCAAAAGTTTTGGTGAAATTTTTTTACACCATTGGAAAGAGGAGAAAAAATTACATAAAAAGGTCTTTAAACTACTATTCTATGTCAACTAGTTTCCAAGAACAACTAACTTTTATAATTGGAAATCCGTTATGTCATGCAGGATGCTGCGACAGGAGTATTTTTTCTTTTTTCCCCAACCCTGGTGACCAGAAGGAGTGCTCAGAAAAATTTGAAAAAATTCATGAGCATTAAGAATGGGGTGTAAATTGAGCTAATTGAAACTGAAGCAAACCTGAATTTCCTTGCACAACTTCCTTGGTATGTAAAAAAAAAAAGTTGATGACATATTTTGCTTTGATCAAGATGTTGTTAATAAATAATAATATTATGTTAAACGGGTATTTTGGTAATTTTCTTGGAAAGTGACTTTTAGAAATTAAAGAAGAAATAAGAAATAACTGATAAATCTATACATGAAAGATATATTACAATCTGCACCAGGGCACCTGAATATTATGTAATAATAATTGTAAAAATTTGTTAGGTATTTGGAACTGTCGAATGACGGTGTCAAATCTTGTTGAAAAATCAGACTCTTCTAAAAGTGCATTTGCTCGAATGCCATTTATGAGCTGAATTTTGTAGATCTGAAAATACATACAATTGATTTAATTTTTCCATTCATTTACAGTTCTCCAGTAATCTTATGACGTTTGCTATTTAAATTTGACGTTTGTATACTCTAAGTTGTAATATTCACTAACTCATTCACGCATTTCTTCATATTTTTACATTTAACTATTTTACAGATGTAAAATTTTCTCTTTTTGAACAAAATTCCTTTGCTTCAGACTTGGGTCAACCCAAATGCAAGTAGTTCTGATATTTATCGCTTTTTTTCTTAATATAGTACTGATTACTATATTAAAACGAATATTAATGCACTTTTTCGTCAGCCATTTTTCTTAAGTTCTGCCTATTTCACAGATTCCAATATCCATAGAAATAATAAAATTCAAGCTATTTACAAAATTGACAATATTTAAAAAATTTTCTGATTTAATATTATCTAATACAATTTTTATAATGAAATTAGTACTGCTAATAAAATTTATTATTATTAAAAATGAAGACGACCCATAGTATATTTACTTCATTTAATAAATATCACTGTTCATTTCTGATAAATGTAAACAGACCAAGACAACTATACGGTTTTTCGAAATCGAAAAGATGGTTTACATTAGAAATGAAATTTATTCATTAAGAAAAATATTTTATTCACTTTTAAATCCTGTTACAACAAATTCATAAAATCAACTGATTGTACGGAACACTGTTAGTGTAAGTACAACTTTCACTTGACGAGTTGTTTCTTACAGTTTCGAAAATAACATAAAAATTAACCTAGTATAAGTTTTTGAACTATTGTTCTAAGTGAATTAGTTTTTGAGAAAATTTAAGAAATTTGTTAATTTCTTTACGGTAAATGCTTTATCTGTTTTTATCATTATAAACCAGTGGCTTCTAAATAGTGATCTCAGAGGCTAAATATTAATTTTTTCCAAAACTAGTATAAAACAAAACAAAAAAAAATATTGACGATTTTTCGTTCATTTTTTCAGGGCCTATCATTAGTTTTAAGTAGGGGCAGGCGTTGACTCACCCTGTATATAACATATGGTACATAGTAAAATACCTTGTCTATCAATACAAACTTTGAATATTTATTGATGCTTTAACACGTCAACTTTGCTTTGTTGATTCAGTGTTCTCAGTAGATATATAACTTTAAACTTTTACATATGTGGAGTACACTTTTTGTTTGTTATTGAATCGACTATCAATAAAAAGAGATGAAAGATTTTATCAATATTTCACTATAACGACAAATTGTCAAGTTTTTCTGGATTAAGAATTTTTTATTGTTGTTTCGAACAAAAATGTGTGTATAGGCCAGATCAACTAAGCATGGTCTAACGTCATCAGCAAATAAAGCAAAATTAGACGCGTTAAAAAGTTATTATAATTACTCTGATATTTAAGTAACAAAAGGAGACAAAAAGCTAGATTCGCCTAATTTTGCTTCATTTGTTGCATTTGTTTGATATAACGTCAGACCATTTTTATTTGATTTGGCCTATACATAAAAAAATCATCTGTTTTATTTTCTTCTATCTTACAATATGTGTTACAAGAACTCTTCCTACTCCCCCCCCCCCCTAAGATATTTTAAGGATACATTTTGATATATAATAAATCTTACATGATTGTATCTGGATTTAATTTCAATAAAAGCTATATGAAGCTAGTACCTCTGACAGTTAGTTCTATACATTTGAAGACCGTCATGATAAAAGAGAGACATCAATTTGAGAAATTCAAAATATCGTAATAGTTAAAAGTATTGGTAAGGTGGCTAAAAGTGCTAGGTTACTGTTACTTGGACTATAGTGAGTCAAACTTCAATTCTTGCGATCGACTATAATACTCGAGAAGTATTTCTTGTACTTTTTTCACTAGCTCAGATGAGTATTCAGCTCAGGTAGTCACTAGCGTTTGTTTCACCATACATCCATTGCTCAATTTATTACACTTTCATATTACAGATTTTATTACACTCTCACATAGAGCTACTCTCGCTATAGAAGGTTTTACTTTAAAAATTAACCCTCAAGCTCATGACTCAATTTTTTTACCTTCAAACTCATGACTGAGGTTCAAATGCACTCCATTATTTTCTTGATAATAAGTCGGATCTATGACTAATAAACTGACATTATCGTATACTATTCTCTTCCTTTTTTCATGAGGAAGAGAATGATATACATAGAATCTAATTTTAAGCAAATTCAGGTCATAAAAAACCCATTAGAACACTAAAAACCGGAAAAAATCAGCAGAAAGCTCATTTTTCAAATAAAAATTTGTAACTTTACAAGCGCTCAAGCAATTTTAAAATTCTCAACGGCGTTTTGAAGAGGAGATTTCTGGCTATAGAAAAAAAATTACGGTCACTTTATTCTATTAAAAAAGTATATTTATTTAGACACTTAAAAATGACAAACATTAGTAAATTAAAAATTATGTTTTAAAGAATTTTTTTATTATAAATTGATACAAAACGTTGAAGTAACTCAACAGGATAAGCTATTATACAAAAATTTAGTCAATTACCACACAACAGGTGCAAAATAGGAGTTTGTGCTCTTCGCATATGGCTCGATGACACTTAACAAAATGAGAATGGCCTTTGCGATCTTTTTGATCTCAGACACAGGCTGCACCTTGCCTATCTCTTATCAACCTGGCAATATATAAATAATTTATTTAAAAAATATACATGAATTGATGATTACATATAAAATATAAAATAAACTTACTGTCACAAAAGTTGAACGTAAACTCACGACTGGGGTTCATACACACCCCATACAGAATTTGTAAACACACTGCGTAACCACTAACCAACAACTAGAAGTGCGACCGACCTGACACTACTCAGAGACCTTCGAACTAAATTATGGTTCGCACCGGGAGTCGGTACTATTGCTCGCTAGTTCAGGAGCCTAGTCTAAAATTTGCGTAGGGTGCGTCTGGACCCCAGTCATAAGCTTGAGGGTTAAAGCAAGAAATAATTTCGGTTCCTGTGAGTTAGGTATTATGAACTTTCTTCGATCATATTTACTGATGTATCGTGAGAGCTCCTTTAAAAAGACATGTGATTACAATTGTACCAAAATTCTTTTCATGATTCTACACCGAATAGTAACTTAAACAGCAACTGACAATTTTATCAAATAACTTCACTAATGTCTACGTAATTTTCCTTACCTACAATCATTCTATGAACTTCCACTACTTTCTATGGCTCAGCACTGTTCATGTATATAGTTACCATATCTGACCCATTTTTGTACACGGAAGCTTTTATCGCCGAAAACATTATTTTTATATTATTTGAATATTTTTATTACAACATTTGCTGAATTTTATATTTTTACAATGATTTTATCATGAGCCATATGCAACGTGAGCAAGAACGGTGATATGTCTATCTGTCCGTGTCACTTATTATCATTTTATGTAATGTAAAAAAATTGTCATCTTTTTTCCACTCTATATATTTTCATATAATAATGGCGGTATTAAATCATCTTATCTTATTGTGTGCTATATTTTTTAAGTATTAATAATAATTTAGTATCTTGATCGATAAACAGAAATAGCTTTAAAATGGGTAAAAGCACATCGTTAAGTTATTTAAAATAATATATATCGTCCTAAGAGATTATAAAAAGTAAACGATCGATTATAAATATTTTATTCAAATCATAGATTGTTCACGATACGACAGGTATCTTTACGCCTATAACTTTATTTTATTATTGACAGGACGAAATAAGAGGCAGAGTAATCAATATTGAAGATGGTCATGAAATAAAAAGATGGAGTATTCGATTTCAATTTTACTATTAACCCTTTATAGAACGTAACATTTTATTTTTTATTTTTAACTCGACAATTCCCAGAGTTATTTGGAGGTGACAGATGTTTTCAATTTTTTTCAACGATAAGATAATTAAATCTTTACGTTCTGTTACCACCATTAGAAGGCTAGTAGATGACTTTATATTTCTTTCTTGTGACAACTCTATACTATAAGTTAAACAAGCAAATTAATACAGTTTACAGTTAAAAATGTCTGTCACCTACAGGTGACACTGGGAATTGCCGAATGAAGGAAAACTTAATTTAATTAAATTAACATCAGTCTATGGAGCTAGGAAAAAATACTAAAAATATTGTAATTACTTGTAATAAGGCTGTAACGAGTGGTCAATTATAATGTCACCTAACGTAAGAAATCAATTGTATGTGCATGCACGGTGGGAAATATATTGACCACTTAATTGTAAATGAACTTTGTAGATGTTTTCTACCAACTAAAAATTAAATAAAATCAATTCATTGTTAAAATGTTGTATTATATTTTTTATAGAAAAAATACAAATAGTCGGTGGCAAATATTATACTTGCCACTTTTATTGGTTTTCGTCATAATTCACGCGACAAGTTTTAACTTGAATGAAAATGTTGAATGCATATTGGTCACCGTTTACATACGTAATGAAATAAGTCCATAAAGATTATTTTAGATCGAAACTAACAAAGAAAATTATCTTTATTTGTAGTGGCATTAATATTTGTCACCTTCCTATAAAGGGTTAATGTTTTTTAATATATCCCTACTAGCTCTAGCCCGCAATTTCGCATACATAAAATTATTTTAATTAAGGAACAGATAATACAAAACCAATTCCTTATAGCTCTTCGGCGTGCTAACCGAATAATATTAAATTAGCCACTTTCATATATCAAATTTTGAGATCTTTTCGTAGATAACTAGGTATATCTCATTTCAGATACAATTGGTCATGAGTTTTCGTTAAAAAATTAAATAATTTTTATATTCGAAACAAATCAATCGTCTATTCTTTTCTAAAAATAAACTGCAAATTTAAAATTTACATAAATGCAATAATAAAAGAGATAAAGCCAAGAAAACGGAAATTATTTAAATTCAAAGTGACGAAGAATGGTTAAATTTAACTGAAATGAACCATATATTGATACATAAATTCAGTATACAAAAACTAAAAAAAATTTCGAAATTTTTTTTCTTACAATTATTGTAGTGGTATCTAGAACACTGTTATCTGAACATTATTTTGAATGAACGCATAGTTTAGCCATAAGAGAAATTGCAACACTCAAAAAAGTCAGCCTGCTTAATATTTTTAAAGGTTATCCCGCACATTCATATGCGAGTAACTATAATAACTTAAGAATATACCGCTAATTTTCCTTCAATTTTTAATGACATTAGACCCAACTTTAGTTTATTTCACCTATACCAACTTGCAATCAACCGAGAGTGCTATGATAACAGTAACAAATGAAACAAAATTAGACGAACGACCTTAAGTTACTACTTACTATAGTTATTCTAATATAAAAATAATGAAGAAAGTTAAGAGATAAATAGTATGTTATACACCAAGGGACTAAATTGTGAGTTTTAATCACGAGTGTGAAGTTTGTTGCCAGAGGGTTTGTAAAGGCCCGAGGGCAATAAGTCACACGAGGGATGAAAAAAAAAACACTCTAGTCCTGTGGTGTATATACTATTTTTTGAAATTCCGGATAATTTAAAATTATGAAAGTTAAAATAAATTACTTAAATGTCAGTCAAATTGTATGTAATAATATTCCATCAAGTATACTTTGGATAAATCAATCGAACTGTACAATACAATATAACTGTTTGTCTTTATCTACAAGTTTCAATTTGTTTATTATTTTCAGCGCTATTTAATTTAAGTTAAATTTCTGTAAATTCGGCTTGCTGATTGGTTTAAAAGCGGGAGCAACAAAATTTTTTAGTCCCTTGGGACTAAGAGTGGCACTTTACTTCCTATTATGAGGGACATGTTGTATCTATATATCATATTCTTAATTTTCATAGTAACTAATTTCCAATATACACTGGATATACTTTGATTAATTTTATCCTGTATCTAGATACAAGCTAACGTCCTTTATGTTCGTAAATACATTTTTTCCGAATTTATGTCCAATTTATATCCAATTTATATTATATTCAAACCTTTATAAGTAGAATTTCAAATGGACATAAGAATAAAAAAATATTTTCTGAAAACAGAACTACTTAAAATTTTAATAATTAATATCTATGTCTAAATGGACATTTTACCCGTGCGTACCTTTGATCAATTTTGTGTAATAAAAAAGGGATTTATTTAGAAAAAAAAATGGGTCAAGAGCAAAACAGGCACATACAATTGGGGTTCCGCACAATGAGCGGTGAATAGACTAAATTAAATTTTTTTTTATTTATGCATAATATTTAAAAATTATTCTACTCGCAGTAATTGAAAAAATGCATGATTAAATGGATTAAATTAGAGAAACTGGATTAGATTTATATATGCCAAAAGCACTTAATACTTGGAAAAGTAGTTTTTTTAACTATTTAATCTTTTCAGAAGTTTCTCAAAATGGGGTCCAAAGTAGACGAAAAACTCTTTTTCGGGATTTTTAAAAGAAATTTTGTATAAACGAAGACCATACAAGAGTTGTAAAACTATTTGGGTAACTCTTCTGAATGGTATCTTACACGATATGTTAACTAAAACTTTTGTTTGGGCCAAAACATACCCCCCATTTTAATTTCAAAATGAATATCATCAAAACCTAACATTACCTATGCCAAATTTTAGATTCCGATACGTTACATAATCTTCGAGAAACTCCTCTGACAAATGGATGAGAACAATTTATAAGAGTTCTGTTTTTTTTTAAGGTATGGAACCTTAAAAGACACTGAACATCCAAGTAAAAGGTTATAAAAACCCTTATTTTATCAATACAATAACCATAACAATCCATCTATCTCTTTCTAATTTATGGGTAGTTATATTTTCATGTTTGTCTGACACGTATACTCGTTGATCCGTTAAAATTGAATTCGCTCATTAAAAATGTATAAGTCAATTATATTTTTTTAAATGGTATATTATTTAAATGAAACCTTTTGAGAAGGTTCCCAAGGTAACGTACTCGGGAAGGTTGGTATTTTATGTAGGTATCTATAATGCGGATGTTCATATACAGATGACTGACGAATTTATTCATTTCATTCTCGTCAGATGGAAAATTAAAAATAAAATTTTGATTTATTTTTATCACTCATTATTACACAAGAGGTTTGTATTTTTTCGAATAAATTTGGGTTTGTCTAACGAAAATTAGTTGCCTAGCAATTTAACGAGAAGAACTGTCAACTAACAAAAACGTGACAGCGAAGTTAAAGCGTTTGTGAGTTGACAGATTTTCGAGTTGAATTGCTTTTAGGCAAGAAAACACAAATTTATTCAGAAAAAATATAAAACTCAAGTGTAATACTGTAAGATAATTTAACGAATAAAATAAATTAGTATACCTAATTCATATTATTATTTAATACTATGGTTCTGAAATCAGCCAAATTTACCAATAAGAATTTTTTTTCGTTTTTATCGTGTTTACCTACAGTGAAATGATCAATTAAATGTTTTGTACTATTTTTTTCGCTGTAAAAATCTGTCCTAACTTTTTTCCATGGTAAAAGTGAAAATACCCCTGTCGCAGCATTCTGCATAACATAGCGAATTTCCGTTTATAAAAGTTAGTCTTCTTGGAAACTAGTTGACATAGAATAATAGTTTACAAACCTTTTTTGTGATTTTTTCTCCTCTTTCCAATGGTGTAAAAAATTTCACAAAAATTTTTGAATATGGGGAAATTTTGGCAAAAAACTAATTTTTGTCACGAAAATTGAAAAAAAAAACCATGTTCCGGGCAGCGGACGTGTCTGGTTAACGAACTCGTCCAACGGTTTGGGACATCCAATATTTTCACCAAATTTCATAAACATAAGACCAAAGTGAAAAATATTAATTTTTTGATTTTAGCTCACTAGAGATTTCAGAACACGCGAAACCATCAAGGTGGAATTATCTCACAGTATCAACTTTAAAGCCATTTAAATATTCAGGTAATTTTTTAATTTTTTAAGAAATTTTTTTTTTTTTGTAATCTCAGGACACGTAGAATAAATGTTTTAAATTTAGTTTTTTAATAAAATATTTATTTGTATAAATAATAATAATAATAATAAAGGTGTTTTTTTGATGTTTTTTTGATGAATCTCGCCTTGAAACTACGTTTTAAATAAAACATTAGGCCAGGCGCACATTGAACTGCGTCACGCAGTAAGCGTAGGGCAGGGCAGAGCAGAGCAGAACAGGGCAGGGCAGAACAGGAAAGCACGTGTGGTCGGGCGCACATTGAGACGCAGTTAACGTAGACAGGGCAACGCAGTTTCTATGACTTTTGTTGTAGAATGAGAAAGCACGAATTTAAAAGCAGGTCAGAGCACAGAAGCACAACTGTTTTCATTTTGACGAAATAAAACCAACTAAAACTCGAAAACGTGTTACAATGTCGCGCAGCATCGCGCAGTTTCTGTGTCACATTCACGAGTGCCACATCTGTCTCGTGCAACGCAATGTTGCTCTGCTCTGCGTTTCAATTCGCGCTCTCCCGTTCTACAACGCGAGTCACAGAAACTGCGCTGCCCTGCCTGCGTTAACTGCGTCTCAATGTGCGCCCGGCCTTATTCCTGTAAAATGATATAATTTTAACGTATTAATTTTACAAAAAATTAATTCTCCCAATATGTTTTCGTTTTTTACATTGGTTGTTTTTTGACTGATGATCAAAAGCAACCTCTGATTATAATAATTATCATTTTTAATCCTATGTGGATTTTATTTCATAATATAAATTGATAATAAAGTTGAACAGTCTCGTTCTAGTATCATTTAAAATTACCATATTTAATACAGTTTTTAGTTTTGTTTTGTTTTTTTTTTTTTTTTTTTTGTTTTGTTTTTTTTATCAGGATTTTTTAATTTACAAATATTGGTACTTATGTAGCTTATACTACTTTTTTGTTGGGAGTAGTAATTACATATCAATGATTTGATTGGTATAAATATTTTATATTATTACGTAACTAAAATAAAAATATATTAGCGTATATGCGAACACTTTTAAAAATAGCATTTGATATACATATAAATAGTTATTTAAACAAAATAATCAACGATTCTGTACCAATTAATAATTTATTGAACATAAATTGCTATTAATTTTAAAGTGAAAATTTATTTTAATTACAGATATTTAAAATAATTTTTTTTAGTTTTTAATTAAGCTATGTAGATAAAAACATTTATACTGGTACCTATGTAGGTAATGTGTTTTTTTGAAATAATATTTGAAAAATGTATTAATTTTTATATTTTAATGAAATTTTCACTAAAAATTAGTAAATTCGTTTCATTTATTATCGAAACTCCAATTTGATAATATCAGCCCGGGACTATTGATTTATAAATTTTATGTGATTACTACCAATTTGAATAATTTATTAATTTTTACTAAAATGAAATTTTTATAAATGCAATGGTGACCTATTTTCGAAAAATTTAATTGTAATTCTCAGTAATTAAAAATATTTTACATATAATATATATACACCAGAATTAAATTTGTTTTATAATTGTAATTTTTATGGCATTTCATACATAAAATATATTCTTAGTTTTTCGTTCATATGTTTGTTTATGAATAACTACTTCCAAATAGCCAGTTGTAAAATGCTAAAATTTGATATGCAGGTAATGAGCCTTGAGACAAGTCTTCATTTCCAAAAGAAACCTGTACATGAATGTACTTGAACAGATTAACTCCACGAGTTTTAAAATTCTGGAAAATTTTGGGAAAACGAAAGCAAAAGGCATTACGAAAGAATAGTTCAGTTGCATTTCAAATCCAACGGCCTGTCCAGAGGCAGTGCTAGACTAAAATTGAAAGTGGGTAAGATAATTTTTGCAAAGCCCCCTACTTTGATCTTTCAAAAAATTTATCGCTAAAACTTAGATAACTAGCAAAGAAAAACCTCTCATCAATTTCGCGATGCCTACTTTCTCTGACTTTTATTAAAAATTTCTCCCTAAAAATTAGCTGACGAGCAAAAAAGAAAAGAAACATCAACAACCACTTAATCGAGTTCTACCAGCGTTTCTATATATGCAAAGCTCAGGGTGATTGCTCATCACCCTTAGCACCACCTCTGCCGCCGCATTGAAAACACACATTAATAGGATACATAATATACTTTATTTAGTTGAGAAACTATTATTTTAGTTCTGGGTATTCGAATAGAGGTTTTCTAAGGCCTGATGTATTGATCTAACATAACATGAATACAGATAATACTGTTAGAGCTTGGACTTTGTATCTAGATACCACTGTTCTTTTTATAAAAAATGATAAAAAAATAAACAAATAGTAAGAGTTCATTTATTTGAGTACAGTGTTCTTACCGTTGCGATTATCAAAGCTCAGAATAAAGAATAAAAATTCATTACATGTTACCTAGAGCACTAACAATAACGGCCATTTATATTTTTACGATGCTATTCTAGGTATATACGTTCAATGACTAAAAACGGGCTTGTAAAGTAGCCGCATTAACTGTGCTCTGTGGTGACGTCGTTTTATTCGTTTACTGTGTGTTTTCAGTAAATGAATTTAAAATTTATATTATTTTACAACAAAAATAGTACCTCTTTTATTTTTTTAATGTTTTTTTTTTTTATCTTTGCTTTTTAATTATAATAATTTTATTTTCTATTATTTTTTTTCATATTTTCCTTTTTTTTAAGAAACAAAAAACTGTATACAAAGCTAACACGATAACAATGAGGTGCGCTTTTAAATACAATTGAAGTATACATATAAGGTAGCGGTTACACTGGATACGAATTCATCCGAAAATTCATTCGTACGAATTCATACGAGTTTATACAAATTAAACAAATGCATACATTTAGACATACGTGGTTACATTGCTTACGACTCTTTCGTACGAGCTCGTACGACTTTTTGATACGACCAAAATATTTTGTTTTTTGATGCGAATTCGTACGAAAAAAATGCAATGAATATAGAAAAAATAATTATTTTTGTTGAAGAAAGGCGGTCTTTAAGGGATCAAAAACATAAATATTATCATAATAGAAAGTTAAATAAAAAATTGTGGAATGAGAATAAAGCTAACCTAAGTTAACAAAAACATTTTAAGTATGTGTAATAAAAAATTAATTAACTGAATATTGAAGCTGAAATTCAGTAGATTTTAAAATGTAATTGAATGTGACTTGCGACATGTTCAAGTATTCTAAAAATTTCTGTTCGTCTTGAAAAATTTCCTCAAAGTAATTCCAGAACTCAGCTATTTTTGCTCTATATGAATAATAAATAATCGTTTACCCAGAATTGTCTGTTTTCTATAATTAGAAATTTTGAAAACGGTGATTCTAATAAATATGATTCGGTAACTGGATCCATTGTTTAATATCATGCAATCTGTACTAACGGTTTTCAATTTAGATTTAAATGCGAATTCGTATTACGATTCCGTATCCAATATAACCGCAGAGTCGTACGAATGAATTTCGTACGAGCTCGTACGAATCAATTTTCGTATGAATTCGTATCCAATGTAACCGCAGCCTAAGTTTTACATTACACACAAACGAAAAAGTCAGGCAAAAACCGCACAGCGGTGAGTGCGTAATTGCACGAGTGTGTAATATGCCGTACAACTAGGTTATGTATAATAGTATATTATTCAACGAGCCAGTAATGATAGCTATTACTCACGAACATGAAATTGCGACACGACCGAGCTTGCGAGGCGAGTGTTATAACACATCTAAGTGAGTAATAGCCATTGCCAGCGAGTAGAATACGATATTTTTCCTATTTGATTTAAATAAAATTGAATATAAATTTTAAATCAAATTCTTACTCTATTTCTAATTTCATTAAATGTTTGTATAATATGTATAAAACGATCAAAACAAAATATATACTATTTTGTTTACTTGCGCGTTACTAAGCAATATATATATATTAAATTAAAACTTGATACATACATTAGTCACAAAACAATCGCAAAGCCATTCAATAATAATTAATACTGTGATTACAATGGTCAAAAATGTATTGCGTAATGGTCATTCCTCCACACCTTTGAATAATGCCTAACTTTCTCAACAATTAACAGATATACAGGCTGGGAAATTTTAATCTATGCATCTAAATATCTCGCCAGAGGTGCCACCTATCAAAAAAGGACCTTTACAAAAGTTGTTAGGTACAAAGGGGGACATTAAATGTAGACCTTAAATTTGAACTTGACCTTCATTCTCAAGATCATTTTGAGGTAAAGTGTTATTTTTCAAATGGAAAGACCTATTTTTTATTTTGGATTCTGAAAGAGCGTGAAATTTGATGTCGAAAATGCCATAAACGAATTTTTTTATTATTGGGCTTAAGAGGTGTAAAGGCCACCAAAGAACAATAAAAAATTAGATTTTAAAGGAAAAATCTAACTTTAAAGTGTCGGTATCTTTTGGAGACGTAAAATTGGAGCTTCTGTTCGTTTTTAATGACCTTTGAAAGTCATTCTAAGGTCAAAATCCAGAAAAAATTAACACGAAAAAGTTATGAAAAATTAGTTTTTCATAACTAATAAATTTCTTAATTAAAAAATAAAAAATTAAAAGTCAATAAAAAAATTCGTTCATAGCATTTTCGATGTGAAATTTCACGCTCTTTCAGAATCCGAAATAAAAAATAGGTCTTTCCATTTGAAAAATACGACTTGACCTCAAAATGACCTTGAGAATGAAGGTCAAGGTCAAATTTAAGGTCACCATTTAATGTCCCCTTTTACACCTAACAACTTTTGTAAAGGTAATTTTTTGATACATGGCACGTCTGGCGAGATATTTAGATGCATAGATTAAAATGGCCCACCCTGTATAATGAGTGTGTTCTTCAACAGGAGTAGAAAAATTTAAAACATATTACTTACCTAGATAATCTAATACTTTATACAGTAATAAATAAGCAATTTCATGATAATCGTAGATAAAAATATACATACATATTTATCTAGGTTGCTGGCGGAGATATCTTATTAGGCATATCTAGATATTAGATATACATATATTAAATACACAAGAAATAAAAATTTTAATATTTTAGACATATTTTTGAGGAAAGAAAACTTTAAAAACCTAATTCCAGGGCCGGCGCAAGCTTATTTGGCGCCTTAGGCAAAATATCTTTTGGAATTATCTAATATCTATATTTGGCTATATCTAATATCTTTCGAACTTAGACATAATAACAGTTATATATAGAAGTCATATAATGAATCTTTAGCTTTTAACATGTAAAATATTAAATCAGTACTTAATGCTTATTTATTTACGATAAATTATTTATTAATAAATAATAATAAATAAAAAAGAAAACAAAGTATAACAAAACAGAAAACAAAAAGCAGAAGAATGTCTTTTTCCGACCACTTGGCCAATCTTGTAATACAGATAAACATAAACATATTTCTGAGAATTAGAGAAATGTTTAAAAGCAATTCCTGTCGTGTAATATGAAATATCGTTTGTCTACCACTTGGCTGATCAGACCTATAATTCAGATCAATATCGATACTTTTTTAAGCATTAGAGAAATGTTTAAAAACAATTCTTTAACACTGAATAGATATTTTGTAAACTGGAATCATTTCCATCATTAACTGGAATAACATTAGATCGTGTAATATGAAATGTCGTTTTCCGACCAATTGGAATGCAGACCATGACCTACTGTAGACAAACATCGACACTATTTTGAGTATGCAAAAAATATTTTAATAAAAAATCATACAAAGAGATAATTAAAAAAATGGTTGACTGACCCCTTTCTTAATATACTTTTATAGCTACAATGTTATCCATTAACCTTTTTGACATAAAAATACATAAATATTAAAATCGTTTGGAAAGTAATTTAGCTAACAAAAATACGTACAGATCTTGTAAAATTTATAATTTTTACGTGACCAGATTTTTGGCACCCCTTGATTTCTGGCGCCTTAGGCGGTCATCTAGTTCGCCTATATGGTCACGCTGGCTCCGCCTACTTTATAAAGCCAAACACATACAATTAGAAGCGACAGCAGATTTAATAGATTTTTGTGTCAATAAGTGCTTTTTCTTAATTTCTTGTACAGCTGCAATACACACAGTTTTCATCAAAAATGAAAATCCGTAAGAGAAAATTCCAATTAGAAGGAGTAATAAGAAATAAATCCGTAGATTACAAATCAAAATCTCTACGGCGATCGAATCAGTACGTATACAGGGAGAACTTTTTTATGATATACATTCAGAATGGATATACAAAGTCGTCTAAGTGAGGAAGGAATTGTAGTTTTAAGTGTTCCTTTCACGTTCAATAATATTGTGCTATCAACTTGTACTATCAATTTATTGAGGTTTTTTGAGGTAATATAATAAATTAAATTTAGTAAGTTAAATAAAAAAGATGCTGCGAGCAATATGATTATATTTAAAAAAAAAATTGTTTAAACTGGTTCAAATAAGAGCCATCATACGCTACCACAGAATATTCAGAAACAAACGTCGTATCTCTATACTAGCTTTCTCAATATGGACAATAGCTTACGTCATAAATGACCTAATTTCCCACCAGTGCAAACGCACGACATGTTACAACATAAATTTCGTATCAATGTATGCGTGTGATGTACGGTTGTATTTGTACCAACATCACACTCTGTCCGTGGAGGGAGACGACTGCAGTGTAGTGGCAGTGTATATGTATGCCAGTGAAGGGTACATGCATATTACTATACATTTATTCGCTTATTGTTGAAACTGGTTGATAACAATTGATCTGAACACGGCTACAGTTGCTGTGTGACTGACACATTTAAGCGGTATCGAACCACTCACTGGCACACTGGTATCCACAATTTTTTACAAAGACGCTTAGGTCTTGTACGCTACAATATAATAAACAAATGTAAACTTGTACAAATAAAGTGATATTGTAGAATAATAATTTTTATAGAGTCTACAGACGTTAAAATATTCACTCAATGTATATGTCGCTTTTTTGATGAGTACAATATATAGTGCCATTTTTCGGTGTATAATCTACAGGCAATCCATAATATTGTACAATTTCTAATTTTCGGCAATATTGTTTGTACATTGTACAAAATAATATAAAAAATATAATTCATGTATTCAAGTTAATTAAATCCGTTCAATTTTGTTTCTTTAACATAAACAAAGCAACGAGACTAAATTGAAACTTAAATAAAACTTCCAAAACTTGTTCGATTCAAAAATAGATTTCAATAGGCAGTGCTGGAACTCTATGTCTTATTATTTATTAGTTTATCACATTTTTGTCATATTTATTTATTTTATAACTGAAGATCTAATTTTAATCAGTGTCAAAAAAATCGAGTTATAATTGTGAAACTAATGGAAGTAAGTGGCTAACATATTAAAATTATTGAAAAGCCTTCAACGTAATTTTTTTATTAGGTTATAAGAATAGGCCCTATTTAAAAAAAAAAAAACCAATCATCAGTCCTTGTCGTAACTTAAAAAGGATATGCTATTTAGAAAGTTATCTGAGACTCTCAAACTAACGAAACTTATCAAACAAGAAGTTCTATCAAATAGTTCTTTCGCACTTTACTCTCTATCTCTTCTGATTTACAAGTTTTCAAGAACTATCATACAAAAAGAAGACTCATCCTGTATATATTGAAAGATAATTAAGAATTAGATACTAAATACTTTTTGATTGAAATTACTTTAGCTTGGTGAATATAATATTTTCGAAAACTCAATTTAAAAAGAAACCATTTTGATGGCGTCGGGTGATGGCGATGCGATAAAGATATTTCCTACGAGAGCAGTTAACGAATAACTATTTTCGCCTCTTACTTGTCACCTCATCTACGTTCGCCTTATTCACTCTGCCGTCTGTGTTTCAATGTACCGAGAGACAAAGAGTTTCCTTTATAACTTTACTTGTGTAATTTATATTGGAGAATGTTCTCTCTGCATTATTAGTGAACGTCAAGTGAAGAAAATTGTATGTGTGCGAAAATTGCTATGTGTTGCTACTAATGAACAGATTAGCAAGTGATAAAATCTTTTTTACTTAATATTCATATCTCAGTGCGATGTAAATTTTAATAAAATAGTAAAAGTTGGTCGGATAACGAAAAGGAGAATTTTAAGAAATTATACAACGCCACATTTCAATTATGCCAAATTGAATGAGGTGTTAGATATTTTATGAGAACGTGGTTGAAACTCACCACAGTACTGTGTGTGGTATGCACCCTTCATTCCCGTTACTACGAATTCAGTTCTAATAAATTTCCCAGTCACTAAATTTATTTTATATTTTAAATTATAACTATACGTGTTGTTATCTCTTATTCATCATCACTTTTCATTTACTCTTAGCTACCCATTAGAATCGAGTAGATACAGGAACGTATCAATACACAAAAAATAAAGTTTGAGAGGTATTGTTTCCTTCCCATACATTATTTTAAAAAAATATCTGTATACTTTCTATGATATTGTTTCTTTAAAATTTGGCCAATGTATTTATAAAATAACAAAATTCTGTTAACCTAAATGAATTGTAACAAAAAAAAAAAAATCAGTGGAGATATCTAGAGGCGTCCATATGAAAACTTGTAAGGGGGGCTAGAACTGGGCGAACAAAAAAAAATCCTCTTCCTCATTTGTATATTTTATTCCAACATTTACCTATATAACTTATCTTTTTCCTAAAAGCTAGTCCCCCTGCCCCCCGAGTATGGGTGCCCTTGGAGATATCATATTTTTCCCCCGAATTGTTTAATTATAAAAATAATTAAATTACCTTATACCACATTATACTAACCATAAGACATTTTCTAATACATCTGCTGCATTTCTATACTAATTTTCTTGTTTGAGTGGACGTAACGAATCTATTATTACTCGTCATAAAAATATTAATTAAAAGTTAAAGATAGCTATAACACACAATAATTTTAAGGAAACTAAGTAATTACCATTGACCACAAAGGCGTTAATTTTTTAAAAAATCGATTACTTTGTTTAGTTTGTAAAATATTTTAAATTTTTTTTTTCTTTTAAATTTAACTCTTCAGTAATAAGGACAAATCCATATATCTTAGCCTTGCAATAGCTAAATTTTAAATTGATTTAAGGATATGTGGCTATTTATACATACAGTATGTATAACTAATTGGCTATTTATACATACAGTATGTATACGCAATTGGCTATTTATACATACGGTATGTATACAAAATTGGCTATTTATACATATATAATGTGTATATGAAATTAGCTGTTTATACATAATTATGTGTATACTGAATTGGCTATTTAAACCTATAGTATGTAGTTATGTACTACCTAATGCTAAACTGTATACGCAGTTGGCTACTTATACATACTGATTGAATGCGCTGTTAAATTAATTAATATTTTTTAATAACTACACCATTATAATAACCGAATATCTCCGATTGAGCTGAATTATTTTTTTACATAATATTTTTGGCTTAAGAAGTTATCCCCTAAATGGATTTTTGGTGACGAGGACCGGAAGTGTATTTTTCAACCCTTCGAATGTCAAGCCTAGGGATTACTAAAAAATGTTTTCCATTACCATGGAAAAATTAAAAGATCGATTCTTATGGAACTTGGTGAGTATCACAAGAAAGAAACAGTGGTGTTTTTCGATATTTTGCTTAGTTTTCGTGATATTACGTGTCAAATTTGAAAAACTTACTATATTGGATAGACAATTACGGTAGGTATATTACGGCTTGTATTGATAGAAGTAAGTGGAAAATGAACCGGACAACATCATTGAAACTTCATTTTCAGGCAAAGGGTAATTAAATAATTTTGAAGTCATTACACGCCGAGACATATTTGTAAATAATTACCCTTTGCCCAAGAATGAGGTTTCATTGGTGATGTCCCGTTCATTTTTCACTAATTTCTATGAATAAAAACCTAAATATCTCATTCAAAAATTATATTTAAAACTGAGTTTATATCCGTAAAAATTGATACTTCGTATATGTGTATGTGCGTAATATACAATTCATTATCTCATTATAGTAAGTTTTGGAAATACAACACATATTATCTCGAAAACTAAACAGGATATCGAAAAACTTTGTTCTTCCTTTTTTGTTCCATTGATCAAATTCTATAAGAATCTGCCTCTAATTTTTTATTACCATAACAAAGGAAACCTGTTTTTAGTCCTCAGATATGCAACTTCCGGTTCGCGTCGCCAAAAATCCGTTCTTAAGCTAAAAAGATTATACAAAATTCAATCGGTGGTACGCAAGAATTTCGTTATTATTAGAATCGATAAATTTGTTATTATAAGTTATTTTACTGTCACCAGTGGAAAAATCCATTTTAATACGCGCACCACAAAATTTTGACGATATTTTTGGTGCCCAATGTGCGCATTATACATCAGAAATTACGGTAATTCTGAATAAGTAGTCAACTGCGTATACATACTGCATGTTTAAACAAAATATTCCATATACATACTGTATGTATAAATAGCCAATTTCGTATACATACTGTATGTATAAATAGCCAATTGCGTATACATACTGTATGTATAAATAGCCAATTGCGTATACATACTGTATGTATAAATAGCCACATCCTTGATTTAAAGTGCTATATAAGGATATCGATTAAATTAGTAAATATATTAGTTTCTAACAGACTATAGCATCTGAAAGGTATGCCATTTCTTTTTCAAACGTGAAACGCAGCAACTAGAATATAAAATTTTGCGAATATAAAATTTTGCTCAAATAACCAACTATTTTAATTATGGAGCTATTTACTTTTATACAGATGATAATTTTATTAAAGTTGATTCTACAAATTGAAACTTCTAAATCCTATTTAACTTATTTTCCAAGGTATCTACACAAGTAATGGTATTTTGAAGCAATTTTTTTTTCTCTCGAATAGAATATTCCAACTACGAATCCAAAGAAACCATAAAATTGTATTGTTATTTACAAATAAAATGTTAGGTAAAACTGGTCTTTAAAAGTTAGGAAAAAACACAACTGGTATTATTTTTTGTTTTGTTTTCATCCAAAACAAAAAGTTTGTAAAGTTATTTCTTCATTTCGTAAAAACGTAAAGGCTTTTATGAATGGTACGGTATATTTTATAAATATTTTGCACGATGAAGTCATGTAGGTATGTTTATAAGGGAAAAACTTACTACTCACAAAATACATCAGAAGTCGTATGAACATTTAGAAGTAATTTCGTGAAATGAAATACAGTGATTTTCATTTTTATGGATAAAATTACACCGAATACTTTACGCACACAATACAACCAACGCGGGTAATAGAAAATGTATCTCTGTGTGTATGAAAACCAAGTGTGCAACTATATACGGAATTAGGTATATTGGAAACGGTGGATGCCACATTGATGCCTTGAATGACGAGACGTTTTAATTCATATTCCAAAAGAAGATGTCTACTTGATTAACTTCTTTGAACTTTGATTTTTTTATATTTTGACTTCTTCATAGACTGCTTGTTATTCTTGAGAAAATCTAAAAAATCTTAATTTTTTGTAGGTACCTACACACTTGGATTTAATGGGTTTTCTTGCCCTTCAAAGTTGGTAAAAGTAACATTAAAATTAAAAAAAATATCTTGAAAGCGGTAAGAAATAGAAAAATATTTAGGTTTGGGTTAAAGCTCTTTTTTCTTTCTATTCTTATTTACGATCTTGTTTATTTCTGTCTATTGTTATTCACGTTATGAAAAATTTTTCAGTAATATTATTGAATACCTTCAATTTGAGTACTTTCAATTCTAATATTTACTGAACAATAAGTTGGGGACAATTCGAGAAGACTGTTAGAAAATTCGGATTAATAGAGGTGTGCTACTTTTAAAAATATTTACAAAATATCCTGTGAGATGTTATAACAGCAACACTCGGTCTGTTTTATATTGTGTATAAAATAAACAGATAAACATACTTATAGTTTTTAGTTAAAATACCAAAAAGCAACCCTTCAAAATAGCGTATAAAAGCTACTTTAAATTTTATTCTTTACGTATATATATATATGAATGTACAAAGTAAGATACTCATTTTCTTAGCTATTTCCTTATTTTCACTGAAAATTTAATATCAACCGTTTGCTTCGTTCACTGTGTGTTATGCAAATTTCTATTAGTACACACATCCTCCTTTGTTCGTTAAATCTTAATTGTAATTATAAAATCTAGGAATATATACATCGTATAATGTCAGTTTGAAAGGAACGTTGGAGTATAAAGTCCTATTTATAATATCTTCTTTCTATTTATCCTTTCAAAATAAAGGATCTTTTCGTGCTTCTGTTTCCCGTTATTGTTACTTTGGTATAATATGTAAGTATCTACTCTGTGTATATTATTAATATTAATACAAACATTTTTAGTATAAGTAAACTTGAAAATGACGAAAGTATTAATAGGAGTACGTGAAGCGATTATCGTCGCTACTGTGTTTATTTTATATTTATGATGAAAATATTAATATTAAAAATATTAAATATTAATTATTTTTCGTAATTGATATAAACATCTTGCCTTACTGACACTAAAGTGGCTTTTAAATGATAAAAAATTCAATTAATTTATATGTTTGTTAAAACCGTCGTGGGTTTAGGTTTCCAGTTTTTGCACCGTAAGTTGTCATTTTCAATTTTAATCGTTGAATAATACTTATAATGGTTTTAAAACTGAAATCTTCATAAAAATATTATAATCTGTTTTTAAAATTGTAAAGTTAATGGAAGTGGTGAATAGATATGAAATTTATGAGCAACGTTTTTGGGAAGAATACCTACACTGCAGTCTGATAAAGGTTGTGCAAAGTATGCCATCGCACTAAGCTTCGCGGCTTTTGAAGCCTCGCATCGCTTCCAGATAGGAAGGAAAATTAAAAAACGAAAACGGATGGTAAGAGGGTTTTTCTTTTTGCTCGTCACCTATAATCCATTTCACTTAAATTTAACCATCATTCATCACTTATGAATTTAAAGAATTTCATTATTGCACTTGGGTAAATTTTAAATTTGCAGTTTGTCTTTAGAAAAGAATAGAAGATTGATTTGTTTCGAATAAAAGAATTATTTATTTATGAAAACATTTTTTCATCACACACTTTAAACATGACTCATGCTCAATTGTATTTGAAAATGGGTATACCTAGATTTTCGCGCGCTGTACTTCGAGAACGCATTTGTTCATTTGTTCCTTTTAAAAATTTCTACAGTATTTAGTATAATTATAAAAAATATCACATAATAACCTTCATTCACTTGCTCTTTGAATTAGAAAAGTATAATTTGCCTAAATTTCCAATTCCATTTGATGAACTGCCAAAAACAAGATAGGCTGGTTACAAGTGGTTATTTTGTCAAGTTTTGCCATTCTGAAAAAATTTTTTCACAATATTAATACTTCTCAAGAATTTAGTCTGGATTATTTATTGGGTAAAATGAATTCTGTTCACATGGTGTACTGTATTAGTTATAGAAATTTGGCAAACACTGTCGTTAGAAGACTGTCATATTTATTTATGTGATGAAACAGCATGACTAAAAATATTACATTAAAAAAGAAAATATCATTTTTAGAAGATATCTTTTTGAAAACTTACGATCAAAGTCAGAAAACACACACAATAATCTTCAAGTAATGACATTTATTTATTCGTATAAAATGATAATTTATTCGTGTGACATTAAATTGAAAATGGAAGCCCTATTTTGTCAAATATGTCAAAAACATAAAAATTTCTCCGTTTTCCAATTATTCCTACTAGTCGTAGGTATCAATGAAATTGAAATTCAGATGTTATAAAATAATGATATAAATATAAATTTAAATAAATACGTTGGTGTACAAGAAAGGTGATATAACCCAAAAGAACTGTTTTTTCCTGCATAACTTTTCATAATCTTGAATTTTTAAAAATTTCAAAACTTTTTTGAAATATGCCATTAGTGTTTAGATTATATTATAACGACAAATCCGCTTTACATTTTTGGATGTATAGTGATAAATTTTTGAAAACAATCGAAAAAGTAAAATTTTCGGTTGTGTCTTCGGTTGTGCACTAGCGAATTATGTAGAAAAATATAAGTAGCGTACCTATTCGTAGTCGATATATAGTTACAAAATATTTATTTATAATTCACACAATAAAATTCTGTTTTTTTCAACAGAAAAATTTTCAGCGCAAATCACGAACAATTACAGGTTAACCCCTTAGGGCATAGATTACTAAAAATTCCTTCTTCATGCTCGGTTACGTTAAATAAGGAACCTTTCTACAAAACTTCACATCTGTAAATCCAGGGGTTGTTTCCTATATCCTCTGTTTTAATCCTCTGTTTTACCCCACTTGGGGACGAATTTCCAAAAATCCCTTCTTAATGGTTACCTACGTTTCATATGGATCCACTGTGCGAAGCTTCACATTTCTAGAACAAACAGTTCTCTATATAAATTTTCATCTCCTATTTTACTTTTCATGAACCCTGAATTAACACGTGTCCACACGCACTTGGCAAAGTTTGGAAATTTGAAAATTTTATCACACAATAATTTCTTTAATTAGGGGTAAATTAGGTCCCGTTTTAGATCACAAAATTAGAGAATGTGCCCTCGACATTAAAATCCATTTTTCTGATATTGTAACTTTGAATATAATAAATTATATCATATTCAGGAACAAAATGATTGATTGGTTGTCTGATTCGACTGTATACGGCTCTACATTATTTAATACAGGATGAATTCTTAAGCGGGGAGTTCACGCCAGAAACGGCTAATAAACTAATTTTTTTCGAATCTGGTTTTTTGTTTTTATTTTGTTCTGTAGTTCTTTACAAACACGGCGATTCGGTTTTTTTTTATTTTGTTCTGTAGTTCTTTACAAACACGGCGATATATAAAACATGGCGAAAAATTTTTTTTTCAAGTTGAGAAATATTTATTTGTGAGCCGCTGCACAGCCAAGTTGCTACTCCTTTGCAGACAACGCTCCCCTCCCCTCGCGATTTGATCAGTAATATTTAGTTTTGGTGTGTATATGAGTTATAGTATGCACTGAGATAATGTTCTTTTATTTGTATGCTTTTGTAGACGTTTTAATAAACAGTAAGTAAACCGCTTCTTTTGTTATTATTTTTGTTTTTTACCGTTTCCCGAAAGTTGTGCTTTTCCCGACAAGGAATATCGTATCTCAAGTTCTAGAAAAGATAGAAACTTAATTATTTTTTAATTTTGTTCATAAACATATTGCGCATAAAGTGGAGTATGCTTTTTCCATTTGAACAATTGTAACTAAAATTAAAAATTGGGTTTTATAATTTTTAGAAGTTTGGGATTACAATTTTATAGTCAATTTTTAAAATTACGTGAAACCCAGACTCAGCTTTATGGACATGTTCTTTAGGAATAAAATAATGAAAAAATATTTAAAAAAGATTCATTACTTTTTGAAATATGGCGTTCCTTGTAAACGCTTAAAAACTTGTGAAAAAATATCGTTTTTCATTCGTTTAAATTCATTATTCTTCCCCCCACAGGGAAGAATAATGAATGTTTCCAAAACAAAATTTTCTAATTGAAACCCTCCCTAATTTGAAAAAAAATTTCAACAAGCAAAATAATCATAAATGAAAAAGTTGCTTTTTTAATTGAACTCCTCCCTTGATATGATTATTATAGTTTGATAAGTTTTGTGGTATTTATGAATGAATCAGTGTAATTGACATATTTATTCCATACACACAAAATATTTATATGGCCATCCCGGACATCTTGAAAATATGTATAATTCTCATTGTATATATGATCAGCGAAATACATACATTATGTATGGACGTTATTCCATTATGGATGCTTACCTGGTTCGCTCGCTCCTGGTTGCCAGTGGATATTGTCGTCGAAATGAGAGTGAATTGTCAGATTTTATACTGCATATAGATTACCTAATTTAACATTTATTTAATGTTACCACACTCTACCAACGTTTGCGACATCTATCGCTGGACGGACGGACAGATCGTATATGTCTGTTTGTTTGTTGTAAAACGGATGCTAGCCAAATAGTCAACTAGTAAAGTGATGCAATACATAGATACCAAGACAGGCAGATGGACCGACCATTGGCATAAATGGGAAAATGCTATAGGAGGGCAATACGTGACATAATTATATTGTAACTAGTGCATAAATTTTCTGTAGCAAGGCGGTTTCTTTGCTTGTGTTTTGGAAAAAGAGAAATAAAATTATTGCTGTTGTACAGGAGAAGATTGTGTAAGCAATTTTTAAAGAAAGATTATCGATGAGAAATAGAGGTCATGTTATCTAACTCTACGTAGATTTTTTACCTGATACACTTTCGGGCAGTTCTGACACCATACGTATATCCATTAATCTTTCTACGACTAGAACCGAATAAAGGAACGCATAAATAAGGGTAAGAAAATGACAATATAGTCGGTATCACATTGAACTATCGTAAAAGAACAATAACTTGATCACTTTGAAATTCGCAGTCTATTAATGCGTATCAAACAAATTTCTACCCTTGTTTTTAGTATACTCAAACTTCTTGCTGCTGTTATTTCAAAAATGATTTCAATAACATAATAAGACATGAAATTTAATATAAGATGCAGTTTAAGCAGAAAATCGCTTTAAAAATTTGATAAAAGTCGGTTACGAGGATGAGGAAGCTGTGTGCCACTTCCAACTGAGAATGTATTTTAATTTTAATTAATTTCTGAAATATTTATCAAAGTTCCCGTTTAACGTACCATTACTGAAAGCACGATGGTGCATCATGGTAAGTATAATCTGTCGAACAGAGGTTAATGGTACATTTATACAGAGATTTTCTAAGGTATTTTGGGTGTTATAAAAATGTTCGTATCATTTCCAAAGATTTTAAGTTATATGTTTAGTTTAGAGCCAAATATTTTTTGACACGCAGACTGTTTTAGAAAAATACAAATGAGAAAGGTTCGAACGTTTTTAGCGATCCCTTTTTGTTATGTTCTTCTAGAAAAAAATAAAAAAAACGGAATTCCTATTTTATGTGTTAGAATTTTGTTAAACTTCAATGCAGTTAAATAATTTTGCATTATTCGTTTTTAAGCAACAACTTATTGTGTCAATTATGTAATTTTTGTCCAAATAGTAACAATTTTGACAATTTTATTATTAATGTCATTTTTATCGCCAACATGAACACCAATAAGTATAAAGTTCTACTAAGGTTAATGCTATGCACACATAGAATATGATGACATCGTAAATATGGTAATATCTCATCTAGTTCTGTGGCACTAACACTCGCACTGCCAATGCAATGTGATGGTCATAATAACTATCCTCACCAATGGATGATTCCACTTCATGCCAGTAAAATAAACTGTTAGTATGCTGTTAGTTACCAGTAGAGAACAAATAGTGCGACCAAGCCACGCTAGGCCATAACCAGCCAGGCAAAAGACTAAAACGTTATATGTGTACACTGTGAGCTGTATTTCAAGTTTAATATGTTTCGACATTAAACTTTAAATTACGTTTGTGTGATATAAAGTTAGAATGCGGCTCATACGGCTCATTTGGATGACCCATACACAATGGGATCCATTCAGTTTAGTAGTATGACTACCTACTAGTGGAGTTGAAATATTATTATCGACACTATAAATATACGAGCCGTGGCGACAGAGTGCAACACAGTGAAAAAATTTGTGTTAAAATTAACACATTTCACATGTCCAGACCAGTCCACTCAATTTTTTGTGTTATTTTAACACAAAGCATATGTGTCAAATCTATACACAAGATTTGTGTCAAATATTTAACACACAAGAGGACATACATTTTGTGTTAATTTTTCAGATTTATCAGAGTTGTTAAACTTTTTTATTCAATATTTTAATTCCACTGAAGCTTAAAATATTTGAAAATCGTCAAAAATTATAACGATTTTGTTCATATATTATTGTAAATGAGATTCAAAGAACGCAAAGTAAGTCAGTCCTTTGTAAAAATTCTTATTTGTTTCCGTATATATGTTAAAAAAAACATGTAAGCTTATGAGATTGTATATTATATAATAAAATCTCAAGTAAGCATACATGACTTTTTTGTAACTGAATCTGTAACAAAATAACCTTAAAATGTAAGAAAATTTTTTCATTTTTAAACGTTTAATAAAACTATATACGTCAATAACTGAAAAAACTTATAATTTTTAAGTTTTGTTTAATAATAAGAACTACTCTCCTCCTTTTTATTATATGTATTTTGGTAGATATATATTCTAATGTAATTTAGGTCCATACAGGTTAACATTTTTATTCTGTTAAATCGAAATTTGTGTTATTTTCATTTAACACAAACACGAAATGTTACATTAACGCAGGGTTGTGTTACTTATTTAACACAAAAATTTTAACCACTGGTTTTTTTTTTTTACGCAGAACACAAATTTTTTTACTGTGAATGTGAACACCATCGTAGGATAAATATTAAATAAATAATAAACTGTCACCAAATTAGTGTGGTATCTTCATGTTCTAATTTTCTGATGGTATACTCCAATTTTCTTATTCAATTGTTCCATTGCCGCTTGTCAAACTGCATGTAAGTAATAAAGCATATAATATAGTAATGTGATACAAGCCCTGGAAACATTATAATTTAAATCAAACCGCCCAACCTTTTTGTAGCAGAATCTTGAAAATTATTTTAATTTTACTAACTGTAAATATATTAAGTTGTGACTTGCTTTTTATAGTTATTACGCGTATCTTACACCAAGGCATTCGCGCCCAGTAAAATGACTGTTCTGTTAAGGAAGCGACTGTTTAGAATTCTTACTTCTTGTTTCATAGTAGTTTCGACTGGTGGCCAACTGATAAAATATTCAATTAAGACATTTTTTTTATACGCATTTTTATCGATATGGAGGCACTGTAATGCCATTGCTGGGGAATACCAATTGGTGCTGCGACATTTGTAAAATTGGAAGGAAAAATATGATGCTCCAAATTGTTCTTATATTGCTTCAAAATGTTTTAAAACATTATGATCCAAACAAGGCAACCTATTCTATTATCCAAACAAGGCAACCTTATCTATTCTATTATAAACAACTATTTAAGTTTATTTTAATTTTGTTTAGTTTAATAGAAAAATGTATGAATTTATATTTACCCTACTAGGCGACTCAACTCGTTTTAAGCACTCCCTAGACGATCAATATTATTGATCAATATGCATTGATCAATATATTGAAGGTTCCATCAATACGCTTCAATATAGCTTCAATATGAGCTCTATCAATACGATGACTAGAAATTTATAACTTGTCTCCAGCAGGTAGATATTTATATGTTGGGGACATTTATATCAATTGGTGTCTACATGAAAATGTGACTCTAAAGACAAATATTTTTTGGTGATATTGGTTAAAATCCAAAATATTCTTAATTTTTACTGCATATTTTGTATACGCAATATGGAAAATACATAATATATTATGTAACCCGAAGTGGAGATGTTAAGTTTATTTTCAAAACTATCAACCCAATGGTGTAATCAATTTGTCATCTTAATTACATTTTATCGATTAATCACGGACATTTCTCCAACTTGAGGTGATGTTTGCCTTCATTTGACAGTAACGTGCACGTGTTGATGGCAAAATCTTGTTCATTCGGAAACGGACTGATCAAACACAACAGAAGGCGATCTTAGTCTGTTGGCTTGTATAAATAAATACATATATACCTTATAAACGTCAATATGAGCATCAATATAGCTTCGATCAATACGCTTCAATATAAATTTATATCAATATGCTTCAATATGCTATCAATATATTTGAAGCTCTCCTAAACGATCAATATAGCCTTTCAATACGTATTGATCAATGCATATTGATCAATATATTGATCGTCTAGGGGGTGCTTTAGTCTTAAAAGAATAAGGCAGCAAGTTATTCAACCAAGGCAAGTGTCCCCTATATTATATTGTAAATTCCATATTCAAGCGTTGACTGATTAAAAAAATTCAACTTGTTGAATCTTTAATTTGATGATGAACCGAAGTGACTTGACTAGGCGTAACTATTTAAAAGAAAAGATACAATTTATATTGTTATTGCATGGAATTAGAATGCGTCACACATGACAAAAACACTGTAGCTATAAAAATCTTGAAATTGCATTACAGTAAATAAAAGGTTTCCTGCGTGAAAATACTTATACCAGAGTTTTGAATTGCTGTTTTCGAAAAGTAGTTTCTTCCTCTAGCTTATTTCGAGTAATCTCAAATTCTTTTCTGTTTTATATTGCATTTTCTGCTTAATTCCCATTGAGTTAACCTAATGAATTATTCCATAAGCTTACGTTTGAAATACAATTTCTAATAAAGGAAAATCTTTAAAATTATTTCCGTTATGTCAATTTTTTACTTGAAATGTTATTGGAGAAGGGTAGGCATACACACCAACACACAAGTTTGTATAACGTTCATATAAAAACAAATATGTTATCTTTTAAAACTGTATCACTGGGTCTAGGTAGTTCATAAATGTAGGATATAAATTTTTAATAAAGTTGTAGCTGGAAATACACTACACTCTAAGAAAAAAGGGTCAAAAACGTGTAAAATAACTTAAATTTAGAGCAAAATTACTCCTCGCTCTGAAAATATGCACTATTATTTGTGTAATATGAAATAATTGGTGTATTTTTATATAATTTGTGTATAATTACTATTTTTTTTTTAATATTACACACATAAAGGTGTAACTTTGGATTTTTACAACGTTTTTGGTTTATTTTTACACCACTAATAGCAAAACCCATGCGCGCGCATATTATTTTACGTATTTGAAATTATCTGTTATTGGATTTCTTGCTGTATTATTTATACGTATATAAGTAATATTCTTAAAGGTTAAAATTATGTTTTCAAATTAGCTGAATTAAACAAAAGTATTTTTTGATAGGATATATAGTTAATATAATTATAACGTGTATGATAAATTAATCTTTAAATATGTTACAAAAACAGTGTTATAGTGGTGTACTGATGTCTTGTTTTTATATGCATTGTGCAAAATGGCTTCTGGAATAATGTGCAAAGAATACTGTAATATAAATTTGTTTGTTTCCAAAATGCTGTCCTGATGATACATTTAAAATATTTCAGGTAAGTTAATTTTTTTTAATTTTGCTTCATACAAATAGTTATGTAATTTGATAAAAGTTTATTTTACAATTTGACTAATAATTTATTTTGTGGGGTTTTCAATTTCTGTGAAAATTAAAACATTATCTACAATTCAGATATCTTTCATTCAGATATGTCTAAAAAATTATATAATGCTTGTAAATTGGTAAAATCTGTAGTGATAAAAGAATTATACATATTTTTTTTACTAAAATTTATTGACTTGGGAAACAAAATACCTACAACTATTTATCAAATTTTAATCAACAGAAACCCTAATTAATGTAGGTATATAATATTTCGTTTTTATGTCATCGAAGATGACGTATTAATATCGTTGTGTGATTGAATTGAACACGTGATTGAATAATTATTGAGTTGTACATCCATATTGAACAAACGCAAGAGGGCTACTAACTATAGAGTTAACAAACAACTATAGAGTTAACAAAAAATCATAAATTAACACTTTCACTGAGATGGCATTACTTAGTGCGTGTCAAAAACACGCACTTAACGAATTTTTTTTTTTTTTGCTTTACAGTAATATAAAATCATTACAGGTTTAAATTGAAACGACGTATGGAAATCGAGTTTTTTAAGTAATAATAACAATGGTAATAATAATAATGGAATTTAACGTTCGTTTTTTAGACAATGGTATGTAACGGACGTCACTCACATCATCATTTCTCAACTTTTTCATGATGATATGGGCGGAGAACAAGAAAAGCGGTATAAAGATTTGGTAGGTGTCCGTCTGCAACCGTCTTCTTAAGGACGATGTCGATATTCATCTGGAATTGCGATGGGAAATAGCAGAAAACTTTCACCAGCATATAATCGGTTACGGAATTCAAACCCTCAGTCTACCAGTTCGGAAGTGCCAGTGCCCAAGCACGCCGGGTTACTTTGCTGGTGAGTTTTTTAATCAAAAATTTAATATCTGTACATTCATTAAAATAACCTAAAAGTAATTGTGTAGTAAAAACGAAATTTTCTTAATTTTAAATTGCTGTGAAATAGTTATTGAAAAAAGAAAAAATAAATAAGCAAAAATGGTTATAAAATTAAGTAACCCTTATTTTCTGATTTGTTTAGAAACCGGAATTGGTGAAGACATCTGTGAAACCGCAGCATACATTTTCCCTGAAGTTCTAGTAATTGCAAGAGTCAGCAGAATATTGGGCGGAGGACAAGAAAAGCGGTATAAGGGTGTGGTAGGTGTATATCAACCGGTAGGTGTAAAACCTACCGGTGTATATCGACAATCATCAATTTGTTGGTATAAATCGGAAATTGTTTAATTGACTTTTTTGAATCGTACATACACCGATGGTTGTTTAACATAACGATTCAAAACGATACAACGACTTAAAAATTATGTGAGTGTGAAAACACGTCATTGTTTGTACGGAAATAAATTATATTGCAACGAAAAGATTATGTTTTTTTTTTTTAAAATAATCTTCACTGTTGTTGTTGTTGTTTATAAAATTTCATCCTACATATTGAAATAATACTTTAGAAGAATCACAAAAATGAAATATCTTTCAATAATCCACAGATTAAAACATTCAAAAGATTAAAAAATACACTTCCGGTTTTAAGCAAAAAAAAAAAACGTTTTAAACGGTTTTGCAAAATAAAGCAAACATAAAAACAGACAACATTTAAATGGTAACTTCTTAGACGCGGTGTAGTACGTAATAGTAACTTCAACCAATTGGGGGTGGCCTATTTTCGGAAGTATAGCCAAAAATCTAAACGGAGGTTAAGCTTTAAACAAAAACTGTCGTCGACCGTTGCCTGATTCTGAAAAAAGAAACTGAATTTTACAATCCGATCTGAAATTCCGCTGATTATTATGATTAAAATATTAAAAATCACATTGTGATTGAAAAGTCATCAAACTGGATCGATATTGGACCTCGTCGCCACCGGCAGTACGGGCGGAGGCTTGATCCGATCATTGATCGATCTTTACTCGCGCCCCATGCGGGCCGCCTCCACCCCTACTGCCGGTGGCGACGAGGTGGCGGTATTTATTAAAAATTTTCTTTTATGAACTTCGATCCAATGTCAAGCTACTGGTGTACAAGAAAAGTTGTTGTAGGTCATTTGTCAAACTCGAATTCGGTATCTCTTGGCAACTAACCAAACGCCTTACCTTGGCTGGCCTAATAGGCAAGGCGCTTGGCTAGTTACCAAGAGACCCTGGGTTCGCCTCCCAGCCGATCCAGTTTTATTATTGTTCAATTAATATGGATTTGGTCATACATACCAAAGAAATCGAGTTTCCAAGTTTCAGTTTAGCTGAACGTTAACTGCGGACGTGAATATTAACGTATGTTTAAATATGAAAAAAAGTTCGCGATACTCGGAAAGTTTCCTAAGCACTCGATAATATTTTAAATTGAAACAATTAAGGTATATTTTATTAATGCCACTAATATTCAGTGGCACGTACATATTTTTAAAAGTTACTGTACCCATATACATATATATTAGACTAGCATTTCGATAAAGCTTTTTCGAAATATAATATGAAAATGAAATATACATACAATTTATTAGTTTGATACTTTATCTACTATCTCACTCGCATCCACTTATTTTATAGTAATGTCTATTAAAATATTAAATATTTATAAGACGAAATTTTACCTTTTTTACTATAACAAAAAATTTTACTTAAATGTCGTACACAGTCCATATACGTACCTATCGTAATAGTTAAATGATAACAATTTTTATAATATACCGAGTGGATCAGGAATAACTGGTTGCAACTATAATCCTTTTACTTTGAGATAATCAGTTACTGCACTGATGTATGTTTAGTTTCAGGTAATAATACGTAAGAAAGTGAACATAATTACTGATAACTATTTAGTGAAGAGTTTAAATTTTTCGATAGAACATTTTCTTTCTCTCAATCGACAGTCAAAAGCTCTATATCCGAACAATTAACAACATTAATAACATGGTTTGAACCGTACTAATTTTACAACACAATAAGGTAGACTGCGTAACCATTGTCTACGTAGACAATGTAGTCAATGTAAACAATGAATATTATTTATTTTACAATAGATCATTAAGATTGGATAAATGTATATTTGCATATACTTCTTTATTTGTGAACACATTTATTCTAAAACTAGCCGTACCCGTGACGTTGTTCATGCGAAACGTTGAGTAGTTTCTTTTTGCAATTTGTAGTTTCTTGCAACACAAAATGCATTAAATTATCTCGAAATTGACAATTGTGTATTTATTGTATTTTTCGGTACACAATTAGCAACATTTTTTTTTTATTTAAAATTCAGAAAAATTTCCAAACTACAAAATTTATTTACAATTTTTGTTACTATAGTTATAAAATTTTTTATGAAATATGTAAATTGGCGTAATGTGTGTAGATGCTCAAAATAGTTTTTCCATTTTCCCGTGGGAATGAGACATTTTGCCGGAATAAAAAGTATCTTAGATGTTGACCCAGGTAATAAGTTATCATCACATCAAATTTCATTAAAATCCGTCCAGTAGTTTTTACGTGATGCTTGAACAGACAGGCAGACAGACAGAAACAGATTTACAGTTTTATTATATGTATAGATTTGGTTTTCAGTATTAAAAACCATTTAAAAGCAAATTAGCTAATTTTGATTCTGAACATTTTACTTATATGCACATTTTTAAACAAAAAAAATTTGCATATTTTCCTTCTTAGTTCATCTTAACTATATATTTTCACAATTTTACCCAAATGATTAAACTAACACTTAAAAATTTAGTTAAATGTTTACTAATTTAATGTTAAGAAAACGGTTGATCCATCAATTACTTATAATCAAATTGGGAAGTTGAATTTTTTAATGCTTTACAGTAATGATTCAAATAAGTTTACGAAATGTTCTAAGAATCAGAACAAATTCTCAGTAAAATACTAGAAAGATGTTTTCTGCGTGCAATTTTGATTAAAATATTTATTTTTTCATTGATTGTAAATCGTTTTGTATTTTTAATATTTGAAATGTAAAAATAAAGGAGATAATCTGAAATGAGTATAAATATAAATATTATACGTACATGTTTTGACACTGTCTGCTACACTACTAACAGGGAAACATTCTCTGCTTCTATCCTTCTCGGATTTCGATGACACTAAGATATGTTGTTCTTAGAAATCATTCTTAAAAATGGGGTAAAAATTTAATTTTGCAAACATTTCGAAAATGGTAAGTAATAGAACAAAAGTTTAAATTAGTTGCTCTTTTTTAAAGAACTAGCTATCAATATGCATATTTATATTTATAAATATTTATATGTGATTTCTATTCCGTTTTCATAAATCAATTGGCTTCACTGTAACCTTAGTACTTTTGGCACAGAATCGCTGTTACCTTACTACTTTTGACGCAGAACTGCCGTAACCTTACTACTTTTGGTACAGAACTGTTGTAACCTTTCTACTTTTGGTACAAAACCGTTGTAATCTTACTACTTTTAATATAAACTCGCTCTAACCTTGTCTCCTTCGATATAAAACCAGTGTAACCGTATTACTTTTGATACAGAACTGGTCCTACGTCGCTTTGGTGTAGAAATTTGGCGGATAAAATTACTGGAGAGGTACATCAATCTTGCCTGACGGTAACTCCAAAGCAATATTTTATTACCTTCAGTGTTGAAAGAAGATCCTTCTTTAGATACAATGATAACTATTTTATTGATAAAGTTACTATAGTTTTCAGATTAATAACATGAAGTTCAAATAAATTATATGGGACATGTGCATAAACTACTACTAAAGTTAGTAGTGAAATTTTAGCAGTGCTACTAGGCACTACTACACTTCCACTGAAATTTAGTAGTGAAATTTTAGTAGCGGGCACGGTTGCTATTAAATATAGAAAGTAGTGTGTTTTGAACTTCTCAAGTAAAATAACCGTCCAATAAAAATTTATTTAATAAATATTTTTTACTAAAATATCAGTAATCTTTTTTCACCTATGTACTTAAATTCGAAAATTGTAATAATTGTAATAATTTATTATTAGATGGATAGAGTATTGAGAGATATTCGAGAAATGAATGATATTCGCAAGTTACATAACAGGAAAATTTACAACAAAAGAATTGACTAGGGATGTAACGCTACCTAAATTTGCCGATACGATATCGCTGCCGATTATTGTAGTTAATAATCGACGATACCAATACCGATATCAATGCCTTAGTAAATAATAAATCAAATTATATGTACCTTGGGCGTTTGTATGTCTCTATATGCATAAAACTTACCTATATTTAACAGGGACTCGACCTTGTGGGAAATGTAAAAAAATGTCAGATCAAAACTCAAAGAAAATATTTATTACAATTATTATTATCAACCAAAGTGGTAATTAAGAAAGTTAGTAAAGTAAATTTCATTACATAGAGTAATAAATTGATACATCTTTTGGCAGATTTTTGTTAAGAAAGCAAAATTTTTTCAAATTATTTGCAAATAATGTGTTACGTAAATCATTTTGTATGAGGCTTGCGGTTGAAAACTTTTCAACTTTTCGAACTATGTGATATCGGTTGTATTCTAATCGACTTGCCGATTATAACGGTATCGAAATTGGAATCGTTACATACTTAGAATTAACCCATTAAATAAATTAAACGAAGACAAACTTTTTTTATTTCATTTTTATTTATTTATTTTTGATCCATTCTAAAATATTTATAACTTTTTAAATCGTTTAAAAAGTAGTATTCATAATATTTATTAAATTTATTAAACTTGTTAAAGATTATCCATTTTATTCTTCGAAATAAATACCAAATACGAAATAGATGCATTAAAAACAAAACAAAAAGAAATTCAAAATATAAAATTGACATTTGTCATAAAAGTCAAAATATAAAATTGACATTTGTTATGAACGTCAAAATATAAAATTGACATTTATCATTAATATTGTTTAACATTTTTCAAAATTTAACCAAATTTCACACTCATACCCATCTGATTATTAAAAGAAAACTATAAAAATAATAATAAACGGTGAAAATAAAACTCTTTTTATTTTTTTTATCTTTAAATAACGTGTTGCCAAATTTAAATTGCTATTACCCTAGTAACAACTAGTAGTAGGAACAAAAAATTTTTATGCACATCAATTATTTAATAGTACAACTATGTTCAACTTGCTAGTAGCGACTAATAGCAATATTTAGTAGCAATTTATGCACATGGCCCAAAAATCTTTATTTTTTTAAATCTACAGATAGTCAGTTTATCCTAATTCAAAACGAATGACATTTGCTGACACAATTCATAACATTATTACGATTACGTCTCTATTGAAACTGGCACTAATCTACCTACATGTTAAGCATGTTAATGTAATGTAAGCGCCGCATAATTTTTATAAATCAGTCTGTATTTATGTATATAGAATTATATGAAGCATTATGAGCACATTTAAGTACGTACACATGCGATATCCACTGGAGATTTAAAACAATCTGAGTGACCAAGCCAGCGAGCAACGTGTATTGTATTTATAAAAGCTATTATATATGTATTCGACATTATACTGTGTGGCTATATACCACACATCATGCAAGCATACCCGGACTGTGAGTAATCATGTATCCGTTTAAAAAGAAATATTGCACAATTCGTGATTAGGATTCACATCAGTTATTCCGCTCTGTTGTAGGACTTTTGTAGGGTAGGTTTTCGTACACAACTAATCAAGGGCTCCCTAACGTCAAAGGGAAGCCACGGCCATGTAAGGGAAAAACAGAAAAAAACCTCCGCTTAATGGGAGCAGTAATATTTCACGGGAAAGGCTACGATCATACAGGAAAGGCAAAATGCTTTGGCTATTTTATCCATAGAGAATTATGTTGCAAAAAAGTTGAACTTTAAAGACATTTTAGCTTCTTTTGCGAAAGCCAAGGCTAGGAAAATTCCTTTGGTCGTTTAAACTTTAAAGTATTGATGAATCAGACCGATTATTTTTAAGTTTTGTTTGTTATATTTATATAAACACAAAATTTAAAAAAAAAAAAACTATACGTGTTGTGTTTCTAAAATGCATTCTCTTATAAATATTTAGAAATACCCTTATTGGGAGGGGTCGCAAATCAAAATTGAGCCCGGGGCGGCCCTGCACAACTTTATAACCAAACAATACTGATGAACGATGAGACTAATTACAGTGATTTGTACTTGACAACTGGTTATGAATACTGTGTTATAATCGGAGCTGGATTTACCTGTGAGAGGCCACATGGATTCTCTTATGGACGTTCGTTGTAAGAGAGTCTCTCTTTAAAAGTCTCTCCCATTTGAATTTCTTTTTCGACATGCGATTAGTGACCAAGTATGAGGCTTTTGTATATTTTGAGATATTTAATATTTTATTAGAATTGTTAAAATACAAAAATCAGCTGCGGACTTTTTTGTGCTTTTACTTTAATTGTCCTCAATAAACTTAATTTTACGAAAAGTTACATTTTTTTGAAAATTTCTTTAGTTTTTGTTTGTGCTTACGTGTTTAAATGCAATTCACGCGTTGTATTGTAAACATAGGAAGAGGATATTACTGATAACAAAAATATTCAAGACAGTCAAAATTACTGTTTTGGTAAGTTAAATACACTTAATTAAAATTAATTTTTACTCATCAGAATTATTTTTTCTGAACAGATCCTATTGTTAACTAAAAAAATAAAAATAGTGGAGTTACATCACTTGCGCTTTAAGGGGCTCATTCATTTAAAACATTCTGAAAAGCTGCGCTCAGGAACGGGTACTTTTTTTGATCGATAGTAATAAAGAACTGTTGTACAGAAACGGGAGTGGACGGGACCTTTAGTAATAATCGGATCCCGTCGGGAACGGGATTAAAACTGATAACTCTGACGAGAGTGAGATTGTATGGGATTTGTTTATTATCCTCGGAATTGGGATAAAAAATGGGAGTAGTATAACAAATATTAATTCACTAACTTGTGTCACATATCTGAAAGTCGGTGTATGAATGCTAGAACATTGCATACACGTTGTTGCAGTTTTACGACATGTACAACATTTATTTAGAAAAAGAGCATCTTGTGGATACTGTTATTGCACAGAGTTTAGACAATAGCAACAAAGATTCAATTTTCACATAAAAATTTTGAATGCGTAATTTCCTTTATGAAAATTTAAAAAGATATTATTCACGTTTTTGTCGTATTATATTCCATTATAAGAATATAAATGTGATTATTTTTTAAATAAGATTGGAAAAATTTAAGTTAACTATCCCGGTATCTTCGTGAAGCTTTGTTTTTTTTCGTTTTTCAGTTTTTTTACATCTATATTTTTCCTGGAATTATCTCGTTTCACATTTATATATATACAGAAATAGCGCATTTTATTTATGTAAGAAAAACTGTTTTGAATTGATAACGCAAACACAATTCTTCAGCTAGATTTATTTTATTAGTTAAAATAATCCATGTTTTGAATAAAATACTTTTTCCTAGGATTTGTCCATTAAATTTAAAATCATCATTATAATATTGGTGTGTTTAATTAATTAGAATTCGAATCTACACAGAATATTCTGTCAATTACGATTACCTTACTGGCGTTTATGTTGTCAGTTTTATGATCCTGAAAGGTTAAAACTGATTGAACTGTCAAGTGAAGTACCACAGAACAAATAGAACGAATATAACTTTCTCTTTTCTGCAATCACTTATGTGCAAGTATGTGCATTTTACAGAACTATGTTGTCATTGACTTACAAGCTACCAATGGGTGTGTTTCAATTATTGTCATATTGTTGGTGTTGTGTTATCGTGTATACGTACATCTACGTAGCGCATACATATTATATATTTTTTTTAACATATGCGTATACAAGACACGCATACACATAACCATTTAGCGCACTACCACACACAACTCCGCGTGCACATATATATAAAGTAGTGGTGGGATATCTTTTATCCTTTAGCGTTACACTGATTTCAGTAGTATAGAAATATTACCGCTCGTTCTGTGTTATTCTGTGTGAAGTACAGTATGTATATAGATGCAGGTATTGTCGGTATAAACATATTCACAGTTCAGAATTTTACTAGTACTGTTGATACTGCGTCTACATATTTGACACATTGTGATTAATATTGTGAATAATGTTAATACGACTGCAACGAATACGTTTGAAAACAATAAATAACAATTTAGGTAACTATAGTTAGAACTTTGTAAACTTTTTCTTTGTTAGAGTAATATTACGTAAGACGAGATGACTTTGCCCCACTTTGATTTGAGCCAGGGAAAATAATTCAAAACTCACTGAGTTCAATAAATTGTATTTAACATGGTAAAATTGCAAGTAATATGAATGATGAAAATGGCTTTTTAATGTTTTGTTTAAGTACACGGAGAGAAAAATCATATAATTTTTGTAGATAATAATTCAGAAAAATTACCATGCTCTCTTATAATGCGTGCGCGATCGACGACCAAATTAAAAAATATTTTATGATCACGTAAATATTATTAAATCATGTAAATATTACTAGCATGGTAAAATTTAATGTGCTAACACAACTTCTATCACACTCTTATGCATACATGTTAGCGTTTAATTCTTGTTGTCGTACTCTTTCATTTAAGCATTTGACCCGCAACCTTACGTTACTTGGGCTGTACGCACTGAGGAAGAATCGATGCATACAAAATGATTGGCAACAATATATTCTAATACTGAAGATAGTGAAGTAATAAAATGATGAATTAAACGGTGACCGTCCTGTAACACATTCTAATGAATACTGTTTGCACATCACAGTCATTACACCACACCAGCCTGGCTGTGTTACCTGCCACACCAGCCTGGCTATGTGACCTTCATGTTATATTGTCGATAACTTCTGCAGCCTGCCTGGCTATGTGACAGCGTTGATACCTTCTGTTTCTTTATTTCTACTATTAGCAGATAGCATTTGAAATATTTATAAGACAGCATGGTAATTTTTGTAAGAAAAACAATTAAAAATATTTTTTTGTCGGGAGTGGAACTTTTTACTGTGCTGTTTTACAAATTTTATGGAGCTAATATTACGCAAAGAATATTCTATCCTTTAAATTTTCTATGATTAATTATAATTTTTATATTTTTACCGTACCAAATTGAATATGTTTGGCTTTTACACGTCGATTGTAGTGCTGAGCACAGTAATTTTTCTATGAATTTTCTCTCCGTGTAGTAATACTGATATTATAATGTTGTAAGTGTAAATATTACATCAAAACCAATAAAAATAGAAAGCGTCGATGCTAGATATAAAGTATTTAACAACATTGCGGTTTACAATTATTTAAATTTTTAAACAAACCATATGGAAAATTTTCTTGTCTCAAAATGCCTGACTGCCAGTGATAAGTACAGTAGATAAGGTTACAAAAAAAGAAAAAGAATGAAAGTCAAAGATCCCAACATCAAAAAAGTGAACTCTAAGAATTTACAAAATATAAATTATACTAAGCTATGTTGATAAAATTGAATATTATTTAGAATTATACCGTATTTTGTAAAATCTGTCACACATAGCGGGACTTATGCTAGTGAATATATACATATAACAGCATTTCGAGCCGCCTCATTGCAGGACGAGTTAACTCGTCTTAATCACTTAAAGAGTTAATGATTTGCAAATGGAAGATAAGATGCAATAATGAATATACATTTATTATATTTTTTGATAATATAATTATAAATACCCACAAAAAAAATGCTAAATATTACCTTCGTTATTAAAGAGCAAAATTCAATATTAATTTAATATTTACTTATAATTATAACAATAAATAAAATAAATTTCTGCTATTGACTTTTAATTATCTTAAATTATTATTTTGCTGCAACTTCATTTTATGTTAAATACCTACTAAAAATTAAATACACATTTTACTCGTTGAAAGCAACTTGAAATAGAATCATATATCTTACTCTTTTTACATAATAAAATTCCCATATAGGTACTTAAAAAAGAGGAGTAAGGCATATGATTCTATTTAAATTTTGATATTGTTTACAACGAGTAAAAAGTGTAAAGCACTTTTGATTACAACTAATTTTTCTCAGGTTAAATTTGATATGTTCTTAGTTGCTTAAAACACCTTGTATATCATTTTTGAGCCGTTTGCAGAAAAAAATATTTCCTCTTATTCTCAAAAAAAAAAAACAATATATGGCGTTATTCATTGTACAAATAAAATAAAATATTTCGCTGTATAACTATAACTATCATTCTATTATTAATAAAATTCGAGATCGAAAAAATTTTTATTTATAAAAGAGTATTGTTAAAATTTTAAATAATTCTGTGTTCTAACTGAGGCAAGCGTATATTTTGTTTTCAATATTTTCTATTGTAAATACAGTAGAATATTAGTTTTATTTACAACAAAGAGTAAATATCTATACAAAGGGCCGACTCGGCCAAATGCGAGGTCTGGTGCAAAGTTGATTAGCGGATTTTTGAAATAAATTTCCTACAATATCTTGCTACTTTTACCTTGCACAAATTTGTATAGTAAGGGGTAGGATGAACTACATGGAAACGATGTTTTTCTCTTGCGAAATTTGTCGTATATAGTTTCTACCAAAGTTTTACTTACAGCTTATTATGCGCTCATACAAAGTCGAATTTCCTTTGCAATATTAATCTGGGGACATGTAAGTGGTGTTGCCCGTATATTCAAATTACAACGAAAGGCAGTTAGAGGCATTTTTAAATTAGGCTATAGAGCTGACTGTCGAAATGACCACTTCATACGGTATTCTGACTGTTCCACCTATTTATATTATGCAGAGCATTATGTATGTTAAGGAACAAATGAATGTTTAATCACAATCAATTCATTCAGAGATACATTCTTATAACACAAGAAGTTCGGTAAGTTGCTTTTACTGATCGAGAAAATTTTTAAGATCAGTAAAGACACTTAAAGCATCGTGCATTGTATAATATCTTTTGCACGATCGATTTAAAATAATTAAATAATAAAAATATATTAATTAAAAATACAATTCGGATACTCTAGGTGAAATTTATATTTCTATGCCATGAACAAATATTATAAATATTTATAGCGACTATAATACGAATCTTTGCAGTGACAATTGACAACTATATTTGTAAATAAAAAATTAAGTGTCGATATTTAATTGGTGTGAATATTTTTTTGAATTTTCTATTAAAAAAATTGAGGAAACTAGTTTGTTAAACTATAATATTAGTGAGAATTATGAAATTGATGAAGCATTTTAATTTTGGCTGCATTCTCGTAAAATAAAGGAAGATTATGAAAACCACAGAAAATTTTAATGATTGATCAACCATTTTAAATGTCAATAAAATGTGAAGACTAATGGCAAAAATAATAATAATAATAATATGAAAACTAGTGAAAATTTTCATATTAATCGATTAATTTTCCTAATTGTTCAAATTGTACTTTTAGTTTCTATATACATAAATAATTACAATCATTTTTGAGCTAATTTCACTTACCGCACTCCTATTCACTTACCGGGCACCTATTTTACTTACCGCATTGTTATTTTTTGGTTTCCATGGATATAAACAAACGTTCGGGAAATGTAACTTACCAGCATTGTCAACAGTATCGGTCAATGCATGAAAATACACAATCGTGAAAAAAATGATATTTATGTCGATTTCTCCCGCACAGATCGAGCTAGGACAGATGTTAATAATTTAGGGTACTCCTAAATTTTTTAACAAATTATCTCTAGCCATTAGAGAGCAACCGCTATCAAGATTTAAGAAAACTATTAAGCACTATTTGATCAGAAAATGTTTTTATAATTTTAATGAATATTTTAATTCAGATTTTATATTGTAATATCTTTTGACTTTTAATCATCTAATTTGACTTTTGTGAACATTTTATGTATTAACAACAATAAATTATTACTATTTTTATTTGGTAATCTTGAACAAATGGCAGATTCTTATGGGATTGCAGTTCTTCAACGAAGTTATATTATGTTTTCGTTATGTTGTTTTCAAATTTCACAAAATGTTTTTATAAAAAAAATTCAATTGAAACTAGGAAAAAAAGAGACACATACATACAATACAACAATGTGTTACTGGGGCATAAAGTTGGTTAAATATTGAAATTAGGAGATAAATTTATTCCATTTGTAAATAAAAATTTAGATGAATGCCAACAATTTTTCACTATTTATTGGCGTCATTCCAAAAGAAAAATGTAAAGTAACAATAAATTTCAATTTTGAAAATCATTTTCATAAAATATGTCGAAATAAATACAAAATAAAAAACGTTACAAAAGAATACACTATATACGTCGTATGTTGGAGCTACATAACACATTGACTGAATGTAGAAATTGTGTTGTAGGTATTGCGTTATGATCATCACATTCAGCACCACACACACACACACATAAATATGCAGCTAAGTAAAAAGTGTTATGCAATAAAAGGAAATTCTTGTAACGTGAAAATTGAAATATAGCTTTAAAATAAATACATAAGTGCACTGCAAATACAAGTGTGTTGTAAATAGTATATTTAGACTATACGGCCCATAAGTGCCTGTTGCCACGGCCACTTTTATCAAGTTTAAGTGCAAGTATGAATATGTGCACACATAGCGACAAGACGACCGGATGTTTTTTTTTATTCATGGGTACGCACAGTGGTTCAGTTTCCAAAAAAGCAGACAAAAATGAGAAAAATGAAGTTTGTAATTTTGAACTTCTTATCCCGTAATACCGAAATGGGGACACCACTGCACCTCGGTACAAACCGACAGTCAATTATACTGTCTGCATTACCAAATACGGAAAGGTCAAACCCAGCTAACTAAGCACCGGTCTCGTACGCACTTCTAGTAGTTCATTAATAACGTTTGTTGGCACGTGTGTTTTTGAAATCAAAAATGATGGAAGTTGAAAAGGAAGGTGAGTAATCATTATGGATATGTGGTAAAGGGTAACTTAATATTTCTATAGGGTGTACCTATTAAGAGAAATATTACATTGTTAATGTGTTTATTTATAAGAAATAGTTATGAGTTTGATCGAGTTGGATGGTTTGCTTTTTTTACAACAAAGTACGAAGTATGTAGATTATTTTAAAAAACAAAATTCTTGCCCCAATGTGCACCTTCGTTTTTTACACCAATTTCACTTTTTTCTTGTCTCACTTCCTATTCCTGGTATCAATAATCAGCGACCTTGAAAACTTTTATATACCATTTTTTGTTTCAATAAAACTAATTTTTTATTTTTGTTCGCCATTTTGGTTACGTCATTTTGAATTTTTAAAATAATAATATCAAATTCATAATCAATGACCTTGAAAACCTTTATATACCATTTTTTGTTTCAATAAAACGAATTTTTTTTTATTTTTGCCCTCCATTTTGGACGAGCCATTTTGAATTTTCAAAATAATAATATCAAATTCATAATCAACGATCTTGAAAACCTTTATATACCATTTTTTGTTTTACTCAAACAAATTTCTCATTTTTGTCCGCTTTTTTGGAAATTGGACCCCTGTGATACGGTGACATGTCGAAGACAAAACTGTCAGTGTATCCATTGGTATCAATAGAAGCGCGCACAATGGTCACAAAACTGTCGCTCTGATTCCGTTGAAAGATTGCAGATATGGGATATTAAATATTATTTTACTCGTAAATCTTTATAATCGTCATTGTGTGAAGTTCCATAGTAAAATACTTTATTTAGCAAACTTTCTCATGCTTATTTATTACCATTCAATTTACATTATTTTTGCACACATTTATATGCATAAGAAATAAACGTAATTTTTATTCGAATAATATTTTTACACACGCGGATTTTCTGTATCTATCCATAAAGTCGAAATAATTTTATTTCTTCGACAACTTTATAATCGCTCGTGGAAATTTTCATGTTCTATGCCCGATGACTAACATTACATTCTGTAGTACCTACATATATACGTGTGATACTAATATAAATAAATTCTTATCTTAGTAATATCTTGCCAGGCAACTCGGCAAGCATCGTAATATCAAGCCCCAAGCAAAAATTGTTTGCAACATACTATCTTAAATATCTTCTTTATGTATATAATGATATCCTGTTATTTTCATATTGAATGTGGTGTTTCATTATTCTTCATTCGTTCATTCATTCAAAAAATGGAATCCCGATTCAATTCATGCTCATTATTATAGTTTTTATTTGAAAGTGTGAGATATTGGGATTAAAATTAGATCAATGCACGCATAGTCTGTGAAAATCTTAATGCCACTTTCCTCAATTATTGATTAAATTATTTTTTGATAATATATTCCGAAATCTTGTACAAAATATTATTTATATTTTATAGTGATTGGTTTCGCTTGCTAAGCAACACTAAAATAGAAATGTCGTCGAAAGTAATTTTTTTGTCTCATTCCGAAAGGGAATGGTAGGGAGCAGTAGCTGATATGGGGTTTATATATAAGTATTTAAATTAAGAATCAAAGAATCAAAATTTATTTGGCGATTTTAGTGATCCTTAAGTTTAACTTTGCAATTGTGAAAAAATCTTCAAGATCGATTGAATAGTTCATTTTAGAATCTTTTGGGGTCTCTAGGGTTCAAAATATCTCATAATCTCATATAACATAGAGTAAGTCAATCTGGAATAGTTTTACTTTCTAACAATGAAAAAATTTTCAAAATCGGTTGAATAGTTTATTTGGAATATTTTTAGAGTACTCAGGACTTCACGCGAGACCTCATAATCTCACATAACGTAGTTTGTGTTAGTCTGTAATAGCTTAGCCCTCTAACGGTAAAAAAAATTTCTAAATTGATTGCATAGTTCATTCTTTTGGGATCCCTAGGGTCCACAGAGTCTTATATCAGAATAGGTAAAACTTGGATACTCTGGATAATTTCGTGATGTGTCTGTCAAATTGAAATTTATAAAATATATAATTCAGTTACCAGAGCCCGCTTCAAAGGTGGGCAACCCGGGCATTTGCCCGGGGCTGAAAATTTAAAGGCCGGTAATTTTGTAAAAAAGGGGCGGCATTTTACAGCTGACAACCAAAAAAAAAATTGGTTGCAGGTATAAAATACCCCTGTTGCAGCATTCTGCATAAGATAGCGAATTTCCGTTTGTAAAAATTAGATTTTCTCGAAAACTAGTTGATATAGAATAATAGTTTAAAGACCCTTTTATGTAATTTTTCCCCCTTTTTTAAATGTTGTAAAAAAATTTCGCAAAAATTTTTGAACAAGTGGAAATTTTCGCAAAAAACTAATTTTTCCCAAGAACAAAAACCGTGTTCATAACATCCGACGTGTCTGGTTGAAGAACTCATCCAGGGGTTTGGGGCTTCCAATGCTATCACCAAATTTCGTAAATATTGGATACTTCATTAAACAGTTATCGCGCGGACACATACTATCCTACAACTCTAAGAAAAAAGTATACGTAATAAAATTTTACAAGTTAGATTTACACTATAGCAAAAAATGAAATAAATTATTTTCAGTACGAAACTGCTCTCTTGCAGTAACATTTATAAAAATATTACTTTTTAATTCAAAATAGAATATAGCAATACAAAATACGACTTAGAAATGTTAAATTATAATCTAAATCAATTGTTTTAAAAATTATATACATTCATGTAACTTTTTGAATTAGGAAGTTTTTTTAGTTATGTAAATCTGACTTAGTTTGTCACATTTTTGTGTGAGAAAGATAAGTAAATTAAACTGTCACTGTACAAGCTGGGTGTGTCCACGGTAACTCACGTTACCAAGTGAATCAAAATTTAATAGTTTTTGTATTATAACAACACTAAGTTAAAACATTTTTTAATTGGAATTTTTCCTAGTATTAGGATGATGATCTGCTTTTACCATCATTTTTTTTTGAAAGCTTTTGGGTTGTTCACAACTGAAATAATAATTTAAACATTTCGGTAACTCACGTTACAAAAAAGGGACAGTACAAAATTTACTTTGGAGTCAATTGCTTTTTTCTGCTCCCGATTCAAAGTTACAAGAATAATTTGTTTTTATATTCAACCTGTGTGTGTTATATAGAAGATGATAAGTTTGTCAAAATTTTCCTATGCCTGTAGAAGACTTTATTATTAAAATTCCATATCAATGTCGGTAACTCACGTTACAGTAACTCGCGTTACATTTTGTCTTCATTGGAAAATAGTCTGAAAACAGTTATATAAAATAATTATTATTTGTATACATTACTCAAATCATTGTATACAGTTTTTAAAAGAATATTTTACAATGTTGAAGCCCTTTTTTTATATAGAAGTAATTTTAGAAAAGAAGTGTTTGGGCAAACAAATTAACCGACACATATGAAATACTAGCAAAGTTTTATTATTACTAAATATCAGAATAACAGAACAATTTTATGATACCTGTTATAAACTCTAAAATACTAGTCTTAAACAATAGAAGTTTTAAACAGAAGGTGAAAAAGTAGCCTATTTATTTTATAATCCTACAATTTATAGTAGGCTGTCTTATAATACTGGTTAAAACATTTCTAAATTCATAATGGGAAACCCTTACTGTTTTTTACTTCTCTTTAATATTAACTAATTTTTTGAACTTCTAGTACATCCTACCACCTTTCATTTCAATTTCTGGGTAAGGAAGTACATTTAAAACTTGTTAACACTAACAAAAGTAACGTCATTTTCATCTATTTTGAAAAGTTTGTTATTTTGTCCAGAAACACTCTTCAAACACATAACTTTTGCTTCAGGGATGGCATCCTCATTACTCTGGCACACATCATTTCTCGAATAAAGAAACAACTAAAGAAATAACTCCTATTTAAGAAACTCCGTAACGTGAGTTACCATTCTGGTAACTCACGTTACATTTTTTAGGTACGTTAAATTTACATTTTTGTTTTTTGTAAAAATATAAAAAAATTAGTTCTGCAACCAATGAGTTATTTGTGAAGAGAATACAAAAAATCATATGTCTGAGTCCAATTTTCTAAAAGTTACAGAAACAAATTAATGTTTTGGTAACTCACGTTACAGTTACTGGGTTGCTAATCTTTCATCCATTTCATAATTTTATGAAATTAGTTTGAATTAAAAGCTTTAGGGTTATAGTTACCTTAGATCCTGTAGATTATTATTCTTTTATCAAAACTTCTCAACTTTCAACTATAACTGTAACATTATTCTTAAAAAGGATACAAAAAAATCAACACACCATTAACAATCAACATAGCCTCCAAACAACTGGCAAAAAAACAAACAAAACACAAGTTCCTGCAAAAACACAGTGGTGCCCACTTCCTACATCTAATACACAACACAATACCAGTAATAATATAATTTTATCATAATTTTTATTTTTTCATGTTATGGACCTTTTGTTGTGGACAGACCCAGCTGCTTTTTTATCCTTGTCATCTTTTTTAACCAATCATATTTTTTTCAAAATTTTATTACCTTTACTATTTATTAGAGTTGTAATACAGTATATACATATTATGTATATGAGTTACATATTTCAATATTGCCCTCGGTAGGAAAAACTTATATATGACAAAACAATATTTTCGACGTTGTTTACATATTGAACTTAAATTTCGATTTGACATAAATCACATCCTGTAATTGCTTCATTTACTTATATGAATACGATACGATGTTTTGTATCTACTGGATGCAGTAAGAAGTCTCATCGCTAAGAGACGATACTTTTTAGTTAGCTATAAACTGTTAACCAACTATCTATATTATGTACGTTGATACGTACATATATAGGTACCAGCCAATAGCAACGGTAATCACTATTATCGAATAATTACGTAATTATGGTTGACTTATCATTACCGTTATTGTTTTCGTATGTATACAGTACCCATTATATAATGTTTAATGCACAGATTTTATGATCGTTTAATTCGCTAGTAAATTATATTATTGATGGTACCATATAAATCTATTGCGAAGTATAAGCTATAGATATCGAAATTATTTTAATGTGGTGCACTTGCAGTTAAGCAAAAATAATCTCTCTTTCGACCTTCTTAAGTGTAGAATGGAGACGTTTATTTACGAACTAGTAAACTGAGTTATACTTTGAATTCTGGTTCCAATCTGATGGCATTAAGCTCGGTTTAAAAATAATTCGTCCATAATGCAACTACTGATACATTTTTCTGGTACACTTTATGAAAACAACTACGCAAATTTTAAACTTGAAAGTAAACAGAAATCACAGAAATAAACCATCATTTGGGCCGAATATGTCATCAACCAGTTTGCTGTCAACACTACCACTGTAGGTACAGTCATGTGTACACAGATTAGATATGAAAAATATATATATTGGGTTTCTGGGCTCTTATAATTAGGTTTGTTGTTTTTTTTTCTTTTAATTCTTAAGAATTAATAAAAATTTCCGTGGTTTACACAACTTATGTCAAGTAGGTACATGTACCTACATTAATTTTAGTAATTCTGTTTTTTTTTCCTGTTAGTTTAGTATCATTAATACTTTACAATCCAAGCGTTTGACCAATAATAAAAACACTTTCTATGGGATGATTTCTGTAAGTGTTATGGACGGATAACATACTATATACAATTTTCGAGATTCATTTATTTTTTGTTCATAATTTTTTTGCTTTTTTTGTCATTTGTGAATTTATTGATATAGAGGTAAGTACAAGTAATTTTATTTTTTTTTTCGAATTTCCAAAACTGGAAATTCAGCTTTTACGCCAGGTGTCATGCTGCGACCTAAGCCCGGGACCATATCAGAAATATGCTTTGAGGTCCCTAGAATACGAAAATGATATTCACTAAAATTTATATATATATATATATATATATATATATATATATATATATATATATATATGTATCCGCGCGATAACTCTCGAACGAAACGTTTAATGCTTATGAAATTTTGTGTGCGAATTCGATTTTCCAAATCGTTGGATGAGTTCGTTAGCCAGACCCGTCGGATGCCCAGAAGTAGGTTTTCCGGGCGTTTTTTGTCAAAAAAATGAATTTTTTGCCAGAATTAAGCAATTTTTCAAATTTTTTTTTACACCAAGCCCTAGTAAAAGGTAAAATGCATAAAAAATGTTTTTATACCGTTGCTCTAAATTACTTACTTTTCGAGAAAAACTAGGAAATATGTCGTTCTCCATTTCACTCGCACTCGCATTCTTTTTTTTTCTGTCTCATTTTTTACGAGCTAAATTCGAAAAAAACCGCTTTTTAAGTAGCGTGTCATGATTTTTTTAATCCAATTTAACGATTCGGCTATATTCTTTTTCTTTGTCAGTTAAATGTTTTTATATTGTATCTCTATTCCATTTTTTTTTAGATAAAAAATCACGGCGCAGTTTTTTATGTGATATGATCAGAATTTAGATGATGTTTACACCTTCCTAAAATTAATAAGAGCTTGCTACAATCGCATAAAAATTACGTTAAATCATATTCAAACAATAATATTTTTACGTAATTTTCTATCCAAATGACAATACTACGTTATAATTATATGTATAAACCCATCATTTTAGTGGTAAATAAATTTGCACATTCAGTTTTTTTTTCTTTTGACAACAAAACAAATAATTTTAAATTTTGACAAGTTGTATCATACATTTTTGAAAATATTAAATATTTATTTTTTTAAGGCAAAAATGTATTAAAGATCTGAAATTTGTTTAACAAAAACCATACATCTGCTCGTTTTACCTTAAAAATCTCGGAAAATAGAATATTTTTCAATAATTAACTCAGAAAAAGCATATATGAGGTAATTTTCATGATATTTTTTCAAAATAGTAGGGTTACAATGTTTTTTTTTTTTTTAATTATATTGTAGAATTTGGTAACACACATCGTAAAAAGTACTCGCCTTGAAAAAATCAAACAAGTATTTAAAAAAAAAATACTATTTCTTAAAGAAAATATTAAAATTATGTACAAATGCCGTCCTGACCAACTGATATATTGGAACCGATTTTGAGCAGCTGGATTTACTACAGGCAAAAGCTCATAGTGAATACACACATTTTTTAATATCCTTTTGAATTTTGTAATTCAATCATTACAAATAAAATCTAAATAAAAAAAAATCTATATGACCTGTTTTTTCTCAATTTTCTAGCATCAAATCTAGCGATAATTAACTAGCGGGTGATTGTTTGAAATTATCTATCCATTTGAAAATTGGGATCCAGTGATGTTGTACATTGGCACTACAAAAGTGTGGGTGAAAAATTTCATTTTCACTTTTACTGAAATTATGTCATAAATTCATATTTTCAGAATTTATTCATTTGACAGAAAAATTCTAAATTATTAAAAAAGCCAAATAATTAATAACAATTAAAATAAAAAAAAAAAAAAAAACAGAAAACATTTATTTATATTTGCATTTTTATAAAAACATGTAGGTATTATATTTTATATGCACTTTAACTAAAATGTCAAATTTCACACGTTGTTAATTTTCAATTTCACTCATAATATGCTTAAAAATCAAAACTTAAAGTTTATAACATTCACAATCCGTGTAGAGTGTCCATACGTCTTGGTTTTCCCGGATTTGTCACGGTTCTAGCTCCGGTGTCCCGACAGACTTTTGACTTCGATTTGTTCCGGTTTTTCAAACTACTAATTTTTTATTTTCATCATCTAATAAGTACACAATTTTTCATTTTAAATAATGAATAGTTCAGTATCATATTAAAAGATCAACAGTAGATTCATTTACAACCAAACCTAAAAATATTTTTAAAAAATTAATTACTAATTAAATTTTCCAAGTTTTTCGATTTTACCTTAAACACGAACTTCCAAAAAAACATTTTCTTTTCTTAACTTTCCATCATATATGTATCTACATAAATAAATTGTAATATTATTTTGCTTGCTTCTATGATACTGAAGTTCCTGAACAATTAAAAATTAAAATGACTGGAATTTTATTCGAACTTTTAAATAAAGTAGTTAACTAACGCGAACAACTGATAGCGCCGCAATACAGAAATTGCCAACATTTAAATGTTCATGTTTTAATACATTTTCTTGAAAATAAAATTGTCTAAGAAGCTCACTTTCATAAGAAATTTTATAAAAATTTAAAAAATATATATTTCCTAGAACAGGGGGCGATTTATTTTGAAAAAAAAATTAATATTTTATATAAAGGGCCATTAATAGGTAATCTATAGATATAATACAAATGTAACGAGACCGTTTCTGTATAGGGAATATTTTTTTAAAAATTGTGTAGATACTGTAAATAGTTATCGATGTAGATATCAAAACAGCGATTTTTAAAATTTTTGTCTGTCTGTCTGTCTGTCTGTCTGTCTGTTCGTCTGTTCACGCATCAAACAAAAACTACTGGATGGATTTTAATGAAATTTGGTGTGCTGACAACTTATTACCCGGATCAACATCTAAGATACTTTCTACTTTCTACTTCGAGAAAAGGTCTCATTCCCACGGGAAAATGGAAAAACCATGTTGAGCATGTGCATACAGTACGCAAAAACTATTGAACGGATTTTGAGGCAAGTTGGTGTGGTGATAACTTATTACCTGAGTCAGCATCTCAGATACTTTTTATTTCGGGAAAGTGGCTCATTCCCACAGGAAAATAAAAAAACTTTTTGAGCATGTGCACATATTACGCGAAAACTATTGAACGGATTTTTATGAAATCTGGTGTAGTGATAACTTATTACCTGCGTCAACATTTAGGATACTTTTTATTACGGGAAAATATTTCCTTCCTTCAGGAAAATTCAAAAATTATTTTGCTTGTGTGCATGTATACTTAAAACTATTGTTCTATGCGAATGCTTTATAATTACTATACTTATATACTTGTCATTTATTAAATTAAATTTACCATAATACAAAATTTCTGGAGACTAACTCTATTTTAAATTAATTTAGAAATTTCGAAAATTTAAGTGCCTATATTTCCGAGAAATTCATTTTGGATGAAACTTGTTATATTTATAGGATAGATACTAGTTTGGGATGCAAATATAATAAAACAATAAAACGTTGGAAGTCCAAAAATTTTGTATGAGTTCTCCAGTCAGACACGTCCAATTCCAAAAACCTCAAAAAAATGAATTTTTTGCAAACAATTTGCCAAAATTTAAAAGTTTTTCCAATTTTTTTTACATTGTGGTAAAGAACCAAGAAAATCACAGAAAATACATTTTGAACCATTATTCTAGGTAAGCGGGTTTTCGAAAAAAAGTAACTTTTATGATTGGAAATTCGCTATGTTATGCAGATGCTGCGACAGGGGTATTTTTTAAGATATAATATTAGGTCATCCGGAAAGTTCGTGACGTTTTCGGAGCCGCTCGAATGAATTCATATTTCGTCAAATAGCAACCACAAACGAAACATGCGGCAACATGTTAGTGTTAGGCCGATAGTGTTACTTGTAATATGTATCATAAATCTTTAAACAGTGTTTAAATAATTTATTTTTTGTCAGTAATAATGAGCAATCTTAGACATCAAGGAACATCATGTTATTGTTATACGAGTTTAAAGAAGGTACTAATGCAGCTGACGCAACGAGAAATATTTGTGGTGTTTATGGTGACGATGCGCTTTCTAACAGAACTTGAAGAAAGTGGTTCGCTAGATTTCAAAAGCGTAATTTTTCTTTGGAAGAAAAAGTTTCCTCCAGTCGATCTGTGTGTATTGATGATGAAACAAAGCGTCAAGAAATAAAGCCAGACCCGAGACAAACTGTCAAGAATAAGCGGCCACTTTTGAGCATTTAAAATACACAGTTTTCGGCCATTTGAAGAATATCGGGATGGTCATTTACACCAAAAACGGCACGAACTTTCTGGATGATCCAATAATTTAAAAATATTGTTACTCCTGGGGACTGTAGAGAGTTATTTTGGATAGAGGAAGTATTAAATTCACATAATAACTCTTTCTCAGCCTGCTTGAAGAAAGAAATTTCGTTTAAGTTCTGATATGAAAAGTAATTAATATTTCTATGTATGTACATCAGCGATATTATTTATTTTAGTCAGAGCGCTGCCACCCTCATTATTATTAAGGACCCTCCACATTCTCGCCGAGGTTGGACGAATCGAGAATGTAGAGGGTCATTTCGTTGTGCCTCGCGGTTGCTGATTTAATGCTATTCATATGCCTCAGCCAACCTCAGCGAGGAACTCAGCGAGAATGTGAAGGGTCCTTTATAATTTTATTGTCAATTCCGACATATTTTTAATAAGTAAAGAGTGAATGGGCGGGGGGGGGGGGGGGGTAAATGAATATGTAAATAAATTTTAAGTTGTATGTAAACATGATATTCTGTGCATATACGTATATATATATATATATATATATATATATATATATATATATATATGTGTGTATGTGTGTGTGTGTGTGTGTGTGTGTGTGTGTATTGTAAACATAATCTCATCAACATTAAGTGGCATATTATTTTCAGAAAGTAATGTTATTGCCAAAGTTACACGAAGTTAATTTAAAGTTTAACACTTTAGTTTCAATATTATTATTGTTAGTACATTTGTTACATTTCATTTACACCTATAGGTACTGATACGAGCATGCTTACATATATACACACATGTACATAGTTTGTTATTGTGTTTTGTTGTAGATATATGGATCGATCTAATAATGTACTTTTGAGCGGGAACAAGTATAGTACATATGTTAAACTTTCTTAAGTACGTACACAAGACATATGTCACATAAATATTGAGCAGGAAATACAAAATACGAGTATCCTTATGTATGTACGTTGATCTATTCGAGTTTAAATTCGAGTTCAAGTTTATTGTTGTTGTTTGATCCCTGTTTTATAAAAGACATGAATATCTTTACATAGATATTTTTCAGGTACCTATTATATTGGGTACAGATACAATGTTTTTTAAAAACATCATGGTAATATTCCTAGATACAATTTTTTACTAGTCTATATTGACTCCGTATACAACACTAACATCGCATTGCATTTGAATTTTTGTCAACTTAGTGGCCCCCAGTAGGCTTATACTTTTTGTAAAATTCATTAAAACATTGTGACAAAATTGAAGAATAGAAAAGGACTCTTCAGCATAAGGGGGCTAAAAGTGCCTAAATGGAATATGAAATAATATAGCTTTGATTCTGGTTAAATATTCATGGTAACTGATATGGGTTTGCTTCAGGGCAAATAATATGTATATTTTTTTTACTTGTTAGGTGCGCAACAACTAAGGTTATATGCAACATTTTGGAGAATTTCTATAGGCTGGGTGCGTGATGGCAACGACATCTAAAATATACATTTTTCCGGGCTCATTAACGAATATAAATAATAGTAACCATGGAAATAAATAAATTTAAAATATTTTTAAGCAAACCGTAAAATCTGAATACAAATGTTTGCTATTTACAATTAATTTTTTTTATCAATAAATTTGAACAATTTGATCTGTTCAGTTTGAACAATAAAATGCTGGATGAAGTATAACAGTTATATTAAAAAAGTAATTAAACAATTTTCGACGTTAATATGGATATAATTATCAAGACAGTATTTCCTTAAAACCTCGGACTATGCAGAGGAAAAAGTTGCTGGTGACGGTGAAGTACGTCAGGGAAATTCGAAAATTAAGAAATGCTGGCATAAGTCATTTAGTTTAATGTAGAGTCATAAGTCAAACGTCAATAACTTTAACTCCTTATGAAACATTATTTCATGCGACTATGTGAGTTAAAATACTTCAAATATTTTTAATTCTATATTTATGGATTGACGTGTGACGTTAATACTGTTGACAGATAAATAAGGAATGACATATTAGTTGCAACTGCGTGTATAATCAAAGTGAATCAATGTAAATATTTTTATTTAATATTTTTTATTATACTATAAACACATATGAGCCCGTATTAATGCTTGTTTTCTCCACTACTCACGCTGCAATCGATTTAATTGTCTCCACCATATACTTCGCACGCTGCCTATAGTTTTTGGTCCTGGTAGTATGGTAACAATAAATTGATATGAAGTGATTGATGTAGGATGATAGATCTCTTCAGGTTGGTTGCAAATTCATGTTCTACCCAGTCAAGAATCTGGGTTGCCAATCAAAAAAATGGGTTGGGGGAGCACTGTTACTCCTGTCCATAACTATTTAAGCAGTTTTTACAACTAATAGTATCAATTAGATACTACCTGTATATGGCAATGTACAGGAACACAAATTGGTAACCATTTTTGTCATAAAAAACTAAAAATATAATTTTTGTTATCATACTTATCATTTTCAAAATAAATAATCGTTTTGAAAATACAGTTTCGCTTCATGCATGAGGCTCTATTGAACTCTGTCAATACAGATTCTTGAAATATTTCCTATAAATACTTATGACAAAAAGAGTAACAGTAACAAAAATTTTATTGTAACTTATGTAAAGCTAAGCTATCAGAATCAATATTCCAAGATTTCCTGTAAAAATCATATTATTACAGATTTAATTTATATTATTATGAGAAACATTTAATTTGAAATAGCTTACCGAACATTTGAAAGTCACAGCTAATTTACATTATAACAAAAATTTACATAAAATAATTAAAATTTTAAAATCTACCTCCTTTTTTTAAATAATTAATTATCTTTTTACGCCTGCGCCCCACAATTCTATTAACTAGCTACCTATATCAAGTAAATTTACAATTAAAATTTACGCTCTCACGAACATTTCTGGCTAAAAATACAAAACTAAATTTTTATATCTTCTTTCTAATTACAAGGCGAGTATACTTTATATAGCTTCGTTTCAACAAAATTCATCAAATGTTTCAGAATTTTATTAAAAATAAAATTACATCTTAAGTGCCATCTTAAAAATAAAAGTACCTTCACATTAATCCATCTTTCTGTTTTCCTGTAGCGCTCCGTTCTCTAAATAATTGAAAGAAATTTCCTCTCTCCCGAAAAAAGATATTAACAAAGTAAGACGACAAAAATCTTGAGTTAATATTTTGATGTACACAAATAACTAACAAGTATTTCGGGACGGGACGCGAAGTGGTCGTATAAAGTAAGCTTTGTTAATATTTTAGTTCATATAGAAGAAAACTTTTTTGTTCTTCTTGATGGACTAACTTCTTGACATTTTCGTTGGTAATTATTCTTTTGTTGTCTGAAGTGGCGGCATTGCTATATGAATGGTGGATATATGATATTGAAGCGGGGTACAAAATGCGAAATGAGCTGGAGAGTTATGGCTTGGTTAGTCAGATAAATGAATAATGTCACTACGCGACACAGGTTCGTTGCCATCATGAAATACCTTACGTGAAAATCTTACAGTTTTATTTGTCAATTAAACAAAGGTCACCGTACATCATTGTCATAAACATACAGGGTTGTACTTTATTTAAAATACTTTTGTAGCTAAATGAATCTTGTCAATGTAATTTTTTCTCTTTATTTTATAAATTCGTCTATACCAAGGGGACAAACTACTATATGAGAGTTAGCATTCCGACTGTAATCAGAATTTTACGTCATCAAACTTGACAGAGAGGTGGCAGGGAGCATCCCCACTTTCTATGGTTATATACATATTTAGAGTTTGTGTTGGTGTGTGTATGGTAGTGGATATTAGTGTGTGTGATATTCTGTATATATGTAGCGAGTGGTTCAAGGTGGGAATAGATACGTAAACTCGAACAACCGTATGTTTGTACCTTCTACTAATGATGTAACAGTGAACCGCCACCACTGTGGCCACGACTTAATAATGCATGTGTAACAATGCATCAGTAAGCAGTATAAATTGCTACTTATTGCAACTTTCGGATCACACTTTTTTATATGTAGGCTTGATCTTTCTCATCTGTGGTGTATACGAATGATTTAGTTACTGAAATGAGACTGATTAGTTACTGAAATGAGTTATTGTACTTTCTTTAGGTAAATTGTAGTAACAATAAGAACATTTCCACATTTCATTAAAATCGAGAGATTATTTAGAAAATTATATATAGGTATATGTATGTACAGTGTTGCATCAATGTGTTAAAAATATTTCCCCTCCCCTGGGGAAGTTAACTGCGTAGACGCACTGACTGTATAGTGTTAAGGTAGTTACCTCGACATTCAATTTTTCTACAGAATAATTTCAAATTTTAATAGTATAAAAAAGAATACTATATCTGATTGTCCTTATAATTTGGGAAAGATTGATCGTTTCTGAGTTAAGATAATTAGGGTTAAAGTTTGTATCTACTCCATGTATTAGATCTCAAAATTCTGACTACGTACCCTTATTTTGTATTTAACAATATAATGACTCGACAGAATTCAATAAAAAACTAGAGAAAGAAAAATTAATAAGTTCTGAATGTAAAGAAAAATTGAATTATTTGTTAATCGTTTTGAATTGAAGATATCATCAGAGAAATTATAGTATTTTAATAAATACACCAATTTCAAGCAACTGAACCGAAGCAGTCTGGCAACCCTGTATATTAAATAACTAGTTTGTTCGTATTTATTGTTTAAATAATATTAAAAATTTATGAATAGCGTTTTTTGACCTTTCACCGCTTACGTAGCGAAAACGGTGATAAATACATTAAAAAGTGTTAAGAACTTTTTTGTAGAGAATCGAATTCTCTACAAAAAAGTCCGCGAGAGCACCTGTCTGTCTTGTACAGGTGAAAAAATAAAGCGCTCCAAACGCATATACATACCACTTAATATGTTTGTTGGGTAAATAACAATGATGTCAAAGCATTTATGATAAAAAGATTTGATAGTATAAGTGTGTATGCACAGACTATGTTTGAATGTATGCGTAAACGTTCGTATGAAAAATAGTATGCATCTATCCATTAATACATACAATAATGACATAAAGTAATTTTGGTTTGCAATTTTTTCTACTAGCATGTCACAAGGTAACTACCTTAATATACAAAACTCGATTAAGTGTTTTATTTTAATGTATGTAAGTCAATTATACAAGTGAACCAAGCTGTTACTTAAGACTGGATTTCATCACTAATTTAGTTAATTACTGCTACCGGTTTTCCGATTTTATTTTTCCCAACTAGATATAATTTCCAATTAGATAAAAAAAGAAAATTACTATAGATTCTAATATTCGAAATGAAAGTGTAACAGTGTAAAATATTGGAAAACTTTCGTATTTACTTCACAAATATTTTATATCACTTTTCGAAAACAATTTGGTTAGAGTAAAACATTTTTGGAATTTGTTTTTCGTATATAATATAATATGTAATAATGAATGTGAATGCGTACTTTGTTATAGAAACTTTTTCGTGAACAAATAAATATAGGCTCGATTTTTTGATGGATCGTATTTTAATACTTTTTAAAAAGTTCAATGCTTGATTTTCCATCAAAAAGTTAATTCGCTGTAAACATCAAATGTACGCACGCACGAAAGAAAAATTTACGCACCTTTTATTATTTATTACTAGCTTTTCCAGTAAAAATATTATCTTTTCTTATCAACTTCAATAATAGCACTAGAAAAAAACTTTCCCTTTTTTCAACAATCTTTTTAAAAGGATCGGAAGAAAAGACAAATAAGTTTTATTAGAAAAGTTCCACGAAAATTTAATTACTGATCATTGAGACATAAAAGAAAAGTTTTTGGTTAATTTATTTTGATAAAAAAATGTATTTTTCTTAAGTGAAGTCTTCTCTATAATAAATAATAAGTTAAAAGTTGATCCATTATTTTTGATTTTTGATAAATCATTTTTATATTTTCAATTTCATTATGAACGAAAAAAAAGATACGTATAGCTGAATAAATATTTGCAGCTCAGTAAATTTGACATAGGGTAAGTGTGTAAATGGTGTAAGTGCATTAAGCGCATTTTTGTTGTTCCGTAAGAAAATTGATAAAACGGAATACTTATGCACTAAATTCAGTCTGCCCGTAGGTGTGACTTTTTGACCTAAAAATTCGCAAAAAATGACAGTCCCATTTGATCTCCGAGATTTCTAAAGCGATGATTTTATATAGGTATTGAGTCACTGATTACAGGAAAACTTTGGCTTTTTTGGCAGTGTAATAGTTAGTGAAAAAAATTTTAAGTAACAAGGGGAAACAGTAATAATTTTAAAATTTGTAACACTACAAAATTATTTTTTACTAGCCGTATACTCACTCAATGGATTTAACATCGGCAACATTTCAGGATGTCAGTTAGTGTTAAAAATTTATTAAGTAAGATATTATCTACCTATTTTAATAGCCATATATAGAGGAACCAACAACAACTGCAAGTGATTCATCCTCATAAACTTACCATTTACACAAACTCGTAACATAGCTATCTCTCACAAGATCTACTACCTAATATATTGAAAAAGGATAGTAGAAATTATAATATCTTTGATATGCGACAAAACTTTATTTTAAAACGAGTCATTTGCTTTATAAATAAATTTGACTACTGGCAGGGTGCGTAGTATATGGTGGGGATAATCAAATCGACTGCAGCGTGAGTAGTGGAGAAAATAGGCAATAATATATGCTCATATGTATTTATAGTGTAATAAAAAATATTAAATAAAAATATAATACATTGATCCACTTTGATTATAAACCCAATTGCCAACTAATATGTCGTTCCTTATTTATCTGTCAACGTATTAACGTCTACTCGTCAATCCATAAATACAGAATTAAAAATATTTGAGGTATTTTAAACTCACATGCAATGATGTTTCATAAGAAGTTATTGATGTTTGCTTTATATATGACTGTACATTCAACTAAATGACTTATGCCAGCATTTCTTAATTTTCGAATTTCCCTGACGTGCTTCACTATCACCAGCAACTTTTTCCTCTGCATAGTCCGGGGTTGGAAGGAAATACTGTCTTGATAATTATATCCATGTTAACGTGGAAAATTGTTTAAATACTTTATTAATACAACAATTATACTTCATCCAGTATTTTATACCTCAAATTGTTCAATTTATAAAAAAAAATAATTGTAAATAACAAAAATTTGTATTCAGATTTTACGGTTTTTTTGAAAATATTTCAAATTTATTTCCACGATTACCATTATTTAATAGCATGAAAAAATGTATATAATAGATGTCGTTGGCATCACACACCCAGCCAATAGTAACATATTTGTTCGCACGATCGTGTATTTTCATGGATTTACCGATGCTGTTGACAATGCTGGTAAGATACATTTCCCAAACATTTGTTTATATCCATGGAAACCAAAAAATAACAGTGCGGTAAGTGAAATAGATGCGTGGTGCGTGGTGTGAATAGGAGTGTGGTAAGTGAAATTAGCTAAAAATGATTGTAATTATTTATTTATATTGAAATTAAAAGTACAATTTGAACAATTAGGAAAATAAATCGATTAATATGAAAATTTTCACTAGTTTACACATTATTATTATTATTGTTGGCATTAGTCTTCATATTTTATTCACATTTCAAAAGGTCGTTCAATCATTAAAATCTGTGGTTTTCATAATCTTCCTTTCATTTTACGAGAATAAATTTGCAGCCAAAAATAAAATTTTTCATCAATTTCATTATTCTCACTAATATTATAGTTTAACAAACTATTTTCCTCAATTTTTTTAATAGAAAATTCAAAAAAATATTCACGCCAGTGGAAATATTGACACTTAATTTTTTATTTACAAATATAGTTGTCAATTGTCACTACAAAGATTTGTATTAATTGCAATTAATCTACTTAATAAATCTCTAACACTGACTGACTGAGTGACTGACAGAAAACGCACAGCCTAAACCGTTGGGTTTAGAAGAATGAAATTTTGCACAGGAGTTCCCTATGTAACGCAGATGAGCACTAAGAAAGGATTGTTGAAACTTTGTCGCCTAAGTGGTTAAATATGGAATGAAAGTTTATATAGAAATTCATCATTTTTGAAGTCAGAAATATATAAAAATATGTTACTATGGCTGTTAAAATAAATAGTATCTTATTTAATAAATCTTTGACACTTATTGATATCTTGAGTTGTTGCCGATGGTAAATCCCGTCGGGTGGGTATACGGCTAGTATTTATAATATTTATTCATGGCATTCTATGTTATAACATATAAATATAAATTTCACCTATATTATCTGAATTCTATTTTTTATTTAATAATTTTTATTCTTTAATTATTTTAAATCGATCGTGCAAAAAATATTATACAATACATGCATTAACTGATCTCAAAATTGCAAAACTCGACCCCGCGGGACATTTTCTCGATCAGTAAAAGCAACTAATTTATATTGTAAAATACTACTATACAATATCTTTAACTTTAAAAATGACGAATTTCCATACAAATTTTAATTCCTTATTTAACCCTACTTAGGGGATGAATTTTCAAAAAACCTTACGTTACATGCGGAACTCCTGTGCAAAATTTCAATCTTCTAAACCCAACGGTTTAGGCTGTGCATTGTCAGTCAGTCAGTGAGTATGTTTTAGAGATTTATTAAGTAGATAATAGCCATAGTAACATATTTTTAGTGTTCCTTACCAAAATTGACAAAACAGAACACTTATCAAACAATCGCTTCGGTGTATGTCCGTTTATCTCGGGCGATTTCCTCTAAAACCATTCGACGCGTAAAATTTGGAAATGGTAGATGGAAATAGTTTTAAGCCGTCAGTATAGAACTTAATCATTTTAAAAAAAAATATCCCACTCATTAATGTTTCCCCCAAGTTATATGAATGCGGTAAGTTTTACTAGAATACGTTGGTACAAATAAAACTCTTAACGCGTAAAATATGTTCGTGCTTGACAGTGTCGCTTGTTCTATTTGATTGTGTTTAACTCCGCGATTATTTTCCATTTTACAGCCGGAATTAAAGTGATTCTTCCTTTGATAATCTACAACCGAACGCAAATGTAAATATTCCTGCACACTTAAAATACCGTGAAAAATAAAATTGGAAACGATAACAGATGTCATTAGTGTGTGCGACATCAAGCGATAACATTTAAAAGCCGAGATTTATTTGACGGTAACATAAATTTATTTAGGTGTAAAGTTATATATATTATAAATCTATCATATCTTTTAACACCTGTACAATACCTAGGCACCCATCGACACTACGGAGCTATTAAAATGTAATAAAATAGCACGTTTGGCGCAGGCAGCTAGCGTAGACGATATATAAATTTTAAATAAACAATAAAACTCACTCACTGCGAACACTGTGACTGAAGCAATAAAATTTTTATAACTCAATCTCTGAATATGACTTTGTGCATATGTATGTGTGTGTGTGTGTGTGTGTGTGTGTGTGAGTGAGCAGGGTAGATGTATAGGTATCCATGTATTATCAATCAGTTGAATCAAAGTTATGTACGAAGTATTTTATTTTCTTTGATAGGTGTAACAAGTCATCCGAAAAAATTTTGTATTTTATACACTCTTGCATGCGAATAGTACAGTAGCAGATATAACTCTGACAACGTTCTTATGAATTTGCAGTGCTTAGGTATGTGCAGTCCATAAAAAAATTTGTGCAAATTTGTTATAAAAATACAGTATATAATTAATAATACCCCTGTCGCAGCATCCTGCATAACATAGCGAATTTCCGTTTATAAAAGTTAGTTAGATTTTCTTGAAAACTAACTGACAGAATAATATTTTAAAGATCTTTTTTATGTGATTTTTCCTCCTCTTTCCAATGGTATAAAAAAACTAATTTTTTCACGAATATTTCCAAAAAAAACATTTTCCGGGCATCGGACGCGTCTGGTTAACGAACTCGTCCAGCGGTTTGGGACTTCCAATATTTTCACCAGATTTCGTAAACCTAAGAGATTTCGTTCGAGAGTTATCGCGCGGACACATATATATATACCTATATATATATATATATATATATATATATATATATATATATATATATATATATATATATATATATATATAAATTAGCGAATATTATTTTCGGTTTTTAAGGATCTCGAAACAAATTTCTGCCATGGTCCCGGGCTCAAGTCGCGTCATGATAGTGGCTGTAATAGCTGAATACCATTCTGGAAATTCGCTAAAAATATTAAATGTACAATTAAGTTCTACTCGTTTTCGAAAGATGGCGTTATCTCACAACGGGTTATAGGTTAATTATTAATACGCATATATACAAACACTCTGTAAATTTATCACCCTCTTAATATATACGTATTAATCATCAATATATATATTTTTTTTATTGAGTTGAAAATGGAAGTAAATAGTGTGCATGTCCGCCATTGTCTTCTGTTGTGAATTACATCAAGGAAAAAGTGCTGCTGAAGTACAAAGAATAATCTGTGCAATTTGTGATGACAGTGCTATTGATGACAGTACGTGTCGAAGATGGTTTTGGAAATTTAAAAATGGAGATTTCAATTTAAATGATAAAGCACGCTCTAGAGAGTCTCCAACAATCAGTGACGCGAAATTGCAAGAATTACTGGACCCAGATTCTACGCAAATACGACAACAACTTGCAGAAAAGTTAAACGTCACTCAACAAGTTGTTTTTAAAAGACTACAAGCTATTTTTGGCAAAAAAACGGATAGAACTTAGTTGTACAGCTAATAGTTGCATTATATTATTTGTAATTAGTTTGTGGTTATTTTCAATACTAAATTTTGTGTGATGAGGGGAAGTTGGAACTATTTACATTATTATATTTTCAAACGCATTTTTCAAGAGAAAGTTTTATTCATTTTCAAAAAATACGAGGGTAAATCAAAAAGTTCTTGGAATCATAATAAAAATATAACATAATTCAATCAAAAATATTTTACTTTTCTACATAATCTCCTTCCACTTCTATACAATTAGAATACCGCTTTTCCAGCTTTGTTATTCTTTCTTCAAAAAGATCATTTACTTAACGATCAACGAACTCTGTACGTCATCAATATCCATAACGGCGTCATCATCGTCAAATTTCTTCCCTCAAATATGCTCCTCTAATTTTGTGAATAAATAAGTCACCAGTTACTAAATCCGGAGAATATGGTAGGTGGTCAAATATTTCGGATCTAGCACTGTGGATTGCTTGAAGCGCAACTTCTGACCAAAGAGCAGGAGCGTTTTCAACAACTGTTTGCACACAATATTTTATAACTTAAAAACAATACGATCAAATCGATTGAAACTTTGCATAAGTTCACCTTCAAATTGATTCAATCTCAGGATTGAAATTTGTTACAATACCAAACTTTTTATTCTACAATAGAAAATATGTGAAAGCTATCGCTAAAAATAGAAAAATGTTTCCACCCACCGTGGATTTTACGTTGGGAATCTACTTTAACGGTGAAATTTTAAATTCAAACACATGAATATTATTTATTAATCTTATTGATGTTCAGGCCCGACTAGAGGTTGGCGTAGCCGGGGTTTCAGCCGCGGGGCCCGGACTTGAAGAAGGGGCCCGTAGGGGTCGATAGAGAGCCCTGACAAAAGTAGAAAAACTTCTTTTTGCTCGTCGCTTATATTTATAGAGAAAAATTTTTAAATATTGTTATATTTATTCCCGGGGCTCGCCATTTCTCTTCATGGCCCTGTTGATGTTGATACAACAAATGTAAAAGTAGTTGTTAGTACAATATAATATCGAAACTCCTATGATCAAGCAAACAAAAACTCTGAAGCATGCTAATAGGTTTTTGAAAATAGTTCATCTGTGAAATGTTAAAACATCGTTTGATAAGGAGCTTATTTTCAATTCACAGTAGAAGATGTTTTAAATATTTTCATTAATCAATTTTAGAGTTTCTTAAGAAATCGTTCCAAATTTTCATTTTAATTTCTGCCGTTTATTTTCGTATTCTTTCTAGAGTCACCTTCTCCAAGTCAATTTCCAAAAAGATGAACGTAAAGGGTTTATAAACATTTATTTTTTGATTAAAGATATACTAAGCTTTTAGCTTAATTGGACTGTAATATTTTTATGAATTTTTCGATATTATAATAATTTATGTTTACTCTAAAAGTTATATTAATCTGGATTTAAAGATTACATTAAATACCCGAAGCGATTCATGTAATCTCGCAAAATATTGATCTTATCTTTAATAATTTTTGAAAAAGACTAGAACTTTATGCTAAAACAGTATTTTCTTTTTAAAAAAAAGGTTCCATATCTTAAAGTGAATTACCTATGAATATGAGAAAAAATTTTTTTTACGAGTTATGATAATCCTTAGTGGACTCCGACGGTCAGCTTCATAAGTGCTACAAATTTAAAAAAAGCTGCTTTTTGCGAAAACATAAATACCTTTATATTACTTTTAAGAAGTGAAAGATTTCTTCTAAAGAACATAATATTTTTTCACACAAAATTTTATCTGTATAATCAAGTTACTCTTCGAAAGCACAAAATTGTTTGCATGTTCAAAAATGTAAATTGCTGTCCAAAATGATATAACCACTACTGTACTTTTGTAACAGATTTATATTTTTGGGGATATTTTTAGTGGATATAAAAATGTATTGAAAATTATTTAACCGGAAATGACATATGAATTTTCAAACACTATGTGACGGTGAAATGTATTATCGTTTTTCCATTCAATAAATGGGTAACTGTGATTATAAAATTTTCAAAAATTTATTGGTTTTGTTTTTCTTTTTAAAAAATAAGTCTAATTACATTTATCCTTAAAAAATCTTGGCGCAATTTAAAAATGTTTGCTTTAAATCAATTTCACAAAAAAAAAAAAATTAAATTAAAGACAAAATAACTAAAAATATATTCATTTAATAAAATTTTATTAAATTTATCAAAAATTTAAAAAGAAATACAAAATTAAAATCAACGATTTGTAAGTAAATTAAAATTTTATTTTATATAAAATATAATTGAATATTTCTTAATAAAATGGAAATATAATAAAATTATTTCTCTCACTTACGCATATCCGTTTTTAAATATGTTCATCTTTGTTACTAATTTGTTAGCTGATTTTACATTATTTCATTTTTATAGTCGATTTTTATTTCATCATTTTATTTTTTTTTTTTTGCTTTAAATGAAAGCGGGAATTAAATCCTTGAATAGCTTCATGATTCTGTTAAAACGGAAATGAAATACATACCTACTAAGCGGATGTATGCGCTGTTGTTGATGGAAGTAATAATTACATTTACACTACAGGAATCAAAAGAATATTTTGCATTTTTTTGTAATTTTCAAATTTGAAGAGATTTAGAGACATATGAGTTCAATTTCAAAAATAGAGAAAAAATATTTCAAATCAGAAATGTTGAAAATTGTATCAAAGCTGAACAGTGTCCACATATTTACGTTGGAGTATTTAAATTTATTGTTTTAAAATATTTGAATTATTTCCGGATTTTGTGGAATAGTGTTGTGTCATACAATATGGGAAAGATTCATGATGAACAGTAGTAAAAAGGGAAAGACAATCGAAATGGGAAAAACAGGCTTAGAATTTCATTTTTAACCCCTTTAGTACCGCGACCTATTCTAATATTTTAGGCAAAAAAATTAAACATTTTTAAGTATAACTGCAAGTTTGTTATGTTTTGCTTAATTTATTTAAAATATGACCACTCTTTACTATACAGCCTGCAGTTACCAATACAAAACAATACAAACTCGTCAGTTGATTTTTTTCTAAAAACTAGTATGACGAGCTGATCTCGTCATCGGTTCTAGAGCCGTTAATTAAGAAAATTCCAAAAAGGGAGAAAGCAATTAAAATCGAGAAACGATATTTAGAATTAATTTTTTAATTGAGAATTTGAGAAATCTCAATCTGAAAAATTATTCTAAATATTTAAAGATAATAAGCAACCTAACATATACATAATTCATTATGAGCATTTAACCAATAACAAAATTTTATGTTTATGGCCTGTGGAAAAAATTAAATTTTTGAAACAAAGTGATAATAACCGAGCCATTTATCTACAGCGTCAATTATTCAACTTTCACTGCATGGAACCGTTTTCTTCTGATATCCGAAGGACCAGGAGTCTAGTTTGAACTAAACCCTGAAATTTATCCAACTTTTGAAATGAATTTATCATTTTTTGAAGGTACAAGCTCCAGTTTTATACTAGTGAAACTTTTTATACGAGTCAAAGTTGTAGGAGGATGTAGGTTTTCAATCAGCAAAGTTGTCCGCAATAATGTAAAACATAAGCTGTTTATTTAAAAAAAAATTAAATTTCCTTTTACTTTTTAGTATAATCTTTAATATAACCGGGATCTGGTTCTTTAGCCTATTCTATTCTATTAGCCTATTCTATGCTTAACCACTTTAAGCATTAATAAATTTATTTCCCAACCTTCCCATTATAGGGGCTTAAGTATTGAGGACACAGTAGGCAGTGTTATACCAAAGCCGATTGACACTAAAGACGCAGCCGTGGCTAACTCATCTGCCTTTTATTAAAAATTTACCACTGATTAAATAATTTGCTGGGTATTAGAGTAATTTATATTCTATTCCTGATACCTAGAATACTCAATTTGAGATATAAGCGAACAAAAACTTACATTTGATGCCATGTTTGATAAAAACGTCGTATTGACCTCTACCAGTTGACTGTAGTTGATAAAGATTATTGGAAACAGTTTATTTGGGAAAAGTACGAGCAACTCACAACTTTTTTAAGGAAAATCTCACTCAACGGAAAAAAATAAAATAATACAGAATAAAATAAAAACTCTCGGTTTTCACTCTCATAAATCAAAGTGTTCTAATAACATTTTAGACACATTATGTTCCGATAACGGGAAAGAAAAACTGAAAAAAAAAAAGAAAAAGGAAAAAAAGTTAGAAAAACTTTTTGCGCTCCTCACTTGACAACAATAGCCGGTCAGTAAAATTTGTGATCGCGCTAAAAATTTTTGATCCCTATACACGGAACGTACCAGGAGTCCACTCTGAACTTTTGACGAAAAAAAAAACTGCTCAACGCCGCTCAAGACCGTACACGGTGTGTGTGACCGTTTACTGTAACGATTCAAAGTCCACTAAGCGATACGATTGAAAGCACGCGAGTGAGTCGTTGAACGACTTTTGAAAGTGTAACGAACGGCATATAACGACGAAACGACGGAACGTATTGTTACGTTAAAATATCACCGAAGAACGCTTGCGCCCTTCTAACATCTATTTGTCTGTCTGTCTGTCTATCTATACTGCTACTCTATCATGCTGTTCATCGTTGTTGTCCTACTCACTACATACTATCGCTAGTAAATGCTGTTAGACTGTCACTTACAATTTAAATATGTTTGAGATTTCAAAATTGGTATATACTGTACCGATTTATTTTGCATATATACTATGTACGTATGTTTATAGAAATAAATATGCACCTATTAACTTTATTTAAATACAAATTCAAACCCGAATGTGTGCTAGTAAATATATAAATGTCATATTTTAATAGGAAATGATTTAAGTAATTTAGAGTTATTTACTTACATCCCATACTGGTCTTGAAGCAACCACCAAATAAAAAGAAACGACAAACTAGCGTTGAAAATTTTATCCATAATTAAAATTAATACATTATTTTAAATAATAAAATTCATTTCTGTTATAAAACTTAAAACATACTGTAAAACAAAGACTTTATAACCGAATTTCCAAGAGTCTTATCAGCTTTGTGATGAGCAACTATTACCCAACTCCAATGTGTGTATGAAAACTAGTATTGTTTAAATGTTGGTCAAACTAAATTTTTAATTTGAGAATTTTATTTCTACGCTACTCCTACTGTCTTATACTATTTACCATGAAGAAGTTCTTGAACTACTCAAGTCACCCCTTAGTTAACCACTTCTACACTTAATATTAGAAAATTGTGCAGAAACCGGTCAACTAGATTATATAGACTTGAAATTATATTTTTTAGACAAACAAATAATATTTTTTATTTTTCATCCTCTTTTAGCAAAATGAACCCCCAAATTTTTACCTCAGCCACCCCCGTTGAGGTAGTTTGAACAAATCGCATATCTGTGGGTAGCTCTGTTTCTTACCAATTTCGAGATGTTTGAAAAATTACATTTTTACCCCTATACATTTTTGAAACTGAAACTAAGCCACGTCGCGTGAATTCCTCTCAAATATAGGAGCCCCTACAAAATATAGGAGCCCCATTCAAATCGATTATTACCTGTTTTGGTAGCCCCCTGTAAGGCCGAGCGCACACTGAGACGCAGTTAACGCAGGCAGGGCACCGCAGTTTCTGTGACTCTTGTTGTAGAACGGGACAGCGCGAATTGAAACGCAGAGCAGAGCAGAGCAGTACTGCGTCGCACAAGACTGATGTGGCACTCGTGAATATGTCACAGAAACTATGCGCGACATTGTAACACGCTCTCGAGTTTTAGTTGGTTTTATTTCGCCGAAATGAAAACAATTGAAGAAATTGAAGAAAAGCAGTGCTACTATGCTCTGCTCTGCTTTTAAATTCGCCCTATCTCGTTCTACAACAAGAATCAGAGAAACTGCGCTGCCCTGCCTGCGTTAACTGCGTCTCAATGTGCGCCCGGCCGCACAGTTTATTTCTCATGCTTTCCTGCCCTGCCCTGCTCTATTCTGCTTTGCCCTGTCCTGCGTTTACTGCGTGCCGTAGCTCAATGTGCGCCTGGCCAAAGTGTTTTATAACAATGAATCTCTACACCGCAAGTAAACTTTATTAGCAAGTTTTCCTTTTAAATTGCTACTTTTGCCATGTGTGCCGCATTGCTATTCATTTGCTTATTATAAACAAATTTATTTAAAAAAAATTGAGAATCAATAATTCCAAATTACTTCGAACTAAAGAATATTACTGTACAAATTTTCTATCATATATTTTAAATAAAAAAGAAATTCATTCTTATTTTTATATACACACAAGAAAGAAAAAATAAATTAACTTCTGTCTCTTTTGTTGTGAATGAATTTATTTTATTTTTTATAAGAAATTTATTATAGAAGATAAATATTTTGAATAAGAATTCCTTTTTATGTTGAAATACACCTGTCTGTTACGTGTTTTCTTCGTCGCCGTATTATTCCTTTTTTAACGGAAAGCAAAAAAATCGTTCTTGTCAATTGTAAAATCCTTTGTGTATCGCCCCAACAAGTACCGTAATAACGCTACACACTTAAGAAACAATCAAAATAAAAATATTGTATTTAAAAAAAGATTCAAATGCTATTTTACTATGTAAATTTCGGGAAGTCTTTGTTAAACATACCTGCACATATAAACTCTTTACGTCAAATAATAATGTAGATTCTTGTAGAACCACGAATACACATTAATTTTATTATTACTATTGTTGCAATTAATTTCTACAGGATTTACATAAGCGTACCTACTTGGAGCACGTGCCCCGGAGCTTCCACAAAATTAAAAATTTGAGGGACAGGTCTACCCACACTGTCAACTTCCCATTGGGTGTCCTTAAAGACTAGTGACTACTGTACATAAATAATTCTTATTTCATTTCAGGCGACTCCTTCCCTGGGCCCCCGTTAGAGACTTTGCCCCTTGCACCATACCAGGGGCTTCGCCTTCTGTATCTAAGGGTGGGGCTCCACCCTTATCAAACAAATGATAACATCATTTGTTCTCAAGATATGCGAGACAAAATATATTTTGGCAAAAAACTAATTATTTCAAGTTTCTTATTTCGTTTTCTTTTTTTTTTAAATTTTATAATAAAATACTGGCGTTTTCAACATCAAGGAAGGTTCATAGGCCATTATATAATAATGTTATGGTAAAAAATCCATATAATCTTAATAAAGTTAATTCCGTTCTTTTACCCCAAAAAACAAACCGCTAATCCGAATTTGCTGAAAATTTTATCCGGTCTTCATTTTTCGATTACGCATCTACTGAAATTAGTCCGGAGTTTATATCATCATTTGTTCTCGAGATATGCGAACGAACGAACGAACGAACGAACTAACGAACGCACACACAGACATCACGTTAAAAACGATGAATTCGGATTCCAGTGACCTTGAAACGTGGAGATATGTCGAAATTAGCGATTCGCAAAATTGAACCCATTACAATAACTCCCTATGGGAATTTAATAATGAATCGTAAAATAGGTGTAAACTAGGGATTTTATTTTCTTCTTTCTTTATTTGTTTTGGTCGTCTACGCTATTTTTTGAGAAAAATTTGAAAAATTTCGGAAATTTCCTTATCGCCTTAGCAGAGGTGTTCACACACAAGGTACTTAGGCGTCTCCATATACTTAAGAAGTGTCCCAGGTCCTCCACAAAGGTAAATCCGGCCCTGAATTTCTAAAGAAACAATATCTTAGAGTTTAACAATCTGCCATTAACTAATTTCTTATCGTTTTTCTACTGTTGATTGGATAAAGTGTTTCGAATTTCATTTAGCGAATTTTCATTATGGAAATTTTACCTATTACAGCGACCATCATGGTAAGATTGCAGGAGAGAACGGTGATAGTAACTTGTTTTGAGATTGCTAGAACCTGGAAATCAATGTTATTCATCAACATTTTATTTAAATTTATTTTGCTTAAGTACTATTGGAGAAAATAATGTGATATTTATTACTAGAACTTCATATGCTATACAGTACCTCTGTATACTTAAATGAAATTTTGCAATTTTTAGGTTTTTAAGTAGACACTTGAAAGGGTGGTTTCTCCGCTTAAGAATGTATAGATGTAAAAAATGATATAATATTTGTTACTATGACTCCGTATAGTGTATAATATACATAAACAAAATTTCGTCAATTTTTAAATATTTTAGTACATAATTGGAAGGGTGTCTTTTCACACCATAAAAATTTGTATATTCAACAATAGTGTTATATTTATTACTAGAACTTTGAGGAAGTGTTTCACCACTTAAAATCTTTTTTAGCAGGAATTGATTTTTTTTTTGTTATTAACTAATCACCCTCTAGATACTGGCGAAGTTTCAGATTTTTTAAATTTTCGATTTCTTACGATTTCCTTATCAGTTCTGAATAGAAATTCTGTTCTTGTCTGTTAAATCGTGAATTCGAAGCGATGCTTGTGATCCTAGCTGTTGCGCGTGATTCCTTATCATCTTAAAATAATAGAGAATTCTTAAAAAAATAGACAATGATAAAGGAAAAGTTACGGTGGCTTCATTTTGACAGTTGAAGCAAGCAGGTAACCTTAAATGAAATAAATAACGTATTTAAGTATTTAGTGTAAGAAGGTTATTTTATTTTTATTTGGCTCCAATGAAATAAGCCTGCAAATATTCAAACAATTTTATTTCAGTTAATATAATTATTATTTTAAATGTTGATATAATGTGAGTGGTAACTTTTACGTCATTTGAAATCTTTATTGGAGAAGATCTAGTAACTGTTGCAAAGAATATATTCCGAAGATTTTTGTCTTCTTTTCTCTAGATAAAACTTCGATACACATTTCTCTTAGGAGAATAATTTCAAAAAAATAATAATTCTAATAAAACAGCCTATACAGCATGTTAACGAATAAGTGCGAAAGATTTTAACAGGCGATTGCTGAGGTTTTTTATGTAAGATTATATAGTTCCAGGTCCAAAAATGCCTAGTTTCCAAGATACAAGGTGTTCAGTTTCTCGTCTTTTTTAATATTTTCCTAAATATTTCAAAATCGTTTTGAAATATTGACACAAAATTTGGGTCACGCTATGACAGGAGAAATACCCATATTTTGAACTAGACACAATATCAAGTCACTCAAACCAGTGGCATCCGTATAGTCATCCATATGATGACATATTTTTGAAAAAAAAGAGGCACGCCAATGATTTTTTCCAATTTGAAAATGTTTTTTCAAATGTACCATAAGTTGTTGAGAAAAATGACCTCTTAGAATTTTGTCGCTTATGTAGCCGTTTTCAAAATAAATTCCAGTTACTGTTCCAACGACAAATCCGGTATGGGCTATCTAATAGCCCATCTGCTCTCTATCCTGGAAACTAAGTGTTTTTGGACCTGGGTTTATATGAACTTTTTTACATAAAAGAACCGCAGCAATCACCAGTTAAAACTTTCGCGCTTATTCACTAACACCCTGTATAAAGAAGGTTTTAATAACCGCCAAATAACTTCAAGCCTCAGAAATTTCCCATTCCTTTACCACAGTTTTTTTTTCTGTTTTTTATTGAAAGTGATATAATTTAGTCAAATGTCTAAAAGCACGTTGGCATTTTTCCGGGTTCTTGTTACAAATAATATGAATTTTTTTCATTTTATTCTTTATACTTCGTTGTAAATTCGTTTCCGACAGACATACTATTACAATTTTTAATATTCATTTTCAATTTTTGTTACAAAAATAGAATTGTATTATTTTTGGGGATAAAAGGAGGGTGAATGAAGCACACTTTTTTTTCTCTCATCGTCGTTCAGTTCAAATGCGACCATTTTACACGGTGGCAAATATGTGGAACAAACGTATAGATAAAGAGAAAACTATCTGCATGTGACCTTTAAATGAACATCGAGTATTTTTGTTACAATTGATGTCGAGAAAAACAGTCTATATTAGTACACCTACAGACATATAAATTTTGACAAACTGATTATATTTTGTGTTATAAATTTTCACATAAAAGAGTAAATTAAGGTGAATACATACTGGTGAAAGCGAGATGAAATATGCAAACAGAAAAACGAGTAAAAGGAAAACAGTCGGAGACAAATTTGTTGAATAGAAAAATTTGATGCCTCCGGCTGCTTTACGTTTCAAATTATTTTTTTGTTTTTACATTTCATCATGTTTCCACCTTTTTAGTTGGTTTCTTACGCAGTCGGGTATTTTGATTTTTTAAATTTACTATTTAAGGTAAGAGCACCAGTAGCCGTCATGTTAAGACATGAGCAGGACTTTATACGAAATTATACAGAATTATACGAAATAATCAACAGCAGAGGCTAAAACGAAAGAGAATTTTTTGATCTTTCAGGAATACTTTAATTTATTTGAATATTTTTACAATAAATATATTAATAAAAATAAAATAATGGAAAAAGTGTGGTGTACCAATACCGTCAATAAAAAATTAACGATGTTCCAGTATCCGTCAGAGGAGACACCCAGTATCCGTCATTCTTTAGAATGTGATTAATCTTAAACCACTAAGCTATATAATTAAAATACTTAAGGATAAAGCTTTATTAAAAAAAATTATTTGATTCTGTTATTTCCTTTTGTACAAAATACCGAATACGTATATAAATTTTATTTATTTAAATTAAAATTTTTATTATTCGTTTCTCCAGTTCCTGCAGATATATCGCTTAGATTGGCATTGAACTGATTAATTCTTTTTTTAATTCTCTTTAACTTTAGTACAATCATCCGTGATGCTAATTCTTCTGAAGCATTATCCATAATATCCACAAGTGCTGTTTTTGTACATTCTTTTTCATTGAAATTAATAACATTATGTACTGATTTTTCTTCCTTCTATACAATTATATGGTTATTAGTTGGGCTCAAAAAGGTACTGATCCACCATAATTCAATCAGACGCTCTGTATCTTTCAAAATTTCTATAAATTCTTCTTTTTTAAATATTTTTCAATTTCCTTAAGCCAATTTTTGATATTTTACTCGGCTACCGAAGCCCTTGATTTTGTTAAATTTTGAAATAATCGCTTAGATAACTCCGGATGTCTATTGCAAAAAGACAAGAGCCATTTTCGTTTAGGTCTACTATGACTAAATGGATTTTCTCAAGTTTTGGATTAGTAGTTGGCTGTTGAAGATCACATATTCTCGTCTTCTTTGTTGGTTAAAATAATTGTGGAGGCATTTTTTTTTATAATATGGCATACTTTCCTTTTAATTTATCTGACAATATGGTTTGACAATTATCTGTGATATACGGAATTGTTTGACTACGATACAGATCGGCATTTTTTTTAACGAATAGCATATCAAAAGCATTTATTAAATCTTCATTACTGTATTTTTTATTGAGTTTTACCTACAAAAAAGGTGGGACCAAAAACCGTTACTATAGTACGACATTAATTTAAAAGGACAACTAAAATCTAATTGTTACTGAAAATAATGACGGGTACTGGTCAGTAGCCTTATTGAATTTTTGTGACTTTAAAATTTTAGTGTAAAAAGCATAGGAGAATAATTATGTATCCTTTTTTAAAACACAATTTGTTACCCCAGTAACCGTCACTATGACGCTTATTGGAAAATGCCTGAATTTTATGTACCAGTATCCCCTATCAAAAATAATAAATTTCTGTTAGGTTATCTTGTCTAAAAACTACTTTTTAACAAAATTTAATTCATAATAAACCTCAAAAAACAAAAAAATATGACTAATTTTTCGCTAAACCAAAATTAGAGTAAAATGAAATTATGCTTACCTTAATTAAAACTTAAGAGTTTTAGTGAATACAGTGGCCATCCAATGGTACGTACTCCGATTTTACGTAGTGACGTCAGCGATTTAGTGGGGTTCTCCTCTCACAGATATGTTGTTGTTTGTCTGTGTTGGTGAAAATTTATGTACCAAGTCAGAGTCAGGGCCGTAGGTAATACTGTCTGAGGGTCTCGTAGCCTTTAAAAAATTTAAAATTTCACTGCAGATAAATATGCACATATTCTGTATACGTAATATGCAAAATGCAAATACAAAATGAGTAACGTAAAATTCTAGAATATTCTAACCGTCAACTAGCAGAGATATCAAAAAACAGACTTCGCCGTTGAATTGGTCATTAAAAATGAGATCAAACAGTGTAGTTTGACAAAAATTCTAGAATGTTCTATTTGTCAACTAGCAAAGATATTGAAAAATCAATTGTACCATTTAATTGTCCATTGAAAAAGAGGTCAAATTACACATTTTGACAAATATTCTGGAATATTCTATTCGTCAACTAGCAAAGGTATTCAAAAACAGACGTCGCCATTGAATTGGCTACCAAAAAAGAGACCAAATAACACATTTTGAGAAATTTTCTAGAATATTCTATTTGTCAACTAACAAAGATATTGGAAAATCTACTGCACCACATAATTATCCAACCGAAATTAAACTAATGTAAACCAAATGTCCAATTTTGACAAATAATTTTTGCTATTTGACGAATAGAATATTCTAGAACATTTATTAAAATGTGTTATTCCGTCTTTTATTTGATGACCAATTAAATGGTGCAATCGATTTTTCGATATCTTTGTTAGTTGACGAATAGAACATTCTAGAATTTTTGTCAAAATGCGCTGCTTAATCTAATTTTTAGTTCTCAATTCAATAGTGAAGTTTTTTTTTTTTGTATCTTTGCTAGTTCACAAGTAGAATATTCTAGAATTTTTATCAGCGCCGCTATTTGGCGTCTTTTACGCTGATGAATGCGATGGTGAAGTTGATTTTTCGACAGTTTTCTAAAAATCGTCACTCATATACATTAGTATAACATTCGATTTCCTTTGTCTACACAACCGAATTTTAGGTGTAAATTGAATCTTAAGATAATTTTGTTTTAAATAAATTCAGATAAATTGTATTTACCAACCCCCGAAAGAAAAGTTTACCGACGCCCCTGATCTTCCGATTTTACGTACTTCCCCTTAAATTTGCACCGACCACTACGTAAAATTGGATTTGTGGTGTATATGCAAATTTTACAAACACTAACTTTCAGATAAGCCGTTATTATATACAGATAATGCTAACTGAATGCTATCATAAATGAAATAACGGTTGGGCATACTTTCCAGAACGTGTAGTAGGAAATACAAATTGCCTAATATCTTAATATTTATCATTTTACTGAAACTTGACGGCTATTGGCTACTGGTGCTCTTACCTTACGTCATTTTGTGTTATCGAACTAAAAGAACTAGTTAAAATTTATTAATTTAAAAATATAAATAATTGCAGCCATCAATTTTGAAATACAAGTGTTATATATTCTTAAATTTGTCTTTTGAATACTTTTATTTTGATATTCCACTTGATTAGCTTTTGATTAAATTTTTTTTCGTTAAAAATTCAACATGGCATTATTTTAACACCACATTGTTATAATATAAAATGTACTTGAATTATGAAAATTTTGCCCTTCTGTTGTGACTGTCTTTGTTCTAGAAACAAAATGAAAAACCGCTAAGATCAGCCCTGTCGGTAATGACCCAATCTTGAATGTTTATATGCTCGGGTCTAATAAGGGTCTAATATGCCTAATAAGGGTTGCAATTTTATTTTTAGAATTTGGTATCAGAAAATTGTACGAGCCTTATGAGTACAAATTCCAAAGTAAATTTGTTTATATTTTTGTTTTAAAAATGAATTTCCACAAAGTAACTCCTGCGACAATAGAAATGCATATTTTCTTTTTTAAAAATGCTGCTGTACCGTACTTTATATATATACATTTTTTTTTTAAAAATGACTGTATGGCGCTCGTATATTTGGTCGTGTCTGTACTCACTACAGTAGATTAACACAATTGCTGGCGTTTTTGTCTTTTCTTTTTTCTCCATGTTTGAACAGAACAAAATATCTATGCTATACAGAAATATGGTGACATACTGACACAACTGTGCTAACAACTAACATTTAGGAAAAAAAATGATGATCAAAATTGAATGGAAAATAGTTTTTTACAAAAGCAATTTCTACCGTAAGTAATGACAAAAAATGCACGGGATAAAAGTCGTAACGAAAAATATAATTTAATAAAAATTTTTGGCTATCGATCTTTATTTTAATCTGAAGTGTTACTGTCAATAAATTAATATATTTAAATATTACTGAAAGTAAACTACGAAAACCAGTAATAATTTTTTTTTATTCTGGAACAACTTGTTGTTTTAAACTAAAAGTTGTTCCAAAATAAAAATTTGTGGGTCTTTCCAGTTTAATTTCAATAATATTACACCCCTCTTACACATCGTGCTTAGCTATAAATCGCAATACCTACACAGCTTACTCTGAAGATGATTATAAGACTGAAAACGTGTTAAGTAAAATATTATTTTGTAGAGTGAATTAACGAAGTAATTAAAACTTTATACGTAAATATATTCAATATTTAAATACAATAATCTTATCTAATTATTCTAGAAGCTTAAGTCTAATAATATACACAAAAACTGAAAAATCTACTACTGAAAAAATGAATTTAGTTTTATCTCAAAAGAATAAATGTTATTTTGCTCTCTTGCTTTTTCTTTCTTTAATTGAAATATAAGATAAAAAATAACCTTTCTTTAAGCATACATCAGTGGCGACGCGTGAAATTATTACCTGGGGAGACAATCTTTTTTTACTATATTTTTAAATAGATTTATTTTTTATCTATTTTTTTGGAAATCTGTAGTCTTTCTTAGCCTAGTTTTTTTTTTAAAACAGACCTTTTGACCCAGCACTTTGATTGCAAAATAAAAATATTGAAATTTTTGACCAGCCATTTGTGCTTACTGCGCCAAGAGTAAAAGATATTGAAATTTTTATTCTGTTAATTGCGGTTAGTGTGAATTAAAGGTCTTCAAAAAATTTAAAATTTTAAAATAACTAGTTCCGAAATTAGTCAGTTTAGATATATTATAGTTTTTAAATTAGATTCATATTTTATTATTGCTAAAGAAAAAAGGGAAAAAATTAAAACTTTTGATGTAACAGCCTTAAACAGATAACAAAGAAAAACAAATTGAAAATAAATACAAATTTTATTAAAAGGTTCTAATATTTAAATAATAAACAATAAAATCTCACAAAATTTCCCGAAAAATACTGCTAGCAAGCAAAAAAAAACGAGAAAAATTATTTATTTCCCCAAAAATATTGTTGGCGAGCAAAAAGAATCATCAACACCCAAATTTTATTTGATTTTCAGTTCCGCCTAAAAAGCGGAAAGTCGCAAACAAGAAATTTTCACCGCAAATTTTACTTCTAAACCGTCCAGTTTCCGGAAAACCGCCGAATCTGGCAGTCGTAATAATAAAATACTCTTCAGTTGGTATGTATATGTATACATATATACGTATATTTCAGTAACCAAAGACATACGTCGCATACGTATAGTATTACAACTCTAAGAAAAAAGTAAACGTAATAAAATTTTACAAGTTGGATTTACACTATAGCAAAAAATGAAATAAATTATTTTCAATACGAAACTGCCCTCTTGCAGCAACATTCATAAATATTATTTTTCAATTAAAAATAGAAAATAGTAATACAAAACACGATTTAGAAATATTAAATTATAATTTAAAACTATAGTTTTAAAAATTATATACATTCATTTAACTTTTTAAATTATAATGCGTAATTAAATTAAGAATTTCATTTATTATTAAAATACATAATTCAGTTCTTAAAACATACACAGGATATTATAAATAAAAAAAAAAATTGCACTTTACATTATAAAAAAAACTAATGTATACATAACGGTAAACAGCGTCAACGGCGTCAACAGTTCCATATAAAGTGTACTAGTTGTCAAAATAGTGTATTCTTGATTTTTTAACTTATATCAATTAGTTTTTCGGACTTATTCCTATAATCGTCAGGGAGTTAAGATCAAAAATTTTAGCCACTTAAGCGGCTAACCCGAATTAACTCATGTTGATGACATTTGTCGATTGTGCCGCCATTTTATCTATCGTGCTTGTCATATATCAAAATTTTAAATGGGGTAAACTCCATATAGCTTCTATTTGTAACACAGATTCCAATTTAATTTGCACAACACTTTTGATGCTGGCATGTAAAACAGCAACCGTCCAGTTTAACAAGCCGCTTAAAAGATTAAAATGGTTACCCAACTTGACTACAGCGCCACAGTCACTACTTTGTTTCCATTAGACTAAAGCCATTTTGTTTATATATTTATTTTGTTTCGAGCACCTCGTGATTCATTTTTAATTGTTATTAATTTTGATTCTTTTGTAACATTTTTCTAAATTTTGTGTAACACTGTTTTCTTAGTTTTATTATTATTTTTTTTATTAATTTTAATTTTATTAAGTTTAATTTTCAATTTTTAATATCATCACTTTTAACGATTTTGTCCATTTAAATTTTATCGAATTGTTTTATGATTTCAAATGTATATGTTAAAAAAAAATGTATATGTCAAATGTAATGTTAAATATTAAAAATTAAAATTATTATGTATTTAAAGTAACACCTTGACGGTCGCTGACGTCATAAGACGTCAACTGAAACTTTACTAACTCACATATCACGTTGCACGACGTCAATAAATCCACATGAAGTGTATAAACGTCAAAATAATGTATCACTGGACGTTGCGTCATTAAAGGTTATGATCGTTATGGTATTAATATTTTTTCAAAACTTAACTTTTCTTAAAATTTAATATATTTATTTTTTGACTGTTCGTTTACTTTTTTTGATTTTGTAGAATTTAGAAATATTTTATCCTGAAATATCATCTAGAAAAATTTGGTTTCATTGCTTCCAATAGTTTCAAACAAATTCAATAATAAACATGTGCTATTTCATAGGGAGTACAAGTAAATAAAAACTTCCAAATGGTTGTACTGTAAAATTACAAAAATGTCACATAACTTCTTCATGCATTTGTCCTCTCAATTATAATTTTCGAGTGGTGTTTGTTGTTTTTTTTTTTTTTTTTTATTTTATCTAAGTTTGTTATTAATTTTTACTTATAAATAGTGCTAGTAACTTTTTAATGTTTTCTTATATGTATTTCTACTTTAGTTTTCCATTAAATAGAATAATTTCTTAATAGTTTTCTAAAATGAATTGAATTTGTAGATATTTAACTCCAGGGTGACACGGTATAATCAGTAAGAGTTATCAGTTACCACAAATCTGCCATCAGGTGAAGACTCCGTATCTCCATGGAGAGGCACATTAAAAATGCCGTATGCTAGTTTTTTTTAGCTATGTAAATCCGACTTAGTTTGACAGATTTTTGTGTGAGAGAGATAAGTAAATTGAACTGTCACTGTACAAGCTGCTTTTTTATCCTTGTCATCTTATTTAACCAATCATATTTTTTTCAAAATTTTATTACCTTAACTTTTTTCTGGGAGTTGTAATATAATATCAGTAGCGAAGACAAAAACCATTCTGTTTCCCCTGACACTGCATATCGCTTTATTGTTTCAGTTTTTTATTATTATTCAAAAAGTACTGAATATATTTTGATAATTTTTGTACTATTAAGAAGAATACTACATTTTACACATAGACAAGAAAAAATTATTCCAAAATCTTTCTTAGTTTTTGAGTAATAATGATGTAAAAAAAATATTGGAGAATACTACATACATGCAGACTGTGTGTGAATGTGTAAATGGGTACTTGTCACACATGCATGCAAGCCAGGGTAAACAAAATTAAAAATGTATTTTTTCCGTTTTTATATTATTCAGTTTTTTTATTATTATTCAAAAATTATTGAATATATTTTGATAATTTTTGTACTATTAAGAAGAATACTACATTTTACGTATAGATAAAAAAAAAATTATTCCAAAATCTTTCTTAGTTTTTGAGTAATAATGAATTAATGATGTAAAAAAAATGTTGGAGAATACTCTACATACATGCAGACTGTATGTGTGTGTGAAGATATAGGCAGTTGTCCACACATATATGCAGAGCCAGGATAAACAAATGTAAAAATGTCTTTTGCCTTTAAATAGACTTGTAACGTGCTTGTAACTTACCTATTTTCATTCTGTATGACCATAGAGGCTCATATTTTTCAGGTTATAGGTATATATTATTGTATATGGGTGTAAAGTGTAAACGTGTATATATATATATATATATATATATATATATATATATATATATATATATATATATATACATATATATATATATATATATATATATATATATATATATATATATATATACATATATATATATATATATATATATATATATAAATTTTTTTGGGGAGACACTGTCTCCCTTGTCTACTCCCACGCGTCGCCACTGGCATACATAGCTAAAACTTACTAGATAACGGAAACGTTGCCGTTAAAAGAAGAAGCGAAAAATGATTAGAAATAATATTGCTAACTGTACGAACGTTTTGTTCAATCATCAAATCATTTTGCATCATCCGCTGCTTAGAATAAAGAATCAAAGCAAACATTTGGACAAACTTTAGACTGCTTGATTTATTGTTATGGGAATAAGAGTATATTGAAGAAGCAAAAAATTGTCGATCTCAATATTATTACATTTCACTTATCTTTGAAAATAGATATATACGTATATGCAACGGTACAACTAAGATAGCATAAAAAAAAAATTGAAAATAAAAATTTGATCAGCTTCGCGAAATCAATCAAAAATTAATCAATTTCCATTCAAATTCAATTTTATTTAATCTCCATTTTATAAGTTTTAATTCAATTTTTTTTGTTGCGTTCTATTGCCCGTTCGTTTAGTTAGTTGCTTCTATCATCCATCTATTTTCAATTCTCATTGTTTTCTTCTTCGCCTCTACAAAATTTACATTCAAACTATACGCTCAAGTAAAAGTCTTGATGATCACTAGTTACAAAATAATACTATTATTCCATAAATTAAATATGTCGCGACCAGTTATGAGAATCAGGCTTTTTGTATTTTTTTTAGATGATTACCAAAATAATAGTTTACAACTCCTGTCTTTTTATCTATTTCGACGTTTATAGATCCTATTTTATCATCAGTAGTGTGACCATATTTTCTTGGTCGCGAACCTTTTGAGCATCCTCATCTTTCTGGCGATGTAGATACTAATTAACATCTCTCAACGTCTAAGAACAAAAGCAAAAATGTTCAAATACAACTTATTCAGTTTAGTATTTTAATCTTGGATCTATTTTAGAGATCATTGAAACTACAAATCTACATTTTCTACATTGCAAGAATAGACTTGCCCCACCCAGAATACATTTATTTAGTACCTTTCTGCATGAAAGTCTAAAACGAGATTCCATATATGACATAAATATATTTTTTGCTATTTCTGTTCTTAAATACCAATATCTAATACAAAAATATGTCCACTCTTTTGCACACTACATATTTTTAGATAGGTCTTTATCAGACAGAATCAAAACGTAGATTTTGAATATTAAACTTGTCTGCCATTCTTGTTTATCTTTCAAAAGTTATTCATTTTTAAAAATTTAAAAATTATTGTTATTATTTTTTTTAAATCTTAAAATGTGCAAGCATTGTCAGCATTATTAGTACGTATTTATTATCAAAAAGCTAAAGAACTTTTGAAATTGGTGAGATAACTTTAATCCCATAGAATGTAGATAATTTTTGTCCTAATGTAAACTTGGACTGTATTTGGCTACATAAAATCACTGTATTAAGTTTCTCTTGAATTTTAAATCTTCAGGTCGTTACTTTCCTCTTTTGCAATTATTGTATTATTTTTTGGGGTGAGATTTTAGACTTAAATTTCTTACGTTTACGATAATTAAAAATGATTATAAGTTTGTCTCTTATTTGAGTAATGTCTATAATTGTAAATTATTTTTTGTACAATAACAGATGTAAAACCACTGAAGAAGACATGGAGATTATTATGTCGAAATATATTTATTTATGTGGTTTTAAATATATGAAAAATTTTCCTGCAATATTCGGTGTTCGATTTCTCTCCTGTTTTCATCGAAAATTCCAGACTTTTAAATTTTAGTAACAAGAATTTATTTGGACATTTTATTAAAAAAATTATTATATTAATTTTTATTTAAGAAAATCTACCAAAATGTATACTATTCATTCTTGAAGCAATCATGATAGTATATTTACAGTGATAGTAATTTTCAAATTTTTTATATCAAAACATTATTATATTTTTAAGAGTTTGTCGAATCTTTATAATCGATTGCGACGGTTTACGTATATTAAAACTCATCAGATACGTACAAATAGAATCTTTACAGAATTAAATAAAGGCAGGCTTGTTGGGAGTGTGTATTCGCTGATTTATCGTACAACATTTGTACCTACAAAATTTCTGCTTTATTCGTAACTATATGTATATACATTTAAGTACATAACGCCCGATTGTAATACATTGTGAAAATGTTGTAAAATAAATCAAAATATATTTATTGTTTGTTGATTCCTTTACTGAATTCGCATCAACATGTGAACTGGATGCATAAAACACTGTAGACACTGTATATTTTTATTCGTGTATGCTCGGTGTTCCTATACTCAATCCCGAATACTGTAGTGGGATCAGTGTAATTTAAAACAAGTCTCAATATTTTAAAATTGAAATATATTCAACAAAAATATCTTCAGTAGGTATCTACGTTTTTCAATTTAATTTTATGATGTTTTGTGATTTGTTTTGTATACTGTCTGTTTTATATGATATCAACCAGAGTTGTCCTTATCTAGATAACGTTATCTTTTATCTAAATATTCTTAAGCAGGTATCGGATTTCTTTCGGATCAGACAGTTTCGTCTTTAGTATATGCAGGTGTACATATTGCACACAATGTGACTTAAAGTGCAAAATATTTTCATAAAAACAATGTACCTACACAAGTTACATACACACATATACATATGTGTATCAAAATATTATTTATACGTATTTTATGTGAACATCCTTTTTTTTCTTTTATTTATTACCTGCACAATTGCAAAATGCCACTGTAATTTTAATTGACAATCAAAAGTATTTTTGTTTATATTATGTATGTGATTTATGTGACATGTCATTTAAATTAAACAAAATTCATCTTTTTTTATTGCTTTCAATTTTGAGAGATAGAAGTATAGTTGCTTGTTAAAAATTTGTTTTTCAATAATAAAAAATCTTGGTAAATACGTACGTCTTAGCTATTATAGTGGACCGTCTAAATATTCAACAACTTTTCAATATATTTTACAAAATTTTTTTTCGATTTTTTGAATTTTCTTACTTTCGTCAAATAAAAAATGCTGTTAGTATTCTAAATGGTGAAAAATGTAATTTTTGACCAATTATATTCACTCAAATGTGCATAATTTAATGTAATTTAGTTGCAAAATTTTATTGAAATAAGTACGGTCCTGACCTGTCCGAAGAAACCCGGTACCTATTCTTAAGTTATCTTTTATCTTATATTAAGCGAAGAAAAAAGATAACAAAAATATATTTTTGTTAATATTATTTATTTATTTATTTATTTTTTGATTAAAAGAAAACTGAAACTAAATTAATCATTTCTTTATATTTATTAGCTGATTTGATAGAATTCTTTGCTAGCACCCTCATGAAATGTATCGTCAACGTATTTTGAATTTTTGTGTATTTATGTGACATTATTGGTTTTATTTTCCTAGTTAAATTATTATGTGGTAAACATATTCTTACTTTAAAAGTATTTTCCAATTCCGAATTATCATTACTTTTTACCGTGTTGCAGTTTAAATTCTGCGATTGTCAATTAAAAAAATATATGTCTATCAACTCTTTACAAAATGCGTCATCTTCTGCCAACCTGAAATTAATTTTTACATATATATAATTAATTTATCAAAGTTCATCAGTTAATATTTGATGAATATCCTTATATTTTTTACTTTTTTCGAACTAAATATAGTTTCATTAAAACTTTTAATGTACTTGTCATAAACATAATTTTGTATCGGGCTTATTTAGAAACACACACAGGCCATTTTCTTTATTCAATAAAATAACATTGTTAAAAGTAAGTTTGATTCAGTTAATTTATAATCAAAATTATTTTCAAAGCTGTCAGTTTAGGTAATGCCTGTTATGAAATTATCCTTGAACAAGAATTATCCTTGGACTATTAAAATGCATTTTGCTTCCGCTAAATATATAACATCCGTTTCTCTCTCAATCTACTCTGACAAAATAAAAATTTCCAACCTTTGAACGGTGGCTATTAGTTAAGTTATTCATAAAAAAAATTTCTCTTGATATAAACAAAATTTATATTCACACTATTATTAATAACAAAATAAGGACGGTAGAATAATGAATATTGTTACGTAGCCGTATCCTGTATTGTACCCGTAACATGTCAACTTATATATGACAATGTTAGTTAACCGTTATATATTATTAATTCTGTATAATATAAATTACTGTTATTATTTTGAAAATTTTCATTACCCGAGTTGCGTTGTAAAAGTAATTAGTTCATATTAATTACAATTATGAATTTTACAGGTAAATTTAATATAACAGCTAACAAACTGAATGTGGCTGTTTGTAGACAGCCATAGTATTTGTATATAATGACACATTTATATATTATATTGTGATGATATTGTCGGGTATATTTGAATGTTAAACATCAACCATTTTACATTCTGAAGAAATTTTGGAAATTCATGGAGATAATTTTTTTCTCGTGGAATATAATTTCGATTTCCGGTACCACCGGACAGATGCACCACTTTTCCTAACAGTAGCACTACGTGATAGATAGTTTTTTAGTCTTTGAAATTTTCCGACAAATATCCAGAACACAATAAGAATCTCTGGTTTTATCGATATATCCTTTCTGTGTGGAATCTCTGGTTGGAGGGTTTCAAATACTAATAAAAGAAGCACCCAATTTCCATTAAACATTCCGTATATCTCATAATTCTCTTGTGTGCATGTATAAAAGCTGATGGCTCATTACTTACATTACTTATATCGGAAGTGGTTGTGCGGTACTACAGTCACATCCGACAATGACGCCGTTTTATCTATGGCACGGCGTGGCGTGAAGAACGAAAACTTCCTTACGTCCGATTCACACAAGTTTTTTTTTTTCAGCCACCTACCTACTTACGTTTAAATACAATGCATGCATATGAAAATCTCTCCCACTTGAATGTGTGTTTGTCTGTATTTATGTATAAACAAACAACGGCGCCTTCAAGTTATGAATTTTCAACAATAGACGAGGACGATGCATGAGATACAAGCGACAAAAATAAATCGAGAATAAAATAAAATGAAAAAAGTGATCATAAATAACATACAACAGAGAAGGATAAAATTATATAGTGGATGATCGGATGGAATTTTTCTATATAAAAATTTTATTTATGAGAAAGTTAGCAGGATTTTAAATAGAAAGAAAATGTCGCAGGTATACGTACTGCATTATAATTTTTTTTTATCTCTTCTTAAGATAATTTATTAGAGACTTTCTAAGTCGGCCTATTAAAATACGTTTTAAACTAGTAATAAAATTATTTTATCATACCCACTAACAAGTGTTAACTAGACTGTAAAGCCTATTGGCGGATAAATATGGGTAGGAATGTCCCCGCACGAATTGTGTTGGTAGTAAGGGTTCCGATCTATGGCCAAAAAATCGATCTTGCGGATCGATTCGAATCGTCAAACCAAAAATTGATGCAGGAGAAAATCGGCTTACAGAAGATCGATCTGACGAAAACCGATTCAATTTTTGTAATTACAGAAAATAAAAGATATAAAAAAGTTTTAATGAAATTTCTTGTTAGGTCATCACAAATCAGTTTCAAAAAAATTTTTAATTTTCTTTGAAGATGAACTGCTGAATTTAATATGAATAAAATGGTTTGCAGTTTGCGCTGAAGGTGTCACATGAATCCAAACTTTGACTCAATTTTCTATAAATGAATCATAAAAGCAGGGCCGTGGAAAGAAATGCCGGGCCTCGAGAATAATCCGCATATTTAAAAAAATTTCCTCCCAAAAAAATAAATGGTGCGCAAAAGATTCTTTCCCGGGCTCTCTACCGACAGCTACGGGCCCTCTCCTCGAACCCGGGCCCCGGGGCTACAGCCTTTGCTACCCCGCCCTCTCGTCGGGCCTGCATAAAAGTGTGCAATCTCCTAAACAAACAACATAAATAGTTAAAATATATTCTACAATAATTTTTAAAAAATATCATATTTTTACTAAAAATATTCTAATCTAAATTCGAAAAGATCGATCTCCGATCCCGTAAATTTTTCACGATCTCTATATAGATTTGAGCCTTCGTTAAAGATATTTTACATATTAAGTGACGGTGTATTTCTTCCATCAATATAATTTGAATGCAAAATTAATTACAAACCAAAAAATTCAAAATGAATTAAAAAGAAAAACAACTTCACTTGGTCAATTAGAATTGTGAAAATGTCAATGTGAAAATGCAAATTGTAACTACGGTAATAATATTTGATAAAAAAAAAAAATGACGTCATTTTCAAATACCACCGCGTTTTTAGTCATTTAAATGAAGGCTAAAAAGAATACAGATCGGGTCTCCAGAGAACCGATCCGAAAAATCGAAGATCCATTCAAAAATCGATTTTCGATAAAATCGAATCGAGAGCGAAAACCCTAATTGGTAGGGATGATACAAATTCACATTTTATAGAAACATTGGAGCGAACGGGGAGCGTAACGAAAGCGGGGAGCTGTAGTACGAAACAGACCTTAGAATTCGTTTTTTATGGAACCATAACAAGATTAAGAAAATTTTTTTAATTTACAACGCTCCATATTAATCAATTTTACATAGTTTTTTTAAAGTTTTGTTTCTTTCATTATTTTGTATTAATTTACTAATTCCAGAAAAAAGTAGATAACAAACAAATTTGGAAAAAATCGAAATTAAATACCTGAAATAATTACATTTAAATTTGATATTTTTTCACTGTTTATAATTTGCCTACCGATAATTAAATTAACCCTTGAACGCACAATATTGTAATTTAATTGTTCCATAACAAGCTTTCAGAAAAACATACAGGGTAATTTCGGGAGAGACGTACTACAGGAATAGTTGTACCTACTACTTGTTGTTACGGCTTCATAGAACGATTGATAACATTGATTTTTAATCGGAGGAGATTGCACTACGTTTAAGTGTCTGTACACGCATTCCAATCACTAACATCAGGACCAAGTTCAAGTTTCATGTGGCTTCGATTAAAAAAAAACCAGCCACTACAACACTCATGGCCACTTTCTAAGCATCTTTTTAAGGATAAGTCGTTCGCCTATTCAGATAGCATCAAAAAACTTAGGGGAGATCCTTGTGCTTTAGGACACCTTGTACCTCGGGACAAGCCCATAACTTGAGAACCAATGTATTGTAAAATGATTAGTAGTGACATTTAATGAGTATTTATAACACATATAAATACTCAAAACACACGCAGTGAAGTCTGCCGTTTTGACTCGTTTCTTCTATATGCAAGGTTCTGAGATTTTTGCCGTGTTTTTTTTCTTTTTTTTATAATCCATATAAATCCTCATTTTACTCGAAGTATTTTGTGGTGAGTAAATGATTAAAGATACAAATAGTTATTATACACATTCGTAACTATTTGTTTTGACGTATACCACTGGATTTCCCTAATTAAAAAATATAACCACAATTTATTGTAGGTATGCAATTGAAATTTGTACCTTGGGACATCAAATTTTTTGTACCTTGGGACGGTCTTGGGCTTTTTTTACAGAGGTTTGTAGGTAAGTTTGTTTTCAATATTTGTCTTTATCTATCCAGATGCCGCGAAGTATGAACAAAGTCACCCGGCCAAAGCCCAATGAAGAAAACGTCAAAAATTCTCAATGGAGACAACGTCAAAAATTAAAATGGTCATTTTTTTTCTATAATGAAAATGAATGCAAGTAAAACCAAACAATTTTTATTGCTTTTAAAAGAATAGAATATATATTTTGATTTCAGGGGTTGAAATGGCTTGCATAGTTTGTTCCAAGGTACAACCATTGGTGTCCCAAGATACAAGCTGTGATTGTACCTTGGGACAAATATTCTCGATTTGTCAATGCAAGTTTTCGCAAAAATGAAACACAATATCGTGATTTATTGTATCATAATATTAAGATGTTATTGTGTTCTTAGAGAATTTTCAATATTCAAAGTCATACCTTAATTTTTACTCAAGCTATGAAGTTTTAAACGAAAGTGTCCCCAGGTACAAGGATCTCCCCTATTTGCTGTTACTTGCGCAATAAAACTCGCCTCGTTTTTGCAAAGGGTTCAAAACCATATGTAGACAATCATCTAGAGATTGACCGCACATATAAAATAAATGGGTTTGGGAAGGATAATGAGGAAATAGATATAGTTTGATAATCACATATATCATCCGAAAATAGCAACTACATTCACATATGAACGAGCAAGGTTGGCAGAGAATTTAATGATAAAGTTTACATCGGGGATCTTCTTGATGGAATTACACATTTGTGTATTAACGGGCATATAACAGTGCTATCTACTAAGAGAAACCGACCAAGATAGACGTTTATGAACAAACATAATTATAAGTATATATATAACACATATGTAGAAAGACTTATCATTTTTGAATGTTGCTGTATGAATTCACGACGGGACATGAATTGTTCTAGTCGAATATATTCGAGAAGTGAAAATATGTTCCACTCAAATGCATGTTTCTAAAATTCTTTGCACATTTTTAGTCGGTAAACAAACTAATTTTACATATTATCGAGTGCTTGTCAAACATTACTACGTATAATCATTACGGAGAACTTTTGTACCGGGAGATCCTGGGTTCAAGTATCAGCTAATCCAGTTTGATAATTTTTTAATCACACTGTGACTTTTAATAAACAAATTGTAAGTATCTGAAAGCCGTGCTCTTTAAGTAAAAACTTCTAACGGTGTTGCTGTTTTCGTTGTATTCCTAACCATCACAGATTTTGTTACTACAGTATTGGTTTCATTATGCTCGTAATCATTACAGATTTAGCTATAGTATTACTATTTTTAATTATACTACCAACTATACTTCCTGTACCCCCACTTATGCTTAGTAGTCGACCGTCGTAACTCGCACTTCCCTTACTTTTCTAGCGTGTAAGTGTGTACTTAATTATAATTAAATAGGCCGGACGTTTAGTGTAGTATTACCATTCATTAGAAGCGGCACAAAATCTACCTATTTTTAATAAATACATTTACTTATATTTTCTAAATGTGTTCTCTAGTTTGTGTGACAGGAGTTTAAACGATATTGTCAACGCATATTGTCTTTAAAAAATTTTTTAAAATCTTTTATAGAATTTTTAAATAATATTGTTAGTCAACCAAAGTGTGTAATATAGTCCGCGCGATGAACGAACGAGATTATTCGGTGCAATTTATGTACGATAACTCATCTCTAAAACACATGATTTTTTACGTATGATATACCTATAGAAGCGAAGTTGATCGTCTGCTTCACTGTATGTTAGTTACTATGGCTGCTACCACCATATGATGCCACCACATATGTATATATTTTATCGTCAACAATATCGTTAAGAAATTATTTATTGTGCCATTATTGTAAGGAAAATATTATTGGCACAATATTTCCAACGATAAAGCTAGGTACTTGCGTTATGTGCTGGAAATGCATTCCAGAAATTGTTATTTATTTTGAATATTGAAATGAAAATTGAGTTTACACATACAAAATTAATATAAAAAAAATTTAAATTCCATAAAACTGTCGGTGATTTGAATGTTGATTTACCGAATATTTCACTTTTTTCTTTAATACGTATTGGTAAGCTTTGTATTTAACTGTGTTAAAACTATGAATTTCTATACATAAAAATGACAAGATTGCAACAATACAATAGGCAGTTCCGTTTTAAGTACATAATACTGCCAAACAGCTGAAAGACTGACAATCCCTTCAATACTGAACTCGTTTTTCTATTCTTTTTAGAGAGTTTACGCGAAATATTTACTATTTGAGATATAAAATCAGGGCTTTCCCTACCCACATAAGAACGGGGACTAGGAAATGTTCTCTTTTGTTTGAAAGCCGATAGTTGTGGTATGGATCTTAGCTAGGTTTATTGAAGTTTGGCGCAGTCGTACCTAGAATATCTACGATTTGTAAGATAAAAATAAAAGATCAAAGATAACTATGAAAATTATAGATTCCAATGACAATTTTTAGTCGAATTTTCTCCGAAAAATTAGACTTATACAGTCTATACGATAAGAGCTGCGAGAGGCGAGACCAGGGGCGCTATCCGTTTTCGGACCCGTAGAACACGATTATGTAAAAAAAAAAGATGTCTGATATATATATATATATATATATATATTTTCCCGCAACCTTTTAATATGTGTAGGGCCCCCCTATGGAAGTTAAGAGATGAAATTTGGTAAGTGGGGCTTATTCCGATGCACAACAATACTATCAAAGTGGGGTCAAATTTTGGGCAAATTTTTTTTCGGACCCGACCTTTAAGGGGGTGGTGGGGGGCGGAAAAGCAATAAAACTTTTCCAAACCGGTTTTAAATAATGTTTCGGTCAATTATCTACAACATATCCAAAATTCAGCTTCCTAGGATGATATGGTGGGAGTAGAGGGGGGAAAAACGATTTTCGCTGGATCTAACAGGCCCCCAGCCCCCCAGAATTAACGTAGAGGGTTGAAATTTGGTGTGTTGATAAAGTTCGTACCTAGGTTGTGCTTTTTGGAGGTTTTAATATTTTACCTCCACCCACCTCATTTTTAAGCTACAATTTCATGCATTTTCGACGTTTTCGAAGTTTGTACCACTCGCACAGGTCACCCGAATAAACCTAGAGGGCTGAAATTTTGTATTCGGATTGAGTTAGTATCAAGGGGGTGCCTTTTGGGGGTCTCGACTTTTAACCCCTACCCCCACCATTTTTATACCCAAAAGAACATGATTTTTCTTGTTTTTTAACACTTTCGTTCGGGTCAAAATCTCCCCAAATAAACCTAGAGGGCTGAAATTTGGTGTACAGGTTAAGCTAATAGCCAGACACTGTTTTTTGGAGGTTTCAACTTTTAACCCTTACCCCCACGATTTTTACGCCAATATTTCCTTAATTTTTTTGCTTGTTTTCTAACACGTCTAAAGACTCCATAAGGAAACCTAGAGGGCTGAAATTTTGTACGTGTATTCAGTTAGTATCCAGCTAGTACCTTGTAGGGAGTCCGCATCACTTTTCCCCCCACTTCTCCCATTTTTACATCGGAATTGAATGCTATTGTTAAATGTGTTTTAAAAGCATTATGTTTATTCTAAATACAAGTAGGCGAATAGTAATTTTAAAAAATTTAAAAAAAAGTGAACTTACTTTTATGACAAATGAAATACATACATATTAAGTAATTTAAAAATGTTATTAAAGTCACTGTTTATTTATAAATTAGGAATTTTGGATTTTTAGTATTTATAAAATAGAAATTTTGGATTTTTTTGGAAAGAAAAAATATCTTTATAAAGGCCTTCCAGTTTACTATTTTAGGTCCTTTTTTAATTTTTAAAACTAAAACATAAAGGCAATTAGCGGATAAACATGGGCAGGAATGTCCTCGTACGAATTGTGTTGGCTTTTTTTCTGCTACCTGTTTTCGGCACAAAATTGAAATTTACTGAGATACAGCCCTTAAATACTTAAAACCTTTTTTTAAAGCCTCGATCAGCCGAACACTCATCACCAGTTTTGAAACCAACAAAATGACAATTCGGTTGTAGACTTTCATTCAGATTTCGCTTGTAGACATTCAATACCGAAGATGAAGGGGAAAATTCGACTACCGTGATGGGGCCCCGCTGCTCACGGCGTTTTTGTAATATAAAAACACGAGAAAATATTTGACATTTATTTAGCAAATTTAAGAATCAAGAATTTTCTTCTTAATTCTAAGAATAATAAAGAGAAGACTGAAAACTCAAGACAAAAAACTCTAGGAAGTTTAAAATTAAGTAGAAAAAGTAAAAAGTTACAAATAAAAATTTTTGAAATTCCATATTTTACATTTCATTATAATTTATTGAAATTTAAATTTCATTAATCGTACGTGAATACATTATAAAATACACGGGAAGATATATCATACATGTCGATTGAAAATTAAGTTATTCTATATATTATAATGAAATATGGAATTCTAGGAATTCTTATTTGAAAATTTTTTGCTTTGGGTTTTTGAAGTATTTTTATTGACCATTGGAGTCAAAAATCAAACATATCCACTGCTAATAATGATAACAAAAGGTCATTCAAAACCTATCCAGCTATCCTTTTTTACGAATGACTACGTCACCTTTTCCTCTACTTATGTTTGTTCCTAATAATTTCTGTTATTCCTCCGTTGGTTCGTTCTTTTACTGCAAAAATGGCATCCCCGTGGTTTAAAAAAGGAATGATTATTTTTTGTATTTCCGAACTGAAACAACAACACCGTGTTTAAGATTCCTTTGATGTTATATCCCACTTGTTCTTTCATTTTTCTTAATGCAATCAAGTTCTAAGAAATTAAATTGTAGTAATTTTATTTCAAAAAGAAATTGCTGTTGCTACGCCACCTTTAATGCAAAGAGCGAAAGAGTGAAAAGAAACGAAGCTGGCCTTTTAGATGAAATATTTTTCTGCTCGTAAAAATAAATATTATTAATTATTATTTCTTATAAAAGTTACGGAACATACGTGCATGAATACACTTTGGGTATACTTACAAGAAGAAAGACACACAACTTTTTAATGACATTTAAATGAGTTTTTCCCTGCGAGTTTTAAACTGCACAAGAAGAAAGTTTTAATTTAAAATTGTCAGACTGTAACTTGGCTAATACACAAGAAATCGATGACAAATACACTCGCACAGAAAATGAATATAAAGGTGTACATCTACTTGTACAAAATAGAGCAAAGGCAAAAACGAAGGATAGTTCAGCGCAGACAGAGAACAAGTCAAGTATATGAACATATGAACGTCAGCCTCACAGAGTCTCATTGGAAATTCTATCTAATATAAAGGAATATATATGTTCATATTTTAACATACAATAATTAAATATAAAATAAACTTCTGATAGTTTTTAATTAAATATCGAAGCAAAAACTTAAATTAAATATGCAGTTGACTTTTTTCAACTAGATATTCGTTTGTAAAAATTTACGAATTTAATTAGTAATTTTTCTTTCCTAAATATTGGATTAATCTAGTTTTTCTAAATATTGGCTTGAGCAAAAACTTAAATATACAGTTGACATTTTTCAACTAGACATTCGCTTCTAGTAGTACTAGACAATCTAGTAATCTTTTCCTGACAATGTGACAATATTGATACTCAGAAATTCACCGTAGGGCACTTGGGCTATAATTATGTATAGAATTTAAAATAAATAACACAAATCAATCACAACGCAATTTATCTTTTGGTAATTTCCATATAGATATAGGGGAGAGTGGGGATGTTTGGGACGTGGGAGGTTTGGGACACCTTCATTTTATTTTGTTACGTTGGCTGCAGTGAGCCAATTTCCCTCCAGAATGAAGGACTAACTTCAATATTAGTGTACCTTGACTTCCATGAAGTTAAATTGGAAGACGCTGCTGTCATTGAGAAAACTGTGATTTTTCCTCAAAAAGTCTGGGTTTTTCAACCCGAAGTTTCAATTCACTCTATCTTCATTTTACATCATCAAGTAAGTGTAAATTATTTATCAAATGACCACATCATTAAGGTTTATTTTAATGAACAAAACAGCTTTATCTTTTTAAGGTTATGATTTTAGAACACATTTTAACTTAACAGGCACATTTGGGAGGTTTGGGACAGTGTCCCGAACCTCCCTAGAGAAAAATCATGTAAGCTTGCGAGATTGTATGTTATATAATACACTCTCAAATAAGCTTACATGATTTTTTTTAACTGAATCTGTAACAAAATAACCTTAAAATGTAAGAAAATATTTTCATTTTTAAACGTTTAATAAAACTATATTCGTCAATAACTGAAAAAACCTATAATTTTTCGGAAATTTACCAACCAGATCAAAAAGAAAAAACAGAAGAAAATTGAAAACATTGACAGCTCATTAGAGAGTTCGTCAGACATTTCCTCTGGTGAAAGTATTCTGAATGTTTCAGATGAAGAGTATGCTGATCTTTCAGACTTTCAACCGAAAGATTTGAAACACGGCACATTTGTTTTGATGGAGTTCAAGGGAGGAGCAAGACTCTCTACTAAATATAGGTATGCCTGTATTGTACAAAGACCACCTGATGAAGATGCGCCTTCTGAAGAAATAGAAGTCAGTGTTATGTCCCTCAAATATATTGATTCATCAAAGAAAACTTTCATTACTCAAGAAGAAGACATATCTGTTATGAGAATTGAAAGTGTATTAGGAATTTTACCAGTTCCGAGAATTTCAATGACAAGGGACAGATTGAGATATGTGTTTTGTCAGCCAATAAATATTTTTTGTAAATAGTAACCTTTCCATGTAATTAAAAACCTGAATTTTTTGGAAGAAAGATATCATGTAGCGGGATTTAGTTATAAAATTTTTCATGAACTTGACTGTTTTAGAATCAAATAATTATGTTATTATTATTATTTTAGTTTCTAATGCCTAAACTATTGTTAATTTAATTTCAATTACTTTAGTAATGCAAAAATACAAAGATTTTGAGTGATATCTTTTAGTTTTATTATATATACCAAACCTCCCCGAGCACAGTCCCAAACCTCCCCAGGGTAGGGAGGATTGGGACATTTGATATACTTTAAGAAAATTGTTATTTTAATTCAAATTTTTATTATTTTAACTTTAAAAAAAATATCACAATATAGCTGAAAAGTTACTTTACCATTTGCAATTGTTCTGGTTCTTTAAGCTAAAATTATAAGACGTAGAAAAAATAATCACTGAAAATTGTCCCAAACATCCCCACCCTCCCCTATAGCCGATTTTAAAAAGTTAAAAAGTAGTTTACTTTGTCCTTGTCTTAATGTTTTTCATGATTCAAACATGACGTTAATAATATAACAAGATATTCATTTTTGGAACAAGTTAAAAATAAAAAACCATTACAAAGACGGTTCAAATTGGTTTTTGTTGTTTCGTTGAGCATATGTGTATATTGTAGATTAATTCAGTTATATTTCCCACTACTTTTAGTCCCAGTAAATATTTATGTTTTAAAAGCATTTTGATTAGCTTCAAATAGCGAGTGGGAAATTTAATAACTGAGTCGCGAATTCGTATTTCGCTGTTTTAGTAAAACGTTTATTTCAAATGGAATAACACCTGGAATTGGATAGACTTTTAAAATTTCTAATGACGAATAATATTAAAATTTAAAAAATCCCATTCAAGAAGAATCCAGCAAGATGTTTGCTTATTATTATAAATTGAATATTTTACTATAGCCGACAATACCAATGTAGATATAAGTTTTGAACGTCAGTTCTCGACTACCAAGAATAAAGAACTAATAACACTGATTAGGGATGTTATGGATATCAAATTTCGGATACGGATACGGATATTTAAAAACATTTTTTTCGGTTTCAGTTTCGGTTACAGATATATAAAAATCTCGGATAATGTTTCGGATACGGTTACGGTTACGAAGGTTACGGATAATTGCTTTTAGTGAACTTTTTTTTTAGATGAAAGTTTCATCAAAAAAAAAAAAAAGTGAGCACTAAACACGAATCAACGAAAATTTATCAAAATAAATTAAAGTAAGAAGTTTTTTTTTTGAAGAAAACCTTTTTTTTAAAAAATAGGCTAAAAAATTTATAAAAGCTTGAGGCGTTATCATTAATTATTTCTGTTTTGGATATAAGTGTAACTATTTTACTTTTCAGTAGTTATCAAAATTAATTAAACGCCTCAAGCTTTTATAAATTATGTTGCATATTGCTTCAAACTTCACTCAAAAGTTATTTTATTTTTTAGCCTATTTTTAAATAAAAGCTTTTCTTTAAAAAACATTTTTTTTACTTTAATTTATTTGCTACTTTTTAGTCTGATTACAATTAAATTAAAAAAAATTAAAGAAGTTTTTTTTTTACCTGGATATTTTAATTGGTTAATTTACCCTAATCAAACATAACTATGGCAACAAAATATTGCAATGTAAAATCAATGGATAATATTTGACAATTCGAAATGTGAAAAGGTTGCACAGGACTAAAAATCAATAATTTTGGTTTGGAGCGATTTAGGACAAAACTAATTATACAATATTGCATTGTCATCAAGTTTATACACGTAAGCAGAATTTGAAACCTCTAGCTCAATTAGAACCTGTCTAAATTTTGATTCCAAGATTTGATCTAAACCAACATATGTACTAACATAGCAAGTTAAATAAAAGCTTTTAAAAATACATATAAAAAAATTTTCTTCAATTTAAACTCAGGTTTCCAACAGCAGTTGTCTGTATAATTATCCAAAACAAATCCGAAACTTTTATTTCGGATACGTTTTCGGTTTCAGATATTTAATTATTTCGGAAATGCGGTAGTTTTCGGTTACGGTTTTGGATATCCATAACATCCCTATTACTGATGTATCGTTGATACCCTATTTCCACTTTTGGAGCACTAGGTAATTTTAATCAAAACGACAAGACAATCTAATTAAACGAGCCGGACTTGATGAAAAATTGTTGGCCACAAATAAAAAACTCAACTCTAGTTTTCACAGTGGAACACACTTCCACGTAAAGTCCATAAAAAGCCCCAAAAACATAATGACGAAAAGATAACGAATTTCGTTTCTTACCGTTTCACTTATTTTATTGACGAAATTAAATTAATTGCTGGTAATGAAATAAGATTGATTCTTGGCTTTGGTCACACGTACAAATATCTATGTGTGTACTTACTATATTGGTAGAGCAAAAGCAAGTAGTGCCAACATTGACAATAAATATACGCCAGGCTCGTACACTAAATACCATTTGACATTTATTGATTCGTCATGTTTATACAAAATAATGCCGTATATAGATACATATAGATAGATATATACGTATATATATTTGGTATTTCTGATTCCATGTTTAATATTTACTTGACGTATCACTCAAATATACAGTATTTGAAATAACGATTGCTACAGTCTGTAGCAAAATGCTACTTTAGTTCAAAATTACCGTTAATTGAGCTATATTACAATATATCTGTCAAAACGCTAGCGTCTAGTAGTTGGAAAAACAGAAATCAAGGACGTTGCCAGCGAGGGGCAGCGAAGGACAGCTGCCTTTCCACAGCAATTCGAAAAAATTGCAATAAATCTGATCTGTTTTCTGACTAATAATAAAATTAATGATATCATTCAGTTATGGAGTAATATCCGACATACAGCATATATCTAGTCATAATTACAACATGAGTAAACTTACAGCATGCAGCTTGAACAAATTTCATTCCTAAGAGTTAGAAGATACTATATTAGTTATACACGGAGAGAAAATTCCTATAAAAATTACTGTGCTCATACTACAATCGACGTAGTATGAGCACAGTAATTTTTATAGGAATTTTCTCTCCGTGTACCATACATTATAATAGTCATGATGTAGAATAATGTTGTAATAGTGGTGGGGGCACTGGGAAATCCACTTACAGAAATAGACATGCCTGCAAAAACGACTATACAGGAATACCAAATTTCCAGTTTAGGAATTTTGTGAACGATCAGAGGTACGTATAATTTTGGTTAATTTAGATAAATTATATAAAATCACTTGGCGAGCCGAATTCTATGTAATTTAAGAGGTATAGAATGAAAAGTATAATTCCAAGTTTCCTTTCCTTCCACTCCTCCAGTAACTAGCTACTGTTTAGAAGTGGAATATCTAATACCTAGATCACAGTTTAAATAATTGTTTGTTTCACAAACAATTACAAAACGAGATGACGTAAGAGTGTCGTTTGGAATTCGAAAATTTCAAAGGGTTATCCAAGTTATGTAAATAATGCATAACATTATGCATAATAATGCAGTGAAAGTATCATCACTAAAGTAAATTTAATTTAGAAAAACAAATTTGCAGGTCAAATTATTTTGTAAAAATTTACAATTATTAATTATTGAATTATTTAATTTTGTCTAAGCTTCACTGACTTTAAAATTTTTAACAACGTTGGCAGTGCAATATTAACGGCCATTAAATATTTTTATTTAAAGCTTGTCATCGGTTATTTTTGATAGTTTTTTGTAATTTTAGTGTGTTTTGTGATCTCTAAGATATTTCTGATATTGAGTTTTTATGATGGCTTAAATTGTCTGGTGATAACTCTTGTGATGCTAAATTTTGTATAAATCATTCAAAAGAAAATTTCAGTTTAAGTTTTTTCTGAGTGCCGTTTGATTCAAATTTGTAAGTATTATTATAATTTGAATGCTTAGGTAAAAGTAAATAGGCATATGTTAAATAATAATAATTATTAATAGTTTATAATAATTCAGTTAATATTTTAAATTTCGAGAGTGGTTAGTACTAATAGGTCGTTGCTGCCTATAGTAATAATCTTTTATTTATACTGTGCCTACATACCTATTAAGAATAACAATCAAGTACACTACCTAAACTGGCAACTATGCTAGGCGGTATACTTCAAACGAAAATATTTGGATAACCTTAAATATTTTCAACACTTTTCTATCGATGCTGTCGTCAGTACCTTATATTTTTGCCATTAAATGTAGCAAACAAAAATATTCCCATTTACGATAAACATGTAGACCATGTCATAAACCATAACAAAAAAGCATTTGACATTTTCGTTTTGATACCTGCATAATAGATAAATATCTTAACTTTATTGTAGGTAAATATACGATATGTCCTGTATGTATTTGTACGCATGCTGGTGACATTAAAATAGCTATAAAAATATATTTTATATACTGTTCCCAACTATGTATGTCTATACAATATTACAGCCCGAATTGTCGGTACTATTTATAAGTATGTATGTACAGGTATATAGTTATTTTATTATTATATATTTATAGGTTGGTACCTCTTTTATTTATTTTAATAGCGTCGTATGTATATGTTGGTACTACTGCCAGACATATTATTGTGCAATATTTATGTTCCGAATTTTAACGAAGCATTATGAATAAAAATGAGATGGGAAATTTATATTCATTTGGAAAATTTGTTATAACAAAATATATTCAGTTTAAAGTAATCGGAATATTTATGTTTTGTGAAAAAAATTGTTTCACATCAATAAAACTGGAATGAAAAATTTAAAAAAAAAAAAATAAATTTAATAAAAGCTAAAAATGTAAAACTTTGTAAAATTTGAGTCAACTATTTGATCACTTTTAAATAGTCACTGTCATATTTTATGCAATTTAATAGACTATGTCACTTTTCAAGTACCTACTGTACCTACTCATTTAAGATATTCAGTGGTATTTGAATTACCTACTTTCCTAAATGATAAATTAATTCTGTATACCGATGTTCCTGTAGGTAAAAAAAAATGACATAGGTGGCGTTTGTATTAGACAAAAGTCTGAAAACGGACGTAGAATTCCACTGCATTTAATTATTATATATTGTAATATTTCGAAAAATTAGTTTTCGAACTGAAATAAGTTGAGTATAATAAGAAATTGGCTATATCATGCAAAATGCTGCGACAGGGGCATTTTCAAATTATAAATGTTAATCAGAATATTTTTGTCGCTGTAATAAAATTTTCAGGACTTTAAAATATTATCATTATAATATTATTATATCGATTATGACAATTCTGTATTTCACTATACACTTACATTGCTATATAAATGTATTAGATATTCCGTAAATTAATATTAATTGTATTCAAATTTATTTTGGTGATAAATGCCCGTTAATGTAATCGCCTGAATGCACGAATAGAAAATACAGAAGTAAATTGCTTTTTAAATACATTTAACATATTTTTAGTTATTGTCCTTAAAGCCATTGATAATATTAATATCAAATTTTTCAGTGATTTGTATATGATTTATGCATTTATATAATAGAATTAGGAAAAAATTTATAAATTTTTTAGAAAAACACACAGCCAATTTATATTTAAGGATAAGTAAGGTGTCTATCAACATAGTATCAGCCCAAGCGTGGCACAATGGAGCTCGAATTTTGAAATTCAGTTTCACTTCTGAGTTACAGTTCCTCAAATTTTAAATTTCTTTTAAAGAAATTAAACATAAAGTAGAATATTATTTATTCACTTTAATAGAAACGAAAAACAACTGATATCAGATAATTGAACTATTCCCTATGCGCACACGGAGAACTTTTGCCACCATAAGATTTTTGTCATTCCTATCTGATCTGTGTGTTAGAAAGAGAGTCGGAAGAGAGTTAGTTCTCTATCCAACACATAGATCAGATAGGAATGACAAAAATAGTACGGTGACAAAAGTCCTTCATGTGCGTACAGGATTATTATTTAAAAGGAAATAATCTACTGATTTTACATATAGAAATCAATTTAGGGTCCCAAAAAAATCTAAATTAAACACTTGGACAGATTTAGACAAAATGTTATAATAATTAGATATGCTACTGAAATATAAATGTATTTCAATAGCACTATAAGTAATTAATTTTGTACAGAATTTCAAAATATCAAATTAGAAAGTGCAATAAAGTCAACACTAATTCTCAATAATTCTTAATGGTCTTCTGCGGTGAGAACGCGTCTTAATAATTCCCACAATTTAGCTTGAAAGTCGAAATCTAAAGAATTATTAATTCTATATAGTTTATGTTTCCGTAATTACATATTAATATCTCAATTGTTTTGGCCATTTCAATTATAAATTGTATATCGATTTATCTCACTCTAGTGAATACACGGTGTGTTATATTCCACTTATTCCAACTAGAGATAAATAAACATGTAAACTACAGTTTACCGCAGTTTACCTACCGTGATTGCGTATAGAGTGATTAAAAATATTTAAACAATGTTATTTCGTTATACGTACATATTTTGGTGTATAATTCTAAATGGCTATTAATATTTTATGGCGTAAAAATATTGACAATCACAAGGCTTACAACAAACATATAATCAAATTGTCAGTGATAATTAAAAAACATTCAAACATACATTTTTCATTTTTATCGCAAATTTGCGATATTTTTCAACTGTTTTAACATTATGTATTTGGATTATTATGTTTGCAATAATACACAAGTGATTTTAATAAAATTGCATAATCTATACGTAGTATGAAATAAAATAGTACGCTGTGTCTGTCTGTTTGTTTTCAGTCTGGACAGGAATTTGTTCGAATTTTCACCAATGGATAATAGAGTGAAAGACTACTAAAGTCGCGCAAGGTAGCGTTTCTTCTCAAAATGGAAATTTTCAAGGACATTTTACGTTCAAGGACATTCAGGGACAAATTTTCAAGGACATTCCACAGTGGTCCAATTTCCTAAAAAAGCTGACAAAAATGACAAAATTGTAGTTTGTGAACTTATTGCCCCATAATACCGTAGGGGGGACACCACTGCACCTCGGTGCAAACCGACAGACCATTATACCGTCTGCACTACCAGATACGGGAAGGTCAAACATAGCTAACTGAGTACCGGTCTCGTACGCATTTTCTAGTTGTTCATTAATAATTTTTGTTTTGTGAGTAATGATTATGGATATGTGGTAAAGGATAATTTAAGATATTTTTAGAGTGTACTTTTTACAGAGAAATATTACATTGTTAATGTGTTTATTCATAAGAAATAGTTACGAGTTTGATCGAGCTGGATGGTTTGATTTTTTTGCAACAAAATATGAAGTATGTAGATTATTTTAAAAAACAAAATTCTTGCCCCAATGTACCCTGTACCCCTTCGTTTTTTACACCAATTTCAGTTTTTTCTTGTCTCACTTCATATTCATAATCAGCGACCTTGTAAACATTTATATAACATTTTTTGTTTAAATAAAACAAATTCTTTTTATTTTTGTCCGGCATTTTGGACCTGCCATTTTGAATTTTCAAAATAATAATATCAAATTCAAAATTAGCGACCTTAAAGACCCTTATATACCATTTTTTGTTTTACTCGAACTAATTTTTTATTTTTGTCCGCTTTTTTTAGAAATTGGACCACTGTGCATTCTTTTAAACCAAATAATTTTGGTTTCGTGTTTGTTTGTTTGTTGGTTCTGAACTACTCGATTGTTTTTAATGAAATTTTCATAAATTGAGCAAATTGGTTCAGATGGCCCCCTATTGATTTCATCGTAATCGAAGTAACGGTAGCTACGCCGCTACCATGTCATTTCATTCACAAAATTATTTCATCTGGCTAAATATCCAGTTATTTTAGCCAACCAATATTCAACACAACATAATTCATAATAAAATCATATATAAAATGCAACAGTAATTATTGTTAGTTTCAACTTACAGTTTCGCATTACAAATTTAACGTATTATACACCGTATAGGATTCGTCATAATTTAAATGAAAATGCATGATTTGTTATTCGAACAAGAATAACGCCAATTGGTACGTCCGATGGAACTAACTAGTTAGAACTTTGAATATTGTCTCTAGCCGGATTTACGTGTTACCTCATCAACTATTCATTCAAAAGAATTATGATCTGTATGTATGTAACCAGGATAACCAAGGTATAATCACCTAGGAGCACATAGATGTATTATGTGAATATACACGGGTATATTGTATTTAATACCTGTCTCGTTCTGCATATATGACAATTTCCTGGATAAAATTACACTAATTAACATTGATCAACTGGAATAAATGCGATAATTTACTATGCTCGGGAAAATGATAACATTGCCTCTGTGAAATTAAAATGCGCATTGACTTGACTATCTTACCACGTCATTCAGGTGCCTAAATAAAAAAACATATGTTTCTAATTTTATTCAATTTCAATTTTATACTCATATTTTAATGTACATTACGTTTTTATTAAGTATAAATCTTTGTAAAGAATTTAAAAAATCTTTGCAAATAAGTATGACTTGATTTGACCATACAGGTTTAAGTCAAATCAAGTCGTAAGGTAAGTGCAGGAGAGATGCCGTAGTAGCCATAGTTCGTCCGTTAATTGATAGATAGCGCTATTAACGGATTATATGTTTAAAACAAGTTATTTATTTAAGCTGTATATGGTAACATTTATGATTAGTCCATCAGTTTAGTAATTATCCAACTTTTTATTATTGAAAAGTAAGATTTTTAACATAATATTTTATCAAGCATTTAATTTATTAGAATTTATGAATGTATATTTCATTGTTTTAATGAAAATGAGTTTTGTTATTAATTTAGGTATATTTTAAAAGTACTGTATAAAATTTTAGGTTAGAATTCCGCACTATGCTTGCTATAGCAACATGCGGCATCTATCCCAACAAAAGGAGACATTCCGCATTTAAAGTTGGTATAGATGCCGCATCATATTACATATTAAAAAGATATAGATACTTATACCTTAATTATACAATTTCTTTTTGGACTGTAAGTATAAAAGATCCATTAATAGCTTAGGAAGAGCTCTCATATTAGTGGAAATAACGAAAATAATGATGATTGCCTCTGTAATGACTGTTTTTAAAAGTACTCAGAAACAAAAAAAAAGTTCACTGGTCAAGATGTATAAAGTGCTAAAAATGGTTACATATGACATGCATCATGTATGGAGATGTACGTAATATATGTTCAAGAGGGAGGCTGGGCCAAAAAAATGAAAAATTTTTAATATGAACTATGCGGCGTCTCTCCTTTTTTGATGCGGCATCTCACCCATGGGTGTGGGATAGACGCCGCTTTGCAGCCTCTACAGAAATGTTAATTATGAATCCTTTATGATTCAAAATTTTAAATTATTTATAAATAATTTTAAAGAGCACTGTTTATATTTTTATTGTGTATCAAATTTCAAATCAATTAAATGCATACTTAAAGAATTATCAAGTATTTTCAAAATGTGCGGCAACTCTCCTGAATTCACCCTATTTGCCAAGATGTTCTAAATGTTTAATTTGGGCGAAAACTAGAGGTAAGAATTTAATTACTTTGTAAAGAATCTTATCTTGTATACGTTGCATTCCAAAAATAATTTCGTTGTTAGGACAACGACGTATGTTGCACATCGCTGGTATCGTGGCCGATGAAAATACAGTAAAGATTCTTTTTATAATACGCCCTGATCAGACAAAAATGCAATTATATTTCTATCTCTTTTGAAATACAAATTCAGAATATACAGTTTGATAACTATGACTTGGGATTTTGTTGTGTATAGAATATAAATGTATATAATAATTGTTTGCAATACATTTTAGTGCAAAATATTTCATAATCAGTCAAAAACTACTATTATAAAATATAAATGTATTTCGTATTAAAAATGTATTTCAAATTTAATACATGAAACATATATATTTGTAGTGCATGTTTCTTTCTTTCTCGCACGTGTATTATAAAAAGAATCCTTGGTGTATCTAATCATTAACAATTCCGCAAACTAATGTCTTATTTTAAAACATAAATGACTTAGTATCTAGTTATTGCTCGAAGAATATACAATATTTGCTCTTTAGGAACATCACAAAAGTGAATAGTTATTTGATTTCTTTTCTACAAATGAAGTACTATATTGTTTGTTTGTCAATTTACGGCAGTTTTAAAAGCGGTCAAAAGAGTAAAGAGAAATACTGATTTTAATCTATCTCTCTTACGTTATATATCAAAATTAACAGATAATGATTTTAACTACAAGGGTTTTGCATCGAATGCCGCCAATTCATAGACAAACAATACATAAATAATGGACATAAATGACCATTAAAACGTTTTGTTTATTAATTTTTAATTATTTTAATTATTAACATGTATTTACTGTACCTATTGATTTATAAAAGATGTTTTGTAAATGGATGATCGCGCCCATAGCGTCATGTCTTTTATTATTCACTGATTTTAGTGTTGTATTGTGATAAAATAACCCATACTGTAAATAAACATTAAATCATAGAACACTAGAAGCCAACTAATATCAACGAAGTGTAGCTTGCTTGGAGCTCTTTGTAGGCCTGTCACAGCTTTAGTCATGTAGTCAGTCGCTGTCCGTCACCGAACGCACAGTGCATTGTATTACATTGTTAGACATTGCTAGTTGAACAGCACACATTTCTCTCTCTGGTAATACGTGTGTTGTAGTAGTGTTTGTAAATACGCACACAGACGCAACCATTAAACCAATACCACTGCAAACAGTGTGTATCTACACCAACAGAGTGGGGAAATTTTACGTCACCCACTGGCGACAAGTGGAACAGTGTAATTTGGTTACTAGTATGGTCCCTTGCATTAAATGAAAAAAAAATATTTCTTGTAACGTAAAAGCTCCCATTATGGAACGGTATCTAATACTGGAACAATTTTGACATTTACATATTTATTTCTTCAATTAAGTAAGGAAACATTAAATGCGAGGTGAATTTAAATTGAAAAACAATCATTCTATTAATAATAATTTTTGTTATCAGACGTTTCTTTCAGAAATAACTTCATTAATATGTAAATGTCAAAACTGTTCCAGAATTATATACCGTTCCATAATGGGGGCTTTTACGTTACTGTAGAAAAAAAAATAATACTTCTGGATATTTCTATTTTTATCATATCAAAAGATAAAGAGAAGAGTTTTAATAGTTATATATAAATTCATGAAAGAAACATTACATAATTCTTATAAATATGAGAATTTTTCAAAATCGTCTATAGTAATTGCTGCACGGTTTTACGTGTTACATTTCTTTAATCGTATAACTTTCGAGAAATGGGTTATTTGAAAATTCAATTATTTGTATTGCTATTAAAGTTTGAACATTTCTCGAATTAAAATATTTCTATAACTTTTTTTCTTGTTGAAACTCCAACGATTTCAACATATACGAAAATTCAATTTACCGAAAATCTTTGCACGAGTGTATGTATACAAACTCTTCAATTATGAGAGTATAGTGTTTAGTAACAATTATTGGTAAGTATGTAAATATTTTTGTATATGTAGTTCCATGTACCACTATTTTATAATATAGGTAATGAAAATAGACGCCCCAATCACGAATATAAAGAAAAAGGAAATTAAGTTTGGTGGCTTTACCGTAGACGAGGAATAAACAAAACTAACAAGGTTTTGAAAACGGATATATTTTTGTTATATCTTTTTCGTCGTTTTTAGTTCTTCTATACAATGATGTGTGTTTCATATGTAAGTTACATATAACATGTATATAGGTACACTTCCGAAGATATAGAAACATATTGTTTACTCTTAAATTGAATATTATATTCCATATTATAAGAGTGATTCAAAAGTAAATATATATTTACGCGAACTGTGTGTTCTAGGTGGAAGGTCATCTTCTTTCATTCAGTATTTCCAGAAATATTCCTTTGGCTTTCTCATGTTTCATATCTTGATTAGTTAGAAATTGATATAATGTTGCTGTCAACTGTCTCTTTATTTTGTCTTTTTATTTCCAGATTTGTCAATAAATCGCTTTAGAAGTGTAATATGGTAGCATTACATTCTCGACAAGTCGACACAAGGCGATGCGAGCACGAGATATAGTAGACGTTCTCGCCTTAGATCGTCTCGCCTCGTTAAGACATGCGTCGTTCCGTCAGTTCTTCGCTCCAGATCGATTTTTTGTCGCCAGTCAAAGGATACGAGATATTGCCAAAGTGTATACTAACTGTACTTTCGATATATACTCAAATATATTCGCATATTTATATTTTGTATCTTGGATACTTTCAGTGTGTTTTATTCACTCTCTCTATGTGTATACGCATAAAGGTGTATCTGTATTAACGTACATAGAAAAAGATATCGTCAAAATAACTAAGTAAATAGCCTACTACTTGTCGATGAGACGACGATCTCTAATAGCAGGACGAAGGGAAGAGGAGAATTGACACGAACTGTTATGCTAAAAAGGGACAGACGGAATACATATTATGCTAAAAAGAGACAGATCACAATGAGGGCAACGACGGCGTCAGAGATCATCGTCTCACAGACAAGTTGTACGTTGGAAATATTGGTTTCTTTTAACTATTATAATTTAATAAAACTTTCAAAAACATATTTTTACATACGATGTTATACATACTATCAACCAAGTATAATTTAATAGATTAAGCAAAAAATAAAATTAAAAAATCCATATATTAATATGATAAAGTAACTATTTAATATCGTTGACATGATTTCTCCGTTTATCTGTTTCTTTTAAAGGATATTTTTATTTTAATATTAAGTGTTTATTTGTTCAAACTAATACGTTTTAGTCGCAATTTAAATATATCCATTACTGATTGAACTAAATATTTAACATTAATACAACTAAATTATAGTTACGATGGAGCTATGTGAAGTTGGTACCTACTTTTGAGAATTTTTCGATTTATGCGTATGCATGACGTTTGTCCATCGTTTGTCCATTATTGTCCAACAAAAATATTCGATTGTCCACTTTTTGTTTCGGAATGGCGGCCCAAAATTTTTTTTTGCAAATTTTTGCTACTGGCACCCACAAATTGCGGAAAAAATTTCTAAACCACCTAGATCGTTTGTCCTTCGTTTGTCCATGTTTGTCCAGCAATTAGTTTCGTTTTTCCACACACCATTTTAAAATTGCAAATGAAAAACATTTTCGAATGTCAGATTCGTGACATTTTACGGCACAAAACCTGATTAATACAATATTTATTCATCCTGTACAAAGTGACGCGCGGGTGAAGTGACTTTATTGAAAATAAAAACGATGTGTTGTATTGCATTATATAAGGACGTGGATGATAGGTGTACCCGTTCTGTATATACAATATTATTACATCAATGGAGTATGAAACACGATTTAAAGTTTATAATAATGTAATAAATATTTATATTGAAAGCTTATGAAACTTTTGTACCAAGAGGAAAAAATAGATTACATAATGGTTTATGTATGTGTGCCATGTTTGTATATTGCCAGCCAGCAACGAGAAAACATGCGGGAGAACAATTGAATTTCTTATGCTCTTCTTAGGCAAGCAAGGCATGGCTTGTTGTATACATATAAGAGATATGAGAACAAAGTAGAAAGATTTAACTCCGGCAAAAGAATGGAATGTTTCGTAAAGTTGTATCGCAAACTTTAATATGTCTATTCTAATATTTGAATTAATTATGTTTGACTACATTGTTGTTGTCTGTAAATATGTAAGTATATACAAATGGATGATTAAAAGTGCAAAAAAAAGTACAAAAAAACTTATAAAGTTGATTTCAAACAATAGTTTTTAAAATACAGTCAATATTTCTAAACATTTAACCCTTCCCAGGCTATAGACAGACATATCTGTCTTTTTTTTGTTTCTTTCCGGACAAAAGACGGATGTATCCATTCGTTTTTTGCAATCTTTTGCGCTCGAGATAAATATTCTGTCGAGATTACAAAACACAAAAACAATTTTTAAGTGTTGTTTTGGTAGAAATGGTTACCAAACAGTGATTCTTTGGACAAACAAAAGATTGGTCACGATACTTTCAAGTAAACACAAACTAGATAAAAAACCACATGGTGGACCTCCCCACCAAGCTTCCAAAAATTGAAACCGTTAAAAAATTATTTGAGTAAACCTAATTCTTAACCTATTGACAAAAAGAAAAAAATGTAAAATCAAAAGTTTACATCCTGAAATTTACCACATAATAATACCCATAGCCCTAAGTCAAAAGCAATTTAATTTAGCTCGGAAAGGGTTAACTTTCTTTTACTGTTTATATTCTTTGATAAGCAACATTTAGGCAAAATAAATCAGTCTTACCATTGAACTATTTTTTAGAGTGGTAGACTCTCTTTGGTTATATGCCCTATGACAGTCAAACACATCAATTTCGAATATCAATGCTCAATTAGGCGAAAATAAATGAGGAAGGGGGTAGTTCTGTAGCAGATCGCAAAACATTTGTGTCCAATTTCAATGAATCCAATTTTGGAATCTTGGTCCACTGAAAGAGTTAATAATATAAAACGAATATTCAATGACTGGTACTTTCTGCATTACCTTATTCTGATTTGCGTTAGTATAGTCAGTCAAACATGTACTCTCATAACTAAAATAAATATGAATGCGGTCCTGTAAAAGGGGTCGACTGCCCCTTATAAGACTATTCCCTTCAATCAGCAGTTTAACTTCTCTCACTTAATTCCTTTTTCGAGTTTTATACCAGTCCACTCCTTATAAGACTATGCTGGAACTGTCAAAATGACAAACTGACTATAAGGAAGTATAGGAATGCAACACTGAAATGAAATAGTCTTATAAGTAGATATCGGAAATTTTTCGGATCAAACAACATTGTGTTTTGTATATGCAGGCAGATAGACAGATAATATGTGTGAGTTGTATCTATATGTATGTTTTATCAAAATATCTACTCGTTTTTATTTAGATTAATCGCATCAAGTGCGATATACCTGCATACACAAAACACGAATGCTGTTTGATCCGAAAAATGTCCGATACCTACTTATAAGGAGTAGTCGAGCGACAAAATTAAGTGTACGATAGTGAGGCCACAAAAAATTCCGAGAAAAATTTCCCCTACGTCCCCTACACTAGTCTTGTAACGGGCATTTGATTGTATTTTTGATTTAAGCATACCTATCAAAACAATATTCCAAAATATTTGCTTGTTTAAAAACTGATGACACTCGAGACTCGAGTGAAACGAGATGCGCTTGTATACAGAAAACACAACACACGTCGGGAAATTATTATTATGAATTAAATTTGTATGCATTGATGGTGTCATATAGTTTTTCATTTAATTTCGAAATAATTAATTTGAAGAGGAGCGAATACACTATATCGGAAAATGGGTAAGACAGAGACAAAATATAAGGGAGAACAATAGACAAAGGCAATAAGCAGAGAACAGAACAGAAAATAAATAGATGGAGCAAGCGCCCGGTATACACACAGTCAGCGAACTATCATCACTCATTTTATTTGTATAGTTGGTACATTTTATTTACTCCTGTCATTATTCCGTAAGCAATGTTTACTTCAATAGAGAGGTAACTGAGAATTTGAGTTAGAAAAAACGATAGTGAACACTTTACTTATGGATATTAGGTGTACTTTACGAATAAAACATAATCCGAAAGGGCGAAACGTATATATAAAAGATCTTAATTTTATTTTATGAGCAAAATTTTTTTCACTAACCAAGTAGTCTAAAAGAATTATCATTTTTTTGTGTTTTCTTTTGTATTTGTTATCAGAACCCAATGATTTTTGCAATTCTACAACACGGTAGGAGTTGTAATGTAAGTCCAATCGGCAATCGATTCTGCAAAATGGCGTCATTGTGGACGGAGGTAAGTTGAAATTTCAACTTTCCCCCTCAAGGAAACCGGAGACTAAAATTTCGAAAAATTTTTTCGATATATAATTTTTAAAAATTTTGGTTTACAACAGTTTTGCTTCCCATAGCTTCCTTTAACACTTTCATTGCCAACATTAAAATATAGACTTTGTGAGGTGGCCAAATATTTTGTGTAAAAATAAGTAGGTTCTTATATTAGTCACACGATATCGTGTGATTGGTCATAGATTAAGCGTGTCAAATGATCGGCAATGACCCATTTATCTCTAAAAAACGTAAAATAAATTTTGATTCTTTTTAAGCTTTGAACAAAATGGTTGTTTTCTTGGAGACGTTTTTTGGCTATAATTCACAAACATTTAGGTATATAGATTAGTCCCTTATCAGTTTTTGATCGCAGTCTCACTAACAAAGAGGTTTTAAATAAATATCGGATGGAATATTTTATAACTGTGTTGTCAGTTTTTTTTAATTTATAGGAATTATTTTTGTCTCTTAATATAATTGCCTCAAAAATTTGGTTTCAATCCAGCATTAATTTGTGAATCAACATAGTTATAAATATTCGTATTTGATAAAACTTAAGTAGGTAATTAGAAAGCATTTAAACAAAATTTCACCAATTTTTAGGTTTATGGTGTATGGAAATCAAAAGCGACTACTATAATTTTCCAGAACTGTAACTGCTATTGCATCCTTACTGAACTGTAAATAACAATTCTATATGGTTTTTGAATGTATGACAATCAAAATAACATGCAAACATATGTACCAACAAACAAAATACGTACACATATGCACGTGTTAAAAAGAGATGGTTGTGACGGTTATGAGTAAAAGAGAGTGGGGAATGCGAGCAGTGAGTTAAAGTGAATGAATGAGGTTAGGTTATGTTACATATTACATAAACAACCCAAGAAAACCAACAACTAACCAAGTAAATAATTCTATTGCCTACAATTTCATTATATAAAGGCGATTCGTAAGCATTAATTTTTTTATATTCTTTATAATTAATTAAATCCATAGAAATGTAATTAATTTCTGGAAAATTTTTTTTTTTTAAACATGATGTTAATTTAAAATTTAGTTGTGCTAGTAAAGTGGTCTTCGAAATATGCCAGTTAAGCTTAAACGTTCTTACGTATATGCTAATTTTTTATAAATTAGTAAACTCTATTTATGTACTATTAAATAAGACGCTTGCATACACAGTGAAAAAATATGTGTTAAAATTAACACATTTCACATGTCCAGAACGGTCCACTCAATTTTTTGTGTTATTTTAACACAAAGCATATGTATGTGTCAAATCTTTACACAAGATTTGTGTCAATGATTTAACACACAAAAGGACATACATTTAATTTTACACAATTACTTAGTTATAATTTTACCACAATGAAGTTTAAATTAACTGATTTAGAATGTAGAAGTTTACTCAGTAAATGTGTTGGTTAGTATTTTTTTTATTTATTTATTATATAAAGTTAGTATTTTTTAATATACTCAATATACTCAGTAAATGTGTTGGTTAGTATTTTTTAAGTTAGTATTTTTTTATTTATTTATTATATAAATGAAAGGAAATAGTAAAAAATAATTTTTCAGTACTTAAACTTTTTATTTAATATTTCTACAAAGTTGTGCTTTGATGAAAGTAATGTTGAAGAAATACTCAAAAATTGTCAAGATCGTTGTCAAACTGAACGTGGAAGAGCAAAATGGAACGACTACTCTTCCATCTTTACCTGATCTTCTTTGCCGTTTGAATGTGTTCTGGAACGCCGAATATTCGATAATTTTTTAATTAATTGAAGTAAATTCTGCAAACAAAGAAAAAATTCAATCTATAATATTTATAATTAACTTACCAATATTTAATATCTAAATAATTAAAACCAATTTAACTTTAGGAATACGCTTTTGATTTTGAAATATTCCGTCTGCTTCTATACATAGATAATATGTTTCTGTTGGACGCATGTTATACAATACTCCAATGATTGGCAATGATGCTATACCGAAGCTACAAGTTATCACTACTCGTGCTCCTTTAACTAAAGCAATAGATGTACGCGAAACCAGTTTTTTGTGTTGGAAATACACAAATAAGTGTATTTATGACGTTTTTTCGCATTTTACACAAACATTATGTTATGTGTGTGTTGTTCAAAACAGATTAACATTTTAATTTTGTTAAATCAAAATTTTTGTTAATATTTTCATTTAACACAAACACTAAATGTTATAATAACACAGGGTTGTGTTACTTATTTAACACAAAAATTTTAACCACCAGTTCTTTTTTACGCAGAACACAAATTTTTTCACTGTGTATTGTCGAATAAATTGGTGTTTACATATAACAAAAATTTCTCATCTGAAAATTTAACGAGACAAATATTATCAACAAGTAAAAATATGGCAAGGTAGCAGCAGTACTTTTGGGTTGACAGTTCTTCGAATTGCCTTTAACAATCAATTTGAGTTATAGAAACTCGAGGAACTGTCAACTATCAAAAATACTTCAGCTTCACAAATACAATTTTTTACCTTTGCTGTTTATTAATTGAGACCCTTATCTGTAGCATGTATTCTTAAATCGTATTTTCAAAGATTCAAAAATGTGAAATTATTCAAAACATTTTAAGCCTCATTGTGTAAGCTTCTTTTATTTAAAAAAAATTTTGGGCCTACTATATATTAATTATTTTTCTAATTTAATAATCTTGACTTTGATTAAATTATCATAAGCTCGCGCAGATTTTTATAATTCATTATTATCTGGATCCCAAAAGATTACAGACATATATTTCAATAGATAATCGGAATTACGCTAAAAGTATCAACTTCTTTTACGAAAGAAATAGCTGCAAAATATAGAATGAAGAGTTATGTAAAAAAAACTTACGTTATATAAGGTGACTAACAGAGTATACAACCGATGTTTATAATTTTTGCTCATCCTACGTATTCGGAATTTAGAAACGGAATCTAAATGTATGTAACATTTAAGTGTTTGTTTAGAAAACAACGATTTACATAATATATATTAAATACAGATATACTAGGTAGTCCGTATACACATACATATTATATATATATATATATATATATATATATATATATATATATATATATATATATATATATATATATGTATATATATCGCCGACTAATCGTACAATCAGGCAAGGCAGATCCTGACGTGTCTAGAGAAATCATAAAATGGTACCATTTCATAAAATTTCTAACTTGTGCCAGCCACATCACTCAAGTTCTATCGCTTGGCAATAAGACAAATCTCTCAAAATTTGTAAACAAATGTATATTCTGAAATTTAAAAAAAAAAAATAAATAAAATAAAATAAAAGATTTTTTTAACGGCGTCAATGTATAATTTCGAGCAAAGAGAAATGCTAAAATAAAGACAACAAAATTTTTTTTAGTATATAATAAATAATTTACCCACATATCTGTAGCCAGACCCACACCTCTCCTAACTCGAAAATAATAATATCTAACATCCTTTTTGTATCTTGTTTCTGTATATTGCAATTTATTTATTTTGAAGATCAAAATTTTTCTCATGCTTGTTAATAATATACCAGTACCATTACAATTATAGTCAGCGCCTACCTTTAAGGCCTAGATGGTCAATGATATCATAAGACGTCAAGTGAAACCTTACCAATTCGCATAAGTTGTATTAGCTGTCAAAAAGCTGCGGGATTTTAATTAAAATTAGATAAAATGGCGACACTTCACGAAATGCCTGTATATATACTTACTTAGTGAAAGGGCGCCCTTGGTTCGGGAAATCTAGATGAACTAGATTCGTGCAGATTGTGGGTTTTCTACGCCCACACGATGTTCACCTTTCGGTTTTGTCTCTGTAGATCGCTATGGATTCTTTGGTTACGACACCCACACCGCGTGATCGCTCGTATTACCTAGTGAATTCAATAAATAAAACACTCGCGTATTTTTAATTATACGAATATAATTATTTATTAAAATATTTAATAAATTAACAAAATTAATAACAATATCAAAATAATATAAGTATCAGTTTATATACCGTTTTTGAGGGAAAGAGGACCCGAAACTCTTTTAGTTGTTGTTACAAATAAAGATAAAAGTAGAATGAATCAACCTTTTCAAAGTTCGCTATAAAATTTCTTCTTGTTTTTTTCTATAGAACATTCCATCAGCTTCTATTTGACATAAACATATTTTTCATCATATGAAAGAGTGAGATACATAAATCACTTAAATACATAATATTAATTCTCAGAACTACCCCTTGTATGGTTTTCTCTTGACCAACTAGATCTGTTATTGAAGCATCTTTGTCACACTATCTTTCTTCTCACTCTCACTAATAGATGATATTATAATTTGCATTACTGCAATTTCTATGCAACTGACATAACATGAATGTTCTAACTATTATCTAATCTCTTTTAAAACTGATACTTGTTAATTTTCTTAGTTTAATTACAAAGATTTTCATTTTTTGGAAAACTTCAGATGGAAACTATTTGATTTTACCCAGCGCCTGTTCCATGCGGCGCTACACTGGGCACATCATGATCTGCCTAATTGTACGATCGGCCGTCAGCATATACACATATTCGTATGTTTATGTAAATACACATGTATAGTACATGTACATATATGTATTTTGTTTATGTAATATAGTAACAACAACAGTATCCTACAGGACTATATAACATAGAATGTCAGTCTACCTATTATTACTTTGTATGTAGTTTTATGTACCTACATGTGTGGAAAGTACCTACTAATACACATTTACATAATTATATTCAAATTAGTATAAAAGTACACTTTATTCCGCTGGAATACATCTAGAACACATACATATGTAGGTACACATGGTATCTTCATGGCAATCTACTAATTTTATTGTAATATTTATTTTATTAATTACAAGCAAAACATATGTGAAATAAAATAGGGTCTACATACTAAACAGTGGATACATGACGAATTTGCATAAGTAATTTCTACGATTTATACAGTAAAATGGAAAAGTCATGATTATCGGGCAGTTTAAATACAAAACAAAAGAAACTGATTACTTTGGTAATCTTATCTAATTTTTATAAAAAAGATATTCTAGTGGGCATTGATGACGTCGGATGGTTAATTACTGTTTACTACTGTTTAGTCAATTGTTTTATCCTTGACTAAATAACTAAAATGATTAATTTTGAATTAAATGACTAAAAACTTGTAACTTTATAATTTTTTTTTTTGGTATTATTTAAAAGATTTAAAAAAAATGAAAAAACTAAAAAGTTAATAACTGAAAAATATGTATCTATGCAAATTAATAATTAAATTTAAAAGAGTATCGTTTTCTGAACGAGTTACATAGGTGACACTACTGGAAAATTCGCTTAAAAATTTAATCAATTAGTCGATTATGTTTTACTCAATATGTTCGACTGATGACAAGTTTAAAAAAAATAATGATCACATTTTTACATACTGTTATTAAATTTGTTATACAAATAATTTACAATATAATCGTTAGGTATAGAAAATATATACAATAATTCAAATTTAACCTGTCTACCTATTTAAGTCATAACTTATAATGACAAAGCGCTAAACTGATACACTATTTTGGCAGCTAATACATTTTATATGGAATTGTTGACGTTGTACGACGCGATGTGTGAGTTAATAAAGCTTCACTTGACGTCTTATGACGTCAGTGATCATCAAGGTGGTAATACTCTTTTAGAGTTATAAGCAAGGTGTCATTCAATAATAGTATATTGTACAATAAGTGAGAAAAGAGGCTTATTTTTCAATAATAAGAGTTTGTTGCGCGAGCTCACAGGGCGAGTGTAACAATTCGTATGAGTCAAAAATAACCTTTTCCCACGTATTTTACACTATACTTTTTCTACGAGCACATTTTTTTCGTAAAATTTAACATAAATAATTAAAATAAAATTTAAATTAGTAGGCAATTTTTTTAAATTTATAATTTCAGTGGTAAGATGTTCAAATTTTTTCCAAAGCATACTTTGAAAATGTGGAAACAATAATAAATAATCAACATACATATGTATATTTTTAGAATTTCATATAACATTATATATTAAATCAGACATAGCCAACTTTCTTATTATATTTAGCCGTGCGAAATAATTTCCCACTGCTATTTCCGCACAGTGTGGGCAATTGTTAATTATTACATATAGTTAGCGGTGCACAAAATGTTACTTTTAATAGTAGGAGCAGAAAAAAATAATTTTTTGTTTATCGATATTTTTTAATTTCAGCTGTTCCTATAGTTGCTCTGGTGCTATCAGCCACCTACGTCCATTCAGTACGAACTACAATACTACCTCGTATCGGTTGAGTACACCGCAACGGCATAATTATTACAACCTAGAAACCGAAACTCAAATTTGATGTTTACTTACCGACAATAGCAACCGAAAAAATATGAAGTAACTATGTCAAAATTTAAATACCTAAAGAATTTTGCTTCGGTCTATTGACAGCGATAAGTTGAGATAAACAACTTGGTCGAAACATTTCGTTTCGAAAGAAAGATTTCAGTAATAAATATGACGCAATCTTACCACTGATTTCAAATTTGGTTTGTCATAAAAATATATTTAACAGTGTTATTTGCATATATGTTCCAATGAAGGTCAGTTACCTGGTAATTTGTTTCTTTGTACTTCTCTGTAAAAAATAGATTTTCTTTAATAGTGATGAATATAGGCCAGCGAACAAACATTTATGCTAGTCAAACGAAAATTTTATACATTTTTCAGAATTTCCCCCAATTATCCAGACTTGATCTTTTAAAGGGTGTTTCCTAACGCTAAAACATATCTACATGCAAAATTTCATCTCCGGACAACCATTACAGTAGAGCAGCAGTTTTGTCAAGAAAAAGTAGTCTTCAAAAGTGGTGCTTGACAAAAGTGATGCTTTTTGACCAGGGACGATTCACAAATATCGTAAGATTATGTTTTGAATTAAAATTATGTTTTTTTTTTTAAATATTAATAAGAGAAAAAAAAGTGAAAAATTAAAAATTATTTATCTCAGAAAATATTTTTTCATTTGTCGTTTTATTAATTTTCTTTAAAATGATTTTGTTTACATTTTACGTATGATAAAAACCGCCACAGAACAGAAGACATAATTATAGATAAACATTCTATGTACAATAATAAAAATGGACATTCCCACGTTTTGAGGTCTGTTGTTGTTTGTCACTTCCATTACCGGTATATTTATTTGTTTCTTTTGATAAAATCATGCGTCACGGTCTATTGCACATGGATTTAATATTTATGTACTTGACATTTTTTATGCAACTTTCCAAAAGTGATGTTGACTAATTTGATGCTCTCAAAAAATTTCCAAAACTGATGTTTCCGTTATCGGTGCTATACTGTATATCAATTTATTTTTCTTTACTTAACTAGCGAAAATTTAGTAACCAATATCTCCGATAGTTACAATTTGGCCGAAATATTTGTAACGGTCTCCTTATAAAGTGTCTAGTATCTATATGCATATTTTTTCTTTCAAATTTCCTGCAGCCACAAATGAAAAATTATGAGTATTACCATATATACTTAATTACGTCTACCGATACTACTTAAATGTCAGTTGATATCGAATTGTTAATATTGAATTCTCCGCTATCCCATATGTGTATACATCAGGTATATTACTTACCTAAATGAAACGAAAATTGAATGTTGAAGTGATTGTTCGGAACTGTTCAAAACAAAACCCAATGGCAATATTACCGGCCGTTTGTAACCAAAATGTATTCCCGTAATAAACAGTATTCAATGTGTCATTGGTACATAAAACCATGCACACGAGTTATATAGGTACATATTAGGATGATATTCTAGTAATTTATTTACGAATCAGACAATGTCATATTCAGTCATATAAGAACACAGCACCGGTATGGCATAGCATGGCAAGCAGTGTATAGGATATACGGAGAATAAAGGACATGTGTAATGATTATGGTAATAATTAAGTGATCAACCACAAAGGTATTCGAATTTGATTAGCTATAGCAAAATACACAAGATATTGTTTGGTTTAATTGAAATTCATTCCGTCTTATGGGCATGGATAGAGAGATTTATATATTATGTGGATCTATAATAATTATGACAGATAAGTCAATTGTAGAAACGTGGAGACTGATTTGAGTCAAAATAGAAAAATTAATAATAAAATAAGAAATTATTTTATCATTTTGGTAACTTGCAAGAGATATAGTAGGAGAAAACCTAGAAATCGAAGAACTGGAACAAAATACAGTTTGGATATTGGTTTCGCTGAAATTCACATATACTAATTTCTAACAATGACTGACTGAGAGACAACACACAGCCTAAGCCGTTGGGTTTAGAAGAATGAAATTTTGCACAGGAGTTCCCTATGTAACGTGGGTGAGCACTAAAAAAGGATTTTTGAAAATTCGGAGTGGGATTAAGCGCACGAGATCTCGTTGTGATGTGTCAGTCCTTTTAGCGAGTGTCCCAATTTCAGCCTACTGGATACCTCACTTTACGCATACGTGTCGAACATAATTTTTTATAACGACGGCTTCTAAAGTTTAATAGAGAGAAAAAAAATCAATAATTTTTAAGCAATTTTAGAAAATAGTAGGGTTAATTTTATTTTATAATATGGTTAACATGAAAAAATAGTATATTGTACAATAAGCTTTTCCCACGCATTTTACACTATACTTTTTCTACGAGCACATTTTTTTCGTAAAATTTAACATAAATAATTAAAATAAAATTTAAATAAGTAGTAAAATTTTTTTAAATGTATAATGTCAGTGCTAAGATGTTCAAATTATTGCCATAGCATACTTTGAAACTGTGGAAACAATAATAAATAATCAACATCCATATATGTATATTTTTAGTATTATTTCTATACATTATATATTGAACTAACGGAACAGCCTACTTTTTTATTATATGAAGGCGTGGGAAATAATTTTCCACTGTATTTCCGCACAGTGTGGGCAATTGTTAATTTTTACATATAGTTAGCCGTGCACAAAATGTTACTTTTAATAGTAGGAATAGAAAAAAAATTTTTTATTAATTTGTAAGTAGATCGTTTTTGTTTGTTTGTTTTTTTTTTTTTTTTTTTTTTTTTTTTTTTATTAATTTGTTGATCATTTCCATATTTAATTTGAATGTAATTATTATAAACAAATGAATATCAATATTTTCTCGCACAGTTAGCTACTTTTACAAACAGTACTGTACTTTTACGTACAGTTACTATCGTTTGTTTTACAATGATGTGAATACTGCTCTTTACGCCCACTACACAACGCTCGAATATTGAACTTTAGAAGCGGGTGCTATAAAAAAATATGCTACTACGGCTATTAAAATAAATAATATATTATTGAATAAATCTTTAACACTGACTGACAGACAACGCACAGCCAAAACTACTGGGTTTAGAAGGACGAAATTTAGCACAGGAGATATGAAAATTGGCGTTTAGGCTTCTATTTATAAATAAAAGCCAGTTGTGTAGACGTTTCTGGAAATTTATTCTCTAAGGGATTAAAACAGGAAATGAAAGTTCGTATGGGAAGCTCGTCATTTTTGAAGTTAGAAATGTGAATATTGATTGTGTAAACGTTTCTGGAAATGTATTCCCTAAGGGCTTAAAACAGGAAATTAAGGTTCGTATGGGAAGTTCGTTATTTTTGAAGTTAGAAGTAGATATTGGTTTAGGCTTTTAAAAAATATTAAAAGTAAGCAGAAAGTGAGTACCTATAATAAAATGATGTTATGGATGGGAAATCCGATTGGGTATACGGCTAGTAATTGAATGAATATGTATTTCTCAACTATGTATAGATTTACTTACTGCGATGTTAAGGGAGGAGTTCGCGCCAAAAACGGCTAATAAACTAATTTTTTTTAGAATCTCGTTTTTTGTTTTTATTTCGTTCTGTGGTTCTTTACAAACACGGTGATATATAACACATGGCCAAAAGTTTTTTTTTTTTCAAGTAGAAAAATATTTATTTGTGAGCCGCTGCACAGCCAAGTTGCTGCTCCTTTGCAGATAACGCTCGCCCCCCCCCCCTCGCGATTTGATCAGTAATACTTAGTTTTGGTGTGTATACGAGTTAGAGTATGCACTGAGATAATGTTCTTTTATTTGTATGCCTTTGTAGACGTTTTAATAAACAGTGAGTAAACCGCTTCTTTTGTTATTATTTTTGTTTTTTACCGTTTCCCGAAACTTGTGTTTTTCCCGACAAGGAAAATCATATCTCAAGTTCTAGAAAAGATAGAGACTTAATTTTTTTTTATTTTGTTCATAAACATATTGCGCATAAAGTGGAGTATGCTTTTTCCATTTGAACAGTTGTAACTATTTTTAAACATTTTTTTTTTTTAATAAAAAATTGGGTTTTATAATTTTTAGAACTTTGGGATTACAATTTTATAGTTAATTTTTAAAATTACCTGAAACCCATACTCAGCTTTATGGGCAGGTTCTTTAGGAATAAAATAATGAAAAAATATTTAAAAAATATTCATTACTTTTTGAGATATGGCGTTCCTTGTAAACGCTTAAAAACTTGTGATGAAGGGCCTCCTCCCCCTACAGGGAAGAGTAATGAATGTTTCAAAAACAAACTTTTCTATTTGAAACCATCCCTAATTTGAAAAAAAATTTCAACAAGCAAAATAATCATAAACAAAAAAGTTGCTTTTTTATTTGAACTCCCTTAATGAATTTTAAGACTGCAATTGATTTTAAATGTATTTCTTTTTTACAGAATATTATAGCATGTGATACACATGGCAGGTAATAATACATACGAAATGTAAATTTTAACTACATGATTTAATTTATTGTGAAAATGCAAATGATTTTCAGGAAGCAGAATCTGAGCTATAGCATTTCCCAAGTAAAAATATTTACTGTGGGATAAGTAACTGTATACAAAATTCTATATTATTATATTATACATTATATAAATACATATAAACTGCTCCACAAAAAAAGTTGCTGCACCGCGAAAATGTAACTTTGTTTCCCAATAACATTCCTTTACCTTCCAATATTTTATATAAATTAGTCGGTACGTTAAGGTGAATATAGAGTAAGCATAAATAATGATATTGTGATCATAAGTCTAAATTTTGTTCTCAAGAGTCATATGTGGTCTAAAACATTGTGAATTAAAAATAAATAAAAATCTCAAAGTGTGCCACTTTTTTTTGGAGTCGCGGAGAGAAAATTCCTATAAAAATTACTGTGCTCATACTACAATCGACGTGTAACAGGCGAACATATCCAATTTTTGTACAGTAAAATTATAAAAATTATAGTTATATTATTGTAATTTTTATAACTTTACCGTACAAAAATTGGATATGTTCACCTGTTACACGTCGATTGTAGTATAAGCACAGTAATTTTTATAGGAATTTTCTCTCCGTGCAGATTATAATATTGAATGTTGTAACAACTAATATTAAATGAATTTTAAAAGAATACGATGATACCCAGTCATTATAATAACTATATTTACAACGAGAAAGTCATATACCAAAATTACGTCTAACTTCATAACGACAAAAAGAAAGCATTTTCTAGAAAGAAGACTCTTAAGGTTATATTATGCTTATGAATAAAATTTAATTGAGAAGCTGCATTTGAACTTTTGGAAAGCAACATTATAGTTACTGCAGATACTAAATACTTGCTTAGATATTTATAAACAGTGCATTCAGTGTAGTGGTGACTAGTTTATGTAAATGGAATAAGTATGAAGCTCATAAATTTTAGCAATATATGCTTCTTCGGCCAAGCACGGTATAATTTTTCAAATTACAATGGGAAATATTTCATTTTCACTTATATGAGAATACCGAGTGAATAATAAAAATGAAAGATTATAAACAGTATCGTTATTTTAAGCAAATGGCCATTTTCAGTAAAACTGCGAATATTTACATTATGGAGTTTTCAGACTATTATCCTATTTTTCTTGAGTTGTCATTTGGAACAGTTTGTAAACAAGTGTTATAATTAAGAGGGTTTTATATGTGAAATTTGCAGTTCTTGACAAACTGAAATACTCTTCGCAACTCTACAGTTTTGAAGAGGAATATCTACAGTTTGGAACTAAACAAAGCAAGATTTTTAAAAATCCTTTTTTTTTTTTTTTTTCATTACAATTATAGAATATTTTCCTTTGATTTTTCTTAATTACAAGAAAAGTGTCATTCACGAAAAAGCATTTAGTGCACGATTTTACAGTTCTGAAAATGATCGTTCTCGAAAAATTATTCTCCACATATAATCAATTCTGGATTCAAAAATAAAAATATATGACATGGAAAAAAGGTATTTAAAATTTAAAATACATATAGGTACAGGATTATGGAGCCTATATTAATGCTATTAATTAATTTTTCTTTAATTTAATATTTTTGTAAGTAATATAGTTACAGAAAATGAAATATTCCACTGGTCAACAAATTACCAACTTTTGTAAGCCCTTGAAATGAGTTCAACTGATTTTCAGAGAGCATTAGAAATATTCACAATGGCACTGATTTGGCCAGCTAGGGTTTCTTGTGTATATCAATAAAAATATTTATAATCCAATTAAATTTATTAATTAAAATAATTTAACAAATGTACAGTTGATGTGCTTTTTCTTTTATAATTGAGATCCACAGTTTCTCGATCTTCTTGATGCCCAACAGTAATCTGCTAGCATAGCAGCAGGACTCTACTCACTATTAACGGTATTGTCGTTAGTCAACTCTCGTATCTGCGGTCCTATAAAAATCCCTTCTTTTAACTTTGAAACTGTCTTTCTTTAAAATATTGAAAAGCTTCACTTCAAGCAATAACATGTAAATGTTCAAAAATATACCCGCACATCCAGTACATGTTTCAACCGGCATAATTAGCTCAGTAAACCGAGCTAAGCCAGCTACGAAATGTATATAGTTGATGAGTAGTTACCGCGTACTTCTTGATAATAAAACTGATTATTGTTGTGTAAAAATCATGTTGATCAGTGTTCTAAAAACCTAATTTTCTAATTTTTACAGAGAGGTGTTTCCCATTAAGGCTTTAAATATATGGATAGTGCTAAAATATTTTTACCTTCTCACTCCCTCCTTTCGCCACCATATGAATTAGACTAAAGGAAGCTTCACTGTTAGACGAGGTTTTAGGTGACCTGAAAGTGGTATAGGATTTGACTTTTGATTATTGTTAGGGGGTCTTAGGTGAGTATGAAAACATATGTCGTCGACCTCTATGGTGGTCGATAAATTGGGGGTGAGGGAGGGAAGTTGCAGAAAAAGCCGATCGGGAGATCGCTTATATCTTGCTTATTATTGATCGTAGAGTGATATTTTTTTTTTAAATTGTTTGCAATGAAATGATCTAAAATTTATGTCACATGCAAATTTTTTATATACCTAACGGTTTTCATGTAAAAAAATGAAAATAGAAAGTAACGTTAAAATTTAAGTATTTTTGTAGTACCTATACAGGGCTAATCAAAAGTATAAAAAAGTCAAAAATCTGAGCGGGAAAGCATTTTTGGGATAAACGCATTTGTTACGCTGCATCAGATAATGACCTTCAGCTTGACCTCAAAGTCAAGGTTCAAGGTCATGTCAAGGTTAAGTCCGTTTTTTTATAGTGCAACCCCTACTTTTGACCCCGGAAATGGAAAGAGCGGAAAATTCTGCATTCGAATATGATCTCCATCGTGATATCAAGGTCAAAGATCAGGCTCAATTCAAAGGCAAACCCAAATTCTTAAATTTTACCATTATTTTCTGTTTTCATTTTTGTACACGAAAACTGTTAGATATATCAAAAATTTGCATATTACATAAATTCTAGACCATTTCATTGCAAACAAATTAAAAAAAAATCATCACTCTACGGTCAATAATAAACAAGATATAAGCGATTTCCCGATCTGCTTTTTCTGCAACTTATCCCCCTTCCCCACCAAGTTGTTGACCACCCTAAAGGTCGACGACATGCGTTTTCATACTCATCTAAGGCCCCCTAATAATAATCAAAAGTCAAATTCTATACCTCTTTCATGCACACTCAATGTCACCTAGCACCTAGGCTATATGTGGGAACTGGTAAGTATGGTGCATTTCACAGAACAATTCTATTAATTTCCAGTCTTTATTGAAGTTCATGTACTCACCAGGTATAAATTATAACAATACTCTCTTATATATCATATATCGTTTATTCCCCGGCGTGCATGTCTGATGAACCCACAAGTTTCATTTTACCGTGTGCACACCACTGGAGGATAGTGAGGTCGGCACAACTGACGGCGCGAGCTACGAAAATAGCCCCAATGTTGATGTGAGCGCTGTTTGTATATTTATACATCGGATAAGACCAGAACAACATAAATATTTTATATACATTATACTCTCACGTTGGTGTACCTATACTTACGTATCTCACTAACATTTTGGTGTAGTTTACATAAATGTTTTCTCAAGGTAGCAACTAAACTAGTAGTAGCGTTTTCGTACTAGAGCAGGTAGATGCTCCTATTCGTTCCGGTTGCATATTGATTGTTTTACTTATGTAGATTTATTCAAAAATGCTAATTAGTATGATAAATTTGAATTTTTTTTTTTTGTGTTTAGGAAAATAAATATTTTTTGAAAGCACACTGAAAAAACATCGGTAAACTAGAGAAATTATAATAAAAATACCCTAAAAACATTACGGCAATTTTGTGAATAATATAATCGAAAATAAAAACCTATGAATAAAAATTAATTTAAAATAACAACAAAATTTCCTCTTTATGTCAAAATTTATCTGCCTGAATTGTTATCAATTACATTTTAATGTTTTAACAATATTTATTATTTTACACAATTCGGTTTAAAAAGCGTTTAATTAAGCTCAACAAAAGTGAAAGGAAATTATTCTTAATTGTCATTCAGTCGGGAAAAATTAAATTTGTTTAAAAACACAATTATTATATTATATTCATTTCCGCTTATGTTAAAATTACGTCTTTAAAATGTCGAGATCAATATGAAGTAAAACGTAACACTATAAACCGCATAATATTATAGAATGCATACATGTGTATTTCGGAGTAAAACTAGCAAAGTCAAGAGGCATGCAAAAGGATCTTTGTACAAATCCTTTTTTCAGTTTTTGTCAAAGTCATAATGGTCGTTATATGAAATTTAACGTTTAAAAAAATATCAGTATTTATTTAATAATATCAGATCGTTGCTTTGTCACTTTTCACAATAAGATTATATGCACGAGTCGGCTTTCGGTTTTTACATTATCGTCAGGTAAAATAAGATTAAATCTTGTTCACTTGGTAGAAACTAATTTATATCCTAAGACTAAAATGAATAATGTATTAGTGGGGGATGATAAGTGTATAGATACAAGCAGATCAGATAAAATGTAAGTGGGGAAACTAAGTAAAGAGAAAGCAACGACAACTGAAAATGACTCATTCTCTAAAATTTATCTTTTAGACAAACTCTTAATATAGCTATCTCTTGCAAGATCTACTATCTAAGACAGAGGTCGGCAACCTGAGGCGTGCGAGCCGCATGCGGCCCGCCAAGCAATATAAATTTTCGAACAATTTGCTCTGCCTATGGAGAGTTGAGCATACTTTATACTTTTTTTGTTCTCCGATGTTTTATAACATGTAAATAAAACTGTTACTAAAAATTTTTCCTCATGTTGATTTTTAATAATATTTATATTAATTTGTGTTAAAAAAAGAAAATATCCCTATCGCAGTATCCTGCATTACTGCATAATATAGCGAATTTCCGTTTACAAAAATTAGTTTTTCTCGGAAAATACTTGACAGAATTATTGATTGAAATCCCTTTTTATGTGATTATTATCTCCTCTTTCCAACAGTGTAAGAAAATATGGCAAGAACTTGAGGAAATTTGGGCAAAAAACTTACTTTTTCCATAAGAACTTTTTAGAGAAGAACTTTTAATGATAATGCCTAAATATCCATTTCGGGCATCGGACGTGTCTGACTTTTTAGACTTCCAACATTTTTATCAAATTTCGTAAAAACGGGATTTTCCGTTCGGGAGTTATATAAATTTTAGTGAATGCCATTTTTGTCTTCTAGAGACTTTAAAATAAATTATTTCTATCATAGTTCTGGGCTCAAGTAGCATCAAGACAGTGACTCTAATAGCTGAATTATAGATATAATAGCTGAAATATAGAATTTTCGATACGAAAATTCGTTAAAAAAACCTACTTAAGCCACATACTACATTGCAAAATATTTGACTGTGCGGCCCACCAAAAATTATTCTTTTTAAAAATGGCCCGATATCCAAAAAAGGTTATCGACCCCTGATCTAATATATTGAAAAAGGATAGTAGAAATTATAATATCTTTTATATGTGACAAAACTTTATTTTTGAAATGAAACATTAAATAAAAATTAATAGGATTAAAACTGTATTGTTCGCATAGAATGAGTACGTCTCCAGCGGGGTCTTTGTTAAAAATATGTGTATCCCATTAAAATAAATGGATAAAATGAACACATTTTTAACAAACATCCCGCTGGAGGCGTACAAATTCCATGCGAGCAAGTATTTACTTATCCTTCAATCGATTATTTTACCCCAATCAAACATAACTATGGAAAATAAAAATATTAATGTGAATTCAATAGACAATATTTGACAATTCGAAATGTCAAAAAATTCTAATTTTCGGGGAATTTAGGACAAAACTAATTATACAGTACTGCATTGTTATCAAGGTTCTACACGTATGAAAAATTTGAAATTTCGAGCTCAGTTGGAACTTGTTTAAATTTTGACTGCAAGATTTGATCTAAATAAATAAACAAATATTGCAAATTAAATAGAAGCTTTTAAAAACGCGGCGTTATTTTGCACCATATAAAAGCAAATATAATAATATTTACCCAGTAATATAAATACATACCTATACAACATTTGATAAAACTCCACTGAGAATTGGCAAGACCTAAAAGACCCTGTATTCCCGCGTTACATAATATATGTACATTTGTATGTATAATCACGGCTGGCACATGGAAACGATCTCGTTGAATAGAATATCAATTAGATATGTATGTTTGCGTTTCCACTCCCATAAGTAATTATCAACGATGTGGTGCGGGAAATTGACTTTCATCAAAGCAACCAAGCGAGTGTCGACCGATCCAATCCCAACCGGCAACCATATACTTCAATCACTACTCATATAATATATTGTCCTATATGTAGGTATATATATATATATATATATATATATATATATATATATATATATATATATATATATATATATATATACCGGCATATTATATATCCAATCTTGTGTGTTGTATATGTTATACATTTAGTTAATACAATTCCAAATATTATTTGTATAAATAATTATTATTAAACCCTCATACAATAGAATAGCATTTCTGTTTATAATCAAAATTGATTAATTGAGGCTTAATAATTTATTCGAACCGAGTAATTCGTATTATATTAAATATAACTTTTTTGTACTATAAAACGGAGTGAATAGGAAACCCAAGGTGAATAGACTAGAAACCTGTGATTTCGTACGGTTACTACAATTTATAATTTATATATTAAAACCGTTTGTATTTGAGTTTATCATACATATTGCCATTAATAAATAATAATAATAATTTTATTTAAATTAAGGTTTAAATTTGTAATATTATTTAAAAAAAAATATGAATGCTAATATTGAAAGAAAGAAAAAACTATACTAGGTTAAATTGTTCTGGGGTTTCATTAAATTGTGTTTACCTTCAAAAGGATAATTTAATATTTTATCAAGATACCTTATCCAGTTGTAACTTTTGAGATTTCGCTGGATTGTAGATCCTACTAAAAACTAATCGGTAGCCATACTCCGCTCGTTTCCTTCAACGGTTAATAGGAGTTACATCTGCTCTTGATAATTTAAATTTTTTTCAAATTTGCTAATTATTTTGGAAGTGGTAAGAGCTTTGACGATGCTCTTACTATTTCCAAGATATTTAGCAAAGATAATTAATAATATTTAAACTGATATTATTAGGGGATTAAGGACAGCAGCAAGAGTAAATAGAGACGACAGTAGGATAGATTAGGAACACTAATAAGGTTAAGCACGAATAAGTTTAGGTTTGGTTCCGTGTTTCTAACTCCAATAGATCTGGAGATATTCACTAAATTAAACGTCAACATACATACCTAAATACGAATATGTTTATAATATTCTAGATTTTTTGTTCCTTTCCTTCTAAAGCGTCAAGTTTCTGTGGAAACCACATATGCTCAAATAAATTTGAATACTATACTTTCTAGTAAAACAAATAACTCTCGCCCTTTTGTGGGGTGACTCATAGCACCCTGTAGACACTAAAACCGCAGAAATTTTTTCGGAATTAACAGCCGCATCACCCCTCAAAAGGATAAGAGTTATTTCCCTTACACCCTGTATGTATACATACATACATATATATCGCCTTCCTAGTATGAAAGTGAGATATCTGGGAAATGTTAGTTTTGAGATAACTGCATTTTAAATCTTAATAATACATTAGTTTAAATGGTGACCTTGAGATTTAAAGCAATGCCCTTCAAAAATTATATATTCTACGAACTTGTGAAATATGTTATTCGATAACTAATTGACTTATTTATTACGTGGTACCAAAAATGAAAATCGGAAAATTCCCAGATATCCCACTTTCATTCTAGGAAGGCGATATATATATATATATATATATATATATATATATATATATATATATATATATATATATATAGGGTGTAAGGGAAATAACTCTTATCCTTTTGAGGGGTGATGCGGCTGTTAATTCCGGAAAAATTTCTGCGGTTTTAGTGTCTACAGGGTGCTATGAGTCACCCCACAAAAGGGCGAGAGTTATTTGTTTTACACCCTGTATAGCTAAAGCTTCATTGTATAGTCCATATGGATGAAAACGTAATAGCTGAATTTCTATTCAGGAAATTTATTAAAATAAATAGCTGAATTTCCGTTTCGAAAATTTACTAAAATTATACCATTGCTTTAAAAAAAATTAATACACCAAAGCCGTATGAGCCAAGAGTTCTTTATTTACAGCTTTTTGGCACAAAATCCAGCCACAAAAACAAGAAAATATTAAATGGCCTCGTTCGTTCGCATATTATTTCCTTGCCTAGTCATCTCCGTTTCATATCATTTCAGAAAAGAGATTAGATTATTCTATATGAGAATATTATTTTACTTTTGTTATGACATGGACTATCAATGAAACTAAATAAAAAATCCTCCAATTTGGATTCAGTTTTAACGTGTTAAACACTACAACATAATTAATTTATAATTTTATAACCAATGCATTCAAGTCCACGGTTGCCTGGACCATATTTTATGCAATTAATTTTATTTAAAAAAAAAAGATACTAGATGTTAAAAATATTTACCTTTTAAAAATTTGCTTTACATATTAACAGAAACACTCGGTAAAATAATAATATTGAAAGTATTGATCAGTTCAGTAAAAAAAAATTATTTATTACTTTTATCTTATTCACTTATGTGGTGCAGCGTATCAGCAACTTGAGTATAAAATTTCTTTTTTAAAATACCTATACAAATTTTTATTTTTATCAACGTCATATAATTTTAAAGATATCTTTTATAACGTACACATACCTATACACGACCAAGAAAACAACACCATTTTCAATATTGAGAGTAAACAGTTTACACGTACATAAAATAAATTCTAACCACTATATTTTCAGTGAAAAAAGAACAACAAGAATATTGTTATATCCAGTAGCGAAATACTAAAATATTGGAGCAATTCTTAGTTAAAAGAATGAACATAAGCGGCTTAAATCCGACTAAATATATTTATGCAACACTATTCCAAAATTTCCACACAAATAAGATCAAATACTTTAAGCAGAATGAAAATGCCAATTTTTAATTTCAAGTATCTGGACATTTCCAAAGAGAAATCCGTATTGAAAAAGTTTTTATGAGAACCCATTGCACCATTTGTTTTTTATTGTCAACCACCCAAAAAAAATATTGTCTACAATATAAACAAAAAAGTATCGTAAAAAGATTCGCATCGTACAGTATATTATGAATATATGTTTTAGGTACCCACCTACCACCTATATTGTCTATAAAATATTACATAACATTTCGACTATTAGAAAATGTAGTTGTAGGCCTAGCAGAAAAAATTTATATATTGAGGTATACCCTTTTATCCTAACCCACTTGATAGTGAATGACAAAGACAGATAATATTAAATTATAAAGAGCTACCTACTTTTTCGGTATTATAAAATTTATAAGCTGTTACTGAATTATTTACGAACAAACATTATATGATTTTTTTGTTGTCTAAAAAATATAGTTTATATTCAAAAATTTAGCCTATATTCTAATTTTTTTTAAAACAATTTTTGGTCGTAGAAAAATGAAAAATAAAATATCAAAAGTTCCGTAAAAATTTTAAAATTATTTTCACCCGTACGGCTATTCAAATGAAATGTGTAGGGGATGGTGGGGTAAGATGGGGGAAAGAGGAGTTAGAGGGAGTATTCACATTATCGTACCACCTGAACACATCAATCGTAAGCAAGTGTCCACATTCGGTATGCCCTATCCGTTAGAGTTAGTCATAAAAATAGTGATTATGGGCCACTGGGTAGTAAGATCGTAGTAATCATGAACTAATTGGTTAGTAATATCATAGAAATTCTGGACTACTGGGTAGCAAGATCATGGTGATTATGGACAACTGGGTAGTAGGTCATAGTGATCAGGGACTACTGGGTAGTAAAATTATAGTGATAAGGGTTACTAATATCACAAATTAAATTCTGATTATTTGCAACGTTTGGGTGGAATGGTTTTTTCATTTTTTTTGTCGATTATTCATACTTATAATTATGTCAATCCCTTGTCAGCTAAGCTGACTCCAAGCCCGCCCTTTCAGTATGAGCGAGAATGGGGCAAAATAATTACGGCCGGCTGCCAATTAATGCATGGTCTTTATTGGCTCTTATGCGTTTCAAAACAAAGATATTGGAAAATTCAAATTAAAAATTTAAAAAAGAAATGATTTTTTTTAAACTTAACCCGAGGTTTCCGAACAAGCTAATCCAAGACCCCAAAAGTTAACAGTCCGCACGCGTCTAACGCTGGCTTAGTTTTCAAACTCTTCGTTTTTTTTCTATGACGTACCGCCCGTGAAATATTTGTGATTTAAATATTATGGTAGGGCAGGGCGGGGCTAGTTGTGCAACTTTTCACTTAATCGGTCATAGCTCTTCAACCGTAAGTCCAATTTTATTGTTATGCATACTGATGTGTAGGTAATTTCTTCCTTTTCTAAAGTCTCCATAGTAACATTTTTGTAACAATTCACATTTAAGAGATACAGCTGTTTAAGTGAAGAAAGTCGGACATGCTCAACGTGCCCCATAGGTGAGGTAAGTTGAGCAAGGGTACGGGGTAAATTGAGCAGTTAGAAAATGTAGCCAAACCATGCTTTAGATGTTTATCAGACATAAAATAAAATGATTATTTGACAGTCAATCTTTTATTTATAATGCTTTAGTGACATAATAGTGAAACAAAAAGTAATTTCCTTTGGATATTAAATACAGAAAATAAAATTAACAAAAAATCAACTTCAACTAAATATATAAACTAAAATCTTAAACTTAATATTTGGAATATACTCAGTCTTTCTAATATACTCAGGCTTTAACATTTAAGTAACAAATAAAAAAGAATTTAAATTAAAATAGAAACATTAAGTATAGATATTAAGAACTTCATCATCATTGTCACTGTTACAATTAATGCAAACGAAAGTTCTATTGCTCAACTTACCCCACTCACACAATTTGATACAAAAGTGAGGTTATGAAAAAAACTGTTTGAATTAGAACCAAATCCCTTCTAGATATCAAAAGTATACTAATTTTATAAAAGTTTAACACTTATTTGATTTAACATAGATAATAATTGCCTCGTATAGAAGAAATATTCACAAACAAAAATTTTTTACTTTTTATACGCAAAATAAATAAAGCGTGAGCATACGTCACTCGATTGACAGGTTGCAACTGGGAGTCGCGTAATGAGTTCCCCTCTCTTGCCCGCTTCTATCCGCCATTTAATGTATTAGCGTGCGATGTATAGTTTCTGAGATATTTCGATTGCCCAACTTACACCTATGCTCAACAAGCCCCGCTCTACCCTACTAAAAAGTATAACAAAAAACGTTGTAAATGATAATCAACTTTCAAGACCATTTATCGTGAAAATAAAACTACTGTCAATGTGTTAGTATCCCGTAGCAATGGGTATATGAAAACTAGTATGTAAGTTAGCTAGAAGGGTAAGTAATGTTACTGAAAGCAAATTTTTATTCTAAAAATCATATTTCTACGTTATTCTATGGGTTTTAAATAATTTATTATTGAGAAGTTTTTTAATTGAATTTCAAATAGTACCATTACATCATAATATTTCAATATTCAGCTAAACAAAATCAACTAAAATTTTTAGCCTAAATGAATCTGAATTCTGTAAAAAAAAAAATTATCATATTTTACTCCATTCCCTTATCTAAAGTCTACCTACATCCACCAAATTTTAACTCTCAGTCACCTCTGTTGATGTAATTTAAACAAAATGTACATATTAGGTATATATCATGCAGTAAACAGCATTTTATAAAAAAGAGTAATAGCGCCAATTTAAGCGTATGCTCTATCTCTTGTCGTTTCGCAGCTGTTTGAAAAATTAGTGATGACAACAGCTTTACCACAAACAAATGGGACAAACTCTAGTCATCTCTGACTTGATGCAGAAGAGAATTTATTTTACCACTGTTCGGAAATAGTGATAATACATATTCGCATTTACAGGACGGGATGCTACTTAGAAAAAATTTCTTTGGTTTATATACAGTGAAAAAATTTGTGTTCTGCGTAAAAAGGAAACTAGTGATTGAAATTTTTATGTTAAATAAGTAACCCAACCCTGTGTTTATGTAACATTTAGTGTTTATGTTAAATGAAAATATTAACATAAATTTTGATTTAACAGTATAAAAATGTTAATCTGTTTTGAACAACAAAAAACTAACAGAATCTTTGTGTAAAGGGAAAGAATGTCTATAAGTTCAGTTTTCTTGGGTATTTCCAACACCAAAAAACTGGTTTCACGCGCATTTACTGCTTTATTTAAGAGCGGGGTTAGTGATAACTGGTAGCATCATTCGACAATTATGCGTTCAACAAAAATATATGTATGTATAGAAGACGAAATATTTCAAAATCAAAAGTGTATTTCTAAAGTTAAATTGGTTCTAATTATATAAATATTAAATACTGATTAGGTAAGTTAATTAAAATATTATAGGTTGAATTTATTTCAATTAATTAAAAAATTATCGAATATTCGACGTTCGAGAACACATTCAAAGGGCACAGAAGATCAGGTAAAGAAGGAAGAGTAGTGGCTCCATTTTGTGTTCCACGTTCAGTTTAACAACGATCTTCACAATTTTTGGGTATTGCTTCAACATTATTTTCATCAAATACCAAGTGAAATGCACCAATATCATCGTCGGAATCTTTACAAAAATTGATTTTATTCAAAGACATAATTCCGAACAATGCGGAAATTGATATTGCGTAACAGAGCACAACTTTGTAGAAATATTAAATAAAAAAGTTTAAGTACGGAAAAATTATTTTTTACTATTTCCTTTCATTTTCATAATAAATAAATAAAAAATACTAATTTTAAAAAAGTGTCAAAATACACCAACACATTTATTGAGGAAAATTCTACATTCTAAATCAGTTAATTTTACAAATCATTAGGTTAAAAAGGTATAGTAAATAATGGTTATATTAATACGTGAGTCGCTGAGTTTCAAAACCATCTAATTAACGATTTCTTAAAAATTGAGTTAGATACGGTTTATTATTCAGGAGGATAAACTACACCAAAAAATACCAACTAGACAGTGCAAAGTCAGCTTTTTCCCCTTTAATTTTAATGACGAAAATACGAAACTGTTTCAAAAGTAGCTAATTGCAATATTTTCCAATTGAAAAAACATGGAGTTTCAAGCAACACAAACCAGTTACAAAACTATCTAATTACTTTTATAAAAATGGCGTCATTAGAAAAACCTGGAACAAAAGTAGCTAGTTAGGTGGTCAGTATGTGGTACTGCAGAATCTACAGAGGATCAGATAATTGTATGTGATAATTTTATTACTCTCTCTAAGAAAGTATTTACTATTGAAATAAAAAATACAAAAAAAATTGTGAAATTGTCAAATATAACAGGCTGAGAATGTGTGCAGAATAAAATTGTGTGAAACATCGTGGTTCTGATTTGAGTTTTACTGTTAAATTGCAGTAAAGAGATTTGCTTTATGGGAAAATATTCTACTAAATTATAATAAAATATCTTAGTTTTCATAAGCTATAATATAAACGACGTTGTATGATGTAAATAGATAGATATCTACGAATGTTGTTTTATTGCAAGAACAATAAACTGTTGTAAAAGTATCTAATTGTTAGCGTTACTGCTGCAAAAGTGTCTAATTGTTAGTGTTACTGCTGCAAAAGTATCTAATTAGAAAATCAACCATTTCAAAACCATCTAATTAAAGAAAACTGCTGCAAAAGTAGTTAAATATAAGTTTTGATCACTAATTATTGAAGATTTACTAATTATTGAAGAGTGGTATCGTTATTATCATTTCTTTATAAGAACTGTATGATTTTGAACTGTATCGGATGCGCCGTGAAAAATCCTGAGAATTTTGTCCTCATCATTTATCCCAAAAATGCTTTTCCGCTAAGATTTTTGACAATTTTCATATTTCTACTAACCTGTATAAACCGCATGAATTTTACATTGTATTACATTTATGTCCCATTCAATATTCTTCTTGTATCATTCAATGAGAATGGAATTACCGAATGGGACAAAAAGCTAATTTTTTCAAACAAACAAATTTACTGTTATTTAAAAAGAATAAAAAATTTTTTTATTACTCATGCGGAAGAAGTACTACCTTAGCGCACACATTTCTGTACTCAAAATAGCTGTTTGCCCACTGTACTCTTCCCGCATACTTTTTGGCGTGTGGAAAGTAACTTTTAACACACAAATTGACAATAAAACACGCAAAACCGCCTCTTAATTTTTCATTTAATAAATATTTCATAATTATTTCTATAGAAACCACCAACAAAGTATTTTAAACGATAATTAATTCAGAAAAAAAGACGAACACTTAAAATATTATTTTAAAAAGTAATAAAAATGTCAAAAATAGTGATAATAGAAAAAAGTATGTGAAATTCGTAATAAAAAATAGTATGTGCAACTCGTGCGGGTTTGTCGATTGTCCCACTCAAGCGAATAAGCGCACTCACTACGTTCGTGCGCTCAACTTCGCTTTCGTGGGCAATCGACAATTTCCCGCACTTATTTCACAATATACTGTTTTCGTTTAAAACACAAAGTAATATTTGAGGTATCTTATGCCGCAAGAATTTAAATATTTGATTACTTAGTTATGAAGTTAAGACGATTTTTAAAAAAATATTCCAATCATTAAGTGTCAGCCTTACTTCTCAGATATACCTCAGTCGTGCACATCGATGAAAATCACAAACTTTACTTTTTTATTATATTAATATGATGTGGAGGGGGGGTACTTTCAGTATCGGAAAATTCAATCTTACGATGTTCAATTTTTCAACGGTGAAGAATACCTATATTTATAGTTGAAATTGTAAACAATACACATTTTCGCATATTCAATTTACTTTATTTAATTGCTATTTTTTTCGAAGAGATATCGTCAAATTCGATATGAGAATTAGTTTAATTAAATTGAATTAATTTAACTCCCAATTTCCGGACAACACAAAATCCATTAATTACCGGTAAAATTAGTTAGCTCGGCCGCACAGGTCATTAAGGAACAATAAAAACCAGTTGATAGATAATATGGTTAATCAAATTTTTGTACAATAATTTCTAAATAATTTTTGAAAAGAAAAACGAAATTAAGAAAATTTCTACGTGAATCCTTTGCTCTTCTTTCGGTATTCGGTTACTTACGTGAAATGAACAAAAGCAGATTGTTTCGATTTTCAGAGAACATAGAAACTATAGGATAAGTAGTAGGTAGGTATATTAAGCGAAAACACTGTAATATATAATTTTGTATTTAGATATTCATAAGTTCAAAACCACAAAATTACAATCAACGAATCAAATTGTTTTCGTTTTCTTAGTATTATACTTAAACGGCTATAGTGCTCAAGTATTTAATGATGTTTATTTATTTTTTTCCTTTATTATTAATTTTTCATTTCCATTCCATTTTGCTTTTAATACATTTGTTAATTATTAACAGATTCCTAAAAAAAATTAGCTTTCCTTGCTATTATGTGAGTATTTAAGAAAGCCACAAAAGTAATTTAAATAACAAATCTGAATACTTTTATTTTTATTTAAAAAAAGATGGCACTTAAATCTTAAAAATTTAGAATCATTCAAGCAATTAAAAAGTAAGTTACAAAGCTTTTACCGTTATATTAGCGGTTTCCAAACTTTGTGCACTAACGCCCCCCTATAAAAAATCTTACCTCTGCTGCCCATCCCCACCCTTGAAAAGATTTATAAACAATTCGTAAATTATTTTTTTACTGAAAAAACTCATGTTCTTGGCGGACGATAGGTTTATAGAACACTTGAGAAGAAACCGTTGATCAGACACGTATTCAATACTTATGCGCTAACATGACCCTGACCACTTGAGAATTGTTATTGTTAAAATATTACGTACAGTAGCTAGCAGAAAAATCAGTGGTAAGGGGTTACATGGCTTTTTCTTTGGAAAAATGCCTAATTTATTTCAACTTTTGGCAATTTTTTCTATTAGTAAATGCTTATGTCTTGCACTTGTACAAAGAAATTTAAAAAAAAAAATGAATTCAACTTTTAATAGTGTATTAAACAAAAAATTTTGATTTTTGGTAAAAATTTTCGTGTTTTTCTTGATTTTCTACTTGTAAAATGAGATGTAATGAACGGAAACAATAATTATTCGTTCAAATACAAGCGATAAGCATCTACTAATAGAAAAAATTTTGTTTTTTATTTTAGGTAAGAATTTTACGAGTTACTTTGCCTACGGCGAAAAATCAGGGATTTCCGAAAACTAGCTGCCAATGGCAAATTATTTTTTTTTTTTTTTCATAAAAATTTTTTTACAGTTTCTCAAAATAATATGTAGGTAATAATATGCCAAAAATTAAAATGAATTATATTTTCTTATAATGTAAAAAAAAATCTAAAAAATAGTGTTTTTTTTTGCTAGAAAAAACCCATGTAACTCCTTAATATATAATGTCCATTATTTAGTAATTATGTTTGAGCGCTTACTTTTAAAACCATGATTTTATCAAAACGACAACGATATTTGCAATTAATCTGCGCCCCCCAGTTTAGAAACCGCTAAAGAGCAAAAATTTGTAAAGTTCAGTATGTTTAATAATATTACGTGATTGAGGTTATAAGTTGCAAATTACAGACGAGTGTGTGTCATATGCTTTATAACCGTGTTACATACTATACTTTATCTACAACTAACACAAAATTCACAATAAATAATATAAATGGTATAAATGCAATACATTAAAATTATGTAGAACTTAAAACTATTAAGTAAAAAATTTGTACGGGTTTTAAAACAGAAAAAAATTAATAAAAGCGTAGTAAGCTATGCATTTTTACACACAGGGTGCGTATAAAATACTGCATTTCGCACAGGTAAGTATTTTAAATACTAAGTAGATAATTCCATGGTAGTCGTAAATAAAATACATTTAATTTTAACATTTCAATTAAAACTTATATACGTTTATTTAAAAGTTGATTCCGCTATTTCTGTATAGGCATAGTCTACCGGCATGCAATATTCTGAAAAACTAGAAATAATTTGTTGATATTTTTCTGAATGCATACGTATAGGATATTGACAGTAATTCATTAGTTTTTGTATAGATTTTTGTGAAATAAAAAAAATAAAATAATAATGGAAAAAAATATAACACAATGGATTTTGTTGTAGGAAAAGTAAGCACACAGGATAAAATTTAATTAAACCGCCAAAAAGAATACAAAATAAAAAAAAAAACAATCTACTGAACAAAAGAATAGTAGTAGAAGAGAATTCAATTGTTTCCGTGCAGTATACTAGTCGTATTTCATTGGTAAATTGAAGTTTTTGAAGAGCTGACCACACACTTAAAAATTTTTTAACTTGATTTAGAATTAAATGGTGGAACTGCTTGATACAGGATTCTTCTTGCCCTTTTTGAAAATATGGTGAAAGTGCACGTTTATCGTGTTATTTTAAGAAAGATCTTACAACTATTTTAACGTCTTTTACCGCGACAATTATAGATGATAAGTAAACTACTTTTATGTTAGCATATTTCCAAGCAATTCTGTACAATATTGCGCAATTGCGCTTAAATCTTTTAAGATTAAGCCTTTTTTTTTGAAAATCTATCTTCATATTATTATTTGTTATTAGCAAAACATGACAAATGTTTGACTTAACCTGTGTGCTCTATCTACTTGCATTTAAAAATGAAAGAGTAGCAACTAGTATTAGACAAGCTATCGAATTTTATTACTTAGATAACAGATAATAGGTAACATAATTTAAAATATCTAAATAAAAATAACAGATAATTTAACCCTTATCTAGATAAAAAAATTTTAGAAAACAGATAAAATAATATTTACAGAGATAATGTACTATAGGCCAGTGTTTCTCAACCGCCTGTCTGCGGACTGGTGCCGGGTCGCAAAAGTACCTCACTTGTCCGCAGAGATATTTGTAAAATACAATAAATTATAAAAATATTTAAAAAAAACTTATTTACGGCCCATGATAGGACACATCTAGCACAATATGTCACAGCCAATTTGTTTGAAAAAGGAAAATGAGTGGATTGACTTGGGGCGGGGGGGTCATATATTTTATGATCGACCAAATGGCCGACCTTTTATATAACACGACCTAATGTGATTACAACTACTCGCGGAAATGATTGTAAACTAAATGAAGTATATTTTAAATTAAAGAATTAATTTTAAACATCTTTCCAATGCTTCAAAAAGTGTCGAAACTTATATGAATTCGTCGATGAAAAAGTCGATCGTGGTCGGAAAACGGCATTTCATATTACACAACTAAATATCATTCTAACTAATGGTCGAAATGATTCCAGGCTACAAGAATTCCATTTAAAAGACAAGAATTGCTTTTGAACATTTCTCTAATGCTTAAAAAAGTGTCGAAATTTATCTGAATGATATTGTTAAACAAGTTGGTAGGAAAACGACATCTCATATTACACCACAAAATGGTATTTCATCTAGCGGCCGAAATGATTCCAAACTACAAGAATTCAATTCAAAATATAAGAAGAAAGGAGATTCATGCAAATCAGCATAACCTCAAATAAGTAGATAATCATTAAAATAGTATATTACGTGATTGAGGTTGTAAGTTGCATATTACACACGAGCGAAAAAGTTACGCAAGAGCCGCGTAGCGGCGAGTGTGTAATATGCCTTACAACCGAGTTACGTACTATACTTTATCTACGACTGACATGAAATTCACAATAAACGACAAAAATTTGGTACAAATCTACAAATACCAATACATTAAAATTATGTAGTATTTGAAATTAAAAACAACAGATTCTAACATAATATGTATCATGTATATCACTGTATAATATATAATAATTATAAGAATTAGTAAAAGTGTAGTAGGCGTTGTTATTATTTGTATACATACGTGTAAAGGGCCATTTTTTGTACAGTTGGATATGTGGCTGTATGTAAAACGTAGCTTACTTAGATAGTATTTTGTACAATAAACAAGCAATTTCATGGTAGTCGTAGATAAAAACATTTATGAAAACTTTCAATTTGTGCTAAGCAATTTAAAATCATGTTTTCCTTTTTGCCTTGTGTCAAACAAAGAAGGTTCAGAAAAGGGTTTAAAGAAACCATTTTTAGTATAGAGATAGATTTACACTAAATCAGACTTTATGGGCCGCTTTAAATTTTAACATTTATATACTTTAACTATTATATTTGTATATATCTTTGTAGTATATTTATTGAACAAACCGAGGTTGATCAGTAATCGGCCGCATAGAACAAAACCCGGACTTCAATGTACATTCAATAATGCCACTGTCAACTACACATTCGTGCATTCCCGTACTCCTGTGCTCGTACATCTGTCGCTACATCTCGTTTCGTAATAATAGTTTTTGTTCAAAACATCTTCAAGTACAGATACAATGTACGTAATGCCATTATAAGGTATATGATACATACATAAGCCACTTCATTCACTTACGTTGCACATTTGCGCTAATAAAAATAATTCTTAACGTACAACACATATGTGTAATTACATTTGTATAACACGACGTTCCGATACCAAGACCAAGATATCACCGTACAAATGAGTTTTAACATTATTAATTGTTAAAATTTCATGTTATTTGATTTCTAAAAATATTTTCATTTTGATCTCATAATGGTGGAAGTACTGAAAATATTCCAAACGGGCCCGACGAGATGGCGGGGTAGTCGAGGTTACAGCCCGAGAGCCTGGGACTGAAGAGGAGGACCAGTAGCTGTTGGTAGCGGACCCGGGAAAAAGTAAAAAGACTTTTTTTTTGCTCGTCACTTATATTTTTTGTGAAAAACTTTTTGAAAAATGTGGTTTATTCTCGGGATCCGCTATTTTTTCACGGACCTGATTCCAAAATAGCCTTAATTTATATGTTGTATTGGGCAGATGTTGCCAGATTTTAGGTTAATAATAATCTATTTATCCAAAGAATTTGGATGAATTTCACATGTTTAAACTAATTTACCTACCTATTACGCCAAATTTTAGATTTTTAGCATCATTTGTCCTTGAAATATTGTAAAAATACTTTATTTGATATAAGACTTCATCTAGGTATTGTCATTTGCTCCATGACGGATTTTCGTAACTGTCATACAAAAAATAAGTGACTGAATAATTTCCCCTTTTTCAAAATAAATTTTAAACAAGACCTAAAAGTCACTTTAGTTATTTGCAAAGTTCAACAAAACTTATTTTACGACAACTTGGTTTCAGTTTGATGTAACTTATATTTTGAATAATGCCGGTTGAGTTTTCAAACTATTTAATTTAGAGGAAAACTACCGACCAACTAATATTATGACTAAATAATAAAAATTGCTTCGCTGAGAAAAAATTTTTTTAAATATTAATAATTACGAAGTTCACGGTAAAAAGTAATATAATTATTCTTTATTCATTTAAAAAACCAAAATATTCTTTTCATGTTTCACTAACATAGTGAATTCTCATCATCATCATCATGCTCGCTCTGGAACTGTTATTTTCTCTTTTTAATGGAAACTATGATAATTTAAATTGTTAGTATAGTGTATATAGTTATAGTAAAGAAAATACTTTACTTACTGAAAACATTAAAAATTAATTTCATATTCTTTTCATAAAACTTATATAAGTAGCGTTAGAAATTTTATAAAACAACATCAAGCTATGGCATTGGCATCGAAACTGGAGCGGGCATTATGTTTTCAAATGGTTTTTCTAAGATGTTTAACTTTTATTATAATATATAACTTACTTCTTGCTCTAACGTTGAATGAAAATAAGTAGAAAGTTATTGTAAGTTTGTATATTTTTTTTGTCAAATGCGTCGTCATTAATACCGAAAGAGGATTTATTTTAATGCGGTGCCCTCTTAAGAGAAGTTTTTTTTTTAAATCAATATTTTTATCATTTATTTGCTTATGGTCCTTCCTAAATAATTCTGATCTTTGGCATCTTCCCAAAAAGCTAAAAATCCAAAAAGTTAGCTGAGCGCGTTGAGGAATTGAAGTGACTTTTTAAGATTTGTATTATTTCCTAATGCATATAAAAGCTTATTTATCCTCTTTGTTATATCTTCGCTTTCCGTTTGCACAAAGTTACTTAGACCCGTTCATATATCAACGATTATAATGCAGGTGGTCAGTTTGATCCAAATAATAAAAGATTTAATTAATATATGACGTGAGGTATCGACTGAAAAAACTAGCTCTAAGGATTCCAAAAATACTTTTTTTTTTTTATAATTTTTGTAGAAAAGTCTCCGGACTGTCTTATGTGTCACTTCATTCCCAGATAAACGCGATAAAATGAAAGAAAAGTCTTATTTGTAAGTTTACTTGATTTTAGAACCATAATAGCAAAGTTTAACTGGAAGAACTGTCAACGTAACAACCTCCCACTTCTTCGTTGTAACAAGCTTGTTAAAAGCAGTTGAGAAAATGATTTTAACGTAATTGTTAAACTACATAATTTCACTCATGTCTCATATTTATGCTATTTAAGAGTCAACAGAGATAGACGAACCAAAGAACGAACCGTTTTTAATTTATTCATCAAAGCAAAAAATTTTTATCTTTGAAACATATGTCTTTCTTTTAATTATTATTTTAAAAAAAAAAAAAAATATTCTAGAAAAAATTATCTTTTGATTTCCTAAAATTAAATTTTTATAATATTTATGCTTTTATTCAGCGAATTTTAATTTAATTCATTTTCGAGTTTTAATTTAAAAAAATATTTGGATAATATCTATACGTTTGTGATTTAATATTTAATAATTAAAACAGTAGTACCGAAACAAATTCAACAATTTAATAACTCGTTTTTGTATAATCTTGTTGTCAATATATCATTTTGTCAAATGATTAAAAAAAACCGTTTATTTATTGTTAATTAAATCTCACAATCAGTGCAAATTTATTTTTTGTTTTATAATTAAAAATTACAATTTTAGTGACATTCATTACATTATATCATTAGCACGTACTAATCCAGTGGGTTTACTGATGATAAAGTTTAAAATATTATTATAGTTTTTATTTTGCTAATAAACTGAAAAAATTTAATTTATTGATTAAAAATGAAATATAATTTGTGGAATTTTTAATTATATTTTTCCACTATAAATTACTGGACAAGTGGACATGTAATGTTTTCAACAAAATTTTATAAAAATAGTTTTTACAGGGCCCGAACATACATAATTGACATAATTGTTGTATTTGGTAATTGTCATGTAGGCTGTATTAAAAATAAACTGTTGCCAGTTAAAAGAAGTAGGTGCCAATTTTGCAATAAAACTATCGTAATTGCGACACCTAGAATTTTCTATTATACCCAATTTGTTAGTAATAAAAATAAAATTACGTTAAAAGACCCTCCAAAAATGCATCCATGCTCAGGTATCGGTTTTGTTTTTATTTTGGTGTTTTATAAAATTTCCTGCAATAGCATACATTTAGGTATATAATATTGTATAGCTTTGACCGCGGTTGCACCTGCTTAATATTATTAGAATTATAAGTCTAATTATTTTTTATTACTCATGCGGCAGAAGTACTAACTTGGCGCACACATTTCTGTACGCAAAATAGCTGTTTGCCCACTGTATTCGTCTCACATACCTTTTTGCGTGCGGAAAGTAAACTTTCCCAACGCAAATTGACAATAAAACACGCAAAATTTTATCAAAACACGCAAAGCCGCCTCCTGATTTTTAATTTAATAAATATTTCATAATTATTTCTATAGAAACCACCAACAAAGTAATTTAAACAATATTTAATTCAGAAAAAAAAAGACAAACACTCAAAAATATTATTTTAAAAAGTAATAAAAATGTCAAAATAGTAATAATAATAGAAAAAAGTATGTGAAATTTGTAAGAAAAAATAGTATGTGCAACTCGAGCGGGATTGTCGATTGCCCACTCAAGCGAATGAGCGCACTCACTACGATCGTGCGCTCAACTTCGCTTTCGTGGGCAATCGACAATTTCCCGCACTTATTGCACAATATACTATTTCAGTCAGATATTTATAGTAATTGGCGAGTTTTTTGTAGCGAACAAAAACATCATTTTTAGTTATGTCAATTAAATAAATTTGTTTGCTGCCGTATTTCACTAAAAAATTGAATAATAAGTAATTTTTCGATTGTAGAAACAAAAATGTTTTTCAGTGTATGCACTTTGTACTGAATTTCAATCAATTGATCATATTTTATTATTTATTTGGAATTAAAATTATATAGTTGTATATTTTGATAATAAATTAATAATATTATCAAATATAATTACATTTATGATTAATTAATTTCAAAATATACAAAAATTTATCAATTTCAAATCGGCTAGTAAATATATAGATATATACGGTTGCACATGTATGTATACTGATATGTGAGCTTATTTTCAAAATACCCCTGTTACAACTTCTGCATAACTTATTTGGAGCTATTTCATTTATTTTTGGCAGCTTTGGGATCCCAGAACCCTAGCGGATCACATATAATACAACCTATATTCATCTAAAATGACATAGCTCTCTAACAGGGAACAAATTTTCGAAATCGGTGGTGACGTGTATCTAAAAATTTAGTTAATTTTCATTTTGAAAAAAATAAAAAAGATATAAATATTGTTATAGTAATGACAAAAACAATGAAGTATCTATTTATCGTAAAGAAATTCATGAAATTTCTTAAATTTTCTCAAAAACTAGTTTATTTAGATTTTCGAACAATGATTCAAAAGCTTCTGTAATTTTTTACGCTCTTAATTATGGTAAAAAAAAAATTGAATTTGGCCAGCCATTGGAATTTTGGCCATTCGAAGACATACATGTTGTGCCAAATTAAACAGAAATGTCTGATGCTTCCGACCACATTACTATTTTATTCATTTTATTTCTGTTTCATCTTGTTTTCATCGTTTAGTTCTTTTCTTACACAACTTGGTCTTTTGATTTTTTTTTAATTTTCATTTATTAAATCATAAAAATATATCCGCCCTATCTATATTTTATTCTGAAGGCTGTGAAATATTCTAATCAGTTAAGCCTCGATGACACTGAGCGAGTTTACTCGCTACTAGCCGGTAAGTTTACAAGCTGTTAGTGAACTCGCCCAGTGTCATTATGTTCACTAGCCAACTAGCAGCTTGTAAAGAAGCTACGACAAAAGTTGAAAGCCGGGCTACTTTACTCGCTACTCGCTGGCGTGTAGGCTTGTTAGCTAGTAAACTAGCCGTGTGTCATCATAGTTGCTGGCTGTGAGTATGCCGATAGTTGTTTCATAAAAAGTAAATAAAATACTACAGTTAGTCACACACAAAAAGTAAATAAAATACACAGTATAGTCTATGGAACTAGTTCGTGCGGAAGTTTTTATTTTAACTCATATTATCAAAATGGAGTTAAATAAAAAGAAAAGAAAAGCAAAAATAAATGATAGAAAATTGTGGGTAAAACTATGGAAAAAAGACTGTGTATGGAAAAAACTATGGTATTAAAAATAAAAAAATATCCAAAATATTACCTATTTACAAGTCCACTTTATTTTTTTTAACATTAGAACACCCCAAAAAGTTGAACAAATAAAAGAAAAAAAAAGGTTATATTTACAATACGTGGTATAAAATTCGTTAGCTAGTTGGTTTCTGAGCGAGTGAAAAGTTTTTTGAGTCATCATTACTATCGCACTAGCTGACCCGCCAGCTTCTAAACTCACCGGCTTGTAACTATTGTAAACTCGCTCAATGTCATCGAGGCTTAAGAAACTCTGAACGAACTTCGCGAATTTTTCTTTTTATAAAAGGGGTTAACAGCTTTCAAACCGGTTTTTGTAGCTGAGATTGCATGGATAAAATGGTTATTGAAACAAACCTCTATACATACATACATGGTTACGTAATATGTATGTATTGGTCGATGGATAATATTATATAATCAATTATTTATTTTGAAATAATGTGATTCTGATGTACCGTTCAGCTACCTCTCTCTCACATACCCCAGTTTTAATTATGAACATGCAATTTATATATCAATTACATATTACATTAACGAATTTGAAATAATCTAAACATTTAGGTATTTCAGTTCAATATTTCATTGACATTGTTTTCAAGATTTAATCCTTTGTGACTTAATGGCAAATGTTAGCGTATATAGCTGTATAGCTGCGTTAGATAAAGTAGGTATTGTTATATGTCACTCATAGGTATAATATGTGTTCCCTCTAAGCTGTGCGCGTGTGCGCGCGCACATAAATTTTAAACATAGCGCACATGAAAAATATTCGCGCGCACAGGAAAATTTTTTTTCGTGCAGAAAATACAATTGCACCTGCATATGAAATCCATTTAAAAGAATAAAATGAAAAACAAAAATTGAATCAAATATAGTTTTAGATTTAAATAAACCACTAACTTATAGTATTTGTGTATAGGCACTTGTATAGGTATAGATGCTAGTATAGATTTTCTTATTTTTTATTTGAATGAAAAGGAAAAGCCACAGTAATCAGTTAAATTCTGTTTTCACGAACTAATGATTTGACTTGATTTTAGAGTAGTTTTTTTTTCATTGTGTTCCGTTGAACTGTATATATGATAGTACAAGTGGTATGCTTGCTGTAAGATCGAGTTAATGCGATAAGTAGGTACAAAATTTAGCTGAATATTAATAATATTCTGTATTGCATTTTTTTTATTATATGCGCTTTTTTAATTGCCGCGCACATTTGTTTTTGTTTTGGAAAAAACTGCACATTCTTAAAAAAGTGCGCACACAGGTTACAAAAAATTAGAGGGAACACTGCTCATACGTCAAACAATTTCAACATTCATGTTTAAATAAATCAATATTTAATATGTAAAACTACTTATATCGTTGTCATCTTATAATAGGATTATTTGTGCGATGATTGCCTGAGCTTGCAAACTATACTTAGGTTGTTGTATTTTTTTTTTTTTGCCTATTGTTGCAGCTAGTAAATTTATATATATATATATATATATATATATATATATATATATATATATAGGTATATATATATAGGTATATATATATATATATATATATATATATATATATGTATATATATATATATAAATTTACTAGCCAAATTATATATATATATATATATATATATATATATATATATATATATATATATATATATATATATATATATATATATATATACCGTGTGAGTTTTTTGAGAGTTGCCATTTTGATTACAGCCAAATTATTGATTTAATCGAAAAATGGTTCAAATAAGAGTTGTAGATACCGACGGGGGCAACCATGCTATTGTCAGGAGCTCTTATGGTTTTCGAGCTATGATACAAACTTCTAGATTTTTAAATGAGACTATATATTAATTTTTCGATAAAACTGATCTAATGCATTAATTAACAACATAAACGAGGGAAACGAGAAATTTTTTTATTCAAGTTTAATTTTTGAATTTTTTTTATCAATTAAGCGGTAAAATATGCATATGTACTTGAGGCTACTTCAACCGACAGTGTTCTTTTTGATCACATTTCTATTACATCCAAGAAAAGAACCTTTTCCAGTACCATTTCTATCGTACAAATTTGGCTGTACTAAAAATGGCTGTACAACTCTCAAAAAACTCACATGATATATATATATATATATATATATATATATATATATATATATATATATATATATATATATATATATATATATATTGATATATATATATATATATACATATATATATATAAATATATATATATATAAATATATATATATATATATATATATATATATATATATATATATATATATATATATATATCAATGACGATTTGATTGAAAGCATTTTGGAATATAATAATTTTCACTCAAGCAATAAATACATATTTTGCAAGTTAAAATAATGGGCGATTTATATTTCTCGACGTTATTTAATGCAAGTGGTACGTACCCAGGATTTATTAAATGTACCAGTTCCAAATATCCGCAAAGTATCAGTAAGAAATAGATATAAAACCTTTGCTGTAGACAATTTTATAAGTTTTAATTTTTTACTAAACCATTTTTCCCGTAAAATTGAGAAAAAACCGATGAATTGGCCAGAGAGTTATCTTTCGCTCTTTCTCAAAGAGAACCAACGCAGTACTCGTTAAAGGGCGAAAACTTTATAATTTATTAACGATACCTTAAACAATAACTTAAGAAAGACTTAGGTCGGAATTTTCTTCATTTAAAACATGTTTCTTAGTGAAATTTTCACCAAATATTCAGAAGATAATAACCATAACTTAACTTCCTGTTATAAAATACAGGTTTCTAAAAAAAAAAAATAAATAATAATTTCGTAAGAATATTTTTTCTTTCAGTGATATTGTTTGAGAATACATTTAAAGAAAAGTACCTACTGTTTAAATACACTTAAAATACTTTTTGATCTTTTCTTTGCAACAAACAGCTTCAAGAAACTATTAGCCTTTAATAGCTATATTTCTATGGCTTTCTGTCTTGGTTACTTCAAATAATCCAAATTAATTTTAAATGTATAAATACCCCATAATAAGTTGTCAGTGAAAATATCGAAAAATTTTGAATTTATAGATATATTATTGAGCATCACGATTTCCGAACCGAAAAGATTTCCGATACCAAAGTACTGACGCTAAAAGTTATTTTTACACAAAAATTTCTAAATATAGAATGCTCATGACGATGATTTAGTTCAATGAAATTTCATATTGTCTGCCACAGAAGTTAGCAGAATTAAAATATGCCTATAATACATGTCAATTTTAAACAATTAACTATTAAATACCAGATAATAATATAAATGAGAAGCCAGAGGTAATAAAACAATGAGTTTGATTGTATTTTGTAATTAAATTTCCAAGAGTATATTAATCGTATGTTCATTTTCCAACTAATTGACCCCTGTAGATGGTGTTTCCTATTGTAATTGCTTCATATTAAATATTTATATTTTTAATTCATTAAAAATAATTATTCAGCAGATTATAATCAAATACTTTTATTAATTAATAAAGTACTTGGTGATTATGAATTTTTGAAATGGTAATTATCGCTGAATACAAATTTCCTCTATAAAAATTCACAATATCAATATTGTACATGTATCGGATACATAATTGTGTTTTTTTGCTGTTGTTTGTTGTTATTTTAAAAACAACAAAATCAACAGATTTTATTGATACGATTATTTACAATTTAATATATTGAATATAAATAATAATATTGATAGATTCAATGTTGGTTGCGTGTATTATCCATCAATTTTAAATGTATGTGTAAACGTACAAGGTGTACCGTATTAACTTAGTCACTAAATTATATATTACATGGAATTGTTGAAAGTTTATAATCACAGTAAATATGATAGAGAGCGAGTACAGCGAAGCAGTGAGAAAAAATTTCGATTTTCTTCTATGACGATTATCATTTATGAAATTGGCTATCCTGCAGGTAGGGAAATTACATCTGAACTAGTATATCGCTTTCTGTCTTAACCTCGTATCTTAAAAACTACAGATTTCTGGAAACCAAAAAACATATTAAATACTATATTTTCATCATTGTGAATTTATGTTACACTTTTTGATGTTTTCTACCTAAGTTGTATTTAGTAAATACGAAGTTACGCTCCACTTTTTATTTATTCAAAATTATTAAAATAGGAGATTATGAAATAAGTACACTATGATTTAAATCCAAGGTCGGTAATTTATATTTTATCGATTTATTTTACCGACTTTGATACAAATTAGCGCTGGTGAACTTTAACGTCTGAAAGTTGTATCTTGATCAAAAAGAGTTGTGTACATACAGCCGATAATAAAATGATGCATATGTATATAGAACGCTGGCGAACTCTAGTGTCAGATAGTATTTAATACCGGGTGTGTCGATAAAAACGTTACTATTTCAAAAAATTATCTTACATACATACTCGTATTATGTTTTGTCAAACTAAATTTAGTTCATGTCATACGAGATTACATTAAATTGAATAATTATTTTTCCATTAACTATTTTGCAATATTTCTTAGTGTATCATATGGAGGAGTGAATTACGTACATGTATGACTCAAAAGAGCCAAAAAATCACATACGAGGAAAGGTAGTGATATCTGAGCGTATACAAAATGAATTGAATTAAAATTACATTTTAATGTTAATTCCTAAACGATCTATTTGAAGTGTAGTTCTTATATATTATGCTATTATACTTTTCGATACATATGCAGGAATTGATGTAAGGACTGTCCCGAAAAGTTTTGCAGTTTTGTTTCCTGTGCGGTATAAAAACAATGTGATTAGTTTTTTTTTTTTAAATTTTTTTATTAAAACGTTATACCTTCAACTTACAAATCTTGTACTTAATCTATTTTAATTAACTTTTTTCTGCTGAATAACTGTACCTTACTTTTCATGAGTCTCACTAAATATTGCACTATTTCACTGCAGTCCATAATTTTCTGAATTATTTTAATGTTTCTGCTGTTTGTCCACCTTGCCGTAATATGCGTTTCAGTATAGCCCAGTATTTTTCTACAAGGCATAGTTCTGTAACGTTTGATCGGCTCATGTTTTTTTACAGGAATTGTACATTATTGGCTTTATAAAGTCGCTGTTGTGTAATGAAAAGTGGCTAGATCTAGCCAAAACAAAGTTTCTCCTACATGCGATCGTATAAATGGCAACAAATGGTTTTTCAAACATTCTTTGATATACCTAGTCACTTCTTTATACGCAAAAGTAACTTTGGAGTGGTATAAAGCCAATAATGTACATTTCGTGCAAAAAGACATTAGCCGATGAAATTTCCAAGAACTGCAACCTATAGAAGGATACTGGGCTATAGTGAAATGCATACTACGGCAAGGTGGACAAACAGCAAATATAGTACATTAGAAGAATTCAAAAAAATTATGGACTGCAGCAAGCAATAAATTTACGGATGAGTTAGTGCAAAATTTAATGAGACCCGTGAAAAGTAAAGTACGATTATTCAGTAGAAAAAAGTTAATTAAAACTGATTAATTACAAAATTTGTAAGTTTAAGGTATAACGTTTAAATAAAAAAAATTTTAAAAGAATGATTACATTTTTTTTATTTCGGACAGGGAGACAAAACTGTGCAAAACTTTTCGGGACAGTCCTTATTTACAAGTTTTTCCTTTTGAGATTTGTACGTAGATTTTTCAGAATCCTCTTGCTTTAGGACTAACCATTAACATTCTGTCAATATCTGTACTCATTCAATATATATATTTAAATGAATCTGTTGGCTTCCTCTTTCTAAATATGTACATTGCAGATACATGTATGTGAATACGTATTATACATATATTAATCAAATAAATTACCCAATCAATATTCAAATTTGGTGAGGAGCTACCGTTAGGTAGCTAGAACGTGGCCTTACACTTCCACCATTATCAGTAAACACTATGTTGGTACCTACTGGCGTAGTGGTGGCAACATCCATTAAAATCACGGCATGAACGATGAGTTGCCATTTAAATGTAATTATATATTTATATTAGCAAATTTATTTCCAATTAAGCAGAGCCCAGTACAATGAAGTTTAATCAAAATATTGAAATATATAACAGAATTTAGTTTCACGTTTACAATGGTACTTATTGATTTCATAGATGTAAAATTCTTACTGATAAATTGTGGAATAGAAAAGTGAAAAGTGTTTGCTGAAGTAGTTGTTTTTAGTGACATTTTGTTGTACTAACAGCCAGGGTTAAATTTACAGCGTCTCTTAGTATTTCTGCCCTTGAGATGTATACAGATGTGGATGGTTCTTATTCCGCCACACAAACAAAATGGCCAAGAGTACTTAGGCACTGGCGGTTGCGGGCTGGTAGTGCCAGGATTCGATTCCCACGGCCATCTATGCTCGTGGATATTTTATCTTCACAAGTCTACCTTCACAATTGTAAATTAATATCGGCAAAGTTCCTAAAGAAGATGGCTGCAATCCCGTAACTACCAAATCCTAACCCTCACACCACTTCCTTTGTCCTTTACCCATATCATAATAAATAAAGTTCAAAAAAAATATTAATAACGTCTGCTATAGACATTAAAGCCCATTGTTACTTGGTCCTATACATTACATGACTATAGACCAAGTTACGTGATCATGAAAAAATTTAATTTGATGTCGGGCTTATAGTGGAAATATAAGTTTTGAACCAGCGGGGTGGCCGAGCGTGCTTGTGCGCCTAGCGCTTGCCGACTGGTAGGTCGAGGGTTCAAATCCAGCGGCCGGCTATGCTCGTAAAGGTTTTCTGCAGTTTCCCTTCACAACTCCCAATGAATATTGGCATAGTTCCTTAAGAAAACGGCTGTAGACGTACACCTTCCAAATCCTAGCCCCCAGCCCTACTTTCCCTGTCCTCCACCCACATCATAAAATGTATCATGTAACGTAATTAATATGTAATGTATAAATAAAGGAATACAGTTAATGATGTGGGTGGCGTCTGTTATAGATAGAAAAATTTCAAAAACGGACGTTAAACACATTATTATAAATTTTGAGCTCCACTGAGACCAACGTAGTTGTCTGCAAGAAATGCCTGTCTGTCTGTTAGGAAAGCTGTTTTGATCTCTAACTATGAATCCACTTAAGAGATTTTGATGAAATTTAGTATGGGGATGAAGCTTGCCAAGATACACAACTTGCTGAGGTCAATACACCCAAAAGTTGTTACGGGCAGGGCGTAGTCGCCCTTGAATTTTGATAATACCCTAAAAATGGGCAGATCTGCCATTTAACCACATAAAATAGAACACATTTGTGACCTAACAACACAATCTGTATGTTCAAGTTTCATCTATTGTTCATAAATGCTTATGTATCAGTCCCTTATCTCTTACTGATGCCAACCCCCGTATCATAGCTGAATTTAGATAAAAGTGGGATGGAAAATTCCTACAACTATGCTATCACCTTTTTTAAAATTTGTTCACTTTTTGTATATGTTGTGACTTGCCTCACCTCATTAATTAATAAATCATTATTTTCTAACCGTACATACATCATTATTTTCTGACCGTATTGTCCATGCTAGAACGGAAATTGTATAATGCTGTTGTATTCAAGTGAACGGTATTATTCAATTAGGTTTATGTACAAATTACTCTCTAGTCTTTGACTCTAACTGTACATGTGGGGTACATAGGCATACATCCCAAAACGTCACATATATTGTTTATCAAGTTGGTGTAAGCGATGCTCTAGAAACGTTGATCAGATAATGCGGTTGTCAGTATACTATACCTATATGTTTGTATGTTTGTATGTATGTTTATATAATATGAATGTGTCTATGGATCTTCTACATAAATAAGTTTACATTACCTACATGGAAACATACATAATCTGTAAATGTTGCATACAGGTGTAATAGATGTGAAATAGCTATTACTGCAAGATGTTGTTTGTACGAAATTGGAACAATGTTGTTTTAAGAAAAGGAGACTGTCGATATTTATTGTCGTTGAATAAGATAAAATTTAGTTGCTTAAGGGCAGGGTAAGGTATTAAAATAATTTTTTTTTGTATTTGTTTTTTATTTCTTTAACTGAATACATAATATCTCAAGAATATTGTCTCAAAATTTCAAGTTGATTGGAGCAAAATTGACGAAGTTATAAGCATTTTTGTTGTTACCTGGCAGATGTTTCGCTCTCTACATATCTCTCTCTCTCAGTTATATTATAGAAATTTCAATGCAAGTACAAACGTGTTTATACCTGTACTGTATATTTTGTCAGTGTAGGGTACAAAATTTAGTTTAGCAGTAAGTATTCTATATCAGTTTTATACAAGAATTTATAAGTGTTCAAAACTTTCAAGAATTTTTAAGTGTTCAAAAGCGTTCTGCGTTTTCCCCACAGCTCACGTTTTCAAAGTCGGTGCCCCTCATAACTTCAAAACTACAGTACTGACCCATTTGAAATTTTGAACACTATTTCTGCACATAATTTACGAAGTAACGCTGGAGAGTTTTTTTTAAATTCGTTAATAATAATTTTTATTTTACAATAATGTCTTTTTATCGTTCTAAGTGTTCCAAAAAAGTTAAAAATTTCGAAAAACCCTCCCAGCGTTACCTAAGGAAAACTATTATCTAACGAATGAACTTTAATTTTTTTATTTCGGATGATGCAGTATCAAGTTATTAGGGACACCGCAATTTTACTTTTTTCCGAGACACGTTCGAATAATTGCTGCCATTACTGTATTTTTTAATATTTCTTCGTGAAAATTTTATACAATATTCCTCGAATGTCATACTTTAATGTACCACTGGTTTTAATAAAGAGATTTTAACTGTGTCGTCACAAAAAAATAAAAAAAAACATGCCTTTTTTCTACGAATTAACCTTACCCCCTCCTTAAGAGGTACACGATGCTAATAGTGCTAGGTATGCTAGGAATTGCTTCACAATTATTCCATTTATAGTACTTTAATTTGATTGACTTGCGTTTTTTTAAGGTACCAATACATAATTGTATTCTGTCGTCCAGTACAGTTTCAGTAATTGAAGTGATTGTATACAGAGAACAGGGAAATGTCAGTAGAAGTGTAGGCTGTAGAATTATCTTCATATTTTTGTACTTACGGTATGGTTTTAATTTTGACTATAAAGATTTCTTTAATATTTACAAAGCGATCTAGGGATGGCGAGTATTTTCTACTTACAGAGAACTTTTTATTATCTCAGAAATTTCACTTATTACTCGACTGCATCAGAAGGAGGGTAATGTGTTTAGGAAGTATGTATGTATCCTCTGACTATGTCTGTTTCTGTAGCGCAGCCTGCAGCCTAAACGGCTTGACGGATTTTGGTAAAGAAGTCTGGATTCGTCTTAATCTCGGGAATACTATAGGCTATATGAAATTTAAAAATTCAACCCCTAAATAGGGGATGAAAAATTTATATAGCAAACCGTTGAAGTTATTTATGTAACGTAAGGGAGCACCAAGACAAGATTTTTGGAAATGCATCCCCTAAGGGTATAAAATAGGGGATCAAAATTTATGAAAGGTAAAATTTTGCACAGCCATCCATTACCAAAGGTAAAATTTTGCATACCCATCGTCGCTATAATATATATTATGTCTTTTAGTATATAATTCCAGAATAATTAACCATCAACAATCATTTTATTTTTAAGGGTACACCTGTCCCTTAAGCTCCGCGGTATTTCTTCACGCGAGTATTTGTTTAGCGCCAAAAAAAGTTTACCTTAATTAACGCCGAACTTTTTATAGACGAAATTCATTTACGCGATCTTACCGAGTCAAGTCTACTATAAGGCAGTATCTTTATAATATCTCTCGCAACGCGGTCTCCATAGAACACGAGTTTCGTACAGGAAAATTTCAACAACTCCAATGACTTTGAAAAATTATCTATGGCGATGTGTTAAATTTTCGAAGTGCTTCCGAAGTCTGTCTATCATAAAATGTACCTGAGGTTGTTTATTATGTTTGTTTATAAATGATACTTTTTGTTATTGAAAATTTTGATTGTAACTATCTCCTAAACGATGTGTTGTAGCGGAAAAATAAAGAAATTTTTAAAGGCCTAAGGGAAGCAAATTGTAGGTATTCCAAATTTATTGAGCTGCTAAAACCGACTTTTCGTTATCGAAAATTATCGATACTGAGTTACTTATCATTAATTGGTTACAAATGGTTAATTTAGGTTCTGTTAGTTTCATTGATCAAGTCAAAAATCGAACATTTTTAAAAAAATTATTTTTCGTTAATTTTCGTCATGGAAAACTTTAATCGTAAATATCTCCTAAACGATGTGTCGTAGCGAAAAAATAACGAAATTTTTGAAGACTTGTGACTATAAAAATGCAGTTTCCATTATCGAAAATTATCGATATCGAAAATAACGATATTTTGAAAACTTAAATATACCTATAAACTACATATTTGTAACCATTTCTGTTATATAAAATTCTCTAAAATTTTTAGTAGCTTTTGTTTCCAATATTGTTCTTTTTATAGACAAGCTGCGCACTTTTAAAATTCGACTGTTGTGCCGCCTATCGAGAAAGCAAGTCAACCCTGGCATTCGCTATTACCTTAAATATATATGTAAATTCTAAAAAGAGGTTTATTAAATGAATAAAAATGTCAATTATTAATTATTTTGGTTTGCAATTCATTAAAATCGATTTTTTATACTCTAAATCAATACCCAAATGTCAAATTTATGACTCATTTTTAAATAATTTAAGTTAAATGGAACCTTTTTGACAGGTAAACAAAAAATATCAATCATCTAATTATTTTGATTTTAAAATATAAAACAAATTTCTTTATTATTGACAAAAATTAAAGATTTGTATAATTATTTCATTCATTCATGGTAAGTATTTTAAAATTTGTACGCAATTTTTTAGTAATTATAATAATAAACACCATTGAAGTTCGCTAAATATATGTATATGTAACATGGAATATCTACATAAAGTAAAATGCAGTAGTAAAGTAAAATTTATAATGATCATGCGATCAAACGAATATTGCCACAAGCTGTGATTATTAACAATCACTTTTTCGTTACAACTGATGTAAATAAATATAGCTAATGTAGAAAAGAATCCTTCTAAATGAAAATATCAAATTGAAGAAATTCATTCTCGTCCGTACATTAAAATAATATAAACTGAAAAAGAGTATAATATTTTCAGTAAAGTAAAAATCTTGAAATTATTCATTTTAATTGTCATTGAGGATTGTTTATTATTTGTTTGCCTCTTAAATCCATTTTGACAAACTTTTTACATCAGTATTTTTAAATGTCAAACGCCAGTTTTGAAAAAAATGCTACTAGAGCGCACTACTTGAGCTACGCAACTTGTCTTCGCGTAAATCAAATCCATGTGGAACGGATATTCGCGTAAATTGAGGGACGAGTGTATTGTAATCTTCGATAAAAATTGTACGTTCAGACACGATATTAATAGCCGTCGTCAATAAATCACTTAGGTATACCTATACTTCACTTGTTGATTACAGTGAAAATCAATAAAAGAAAGATGATCAATTTTAACCGAGGTAAAAGAAAAAATATAAAAACATAAGAACGTGGAACAAATGGTACAACGTACAATCATATTTATACTTCCGTATCCATTCCACATTTTATTCCATTAAATTATAAAGTTGTAATACCATGTAATATTATTAAATTAAGCAAGAACTGAAACGTACAATAAAAGTCAAACGTATAAACTACTCATAGTCTACTGCTACCATACCTACTATACCGTTCAATCAACCACCGCCTACCGCATGGTTCATGGTAGAAAATATCATAAAATATTATATTGTAATCATACCAAGAAATTACCAATATACCGTATGTCTACTGCAACAAAATCATTTGATGTAACAACAAGTGAAGCAGTCGGTTCAGCATGCACAAAAAAAGGCTGCAATAAAAAATAGTAAAAAATAAACTTGAATGGTTCTTAAAACACCAAGAAAAGATTGAAAGAAAAGAAAAAATTTCTTCATGCCTCTATCTCAACACTAACAATAAGAAGTTTATTAAGAATTTCTTCTTCAGTTTGTCTGTATGCTATTTGCCCTGATATTGCTAAAGTCTATTTATTGTTTCATTTTTTACGTATCTTAATTTTTCCGCACTAAGTAAATTGCTACTAAAAAGTCAGAGCACGCAAAATGAACTTAGACAATATAATTTCACTATTGAATCCCCTATCAGTTACTGATCCCAACTCCTTCCTGTTAGGCACACAGCGTCCTCGTACTCGTAAAAGACTTTAAAACAGTATTCTATCAAATATATATACCGTGAAATTATATTTTTGTCTTAAAGTTCATAAAAAATTGTTGTTACTCAAAATACTTAAAGGCTAAACTACAAAATAATAGCAAAAATATTTTAGAAACTAATCCCCAAAATACTTTAAAAATTCGAGCGAAGTGGGACTAGCAATAAATAAGATATTGACATTTAATGGGACTTCATGGTAACGCCGTGGATACTATTACTCCGAATGCAATGAAATTTGTAGGGGACCATCTAGGATAATGATGAGCAAAATTAGTCTTGGTCTTGCATTTTTTGAAAGACCAAGACTATGTATACCAAGAGCAAGACCAAGACCAAGACTATATAAGTATGGCTGAAAGACCAATACCAAGACTTAAGTGAGCAAGACCAAGTCAAAAGCAAGAAAAAAGCAAGACTCTTGCTAAACTATTTAAATAGTTTGAATGTATAATTAATACGTAAAGATAGTAAAAATTCTGATTTTAGAAGAAAAAAATTCGCTAATAAAAAAAAATGCAAGAAAGTGCAAGATTTTTTAGCAATAACAAGACCAAGACCAAGACCAAGACCAAGACTGCATTTTGCAAGACCAAGACCAAGACCAAGACTCAAACTGCTCTAGCAAGACCCATACCAAGACTCTTAATGCAAGAACAAGACCAAGACTGACAAGTCTTGGTCTTCGTCTTGCATTTGCTCATCACTAATCTAGGAACCAAACCACATAATTTCTGACCATTTCATAAAAAAGAATTGAATAGTTCAGAAGTTATGCCCCTTGGTGCAATTTAATATATTAATGGAACGACATGGTAGCGGCGTAGCTAACATTACCCACTCCGATTTCGATTAAATTCATAGGGGACCAGCTACGAACTAAACTAAATAATTTCTGGAAATTTCATTAAAAACAATCAAATAGTTCAGAAGTTATGCCACTTGGTGCAAACTGGTGACATACAGACGGACAGACATCAAATCAAAATTGTTCAGGAAGCTCTAAAACGTAAAATGTGCGTAAAAAATTTTATTTTGGAGAAAAAAAAATTTTTATTTCTCAAAAGTGATCATAATATTTCCGCTACTTTAGTAGTCTCGGAAATAATAAAAACGGAACGAGAAATTTCTTATTTTCCTTAGGCAAACAAATCACGTGACAATTCTAGTTGAGAAGCGATCCAAACAACTAACATAGGATGAGTATACACATAGAAATGGTGGCTGCCGAAACATTTTGAAGTGTGTTCTCATTCCCATTCCATAAGTTCTCACACGGCTGGCACTCTAGTGGCGATAGTTATTATCGAAAATATTTAAAAAATCTTTCCTATGTAATTAACATATTATGTAGAATTTCAGTGAACTGAAAAAATATTAGAAGAGTAAATAAAAAATCGAGTAATTTGTAGGAGTTTTAAAAAATAAATTTAAATTTTTTTATATAATTTTCGACTAGTTTGTTTTACACAGAAGCTAATAACAAAAATTCCTAATTGTACGGCGCCCTCTTGCCGTAGTACCACTGCTTACCGCGGTGTTCGGGTCAATTAGCAAGCTCGTCAACAAAACGGCTTTTAACCTGGGTCACTAGAAGATGCAGCAAGTTGTTCGAGTAAAAAAATCTAACTTTCTAGTCTAATCTAAGTCATGCCTATGACTAGGTGTTCCTGGTTTCTGCGACAACTGTACCAAATAACGCACTTCTGAACTTTCTAAAACGCTAATTTGTTGGTATAATTAAAGAAAAATTTTAAGAAACTATTTCTACTCTTAAAACTCTTTGTTTTATGATTCCAAATTAAAGAACAAAAAAAAACAACACTTCTGTACATAAACCTCTTTATGATAGCCGAGTCAAACCGTCAAACTTTGCCACCGGTTTAGAGCCGCCATAATAATATATAAATGTGAACCATCTCATTGCGCATCAGTGAACCAAACCAGGTGTACCAATATGATATTTTGCATTGAGAGTGAAAAAGACAGACATAATGAATAAGAGAGATAGAATGTATCTAACAAAAATGACATGTATAACTTTTGTTTTATTATTTAACTATACACACTAGACAAATATTTTATAAACGTACTGTAGGAGATAGAGAGAACTTTATATGCTCATGTGATTATATCTTTATTTGATAATGTGAGCTGTGATCTTCATTGGTGTTGGTGCCCTCTATAAGTACATATGAGTCATGTTTAATATTAGAATATAAAATCTTATTAGTTACGTTTTGTAAAGTACTAACTCACGGTTCATGGCGCACCTTATTTATGAAAGGTGTAATTTTATTGTAAAGAGTATTAGAAATGGTACCATACTCCTTATAGTGTCGGTAGCTACCATCTTTAATTTCTTCTCTTTTTCTAGAGCTCAACAACATTATGGCTATTATTATAAAGAAAAACTACTATTCAAGAAACTAGATTCACTCCTCGTTCTTTTTTTGTACATCGAAACTTTTCAAGAAAGTATAAAAAACTTTTAAGGGACAGGTGGGTAAGATAATATTTAATTTCGATTAACAATTTATTAAAGGAAAAGTCACGGCATATATACATTACATTATGGATACCAAGGCAATCTATTTAATTTTTTGATAGACGAATGTGACGTCATCCGGACCGACCTACTGAATAAGATATATGACTGTATACTCAAAAATTACCAAAAAGGAATCAAAAATGATGATTTAATTTTTATTTTATTTGCGCATTGGAATTTATTAATTAACCTGAAATTTAATGTTAAATAAAACCACTCCTCCGATATTTGTATGACGTTTTGCATTTATTAATAAATATTTACAAAATAGTTTTGTTCAGTTTTCTTTCTTAATATGTATGCACCGATTAGTGTTTATGTTTGGAAACTTTCTGATCTAGTATTTTAATACGATTGTACAAGCCTATTTTGAAGTAAATACAAATTCTTTACCTTCAGTGGAAAATCAATATATTGTGATGATTGATGAATAAATTATCAAAAAGATTATTTATAAAATTTTTGTCGGTCTATATACCATTTTATTTATTAATCTAAAAATGAAATTAGTAAGTAAAATGCAAAATAATCTTAAGAATATTTACTCTTTTTGCACACCAATCTCCTTAAATTTAACTTCATCGTTTTTATATTATGCTGCGCTTTCGTTTCCTCTGTCTCATGCTTGTAATTATTACTTTTTATTAAATTTAATATTAGAAGCGCATAATTTTAAAACCAAACCGTTTATAAATTTTAATAATTTCCGACACTTGTCAGTTGTCTCTTATGCTATTTTTTTGTTTTCTGTTTTCTCTTTCAGTAACTGCATTAAGCTTAGGAAGATTTTTAGAAGGTAAAACACCTTTAGTTAAATAGCGTTTTTCTACTGGAGTATTTCATAATTTTTCTTTTAAACTAGTGTAGTATGATTCTTCAAATTTATCAGAGAAAATTTTTGTTGTCGCTAAATTAAAAACGACGTTTTCTCCAGACCCATTTTGCACAAATAATCGTATCAGATTGAAACGCAAAAAATTTAATTTCTTTATTATTTTTAGATTTTTTTTTCACTATAATTATTTCATATATTTAACGTAAATTTAACTATTTTAAATATTTTTTAAACTCTTACAATTCAAAATACTTAAATAATTTAAATTCAAAATATCTAAACAATTTTGACATAAGTTAAATTATTTATCTCGGTCAAAATGACGTCACAAAATGTATCTAAGGGCGACTGTAAGCTGCTAATTACAATGCCTTCGATAATATTATAATATTTGTATGCCGTGGGGAAAGTTACTTTTTTATAATCTGAATTTGATTCGATCATCTCTCCTTAATCTTTATACTATTGTATGGCATACACAGGGCTGGTCTAAAATAAACTGTAATTTGTGATTCACTCAACTTTCTGTGGTAGAAACGCTGGGAATAAACAACCTAGTTAACTATATAGGTACTATATTATATTTTGCCTTTTTTAGAGTTCTCACAATACAGAAAATTCTTTTACTATTGATTTTTTGAAGACCTAACGGCCTTTATATTGAAGAATATAAATCAAAATCAAAATATCGTAGTATATTTCGAAGTATCTAACTATTGGAATATGTTTACCAATGAGACCCAATTTTAATAATGCCAATTTAGATAATGGCAAAATTTCATGAGGATGCGATCAGTAATTTTCGACGCTATTTTAATATGAAAATCAGAAGGTGTTTAGCTACTCTTTCATTTAAACGGATGCACCAACTAACTTCACCAAAACATTTTTCAAATTTTAGTGGTAAAAATGATCCCCACATGGTCTCAACATTATGAAAGACACTGCATAGTCTCATTGCATCTAGAAAATCGATAAATTTGGGTAGTTTGTTTTTAGAAAACTGGAAATCTGCATTGAGATCCTTTTCAAGGTTTCAGTAGTAATTAAAAAATTTTCTAAATTTAAGAAGACTATAAATTGTTGCCACTATCATCAAAAAATTAAAATTTGCCGGGTTTTAAACATATTTGGCATATAGTTATTTGTTAAAATATTGTCAAGTAAAAGCTAATTCTGACCTTTCTGCTACAAGCCCAACGAAAGGTGGGGGCAGTAGCTAAGGCACCCGTATTCGAAGACGGGTTCCGGAGTGAGTAGCATTTAAAAAAATTTTAAAGGGAAGACGTTTCTGGTTTTTTTTGTCGTAGATTATATGTTAAGAGATAATTTTTTCGTTTTTTGGACTTTGTTCCGGGGCCCGAGATTTCTCTCCACGAACTTGTTATGTTATTACAGACCAGTGGCAAGCAACAGTCCCGAAAACGTAATCTGATCTTTCTATCCAACCGTTCCCTATAATTTATAATAATATATGGAGCCTTAAATTTTATTTTATCTCTCCACTTTGTTCCCGTGAAATCGCGTCGACCAAACTTAGATTCTTTTTCTCGTTAGCATGATATTTGTTTTTATATAATATGAATGAACAGTCAAGCAATATATGTATAAAACACACTAGTTAACCACTGCGTAATATTCAGTTCTATAGAAACAAAATATCATTTTAACTTGACATATAGCCCGAGAGCCCGCCGTATACAAATCCTATGTACCTATAAGATACATGAACGAGTTTTTGTGCGTGAGTATAGTACTACAACAGACTCAAAGGGAATTACCATTTATTTAAGCTAATTTTGTCCACGTCACAGATATAGAAAAAACAACGACAACTGCAAATGACTCATTCTCATCAATTTATGTTTTAGACAAACTCGTAATATAGCTATCTCTCACAAGATCAACTATCTAATATATTGGAAAAGGATAGTAGAAATTATAATATCTTTTATTTATGACAAAATTTTATTTTTGAAATGAGTCATTTTCTTTATATATAAATTTTACTTTATAATGTAATTTTTGGTTATAATTTTTAATGTTTACTTGTCATGGAAAGTATGGATAAAATTTACTTCAAAATCTAAATTTTAACGCATACAATGAGGTTGTAGGGAGATATCAGGCTTTATTGATCTGCAGACACGCGGGCTAATTAGCCGAGAGTGCCATGGGGTTGCGCGTTAATTAAACCTGATATTGGGATAACAAATAAAACCTAGATAACAAATTTTCGTTAGGTGAATTTATTCGAAAAAATACAGTAAAACATTTTTAAAACAACTTTACGTACGCATCTACAATTTTATCAAAGCTTTTTTATCTATATTTACATAAAACGAACGTCTGATTAATAAATGTTTTTTTCTCTCTAAAACTAGTAAATTTGGACAGTTTAGCTAATATAAAGCTATGTATGAAACTTGCACGTATTCATTTTTGTTGGAATCGCCTCTTTTATTAACTTTGCACATTAATACATAATCATAATTCGTGCAATAAAGTCCTATTTATATATTTATATTGTGAACTTCGAATCATTATTGAAATCAGTTCATTCATGCGATCTTGCGCGCACTACTCGACATTGATATTTTTCTTTCTGTTTCGTTTAATTAAAACGTGTGTGTGTGTTTTGATTTTGGTAATTATATAATAAGCAATATATTGTCACTCAAAGGAATTTTCCATTAAATTTAGGAAACAAAAACTGTACTTAAGTACCTACGTCGTCTTACGTAAAAATACCATTAGAACAAGTCTCAGTCCATGAATTTTTACGATATTTTTGCAAATGTAAAAAAGAACATAAAGCTATAGCAACACACATTCATTTATATGTATACATTTTTAATGTGGTACAGAATGATCATTTAGTAACTAACTACCCTGCATGAATAAAACTTTCCAAGAATTTGTATGGTATGTAACATTCAACACATATTCACAGTGGTAGTGATCGTTTGTAGGTTATCAACACATTAAATATATAAAATTACATTTTGGAGTTTGTATAAGCATTAAGCAACGTTAGGACGTAAAAATTCATGTGTGGAGAATTTGTAAGAAACCCCTTCTTCATACGAGTGCGTTTTAAAATAATATATATATATATATATATATATATATATATATATATATATATATATATATATATATATATATATATATATATATATGGGTTATTCCATGAAAATGCGACATAAATGCAAAAAATTAAATGTGGTTTATTTAAAGTAAGTCAAATAGAGCACAGACTAAACAAAATTTACTACTTGACAACACCGAAATTATAGATATCAGTTGTGACTTTTGACAATTAGAGTAAAATTTTCACTGTCTTGCTGTACTTGATGTACCGCTTCACGAAAAGTGTTGCAAATAATTTTTAAATAACTGTGAATTCTCGCGAAATATATAGAAAACAATGATATGATTTAATATTAAGTGTGTACACCTTTGTTACATATGAAGCACGCCCGAAACATTCAACAATATCACTAAAAAAATTGACAACAAAGATAGCCTCAAAATTTTGTAACATGAGTGACCAAAAAGAACATTCTTTAGTTTTAGGCTTGATACACTTCTTCAATTTGATACTTGTAATATTACTTTCTTTGATCATAAGTTCCTGATGCTTAAACCCATGCTTATACGACATTATGTTTCAAATTGAATATTATATAAGAAATTGAAATGTGTAACGTGAGTGACCGGTCACTCATGTTACAAAATTTGAATCCTTCTAGGGAGTCGTAGGGGACGCCAAAACTATCAAACTTTCCTAAACCAGTTGGGTATAACGTTTTGGTCTATTATAGGTACACAATATATCCAAACTTTCGCTTCCAAGTGCGATTTGGAGGTAGTAGAGAGCGGAAAAACTATTTTTGGGGAATTTGACACGTCTATAGCCTCCCAGAATTACCCTAGGGAGTTGAAATTTTGTATTTTGATAGAGTTGGTACGTTGAGTGTGCTTTTGGGCGGTTACAATGTTTAACCCTCACCTCCACCATTTTTATGCCACAATTTCATGTTCTTTTCAACGTTTTCGTTGTTTGTGTCACGCTTACAGGCCCCCAAAAAAACCCATAACTCTGAAATTTTGTATATGTATTGAGTTAGTATCCGGAATGTGTCTTTTAGGGATTCCACATTTCCCTGCCCCCACTTCCCCCGTTTTTACACCGAAATTTCGTGGTATTTTCGTGTACGTTGAAAATGATTTATTTTCGTAATAATACCTAATTTGAGTGCCCAGTTGTAATAATTATCAGTGAAATATTAATTAATCAGTTAATTTTAAGTATTTTTTCATTTCCCTTAAGAAATATATGTGGATGATATGGACCTTTGTACAAGTAACGTGGTGGTGTAACAGACCAAAGTGGTGTAACATGAGTGACTTTTCTTAAAATTTTTAAAATTTTTATTTTAACATAGAAGCTTGTTCTTTTAATCTGAACTAAATAAAGAGAATTCATTTTATCTTTGTATAATTTTTAAATCATCTACAGTAATTAAATAGAACAGAGATTCAACCCCAACTTAAATGACTGCGAAAACCATGTCTCCATGTGTAACATGAGTTACCAGAAAAATAAGACACTTTTTTAAATATATTCATAAGTCTGCCTTTTTTATTTTTTATTAAATAAAATTATTTAGTTAATAAAGAAAGGTTTTACTGAAAGATATATTGTTATTTTGCAATTCTTCCTATATAAAATTAGTGGTTTTGCCTCAGTTTTGCAGTAAAATGTAACGTGAGTGACCGTGGAATAACCCATATATATATATATATATATATATATATATATATATATATATATATATATATATATATATATATATATATATATATATATATATACCATGTGAGTTTTTGAGAGTTGCCACATCTATTACAACCAAAATTTTTATGATAGAAATGGTACTGGGAAAGGTCCTTTTCTTGGATGTAATGGAAATGTAACCAAGAAAAGCACTATCAGTTGAAGTAGCCTCAAATACGTATGCATGTTTTTACCGCCTAACTGATAAATTAAAAAAAAAATTAAAAAATTAAAGTTGCGTAAAAAAATTTTTTTTTCTCTTTTATGTTGTTAATTAATGCATTAGATCAGTTTTATCGAAAAAGTAATATATAGTCCCATTTAAAAATCTATAAGTTTATACCATAGCTCGAAAACCATGAGAGCTATAGAGCTCCTGACTATAGCAATCGGCTACCCCCGTCGATATCTACAACTCTTATTTGAACCATTTTTCGATTAAATCAACGGTTTGGCTGTAATATAAATGGAATGGCAACTCTCGAAAAACTCACACAGTATATATATATATATATATATATATATATATATATATATATATATATATATATATATATATATATATATATAAATCTCACAATATACGGTTAGGATAAACTGCGACACTGGTGAACCGATTTTGATCAAATTTGGTAAATATCTGTAACTTGGTCCAACTTAAAAGATCCAATATTTTTTATCGCTTTATCGCGTAATTTTTAGTCTAACCGTAGAAATTTACGAAAAACCGCAAGATACGTTATCAATTTTTTAGTCGAATTTTCTCCGAAAAATTAGACTTATACAGTCTATACGATAAGAGCTGCGAGAGGCGAGAGTAGGGGCGCTATCCGTTTTCGGACCCGTAGAACACGAATATGTAGAAAAAAAAAATGTCTGATATATATATATATATATATATATATATATATATATATATATATATATATATATATATATATATATATATTTTCCCGCCACCTTTTAATTTGTGTAAGGCCCCCCTATGGAAGTTAAGAGATGAAATTTGGTAAATGGGGCTCATTTTCGAGGCGCCTCATACTATCAAAGTGGGGTCAAATTTTGGGCAAATTTTTTTTCTGACCCGACCTTTAAGGGGGTGGTGGGGGGCGGAAAAGCAATAAAACTTTTCCAAACCGGTTTTAAATAATGTTTCGGTCAATTATCTACAACATATCCAAAATTCAGCTTCCTAGGATGATATGGTAGGAGTAGAGGGGGGAAAAACGATTTTCGCTGGATCTAACAGGCCCCCAGCCCCCCAGAATTAACGTAGAGGGTTGAAATTTGGTGTGTTGATAAAGTTGGTACCTAGGTTGTGCTTTTTAGAGGTTTTAATATTTTACCTCCACCCACCTCATTTTTAAGCTACAATTTCATGCATTTTCGACGTTTTCGAAGTTTGTACCACTCGCACAGGTCACCCGAATAAACCTAGAGGGCTGAAATTTTGTATTCGGATTGAGTTAGTATCAAGGGGGTGCCTTTTGGGGGTCTCGACTTTTAACCCCTACCCCCACCATTTTTATACCCAAAAGAACATGATTTTTCTTGTTTTTTAACAGTTTCGTTCGGGTCAAAATCTCCCCAAATAAACCTAGAGGGCTGAAATTTGATGTACAGGTTAAGCGAATAGCCAGACACTGTTTTTTGGAGGTTTCAACTTTTAACCCTTACCCCCACGATTTTGACGCCAATATTTCCTTAATTTTTTTGCTTGTTTTCTAACACGTCTAGAGACTCCATAAGGAAACCTAGAGGGCTGAAATTTTGTACGTGTATTCAGTTAGTATCCAGCTAGTACCTTGTAGGGAGTCCGCATCACTTTTCCCCCCACTTCTCCCATTTTTACATCGGAATTGAATGCTATTGTTAAATGTGTTTTAAAAGCATTATGTTTATTCTAAATACAAGTAGGCGAATAGTAATTTTAAAAAATTTAAAAAAAAGTGAACTTACTTTTATGACAAATGAAATACATACATATTAAGTAATTTAAAAATGTTATTAAAGTCACTGTTTATTTATAAATTAGGAATTTTGGATTTTTAGTATTTATAAAATAGAAATTTTGGATTTTTTTGGAAAGAAAAAATATCTTTATAAAGGCCTTCCAGTTTACTATTTAAGGTCCTTTTTTAATTTTTAAAACTAAAACATAAAGGCAATTACCGGATAAACATGGGCAGGAATGTCCTCGTACGAATTGTGTTGGCTTTTTTTCTGCTACCTGTTTTCGGCACAAAATTGAAATTTACTGAGATACAGCCCTTAAATACTTAAAACCTTTTTTTAAAGCCTCGATCAGCCGAACACTCATCACCAGTTTTGAAACCAACAAAATGACAATTCGGTTGTAGACTTTCAATCACATTTCGCTTGTAGACATTCAATACCGAAGATGAAGGGGAAAATTCGACTACCGTGATGGGGCCCCGCTGCTCACGGCGTTTTATTACTATATACAGATATCTGTGGAAAAATTTATAAAAAAATCATGCAAATTAATTTGTTGTTAAGCATTTGGAGAAAAATAGTTTTGAAATTTTTGTGAGTATTAATAAGTATTTATATAGATACCACCGTTTCATAGTAGTTTATTTACGACTACTATGAAATTACTTATCTACTGTGCAAAATACTATTTGTATCCTATAAAGAAATAAGCAATTGGATTGTCCAGTTATCATCAATTTGCATTTCTGCTGTTTTCAGCAAATTCCTTACATATGAAAATTAGATATGCTATAAAAAAATGAATATGACTTGAAAATATGAAAATATGAATAATACTTTAGAGTCGTCGAGCGAGCGAAGCGAAGCACATAAGGTACCTACTGATTTTGTACAAAATTTCACAATATCAAATTTAAATGAACGTGTAGTCACATTGTCCGTCAGTTAACCAAATAGAGCGCAAATTAAAAAGCTGACAAAATTTGACAATTTTTGTTCAAGTACTATTGACTAAAAATGAAAGTGACGTTAAAATGGTTTCCCACGGCCTTGGTGACTTGACGGGCCTAAAATAGAAACAATTCTAAAACTACTGGTATAGGTACCCATATTAAATTCTTACGGTGCGGAAATTAGCCATGCTAATTAAATATGAAAATAGTTATTTTAGAGTCATTGGGCGAGCAGGGTCAAGTGCTATAAATAATTGATTTTGCAGAAAATTTTGGATTATATGATTGAATTGACCTATAAATTTTACCTATAATTTAATCTAACATCGTTTGACATCTAGGTTGTGTAGACACCCGGTAGATGGCGCTGTGTTTCGATTTCTAGATTATAAATTCTATTCCACATCGACGTCATATTTGTTTATGTTCACAATGTCAATGATTTTTATAATTATACTGTGTATTGTGTTACAATTGTGCAGTGTATCGTTTGAAATGAAAATAAAAAATTAATTCAATTATAACTACTGAGCTACAGCAACGCGTGGCCGAGTCGGCTAGTATGCTATAATTTTAGATTTATTAGATGTGTTTTTATGAATTATTTTCTTCAAGCTAAATTCTATATCCCGACTGAATTGAGACGGTTGGAGTTGATACTCCTCAAGTCTTGAATGTTTACAGTGTCCTAAATACTTACAAGGAATGATTTTGAAGTGGTAATTCCCTATTTTGATGGGACTTGGTAGGTATGTAGAATAAACAAAAATAATAGACACTTTTTTTGGTTGACCATGAGAGGGGTGAAATCTGCTCTCACAGTTTTGGAAAAAATTAAATTTTCTCAAATTACTTGAAAATTGTAGTGGTGATGAAACTGGGAATAAAATTTGAATTAAGGTGAATATGGTTTGATTAATCACATAGTATTAATATTAAATATGGAAGCTGCATCAAAGATACTGATTTACCTGTTTTTGCTAATAGCCGTAATGCTAACATTAAAATTAATTGGCTTTTATGGCCGATAAAAAAAAATAAAGGACTGTTATTTTAGTTTGTTCTATACACCAAGTCTTATCAAAATCAGGAATTATCGCTTCAAGCCCTTTCCTTGCAAATACATGTTAATTTATGACAAACAAACGCCTATACTTTCTGTAGAGATCAGCATATGTTTGATATTATTTATTCAAGTTGCAGTTTTCCGTATCGTTACTTTCTAATCATTCTTTAATCAATTCCAAAAACAACATGTACAACATATTACGTTCAAACTGCGAATAATATTTGTTTCAAATTCACCTAAAAATATATGTACGAAATTCCACTGGGGTACATTTCGTTTATGCTTTCGTAACGATTTCAACAAACAGAATTTCAGTTCAATATACAGGGGGTATCATCTACAAAGTTTCTGTTACAGGCACACTATAGCAAGACAATAGCGTAGAAGATCTAACAGATAAAGTACTTTTTTTTTACTTATTGTTGGATTTACTTTTTGTCATGCTGTTTTTCCTATTTTCTTTGCTAAAGTATGTTTTTCTCTGTCAGTAAATATTCATATTATTTTATGACACTGGTATTAGTTTAGTGTTAGCAGATAAACGATTTATTGCAACTTTTAGCAATTTTTCGAGAATATTATAAATTTTTGAAGCAGTGGTTCTTAAAATTCGTCAGTGGATGGAAAAACTATCACAAGTCAAAAATTTACGTTTTCGAATTTATTGTGAAAATTAATGGCAAAATGTGAAATAATAGTGGTATTTGAATTGTATTCCTTTAGTTGATAAACTTTGTAGACCGATGATCTTGTAATAAAATAAATTGAATGATGCAGGTAAAAGTTTTTGAATATTATCATTATTATCTGAATTATCTGAAATTATTATTATAATCATAAGCCCTTTATAGGATTAAATTTTTTTTATTTTTAAATTTTTATGGAAATTATTAAATTAGTTATTAAGTACTTATTAAAGTAATTCAAATTTTCATTTATAGACTTATTGCATTAAAATAAAATACATGTTTACATATGTACACCACAAATCCAATTTTACGTAGTGGTCGGTGCAAATTTAAGGCGAAGTACGTAAAATCAGAAGATCAGGGGCGTCGGTAAACTTTTGTTTCGGGGGTTGGTAAATATTATTTATCTGAATTTATTTAAAACAAAATTATCTTAAGAGACAATTTACACCTAAAATTCGGTTGTGTAGACAAAGGAAATCGAATGTTATTTATACTAATGAATATGAGTGACGACTTTTAGTTCAACTTCACTATCGCATTCATCAACGTAAAAGACGCCAAATAGCAGAAGCTGACAAAAATTCTAGGATATTCGACTGAACTAGCTAAGATATCAAAAAACAAACTTCACTATTGTATTGGGCACTAAAAATTAGATTAAGCAGCGCATTTTGACAAAAATTCTAGAATGTTCTATTCGTCAACTAACAAATATATCCAAAAATCGATTGCACCATTTAACTGGTCATCGAATAAAAGACGGAATAGTACATTTTGATAAATGTTCTAGAATATTCTATTCGTCAAATAGTAAAAATTGTTTGTCAAAATCGGACATTTGGTTTACATTAGTTTAATTTCAGTTGGACAATTAGATTTTCCAATATCTTTGTTAGTTGATAAATAGAATATTCTAGAACATTTCTCAAAATGTGTTATTTGGTCTCTTTTTTGGTAGCCAATTCAATGGGGACGTCTGTTTTTGAATATCTTTGCTAGTTATCGAATAGAATATTCCAGAACAATGTGTAATTTGACCTCTTTTTCAATGGACAATTAAATGATACAATTGATTTTTCAATATCTTTGCTAGTTGACAAATAGAACATTCTAGAATTTTTGTCAAACTACACTTTTTGATCTCATTTTTAATGATCAATTCAACGGTGAAGTCTGTTTTTTGATATCTCTGCTAGTTGACGATTAGAATATTCTAGAATTTTACGTTACTCATTTTGCATTTGCATTTTGCATATTACGTACAATATTACCTACGGCCCTGACTCTGGCTTGGTACATAAATTTTCACCAACACAGATAAACAACAACATATCTGTGTACGGAGAACCCCACTAAACCGCTGACGTTACTACGTAAAATCGGAGTACGTACCATTGGATGGCCACTGTATTCCGCTAACACTACAAGGTTGAAGTAAAGTACATACCAATGTAAGTGTGTGAGTATAAACATGTCCGCCAAACAATTTATAACTTGAGTGCATTTTCTTCTCTCAAGTGCACACTGGTAAAAAACTAAATACATTCATTTCTCTTTACATATATAACCCGTATAACAATATGTCCAACTTTATTAGAGACGAAGACAAAGTGTCGAAATACTGTCTATAAATATATTGTATAATAAATATACTGTATGTTTGACGTGTAAGACGATTGTATTCGTATCAGACAATAATAATTAAGAGATTTTCTAGAACACTCCATTTCAACTAGAAAATTACTTTTAATCTTTTTCAGTTGACGGAATATTGATTAGCTTACCTATACTTCTTAAATGCTCTTTGTTGTGATAACTGTTATATAAGGATAATTGACCTAAAACTAGTACATTCAAGAGCTTCTGTCTCTACTAACTAAAAATAACTGTTCATACCATTGCCAAACTCACAGGTCCTTCTGCTGGTTCCCTCAAATTTCTCATAAACTTGTAGCCGCCTTTCAAAATTTTGTGCAAAATTTAACTTTTCCGAATATCTCGAAAATAGTAAGAGATAAATAATAATTTAATCTAGAACTGACAAGTAAAGGCTCTAGAAAAAATGTTAAATGAATATTACTGTTAGTAAAATATTTCTCTTAGATTTTGGTAAAATATGAAGAAAATTGGAGCAGAAAAGGAGAAAGGTTCTCCTAGTCCGTTATTTTTTCTACACATTTTTTTTTTCATAAATAGAGAAGACCCATTGAGTGTGTTATTTACGAGAGTGACATTATATGAAATTATTGAACTATTTCATTAAACATTGACACGAAATACATTTTTCAGATGACACCCGGTATCTAAATCGATTGCTACAGACAAAAACACCAAAAAGATAAATTGATATTACCGTCGAAATGTTTAATATTAAATTATCACTATGATACTGACGAATGGATAGGTACCTACCTTTCGCAAACGTCCATTAAAAAAATCCGTATTCACTATCGCCGTTGAAATATCGAAAAGAAATTTTCCAAAGTGATATGAATAAATTATAGCACAATAATTGGTTGCAATGTTCGGCTTGAAATTTTCATGGTTTTTCGTTAAAAGTTCAAGATCAAAGCACTTGAAATGTTTGGTTGATTATTAAATATTAAGTCGTACGGTGACGGTTTGCCGTGTTTCGCCATAACGAATTACATTACCCACAATTTGTGTCACAGAATAAATGAGATGGAATGTAAAATGAAACCCCGTTCGATGTGCCGCACCGTACACACGGTAGTTAGTAGAATGGTGTAGAATACCGCACGCAACTGTGCTCTAAATGTCAACAGTAAGAAAATTTACGACCATATGCACAGATCATTTATCAAAATAACACTTTTGGAAATGAATCATTTATATCTGTGTATACACATACCTATATGTTCACTGTTTCGGTATAGGAGGTATTCGAATTTGAAATTTTAACACAATAAGTTAATTTCAAATTTTCTCTATTTTGTTAGATACGTAGGGTGTGCCAAAAATTCTCGGCCTGAGTATTAAATATTACAGAGAGAACAGTGAAAAGAATTTTGTTTTCTATATAACCGCGCCCTCTATTTCAATACACTTATTATAAGGTGGGATAAGCATCTCTATGCCTTTATAATAATAAGCAAATTCTTTGTAGCGATTCTACAAGAGCGATGTTTTCGGAAGTGATCGAATCAGCGGGACCTCCAGAACGATCATCGTCGTTAAGGGACTCGTACCGCAAACGAAACCTTTGGCACGGCTTTACCGTATACACCATCCAATCTGTCCTTAATTTCTTCTGGAGTTTGTCCTTCTTTTGTCAGAAATTTTATGACTACACGATATTCAATTTTTGAAACGGTCGACAATTTGAGTTTACACTTTTACAACAGAATAAATAAAACACATGTAAAATCGTCGATTGCGTTTATAATTACTAGAGACTTAATACTTTCTGTGAGTATGAATTACGTTACCTTTAAATAAGTTTAATCATGTTAGGCCGAGAACTTTTGGCGCACCCCACGTAATTCGAACGCGACGTAGTCTGAGGCTCCCGCTAACACAACCTTTTTTTTGCAGTGAATTTTACGATAAATTAATAAACACTGATTACTGAAAATCTATTATATTATTTACATTACGAATTTAATTAGTTTAAATATGGTGTACCAACTCTGTATATTTTATTGACAAATTATTGACATTGATCGATTCTGGAAGGAAAAAAAGTTTAAATTTCTACTACCAAACTACATAGCGACTGCCTATAGTCTTGCGCCCATGGGAGGCCTTATAGGTGTAAGAAAATTTGTAAAAGGTTAATGAAGGTGGTCGGCCAGTTGTGGAGTGGTTTTATTTGCTCGTCAATTAATTTTTAGGGAGGGTTTTTTGAAAAATTTTGAGAAAGGAGGTCTCGCAAGAGGAAATTTTTAGAGAAATAGGGAGACATTCTAGGGGCCCCGCAAAAAGATAAAAAAAGATTTCCTTTGCTCGTCGCCTAATTTCTAAGAAAAAAAATAATCAATGAAGGGGGCTTCCCAAGAATCATCTAGCCCATCTCCCATTTTTGTCTTGGGCCGCCTCTGCACGAATGGAATATGGATCGTGGTTAGTTTCAGTAAAATCTACAATTCAGTTAAGTGTAAAAATTTTTTGAAAGTTACAAGTAAATTAAAAACTAGTCAGCTGAATATTAATAATTTTAAATCACTTATTGTTTAAGAAAATTCGAGTTTTGGGTAGCAATCCCAGTCTGATTATTTTATTAAACATAGTAATTAAGGATAAAAAAAAAAGGTTGATTATGTAGCTTTCGTCCTTTAATGATGAAAATCATCGAACCGAATAATGAGTCTCTTCAAAGTGTAATTTGATTTCTCAAACACAAATGGAAATATACATATTACTATTTATAGTCATAGAAACACTATCAAAACTTTAAAAAGGTTGCAGTTTCAACATACTTGCCTTAGGTACCTTCCTTTACACACATGGAGGTACAATGATTTAATTTTGAATGAAAAAAAATTATGCTATTAAAAATAATTAATGTTTCGTAATAACATTCGTTTCATAATCAGATCGAAATATATATAACGAACTAGCTCCGCACTTAGTCAAACACATATACAAACATAGTAACAAACATAGGGGAAGGAGGAGTGAATCAGAGCAATTTTCTTTTAAAGTATGTTATCGGATAAGTATATCTAAAATGACCCCGGGTCGTTCCATGTCTGAAATAACATACATATGCCAGTGTATTAGTGAAGGAATTCCATACATAGGATGGTTCATCCTTGATTTTGAATTATCATGGTGAAAATTTGACGAAATCTGAAGAAAAGTTAATAAAAATATTTAAAGAATAATCTTCAGTCAATCATTTTTCTGATTTCTGAAATTTTGTGTGCTCTCAGTTTCGTTAGTGATATCTGTGAGTACAGCCTCTACTAAACGGGACTTATATGAAATGGATCAATTCGCATTTAAGACCTTAACGATAATTGACGGCAAAAAACGTCAAGTGACACACTACTAAATCATATACCACGTCGTACGACATCAACAGTTTCATTTATCTGTAAAATACTGTACCACTGTACCAGCTGGTTACTTCGTCACAATTCTTTATGACCGCCACTGTGTTAAGATCATTCAAGACTGAAAATATTCAATAGCTTGGAAGTCGGTAACATTACCGTTTGTTATAGTTTTGTAAAAGTATCGCTACTTTTTCTTATAAATAAATTAGATACTTATGCTTCTACCTTATTTAAAATTTTTATTTAGCTGAAATTTATATTAATTTTTAAAATTTACTGAATATAATAACTGTGCTTCATTTTCCTATGTTGCTTAATGTGTGATTAGTTGATTGACTAATATTTGATTAGTTGATTACCAAAAGTGGCTTGCAAATGTTGCTTAAAACGGAATTTTGTTCCGTTTAAAATTATTGAAGTAAAAAATTTAAAGCTTCCGAAAAATTATACATACATGCAATACAAAAAAATTCAGACATACACAAAATAAAAACCCTAAAATCGCCTCTGCTGTATCAGTATCAAAACAATGTACACAGTAAAAAAATTTGTGTTCTGCCTAAAAAAAAAATGGTTAAAATTTTTGTGTTAAATAACTAACACAACCCTGCGTTAATATAACATTTCGTGTTTGTGTTAAATGAAAATATTAACACAAATTTCGATTTTACAGAATAAAAATGTTAACCTGTTTTGAACAGCAAGGAAGTATCACAATATTTTTGTGTAGAGCAAAAGAATGCTATAAGTGCCTAACTTACATTAGAATATATGAATATATGAGAGTAGTTCTTGTTATTAAACAAAACCGAAAAATTATAAGTTTTTTCAGTTATTGACGAATATAGTTTTATTAAACGTCTAAAAATGAAACAATTTTCTTACATTTTAAGGCTATTTTGTTACAGATTCAGTTACAAAAAATCTTGTAAGCTTACTTGAGATTGTATTATATAATATACAAACTCGTAAGCTAACATGATTTTTTTTAATTGAATCTGTAACCAAATGACCTTAAAATGTAAGAAAATTGTTTCATTTTTAAACGTTTAATAAAACTATATTCGTCAGTAACTGAAAAAACTTATAACTTTTCGGTTTTGTTTAATAATAAGAACTACTTTCATTTTTTTTATTATATATATTTTGGTACATATATATGGAAAAAAAAAATTTTTACAAAGGACTGACTTACTTTACGTTCTTTGAGTCTCATTTATAATGTTATATGAACAAAATCGTTATAATTTTTGACGATTTCCAAATATCTGAAGCTGCAGTGGAAGTAAAATATTGAATAAAAAAAGTTTAACAACTAACTCTGAAAAATTAACACAAAATATATGTCCTCTTGTGTGTTAACTCATTGACACAAGTCTTGTGTAAAGATTTGACACATAATATGCTTTGTGTTAAAATAACACAAAAAATTGAGTGGACCGTTCTGGACATGTGAAATGTGTTTAATTTTAACAAAATTTTTATCACTGTGTACGTTTGAATCCATGACAACATCGTAAATGTATTTTATGAAGTGTAATAATCACCACGTTTAGCCCTATTCTTTTTATGTATATACTATTAATGTTATTTTACATATATTTAAAAGTCGATCATGCAAAAATCACATAAATTCAATCCATTGACTCCATTTAGTGTGCATGTTGTTTCCGACTGCTCCGCCTAATATAATTTTCTTTTCGATGCATTGTACGTAGGTACATGTACCGTACGTAGGCTGTGTATGTATGAACTTTGTTGAGCTCCCGATATTTTAATAGTATTTTTTGATAAGGTTTCCCATTTTCTAACAATCGTACAACTTAAGTACAATCGTACGCATAAAAGAAGACAGTTTCACAGTTTTATTCTTGTACTAAAACTGACTACGGGTCAAGAAAAATTCCTAGGAAACACGTACTTGAGCTACTGTGTAATAATCACAGACCAATGAACATATATTATTATTATATTATATAGACTAATTATATCAATGTATAATTACGGCAGCTAGATACGACCAGGATACGACCAAATAGTATTTTGTGATTTTAACATCAATGCAACAACCGATGGTATCCTTGGTAACGTTTTCAAATAATTATTGTCAAAATATAATATTGACAATTTAACTCATGTGTATCAAGTCCCATAAGAATATAGTAGTTTTTTCACTTTTACCATGGCAAAAAGTTAGGGCAGACTTTTTAGAACATTTCATTGGTCATTTCGTTGTAGGTAAACACGATAAAAAAACTTTACTGTCTTCAGAACCATAGTAACAATATATAAAATTATAATAAGCATTATACTAATTTATTTTATTCGTTAAATTATCTTACCGTATTACGCTTGAGTTTTATATTTTTTCTGAATAAATTTGTGTTTTCTACAACTCAAATTTCTTGCCTAGCAACAATTTAACTCGGAGAATTGCTAGGTAACAAATTTTCGTTAGACAAACCCAAATTTATTCGATAAAATACAAACCTTTCGTGTAATAATAAGTGATAATAAAATTTTACTTTTTTGAAAAGAGACCGCATAATTTTGAAAGAAAGAAAGTGGTTATTCGCTTTAATTTCAAAATTCGCTACTGCAACGCCCACTCTAGCGTTTATGCTGCCTCGGGCAAAAGGGAATAATTCCGCCCCGTTGCAAAATTGACCTTTTTTTGCTCGCTGAATATAAAAATGCCGCCCTCGTTTCTGTTCCCGCCCCGGGTAAATCTTTTTTTTTTGCTCGCCACTTGGAAACTGCCACCCTCTTTTTACAAAAATTTACAAATATCCCGCCTTTAAAATTTGCCGCCCTGGGCAAATGCCCAGATTGCCCCCCCCTGGAGCGGGCCCTGGCTACTGCAATAATTATATTCTCAAAAATGGACAATATATTTCTTAAATTTCACCCGTCTCACCCGGTTACCTGGCTCAAGAAAAATGCCTACAAACTGGCTTGACGCTGTGTCTAGTAGTATAATATTTAATAGTGTTCATTGGTCTGTGGTGAGAATCTACTCATATTTGATATTTAGTCCAGCTTTGTCTGAATAACTCCTCATGCTATTCAAATCGTTATTTGATATTTATATTAGTGTCTAATTATAATTAGGTACATATTGCATTCATGACTGTTAATCTATTTAAGTGCTCGTCTGTACATTTGAAATAAAGTAAAATATATAAGTACTTATTTAGTATATATTTTTGCCTCATTCAAAGAAAAATTTGTATTTCATGAAATTTTAAAATATATTATTAAATTTTAGTTGTAGACACGCGTAATTAGTATGATACTGTCAACTAACAAAATCGTAAATAACTTTATTTAAATTATTACAAGTAGTATTTTTCCTTTTTTTTGTTAATTCTATGTAGACTATGTAATAAATATCAATAAATTTCATTTAACCATATTTGAGGGTTCATTAGTCGTATAAAAAGGGATAACTTTTTCTTCTTTTCACCCTCATTCCTAATTTTACGAGTGACATAAAGTAAACAGTAGGATAAAAAATAATAAAATACAGGAATAAATCTTTTCCCGATGTATAAAATGCGATTTTGACGACTTTGTTAGAATAACATAGTTTTACCATTGTTGTGTAAACGGAAATAATTGATTCCAATTGCTGCTGTCCTGTTACAGTAGAGATTAACGCTCCGGTTAGTTTACAAAGACAACAAATACTTATAAATTCCCCTGTTACAAGCATTTGCATAACATACCGAATTTCTAGATATTTGGCACTGGCGTAACTTACCTAAAACCTGTATCCATCTAAAAATTTTAGCTCTTGAAGAGTGAAAAAATTTTCAAAATCGGTTGAGTAGTTAATTTTTGGCGCTTTTGGGTCCCCAAGACCTTAGCGAATCTCGTATAGCATAGCATATATTCACTTAAAATAGCTTTAACTTCAGAAGTGATTGGGTAGTTTATTTTTGGCGTTTTGGATCCCCTGGACCTTGTAGACTTCATATTATATAATCTATAATATTCATCTAATATAGATATTAGAGATGAAACGGATAGTAGTTTGGCCGGATACCGGATACCGGATATTCGGCAAGCTTTAAAGCCGGATGGCCGGATATCCGGCAACCGAATATTCTGCTTATGACCGCTGTCTGATAGGACATAGGCTGGTGGACAATCAAACTATGAGGTCCTTGGAAAAAGTGTGTATTTCAGACGATTGTCTAGACTAGGGGTGGCCAACCCAAATGATCTTGCGGGCCACTTTGAAATCGCATCATAACTTTGGGCCGTGGGTTTACCACCCCTGGTCTAGATGGCATGGTTTACAGCGAAAGTCTGTTCTCTGAAGCTGGTCTGCTTTACGAAGCTAAGCGCAATCATTTGTCGCCAACAAATGCAGAGAATTTAGTATTTATTCACCATAATTTACCACTCGTTAATTTTGAGTACTGAATAACAAAATAATTATACTTTTGCAAGTTATGATCATTAGAGTAATCGTTAATTTCAAGAACAAATTGCCTCAATATTTAAAATTTGTTTCTTTAATTATAAATATCTCGTATTTGTAAACTATTGTGGTATATGATTTATCTTGTGTTAATGAGTTAAAATTTTTTAATATTCGGTATTCGGCCGGATAGTGGGTTACTATTCGGTATTCGGCCGGATAGTAAAATTTGGCCAGATAGGCCGGATACCGGATAGTTACCGGATATCCGTTTCATCTCTAATAGATATTCAAAAATAAATATTGTTATTGTAATGACAAAAACTATAAAGCAGTTATCGTAAAGAAATTTGACAAATTTCTTAATTTTTCTCAAGAGCTAGTTTACAAACAATGACTTAAAACCCTATCTTATGCAATTTTTTACACTCTTTCCGATGATGTAAAGAAAAATTTACAAACATTCACTGTTTGTATGAAATTGGTCACCTTTTTAAAAACTTTGGAAAGCGGAGTTTTTATTATTAATAATGGTATTCTCGAATCTTCAAAAAGACACATTATTCTCACGTAGTGGAAAATTATGGAGTCTATGAATGTAATGATTTATACCTATTTTTTCCTTTTTCTACTAATATTTTACCGAGATGAAAGCTTTGAAAATTTTTATACTACCAATAAAAAAATAGTGATAAATCCATTTGGAAAATTGTATATCCGATTCGTTGGAAATGAACATAGTTTTTATTGCAACTCGTGCGCAATATACGGAAAATATTATAATTGCTTTTATACTAAAACTATAAGAGAACATTGAGCGGAATTGAAAAGTGCAATAAAAAATTCTTAGTGATTTTTATTAGTCGCTTACAAGAAGTATAGTCATAAATATTTTAAATGTATATGTATACGTACATACATATATCTTGAATTACTTGCAGTTGTTTATATCTGTTTGAAGGGCAGAGGTGGCGGTAAGTAAATGAGGAAGTATTTTTTTTTTTTTTTGATGTCTAAAAAATAAAAAGTGTTAGAGTAACAAATGGTTCAACTATATTCTTAGTTGTGCAAACAAAATATAATTTTAGTAGGTAAGTACATTTTGTTAAAGAATAATAATTTACAGAAACTAAATTAATAATTCGTACCAAGCATTACTATTAATAGTGTATACTATAAAACGTAAAATAAATACGATTCACCAGAAATAAATTTAATGAAAATCTCATAGCAAGAGAGCTATGGTTTTTTTAAATTTTCCCAAAAAAAGGATAAAATCAAAAATGAGAAGCATATTATTTTTAACAGTGAATATTGTACGTAAAATAAATACGATTTACCAGAAGTAAATTTAATTATAAAGAATCTCATAGCAAGAGAGCTATGCCTTATAGTTTATTAAAAAATTTTTCCAAAAAGATGCCCCAGAGACTTATTGTGAGACTGCACGCTTATTATGAGATTTTTATTAAAATAATTTTGGATAAATCCTATTGCATATGTATTTTATGGACGACTTCCTAACAAAATTTTAGTTTTGAGAACAATGTATTAAAATTTTCTGACAAACTTTTATAGGTACTACTGTCCATAAAACGTAAAACCGCTTAGAAATTTAAATTTTTTTAGCAATATTATTTTCGACTAAAGAAACAGAAATTATTTTTTCAAAATGTAGAAACCAAGCTGCCTCCTAAAGTATACATTCATATATAAAAATAGGTAATAGCATCAAACAGGACCTAGTACCTAACGACACTTTTCTCAATATTGACTGCACCAAGTATCACTATAGCACTAAATATCCGTTTACATCAACTTGATTCAATTTATTTCGCCAACCCTTCGTATTTCATATTTCTCTCGAATAACAAGCTATCATTAATCATCTCAATAAATTTTCAGCAAAAAAAAAAGAAATTTTAAAACATTGTAAATAGTAAATGGATACAATGTAATAATTACATTCAGCTATAATAATATTAAATTACCTAGAGATTAAATAGCTCCAACCGTGTACATATGTACATTTATGTAATTTCCACCCCTTATTTAATTATCTCCCTGGTGCTAGTCCCGTAGAGGATCACTAGTCAAAGTAGCATACAGTAACTAGCGACTAGACAAATGATCGGGTGCATACATGGTGCTCGGTGGGTATGGCGAGCTATATGCAATGAACATTTTCTGTTTCACACAATTAAACATAACATTTTACGATATGCTAGATGGATTTTACCTATACCCACCAATTCTCGTGAATGGGTTTCGTGGTTTAAGAATTGTTGTAAATTTCAATTGCAGCAATTATAACTGTCTATATATGTATATATAGACAGGTATTTGTATTTAAATTTATATACTAATATACAGTAGAGCTTTAGTTAAGTTAACATCGGTTTTGTTAAGTGACGTCACTTTTTTCTCACTAAAGTTAAGAGAATTTTATCGACATAGAAAGAAACAATATAATAATAATAATAATAGTTTATTGTTTTGAATAATACATATTCATACAATCTTTTTCTACAGATTGGTAGTACCATAAGTCCATAATACATAATTTAATTATAATTACTACATAAATAGTAGATAAATTACAATTAGCTACAATATTTCAAATTATTTTGATTATGTTTTTGTTATTATTTTCATAAACAATCAATATTTCATAAACAATCTAAAAATATAATTCCTATACAGTAGGTTTTAATTTGTATGGTAAACATAGTTACAACAGAGACATTGGGGTTCTATATGCAAATTAATAATTTGTAATTTTTTGTCTTATATTTAGACATTCCTTTATAAATTTATACAGCCTGTTTAATTGTTCTGTGTTATGGACGTCCAATAGGTATATAGATGGTTGTATATTATTATCATAGAAGTATTGATTGCGTATTTCATCATATGCAGGACATTCTGTAATAATATGCTGCACTGTTTCCTTTTGGCCATAATTACATAAGATGCAAGTATCTTTTGTAAATATTTTAACTTGGAGCTCTTTTGTATAGATATTTATGAAGTCGTCACTCGATATTCTAATTTGACTGATTAATTTGTACTTTTCAATATTATTAAGTAATGTCATACGTGACACTGTACTGTTGTTCATTATGATTTCTTTATACATGGTATTATAATTAGAATTATATATTCTATCTAGATCCTGATCAACTAATTTGTTTTTATACTCATCTAATATTTTTTTAAAATTTAGTCGAGCAAGATCAACATTTTGTTGTTCCCATATACTAATATAGTCACTGCTAATGAAATAATTTTTAAAATAAGTTACCCAGTTAAACTTCATTTTTGTTGCTAATAAGTTCCTATCCAATTCAAGTTGTTTTTTATAGCATATTCGTGGCCATCGATTCTCCTCCATTTCTAATATTTGCATCCAATATTTAAAACTTCTTTTAAACAGACTCAGTTCAATATTATCAATCCCTATTTCATATCTTACCAGATAATTTGGTGTATTTTTCGGCCATGAAAATAATAATTTAAAAAATGTTAATTGTACTTTTTCGAGTAGGCTAGCACATTGAAAAGCCCATGTTTCCGTTGTGTATAGTAGAACTGACATTATCATTGCTTGATAAACTTTTATTCTGCCTTCCCATGAATCAATTTTTTTAATAATACTCCGAATAGCACTGGCTGCCCTGTTGCTCCTCTCCACCACATCATTAGCCATCACCGAAGATGCTCCTGTTGAACTGAACTTGATACCTAAATAAGTGAAGTTTTTGACGATCTCTATTTCTGTTTGTTTGTATGTAAAATGATAAGATTTCTCTCGTAATTTTCCTTTATAAAAGATAAGAATCTTAGTTTTTTCTACATTTAGTTTTAAACAATTTTTATCATTAAATTTTTCGAGTGCTAGTAATTGCTTTTGTGCATTATAATGTGTAGTGGATAGGAGCACCAAGTCATCCGCGTATCCTAAGTAATATAGCATATTATAAGCATCGACATCAACGCCATTACAATTCGCCAACTGCAATTCCTCTCCCAAGTCCGCTATGTATATAGCAAATAGCAGTGCGCTTAAGCTATCCCCCTGCATTAAACCCAACCCTGGTTTGATATATTTTGTATACTCATTGTCTTTTTTAATACACATCGCTATACCTTCATAAATATTTTTTATTATTCTTATAATTTTACTACTTACTCCTATATTGAATAGTTTCTTCCATAGAATCTCTCTGTTAATTGAGTCGAATGCACGTTTATAGTCCACAAAAGTTGCAAATAGTTTTGATTTTGGTAATCTTAACTGCTGATTGATAACTGAGTATAATACAAATATATTATCTCTACAACCTCGATACTTCCTAAAGCCATTTTGTTCTTCCGGTAATAATTTATTAATTTCTATATAGTATTGCATTCGACTGTAAATAATAGAAGTGAAAAGTTTCAGTATAGTATTAGCTAGTGTGATCCCTCTGTAGTTATCTGGGTTTTCCGGGTTTCCTTTTTTATGTATCATAAATAATAGGGATTTCCCCCATCCTTCCGGTATTTTTTCATTTTCTAAAATATTATTAAATATATTTAACAAACATTGAAAGCCAATGTTTGGTAAATTTTTCCAAAATTCATTTTTAATTAAATCAGTACCGGGACTTTTCCCATTTTTTAATTTTTTTATAGTATCATTTAATTCTTCCCATTGAATTTTCTTATCAAAAAAAGGATGTATACAGTCTTGGAATCTAATTTCACTAGATAATATTTCTTTTTCATACATTTCTATTAAATATTTTTCCCATTCTACTATATTTACCTTATTAATATATTTCCGTTTACCTTTAAAATATTTTAAAGCATCCCAGAATTCTCCAGAATTTCTCACACTAGCCACCCTATCTCTCAGTTCCCTCTAATATACATCCTTTGCAGTCCGTATTACTTTATAATATTCCTTTTTTTCTTTTATATATATATCTAGTGTATCAGTATCGAAACCGTTACTCCTACATATTTTTAATGCGTTTTTTACCTTAATTTTGTGTTCCTTACATAATATGTCAAACCAGGGTTTATTTTTCTTTATTAATTTTGCCGAGTTCATTTGAATAGTACGTGACATCCCAGTAGTATCGATTGCACTCTTTATAATAGTTTCAAATTCAGGATAGGAATCGCAGTCATGCTTCATTTCGGTTTTTATAATTTCTTGATACTCTATTTTCTTTTCATCAATCCATTTATATATCTGCAAAATTGAATAGGGTGTTTTTATTTCTGAATTATTAATATTTTTATTACCTATATTTCTAAGCTCAACTATACATGGAAAATGATCCGAGTTATTTACATTATAATCTATGTGCATTTTATTAATTAGATGTACGTAGTCCCAATTAACCCAAATAAGATCAATAATGCTCTTACCACACGGTCCTGCATATGTGAATGACGCCGGCCTGTCACCTTTTGTACGTCCATTTAATACTATAAAACCTCTTTTTTCCATTAATTCTACTAAATTTTTACCTTGTTTATTAATTTTGCTATCTAATGTTAATCTATTTGCAAAAACACTGTCTGTTTCGATAATATCATTATCCCATGTATTGAGATTGCCTATATAACAATTCATATCTCCTCCCAAAATTACCATATTACCATTAGAAAAAATCTCATCTTGTAATATGTTTTCCAGTTCATCTAAATATTTATCAAACTTTTCTTGTTGTGCTAAATAAATAACACCAATAATCATTTTATCCTGATTAATTTTAACTTCTACTATTAAACATATATCCGTTTGTGTTATTACCTTAACAGACAGTGTTCTTTGTTTTTTAACTAACAGTAGTATCCCCCCTGACGCTCGCCCCTTATTATGAGTTTTTATTGCATTACTATAAACACAAACAAAATCAGAAAATATATTTTCTAAATTTAATGTAAAATTATTTACCCATGTCTCCGTTAACCCTATAATATCATACTCGGTATATTGATTACATAATTCAATCGCATTTTTAATGCCATGACAGTTCCAAAATTTAATTTTTAAGTTTGTATCACATTCTTTTTTTTGCGTTGGTTTAAATCTATTCGTCCAGCACCCATTTCACACTTTTTTTTATTTTCTTGTAGTATCTTATCAGTCTGTATTTCCTCATATTCTTCCGACGATTGAGTAAATATTCTCTTGCTTGATGTTTTTTCTATTTCTTTCTTTCGACGTAACCTCTTTTCCTTTTGTTCTTGTCTTATATCTATTGGTAAATCTCTGTTTATGTAAGTATTGGTTCCTTTTAACTTTCTTCTTGCATTATAAATTTCTTCTTTCTTTTTAACTGAGTACATGATAACTTTAATTGGACGAGATTTTTTATTTTTTTTTCCGATGCGAAATATGGTATCAATATCGTCATTATTACATTTCACCTCTAACTTTTCATTAATTATTTTTAATATATTTTGTTGCAGGTCCATTTCATTAACTTCATTTTCATCAATTCCGTGTATTACCAAATTTCTTTGATTTACAATACATTTTAAATAATTTATTGTTTTTTCTTGTTGTACTATTTTTTCTTTCATTTGTTTATTTTCGTTTAACATTTGCTGGCATAAACTTTTAACTTCTTCCATTTCTTTTTCTGACTTGTTCATTTTTTCTAGTATTTGATCTATTTTCTGTTCCATTGTACACATTTACACAATTACAGATACGATAACCACTCTAATAATTAATTTATTCACTAAATCCAATAACTATTTTAATATTTACTAAGTATTTGTTTGTTTATATTTTATTTTTATGAGCCACACTGATTTATATAATTAATTAAAGGTTATTTTTTTTTTTTACAATTAAGGTGTACCAACATGTATAGATTTTTTTTTTAAGGTTATTATAAATTTTTAATTCCTTTTTTTTTTTTTTTAAAGATATATATTGATTTGGAACCGATATTATGACTTTCTTGATAACTGTTCTCTTCACTTTAATAAATTCACAAATACTTTTTATCTTTAGGTTACTATTTATCAATAAATTTTATATTTTTCTTAGGATATAATTCATTCGATCCTATCACTTTCCAGTCGTACTACCAACCCTCGAAAGAAACAATATTATTACATTATACATTTTTTAGACAAAGATATTATAAATTTTATAAAAACTATATGCGTAGTAAAAAAAATAATTACGTATAGTATGATTTAAAGAAATTGGTTTGGATGTCATAAGAGTATTCTAATTTAAACTTTTGTCTGTTGAATTTTAGAACTTCGTTTGTAACTTAAAGTTCAAAAATGTTACTAATTGTTTATTCAAAGTGAAAAATCGAACAATATAACAAAAACAAAGCGAAATTAGATTAGTTACATATTTTTCATGGCATCACTAAGATTGGTTATGAGCTGAACTATAAAATAATAAATTATATTGTCATAAAACATAAAAATGTAAACAAATCAGCGGTATTTTTTAACAAAAATATTTCTCTATCCAAAACGAATTTTATAATGTTGAATTCTAGAATTTTGAAAATTTTTTTCAGATATAAACAAAGCGAGTGATGTGATTAAAGGCTACTTACTCAATTCAGTTCTTCACTTAATATAATAAATAAATTTAAATAATAAATGCCAAAATACTTGAATTCCAGGTACCTAATAACCAATTCGGAGAATTTGATGAATCCAAAACAAATCGTAGCTGCTTATATAGATTGAAAAATAGATACGGTACTTGTCAATTGTCCGTTCAAGAAAAAATAAAACAATTTCTATAGCAGATATATCTATAATAAAGAACCTTCTATAACAGCAATGTTTTTTATGAAATTTATACATTAGTATTAAATCAAATTAATCCACTGGAATCCAAATTATTAAATAGTTTGCTCTTGACTAGTCACCTATGACTTATTATTTAGTCCCGGTCACTGATTTCAATCTGCTTCACTAAAGTTTACCAAATTTTTCTTAACTTTAGTGAAGCTCCACTGTACTATTTTTGTAAAACATCAAGCTTTTTAGGTATATAAGATTCATAATTTGATTAAAATACAGTAAGTTAAACATTACGAATTTAGATACGGTAACTGTGCAACAATTTTTTATTTTTACTTTTGTTGTAATAAGTGTAGAATAGCACTTGATGGTGAAACCCTTAAAAAAGATTCACTTACAACAACAAAATTCACTTGCAATTGATGATAACAGTCATCATAAATGGTAGACGAAATAGCTTAGCCGACGAACTGGCGACACCTTGGGTCAAACAGTTTTATAAAAGTTTAAATTCGCATGTTTGTTCCTTCTCAATGTATACACAACTATATTACGGTCAGTAATTTTAGTTCAGATACAACTAACATCCATAGAGTGGTGAAAAATTGTCTTGTAAGGCAGACCCAGTAGTCACTTCCTAGAAATTCTGGAGATACTGACTGATTTTGTCCCAAAAAAATGAGGTATGGTGAGGTAAATAATCGTTCTGCAAAATTTTAGCCTTTATAAAACTCTTCGGTGGTTTAGTTGTCGCAATAATGCAGATTGAATTTTATCTAAGTCACTTGTAGTAGGTGCTGACTGTTGGTCTCTGGTAGCTTTCATTTCCCTCCTTCATAGACTGTACCCCAATTAATTTTCAACCTCTTTAACGATATCACTTATGAGCCAGAGGGCCCACAACCGCTCTAACGTTACCACAAAACATACCGTAAACAAAAAATAATAATTTCCACTATCTCTTCTTCGATAGTCCAATTTTGCCAACTATAGCTAGAAAAAAATTAAATTCTTTTAACTTCCACCAATCCAAAAAGAATTTTATACTAATTTAAAACCCTGTATTCCTATAACCAATCGCCAGAATGTCGAAGAGAAAAAACATGCACCAAATCTGCTTACGTGGGCAATGTGAAGCACAAATTATTAGAAAGAATAAGTCGACATCGTAGAGAAATGTACAACAAGCGAATTTATGTTCTGGCTTGGAGCAGCATTCATAGGAAAAAATCATCGTTTCAATTTCGGCCAATAGACTGTGTTACAGACAGAAAAAAATTGGAGAAAGGAGCACATTCTAGAAAGTTCGTGAATATCTTCTATTCAGACGAATGCAAACCTTACTGAGGAATTGTCTAGACTTGATAGTGCTTATTTGTGATTTAGTCCACAGCTACTCTTATGTAATAAATGTCGTTTGACAAGGTTTATATTTCTGTTTTATGTAGTTAATATTTGATGAAAAAATGAACACGTCATTGTGATAATTTTTCAATGAATCTGTGCGTGTTTTGTTATGAACAGCTACTATAAAATGTACACTATTCTAAAGTTAAGTAGTATAGAATTTATATTCTATAACACCATATAAATAACTTTTTTTTTCATTTACAATACAGGTTATTAAATTAAACATATATTCGCACAAAGTGTTAATAAAAAATAAATTTAAACATTTTTATAGCAATTTTTACGATTAATAATTTATATTGAAATTACCTACAGATCAGTTTAAACTCTTTGCATACTGTTCACGCAATATCGACTAACACAAGTTTAGTTGATCTTCACACTTTTTTATTTGACGAATGATTTCAGAATTTGTTTCCGAATTCCGTGTTTCGATTTCAAGAGGGACTGCCCATCCAGTCGAATCGGAAATTAAAATAATACGGAAACTCTCAAGATTTGTAATTAAAAATTATAATAATTAATTTAAAAAAGTGTGGAATAAATAAATTACAAGTACTCTGATATGGCTTTGAAAGTTTTCATGTACATACGAATCCAATCTAGTATGAATTGTGAGTGAATTTCCAATCGTATAAAAATCATCATCGTAAACTTAATAACAAATAAATAAATTTAATAGTAAATGATAATTTTTGTATGATTTCGAAAATTTCTCACAAACAAGGTCTTTTGGCTTTCAAATAATGAAGTAGACGCACGTAGCTCGATTGTTACTATATTCTTCAAGTATTTTGAATACTTGAATGCAAAGTTGTTCTGAATTAAGTAGCCATCCAGCAAAATTTCAGCTTTTGTAAGATTCTTTAACCCATATCATTTTCACTACCAGTTCTTTGGAAGTGTTTCACTAGCCAGCCGCACAGTGAGGCCGAATACTAATAAATTGTTCAAAATTCGAAAAAACTAACTCTGTTTTATTTTTACTTTTGGCCAGTTTTTAAAGTTAAAGCTTAACACTATATACAGTCGAGCACTTCCACAATAAACTTCCCTAGGGGCCGACAATATTTTTAAAGAAACTTTATATAAACAAATACATAAAATGATTCAACATATGAAGTATAAACATATTATATATACACATACATTGATATTTTTAATAAAATTAATAACAGGAAGTAAGATAATAAACTAGTAAAAATAAATTAAAAAAAAAAAAGAAAAAAAAGTAACACCTAATATACTCGTATATATTTTATAAATATTTTTGTGTTTTGTTAATTCTAAAAATGTTTATAGAACCCAACACTTAAAGACATGTTTATAAAAACTAACACAGACCAACACACAGTGCGCTTGTTTTTATAAATACTTGTTTGTGGTAACATCGCGCACATAATGTGTAAGCATTGATTGCGATCGGCCTCTGTGGTTATTGTGATTATTTTCGTATGCCGAAAACGTGGATAGTAAAGTGTTAATTATTCTCACTAGTTTTAAATATCCGATCTTAAAATTCCTTGCGTAAGTATTTATTGTTCAGGCTCTTAAATAAAAAACGACCATGCACTTATCCATTACGAATTTTTTAGTATTAGAAGTCTATAATGTACATTGGTCGGATTAGATTTTCATTAATATCATCACGGCTACAATTTATGTACTTATTATTTTTAATTACTAAACCTAAAAATTTCTCCGTCACATCATAATCAGTTTTCATCAAACAGCGTACAGCAATCCCCCGAAGAACACGATTAATTGGTTCCGTGCTCTTTGAAACCGTGTTGTTCGAGACCACCAAAGATAGACATTTTCTATTACAAGTGTGAAAATAAAAAAATATAAAAAAATTTCAAAGAAATAACGCAACGACATTTGATTTACATACTTACATACTCATTTGTATGTAATCCGTATTTATTTCGATTAAAATAGAATGGAATTGAGCATTCGTTAGCTCTGAAGTCGGTCTATCATAAAAATTTATTGAAAACGTAGATCGTAAATATTTCGTAAACGGTGCATCGTAGCTCAAAAATAACGAAAATTTTGAAGGCTTAAGCGAAGCAAGTTGTGGGTATTCAAAAAATATTGCGACAGTTAAAACCTACTTTTCGTTATTGAAAATTATCGATAACGAACTACTTATCATAAATTGGTTATAATACGGTACTTGACTGTATTCAAAATTTGTTTTAAATGTTGAATAATTTTATGTATTGTTCTTAAATATATTCAATTTTAGTAGTGACAGATAAAAATATACTTTAGTTACTTAAAAATTCGATTTCGAAAATTATAAATTTTTAGCCTTCATTTAAATGGTTAAAAACGCAGTGATATTTGAAAATGACGTCATTTTTTAATAGCAGATCTTATTACTGTAGTTACGGTTTGTCTATGACAAATTGCATCTTCATTGTGACATTTTTACAATTCTAATTGACCAAGAGAAGTTGTTTTTCTTTGTAATTTATTTTGAACTTTTTGGTTTGCAATTAATTTTGCACTCAAAAAAGATTGATGGAAGGAATACATCGTCACTTAATACGTAAAATATCCTTATCAACTTGTTTTAAATATTATGTTAAAAATGCTTTTATTTTTTGCTACAATTTTAAAGTTACGTTTTCTTAAAGTGCATTTAATACTTGTAGGGCTTCATGAAAATCTTACGATGATGATAAATGAAGAAGATAACAAAGTAGAAAGTTGTTAATACCACTAAAACTGAGCATGATGACTGCTGAATATTGTGTACAAATTTGAAACCGTGTTGACAAGTGTTGATATGAATGAACAATTTAAAATTTAAAATTGAACAATGGCTTTTTTGAAGATTTTTAAAAATTTAACAAAAATTAACTAATTTATACGTAAGAACAAAGCATTTAGAATCATTTGTCAATTGCAGTCAAGTACCCTATTGTTTAATTTGAGCTCTGTTAGTCCCTCTGATTTGGTCACCAAAAGAATATTTTTAAAAGAATTACTTTTGGATACTTTTCGTAAACGAAAACTTTTGGTCGTAAATATGTCGTAAACGGTGCGTCGTAGCGAATAAATAATGAAATTTTTGATGGCTTAAGCGAAGCAAGTTGTGGGTATTCCGAACATATTGGGACTGTTTAAATCTACTGTTCGTTATCGAAAATTATCGATGTCGAAAGTAACGATATTTTCAAAATTCAAATATGTAAATTTCTACAGATTTGTTGTCATTTCTATTATAAAATTCTCAAAAATTTTAGTAGTTTTTATTTCCGGCATTTTTTATTTTGTAATGACAGATTTAATTTAGACGATTTTTATTCGTGTAAATCAAAGCCACATGGAACTAATGGAATGGAATATTCGCCTACATTGAAGACCGATGTAACTTTATATCAAATATATAATATATGTGTTTTATTTTTGTTCAGAACAATTACTTACATATCGTCTTGTTTGAAACCGTGTAATTCGGGGGAAGAGTACCCGTGTTCTTCGAATACCGTGTTCTTCGAAAGCTACCTGTACAACATAATAATGCACTTTGTGTTGATGGATAAGCAATGGTGATATTATTATACATTAAGTTAATATTAATCAGATGCCATTTTGATCTGAATAGACTTGACGTAGATAAAGTTTATTGTGGACATACTTGCTCTATAGAGTAATGGACATTTGAATTATCTTGAAAATGTCATATTTTATTAAGTGAAGTAGCCTAAACAATAAGAAACCATTAGAGAATAATGCATGTGCAATATACATGTTGTTAACTAGGGCGGAAAATTAATAACATTTCAAAGCTAATGGCGCAATTAGGAGAAGTGAACTTTTTCATGTAAGAAAGCACAAATAAGCCAGTCCGTTTCTTCGTAATACGACTACGAGACTATACAGATTGTGCAAATTCATACACATATTTTAATCCTCGTAGTCTTTATGAAAATTATGAAATTCAATATGAAAATTTTATTCTTCGTAACACAAGCACGATTGAAGACATGAGTGGATGAAAGTGTTATGAAACATTTTAATAATTTTACAGTAGAAACGTTTGAAAGTTTTTATTCACATATACTTCCCATATACAATAGCACATGTTTGTTATTGAATTTCTACGAAACTTTTGGACCTAATGAAAGTAAATTTTAATATATGATACTTCAGGATAGAATATTTCAAAATCTGGCAAAAATTAATTTTTAAAAATATGTTACATAACACCTTCATCCACCCATGTCTTCAACTATACCATAGTATATTTAAGACTAAACACCATTGATGGTTCTATGGCGCAGTCGACAAAGGTGCGGCTTGAAGACACAGATGTTGCTGCTTTGAATCGTAGGTGTTCAAGTAGCAGTTTAATTTGAAATACGCAGTAAACGTTAAAGGTAAGTATTTAGACGTTATAGCAAAAATTAAATAAATACCTTCGTAAAGATAAGCAAAAATAATGTAGAAACCAAAAGAAGTTTATCTGCAAAGTATGGTAATCGCTAGTATGTTTACCGTTTTATTAGTAGGTATACGTTATAATTTAGTGTATCTATAACAAACATTTAATAAAATATTATTTTGTTTGTGTAATTATACGAATATGGTTGAAATATTTGTTATTTTAACAATTTTTCTAGTCATCAAAATATTTTTTTAGCGATGATAGGTAACTAAAAAATTTATTGATTGCCGTATTTAAGTAACTAAAAAATTTTTAGATTGAAATGACTAAAAATTTTTTTGGTGTAAGAACGGTAATTTCTTTCCTAAAAGTTCAGAATATTTAAATTACTTAAATTTTAATTTTGAGTTGATGTCTGTATACTAGTTACATTAACATTTAAAAATAAATAATAGAAAATTAAAATCAGTACAAGATGCCAAACTTTTAGTTAAAATATAAGAAAATAATTTAAATTTGTTACTTCCTGTTCTTATTATTCTGATAGAACTTCTCACAAGATCTGGTTCGGCTAAATGCGCACCACACTTTTTTTAGGACATTCGTTATTAACATAGTGGTATACATTATGTTGAATGAAAAGAAAATGACATGGCATGGTATATTCTCTTTTATCTGACTTACAATGGACGGTCGGTAACAGCGTACAAAACTGCTTGTTGGAAACTGTCCAAACAATTGCACAACTTCGCCGTTGTATGGAGTTGTCCTTACTGCTAACCAGACGAGCCAAGTCGGTCGACTCCAGAGGGTCGGCTACAGAAAGCAAGCAAACACAAGCACCAAGTAACAGTACAACTCGTTTGTTCATAGAGTTTAGAACTCACAGTTAAAATCACATTTTATACTTTTGACATTCAAAAGCCATAACAAACGTTCGGCTAACAACAGCTCTGTGCCATCTCACGCCAGGTTGATACCCATAAGAACACCAGCTGTAGTGTTATTAGAACTTTCAAATTATGTACATGAGAATATTACAGAGGATAAGTAGTTAGTCATTGACTTGAATCAAAATTCCTTCCTTTTTTCTGTCATCTTAGTGGAAGCATTGTTTACGTAATATATTAGATCATATTTTACGAAAATATTTAATAATTAAATTCTTAACATGCATCTAGTAATCAATTCACTTTAAAAGCACCTACAATAATTTGTAAATCTGTTTTAAACTTGGAAAAATTATTTTCTATACCATGAAAAAATTACTCAAGATTGACTCAACTGCTATATAGACAATACCCGTTGGTATTCGTTCTAGATCAGAATATTCCATAAGAAAATATTATCATTTTTCACATCGAAAACTGACACTGTGAATCTTTAAAGATAACTGTATTAAATAATTTTTGAAATGTAATTCATGTTTCTTTTGGAGTGACCAAAATGTGAATGGAATATTTATGACGAATAAATCAGAAAAAACAGACAGTGTAGCCAATATAAAGGTACAAATCGACATTTGTCGAAAAAAGAGAAACTGCTACATAAACATTTGAGACAGATAACAAAAATAAATTTATTATTTATTAAATTTTTTTTTAGGAGATATTTCTTTTCTTGGACCAACTCAAGTGAGTCGGCCTGGGCTCTCTGTCTGTCTGTCTGTTGGTCGGTTTGTCGAGAACAATAAAAGTCAATTGTAACTATAAAAAAATAAACAATTTGTACAAAACGTGACCATACATTCATTGAATGGGCACTATTTACAACCAACTGAATCCAACCTAACCAATTCAATTGATAGATGGCGTTGTTGCCGGGTACGTACTATAGCGACGTAGGTACATATATTTTTATATTCTTTATTGTTTAAAAAAATGTCATGCACAGTACAAAACCAAATATCATCTTTTCGACAGAACATGGTCAATCAGTGATTCGATTTGATGAATTTTATTTATTTTTGTGAAGGATTGTGGATCAATCAAGCACAGCAGTGAGTATCAAAACTCAGGTTAAGCTGTGTCTTCTATAAACTAATATGAATTTTGAGCGAAATATCTATCTCACGATGGGCAAACCGTGTATTTTTTTTAATAATCGGATTGTTGAATTATAAGTGAATTAAAAAATCGCATGAAATATAATTCAAATTATTTTTTTGTACCTAATAATACGGTTGCGTATGCATAGACAAATGATGTTTCTGTCACTTTCCAATTTTATAAATGTGGATTTTAAGAAATTTATTTCCCGTATTCTTCAAATAATAATCGAAAAATTAACATTATGTTTGGTATTAATAAATAACATTTTCAAAGAGCTGTTCAATGATGTACCACAAGTGAGGTCTTACAATTTAAAAAAATAGGGTTGGGGTGGCTGAAGCCTTAGGGGTTGGTTATAGAGGATTCCCATGTAGGTCATAATGGTTCCCTTCCATGTTATAGAAACGGTTTTGAGAAATTTTAATTATCTTTTACAGTTCCAAAGATATGAGGTCTAGCTTGTTTTTAAATTTACACCCCGTATAGGGTTACATATATACGCAACTTGCCACATACACCCAAAAAAATCGTACCAGTTTAGAAAAATATCAACCATAATTCATTCATACTGTATTCATAATAGACACACAGTTTCTTCCATACTGCATTAATTTATTTGAATTATACATAATTCGAATTATTTCGATAATCGGATGTTACCAATAACAAAAAAAATCCCTGTCGCAGCATCCTGCATAACATAGCGAATTTCTGTTTACAAAAATTAGTTTTTCTCGGAGACTAGTTGATATAGAATAATAGTTTAAGGACCTTTTTTGTGTGATATTTTCTCCTTGTTTCAATGGTGTAAAAAAATTTCGCAAAAATTTTTGAATAAGGGGAAATTTTGGCAAAAAACGAATTTTTTTTTGATAATTGCCAAAAAAGCCATGTTTCGGGCATTTGACGTGTCTGGTTAACGAACTTATCCAACAGTTTGGGAATTCTAATATTTTGACCAAATTTCGTAAAAGTAAGACGTTTCATTCGAGAGTTACCGTGCGGACATACACATAATATGTATACCCTGTTTCAAATACTATTGATCATGAGTCATCGTTAAAAAATTAAATATTTCTTATATTCGAAACAAATCAATCATCTATTCTCTTCTAAAAACAACTGCAAATTTAAAATTTACGTAAATGCAATAATGAAAGAAATAAAGCCAAGAAACCGGAAATTATATAAACTCATAACTGATGAAGCATGGTTAAATTTAAGTGAAATGGACCATAATTATACATATACATACATAAATTTTAGTGAATGTTATTTTCGATTTATGGGGACCTCAAAACAAATTTCTGCCATTGTCTCTGGCTCAAGTCGCGACATGGCCGTGGCTCTAATAGCTGAATTCCATTCTGGAAATTCGCTAAAATGAGTTATCGATTATGTTTGGTTTGAATTATCCCACCACTAGCAATAACGTCTGTCTACAATGGAAATGAATGAAATTTAATTTACATTTACTTCAACAACATATAATTTGGAGCAGACAGAGAGAAATTTTGATCAGAATTTGAACAATGATAGAATATTAAATTTGGACAAATAGGAGTTGGAGAGAGATTGGATAAATAATTGTCTAATTCAGAATGTTCTGTTACACGGCAACTGTGTCGAGGAAAATAGTTATCTTTATTGACCAAACGAGCAATCTTTGTGGGCTATAACTGTCTGGTTGGCAAGGAAAATTACGAACATATCAAGGAGAACATCATGGAAGCATTTCTAAGTTCACTGAGTGGTAACATTGTCATAGATCATAACTTTCTGATAATTCTAAATTTTTGAAATTTGTTTTTTACCATTTTTCAGTATTTTTTTGGTAACGTAATTCTGCAGATGAAACCATTTTTCGAGACCGGTAGTAGAAAATAGCAACCTCAAAATAGCAAATTATGTAGGTATTCACAGGGCTGGGAACTATTTAAAATGATTTCATTTTAAATGTGTATTTAAAATACAAAATGGCATTTTGCATTTTCTGTTTTAAATAAGTTCGGTCAAACCATTTTCCATTTTGTATTTAAAATGGAAATTTAAATCCATTTTACATTTAAAATGAAAATGCATGTATACTCAAATTTATGTGTATACAATATTAATTATTATAGAACTTGAATTGAACGACTTAAAGTCTAACAAATTGTAAGCTAAATATAAGTTGATTTAATTGACTCAAATTTTTTATAACTCGAGTTGCAATGTCACTTAAGTTAAATTTGTTACTAGGATTGCAGTTCTCTTAAGTCAAACTTTTCTGACTCAAGTTGTGTACTACTATTTTTAAGACACGTCGATAAGAAATATTTTTGTATTTCTAGTAAATGATTTTTATAATTTTATTTAGAAGTTGCAGTCGTAGCGCAGTCAACGCTTGAATATGTCAAGGCCGAATTAAATTTTACAATATTTTTAAGTAATAATATTTGAAGAGTTAAGTTTCGTTTTCATATCATGAAAACTTTTTTTTTTTAATTAATATAAATAATAACAAAAAATTTATAGAATAAATTTAAAGTAAAAAAATGCATTTTGCATTTTATAATACATTTTAAATAACTATTTTCCATTTTTAATTTTAAATATGTTCAGCAAAACCATTTTCCATTTTGTATTTTAAATGCATTTTTGGAAACCATTTTCCATTTTCTATTTTAAATGATTTCTATGAACCATTTTCCCCAGCCCTGGGTATTCATTTATTTATATATTTACTTTTTAATTTTGTCTCGATAAATTAATTTTCACAAATAATCCTGCGTGTTTGAAATCAAGTCGAACAAAAAAATAGCAAGTTGAATAATTTTTGTGTCTTCACTGGCGTATAAAAATGGTTTATGAATGAAAACACTGAATTTGTCCGATGAAGAATCCTACCTAAAACAGCACAATAAATATACTTTACCTACCCTTTACCTTACGCGTAACGGTTTATCTATTAATTGTATAATGGTTAGTGGTTTAAGAATACACTTGCATGAGGGGACGCCGGCGAAATTGTGGCAGTATATATTATGATATAGAGCGTGTACAGCGTCACGGCGTGTAATTGATTAGACAGCTTCAAAAACCATATATTGGAAAAACAATAAAAAATTACACAATATTTCTTTTTTTCTTTATTACCTATATATTCTTTCGTTGAATTAGAAAAATGAAAAATACAGTAGTGCATCATAGTTTTTTTAACGGAATTCTATTTCTTATATCCAGGGAATAAATACCACCTAAATTATTTCAAAAAAGAGGAAATGAATTCCATACTAAAGTAACGAATTAATTTTTAACCTGTGACTACTGTGCTGAAAACAGTGAGACTCAGGTTTTACAGAAACATAATTTATTTCCTCCTAAACATTTTTTTATAAGCAAAGCCGATAAGAAAACGGGGCAACCTGCACTGTAGCCCAGGAATCCGGGTTGTAAGGGGAGCCAGACCCAACCCATCAGGATACTTTTTACTTAATTTTTGTTCTAATAAAATGGATAGTTTGTCCCTGAGGATAATGACTTCTCTCCGCGGTCCTGTCTATGGAATTAATGGCCACCGTAGCTATTCTGCCCCTCTAGTAGTTTTCTTAAATACCTTGCTGGAAAATAAAATAAAAAGAAGGAAGTATATACAAACAATAAAGTAATTATTTTAAGTGAAATTTTATTAAAGTCTCTAAATCAATTTTCTATTTTATTTTCTCTGACTAGTATAGTAAATTCGATAAATTTAATTCAATAAGAAAACAATCACCAATTACTTACTTTCCGGAATAAGTATACCTGTTGCAGCGATATTGTCAAAACCGTTTTATTATAATAACTCTAGTCAAATTATAAAAAAACGAAATATTGTCAATTCATTATGTTTCTTACAATACATCTAGCAAATTTCAATGTAATTATAATTTCGTTAGACACATCTAGAAAAATTGTTAAGTATAATGCTTTTTGACAATATAACTAAATCAGGGTACAGGAAAATATTGTGAAAATAAACATTATATGGATACGAAACTAATATTGTCAAAACTATTGAACCAATTTCAATAAAATTTAGATATTTATATGCTTTGGACTAACCGACAAGAAATTTTTATCTCGATTAAAGGTTCCCGTACGATGTGGATACTAAAATAATAATAAATAGTGTCTTAACTATACCTACTAAACACATTTCAATAAGTTGGGATACTTATATGGTTTAGATTTAGAATAATCAATAGGATAATTTATATCCTGGTTGAAGTTTCCTGCGGGATATGAATATCAAAACTACAAAACCGATTTCAATCAAATTTGATATGGATACTCTTATGCTTTGGAAAAACAGAAAGGGAAACTTTTACCCCGATTAAAGGTTCCCAAGGGAAACAAATTACTTAGTCAGATCAAAATTAGTGAAACGATTTCAGTTAGTTTTATTATGGATACTTATATACTATGGAACAACATACCTACAGGATAATTTTCATCCGGATTAAGGGTTCCCACGGGAAACAAAACTATTAAAAAAATTATTTAATCATGTCAGAACTATTTAACATATTTTAATTAAATTTAATTTGGATATTTATATATTTCGAATAACTGATGGGATAATTTATATCCCGATTGAAGTTTCGTAAGGGATAGGAATATGAAACTAATTAATGTCAAAACTACTGAGTCGGTTGCAATCAAATTTGATATGAAAATGTATAAGTTTATATACGAAATCAGACTGTAATCGTTCAATAATTTTGACCTGACTGACTAGTTCATTTTGTATCCCTCGCGAGCCTTTAATCGGGATACAAATTTTCCTTTCTGTTATTCCAAAGCATTAAAGTGCCCCTTACTAAATTTGATTGAAATCGATTTTTACACTAATTAGTTTGGTATTAATATCCCGCAGGAACCTTCAACCAATACGTAAATTATCCTATCAGTTATTTTAAGCCATATAGTTCTAGTAAATTTTACTGAGATCGATTTAGTAGTTTTAATACAAATTAATTTGTTATTCACTTCACAATTTCTCTAAAAGTGCCTGGGCAAAATTATAATACCATTGAATTTTACTAGTTGAATTGTAAGGAACATCATTCGTTGACAATAATTCGTTTTTTTACAATTTGACTAGAGTTATTATAATAAAAGGATTTTGATAATATAGCTGCAACATACACACAAAATAAGACCGACCATGTTGACTTGAGAAATTATAATATAATCATTGATTTGAGAAATTATAGTATAATCATCTAAAATTATTTGGTGATATTCATAAAGTGCGCATCTTATTATGCTTATGCTCAACTCAATTAAGCTTTTAGTTTTTGAATGAAATATTAACAATGAAATTACTTTAATGTTTAAGAAATGATTCAATATAAAAAGGATAACAAAAGACTAATAAATTATTCAAAAATGGACAATTTATTTTTTATTGCTCAGATATGTGAGCATCCTAAAGTGTTATAATGCATATGACTCAATATGTTTTAAAAATACGTAATTCACCAACTTGAATACAAGAGTTCTATCATTAAGTTCTTGTACTAGTTTTACATTCATGTGTCTACATTCGAGGAGAGAAGAATCAGCTGAATTTAGTTTTCAGTTTTCGTTGTGGACTGACACAAACTAGACATACAGACAGACATACATACAAGTAAACGTATGTATGTACAAATATCAACTGAGAATGACAAATATAAACAAGCGATAAAGTTTTTGAATGAATGGCCAAATGGCGACGAAGAACGTAACAGACTGCGAACAGTCGGGGTACCGAAGGAACGAGGGACGTATACGGAGAACCTCAACCATTCTCTTTACTTATTTAACTCTCTATTCACACACATTCATGGAATTGGAAGAAAGGTCATTTATCTATTATACAAATGAATAAACTATTATAGGGAATTGTGAAAACCTGTTTCTTCTTCGTTTTCGTCTACTTCTCGATATTCATGGTGGTTGTTCTATTACTATTTGGTACATCTGTCAACATAAGATTTAATAATAGAAAGTTTGTTTTCTGTGGAAACGAAAATTAATTTCATTCAGAACTATTAATTAAAAATTCTGTAAATTTTCATATTAATATTAAATTAATTTGTAAGATTTTTCTTATTAAGTCATTCATTTAATTCTTTTTTCAATATATATATATATATATATATATATATATATATATATATATATATATATATATATATATATATATATATATGTAGATAGATATCGAGAAGCCCGAGCCTCGTTTGATGGAAATTTAGTCTATATTGAATTTGTTGAAAACAGAAGATTTTAACAGGACCCTAGGACGGCTGTGCGCAATACCGCTCCTGCACTTTCTAGAGAACAGTTACTATTCTATACGGTAAATAAGTAATTCCATACTAGTCGGAGATAAAAATATTAGTATTGGTGGTATATATAAATGTTTTTTTAAAGGTAGTATGAAGGTAGCTCTTTTTTAAAGTAGTCTTTTTACAGTGTAGGTAACCTATTCATTATCATCATATGCGAGAAACAGTAGCGGTTTTCATAAATATTTCAGAAAAGATGATGGAAGGGCTCTACAATGAGAGAATTCCTTATCTACCATGCTTTTATATTTAATAAATTTTATAATCATTCTGTTTAATGTAAAGTTGAATGGTATTTAGTGGTATACAATTTTTAAACAATGATATAAATTAAATGAATTATCGAAATGGTGATTATTTGTTTTGTATACGGTACAATGTGAAATATTTCGATTAAATAAATCTGGTTGAACATAAATTACACATATAAAACATGACGGCCGATCGGTCAGGCCTACCGAATACCGGGCGGGCCCGGGCGAAATGTTTGGTGTGAAAAGTTCAAATATAAAATTGCCTCAAAATAACAATTGAACCGGTACAATGAATGTTGTATAGTTAATTTTCCCCCACATTATTAATGCCCTTTTTGTACTCAAATTATACACATATGAAATTTTGAGGTTTACAGTAATACAAATATTTAACGCAATATGTGCAATAAATAAAATGCCACCTATTATATTGGCGGTGGGTCGCGGCTAATAATAACAACTAATCAGAAATGGTATGAAACCAATAAATATTTGTTAACGATCGTTTTGGTTAGGCGTTGTTGATTTGACAAAATTTTGAATATTTTGTTGATGAGGTAATAATTTTTATTGTCAATGCTTGCTAAAAAAGAACAACATTGATCAAGTATAATAAATAATTATCACGGAAACAAGAGACAAATTAAAACCATTGAGATGCACCATTTTTTAGGTAATAAATGATAAATTTCTAGTTTTGTTCTTTAAGATGTCAAAACTTTTTTAAATAAAAATAATGAAACATTACAATTTATTATAACAGCATGAACCTCTCATGGCTACCTTTTAAAGGTGCAACTATAGTGTAAATAATTCTACTTTTACCACTTTCTTTGTAAAAATAACAAACCTAACTTATTGTTAGTCTAGTAAACATATTCCGGTAGCTAAATACTAACTAGTGATATGGAGACAAGGAGCTGTTAGTCGATTAACCGCCTAAAGTTACTTTTCAGACAAAATTCGTCATTAGTCGAAAATATCGAGTATGGAGTAGTCGACTAATCGACGAATTTTTTAGTCGAATTCATGAGTAGGATAACCGACGTAACTCTTCCAAAAACGACGTTTGGTTTGGAATTTAATTGATGATATCAACGTTGTTTTTTTTTAATCGTATAAAAGTGAAAAATTATACAAATTCTTAGATAATTTTTTTCGATTTCAAAGTTATTCAGGGGAGGTTTACTGGAGAGTCCTTAAAAATTATGTATTTTTCTAGAATTTTTTTCTCAAGAACGGAAGTAAATATCAATTTCAAATTTTATGTACATATTTATTAAGTATTAAACTACACAAAAAAAGGAAAAATATCAAAAATTGTGTCCATTTTATAGATAGTGCAGTGTGACGATCCGAAAATCCAATGCCTTGTTGGTAGACATCCTAGCGCCGGTAATAAACCATCGAAATCCAAAAAAGATTTATAAAATATATGAAGAGTAGGTACCGGCACCTCTACCTACAATATCAATAAATTGCTGAAAGAAAAAAAATTGGCGGATGTTTGAACTTTTGGTTACGATTTTTGTCTTATTTTTCGCTCTTTAAAGTAAATTTAAAAATAAAAAAAATAAAATATTGAAAGTGTACCGAACTTAGATAGAGGTACCGAAGAATTGAATTATCTTTAAAATAAAAAATTAAAAAAAAGGATCTATCGAATAGTTTTTGAGTTATCGTGTCCACCAGTTCCAAAAATGTAGTTCCGGGATATTATAATATATATATTCAAAAAACGTAGTTCACGCAATAATGAGTATTAAATAAAAAAATTTTGAAAATACGTTTCTTTATATATATATATATATATATATATATATATATATATATATATATATATATATATATATATATATAAAGAAACGTATTTTCAAAATTTTTTTATTTAATACTCATTATTGCGTGAACTACGTTTTTTGAATTTTTTTTTATAGAAAGCTGGATTCGGTTAATGTGCAAGAATCTTGTTTTTAAATTATTTTCAGTAAAATCACTGGGAACATATTCTACACATAATTTGCTATCAATTTCGGCAAAAAAAAATCGATTCTTTTATTAAATCTCAAGTAAACCTTCCCTTAAATTACTTTCAGCAAAATCACTTTGGGAACATATTCTACACATAATTAGCTACCAATTTCTGAAAAAAAAATCGATTTTTTTAACGACTCTCAAGTAAACCTCCCCTTAAATTAGTCGTTTTTAGTCAATTAAAAAAAAAATTAATCATTTTAGTCATTTAATCGAGGGTAAAATAGTCGACTAAAAAATGACTAAATGTAAATTAAATTAGTCGAATAAATCGACTAATCGATTAATTATTCGACCTCACTAATACTTACCATAATTTCCAAAAATAAAGCGTAAATCCACTTTCTCAAGATACGACTTTAAGTGGTCTTAAATTCAAATTAATTTTACGAATTTTAGTTTAAAAAGGTTATCAGACAATATTTTGTTGTTCTCGCAGTAGGTAATAATTAAATCTTTATTACAAATTTAGATACTAATTGATTTTCCGGTGAAAATTCCACCGTAAACATGTAACTAATTAAATTTCAAATTAATTTTCGTGCAGAGCATTCTATAGGAATTCGTTCTTTAAACATTTAGCTGTAGCACTTTTTGTTCGAATATGAAATTTATTCTGCTAGTTCTGTTCGCTGACTGTTAAGTTATGTGGATAACTCAAGATATAATTTTCTAAAGGTAGTTTTTAATGATAATTCAAAGAGGTTTTTCGATACTCCTAACCTTAATTACAATGTGAAAAATAAGCGAAAGTACAACAATGTGACATTTTTTCTAAGAAAATACGCTGTTTAAAACTTCCAACAAACTTAGGATTGAGTTTTCTTGTGTATTATATTTTAATATTTCTTCTCTAGTTAAAGATTATCATGTACTTGGGGACTTACTTGTTACTATATATTTCAATTAAAAAAAAAAAAAATAGAATTTTGAAAGTGTATTCTAGAAGACTTATAATGTTAATTAATAATAACAGGACTTCAGGCCCATTTTTAGAATTTTGTCTAATACAGACGCAATTTACACCATTTTTTTTTTTTATAAGATCATTGGTCTACAGAATTTAACAATGTAAGATAATAATTTAAATGCCTACCATTAATACCGTTCATAACAACTGAAAGACTGATGTAAAACTAAAATTTATAAAAATATTTTATCCATAAGAAATTCAATTAAATTTTATTACCCACGTTAAAAGTATACAGTAACTTTTAATTGTTTTAATAATTATTTGTTTTCATTAATGATTATAAATATTTTATAAAAAATGAAATTAGAGATAAACAAAAAATTAATTGGAATAATATTTTTATTAAAAATTATAAAATAACAATGATATTTAAATTTATCGATGATAGGAGATGTTATATTGATTTTAACTGTAAACAACGTGTTATAAGGTTTAAAATAATTTAGAAGGTTTGGCATCTCAAAATTTGCACGTAATAAAACCATTAAAAAATTTTTTTTTTGAAATATATAAATACATCAGTCTATAGACACAAAGATAAAGTGTCAGAAAAGATGTCAGTTAAATAAAAAAAATTGCTGATAAGTAAATGAAAAATCAATAGTTTAGCCTGTTTATTTTTATATATTTGAGTATAATTTTCCTTACTGCGGTGGACTACCAGGGTAAAAATTATAAAAATTTATTTCGGAGCAACTGTACCCAATACATCGAAGACATCATCTTGAACCGTTCGGCGCAGAATCGAGTACAAATAACAAAGAATATCGTTAGAAGGTAAGTGTATAATTTTTATTTATCATTTTCGCTCACTTTCTTTAAGAAAATCAAAATGAAATTTCAACAATAAACTTGCTTTAATGCATTTTTTATTATTATTATTGTTAAGTAAATTGTTAAGTTCAGTTTGTCTGAGTTTCATTATATAACTACACGAATTCACATTGAATTTAATAACAACTCTCAATATTCAATTTTACTTGTCTCTATGAAAATTTCTAGATCATTCTAAATCACTCCAATACAACTAATGACAGTATTAATTTCACTAAATGAAATGTTCATCCATCATAATACATGATCTAATGCCCAATTAGGTTAATGTATGAATTAAAATTTAACCATGATTAATATTTTCGTCCACAAACTAATCAATAATAGTATCAAATGCAGTTTTTTTTTTTAAGAAATTCATGGTGGACAGCGTGACAATTTTCAGACAGCAGCGAGAAGGTAAACTTTCCTTCATCGTTTAGATTAGTTTTGCTAAAGCAGTACACAAGATTGGCACCAGTTTCAAAAAAAAAAGGAAATTGGAAGTCGATGGAAAAATCTACCTTAATTTATGAAAAATATACTTATTAATCAATTTCAAAAATATCTTATACCGCCCTAGATAATCTGAATGAGATAGCTGCAGATAAAATTTCAAGCCAATCGGATGAAAAATACTGGAGTTATCTTGCCACCGTTTTAGAAAGCGTTGTTTTGTAAAGTTTCCACACGGGATTTATGTTTTCACTTTTGAGTTATCTGTGGAAATATAGCAAAAGTAACGAAATAAGGTACTAGAATTAAGTAATGACAAACGTTACTGATCAAGCTGAGAGATTCCAAAATGTTATATACAGCGGGGCGGCGTTTTTAAACGTTTTCAACTGCTCGAAATCGTTTCAGAAATTGGTTTCAAAACGAATTTTAAAATGTCTCCACAGAACATTATTAACATATTTATATCATTTGAGCCAAAATAGACAAGTAATGCTTTAACTAATATAATTAAAATTAAATTGACAAAAAAATCCCAGACAAATAAAAAAGAATGTACGTTATAAATTTCTTATACTAACAATAAGTAATTACATTACCAACTTGTGATATCTCGTATTTTGCCACTTAAAATGACACCGTCAAGGTTACTTGGTTAGAACCTTTGTTGGCGTCGTTAAGGATACGTACCTTCATGTAATATACTAAATATATAGTGAGCTGTAGCTGTAAGTTTATATTACAAAATAAGGTACTGTGCTTACGAGTAAATGAGTAAATTTATGCTTATATACACATACGTACATACATACATACATATCAAAAGCTTTCAATTATACATTAATAAAATATGACGAGCTTTCGGATAAAGCAAACATTTGTACATTTTTAATGAAGGCCGTTTCTCGGTGTAAGATCCTTATTGTGTATATGTATGTGCAGGAAGTTTAAGTTTAGATGTAGATACACCAGCAACATAATTTTCATTTTCTGGAAGGAATGGTCCAGAACAAACCAGACATTATGCAATAACATAACGTTGAACGACCAAATTATATATCTGATTGTGACAACCCTTTCGATTATATAAACTAGGATAAAAATAGTATTATTGAAAAATAGATATATCAAACTAATCCTTAATCCTTAGAAGTGGGTGAGAAAAAGTAAATACAAAAGAAATTTAAAAAAATTAAGAACTATAAAATTTTGTTTCTTTATTGGCAAAAATTGATACTGTTAAAATTACTCAATTATTAGCGAATGTCCGGAAGAAAAGTTCACCTGTTACAATAGGCCTGTGGCTTACTAATTGATGATATTGATGATGGTTCAAAAACGAAGAAAATGAATTCTACATTTCGCCCAAAAATGTGTGAATACATCTATATGTTTGGTGATACATTAGCTCAGGACTCTCGAAAGCAATGACAAGCCCTGGAAACCAAAAAAAAAAAGAACAAAAACACTGTACCGCTTTGTATTTTTGCACGGGCTCTTCCCAGTTTTAGCCTCCTTTTCGGCCCTGGGCCCCCGGTTACGGCACCAATCCCCTTTTTGCCGACCCTGCATCAGACACTACAATAATGGTTTTTTTAATAGTTAATACGATAAAAAATTGATTTTGTATCTTTATTCTGTTTCAATGAATGTCCGTACAAAATGTAATTTCAGTATCAGTTTTTAGTTATGGATACATTTGTGACATACTGTATCAAAGTAATGAAACTATAACGTTGTACATTACGATATTATTATCAAGACCGGAAGGCATTAAAGCATAACATGATTTTCGGTACAAAAACATATTTATCGTCGTCATAGTTCAGAAAAGACTTTTAGTATCAAATTTGAATATTAGAGTAGAATGACTTTTCTGTTATTCACTGACTAGAAATATTTTCAAGGAAATTGAATTATTGTTTGAAATTGTTCGAAAATTGGTATTTACAAACTATGTATACTAAAATAATATGTTTAGATATATGCGTATACTATAGTAAGTTTCATCAATATGTATTGATGTCCTTTTTAAAATTCTCTACATTTTGTCGTATGCATACTTTTGTGTACGAAGTGTCTTCGTGTATCATGGCCTACTATGATATTCCTATCCTATGTATTTTTCGACGTTAAATCCGAACTTGAGGTTAAAAACATTTTTGTACCCCTTAAATTTTTTGTCAAAAATATCCCTTAAATAGGTGTATTGTTATGAATATCAGTGTCAGTATAGAAAAGGTTATATGAATGGGCACTTTGCAACTCCTGAGCTTTTATATTATTTCCAAGGACTTACATACCAAAGGTAGGTATATCTTCCCTAAGGCGTTGATGCGCTCTCTACACCTCTTCTATAGGGGAGACTGGGGTAAAGTGGCCAGTAGAGGTAAAGTCGCCATTGGCCTTTACTCACCGGAAACTACTCCAATCTTGTGGCGAAGTTGAATACTAGCTTGTTGACAAGCCATTAGTATTATATTAAAACGTCAATGATCAGTTCCCTAAATTGTATGAATTATAACGAATTTTCTGAATTTTCGAGTGTTGATGTAAAGTACGTTTTAAATTATATTCTCATTATTTTTTTATTAATATATGAATAGAATTTTTTAATTGGGGTAGCTAAAAACTAATTACTGTCTAATTACCTTTAAAATAATATAGTTGCCGATGAATCAGAAAATTCTTTCTTGAAATTAGTTGTGGTTTCCCGAAATGGCGTCTAACAGCGTAAAGTGGCCAGGCTTTTAATGGGGCAAAGTGGTCAGTGTCTCCAATTGCTGCGCAAGTTGAATTCTTAGAATATTTTAATATATTATATTAAATTCAGAACTTTTATTTAGTTCTTTATATTTTATAAACCAAAGAATTGCCTGAAATTAGTTTCTAAGGTTCCTAGAAAAAATATAAAAAAGGAACCCTTGTGATGAGACGTCAATGTCCATCCATCCGTCCGTTGATATATAATAATTAATGATACAAACATAGTTTGATTTTGTATATAAACAAGTTTATTACTTCAAGAATTCTTTTTGGGTTAAAATGGGTACCCCTGGCCACTTTACCCAATATAGTAGGGTAAAGTGGTCACTTTGCATATGTTGTGAGAAACAAAAACTGTAAAAATACCTTTCAAGATATTGTTGATATATTGATGGTTTTTTGTTCTGCACTAAAGCAACTATATGCTAAATACTTACTAATCTGTGTTTCTTTTCAAATAAATAAACTAAACAACATTTTGTCTTAGAGTGGTCACTTTACCCCAGTCTCACCTATCCTTCCGGACATAGATTTACGTCATGAAAGTTTCTAGCTTACAAATTCTTGCGAATTCAAGAGAGGTATGGTGGAGGGTTAATACAGCCAAAAAAGCAACCTACTAGAAGGTGAAAACTACCTTCTGTTGGATGGTCGCGGAGAAAGATGTGCGAGAGCAGATTTTTCTTGCTGTAACTGCTCAATGGTCGCCATGTACTGAGCAGAACGGCTTTTCTTTTTTTCGTACTCATTTCTTGGCCACTAATGTGATGAACATTTCGTAAGATGTTGAAGGATTTTAGTTTAAATTATCCAGATTTCTTATCCCGATTAATTTCATTATTAAATTACTAAATTTCTAGTGCAGGGATTAAGTATGTACAATAAATAACATTACCCCTCCCCCCCACAAAAAAGGAAAAACCATTTTTGACTAAATTATTCAAGATTTTTCGTACAAATCATTAATGTTATAGGGGAAAAAAACATACTCTGAAAGAAAAATAAGTGAATTTTTTTTTTAAAAGAAACACTTAATGAGAGGACTTCGTGAAACTTAATGAGAAACGCAAACACATTTAGAAAATTTAATTTGAAAGAAACGAAAAAATCTCTTCATAAATTTTTTGTATGCTTTTACACAATTTCTCCTAAGTAAAAGTTGGTGTCCAATTTAATGACTGACAAAAGGCGTATATGTATAGATTTAAAACCGTATAGGTAAGTGGAGTAAATAAAATTAAACATTTATACTAGAATTATAATTACAAATAGTTAGCTGAAAGTTACTGTAGGATTTTATCAATAATTCTACAAACTGGAACAAAAGAAAAAAACTATAAAAAAAAAATATGTTACAAAAACGCGTAATGTTACTTAAGTGTAATAAATATAGGTATATTATAAGCATAAAATAAAATCATAATTTTACATAGTTGAATGAGAAATACTCTAGTTCGAATTTTTATTTTGTTTAATTTTTTGTTTATGTATAATTATGTCTTTATTAGTGCAATATAAAACCAAAATAAAATAAATCAGACAATAAAAAAAAAAAAATTAAAAATATCTGCAAAAAAGGAGTTGAATGAAATTTAGCTTTAAGTCTCTTGCTAGACCAAATGGGGCTATTGTCACCGGATGCTAAAATAATCCTATGAAAAATATTAAAAGGAATTTTCAGAATAAAATTATTTTTACTTGGCTTAAATTTTTAATGTTTTAATTTAAGTAACAATAGCAAAATTAGAACGCAACAACTTTTATTCACCAGTTCATTTATATTCGGTACCTACCAACAGATAAAACAGATAAATATCAAAATTAAATGTAAGTAGTAATGAACGAGACAAAAAATCTTTTCTAATTTGGACGAAACAGATGGCGTTTTGTTGTTTCTACAGTTTAACAATTATGTACACCCCGTCTACAAGTGTTGGATAGCGTAGGTTGAAAAACACAAGTACAATTTTAATGTTGATTAATCACTTATGATTTAAACACCCATTTTATTTTTAAGCTGTTTGGTAAATACGTATTGTTACTAATGAGTTATATCTAGCCGACAATTTTAAAATGATAAAAACCACAGAGTGTGAAAACCATTAAAGAATAATTTTCCCTCGTACAATATTGAATGCTGTTAGCATTTTAGTAGAAATTTTTTTTATACTGCTTGTTATCAAAATACTAATTTCGGACCACGAAGCTAAAGTTGTTTGGGTGTTAGGATACGAAGACTCTGATAGAAATGAAAACGCTGTTAATTTGATCAAATTACAGCAAGATCCATAAACACACGAGCGCACCAGGGAATCTTGTACGATTTTCTATTTTGGAATTTTGTCTAAACAGGCAAACTAAACTAATAGCCTAAGAGATATATCAAGTTAACACCCTGAAAAACTGTTAATAGAATAATTGTCGCAGAAACTTGCTAGTAATTGAAAACATCAAGAAGGGAAAAACGTAGGTTTGCAGTGAGTGCTTTAATTTGAGATGTCTTGAGTCTCGATCACAATGTCCCGAGACACGAAGCAATTAAATTTCTACATCGCTTCTACACGTTTCTACATCTAAACCCTACTCTTTAGTAAAAAAGAATATTACAAAAAGTTCGGCTTAATCAAAAATATGAGATTTTCCGAACTTCAGCCATGAAGTTTTGTAAAAAATTTTCAATATTAATTTCAATTATGGGTTTAACCCTTACGCTTATTTTAGATTTGTTAAAAACAATGTAATTATTTTGAATATTTTTAGATGTGGTGTTTCTAATAGCAATAGTGAACCTACCGAGTTGGTTATCTTATCATAAATTAATTAATCATTTCCTACAATAATCAATTTGCATTATAATATTCATTCTAAGCCATTCAACCATAATATTCTAATACATTAATCAATAGTAATTAATTTCTATACTGCAGAGTTTTCGTTCATTTCTAATACCCGGAAAATATTATTTAATTATTTATTTGATGCAAATTGATTGAAAGAAGATTTCGGTTTTTGGTGTCAAAATTTTGAAGACAATTTTTCGTGTTGCTTTTCCTTGAAAACAAGAGATAATTTTCTGTATAAATTGAATTCTAAATATTTATCTTACACGGCCAAAATAGCCTTTTAATAAAAATGAGAATTTTTTTAAAATTCTCAAACGTACGCCTAAAGTTTTTTTCGAAAACAAAAAATATGATAAAAATTGGAAATGAAATAAAAAAAAACGAATATTAAAATAACAGAAGTGAAGAGACTGATATAAAAGAAAAAAGGCCTTTCAGTAAAAATAATACTTTTCTTTCAAGTAAAATGGATAAATATGTACACACATAAAAAAACGTATTACCAGGTGTTGAAATGAAAAAAAGTATATACTTACTTTAAGAATGAAGAACTCAAATGAGAACCTTTTCCAAGTTCTTCACATGTGTGTACAAATATTACTATTATTATTGCGAGTAGGAGAAGGTCGCCCAAAGCGGGTAAGCTAAGATTAAACGCCCAAGAAGTGACTTTTGACCTCGATAAGCAGATCTTTTTTACATTATCAGATAGAATAGTTATCGAACTTTAAAATGAAACTTCGCTTAAGAAATGTTTATACGACATTTATTTTTAATAAAGAAAATACAAAACCAAAAAGATTACAAATAAAAAGGTTTGTGAATAGTCACAGAATATTTATCGTCCAAATTTTTAACAAAACCAACAAAAAATTTGATGAATCTTAACTAGGATATGAAACGATACAAGCGTTCAAGTGCAACTGATTGACATTGGTTGATATTCGGTTTATCTCGGTATACACACGACCTGATAAAAACATTCGATACAACGATATACAAGCGCTTGCCCGCTTTAAGAGGGGTACCCGCTTTGGGCGACCTTCCCCTAGATACTAAATTTGAACATAATAATGTGATTTTACAGTTTAACTTTTTAGTCGAATTATCATTGAAAAATTAGACTATTATGCTGGGCGTCCACTATATAGGTCGGAAACGCGGCGCGGCGCAGTTTTTACATCAATAAGATCTCCCGGGCGGTACCGCGCCGCTCTATCATTTCTAGTGGACGAACTTGCATTTATTCAGATGTATTTATCTCCGAGAGCGGAACTGCGCCGCACCGCGTTTCCGATCTAGTGGACACTCAGCATTATACTGTATCCGACAACAACGGATAGAAACGAGAGTGGAAGCACTATAATTATTTATGAAAAGACAATGAACATTATAATTAAACTAAACTAAAATTATCTAGAGAAAAATATCACAGAATCTTACCATACTTAAGGACGTTCGTGCGTCAAACCTAATAGTAGATAAGAATTTTAATTTTAGAGAATTGACAAGTTCAATTACATAGTTATCTTCTCTCAAATTTTTAACACAGAGCCATTGAAATAACATTCTAAACAGCATTTTTTCATTTTAAAAATTATAGTAAGTATATTATAAGAGTAGATACCATAATGAAAAATGTTGAAAAATTTCTTTGAAATATGCAATTTATATAACTGCACAAAAAACATCGTGTTGACGAACGTTAAAATGAAATATTAATTATTGAAATTAATATTCGGGTAGATTTTGATGTGTACACGACATAAAAGGTCACATCAGACTACTAAATTTCAATCAACAACTGTGTATGCATTGATGTCAGAGATCAATATATAGGTGGTACGTATGGCAATCACCCATATACACGACCAATACGACACATCATATGATACATGAACAAATACAAGCTCTGTATGCATAACATACAGGTATAGTGTTTTGTGGTAGCTACATAACATTATTCTGTAGTGTTTTGTGGACGCGCTCGAACGTCTTTAAAGAAAATAATAGCTTAAAGTTCTATACGGTGAAAATTACCACTAGGACGGTCATAATCTATAATGACAAAACGTTCCACTGGTACACTATTTTGATAACTACAATGCAATAATTAAATATTTGCTAAACACATTAATACATTAAACAACATTAGACTTGGCGACATTAGAAAAATATTAGTAAAGGATGCTTCTTTATATCAAATCTATTTGGTGTGAGCACCTGTACCTACTTGTCGGCTGTATTATTGACAGTTTCTGGTAGGTATGGCAAGAAAAATATATAAATATAGACAAAAAATATGTACAATAATATTTGAACCTCGTGCTGGCCTTTTGCAAGCGGTACAATCTTGGAAAAATCGCGTTTTCAGAAATGTTCTTTAACTAGTGCCAGTTACGATGAGTCGTTTGTCGTCGTACAATGACACTTATGTCTACAATTTTTGGGAAATGACTGGTATATTTTATGATCTACCCATATTGTATGGCAAGTAAATACGATATTTTTACTGATTTACAATTCAATAGGAGAAAATAAAGATACAGTGAGAACCGTAAGTAGAACAGTGTGTAGTGCCAAGCCGATTAGAGTAGAACAGTGAAGTAAGTCGTGGTAGGTAGGTACTACAACAAATTTCTTCTGAACGAAACACGACCATAAATCATTTTTCATATTTCACTGACTTCATTTTGTTGCTAAATTCACTCTTGAGAATTTTGCGTCGGCTGCCAGTTTTATTATTCGCATATAAACGTACCAAGTATATTTCCGACATCATATTGATCTAAGTTCACCATGTAAAGTAAAAAATAACGATTCCCTTTAGTGTATTTTACACAATGTAAAATGTAAAATATTCTTTTCTTGCCTTTTAATATCACTGGGAGACTGTTGTGTTGGGAAAATCATTTTCGCTTTTTTGTTTTTTTTGATTTAAAAGAGGCTGCTTTTTATTGTCTAGAATATGCAACTTCATTTTACGTTACAGGCCAAGACTCATTAAAAATATAACATCATTAGATTAAAATAGTTTTGAATAACAAAAAGGTTAGTAAAATTGAGAAAAAGAATAGCCAAGTATAAACTGTCTTTTAATTCTAAATTTCTTTTACAAGCTCTAAGAACTCCAACATAAAGGACTACTTCCCAACAAGAAAATTACTTTTCCTTCTTGTGTCCAAATGTTGCATATTATGCCCCGTTTCCTCGTACGCTCCATTGTAGTTACGCTTATGTTTATATCATTTCTCTATAATTAAATGTGAACATAATAGTATTATGGGTGCAAGCACAAGACCTCCAGAAATTGAGGTGAGGGGAACACAAATGGTATTATTTCCATTATTACCAACCAAACCAAGTAATTATGTTTTTATATGAATGAGTGAGTAAACATGTATTTATTAATATGATAGACAAAGATAAATGCAGATGTAGACAAAAAAGTTCTTTTTGGCTTCCGCGCATAATATTTCTGTCGCTACAAATCCTGCAAAACTTTTTGTAAAAATTGTATTTCCAAATAAAATAACTTTTATAGACTTATGTAGGAATTATTATATTTCCACTAAGTAGTGGAACGATGATTAATCGTACAAGATATTTATTAGTTATCAGTGTCCTGATTGAATATCCTTAGTTTGATCGCATTGTAGTTCACTACCAGGTTGATTTAATAAATTTGTACATAATGTATATGCATGTATGATTACTGAAAATGTTTCATCATTTCCAGTTTACACCATACTAAGTGTATATCGATCTATAAATAAAGTGAATGCTAGCTAAAAGAGCATTATAATACAGAACACATTCTATGCTGACTTTTGTTGTACATTTTAATGCTTACGTATGAATGTATTCGTACGTAGCTAGCGAGTGTTGCTACAGTTAAAATTATTATATATGTATGCATTGCATTTTACTATTCTGTAAACGTCCTCATAGTTATAACACTGCAAGGATAATTTGAGATCATTGTACACAATTGATCCTTATGTATGTATGTTCATATAACGCCATGTATCTACATGTATCTCATGTATATTATTGTATGTATATGTTATTTAAATAGTTGCTTTTGGCTTTAACGATCAAGATCTCTATATAAACTATTATGTGATGTATTGTAATTGGGAAAAATGGAGGAACGTTGGAAATGTTTATACCAGGATACACGCTTTTTAATAATTATAATGAATAAGGGGAAGACGTAAGATGAGAAATAGTTCATTCCTGAGGATTAAGTATTGAAATACTGGAAGCTTAGTCAGTGGAACATACTATAGAAACTTGCCAATCTCTAAGTATTTAAAAGTTATGTAAATCCATTTTTATGATCCGATTCCCTAGGACAAAAACAAAGCCTGTTGAATCGAATCATTTTACCTTTCCGTTTTATCACTATCAGAAACAGAGGCGTACCTACAATTGGGCAAGTGGATCAGTCGCTCCGGGGTGTACGACGAAAAGGGATGTAAGAGGTAAAATGTGGATGCAATAAGGAAGAGTAATTTTTATTAGGAAGTGGTTCTTTGGTGCAGTCTTTAGAGCTTGTGAAAGAAATTTGGAATTTGTTGTTGTTTGCCCGCCAGACTCATTTTTCCAGAAGAAAGAGTGTTTTAAGGGATGGTTGTTTGATTCAAATTCACTCCAGAGCGCAAAATTACATCTCTGACCAAGTGAAACTGGATCAAACGGCTCAAGTCCTAATTTAAAATAAATAATTAAATTTATATTTCGTGTCCAAATTTCGACCCGTTTGTCCGACATATTTTGCATTGCATTGGCAACAATCTAATAAAGAGAAAATAAATAAATGATGAAATCCTTACTATATACCTCAAATTTTAACTGTTTTCTTGTTATAAAAACTAATGACTTTTAGTTTGTGTTGGCAGCAAAATCATGAAATTAGCATGTTTTTATGAATTAGAAAAAAAAAAATAAACTGAATGAATGAATTTTTTTCATTGAAAAGTAACCAAGAAAATAATTCTGATATTTCGTAATATTGATTTTCACTAAGTAAATCTTTCAAGTGTTAATTATTTCTTAATAAATTGTTAAAATTTATGGTGACAATCGTTATCTCTATTTCTAATCGATGGACTTACACTAAATAAGTGATTATTCTTAACCTTTAGTTGGTGTAAAAAATAAGTACACTAAGTTATAAAAACAGGCTCAGTATTTTCAATGTCAACGTCACTAATTATAAAAATTTATATTAAATCGGAAATGAACTACCAGTTTTCACGAGAAACATAAATTATCGTATCTTTATGTGGTTTTTGAAAGAAGATTCGGCAAGAAACTTCTAGATTGAAACTTCTAGATGAAAACCAGAGAGTTTACCAGTTATACCGATAACAAATTATTAGACGGATTATGAATGATACTAATTTAATTTTTTCCAATCAGATATCGTAGTTCATTGAACCAAAAAGTACTTAGAGCTTCGATTGCTTCAAAATTTGTCCCGAATTTCCCCGAACATAATTTTACAGTTCTGTAGTATAGAATGCTTAACGTGCACGTTGTAAGTAGTATTGTTATGTTATGTAAGGACTTTGATGGGTATTTACTGTTGACAACATTCGGATAGTACATATGCACTTCTCATCCATACATAAGTATACAATTTACACAATTTTCTCATGAGAGTTTAACTATTAAAATTTACATTTAAAAGTAAACAACACGAAACAGCTCAAAACAATGCACATGATAATATGAGTGAGTAAATATATACTTACTCAAGTCAGTACTATGTCGTCTTTTTCTTTCAATCGTTTTCAAAAACTGACAGTAGAAAAACAACTACTTTCTTATTTACAGTAGGTAGTTGATCTTTATTTGAAATATTAATTGAATTTTTGTTAAAATATTCAAAATACGTTTTACAAGTGGATTCTGTTATTAACATCAAATACGGAAGTGTCAAGTAATTCATATCAATAATGGCTTATTCATTTCTTAATAACTCTTTTCAACTTCAGAGAGAGAAGAGTAGCTGTTTAAGACAGGCTAAACGAGATAACTGCAATAATATGTAAAAATTCTGCAGACTAGAGACATGTACAGCTTATAATCGAAAGGATTTCAATAGCTTGAAACTATTTTTTGTTAATTTTGTTCCTCTTTATTTACATGCTAGTAACCTATCCTAGCTTTAAGTGTTAATTTTGCTTTCATTTTGGTTTGGATATAGTTTCCTACACTCAGTTTATTTTTTATAGCTGTAGCCCACGGTTTTATCTGTGAAAAATGTCTGAATAAAATTATGGGTTCAAGTACTTTTAAATCAAATTTTTTAAAATTTTGTCCGAAATATTATTTACGGCAGTGTTTTTCAATCTTTTTCACGGCGTGACCCCCCTAGTATGGAAAAATATTACCCGACGTCCCTAGTATAGGACAATATTTCGCGACCCCTACCCTCTGCTATTTCTAACTTTTATTCAATCTTATAAATATCGAATCCGTTCATCATTATTGATTATTTTCAGTTAGGTGTCAATTAGATACGTAACAAAGGACTTTAAACAGGCATATTTTTATATCGATATCGAGGTTGGCGACTTATAGTAGCTTCTGAAAGCGCGCGTAACTTGTGTGAGCGAGACATAGCGCATGAGTGCTGCGTGGAGCATCAGGCGAGTAAAGGATAACACTTTTGAATTCTTTGAATTGTGTTTAAATTTACTGAATTGACAATTATTTAAACTCGGATTTACTGTTATTAAAAATAAGCCGCAGTTATTTGCTTTGAAATTTTATTAAGCGAAAGTATGAAACCATCACATTAATTAATGTAACCTTTAATTTACCATTTTTTTTATTAAATATTATATATGGAACTAGAGTGGTTTTATTGTTAAGGTAACTGCGACCCCTGTAAAAAGGCTTCGCAATCCCCCAGGGGGTCGCGACCCACAGATTGAAAAACAATGATTTACTGTTATTGGCTTCACTCGCTAAACAACACTAAAATAGAAATGTTGCCAGAAGTAATTTTTTGGTGCCATTCCGGCCCATTTTGAAAGGGAGGACGTGGAGTCGGTAGCTGATAAAGGATCGGTATATGTGTTTATGAATAATTGAAAAAAAAACGCATTGAAAAGCACCATTCCGCGCAAACTTTGCAAAGAATCAAAATTCACTTTGTGATTTTAAGGATCCTTAATCATTATGACTTTACTACCCAGTGGTCCATAATCATTATGACCTTTTTATAAATATAACCATAACACTATGACCTTAACACAATAGTCTTAAATAATATTTTAAAGATCCTTAATCATTATGACAGCAGCGGAGTGGCCGAGCGTGCTTGTTCACTAGCAGCGCTTGCCGACTGGTAGGTCAGGAGTTCGAAGCCCGCGGCCGGCTATGCTTGTGAAGGTTTTCTGCAGTTTCCCTTCACAATTCCAGATGAATATCGGCATAGATCCTTAAAGAAGACGGCTGCAGACGCATACCTACCAAATCCTAGCCCTCACACCACTTTCCTTGGTCTCCACCCACATCATAAATGTATAATGTATAAAATATAATTTATAACGAATAAATAAAGCATAAAAATAATGATGTGGGTGGCGTCTGTTATAGACTAAATGGTCTCAAAAACGGACGTTAAACACATTATTATTATTATTATTATTATTATTATTATTATTAATCATTATTAATCACTATGACCTTACACCTCAGTGATTCATAATCACTGGGATCTTGCTGCCCAGTAGTCCATAATTACTATGACTCCACTACCCAATGGCTCATAATCACTATAATCCTACTACTCAATGATCCACAATCAGTATGACCTTACTACACAAGTTCTACCTAGTTTTTAGATCTATAATACCCTGACGGACAATTCTGGCCTCACGGTAACTTCTTGCATAATTCAATACTTAGTATTTAAGAAAAATTTTCTCCAGAATGCTGGGCACCTGGGCAACCCAATGTATTATAGCCTATATCGGCCCGGAATTGTTTAGTTTTAAAAAAATTTTAAAATCGGTTGGTTAGGTCGACATCGGGGTCTTTACTTATTAGTCGACAATTTTCTCGGTACGTATGCCATATATAGTCAATATATTCATAAGTGGTATTCAAGTAAGGAATATTCTGAAGGTACCAAAAGTTTTAACCGTACTACTGCATAATACCATCTTGACAATTAATTCATTAAATTTAATCCATTCTATTAGTGCCCTCTTTTCATTTACATTAAAATGTATATGTACACAATTGAGAATCTGCTAAATATAAGTATGTATCAAGATTGAAGATTGCATTTTCTGTTGCAAAGCTAACGGAACCATATTGTTCAATAATATAGGTAGATACAAATATTATCTAAATTGTGAATATTATCTAAATATTTTACATATTCTTAAGGGTATTAAAGCCATAATATAGAGAAATTGCAACTTTAATAGTAATACTCTTATACGTTCCGTACATAAGCTCTCCTACTTTTAACTCTTATTTTGAACTCTAGAGCTCAGTGTATTGTTTGTTTTATCATAATAACTATTAACAACAATAACATCAACATAATATATATTATTATAGAATTTAAAACAGACATATTATTATTAAGTCATCAAGTTTCCAAAGTACTATTCATTTTACCGTGAAAATTTACTATTTGCACGGATCTAAAGATAAATATTATGGTTATTCTAATAAAAAAATAAATATATTTATTTAATTACTGGCATTATAATAGGTAAATGTAAAACGCAGCAATATGTTTGTTATTGTCTACTTCTATATTCGTTCGTAATTCAAGGGCCACTAAGAGGGAAATTCGTGCAAATCGTTGTTATCCGAAAAAAAATTTGTCTTAGGTTAGAGCTACAGTGCTACATTCCCACTATCAATACATGATTACAGTCCTAGCAACAAAGTATTCGCTCTCGCGTGAATATCAGTTGCTAATAACTTTATTAGGTGATAAATAATTTTTTATTACTCCTGCGGGAGAAGTACTAATTTGGCGCACACATTTCTGTACGCAAAATAGCCGTTTGCCCAATGTACACTTCCCACATACTATTTTGCGTGAGGAAAGTAACTTTTTATTACTCATGCGGGAGAAGTACCAGCTTGGCGCACACATTTATGTAGGCAAAATAGCTGTTTGCCCACTGTACTCATCCCACATACTTTTTTGCGTGTGGGAAGTAACTTTTCACACACAAATTGACAATAAAACACGCAAAATTTAATCAAAACATGCAAAGCCCCCTCTTAATTTTTCATTTAATAAATATTACATAATTATTTTTATAGAAACCACCAACAATAGTTATTTGTGTATTAAGAGCGCAAAATGGTGCTTTGCCGCTCGATTGAGAATGTTGACGCGCGACGCCGCCAGGCGGAGCGCGTTAATCTCATGAGAGCGGCAAGTCATTTTGTGCTCGAATTACACGCAAAATTTTTTCTACAATCTTATAAAATTTTTTTTATTTAAAAGATACTTGAAAAAATAATAATGGACGTTAATATTTACTTTAATATTATAATTTTTGCAGCTTCAGAAATATCTGAAGGTGTACTTAAGAAATCACTGTCACTATTACATATTTCCGTCATATATAAGTATACATATTTTTTTAAATATTTTTTTCTTATTATTTATTAATTATAGTTATTTATTGTTTTTAATTAATATTTTGCAGTTATTTTGAAATTTAATAAAATTAATATTTCACTTGATTACTATAATTTTAGAATCTGTTTATTTGTTACCATAGAAAATATAAAGAACGCCTACCCGATTTGTAATTAAATATACGTTGAGGGAGCGACAAAGTATTACTTTGCCGCTTTAAAGCGCAAAGTAGTAGTTCGTTGCTTGCCAACGACAGTCTTCGGCAAATACACATTTTGTGCTCTCTTCACAGAGCGCAAAAGCCTACTTTCCACTAAGATTGTAGAAAAAGTAATTTAAACGATAATTAATTCAGAAAAAAAACGAACACTTAAAAATATTATTTTAAAAAGTAATAAAAATGTCAAAACTAGTGATAATAATAGAAAAAAGTATGTGAAATTCGTAATAAAAAATAGAATGTGCAACTCGTGCGGGATTGTCGATTGCCCCACTCAAGCGAATGAGCGCACTCACTACGTTCGTGCGCTCAACTTCGCTTTCGTGGACAATCGACAATTTCCCGCACTTATTGCACAATTTACTATATTGCATTTTGCCGTGAATATTTTATAAGAATATTATTTGTGAGGATATTTCGAACTCATGTCAATGAATAGTATTTTCACAAATAGAAATTTAAGTGAATATTATTAACCCTTTTGAGAATTAAGCAAGCAAGAGTAAAAGTATGTTGAACTTGTTATCGTTTAACCACTAATTCATGTTAATTATTGTTAATACCGACACTGCCGGAGTCTGTGTACAAAATATACTCACTCTCCTGCTTAAAATTAAAATAAAATTAAAAAACTAGTTTTAATGCAATAATTACGTTTGGATGACATAAAAGGCGAAATATGGTTCATTTCAGTTAAATTTAACCATACTTCGTCACTTTGAATTTAAATAATTTTCGTTTTCTTGGCTTTATCTCTTTCATTACTGCACTTACGTAAATTTTAAATTTGCAGTTTGTTTTTAGAAAAGAAGATTGATTTGTTTCGAATATAAGAATTATTTAATGTTTTAACGAAAACTCATGTTCAATTGTCTCTGAAATGAGGTATAAAAAGAAATGGGACCATGAAATCTAAAATGTTTGTCTTCAAATCTGCTTAAAAAACAAACTTGTTTGCCCTTCTTAAAGAGTTGAATCTAATAATATCAAGTTTGTACACGTAATTAAACAATTTTTCAATTTTTTTTACCTGGGTCTCCTAAACTAAAATACAGCTCTAAGTCCTTTCAGAAGTTCAGATTTAAATTTAGTTATAACCTACTTTTAAGTTATTCGAGGCGTTGCTATAATACGATTGTCACTAGTCCGATCTCTGATTGTGCTTGATATAGATAAAGTAGAAAATAAGATTAAAATTAACCCAACTGAGGAGCCTTGACTCTTTTAATTTTAGCTGTGTCATTTTTATTTTTTGTACAAAAGTTTTCGAAGGTGATTAAAACATTGCTACTCCTTATGTATGTATGTAGATGATAGTTCATTGGTATTTAAATTTTGTATACAAAAAAGTAAAATTATAAAAAATTCTTCACCGAAAAATATCAGCAAATTTGTAAGGTTTTTATTCCGGGACTATTTGAGAAAATTTTAATCCTTTAGCATGACATATTTCAAAGCGTCAAGTTTCAATTTGGTTTTTTGTATGCTATATAAACCCACTGTAACAATATAATATTTTCTTATTATAGTATATGAAATCATATAACCGTAAATGACAGGACCAAATGGATTTCAAACGTACTACCCATACGTATAAGACAGGACATAACAATACGTTACATCTTTCTTTATCACTTGAATAATTCTATGGGTTCATTTCATATCTGAATATAATTTATACGATAGCAGTTTTTGTCAGTGTGAATTTTGTAACACAATAAATGTACAATAAGTTCTAATCCATTTCAAATTCACAAAAGACTAATAATATTCCACAAGATCTATCTTCGTATCGTTTTCCATCACTTCCCTCTCCTTATCTGGTATAATAAAAGTTATAATTAATGTTTTTATTTATCAGTTGTCTCAACCATTGCTATAAATCAAGGACGAAGTAAATTTTCATTCAAAATTCATTCAAAAATCATTGAGGTAAATTGTTAAATAAAGAAAATACCCCTGTCGCAGCATCCTGCATAATATAGCGAATTTCCGTTTATAAAAATTAGTTTTTTTCGGAAACTAGTTGACATAGAATAATAGTTTAAAGACCCTTTCTATGTAATTTTTTCTCCTCTTTTAAAACGGTGTAAAAAAATTTCGCAAAAATATGAATAAGTGGAAATTTTAGCAAAAAATTAATTTTTTACAAGAACAAAAACCATGTGTCTGGCTGACGAACTCATCCAAGGGTTTGGGACTTCCAATGTTTTCACCAAATTTCGTAAGAATTGGATACTTCTTTCGAGAGTTATCGCACACACACACACACACACACACACACATATATATATATATATATATATATATATATATATATATATATATATATATATATATATATATATATATATATATATATATATATATATATATGTATATATATATATATATATATATATATATATATAAATTTTAGTGAATATTATTTTCGGTTTTTAGGGACCTCAAACAAGTCATAGTCCCGGGCTCAAGTCCCGTCATGACAGTGGCTGTAATAGCTGAATTCCATTCTGGAAATTCGCTAAAAATTTTAAATACCTACCCACATATCGCTAGTGGACTCTAAACCGAATTGAAATAGCATTACACGCACTTGTTGACTGTTCACTATGTGGAACCCTAATTGTACAAAGCCAACTCGCTCTTGGCCGATGTTTTTCTTGTAAAAGTAAAGCAGTCTTTTCCAAAAACTATGTTTTATATCGCCAAATATATTTTTATTTTTACGTACTTTATTACGAAGTTTTTGCGTATGTCTCTCTGTACATTCTGTGTGTAAACTTCTCTCGTTCACAATGCAACTACTTTTTTTCACTGTTTTGTTGCTCTTCTGGTTTCTCTTGTTATTTATCTAATAATGTTTCCTTTTTTCGTGTTTTATTAAATTTTTCTTTTCCAACATAAATGAATGTACCTGCTTCGTAGTACGAGAATGTACTGTAGTACTTCTATAAGAGACAACGACAACGATGCAGAAAAAACGAAGAATAAGAGGAAAAGTATTTTCTAGAACTATTGTCGAATTGTATATTTATGTAGTACACTTTGTTTGCATCCACTAAACCGTATGTTAGATGCGGCTGGCACATTCCTTTTGTACCATTGTCGTCGAACAGGCAAACATGTTTCAGAAACAAACATTTGTCCGTCTTGTCCAACTTGTCCGACGTGGTCTGTACTTTTTTTACATATAGGTATGTATGTATGTATGGGTATATGCACATATGTCCATTATAATTTTATTTTTCACATGCTCGTCCATGGTCGTCTAGTCACTCGTCTGACGACAATGAAATATTTTTCCGTTTCATTTTGTCCATGAATATTTTCATGTTCCAAGTTATAGTGTGCTTCTATTTTCGTTCTGCACAGTAAGTAAATAAATGGAACATTTATTTTATACGTGCTGTCTTTGGTGAACCATTCGCTCAATTATTTGGGACAGTTAGAAACTCGTCTTTGGTGCAAATACTGAATCAATTGAATAAATACTCTGATTTAAATATGTGTGAGATATATTGTAATATTAGGGAGGCCTGGTTTAATTTTTTATGGTATAACATAATAATCAACTTTATTTGGACTAGTGATGAGCAAATGCAAGACCAAGACCAAAATTTGGCAGTATTGGTCTTGGTCTTGTTCTTGCATTAAGAATCTTGGCCTTGGTCTTGCTAGAGCAGTTTGAGTCTTGGTCTTGGTCTTGCAAAATGCAGTCTTGGTCTTGGTCTTGGTATTGCTAAAAAATCTTGCAATTTCTTGCATCTTTTTATTAGCGATTTTTTTCCTTCTAAAATCAGAATTTTCTCTCTTTACAGTATTAATTATACTTCCAAACTAAAATAGTTTAGCAAGAGTCTTGCTTGTTTTTTGCTTTTGTCTTGGTCTTGCTCACTTGAGTATTAGTATTGATCTTGCAGCCATACTTATAGTCTTGGTCTTGGTCTTTCTCTTGGTATACATAGTCATGGTCTTGGTCTTGGTCTTGCAAAAACTGCAAGACCAAGACAAGACTGCAAGACCAAGACTAATTTTGCTCATCACTAATTTGGACACAATTAATATGAAATTTTTGGAGAATATAAGTAGAATACAGATTTACAAATTGTTTCTACCGCGTAACAATTTTTTCTACCGTGTAACAATTTTTACTTGTGGTACTGGAAACTAGTAACGGGCATAATCGAATGAAGATTAATCGATCATTCTATTATTAAAAAATTTCGAGATATCTCGAGAAATAATAAAATCATTCGATTATTTTTCCGTCGAATGATTTTAAAAAAAATATCTCGAGATATTAAATCATTCGATTATTTTTCAATCGAACAATTTTAAAAATATCTGGAGATAAAACAAATTCGATTCTTTTAAGTGATCCTACTAAATACCAGGTAATAATTATTTAGTGGGTCGTCATATCTATTGAAAACAGACAACATTTTAAATTTAAAAAAAGGTTTTATAATAACAATGATTGGGATGTTTTACATAAGATAAATAGCACAACCTAGCAGGGGTGCTTCCTTATTGATACTTTAATAGTCATGGGCGCTGTAAGTGCGCCGGCAAGTTAAACCTAACTAACTAAGACACAAAGCTGTACTACGTCAACAATTCTATATGTAAAGTGTATTAGTTGTCAAAAAACTGCGCAAGTGGGGTGTTTCGTCATTATAGATTATGACCAACAACGTGTTAAAATGCCGACTATTAAAATGGAAAAATCGATAATACTGTAATTAGCAGTGGTTTAATCTCCAATGGACATTAATATTATAAAAAAAAGATTTTGAAGATAATATGATAAACCACCTAAAGACAAAAGAATTGAAAGGTAGATTATGGTTGTATGGTTCATACAAGTAAATAATATTGTATTATAGGTTTGAATTTGAAAATAAAATTACTATAAAAGGATTCCGAAAAATTACAAAATTGAAATTTAATTTTTTATCGCATCTCAATAATTGATAATATAACCGATAAAAATAATCGATAAATAATTGTTAGAAATAATCGGAGCAAAATAATTGATAATAATAATCGAATAAAACATAGTCGATAAAAACGATCGAATGAAAATAATCGACAAAAATAATCGAATGAAAATAATCGATAAAAATAATCGAATGATTAATCGATTATTACAAACACTCGATTATTGAAATCATTCGATTATTTCTAATCGAATCTTATCACTACTGGAAATATTACAGCTGTTACGCGCACCTTAAAAAAAAAGAAATTTTAAGTTTCAACGTGTACCACAGAACAATCATTTCGGCTTGTTTGTTTGAAGGGCGTTAGAATATCTTGTAAATTATTAAATTTGAATTAGGATTACCACGAAATTTAAAAAGAAATTTTTGGTGTTTAAAGTGCGCACTAACATCTGATCCGTCCTGTGTTCGTGGTTGAATTATTAGATATTCCTTTGCAAAGTATTAAACTCTAAATGATGTATACCGTGTCTCTTTCCTCAAGCTATACAACAGTCTATTACGAAATCCCAAAAAGTTACAGATGATGGCACTGTCAATTTAGAATATAAGAATTGTCAAAAAAATTTTTTCAGTTATCTTCAGTCGATATCTTTAAGACATATTAAGGACGTTCGTGCGTCAAACCTAATAATAGATAAAAATTTTAATTTTAGAGAATTGACAAGCTCAATTACATAGTTATCTTCCCTCAAAGATTTTAAGGCCTTCATAGATCATTTCTTAAAGTAATTGACGACTAAAAATCAAATTTTTAACACAGAGCTATTAGGAAAAAATATTCTAAACAGCAATTTTTTCATTTGAAAAATTATAGTACCTAAGTATATTATAAGAGTAGATACCATAATAAAAAATGTTTAAAAATATTCTTTGAAATATGAAATTTATATAATTTCACAAAAAAAATCGTGTTGACGAACGTTACAATGAAATATTAATTACTGAAATTAATATTCGGGTAGATTTTGATGTGTAAACGTACATAATATACATACAAGGTCAAATCAGATTACTAAATTTCAGTCAACAACTGTGTATGCATTGATGTCATAGATCAGTACATAGGTGGTATGTATAGTAATCACCCGAATACACGACACGATATGACACATGAACACGTACAGGCTCTGTATGCATAACATACAGGTATAATGTTTTGTGGTAGCTATATAACATTATTCTGTAGTGTTTTGTGGACGCGCTTGAATGTCTTTAACAACCAAATTATCACGTAAATAAATCTCATAGTAGAGTATATGGCTGGACGGATCTTGACCAAATGTTGTCCAAGTGTTATCAGCAAAGGTATTTGCGGAAAAATCTCAAAATTTAAAAATTGGATCAACTATTACAATATAAATATACCTACCTACTTTATAGAATTGTTGGGCGAACGGAGCAAAGTACTATAATGAACTGATTTTCTTAAGTATTTCAGAATATCTGTTTTAAAAGTAAGATGAGGTTGAAATTTACTCCCAGGACTACTATTATATACCATACCTTCGAAATTAAACTGCTGAACCAATTTGGAAGTTATTCGATGAGCAGAGCGTAGTACTGTAAGGAATTTACTTTATACACAATTCAAAAATATCAAATTTAAATGAATCTGGGGCCGAAATTATTTCAATGCCATCAAAAAAAGCCCAGATTAAAAAACTGAAAAAATCTTGACAAAATTTTGTTTAAATACTATTGAGATCTCCAAAATGTTGAAAGATTAGTTTAAAATGATCCTTCGGAACCTTAGTACTCCAAGACGGTCTTGAAATCGAAATGCTTCTAAAATTATTAATATGGGTATCTACATAGTAGTCTCACGGTGTGGCTATCAGCTATACGGACCTCCACTAGTTTTACTATAAGTGTATATCATCAGAAAATTTACCAGATTTATATTCTTTAAAGTAGGTACATTAATATTTATTAATATTTCATGTTTTGATTTCTGTATCCTCTTTTCCCATCAAATTTTTCTTCTTATTTTCTGCTTCTTAGAAATGTTATTTATTATTCCCAATCACACAAAAAATGTCACAGTAATTTTGCAACACAACAAAACCTATTTTATAATACGATGCTATAAGTTTTACTTTAATATTATTACTATGTCATATCCTTTAAAAAAGTGTATGCATTTAAGTAATGTCGACATTAGCAACCAAACTAATTCATTCCGTACTACATAGTTTGCTTGTTCTCTGTATTAGCAGTTGACGTATATCTACATACACCACGTATGTATATTCACTACTAAAGCTGGCCGTACACGTTCAGTCCAATTCCCACAGTAAGTTTGATCATTGGGAAATTTTACTTCTTATTCTATTCCTGCTAGAATTCTTTGTATTTAGGTAGAGTTGAATATCGAAATTATTATTGTATGCGTGTAGCAGGTTTCAAAAACGGATAGTCAAATCGACTATCAAGAATAAATTCAGGCATGTGTGATCAGCCTAACTCTAGCTACCTATAAAACACATATATGTATAGAGCTATTGTGTTATATTTTGTTTTGTGTGAAATTTCAAATGGAATTCCAACTTGTCTGATCACATTAAGGTCTCAGTTACAACCACCTTGATATCTATAAATGAAAATGTAAGAACACTGCACCAGAAATTGTTTGATTAATTAATTCGAAGAAAGTAAATCTAGATTTATCTGTATTTTTGAATTTCTTTAAAGCTGCAAGTAGATATTTGACAGACAAAAATTTGTTTAAAAATATTATATTCATGTTAAGGGATTAGAGTACCTACAGCGACATTATCAAAAAAGTTTGACGTAATATTTCATGAATTATTTTTGTTGTCCTGAAACAAATAAAATTTATAACATTTGGCATAATTTACGAGGCAACGACATTTAGAATATATAATTCCAGATATTTTTATTTCATCCTTTTTTTTAATTTTTATATCGTGGGCCTTTAACGTCTTGATGTACAAAGTACAATATATTGTACATCAAATTTAGGTTATGTTAACATTATTTTTTAATTGAGAAATAATTAAAAACTTCTTAATATTGTCTAAATTACTAAATTACGTTTATTTAAACACCTAAGAATAAAAATTTTAATTAAAATAAACGCTTGTTTAAATCTTTGTCCAGTATGTTAGACAAAAGTATACTCATTGATGTAAGAAAATTTTAAAAAGTCAGTAGCGAAGAAGTTAAACTTTTTATTCTAGATTTAATCAAGACGATCACAAAAAAATTTATGCTCTTTCTAGATTTTCAATTAACTAATCAATTGTAGTTGATTCAAATCATAAATATAGAAAAGTAGTATGTAGTCACTTCGAAAACGTATTCCTACAAAACACTAACATTGGATGACATCAAGTGATAGTTTTCTAGCAAATACAACATTGCACATACCTACACCTATTTTGAACGAATACTTATATGTAAGAAGTCGTAATGATATATACATAAAATATAAGTTTTGGAGATGCATTCCCAAGTGAATCCTCGGTTCGGTCGAATGTAAATACATACTCGTAAGTCGGTAAAGATCAACGCCGCTAAATCAAACGAGCGTCCGTTCATAGTTACTTTCAAAGTAGTTGTGACACGTTCGTATATTCATGATTAGTTTAACACATGTACTCGTATATGCATATTCATAATTATAAAGAATAATACTGAAATTTTTGGTCGCTTGGGATAAACAGAATGCAACGAAATTATCTGGTACCGTAAACGGGATGGCTTTTCACCTAGGAGAGTCACAAGGTATTTAATAACCAAAAACTGTCAAGAATTGATGCGGTCCACAGCAAAGTGTCCACAAAAATCGCCAGAAAATTGAGCCGGATCACACGTTTGCCTTTACACTCCGAAAATATTGGTTAAAGTGGAGCAATACAAATTAATACTTGAAGCGCTTGGTACCTTTCAAGATCCTCTATTTATAGTGGATTATTTCCTAGATCTAAAATTAAAATTAGATACCTTAAGTTACTCTCTTTATCCATAAATGTACCTACCATAAAAATTTGTAATGTTTAACCTCTGCGTTCATAATATGAGATAAGAAGCGTTTTAAATTTCCGGAATCTTATTCAAATATATGTATATTATTTTAGGTGGTGTCACACATACTTACATGTATACATGCATATTTAAATGTTTTATTACATGTGCTGTAATTAAATTTTATTTTATGATCTGATACATTGTTTTTAATTACATTTAATTTCTGGTTTTGCCAGCATGTACTTAATAAAAGAGTTTTAATGATAAAATTTGATTTTAAATAAAACCATAGTCAACATTCTTGGTTTTTGTGGTCCAATACAATCAGGAGGATGTGCTGAAGAAAAGTTCTAGAATTACTGAATTTTCGCAAGGATGTTCAATTCGATATTGTAAATAACATGATATGAAAAGTCTCTAGGAATATCGTTCACACTATATGAGTATTATTCTAGATTATAGGTTATGGAAGTTGGTTTTTAGAAATTATTTCGTTTCCTATTTCTATACTGAACTTTTTCGATAATTAACATATAGATCGAAACATGTCACACAACTGTTTAACCACAAATTAAATTTTTATAAAGCAGTATTTTATAGGGATGGGAAAAAATAATCGATTTTTATAATAATCGATTATTTTTTTCTTATAATCAATTTTTAATAAATCGATTATATAAATTACACTCTATTACTTGTTTATTATTTAAGTTGAAAGGTGAAAGAAAACTTGGTTTGTTTTTTAGTTTTAAAACAAGAAAGTTGTCATTCAATAGGCACGAGTACGATATCCGAGGCGACAAAATTTGACACGCGGATCTGATAGATTTTGGCATTCTAAGCAAAAAATAAAGAGTAAAACATTTTGAAATTCGCCTTAGTTTTCGAGATATAGATCGTTAAACTTGTGTTTAAGGTTACCCTTTGCCCGAAAGTTAGGCTAGTTATGACAATAAACTTCGATGTTTCATATAAAAACTAAGTGGTGAGGTTAGTTAAGGTTAGCCTTTGCCCGAAGGTTAAGCCAGTTTTGACAATAAACTTCGATTTTTGATATAAATATATTTCACCAATATTTCACCAAATATTACACCATACACAAATACGAGTAGTTAATATATAAAATATTGGTGAAATATATTTATATCAAAAATCGAAGTTTATTGTCAAAACTGGCTTAATCTTCGGGCAAAGGGTAACCTTAACTAACCTCACCACTTAGTTTTTATATCAAAACTCGAAGTTTATTGTCATAACTAGCCTAACTTTCTGGCAAAGGGTAACCTTAAATACAAGTTTAACGATCGATATCTCAAAAACTAAGGCGAATTTCAAAATATTGTACTCTTTATTTTTTGTTTAGAATGCCAAAATCTATCAGATCCGCTTGTTAAATTTCGTCGCCTCCGATATCGTACTCTCCCCTCATTTTGATTATTTTTGACACTTACCATTTTAACTAATCTTCATTCTAAATAATTTTTAATATTAATTTAGTAGTTTTATTATTACCTATATATTTTACCGATCGACGGTCACAGACACCATAGGACGTCAAATGAAACCTTACTAACTGACACATCCCGTCGTACAACGTCAACAATTTCATATACAGTCTATTAGCTGTCAAGACAGTGTACCAATTGGGCGTTTTGTCATTATAGGTTATGACCTTCATGATGTTAAATTGGAAACAAAAATAAATCTATCTCCTTCTCCGATACAAATCGCGCCTAATAACCAATTAAATTTGCATTTGTTCGCGCTCCATTTAATTATTTATTTCAAGCGCGCCGGAGATTTTTATCAGAAAATTTCTATTTACCGTTTTAAATTTATTATTTTAATTTACTATTTAGTAAATTTCATTTCCTTCTTTAGCCCCCCCACGCCACATATTTTCAGTCATAAATAGAAAGAGGAAAATAGTTTAAATAAAATACTATCGTTCAAATTGTTTGCATTTGTTGTTACGCTTCACATCAATGGGGCGCGTTCACCGACATAATGAGTAAAGTATTTAATTGAAAGAACGAAATGGAAGATAAAAATCTTATCACGCTCATAATATGGATTGTTAACATGCAATTTACTCATTTTATTCAACATTTCGCTATTATTCTCTGGTTCTTCTTTTTTTCTCGCTTCTGTGTTGATTATCTTCTAATGCCGTGTGTAGTATTAATATCGAAATATCTTAAGCTGCTGCGGAACTGTACACATGAGCACAAAACCAGTAAGTAGATAGGTAAAATGATTATAACAACAACTAACGATATGGTTTGGTTTGGTTTTGTATTTTTTTTTTTTGCTTCGATGTTTTACGAAAGAATTACATAGTGGTTTATTGAACTTGATTTTTGTGTTATGTGAATAGGGGAGAGGCAGGCAAAATGGAAATAGAAGGCAAGATGGAATTTCGAGATTATTCTATCTTATCATTTGATAATGGGGTTACAAGAATATTCTAAAAACATTATTTTTCCCTATCAGTTAAGTGATTTTAGCGAATTTCCAGAATGGAAATTCAGCTATTACAGTAGGTCTCATGACGCGACTTGAGCCCGGCACTATGGCAGAAATTTGTTTTGAGGTCCCTAGAACCCAAAAATAACATTCACTAAAATTTATATATATATATATATATATATATATATATATATATATATATATATATATATATATATATATATATATAAGTATATATATATATATATATATATATATATATATGTATATATATATATATATATATATATATATATATATATATATATATATGTATTTATGTATTTATGTATTTATGTATCAGCACGATACCTCTCGAACGAAGTGGCCTAGGTTTACGAAACTTGGTGACAACGTTGGAAGTTCAAAATCTTGGATGAATTCTTCAGCCAGACACGTCGGATGCCAGGAACATGGTTTTTGTTCTTGCAAAAAATTAGTTTTTTGCCAAAATTTCCACTTATTCAAAAATTTTTGCTAAATTTTTTTACATCATTTAAAAGAGGAGAAAAAAATACATAAAAAGATCTTTAAACTATTATTCTATGTCAACTAGTTTCCGAGAAAAACTAATTTTTATAAACGGAAATTTGCTATGTTATGCAGGATGCTGCGACAGGGGCTTTTTTATTTTCAACAGATTCTGTAAAAAAATCATCAAAAAAATAACCCTACAATTTTAAATAAGAAAAAGGCCGGGAAAAACACCTCACTATAGTGACGTCACAGTTTGAAGCAACTAAACGTCAATGTCAATATTTATAACCTCAAAACTTTGATTATATTCATAAATTGTCAAAGTAAAAGCAACTATTTATTTGAATTCTGGTCGGTTATTATTACTATATATATAAGCTAATAGAAAAATTTAAAAGAAAACACAATTTCGCCTCACCGATGAAAATTATCCAAATCAACATATCTAGCTACAAAATGTTACGTCATTTTCAAGAAATGGCGCGTTTTCACTAATTTGAATATTTGTTGAAAAATGGCGATTTTCAGAATAAAATTTCTGAGTAGTTATCAAATTTTTTTTATGTTTCATCATTAAAATTGGACATATGTAATGATAATGCATAGAATTATTTAACATTTGATACAAATTTTAAATACAGTCAAGTATCCTATTGTAAATCTTTTTGTTCATAATGAAACCTCACACAAAAATACCCCGATGTCTCTACAATAGTATAAATCCATGTAGCGGCTTTTGTTCAATTGCGTGACATAATAATAATGTCAATTTGAAATAAGTTTAAGTCTTTTTTCAGTAGTGGTACAAAAAATAGTATTTGATTAAGATAAAAAATTTTTGTTGTGCTAAAATAATCAGTATTTTAAAAATAAGTCTTGCTCTAATTAATTACAAAATATTCCAACATTTTTGTTTTTTAAATTAAAATTTAAGGGTTAAGAGTTTCGGGCAAAATTGAAACCATCAATTGCACCTAAGATGGAAATGTTTCCACCAATATAGATACAGTGCAATATGTGCACGCAATATATACACTGACTCCTCAAGCAGAATCATTATTTGTGATCATTAGAAGGTATGCTATTTTAAAACACAAACAATAATTATGAAAATATTTTAAAAAAAATATTATTTTTAAATTAAAAATACAGCATACTTAAATTTATAACTTACCCTTTTTGAATTATAATATATTTGGATCTGTGATCAAAATTTATACATAAAAAAGGTTCGTTTGTTGAATTAACTGAAAAAATGTAAATAATAATTGTTAATGTGTTTTTGCGTTTTATGTATGCTCCATTTTGCCTAATGTCAAGTTCCATCTTACCTTCACATAGCGGGCAAGATGGAAAAAATGCAATTTTTTAAAAAATACCGTATTGTTTGCGTGATTTTTTTTATGGTACTTTAGTTAAAAAATAACCAAATATTAGACCGAACTCATAAAATTTTTACTAACATGCAATTTTTGCCTTCCATTCTTGTAAAAGTAAAAATGTTTCCAACTTGCCTGCCTCTCCCCTATAATCCAGTATATAGATTATAGTTCCTATTTTGTTAATTCACGGTCTAATTTAGGATTGTAAGCTTACAAACTTAATCGCCTATGTCAAGCTTGTTTACCTAACGCAGGATTTTGAAAACAGGTTTCGATTTTCAGCTGACATAAATATTAATTGTTAATTTTCAAATAGAATATATAGTGCTACAATTTGATTCTCACTCGAAACTTCTTTATTCGAGTTTTCTAAGGCTTACTTTTTCAGCGAAAACTATCTCTCGCTTCACAATCATACCGTTATTCAAGTTTAGCTATTCATAAAGACTTGTATATTTGTGAGTATTAGATAACAATTTTCAAAGATAAATCATACATGTATAAATTTAGAAGCAAGATATCTAATGATAACCTTATAAAAAACAAAAATATCCCTTTTATAGATATACAAGATCTAAATTTCCTGTTTCATAACTACCGTGCCCGCTGTCGCCGGCAAATGACATGGACACTGCTACCCCTACCAAACGATTATGATACATACAGCAAAACATATCAATTGTATCTACAAAAACATGCCAATATGTTTGTGCAATATGCTGTATTTATGACTGAATACCTTGCATATATATATATATATATATATATATATATATATATATATATATATATATATATATATATATATATATATATATATATATATATATATATATATATATATATATATATATATATATATATATATATATATATATATATATATATATATATATATATATAGTGTATATACTATCATGGCCGGCCTATATGACTAACAACCAACAATTAAAAATAAATTTATTTATTCTAAGAAAGATATTGCTTTATTTTGAGTTTTTTTTCTTCAATAGAAATTTTACACTTGAATTCGACACACTTCATATTTTTTTCTATTTACATTTCACGAGTTGATTAAAAGAACAGTGATAGGTACTAGTTACGATGTGAACTCTCTGACGAACAGTAACAGACTAAATCAGAAGCGGTGTAAATTAATACAACATTGCACCTTACGAACGTCAAATTCTTATATGTACACTTAGTCTGTCTAACCTGTCGTTCCTTTTATGTCATCTCTCCCCTAGATCGTTAACATTATAATATCAGAAAGAGACTTACATACATAAAATTTATAGAGCAGGTTGCACTGTTAATTACAGCCTCTAGTTAAATTAGAGTTTCTCTGAAAATATATGTACGTAATTCTAACAGAACGTTGCTCGGTATTCAACCGTTGTTTTCAATTACGTATAGGTAATTTACGTTTTAGCGGAAGGAATATATATATATATATATATATATATATATATATATATATATATATATATATATATATATATATATATTCCGTGTGAGTTTTTCGGGAGTTGTCATTTTTATTACAGCCAAACCGTTGATTTAATCGAAAAATTGTTCAAATAAGAGTTGTAGATATCGACGGGGGCAACCGATTGCTATAGTCAGGAGCTTTATAGCTCTTATGGTTTTCGAGCTATAATACAAACTTATAGTTTTTTAAATGAGTCAATATGTTAATTTTTCGATAAAACTGTTCTAATGCATCAATTAAAAATATAAATGAAGAAAAAAATTTTTTTGCCCATATTTATTTTTTGAATTTTTCTTTAATTTAGCAATTAGGCGGTAGAAATATGCATATGTATTTGAGACTCTTTCAACCGACAGAGTTTTAACGGCTAAAATTTCTATTATATCCAAGAAAAGAACCTTTTCCAATATCATTCTCTGTAATAAAGCATTGAATAGTGAATAGCAGTAATTCAGATTTTGGAGTATAGATGTCGGGCTCTATTTCAAGTTTTTAACATTTTTGCATAAAAAATCAAATTATTTTAAAAAATTAGTATTTAAAGTAACCTAATTTAAAAATAATTTGAAGTATTTCATTAATTTACTGAAAAATATATTTATTTTTTATTTATTTATTTTATTTTTGCCAATGACAGGTGGCAAGTGAAATAAATGACTTACACATTCAATACAGATCAAGATGACATTGGCGTTTCCTAATAGTAGCAAAGTGAGGTTAATTGGGAACGCATATATTATTAATAAAATAATGTACTCAAATAGTGTAAAAATATTTGAAGTTCGATAGTATTTTCTTTTTATTACAAACCAAATTAAAAAGGAGAAGTTTTTCCACAAAAAACTTTTTATTTCCTTTAAAAATATTTGCTACAAAAATATGTTTAGACGCCTATGTATCTGTCAAACAGTGACATTTCAGAAAAATAATTTTTTATTTTTCAATGAATTAAAACTGAAATTTTATTTCCTTATTGTACTTAGTTATCATTTTTATGATAATTTAATCTATTTAATAATTTTAATTTCCGATGGAAAACGTAATAGTCGTTTAATTTTTCATTACTACATTGTCAAAAATGGCAACCATATTGAGACAATATCTTTTAAATTACGAAAAATCCTAATCGTTTGCAAGTACTTGAGTACGAAATTTAAAAGTGTCGTTTTTAAAACGTAATTACTCAAAAATATGAGATAAAACAATGAGAATTAGAGTGTTTCTGGTAGTTTTGAATCACAAACAAATTTTTGAAAAACTTTTAAACATACGTTTCCATTTAAAAAAACTATAAGTTTGTATCATAACACGAAAACCATAAGAGTTATAAAGCTCCTGACTATAGTAATCGGTTGCCCCCGTCGATATCTACAACTCTTATTTGAACAATTTTTCGATTAAATCAACGGTTTGGCTGTAATCAAAATGGCAACTCCCGAAAAACTCACACGGTATATATATATATATATATATATATATATATATATATATATATATATATATATATATATATATATATATTTATATATTATGAAAACTGAAGAGATGCATTCTAGAAATTTATTGTTGCCCTGTCTATAATAAGCAGTTAGGTTTGGGGCGACGTTATTGGTATTGTGTATTCGTATCTACTGGCAAACCTCGTAAATCCTGCATTTTCTAGAAAGCGAATGAGAACGGTACGAACTTATAACCAATTTCTTGATCTGGCTACGGTTCTACAAAATTAATACAACCAGAGGATTGATTATAGAAGTAACGTTAGGTAAAATTTTAATACTGCTCAGTTACGTAGTTCATTATAATATTATGCAGAACAATTGATTGAGGTATTAGTTAAACTTTATTATAAGCTCCATTATAAGTGATACAGTTTAAGTTTGATTGTATTACAAGTTTCGATATCGAGAAGGATCAATCGACAACAGTGTCGTAGTAAAGAAACTGAAGCAATCAAGCGTCATTCAACTTATTCAAATAACGTAAAGGTTGATGTTCACGAGAGGTTGATGTTCTATGTGAACTTATCACGCTACCGTAACAATTAATGAATTGTAATGTAACAGCCGTCTTTAGTTCTATACACTGAATAAATTTATCTTGCTTAATGTTTCGGTATCAGAAATTCAGAAATTTCTAGACAACCAGTAGTTGTCATCTATATATGGTCCATTTCATTTAAATTTAACCATTCTTCATCACTTATGAATTTAAATACAATAATTCCGTTTCCTTGGCTTTATCTCTTTTAGTGTATTATTGCATTTATGTATGTAAATTTTAAATTTGCAGTTTGTTTTTAGAAAAGAATAGAATGTTGACTTGTTTCGAATATAAGAATTATTTAACTTTATAACGATGACTCATGATTAATTGTATTTGAAATAGGGTATAGAACAAAATTAGTCATTGAAATTTTTCACTATTTATTTTATTCGTTTTGTGTTGAAAGTAGGTTAAGGAGAATTTTGATTCGGTATACAGGGTTTTCAAAAACACTATTAACATTGTTAAATTATTTACAGTTAAAATTTGTTTGTACATCCCATCAACTTAGAAGAGTAGAGAGGGAAAAAAGTGTTTTACGCCAAAATTTCAAGCTTTTTCGTGTTTTCGGTGGGTCTGTCAAAGCTATAACTCCCCCTCTAAATAAACCTAGAGGGTTGCAATTTTATATATGATATAAATTAGTGTCCAGGGTGTGCCTTTTGCGGGTTTCAATTTTGAACCCATACCCCCACGATTTTTACTCCAAAATTTTATAGTTATTTTTTATTTGTTTCTGACACGCCTAGAGACTCTGAGTAAATCTAGAGGGCTGCAGCTATATATATATATATATATATATATATATATATATATATATATATATATATATATATATATATATATATATAGAGTTACTATATACCCTTCCATCCACTTTTCATATTTTTATACTAAATTTTTTAATGGTATTTTTATATTTGTTTGAAATGATTCATTTTCATAATATATGCAAATAAGCATAGTAAATTTAAAAAAATGAATTAATTGTTATCATAGATGTAATAAAATAGTAATTAGAAATGCTGTTAATATCACTTTTATTTATAAAATAGGAATTTTAAATTTTTTGGAAGCTTTGAAAAAGGACCTCAAAAAATTCATCCAGTGCACTTTTTGAGGTACTATTTAATATTTATACAATAAAAACAAATTTTAATCACATTAAAATATCTTAAAAATATCGAAGATGAAGGGAAATTTGACTCTCGAGATAGATCTTTGCTACTCACAACTTTTTTTTTGTTTCTGCAATCGAAACAAAGTACATATCTATTAACTGAAAATAAACAAACAAGCCACAGGGTTACCTCTTCAACTCCAAAATTAACCAGATATTATATTTATGTTAGTCGTTGAAATTTTTGAAATATTGTCAACATGTAAAATATTTAAGTAATTAATGGAAAAACAACTATTAACTTTTCTATTAAACTGATTAAACTGTAGCAAACATATACAGATTTAAAGAGTTTTAAAATAAGCATACATGAAAGCACATAATACATGGTAGAAAGCTTATTAAAGTAGATACTTAGATAATATTTTAATACTAGAGAACAACAAATAAAATACGAGTCAAGCATACTAGCGCAAATAAAGTACGAGTAGCTGTAACTTCATACGTGGCGTAAATATTAAAATTATTAATTAAAAAATATGTGATGATACCAGACCGGACTAGCCAACAAGCTACCAGGTGTAGAGAAAGAGACAAGGGCGAATGAGATATGGAAGTGACATACCTACCTTTTTTTACTGGACGTTTTTGTATTTTATTTTTGGCTACCAATTTGTTTGTTTGTGTAATTCCATCTTTCTCACACGTCCCACATAATTGTAATATATTTTATTATTTCTCAGAAAAATAAAAAATAATAATGATGGAAGTGTCAGTCGGCTTGCATCAGACGTTGACCAGTATGCTCCACTTTTTTCTGTCGTGGACTAAATAGACTAAATGATTGGCATCAGACATCCAAGATAACTGACTCGTTTTTTTCCCTTCCTCTTTTTCCTTTTATCTTTCCAGTAAGGACCGCCATTTCCAATTCACGGCGTGTAATTATATGTCCTAGAAAATCCAGTTGACGTTTTCAGATTATAAATTCCAGTTATTGTCGAAAACCTATTCTTTTCCACACTTGATCATTTGATATGTAATCATTCAATTTTTTTCTTTTTAGAATTTTTTTGTTGAAGTTAACAAGTGCCAGTTTCTTTTGTTATATATTAGGCTGTATTAACTTCAGCACCATTTTCAAATACTAAAGGTGGGGATTTTCAGCATCCTGTTCTGAAATGTTGTATATGGAGAGACGCTCATTTTGATCTTTCACCTTTTTGCTCAAAATGGTTCAATCTTTCGTACTAACTCTTGCGTGCTGTGCTTCGATCTTTTTCGAGGATTTCCGACGGGGTAAAACCGTAGAAACGCCTCAGGGAATTGACAATTACTTTGTTGGTTTCGACAAATTTCCTTGCTTTCCCTACCAACAATATATTACCTTCCTAAGGTAAAATTACCCCCAAGGTCTTTGTCAAATTTTGGAACTGTGGATCCTAGCCGCTCAGTAGATTCTTTATTGTGGTATAGATTTCGATTTTCAGAAAATATTCTTATACTAAAATCATAAAAATAATAAACTCGATTTTTCGGAAATATCGATTGAAAACGGCTCCTAAAAGGAAAAAACTCCCCTTCTTAAGTTTTTAAATTTCCCGGTATTAGAAGTTCCTTTAAGAATGTTTACTTCAAATATATATATAGAGATTTCTAGGCTTTCTAGTAGTAGGGGAGCGAGGGGTAATGAAAGCTAGCGGGTAATAGGAGTGGTGCAAAAGTATTCGCTAGGACCTAACTTAAAAGTCTTTAGTACTTGTCGGCTAAGCTTTACTCATGTGCATTTTCCGGTATAGTTGCACGCATTCAGTTGTTGTAATTAATTATCACTAATTTATAGCTATGTTTGCCTATTTTTTGTTATGATTATCAGAATTGTGATAACAAATGAAAATTGAAATCTAAAACCACGTTCCACAAAATGGTGGATTTCGAAAAATGGAGCCTATGTGGTTCGATTGAATGCAAGGCTTTTTTTAAATTTTGACTCCAATAGCGTAGCTGATTATATTTGTGTTCTTTGCCTTGATCTTTAGAATCTAAACCTTTAGAATTCTTAGAATAATTCTGTTATTTTGATTATAAAGATGAATTTCACCGTTAAAATACCTTTATTTGCTGTATTTTTGCACTTATTTTGAAAACTGACTTTGTTTTTATAATTTTTATCGAATTTAAAGTAAATTTTAGGTTCCCATTTCCCGGCCTATCGAGCAATAGGAATTCAATTTAAATAATAAATTAATTGTTAGAACGATACGCGATATTTTTGTTTTTCCTTATTAGACTCCAATTATCCCCTGTCCCCCTAGGTTTTGTCTCGTAAGTAAACGGTAAAATATTCAAAAATAGTAAAGTATAGAATTCATATGAAAGCCATCCTCAATTTTTTTACCATAGGTATATAAAGAACATAACCGTGGAGCTCTGAAATAACCGGTTGACATATGGGACCCCGGCAATTAAATTGATGAAACGTAACACCACCAATATGTACAATGTACATTTATTTCACTCATACGACAAAAACAAACATTAGTAACTACTTAGTCTCGAGTAGAATGTAAACTTTAATTTATATACAGGCGATGTCTAAAGAGTTCTATGAAGGAAGTTGTACAAGTGTGGTAGTGAGATTATATGTACAGTTTTAATGTAGCCAGCTGCTTCTAGTTATCTACAGTTGCTATAGTGCACTCAATTGCTATTGCACCATTGAGCTACTGATGAGAGCTGAGCTAAACACTTTAAATGGGCAAGTGTATTTCTTCAATTACAACTAATGAAAAATAAATACACAAATTGATTGATGTCGCACTGTTCTTCAAAATGGTACGTTCATTCTATTTATAAATAATAAATCAACATTGTGATTACACGTATGTGACAGACGTGAAACTATAACGTGCTCATTGAAAGTTCGTTTTCTTAATCATCTACTGTTTGTTAGCCATAGAAACCAACTGAAAGTTTTTCTGAAACTATAACGTAAAAGCCCCCATTATGGAACGGTATCTAATACTGGAACAGTTTTGACACTTACATATTTATTTCTTTAATTAAGTAAAAAAACATTAAATGCGAAGTGAATTTAAATTGAAAAACAGTCATTCTATTAATAATAATTTTTGTTATCAGACGTTTCTTTCAGAAATAACTTCATTAATATATAAATGTCAAAACTGTTCCAGTATTAGATACCGTTCCATAATGGGGGCTTTTACGTTAATACTAGAATAATAAATAAATAAATTACAATATTTTTTTGGGATATATAAATTTCACGAAGAATTCAGTTGATCACTGTGCTACCATACCAATAACAATGTACTTGAGGAGTACATTGTACAAACTGTGATAATTTAAAAAAATTCTCTTGAAATTTTTTTGATTTTACATTTTAAATATGTTTGACTTTTTTAATTGTTTTAAATTAAAGTAATTATTTTATAAAAAATTTTTTCGATTGACAAATTTCCATGTGAAATGCAAAAAAACTAGTTAAATTGTTCTAATGGATTGTTGGTATGGTTGGTTGTTATCCAAGAATGACAATCTGAAATTTAGATAATTTCTGCCACTGAAGATGATATTAAACATATCGAAAATATTTTGGCAATTTTAATAAAGAAAAGCTATGAAATAGAAGATATTGGTTTCATTATGTCCATCCTTCTATAAAGCTAGTCCACGCAATTTGGGAGAAGGTTGAAAAAATTCTTCGTGAAATAAATAAATAATTAAATAAATAAAATAAAACTTAATGGAACGTCAACAAGTTTTGTCCTTTTGTCAAGAAGCTGTATTAGAAGCTTTCCTTTAAATACTTATTATTTATCTACATTATTAATTCCACAAAATACTATTTAAGTAAGCAATGTTTTACATAGAGCTGTACAGAAAATTGCACTTTATTCCCATATAGGCGTAAAGGAACACAGCATATACTACACGTTTATTAATTTTTATACTATGTATTATATTATAATCTGTACAAAAATTTTACCTAGCAACTGAATATATGTGTTTGCTTTTAATAAATTTTAAGTTGTACCTACATAATTTTAATGTATTGTATTCGTATCAACTTTATTTATTGTGAACTTGTATTATTTATTAATATTATTCATGTTAATCGTAGATAAAGTATAGTACGTAATTTGCGCAGTTATGTACCAGTCGCTGCGCAGCTCTTGCGTAATATTTTCGCAGTTAGCTTCCGCAGCACCTGGCAATATTTAAAAAAATAAATCAATTTACGTTTTTATTTAGCTTAGGTATACTATTGGGGTCTGTCCTGTGGGTGGAGTTTCAAAAAAATGGCTGACAAAAAAGTGCATTAACATTAGTTATGCTATATTAAGAAAAAATGGTAAATGTTAGAACTTTTTGTATTTGGGTTGACACAAGTCCGAAGTAAAGGAATTTTGTTGAAGGGGAGAAAATTTTACATCTGTAAAACAGTTAAAATGTGATTAAAATATGAAAAAATGCCCGAATGAGTTAACGAATATTACAATTTACAGTATACAAACGTCAAATTTAAATAGCAAACGTCATAAAATAACTGGAAAACTGTAAATGAATGGAAAAATTATATCAATTGTATGTATTTTCAGATCTAGAAAATTCAGCTCATAAATGACATTTGAGAAAATGCACTTTAAGAATAGTCTGATTTTTCAACACCAGATGTCATACCGCCATTCGACAAATCCCAATACAGTATACACAGAATATAGCTGAATATAGACTGTTAGCGACAGGCATGAAATATTTAGTAATTTTTTTTTTCAGATTTCACAATGAAGCTATTTCTAATTGTCTGTTACCACGTCATAATCTTCAATAACTTTCGCCACAACTTGTCAACTAACGAGTGTAACGAGGAAATGAACAAAGTGAAGACTTGGCACTATCCGATTTCAGTTTCCTCTTGTTTGCTAAAGCATAGATCACGATTTGAAATTCATTGTATGATTCAATTGAGCAGAAACATTGGGACCGTTGGTTTACTGACTGGCTCTAGTGGATGGTGAAGTGTAGTCAATGTTTGTGAAAATTACTTTGAAAACAATAAACACTTTTCTCATATGGAAAAACTTATACCAGGATCTAAATATATTACTCTAAGCAACAAGGTTCTATTAAGTTGCGCGTTTACGCCCACTGACGTACATTCTTTCAATTATTGTCAAAATTTATCCAATAGGTAAATAAATAATTGACTAAACATTGTGCTGGACCACCAACAACCTAATTACATAATTACCTGAAACCTCGCGTGCGTTTTATCAATAATGTTACATCTGTGTTTTGAGGTGAGGACATTTCTCAATGGATATTTCTTTCAACTTAATCATACTTGGGTGGTTCTACTTTTTAGGTTTCAGTCATAAAAAAAATAGAGAAAGCCATTTAGTAGATGTCATGTGACTAGAATGTAGGAAAATTATCATAGATTCGGTATCTACACTCTACACACCAGCAGCGCGGTTTCATATTAAAGCCAATATTTTTTGCGGATTACTAAATCCAGACAGAAAAAAATTTAAATGATTTAACTTAGTTGATATACAAACTCTGATATAATAAATATAAATATATACTTATTTTATTATCGTATCCTTCGTCACCTTCATGTCTCCCGTCGTCACATTCTCCCGTGACGAAGGATATACGGGTGACGAAGGATTATCGTAAAGCTTACATTATTACAAATAATATTTACGTAAAAACGATTTGAAATTCATTAAATACATACCAGGAAAAACCGTGACGAAGGATACACTCAATAAACACACGCAGCCGGTCTTCTTACTTGATGTAAAAATATGACAAGCTCTCAATGTCAATCACTTGATTTGACTTCCGCTTTATGTTCTATGGTTTTTGGCGTTTCGTTTCACCAAAAAACATGACCCTTTTACGTACTCTTTTTAAACTTATAGCAATATTTGGCAGTTGTGACGAAGGATACTCAAATTTTCGCGACAATTTTTCGTCACACCAAAAAAAAAAAAATAAATAATTCTGCGTAACAATTTAACTCTTTTTTTATTTATAAAATTGTGTGGTTTCAGTAAACTTATTTTTAAAAAACGTTATAGTTCCAAGCAATACGTAATAGGGACATGCGTTTTAGAACTGCCATAAAAGTTTGACATCATTTTTATAAAAAAAAAAAAAAAATAAATAAAAAATTAAAGTAAATGTAGGTAGGTCATCTAAATAGGAGTTATTAACTTTATTTAAATAAAATAAATGACAGTATCTTCATTCTGTATATAGTTTTAACCTTCCTTATTGTGGAGACAACGTTAATTTTTTGAAGGACCTATAGAAAGTAGAATCACCCACTTAACTAAAAATAATAACAAAATAATTGAAGTCGTCTATTTTGCACTAATTGCTAGTTAAAAATATATTAAGACAATTATTTTACTCTATGGCCATGCAGACGAATAATATTCGGTATAAAATAACCACATAAAATTGTTGAAAATACGATAATGGTGCTTACGGCGCGGTTAAATTTTTCGTAAATAATTAATTAAAATAATCTCATTTGCACGTTTCTACTCCCGTACTCCTGCAGTTCGTTGATTCTCTCCCGTATTCCGGCCGGTACGTGCAGTTACATCCGTCTGTACGAATAAAATTTTTTTCCCGAAGTTTTCGAAGTAGTTTTTTGCTGTCGGATACATTTTCTAGATACACTTATGTACAATATTTTCTGAATAATGTTTACTTCCGCTTGTTTACTTCTATTTAATGAATGTGAACGTCGATATTACATATACAGGCAAGTAACACGTTTACGTAATTTACATTATATAGATGTGAATTTACGTATAGGTATATTATGAATGTCTAAAAGATAATCAAATTCAAAAAAAATTTAACAGGCGACTAGATATATGTTTTAAACAGACTGATAGACCTTATCTACGAGAGTAATCCAGAGATTTTTCAGTCATTGTCTTTTGTAGGATTGTAGGCATGACAAACAAGGTTTCATATAAAAACTTTCATCTACGATTGTTTCGACGATGAAATTTCTTATTTCCTGTACAAAATACTATCTAAGTAAGCTCTGCTTTACGTACAGTTGTGAAACATATGAAGCATATATTATGAAGTATATAAAAGTAACGTATATCTCGTTATTGTACAGGAATTGTTATACTTGTGCAAATTTATGAATTATTCTTTCATTCTTTAATTTCTAGTATTCATTTTTTAAGAAATTCATAAAAATACCCGCTTAACATAACATTAACATACATAGTTATTGACTAAAAGCATCTTGATTTAAGCAAAAAGTCTTATCAAATTTTCTTTTTATGTGTCAGGGAAATTAGGCAAGGAAACTCATTTTTTTTTTTTAATTTTTTCAAATTTTTTTGACTGATCCTTCTGATAATGAGGATCAGAAACAGTAATTTTTAAGAGATTTTCCAAAAAGGAAAAAATGTTCCTTTCTTTGATATCCTCCTTGATGCTATTGCGAAAAATTGTTTTCCCATCTTACAGATTACCTACTAAAAATAACTTCCAGAATCGAAATCCAACCTCTGTTTATAATTAGCTATCTCATTTCTATTTAAAATCCGTTATATCCAGAAAGACAACTTATTTGGTCATTATAAGGTTTTGTAACATTAAACAAATTCTGAATTAGTTAACTGTTCAATTAATTTTGAAAGTGATTATACTTATTATTGCACATCGTAATGCATTTATACCTTTTAAACATTTACTATGTTTCTATGTATATAATAAATACACGTACTTGGGTTATACGAAACTGAATTGAGTGTGCTTACTACATACATAGGTTAGGTGGAGCTGCATAGCTCTCGCTATTTTCATACAACCTAACATAATATGAAAAATATAAATGCAAACACGTATATATATATATATATATATATATATATATATATATATATATATATATATATATATATATATATATATATATATATATATATATATCTGTTTACCTATATGCACATAAAGTTTTACAAACTGAACATTGCAGCAGCTAAAGCAGTTTGAATACAATTCAATATATTCAGCCGATAAAATTCAAACATTTAAATAAATAATATATTATTTATTTGCAATTTATTTAATGTTAAACGTAATGTTAGCGTTCGTTTGAACGTTTATGTCGATATGTTTACTATGTTTGCTCTATTAACGACAAGAATTTTCAGAAAAATATTAACTGACTGACTTTGTCTGAAACAGAAATTTCACTCAAAATATGTAACTATATTTATATTTTAGTTACATTCCACTTACTCCCACTTACTGGCAATTGCTTGGGAATCTCGGTATATGCTACTGTAACTAGTATTTCGATGAAAGCACTGAAACTAATCATTTTTAACTCGGTAATTCCCAAGCCGCGATCTATCGACAAAATATTATTATTTTTTGTTAGTTCTAATCTTTAGCTACTCAACATATAAAAAATAATTAATTAAAAAAATACCCTTTAGTTTTTGTTTTTTTTAAATGGCGTGTCAATTATAGGTCATATGGGCCGTTATTTGCAACATGAACTGATAAAACAGTATGAAATTACCGGCAAAAAATCACTTTCATTATAAGCTTGATTCTTAAATAATAATTTGTTATAACAATAATAACAGTACCTACTTTTTAGATGTTTTTATAACAGCGAAAATGTCACCAGATACACTCACACGCAATAAAATAGCAAATCGTTTGAAACAACAGAATTAATTTGACCGTTAACATAACTTCAGTGTTGCCAAATTAAAACCATGAACACTACTAAGTATATGCATTTTAGTAGTAACACATTTATTTTTAAAATTTGTTATATTGTCTGTAAAAAAAAATCACAAGTCACTGTCACCTAGAGGTGACATTGGGAATTCCCGAGTTAATAGTAAACTGATAGGATTATTGTCACATGAATAATAGCATGGAATCTATTAGTCGGCTTATTATTATTAAACAGGTTTTTTTCTTACCTACTTTAGTATATTTCCAACATTGTGCATCAATTGGATTTTAGTGCGATTTGATGCGGCATAAACATTGACTCTTCTTAACAAAAACGGATCACAGTATCAACAACTAAAGCCATTTACTGTGAACTTCTATGGTCAATTTCTAATAAATAAACTATCAAAGTATAACTGGGAGGAATTATCCGACAGGCTTACAGAATTTTCTGACTTCAATTTATTGTTGTTTATGCTACGAAGAATGTAGACGCCATTCAAGGATTTTGTATCGATTGAAATTTTGCAAAAATTAGACCAATTGTTTCGCCAGCTGAGTATTGGTTAATGCCAAGTCAACTTTTTAAAAATTTTTTTCTAGATGGTTGTTTTGTTAGTTTTAGGCATTGAGAAAGTCGAAGCCACTATCTGAAAAAAAATTTTAAAAATGGACTTGGTAGGCACATACCAATATTTTACTGACGATTTGTAGTTATACAGTTTTCTGTCATCTTCTTGAATAAAATTGTCAATAAAATTAAATATCTCAAAGATGGGTTTGTGTTTTGACGCAATGTATCTGAAATCTTTTGTAGCAAAATTTCCAGCAACAAGGTAAATATTAAACTTTTTTAGTATTCCGTACTAAGTTCGGTAAAACGTAATGCTTATAGGCGGTGACTTTATAAAAATCACTTGACGTAGATAGGTAAAATTTGATATATTTGAATGAAAGGATGACTCAGTTATAGACATCTTGTACAAAATGTTGGCTTTTGCTTTTAAGGGTGGTTTTTGAGGGTAAAAATTTGTGAATTCAAAATTGTTTTAAAAATATATTGTCTGTTATCAAGTGAAGGCTTGTTAAGGCACCTGTAATTAAACAAAATATATTTTATTTTTTTAACAGATTTTTGGAAGGATGTTGAAAAATCACTGCCCTTTTTCCACTGAGCTGATTCTTTGAAAAGTAGATATTTGAGATATTTGTGAAATCCTTGTGATAATTTTGAACAAACGATAGGTACTAACTAATAGGATCAGAATTACTCAACCGACAACGTACCGATATATGTTCCAAACATATTAAAAGTTACATTATATAAAATTTCAATCATATAATATGTTTCAAATTTAAACCATTATCCTATATAAGCAAGTGTTCGAGAAAAATTAATTTTTATAACAGGAAATTCGCTATGTTATGCGGGATGCTGACACAGTTCTATTTTTTTTCGCTTTAGAAGGGATAAGAAGCCATAACAGGTTGTTTTTGAATGGAGATGGAATTATATAAGAAATAACAAACTGATAAATTGTAAACCATTACGATGTCAGACGGAAAGATATTATTACTGTAGGTACCTCGAATTTTCATAACTGTTCTGTAAAAAGTCAGACACAGTTTTTAATTTATTACCAAAACAAATATTCACAATATAAATTAATATTGAAAATAAATTATTAAAAAAGACCAATTAAATGGAAAGCTATTTTTTTTAAAAATATATATATTATTAAAAAAATGCTTTTACATTTAAACAATTCCAGACAGATACATTTATGTATCCATAACAACGTTTATTTGGTTATTATTTTTTTGTAACTGTTATTTAATAATACCCCTGTCGCAGCATCTGCATAACATAGCGAATTTCCAAATTTTGGGGACTGGCGGATCTCATCTAAGAACTGTACCTATTTAAAATAGTTTAGCTCAGGGCCGCGCCAAGGGACATTTGCGCTGGGGTGCAAGACAAAAATTGCCGCCCCTAAAACGCCAAACTTATTTGTAATACATTTTTGATAATAAAATATATGCCTCCCGGCTACCAGTTTACTTACTATATATACTTACTTTAATGAAATGCATAAAATATTATAAAATATTTAGGATTATAAATGGAATAAAACACTTAAACTTTTTTTAACAATTTAGTTCGCATAAATTTCAAGAACAAGTAAATAAAAATAAATAATTTTACACAAAACAAAAACGAATAGTAACAATTTTAAAATTTTATATAAAATTCACTTTCCTTGCCTTTTTTATTGCAAATTCATTTATTAAATCTGACATGTTAATATCTGCAGCAATTTTGTTTTCTATGCTAATTAAACTTAAATACGATATTCTTTTCTGTGACATAGGTACTAGATCTTAAATAATTTTTTATTAACTTAAGTTTCGAAAAACTTCTCTCACCAGATGCCACTGTCACAGGTATTGTCAAAAATATTCTTAATGCAATTATCATATTCGGAAACATTGTAGTAAGATCATTAGAAAATATATAATCTAAAACTGTTAATGCATTCATGTCGGGATTAATATATGTTAAAAGAGTTTCTATTTCATCACATAAATCTAACGCATTTATATCAGATTCGTTCCTCAGAGCCCAAAAGGGGATGTTTTTTACCTAAATTTCTGAGAAACGAAATAATGTAACTTTTTTAAGAAAAGAGTATGGAGTGCTCCAATTTAAAGAACATCCATAAATCTTATCCTAAGTGGAATAAGCAATATCGAAAGAACATGTATATTTTAAACTAAATTGCTTGTAGATCTGGATAAGCAAATATTGAAAACAAAATTTATAATAACAAAAAACAGAAATAATAAATTAGGTTTAAGATATCAACCAAATAGGAAAAAGAAGATAAAATAAAAATGTTGGTTTTAAAACCAAACAATTGAAATCTTAAACTCTTTTATTATATTTCGACTGTTCAATACAGTGTTTACTAAGTCTTATTTAAAAGAATAATATTTTACTAAGAGATCCTCAGTCATCAATTTTTAGTTTGTTTTGTTTACTAATCGTCACGTACTATATACAACGTAACGCAACGAAAACTAAACAATTTTAAAGATTGATAAATGTATTATGTGTAGAATTTAACGACGGTTTTTATAAAATTAAAGCGTGCAAGAACATGTTCGATCCCGATCCCGTTTGATCTCGCCGATTACCGCGCAAATGATTGTTGCCGCTGGTCGACAATCGAAATAATCGGATTACCGACGGGTCACAACAATCATAATAGACAAGTATTTAAGCAAAATGCGGGTAACATTTAGTGTCATCAAAATTACCACATAAAAATAGTAATAATTTTATATTTTATTTGCCGCCCCCAAAGCCTGCCGCCGGGGTACTAGGCACCCCTAACACCCCCGCTTGGCGCGGCCCTGGTTTAGCTTTCTAAGAGTAAAAGACTTTTTAAAATCGGCTGGGTAATTAGTTTTGATATTTTTGGAACCCAAGAACCCGAACAGACTTTGTGCAGCATAGTTGTATCCATCTAAAATAATTTAGTTCTCTAACAGTGAAAAAATTTTCAAAATCGGTCGGTTAGTTTATTTTTTACAATAATGGGAACAGTAAACCCTGGCGGAAATCATACAACATAACCTTTATTCATCTAAAATAATTTTAGTAAAAAGTTTATCCTAACAGTAAAAAACGGGTCCTAGGGATCTCATATAACTTATGGTAGTTCGTAAGGTTCTTGTGGACATCATTTAATTACTTAATGAATTCAAATACTTTAACTTACTAACGGTGAAAAAATTTTCAAAATTTTCGACATTCGCTAAAAAAATCATTGAAAAATATTTGATATGTTTCGATCAATTAATGGTCAACATCAGCAAATAAAAGTTACTAAAATCGAAGAAAAGAATGAGTTATTTGTCCGTAGAAATTAAAATACAAATTCTGAAAACGAGCAAAGAAATATTGAAAAAACTAGATCGGCAAAACATTCTGACAAATAACACTACCCAACTAATACTTGCCAATTTGAATGAAACTTAACATACTTATTAAACAGCGAAAAATATTAAATACGTGTTTTTTTATTTCGGCTAAATACGCTTTTTAGGGGTAGAAAACACCATTCAACCTCTGTAGATGAAAACAGTTATAGCTAAATATTTTTGAAACGGCATATTTTTTGAAAAAAGGGCTGAGTACCAAATTTGTAGAATTTAAAGCGATGCACTTGATAGTGACCCTGAAATCGATTTTCAAGGTCAGTTGAAAATGATTAGCCATTGCCGAACTTTGACCATATCCTGTACCTATAAGCAGTAATTTCATGTACTGACTCAATCTATCTTCAAAATTGATTTGTTGCGTTATTTTTCTAAAATAAAAAAAATAAAAACCTGACGAAATGAAAAAATAGGCGCAAATTTATAGAAAAAATTAGAAGAAAACATTTTTGTAAGTAATTTTAGAAGTTAAGAAAAGATTTAATATCACTCCAATTGTAAGTTAAACATTAACTTTATGTTATATTAGAAATTTTCAAAATTTTTTAAAATTTTTATTGCTACTCTATAGTTATCATATTAGGAATTCAATTCAACATATGATTAACTATTATTTTTCCGATTGCGATTGAGCAAGTATTTTTCAAAATTACTTCTTGATCACTTATTTTCTATCTTGCATGTGAAATTCGTTCGAATATACTTTGAACCATTTAGGGATGAAAAGTAAACTACTCCTTTTGAAAAATATTAAATGATTTTCAAATGACTTTGGAAATTGACCTCAAGGTCAACTTCAAAGTCAAGTGCATCACGAGAGTCAAGTGCTTCAAGATCATCAAGTGCATCACTTTGAACTCTATAACTTTGGTCCTAAGCACTTTTTTCAGAAAATATATCGTACCATAATCCACTTCTATGTTGATTCCTGGTCTCTTTTCCTGCGTTTCTAATATTTATGTCAATAAAAAATGTGCTACCGTAGACAAGGATGAATAGGTACGCATTCCGACTTCACACCGTATTTTTTTGTATTTATTTTATGAGTACCTAATCTTTAATATATTAAAAATTTACGCGAAGATGGTCACTTTATCAGCAGTATCCAAAAAAATTTAAAAATATCGGTGGTTTTTGAAAAATTAACAAAAATCGTATAATTTCTTCTCTATGAAAAATTGGGGTCAAAAGAGACGAGAAAAGAGTAAATGGGGACAACCCGTAGGGTCGACCAAAATTGAAATTCTAATATAAAATAATTTCGAACTTTTTGTATTTATACATTCAAAAAAGAAATAATAGGTACTTGATGATTTTCTCTAAAAATAAACGTAGAATCTAAAATAAAGTTTATATACTCCTGTCGTTTACCCCTAAGTTTATATTCCTCCTATTCTTATTTTAGTTCAAAAAATAATTTTTCAAAAGACTAAGACATAATAATTAATAACAGTGAGATTCTACGTCCATTTTCAGACTTTTGTTTATTAAATTGCGTAAAAGCTAGTAAATGCAATAACAGATATGATGAATTTATAAGGATTTTCTTGTACTACAAAATCTTAAAAATATGGAAACGCGTACTTTTTTTTCGTTAATTGTGTTTTATTCTTTTGCACAAAATTTTAAAAATACTTTATTTTCTTAAGAAAGGGAGGCAACTTTAGTCACAGATATGCCTATGAACAGTTTTTGGTAATCCGGGAAAAACGAAAACACTTTTTAAAATTTTTTTATTGTTAAAATCGAAATGTTCTTTTAAAGAGGGTTAAAATTACCATATTTTATATTAAAATTTTAACACAATCACTCCCTAATTAACGAGCCTTACTTAATATTAGCAAATTGAGAAAAAACACGTCAATTAGATTTTTTTACACAGATTTTATTTGTTTTATAATTCAAAAGGATATTTTAAAAATGTGTATGAATGGCTTTGATTAAATAAATTTCAATATATTTTCCATTTATTTTAACAGTGGAATGTCCTTATTAGTGGCTATACTTTCGGCTTGGAGCGAATTAGACGAAGATTTTCTTCTAAAACCAAATTTAATAATTAATTAAAGAAATAAAAAAAAATTTGTGGATTTCCTACCGTTCAAATATAATCTTTATTGTATGTAAAAATGTTATTACATTTTTTCAAAAAACTGTAAGTAAACTGTAAAATTTTCTTTACAAATATGTTAAAATAGAGAAATGTTTCCTTTTTAATTTATTTTTAACTCTTTTTAAATGATTCACTTTAAAATTTTTTAATATTTCTTAATCGAAATTTCATAAAAGAATGTGTCAAAATTTAAAAAAATTTTTCTTTGTTAAAAAAAAAAAATTGAATGTGCAAAATTATTTAATATTAGAATGCTCTGATTATACAATTCTAATCATAACTGTATTGTCAATTGGATAAAAAATTACGTAAAAATATTATTGTTTGAATATGATTTAACGTAATTTTTATACGATTGAAGCAAACTCTTATTAATTTTAGGAAGGTGTAAATATGATCTAAATTCTGATCATATCACATAACAGATATCGTCGGGATTTTTTTTGTAAAAAAAAATGGAACAGAGATACATTATAAAAACATTTAACTGACAGAGAAATAGAATATAGCCGAATCGTTAAATTGGATTAAAAAAATCATGACACGCTACTTATAAAGCGGCTTTTTTCGAATTTAGCTCGCAAAAAATGAGACAGAAAAAAAAAGAATGCGAGTGCGAGTGAAATGGAGAACGACATATTTCCTAGTTTTTCTCGAAAAGTAAGTAATTTAGAGCAACGGTATAAAAACATTTTTTATGCGTTTTACCTTTTACAATGGCTTAGTGTAAAAAAAAAATTGAAAAATTGCTTAATTCTGGCAAAAAACTCATTTTGTTGACAAAAAACGCCCGGAAAACCTACTTCTGGGCATCCGACGTGTCTGGCTAACGAACTCATCCAACGATTTGGAAAATCGAATTCGCACACAAAATTTCATAAGCATTAAACGTTTCGTTCGAGAGTTATCGCGCGGATACATATATATATATATATATATATATATATATATATATATATATATATATATATATATATATATATATATATATATATATATATATATATATATAAATTTTAGTGAATATCATTTTCGTATTCTAGGGACCTCAAAACATATTTCTGATATGGTCTCGGGCTTAGGTCGCACCATGACACCTGGCGTAAAAGCTGAATTTCCAGTTTTGGAAATTCGCTAAAAATATAATATTTCCCAACAGTAAAAAACTAAACTCAATAAAATATTGGTTATTTATTTTATTTCACGTCGTAAAAAAATACTATTTTAAATTTTCCAACATTCTTACCGTCCATTTATTTTCAACTTTTGCCCACTCCACACATAAACGCCCTCTATTATTTGTATTACCAAATTTAAACAGCCGTGAGGATACTGTAATGAAAATCAATTAAGTTTTTATATGTTGTGTTTTATTGTATAAATATTAGGTAATAAAATGTATATATATTTGTGGGATTAATTTCAAGAACCGGTTTGTCAAAAATTTTGAAAAATTCAATATAGTTCACATCATATACACTACCGTTCAAGAGTTTGGAAACACTATGAAAATTCCGTAAAATCATTACTGGATAGATATTAATCACATTTATTTGGTTTAAAATATTAATTTTATTTGTACATGTTAATCATATATACTTAATTAAACTAATATTGCTACAAAAAGTAAATTTGTGCCTTAAGGCCGCTATACATGATCAGTTTTAACTGACAGGTTTCACTGAACAGTTAAAACTGACAGAGAAAACTGACAGCATTAATATGAGTGTGTGTAGACACAGGGACGTCAGTTTTAACTGAGTGAAAACTGTCAGTTAAAACTGATCGTGTGTAGCGGCCCTTAAATATTAGATTCTAATTTCATCAAAGTAACCACCTTTTTTCTTAATGACTTGTTTACAAATTTTATTCTTTGTCCAATTTTTCCATTCATCTTTCAAAAATATCCAGAGTTGTGGCAATAAAACACGTGCATTTATCAAAAACAATACAGGAGGCTACCGGCAAAGGATGTAAAACCTTTTATAATATTGATAGTTATATTATTGTAGTATACGAACTAATTTATTTTAATAATAAACTAATTTATTAAAATGTCTGGTAAAGAAATATTGTACTCTGCAAAAATATAACTGTTTCCAACTTTTGGATGGTAGTGTATATGTTAAAGTGAACGTACAGTAAATAAAAAAAAAAAACGTGATTGACATAAATAATATAAAATATATAGAGAAGAGACATATTTTTATGAAACATGTTTAGCTGTTTTTAGTTCAAATGTAGAAAAATGACGTAGGGTTCCTTGTTCGTCTGTAACTCAAGCTGATATTAAATTTAGTATGAATTCTGGCAATAGACATGGTTTCCACAAAACTATCTCTACTTTAATTCCAAAATGTTCACCACTTTCCAAATTTTAACTGGTTAAAATTAATTATAATTTGTGAAAATTAGAACGTTAGTTTGAAGAATAATGGCAAACCTTTAAAATCAATAAATTTAAAAACACTAATTGTTTTGATATATATAAATTTCGACAATTCTCTTTTTATTTCGTCTAACATAGATTTTTCTCTATTTATTGTTTATTGCCTCTATATGAACCGTTTTTACCAGTTCCCACTAATTTTCGACAAAAACTTATAATATACATCTCATTTAGTTAAACAACCATAGCTGCCCATCAGTTGGAATTTATTATTATCAGTCCCAATTATTTAAAGATGGGTTAAGGTCCGGTCAGACCAAGAAGATCATTTTGCGGATGTCATATAATTATATTGCACTACTCGACTTATAGCCAAACATTCAATAGGTAATAATTTTTTATCACAATTAAAGTCAAGTGGATTCGCAATTATGATAAAGGAAATGCAATACGTGTTTTGGTCAGTTTGTCACGTATTACCTCTTATATCAAGTATGAAATATAATTCCTTAATTACCGTTCCGGGAATCCGTATCGGTCTGTCCTCACACTTACTTGATAAAACTGAATTTTGAAACCAACCTCATTGTTCCTTTCTGGGAAAGAACTGAGAAAATCCTCTTTTCGGGTTGCATGGATAAGAAGATTAAGTTATTGGGAAATTTGTAACTTTTTTTTATAACACGATGTTTCCTTACTGTCAACATTTTTAGCGAATTTCCTTCCATTCTAGAAATTCAGCTATTGCAGCAGCTCTTATAGTAAGTTCGGGACTATGGTAGAAATCTGTTTGAAATATATATATATATATATATATATATATATATATATATATATATATATATATATATATATATATATATATATATGTATATATATATATACATATATATATATATATATAAATATATATATATACATATATATATGTATATATATATATATATATATATATATATATATATATATATATATATATATATATATGTATGTATTTATGTGTGCACACGGTAACTCTCGAACGAAACAACGAAACGTTTAAAGGTTATGTAATGTAATAATATGTTGTTAAATCGTCAAAAATTAACTAAAGAGAGCTAAACTAATTTTAAATGGATACACGTCTTAGATGAGATCCGCCAGTGCCCAATATATAGAAATTCGCTATGTTATGCAGATTCTGCGACAGGGGTACTTCTGTATATGCTGGTCAAATGAATTTTTTTGATTTTCCGGGAAAATATAGGTGTTGGAAAGATACTAACAGCAGTTATGTTGAGCGCGAAAACAGCGCGAAATTCCTAGTATATTAGTTTTATCTAAATATCGCCGTTGGTTTAGATTTCGACATTTTCAATTTTTGTCTGTAAATGCTAGTTAAATGAATTTTTTTGATTTTCCGGGAAACCATAGGCGTTGGAAAGATTTTAATAGCAGTTATATCGAGCACGAAAATAGCGCGAATTTCCTATATAAGTTTCATCTAATTATCGCCGTTGGCATAGATTTCGACATTTTCAATTTTTGTCTGTATATGCTGGTCAAATGAATTTTTTTGATATTCCGGGAAACTATAGGCGTTGGAAAGATTTTAATAGCAGTTATGTCGAGCGTGAAAATAGCGCGAAATTCCGAGATAAGTTTCATCTAAACATCGCCGTTGGTTTAGATTTCGACATTTTCAATATTTGTCTATACCTATATGCTGGTAAAATGAATTTCTTTGATTTTCCGGGAAACTATAGGCGTTGGAAAGATTTTAATAGCAGTCACGTCGAGTGCGAAAATAGCGCGAAATTCCTATAAAGGTTTCATCTAATTAACGCCGTTGGTTTAGATTTCGGGATTTTCATTTTTTTGGAGCCTCTAAAACCCGAAAATCTACTTCACTAAAATTTATGTATATATATATATATATATATATATATATATATATATATATATATATATATATATATATATATATATATATATATATATATATATATATATATATATATATATATATATATATATATATATATATATATGTATTTATGTGTGTACATGATAACTCCCGAACGAAACTTGTAATACTTATGAAATTTGGTATGCTTGCTGGAATCCGGACTGGCTTGGCTAAGTTCGTTAGCCAGACACGTCGGATGCCCAGAAGTGGGTTTTTTAGCCATTTTGCACCTTTTTTCGCCATTTTTAATGGTTTTTTGGCAAAATTTTGCTAGAATTCACATTTGTTTTTTGACACCATCGAAAACCGCGTAAAAGATTGCATAAAATAAGCTTTTAAAACACTGTACTAAGTGAACTAGCTTTTAAGAAAAATTAATAAATTTTCTGAATTTTTTTACAATAGGGTAAGTGCGGGAGAGATGCCGCTGTAGCCATAGTTCGTCCGTTGATTGATAGATTGCGCTATTAATGAATTATATGTTTAAAATAAGTTACTTATTTAAGCTGTATATGGTAAGATTTATGATTAGTCAGTCAGTTTAGTAATTATCCAACTTTTTATTATTGAAAAGTAATTTTTTTAACATACCTAATATTTTATCAAGCATTTAATTCATTAGAATTTAAGAATATATATTTCATTGTTTTAATGAAAATCAGTTTTGTTATCAATTTACGTATATTTTAAAAGCACTATAAAATTTTAGGTTGGAATTCCGCACTATGCTTGCTATAGCAACATGCGGCATCTATCCCAACATAAAGGAGAGATGCCGCATTTAAAGTTGGTATAGAGGGCGCATCATATTACATGTTAAAAACAGACTTACATACCTTAATTATCCAATTTTTTTTTTTTGGATAATTAAGGCCACGAAAATATAAAAGATCCATTAATGAATCAGGAAGAGCCCTCATATTAGTGAAGATAACGAAAATAGTGATGATTGCCTATGTACTGAATGTTTTGAAAAGTATTCAGAAACAAAAAAAAAATTGGCTGGTTAAGATGTATAAAGTGCCAAAAATGGTTACATATGGCATGCATCATGTATGGAGATGTGTGTAAAATAAAAAAATGTTTAATGTGAACTATGCGGCGTCTCACCTTCTTTGATTCGGCATCTCTCCCACAGGTGTGGGAGAGACGCCGCTTTGCAGGCTCTACAAAAATGTTAATTATGAATCCTTTATGACTCAAAATTTAAAATTATTTATAAATAATTTTAAATGACAATTTTTACATTTATTGTGTACCAAATTTCAAATCAATTAAATGTATACTTTAAGAATTATCAAGTGTTTTCAAAATATGCGGCATCTCTCCCTCATTCACCCTAAATGTTTCATCATTTTAGCAATTATTTTCTAGATAAAACAAGTGCTAGTTAGTTATTCAATATGTATGTATGTGTTATAATAACAATAGCTCTGTCTAATCTTTTAAATTAAAATTAGTCAGATTTTTTAAGAGTACGTTATGGAAAGGAAATTGTTGTATTATGTCTTCCTTTAGAGAGAAAATATAATTTATATATACGTATATTTGCATACCGTCAGTTGGGACGAATCTGGACGATTTTGTCAATTTTTTGGCAATAAATTGTTTAGAAAATCTAAAAAATTCTAAAAAAATAATTTAAATACTTTAATATCATGACCATATAGGGCAGTAATAAAAATATTGAAATTGGTACTGCAACATTTTTTTTTTGGTTATATTGTGTCTAGATTCACCCGTATGTGTGGGGCGAATCTGAACAGTGCTTTATTTGCAATATATATCACATTGAGTTATGGATATGGGTAAAATCGGACATAAAAAAATAAAAATAGCTGAATTTTCAATCTGGAGATTCGCTAAGATAAATAACTGCATCAGCGAATGACTTTTGATGAGTGGAATAAAACATTTTTGATTTAAATGAATTTAATTTCGATTTGCCTTTGAGTGTATCATGCAAGGTCGATTTGGGAACATGGAAATATTCAGCGTCTAAGCGATTTTCGTTTATTTTTAATATCGGAAGCCAGGAACGCAACAACTACATATCTACAGGGGGTTCTACAAAAATTTTAATTATCAAATTTTTTGATAACACAGTTCTCCGATAACAATGGAAAATGTTGTAATAAAATGTAGTCTCCGAAAATTTGATTTTCAAATAAAAAATATCAGTAAACCACTAAAAATTTTACTTTCTGATATAGAGAAAATAAATTGAAGCAAAATTTCCAGGTAATTTTAGGGGGTCCGGAGCCCTTGGACCTTCCCGGTTGTTGCACCTCTGTCGAAAAGAGCCCATTTTATCTTATCTAGACTACATTTTATGTAGTTTATACCTATTTTCTTTATATATTGGCGCACCATGGTGTATGAATTCGCCTCACCTATAGACAATTTTTTGTTATTAAATTTATAAAAAAAAAATTAAGCACAATAAAGCTTTCAGTTTTGGTACACATATTGTCAAAAAAACGCCAAACAGTTTGTTGCCATTCCTACTTTATATATATATATATATATATATATATATATATATATATATATATATATATATATATAACAGTTTTTTTCTTTGCACAACAGTTTCTTTATAAGATTTCAAAACGCGCGTTATTTTTAAAAATTATAAACAATGCGCCTGTAAAATAACAAAATACAAAGATGTCACGTTCATCGTTTTTCTTTGATGACTAACTCATAACTGACAAAACTCAGTAGCATAAATTGATCCATGACCTTGTACGGTCATAACACTGACGCAGAAATATCGAGAGGCAGCTCTGTCTAGATTCGCCCCTACTGTCCAGATTCGTCCCAACTGATGGTACCGAAATAAAAATCGAAAACTATAGTTATGTAATGTATTAATATGTTGTTAAATGGATATATGCTGCACTTTATAACGTTCGTTAGGGTCCTGAGGACACAAAAGCACCAAAAATTAACTATTGAACTGATCTTGAAAATTGTTTCACTGTTAGAAAGCTAAATTATTTTAACTGGATACAAGTCTTAGATAAGATCCGCCAGTGCCCAATATTTTGAAATTCGCTATGTTATGCAGATGCTATGACAGGGTTATTTAAATTTTTTCCTCCCATATCAAATTTTTTTGTCGGGTCTAGCTAGCTAGGTACCTATAGGTACGATTCGAAGTTTTCGAAGTAAATTTATTGAAATAAATTATATTTTTTTACGAGTGGTGGTAATTTATTTGTCATTTATAATATTGGATATGTGGAAACTTTTCAATTCCTGTGATAATAGTAACAGATATCTCCAAGTTCAAATACAAGTATACCGCTGGCTCTATACCCTCTGTATGGGCGATATATAAATACATATTATATATTCTATGAAAACATCATTTTTGTATATGTCTCAATGGGAGAAGATAAATATGAATATAGATTTTTCTATAATATATACGATTTTAAATATACATTTAGGGTATAAAAAATTGACATAGGTATATATATATATATATATATATATATATATATATATATATATATATATATATATAAATATATATATATATATATATATATAAATATATATATATATATATATATATATATATATATATATATACCTATGTCAATTTTTTATACCCTAAATGTATATTTAAAATCGTATATATTATAGAAAAATCTATATATATATATTTATATATATATATATATATATATATATATATATATATACATATTTATATATATATATATATATATATATATATATATATATATATATATATATATATATATATAAATGTATAAATACGAACATGTCCCAAAGATATTTAAATACTATTTCTGTGAAAAAAGTTTACTAAAATTTTACGATAAAATAGAATTTCTATTTTTATTAATTTATACAAACTTTTTGATAAACGATCTACACAATGTTGGTCTCTAAAAATAGCTGCCTTTTTGTAAAGACGTCATAAACATTTCAAAACAAATAGGCGGTTTTGCTGGCTTTATTTTTTATATTTAGTCGTTCTAGTAAATACAAACAAACATACCTAATTCTGAACATACCTAAAAAATGTCAAACACATCGTTCAAAAACGTCAATTCTGAACATGTCCATAGACTAAGTTATGTGATAGTGAAAAAGTTCAGTTTTTAGTGGAAATGTACGTTTTGAGGTCTGCTGAGTCCAAATTTACAAAAGATGTATGTCTCTCTGTCTTTTTATTAGAAGAGCGGTTTTGACCTCTAACTATGAAACAATTTGGGCGATTTTCGCTTGACGCAAGGGACATTTTTGTAACGAAAACATTTCAAAAAAATGCAATTAATAATAAACTAAAGAAAATTATTTATAATACCTCCTTAGAAAAAGGATTAAAATTTTTTGAGTATATTCTAATTGTTATCTGAAATTCTGTATTCAATAATTTCAGTGGTTTTATATTTATTTTTAATCAGGGCTGTGGAAAGAAATGGCAAGTTTCGGGAATAAATCAGATTTTTTAAAAATTTCCCGCAAAATTATAGGTGGCCAACAAATACAAAAACATTCTCACAGTCATTTTTTTCAATAGTTCAACGGTTACAACTCCGGATACTCCCCCTTCTTGTGAGGCCCCTTTTAGTTCAGACATATAGAAAAAGAATTTGGTAGTTAACGATTTGATATCAGTAATAGCAAAAGTTCTGCAGATTTTTAGAGAAATTTCTATAACGTACAACTAAATCCTTTTTATATTCCATTTCAATATTTAAATGAAAGAAACAGCTATTATGAAATTTCGATCACCGTAACGGAATTTTTCAGCGCTTCCATCATAATCACTCTTTTAAAAATGTATGTTTTCCATCTACAGGATTATGTTTTGTATATGTCGGATGTAAGACGCAGTTATATTAACCAAAATTTCAAAATTAACCTTTTTAAACAAACCATATGGAAAAATTTTTTTGTCTCAAAATGCCGGACTTTTTACTGCCAGTGATAAGTACAATAGATAAGGTTACAAAAAAAAAGAAAATGAAAAAAAATCAAAGATCCCAACATCAAAAAAGTAAACCCTAGGAATTTACAAAATATAAATTATACTAAACTATGTTGATAAAATTGAACATACCATTTAGAATTATATCGTATTTAGGATAGTCTGTCATACATGGCGGCATTTTACATTCACAGCATTTTGAACCGGCATATTGTAGGAGGAGTTAACTCGTCTTAATCATTTAAAGAGTTAGACACAACAGTTTCTTCAATATGACGAATTGATTGGCTATTTAAAATAAAACATTCAACTATATACCTACAGTATTCTTAAATGAAATATGTGTTGAACTTGACTGTTACAACATCAAATATTCTTGTAATTGTCTGAAAAATCACAATTTAAATTTCCAACATGATTTTATAATTTTGCTTTTTACTTGGAAATAAAATTTCATTTTCGCTACGACTTTAAAATATTTACAAACACTTAGAAAAGAAAACAACACTTGTTTCATTACCACATTAAAAATTTAATCAGAAATTAAATGAAACGAAACAAGCGAATATTAAAATTTGAATATTTCGACTAATAAACGACTAATAAAAAACGATTAGATGGGTACTTCAATCCAGTTGCAACCGCGACTCAAACCATTTTTAGTCGAATTTTCTCCGAAAAATTAGACTTATACAGTCTATACGATAAGAGCTGCGAGAGGCGAGACCAGGGGCGCTATCCGTTTTCGGACCCGTAGAACACGATTATGTAAAAAAAAAGATGTCTGATATATATATATATATATATATATATATATATATATATATATATATATATATATATATATATATATATATATATATATATATTTTCCCGCAACCTTTTAATATGTGTAGGGCCCCCCTATGGAAGTTAAGAGATGAAATTTGGTAAGTGGGGCTTATTCCGATACACAACAATACTATCAAAGTGGGGTCAAATTTTGGGCAAATTTTTTTTCGGACCCGACCTTTAAGGGGGTGGCGGGGGGCGGAAAAGCAATAAAACTTTTCCAAACCGGTTTTAAATAAAGTTTCGGTCAATTATCTACAACATATCCAAAATTCAGCTTCCTAGGCTGATATGGTGGGAGTAGAGGCGGGAAAAACGATTTTCGCTGGATCTAACAGGCCCCCAGCCCCCCAGAATTAACGTAGAGGGTTGAAATTTGGTGTGTTGATAAAGTTCGTACCTAGGTTGTGCTTTTTGGAGGTTTTAATATTTTACCCCCACCCCCCTCATTTTTAAGCTACAATTTCATGAATTTTCGACGTTTTCGAAGTTTGTACCACTCGCACAGGTCACCCGAATAAACCTAGAGGGCTGAAATTTTGTATTCGGATTGAGTTAGTATCAAGGGGGTGCCTTTTGGGGGTCTCGACTTTTAACCCCTACCCCCACCATTTTTATACCCAAAAGAACATGATTTTTCTTGTTTTTTAACAGTTTCGTTCGGGTCAAAATCTCCCCAAATAAACCTAGAGGGCTGAAATTTGGTGTACAGGTTAAGCTAATAGCCAGACACTGTTTTTTGGAGGTTTCAACTTTTAACCCTTACCCCCACGATTTTTACGCCAATATTTCCTTAATTATTTCGCTTGTTTTCTAACACGTCTAGAGACTCCATAAGGAAACCTAGAGGGCTGAAATTTTGTACGTGTATTCAGTTAGTATCCAGCTAGTACCTTGTAGGGAGTCCGCATCACTTTTCCCCCCACTTCTCCCATTTTTACATCGGAATTGAATGCTATTGTTAAATGTGTTTTAAAAGCATTATGTTTATTCTAAATACAAGTAGGCGAATAGTAATTTTAAAATACCCCTGTCGCAGCATCTGCATAACATAGCGAATTTCCAAACCTTGGGCACTGGCGGATCTCATCTAAGACCTGTACCTATTTAAAATAGTTTAGCTTTCTAAGAGTAAAAGAATTTTTAAAATCAGCTGGGTAATTAGTTTTGGTAGTTTTGGGGACCCAAGAACCCGAACGAATTTTGTGCAGCATAGTTGTATCCATCTAAAATAATTTAATTCTCTAGCAGTGAGAAATTTTTTAGCATCGGTTCGATAGCTTATTACTGGCGTTTTCGGATCTGCAAGATCCCGGTGGACCTCATTAAAAAATCAGCTCGACCGTATATTCTAGGCGGACTTTATGTAATATATATATATATATATATATATATATATATATATATATATATATATATATATATATATATATATATATATATATATATATATATATTCAAAACCCGTTGTGTAGCATTCTACGCCGCATTTGCATCCGCAGGACAGTTGTGGATCTCAGATAACACAACCTGTACCTATCTAAAATAGTTTACCTTGGTAATAGTAAAAGGGTTTCAAAATCGGTCAGTTATTTTATTTTTGACACTTTTAGGTCCTACTGACATTTCAGACCTTACATAACGTAATCTATATGTATCTAAAATAGCTTAGCTCCCCAACAGTGAAAAAATTTTAAAAATCGGTCGGCTAGTTTATTTTTGACGCTTTTGGATCCGATGGACCCTGGCAGACTTTACATAACGTAATCTATATTTATCTAAAATAGTTTAGCTCTGTAAGAGTGAAAAAATTTTCAAAATCGGTCGGTTAGTTTATTTTTACCACTTTTGGGTCCCATGGACCCTGGCGGACCCTAAATAACGTAATGTATGTCTATCTAAAATAGTTAGTTCCCCAACAGTGAAAAAATTTTCAAAATCGGTCGGTTAGTTTATTTCTGACACTTTTGGATCCATGGACCTTGGCAGACCTTACATAACGTAATCTATATTTATCTAAAATAGTTTAGCTCTGTAACAGTGAAAAAATTTTCAAAATCGGTCGGTTAGTTTATTTTTGACACTTTTGGATCCCATGGACCCTGGCAGACCTTATATAACGTAATCTATATTAGCTAAAATAGTTTAGCTCTGTGACAGTGAAAAAATTTTCAAAATCGGTCAGTTAGTTTATTTTTGACACTTTTGGGTTCTATGGACCTTGGTGGACCTTACATAACGTAATTTATATTTATCTAAAATAGTTTAGCTCTGTAACAGTGAAAAAATTTTCAAAATCGGTCAGTTAGTTTATTTTTGACACTTCTGGATCCTATGGACCTTGGCAGACCTTACATAACGGAATCTATATTTATCTAAAACAGTTTAGCTCTGTAACAGTGAAAAAATTTTCAAAATCGATCAGGCAGTTTATTTTTGACACTTTTGGGTCCTATGGACCGAGGCGGACCTTACATAACGTAATCGATATTTATCTAAAATAGTTTAGCTCTGTAACAGTAAAAAAATTTTCAAAATCGGTCAGTTAGTTTATTTTTGACACTTTTGGGTCCTGTGGACCCTGGCGGACCTTACATAATGTATTCTAAATCTATCTAAAATAGTTTAGCTCTGTAACAGTGAAGAAATTTTTAAAATTGGTCGTTTAGTTTATTTTTTACAATTATGGGATCAGTAAATCCTGGCGAAACTCATACAAGTCTAGTACTCTAACAGTAAGAAAAGGGTTCTAAGGATCTCATATAATCTATGGCAGTCCGTACGCTTCTTGCGGACATCATTTAATTAATTAATTCAAATACTTTAACTTACTAACTGTGAAAAAATTTTTAAAATCGATTGGTTAATTAATTTCTGGCCGTTTTAGGTCCCGAAAACCTTGACCTCACATAAAATACCTTAAATACATTTGAAATGGTTTAATTCTTTAACATTATTAATTATTAGTGAAAAAATTTTCAAAATCGATTCAAAATATTTTTCCGTGCATACATAATATGTACATTATACATATTTTGTTTTTTTTCATATATTTAATAATATTATATCATAACATAATCTTCAGTTTCTTGTTTACTTAAAAATTCAATAAAAAAAAAATAAAATTCTTCATTACATTAGCTTAGAAAATCTGTTTAATTTACATTTTTTAACATGGGATAGAACCATGCTAATTATAATGCAATAAATGAGAAACAAAACTCTATACATGTATGTGTGTTATATCAAATATATGTGAATAGTTTTCACTTGTTCTCACAAAATTCTTTAATAAAAAAGTGAAATATTTTTATACTTAATAAAGAACTGAGATATAAATATAAATTACTTATTAGACTAACAAAGAAAGAATAAAAGTGAAAATTTACATTTTCTCGAAAAATACTTAAAATAGAAAGAAAATTATAAGAATATTTTCTTCATAATTTTTTTTTTCCTTTTCAACGATGTAAAAATTGAACTGCCTTATGATAGGATCGAATGATAAAAAATGGCCAGAAAACCTACTTCTGGGCATCCGACGTGTCTGGCTAACGAACTTAGCCGAGCGAATTCAGAATCCAGTCCGCACACAAAATTTCATAAGCATTAGACGTTTCGTTCGAGAGTTATCGTGGCGACACATATATATATATATATATATATATATATATATATATATATATATATAAATTTTAGTGAATATCATTTTCGTATTCTAGGGACCTCAAAACAGATTTCTGCCATAGTCCCGGACTCAGATTGCGTCATGACACCTACTGTAATAGCTGAATTTCGAGTTTTCGAAATTCGCTAAAATTTAAAAAAAAGTGAACTTACTTTTATGACAAATGAAATACATACATATTAAGTAATTTAAAAATGTTATTAAAGTCACTGTTTATTTATAAATTAGGAATTTTGGATTTTTAGTATTTATAAAATAGAAATTTTGGATTTTTTTGAAAAGAAAAAATATCTTTATAAAGGCCTTCCAGTTTACTATTTAAGGTCCTTTTTTAATTTTTAAAACTAAAACATAAAGGCAATTAGCGGATAAACATGGGCAGGAATGTCCTCGTACGAATTGTATTGGCTTTTTTTCTGCTACCTGTTTTCGGCACAAAATTGAAATTTACTGAGATACAGCCCTTAAATACTTAAAACCTTTTTTTAAAGCCTCGATCAGCCGAACACTCATCACCAGTTTTGAAACCAACAAAATGACAATTCGGTTGTAGACTTTCAATCACATTTCGCTTGTAGACATTCAATACCGAAGATGAAGGGGAAAATTCGACTACCGTGATGGGGCCCCGCTGCTCACGGCGTTTTTTATTAGTACGTACATTGTTTTATTTAATTATGTTTTTAAATAAAAAGAATATAATAAAGTGAGAATAGACAAGCTGTGTAAACAATATAAAATATATTACCAGTTTGTTATATCTAATATATCTTTTATTTTTTCTTTGCAAAGTAAGATTTCTGCTTATTGTTTAAAAAATTTCGTTAGAATAAATTAACTTTTTTTATTATCTGAGAAATGGTTTGTTGCGAAAACTGTATGTGTTTTTTCCTAATAACACTCCGTTCCAAATGTTTGCAAACATTATTTTAAAGATATCACTAGAACTTTGGTTTCCCAATTGTAAATATCTGATATGAAACATTAAAGGCTATTTACGGGAGAGAAGAATTTTATCCTTCAGTACGCTAGTTCAATAGATCATTTTTATCTAAAGAAAAATTTTGATTTTAAAAACAGTCACTATACAAAACATAATCATCATCGGTACGTTCTGAAATTGACGTACATTTTAAAATGTTGTAAAAATATAAGGATTCCTTCTGGTGCAATTACTGGCTTAGTTAGTCTCATGATACGTTTGTGTTAAGCGCTTGGTATAAAACTGACAATATGGTGTAAATTTCTCATTATACATTGCAAATAACCATAACAAGAATATCTTTTACGGCATCCGTCGAACGGGCTGCGCTTAGCGGTGTTAACGTAATGTACTGTATCCATTGTATATTTTCACATAACAGTTTGTGTTTATTCTTATAAAAATTTCCATTTGCCTTAACATCACACCTACGTCGTTCTCGGATGAATAAAATAATTTTGTTCAATTTTTACTTTTTGCTTTACATTATGGGTGATTGGCGCCTGCCAAGATGCACTCTTTCGACGTTGAATGTTCACCTTTTGAATTATATTTATATAGGTGTTTCGTAAAAATTAAATTTCAAACGTGAACTGAAATTCCTAATTTATTAAGGATTTTAATATAATAAATTCCTCCTTGTGCTGAAATTTCTAAACGTTAATTTAGTGTAACGGAAAACAAGAAACTTGTTGTAAAGCATCCTCCTTTGGAAATGATAACACCACTTAAAAAATTATATGTGGAAGTAAAGTGATTATCTCTTTACATCTAAGAATTATTTTGCCAATTTTAGCATTCATATTTCGAAAAAAATTTATAACAGTTCTAATAATAAATAATATGGCTATTTTGTATCATCTCTATTCCTATTTTGAAAAGTAAGTATTGTAATGTAAAACTTAATTTTTTTTGTTACTCAGAAATTTGTAATGTACATCAGTATTGTCTAACCTTCCTGCTACCCTAATCAACCGAAGTACATGAAGGTGTACTCTATTATTTATATACTATGTGTTAGCAAATAGTGGGGTACTGCGAGTGACACATGCGCGAATTAAAATCTTTTTCTCAGGACTTTTAAGTCCTGTAACGACATTAGAATGAAGCATCATTCGATTTTTCTCGCTTGAGTACAAAACTTCAAATATGTGATATTTTTTAAATTGCAAGTGTTTTTTATATTTTATAACTAAAATATTCTATTACAAAGTTTTTTTTCAATGAATTAAAGTAAATGTATTTATAAAGGCTACTTAAGTTTTATTTTGTATTTGGCTCGAAATTGCAAACTTGGTTTCTGTCCTCTTTTCTTTCTTTCGTATTTTCTTGCTTTCTTTTAAATTGTCTTACAACTGGTTCGGCAAAATACGATTAAAGAATTGTTTACATAATAATGGACTTCGCCAATAAATCGTGCATTTGTGTAGCGTCGCGTTTGCCGGAAGTCTTAATTTAATTAAGTTAAGTTAACAATGCTATAATTCATTTTCTTTCTTTTTTGTGTAGTTTGCACTGAACTTAGGAACAGGGCGTGTCCCGTGAGCTTTTCCATCTAGTCACATGGTAACAAAATTATCATTAACAAAAGACTTATCTGAGTTAGTCGATTCGGAAATGATGGCACAATTGTCAATATACCAACATAAAAGTGTAACTTTTCTTTGTAAATAATGTGACAACATTGTAAATAAAAACGAAATTTTAACTCAACACCTAACTAATATTTTTTTTTTATGATTTCCATCATTTTAGTATTTAAGAAAAGTACGAATATACATTCTAAATATTTTGTTAATTACTTGATTAAACAGAAACGTTAAGTTAAATTTCCTCTTTAGCAAAATTACTTTTTTTTGTTAGGAAATAAAAAGTTAATGGCAATTGATATAGATGTCTATAAATATATTCTGATGTATTATCCCCTGGAGGATTCGAGATTTCAGAAACAATCTGTATGTAAAATAACATAAAATCGTAAATTTTTTACCCCAACATGTAAATGTATATGAAAATTTAAGCGGCCGTAAATTTTATATCGTATAAGTATATAATATTTAAGTGAATGTATGTAGCAAATATCGATAAGGGGAAACAGGATATTTAGAATCAATTTAAAATAAAAAAAAATTGTGAGAATGCTTAGCACCATACACGACCGAAGTGAAACTTATATGGCGGTCGTAACCAATTCGAAGTAGGTAACGAGTACAAGATTACTTGCCATCAGGTTAAAATCAGAACCCATAAGAAGTTAACACCGTTAATGGTAATGAATGCTGTACAGCATCAAGACAAACCTGACTAATTGGAACATATCACTGTACAACAGTCAACAATTCCTTGATAAATTGCGTTATTTTGCGAAATAATTGGTTAGTTAACCATATGTATTAAGTTGCTTAGTTTTTATTTGTCGAGACCGACAAGCAATGTTTAATCCTTTGGTTAACCCTTAACAGCTTATGCTGGTTGTTGCAGTGTGGTTTAGCGATCGTGAGGTTGGTCTTTTATTATAAGAGCAATACTTCTAGAACGAGACCACTGCTAAGTTTTAATTTTTTTTTATTCTTTGTTCACCAATATTTTATGTCCAAATACTTTAAAAATTGGCAATATGAATAATTGAATGTCAGAAATTGTGACTATCCGAGCATCCCCTATTCATATCTTTATATAATCCCAAGAATCAGAACGATTTCTCAAATTGAAAATATAAAATATTTACAATAAATATGTATGTATATGCACAATATACTTACAGTATAAGCGTACATGAAGAACTAAAATTGTAAAAATTTTCAAGTGAACCGCAAAATGTACACTTTCATACATAGTAAAGGGTTTAACAACGTAAGTAAATACGTATTTATATAAAATATTCATAAATAATAATAATTCTTTAATAATAATAATAATAATAACATAACATAAAAAGTCACTGAATTATAAAAAAAATTTTATCCTTTCAAACGCAAATGTTTTTAGAGTAATTGGTAAAAGCTGTGGGTATATTTTTTTTAAGAACTATATACAATATTTAATTAATTTAATGTAGAAATCAAGAATATTGCTTCAGGTAATAAAAAGCATGGTGCATTTAATTAGAGAAATATTTTTATAGTTATTAAAGCAAATCACTGCTTTGCGAAGTCGTATAAAAAAAAATTGTAATATATTTTAGACTAATAATGTTATACCTCATTTCAGATACAATTGATCATGAGTTTTCGTTAAAAAATTAAATAATTCTTATATTCGAAACAAATCAATCTTCTATTCTTTTCTAAAAATAAACTGCAAATTTAAAATTTACATAAATGCAATAATAAAAGAGATAAAGCCAAGAAGACGGAAATTATTTAAATTCAAAGTGACGAAGCACAGTTAAATTTAACTGAAATGAACCATATTTAATATTTTTTATGCCATTACGATAGGGAAAATACGAAAATTGGCAACGTACCGGGCGTATCCCTTTTTAGACAGTTATTACTGCAGCACAGGTTTGTGTTTTTTCAAATTATTTTGTTTATATTTACGTAACAATACTGTCTGCTAGCAAAAACATAGCAGCGAAACAGAAGTCTATTCTTGGGCTGAGGAGTTCCTTGCCTGTGTTCCTTTGAGTAAAAACGCAAAATCAACAATTGAGACGAGAGACGATTATTAACAAATAAATTCGCATGCTTAAATCGCAAAATTCACTAAAGTAGGTATCAGCTTCACAGGACTATAGTTTGGTCGTGAAATATTTTCTGTTTAATCACATTCGTAATTTCAGTTAGTTATATGAGTATAGTAAAAACTTAAAATTTCGATGGTCCGAAGCCAATGGATTCATTTTCATTCTATCGTAAGGATTATGTGTAAAATAACAATAGATTTTTGAACCTTAAGTTAAGCTATTCTGAAAATGGTGGCTAATAAATGAATCAATAATTTTATTTTATTATTACAAATTTTATACGAATTTCATGTGAAACAGAACTATAACTGTGTATTTTTTAATTCATTTAAAAGCTCAAACATAACTGATTTTTTTTTTTTAATCAACACAATGTTTCATTATAGGAATATGATTGTATTCTCATCATAAGGTATTGTTTTCACATAAATGTTGTACATGCTATATTTATATACTGACAGTGCAATGCTGTGAGTGCCATGTTTTACATTTCTATGTAACAACAGTAAACTGGAATTCGAAAAAATAGATTTTTTTTAAATCGTCTTTTTTCAGTAAAATAAAAATGGATATTAGTGATAATTAAAACATGTTCACTTTTAGCTGATTAAAATTTTTGTATTCAATATGTAAATAAATGTCGTAATTTTTTTTTTTTTTTTACTTTAAATTTTTTAATTTTTGCGTAGAAGTTGGCGATTTCATTTTTAACTTTTCGGAAAAATTGGATTTTTTTAATTTTTTTTGTAGGTTTCTTCCGAATTTTATTTATGAAAATTGATGAAACTTGAACGAAAAGGTCCTCATATACCCAAGGGTGCATAAAAGGTGCCAATTATTTTAAGAACAAATATTTTTTTCATAAAGCTGGTGGCTTTGTGGAAATTTCAGTTTCTTGTATTTTTTCCCTAAAAACCCTTATTTTCTAGTAAGGTAGAAGTCTTAGCATACTTGCAATTCCCCATCTATTTCGTTTTAAAATGACCCAATGGGTGGGATTGATTTAAAATACGAAATTTCCCCTTTCATGGAACGGAAATAAAATTCCGAAAATTTTCTATATTATATAATTTTTAGAAATTTTAAATTGTAACAACTTTATTCCCGAAAACTTCCCTTAAAAAGGCTCCCATCTATTTCTAAAAATGTAAAATAAATTTTGATTCAGTCATTTATTAATTACTAACTCCAATCCCGCACCTCGCTCGAAACTTCAAGTACAACGAGACGGGACTGCATTATACGACTTTTTTTTTGTATGTTAAATGATGAAATTGTTACATATATTATATATTTATACAATTACTCCTCTATTGAATGCATATTGAATATATATTTTTTTAGGTTAGATAAGATTCATCAAGGTACCTACTGAATGTTGTAAAATATTTTTATTTTCGGATTCATTTTGTTTTAAGGTAATTACCGTGTGACATCCTAGTAGAAAAAATTTCAAACCAAACTTTATATCATTATTGTATGTATTAATGGATAAATGTTGATGCATACTATTTTTCATACGAACGTATAGGCATACATTCAAACATAATCTGTGCATACACACTTATACTATCAAAATTTTTTTATAATAAGTGGTATGCATATGCGTTTGGACGCTTTATTTTTTCACCTGTACAAGATAGACAGGTGCTATCGGGGACTTTTTTGTAGAGAATTCGATTCTCTACAAAAAAGGTCTTAACACTTTTTAATGTATCTATCACCGTTTTCGCTACGTAAGCGATAAAATGTCAAAAAATGCTATTCATAAATTTTCAATATTGTGTAAACAATAAATACGGATAAACCAGTTATTTAATATACAGAGTTGCCAGACTGCTTCGGTTCAGTTGCTTGAAATTGGTGTATTTATTAAAATACTATAATTTCTCTGATGATATCTTCAATTCAAAACGATCAACAAATAATTCAATTTTTTCTTTACATTCAGAACTTATTAATCTTTCTTTCCCTAGTTTTTTTATTGAATTCTGTCGAGTCATTATAGTGTTAAATATAAAGTAAGGGTACATAGTCAGAATTTTGAGATCTAATACATGGAGTAGATACAAACTTTAACCCTAATTATCTTAACTCAGAAGCGATCAATCTTTCCCAATTTACAAGGACAATTAGACATAGCATTCTCTTTTATACTATTAAAATTTGAAACTATTCTGTCGAAAAGTTGAATGTCGCGGTAACTACCTTAAAACGAACGAAAATAAACAGGTAACAAATATTGCAAAAATATTAAAAAACAATTTAAACTAGTTTCCATACATGAGAAATTTAATAAAATCTTCTTTTTTCGACGAATTTTATTTAAATCAGTGAATTTTAATAATAATTTATTTTCCATCTGTAGTCATAGAACAGAATTAATTATGTTTTGTTTTAATTTTTTTTTTAATTTTGTATTTCACCGATTAATTCTCGTTTAATATAGTTGTCTTTATCACATATTATTAATAACAAATACTTGACAAACAAGAATGGCACACTTTTTTATAAGCGGATATGCATGTATTAAGAGGAAAAATATATCCACGTTTAAATCCATTCTCACGTAGTGAACGCAACGGCGAGAGTACTTTTTGTATACTCCGCACTGTTAGTTAATAGGTTGAACAATTTAAAATCTATAGGTACAATGTTGATACAGTAGTGTTACGCTCCTTTCACATTGTACGGTTTTCGCCGTACGGCAAAAAACCGTACGGTCGCATTTTTTTAGTGGAGTGAAGAAGAGCATTGTACCTTTCGCATTACACGGTCACGGCAAAATGCCGTTGCCGTGCCGTGTAGCAGCCGTCTCTTGCCACTGAACTTGATGGTTGCCGTACGGCGTTTTTAATTCAGTAGTTCATGAAATTAAATGGATGCTTTCACATTCGACGGTTTTTTAACGTACGGCATTAACATTATTTTGTTGAATTTCATATTAATTATTAATTTTATTTGTGAAATAGATGAAACTAATGTTGAATGTGATAACCAGTTTTTGAATAGACTGTATGTAATTTCGAATTTGTGTGTTTTAATGTTAAGTTCGCCTATAAATTAATCAAAGGAGCCAATAAACGTCCGAAAATAATTGAAAAATTTATTTTCGTCATTTTTCAGGTCTGCAAAGAGTGTGATAATAAATAATCCTACCTTCTATTTCCTCTGATTTATAGAATTAGCTTTAATCACACTTGTTACTTGTGTAATGTTGCAAATTAAATGAAGATATTCAGTTTACAACGGCAAAAAACCGGGCAATGTGAAAGCAATAATATTACGGCAAAAAGCCGTACGGTTTTTTCCCGTACGGCGAAAACCGTACAATGTGAAAGGAGCGTTAGATTTTTTGAATAGTCGTGTTTTTGTCGGTAGTTGTTAGAGTAATCAATTCAATAATGATAGTTTCAAAATAGAGACTGGTAAAGCGTGCATTGGAAGAATTATTTTTAAAATGTTGTTCAAATAAAACGAAAGTTCTGTTAATAAGATCACTCACTAACTGCACCAATCCATATGAAAAATAGTATAAAAACCTAATGATTAAAATAATGAAAAATATGAAAAATTTATTGAATATTTTTTATTCAATTTACGGTAAAATGGTTTGAATGGTCAAGTTCAATATTTTGTAAAGTTGGTAATGGTTGCAATATTTTATATATTTGCTAATAGTTCAAAATCTAATTTCTAAGATATCTTTATAGACAGTAGTAAAATAAAAATCATCTCATTTTTGCTACTTCTGTGTTATTTTATATATTTTTGAGGGTCATTTATAGAACCGTTTTTATCGATTGACGTTACCACGATTATCAAAATTCATCGAGAGCGACATACATTAAGGATTTCGTAGTTAGTAACTAAAATTTTTCACAATTCTCGGTATAAAATAATTCTGGCTTTTATTTAATATTAAGATTAGTCTTTAATTTGCCAATAATATAATTATTTGAACCTTTTCACTTTCTATATAGAAAAAACAAAATCAGTACCCAGTATAAAAAATGATGTTGTCTGTTAAATTGCGTAAGGTTTAGAATTTGAGTCCCAGAACTCCGCGACACGGGACTCCAGACCCGTTTGTCTGAATCATATTGCGATAATAGAACCCAATAAAACCGAATTTTTCCAAAGTTTATGGCCTCATATCCCAGAACTTTTAGACCGACACTCCAGAGATACTAGATTAAATCATAATACAGTATAGCACCGATAATGAAAACATCAGTTTTGGAAATTCTTTGAGAGCAACAAATTAGTCGACATCCCTTTTGGAAAGTTGAATTAAAAATGTCAAGTACATAAATCTTAAATCCATGTGCAATAGACCATGACGCATGATTTTATCAAAAGAAACAAATAAATATACCGGAAATGATTTAATGAAAGTGACAAACAACAACAGACCTCAAAGCGTGGGAATGTGGATTTTAATTATTTATTGTACATAGAATGTTTATCTATAATTATGTATTCTGTTCTGTAGCAGTTTTTATTATATGTAAAATGTAAACAAAATCATTTCAAAGCAAATTAATAAGACGACAAATGAAAAAATATTTTCTGAGATAAATAATTTTTAATTCTTCACTTTTTTTCGCTTATTAATATTTAAAAAAAACATAATTATAATTCAAAACATAATCTTACGATATTTTTGAAACGCCCCTGGTCAAAAAGCATGCACCTTGTTAAGCCTTGTCAAGCACCACTTTTGGAGACTACTTTCTCTTGACAAAACTGGTGCTCTCTTGTACCATAATGGAATGCAGTAAAACCGGCATCTATTGAAAAATAAAGAATCTCCTCTTAGTCCGGACAAATAATTACAAAAATAATTACAAAATTTATTAATCAGTAGCAAAGCTAATAATTTTTTTTTTAAATTTGTATTTGATGACGTCATCACGTATACTGAAATTTTAAATGGTCTAAAAAGCGTAGATATAGAACCTTAGCTCTGAGTCTTTAGTCCTTTGTAGCCAGCTCGATTCATATTAATATTACAGTGCAGTTTTTCGGGACGAAATTATCTGATGAAATTTCTCAATTTTGAAATAAAATATTTTAATCTGACTGTTTGTAGAATTTTTAACAATATAATTAACTATAATAAAAAATAATCTGTTTGGTCATTAATTCTAATATTGTGACTACGGGACTAATAACTATTTTAAATTATTTGGCTCTTATCGCAAACAAATTGTTTTCTAATACAAATGTTATCAATACTTTCGAAAATAAAACAAGTAACTATAAGTATACTTACGTAACCCCTTTACAAATTGAGGAACGTAGCCACAAGCGACACTGATAAAAACTTTCTAGTTATTTAGTTAGTGTATGTGGTCAAATTTAGTTGTTAATGAATCGGTACAGGCGACGGTGGAATGCCACAGAGAATCACTAGAGTATATCCACTAATACCACTAACTACTAAATACTAGTACCTTAATACAAGAACGACTAGCACGATGTAGTGGTTCTAGCAAAGCAATAATCTTTGCATGTTTTATACTTATTTAGTGTTAAATGTTTGTGTTCACATGAAGCCGATGGGATTGACCTCTGAGCATGTTCTTGTCAGCTAACCTAACAATAAAATGTTTTCCTGCATTTAAGATTGAAAATTAATGAAAAAAATTTCAAGAGTGTGTATCAGATACTTCCAAATCCATTAAACAACGAAAAATTGCATCTTAGGAATTTACAAGTACAATTAAAATGTAAATGAAAAGTTACATTTAAATTGTACGCAAGTTTTTGAAAAATTAAAAAGAAAATGAAAATGTTAGTTTAAATAAAACTTGATTCAACGATTGAAATAAAGCAAACATTATACTCTTAGTACTTCTTTCAGTTGAGGCACATGAAGGGATGCAGTTTGATGGTATTTGATGGAAAGATAAATTTTATATCAAAATATTATACGAGGAACAAAGAAATAAATATTTAAATACACTATGGTCTCGTATGTATATAATATGTACACATTGAAAATCTCACTGAAAAAGAAGTTATTAAGAGTCTCCAATCTGGAGTATAAAGTGAATTGTGCAATATTATATGAGTAGGGTTTCTCGATACGTTGTCGTAATTAATGTAAGATATACAATTATTATTTTAACTATTTTTTTTTTTTTTTTGTAGAACTAAGATACCAAATTATATTCAAAAAGAAATTTAAGAATAATGGTATGTTTTGTAACTACATTTTTTACGTAATTAACATTTAAGAGATTTACTTTGTGAAATTCCATATTTAAAAACATGGGAATAATTCATTTTCTTTGTCACTTTGCACTGAAAATAGACTGACAGTTCGGTTACTAGCGCGCTTTCGGGTAGTTAACTCATCATCAGGTATAAACACAACTGAAAGTTCTACTGTGGATCAAAACATGCTATTATCAATGCTTCATCATTTTCGTCATTTCAATAACAATATTTATATGTTTCATTTCTCAAAATAAAAATTAACCCCAGAACGACAAACTGGGGTAGATACCTATCCCAGGTAAATATTAAACTACGTTTTTAAATTAGTCAGTGACATTACCGACTGGACACCTATAGGTACCATAATTTAGTTCAAGGTTCTAACAGTAGGGTGAGGTCGTTATTTTTATTTTTCTAACTAAAATAATTTTGATTCACTTATATAATAACCTTATTTTGCAATAAAACATTAGATATAGCCAGCCCGATGCGGCTTATATCCCCGATCGGAAGATCACAAAACGCATATTTATTGCACAAAGTGCAAGCGACCGACCGGCGCATAGAATAATACATATATTGCAGTGATTGTAGCAACTTTGAATAAGTTAAATTCTCTTTTTGTTTTTTTACATTTTACATGAGAGAAACCGAAATATATATTCTTAAAAACCAATATTTCATGTACTTTTTTTTTTGATTTTCCCACATATCAAATCCCCAATTTTTTGTAATTTTTTGTAATTTTGTAATTTTTTTTAATCTGCAAAATCCCAAATAAATAGAATTTTTTGGCAAAACATCAAGATGTAATTTTGTTCTTGATGTCTTCTGTGTCCTCTTTAAACTCCCGTCTCAAATTTGAAAATCGGTTCACTAGAAAAATAGTTATCAATTTTTGTTTATTAAATGACAGCTTAACCGTTTTTGAACACTTTTAGCTATTTAAATCGATTTTTCACCGACTAAACTTTGATTAAATTAAATTTGCTTTTCACCATTCTCTTCGGCATGAAAAAGCGAAAGAACTCATGTACTTATAAGTGAAATTACTGCTGTCAGAACGATTTTACGACCAAAAATTCCGTGGGGTAAATATATACCCCGGTTTGTAGTTTAACAGTAAAAAAAAATGAGTTTGTCTTTCTATAGGGTTAACTACCTTTCCAACAACGCGTCATCACCGATTTTGAAAAATTGTTCACTGTTAGTGAGCCAATCTATTTTAGATGGACACAGGTTATGTTATATAAAGTCCGCCAACGTCCTGCAGTCCTATTGTGCAGATGCTGTGACAGAGGTATTTTTTTATATTATTGCACAAATAATATTTTCAAATCACTGTACAACAGCTTGCAATAGATTAGTAGTTATAAAAGTACCTAAGTACATATTACCAGAGTGAAGAGATATATGTTTCGCGAGCTACTTTGCGATAAGTAGCTAAGTTATGAACGGGTAAAACAAACAGATAAATGGTTAAGCGCTAGAATAACATATATACACTTACTTACGATTATAATATGCAAGAAGATGAGAAGATACAGAAGAACATCTAAAAGAAAATTTTACATTAGTTTTGGAGTTTGTATATGTTTTAAAACAAAGTACATATAAAAAATAGACTATTTCCCGCACAGTAAGAGATATAGGTAATTTTGTTTTGTTTTCTAACAGAGAAACTCAAAGAAAAAATTATATTTTATATCTAAATACGCTAGTAACATCAAAACTTTTAGTTTGTTTAGAATATCATGTGTTTGTCATATCAAAACCGCTTATTTTAAATTATAAATATATTTTTGAAAAATTGTATGTAAAGTAAAAAGTTAATGAAAGGGGAGAAAGTTTTAAAATGTAGTAGAAGACTTTTGTATTTACAAGAACTTATAATGAGAGGAGTCAAGGATGATTTAAATTATTACGTAACTGGCCAGTAGCGGGAAATTATGAATAAACGCGTCCATTATAATAACAGTTTTGAGGTATATACTAAAGCTTGAACTTTTTCCAAAATTGCTCTATAAATGAGGTTTTATGTACGGTTTTATGTACATATAGTGGTAAAACCTTATAGAATTAGGCAAAGTGATTTGACGAAATTAAGAAATAATATTTCTCTTGACCTGCGATCGTGACGTCTGTCATATTTGATTAGGTCATAAAGAGTAATCACTTTAAGATTTCAAACAAAACTATTAAAATGTATTCGTTTATATGACTAAATTTTTTAGGAATTTTATTTATTTTTATATAATTAATTTGCGCATTTATCAATTATTATCAATATAGCCGTGATAGATACACAAAACTTATGGTTATAAATAAAAAAAAAAAAAAACTGTTGGTATTGCTGAAAAATTTTATGGTCATCTGTGGCCATTTGGTTATTATCACATATTATTGCACCCCTCCTCACCCTATGAGTTTTTATCCTTTATTTAATAAAATAAATACTGTCTGGATTGCAAATAATTTTATGCACTTTTTGTTAAAAGTATTCCCACTTTAATCCCTGTCTTTTTTTTAAATCAGTCTTATTAAAAGTACCTTCGTCTTGGCGACCTTAGTTTTTGAAATAAAAAAGTAGTTTGTTTTTTATTTTTGTTCTAGATAACATAATCTGGGACATTTATTATATAGTCAGACATGGACTATTTTATCAAATGCGCTCGCTTCTTTCTCAAGCCGATACCAGAAAATGGAAACCTTGTGTTTCAATAAAGCCAGTGTTCATGAATGTTTTAGAATAGATTCCATGAAAATACTACTCCCCACTAGATCGTCAAATACCACTTACATTTTCATAAAAAAACAATAATATGATATTAGTAACCATGCAAAAATAAATATTTAGAAAACCAAAACAGTCTGTTCACATTGGCTTTTCTACATAGGTACTTATATGCTACCACTCACTACACGTTCTTTTACTCTTACATGCACGTATTTGCACGTGGTTCAAATAATACTATTGGTTATAATGTTAGAATCGTACATTATGTACTTATATTGAATGTATATTCGGGAACAAAATAAAACAAACACTCATAAAATTGATACCTATTAGAGAATATCTACTATCTAAGAGAAAAAATTCTGAGAAAAAAGAACTCCAAATTGAACTCAAAAGGTACTGAACCGATTTTGAAAATATTTTGACATTTGCGAACTAAACAATTTCAGACGGACATAAGCTCTATTATATTAAGTTGCGTAGAATTCTCGAGAAATTTCTTTCCCAAATACTATTGAATTATTGGAGAAATTAACGTGAGATCAAAATTGTCCGCCCGGGTATTACAGATCCGAAAAAACCTAGACGGAACTTGTGTAGTAAGATCGTAGCGATTATGGACCACCACGCTGGGTAGTAAGATCATAGTGATTGTGATCTAATGAGTTACAAGGTTACAGTGATTATGGGGCACTGAGTAGTAAGGTCATAGTGATTATGAACCACTGGGTAGTAAGGTCATAGTGATTATGAACCACTGGGTAGTAAGGTCATAGTGATTATGGACCACTGGGTAGTAAAGTCCTAGGGACTAAGGATCATTAAAATCGCAAAATAAATTTTGATTTTTTGTAACGTTTGAGCGAAATGGCCTCCTTCATTACGATTTTTTCTTTTAAAAGCTTTTATTCATAAATACTTATATATCAAACCCTTATCAGCTACTGACTCCAACCTACAGAATATATTAGAAGGAACACTACTATCTCCTTTCTGTGATCATTAGTGTGCATTTCTGGGCACGTTAGGCTACTTAGTATTCACTCGTTCGGTGGCAGTCGATGAGCGTAGATCAATTATTTTGATTGTTATAGTCATTATTGCCATCGCCGTATTACACGGTATACATACCACATATACATACATACACAACATAGATCAGACACATATATAACATATTGGTGGGATATTTTCCATCTTTGTTTGGTTACACTGGTTTCAGTAGTGTAGAAACATGTGTTACCTCTGTACTCTGTGCTCTAACCTCTCCGTTTCGGAATGGGCGGGAATGAAACAAAAAATTACGTCTGGCAACATTTCTATTTTAGAGTCGTTTAGTGGGCGAAGCCAGTTATTGTAAGATTTCGTAAAGAATTTCGGAATATCTGATTTAAGATTAATTGAACCGATAATTCAGATACTTTTACGCAGATGAAGCCGTTAGCCGCAGCCATAAAATATGTATAATAACAATTATAATATGAGTATGCAGAAAATTATATAACACCAAAATGAAAAAATAAAAATTGACACCTGAACGAAGTCAGGATGGGCTTCTAGTATTGGCAAAAAATTTAATCCTTAAACATTTTTCCGGGTTGTTAAATTTTGTCATACTGTTGTATCAAATCTTAATACTTAGAGGAAAAGGTGCAAATATGGGCTACCACATTTATATTAAGGTTTTTTTGGGAACAGTAGGGAATTCAGGACTATTTTCATTTCTAGTTGATTAATTAATATTTTTTAAATATATTGTGAGATTTTCATGAAATAAAAAACTATTGTTGCTGTGAAATTTAGTTTATTATAAAAGGTTGTAAAAAACCAAAATTTTTATACAAGGTCCAAATATGGGCTACCCTATTAATTGTAAAAAAAAGTCAGTTTATTTGAAAAAAAAATTAAGAGAAATATAAATCATTTATGTATGATTATCGTGTTTTACAGAAATCACAAATACAAATATCTTTCCCAGAATCAGAACATTCTTGGTGTGCACACATTTAACACTGAAAACACTTGTACCATAGTTCCCCTTTGGTGTTTTGTGAAAATAGAGGGTGGCAAAATATACCAGCTGCATCTTCATCATCTGGATGAGATCTATCACCATGAGGCAACTTGAAATCACTTTCAAGTGATTGGGTGGAACATTTTCGTAACCTGTGTCTGAGATTGTGCTCTTCGTTTGTTTAGGTCGCTCAGACATTTTACTTCGAGGTTTTTTAATTTTTGTTTTTAATATCGTCATAAGACCCAGTGTACACCAAAGTAGACGCATAACACCTCGTTTCAAGCAACAATAACAATATAAGGAGTGGTGTGACAAGCCCGTCCGTGAATGTACTATGGTACCTTTACGGGATGGTTTGGCACATTACCATTCCACGGAGCCTAATACCTTGCATAATTCCAGTATAGGTGAATCTTACCCAGTACTGTCCGACTGAGCTAGTGAGCACTAGGTTGGCGTGAAGGCTATAATAATAATAATAAAATATAAAAGAAAAGATGGTTCTAAATATGGGCTAGTTCATGTTTGGACCACATGTGATAGCCCATATTTAGACCAACAGTCCCTAGAACTTCCGAGGACGAAAAATAAACGTTTATGTCACACGATATTTCAGTATATCACAAAATCGGTTTTATTACACATTCATTAGTTATTTTTCAAAAGTATGTAATAGTGGAAAATATTTTCTTAGTAGAAAAAAATCATAAGTCACCTACCTGTTAAATATTTGTATAGTAAAATGTTGAAGTCACAAGATACTTCTTAAAACTAAATGAGCATGTGTCAATAAAAATGACTGATTTACGCATATTTGCTTGTTGGGTTAATAACAATGAATTGTATTAGTTTTTCACTAAATGGCAATCATGGTGTTAAGGTAAATTTGCTACTAGCCCATAATTGGACCATAGTTTACATTTACACCTTTTCCTCTACTGTTAATTTACAACTTAAAGTTTAGTAAAATTTGTATCATTTCCATTGATATTTAACTGAATTTCGATCGTACGTATACGTGTGATTTTGACACACAAATTACATTTTATAGAGAAAAGGATTTTTCAAAAACAGATATCACATTATATTGGGACGTGCTATTTTAAATGTACGTACGGCACACGTATGCATTCTACATGTTATCATGATACTTCAGGATGCTAACGGTTGGGACGGAGGTGCGGGGTGAGAGTCAAATGAATCGCTCCTTTGTAATCGTGGTAACTAGTTTTATTAGCGGTAAAGCTAGCCCGAGGACGTTACAAGCCGTACGATCGCATTCGGTTCCGCGATTCTAAAGGCTTCGCGCTGCTGACTTATTTTGTAAAATCAAAACGTTAAATGTGATGTTTGGAGGACGATATTAATTTATTTAATGAAATTCTTTATCGTCGAATTTTGCCTTTAAAAATTTGTAGTTAATTTGGATTGTATTCGAATCTTGTTTCTATTATGATAATTCATTATCAAGGATTTTTGGTGATGTGTTATTAGGTAATGAATTTTTGGAAAAAAATCATCAGGCATTATGAAAGATTTTTTTACTTATTTTTCGCTACGTACGTTTTAATTTTTAATTAATTTTTACTCTGAAAAATTTTTGTAACATTTGTATCCGATTATTTAAGGCCTGATGATGAGATTATATGGTCTCGAAACGTACGTAGCGAAAAATAAATAAAAAAACCTCTCATAAAAACTAGTGATATTTTTCCAAAAATTCATTACCTATTCTGATTATATTAACTTCGCCAATTATATATGTAATAGTCAAACACCGAAACGCCGGCGCTCCTAGGTTTGCCTAGTCAAACCTCAGGTCTGACATAACGTCTCAGTCAAAATCCAAACGAATAGCGCTACCTTTGACTAACGAATTTTTGGTTAATCCTAGGAGAGACTAATTTGAACGGTCAAACGCAGAAACTCAATTTGATGAAATCGGGGTTTGACCAGTTAGACCTAAATTATTTAATTATTAGCTATAATAAAAGAATATTTGTAATTTTAATGTTTATTGTTCCTATATTTTAGGAATGAATTGACAAATAATCACAACAAGAAATAAAATTGGTTATTGTTATTTTGTATCATGACAATAGGTATGTAATTAATGAAAAAATGAAAAAAATTACTCTTTATTTTGACAAGGTGATGCACTATAGCATTTTTAGTTGCACAATACGTTCAATCTTTTACATTTACACAATTTTGATGCGAGTGTTTTTTACTACAGTAGCATTTTATAAAACCTTGGCCAACAAACTTAGAATCTTTTGTATTATCTCCCATAGAGAAAGCTGAACGTCGGGCACATCTTCCAAATTAAGAAATTTCTCTTTGCATTCTTGTATCTGATTCCTAGCAAGTAGTGCGTTTATTATTCCGTATTTTGTCCCTACTCTGTATAAAATGAACACTTATACTTATTCGGATTAAATATTTTCTGCATAAATTTAGCTTTCAAAGCTTATTTATCCACTTTTTCAGTCACAGCACAGTTTGATTCACATATCTTTAACTCTTTAACTGATTAAGATGAGTTAACTCGTCCTGCAATATCGCGGCTCAAAATGCTGGGATATGTGTATATTCACTGGTACAGGTGCCGCCATTTTGCAAATTCCTAGGGTTCACTTTTTTGACGTTGAGATCTTTGATTTTTCCTTTTTCTTTTTTTGTAACCTTATCTATTGTACTTATCACTGGCAGTAAAAAGTCCGGCATTTTGAGACAAAAAAATTTTTCCATATGGTTTATTTAAAAGGGTTAAGCTTACACTCCCGCACGTTCAATGCACAAATACGGAATTACAAACACATTTATTAGAATACCGCAAAAAGCTAGGCTCGCATGCAAAAACCTGTTTAAACACACTACAAGTGCAGTACAAATCGACGTTTGAACGAATGTGCCTTAGTCGATTCTAGGATAGACTAGGAAACCCCGAGACAAATTATTTTACTTTCGACGTTTGACTAAACAGTTAGGTAGGTACTTCTAGGTTTGCTAAAAATACATCAGTCAAAAGCCGAAATAGGAACGTATTTCGGAGTTTGTCGAAAGGTGTTAGCCAAACCTAGGATAAACGAGTCATTCCACGAAAAGACTGCATATCGACCTTTGACTATAACGTATATACTATTACCATTGCATCTACACAGAAGGATCCTTTTTAAATTTGAATATAGGTAATAAAAGGAGGCTAGCACCTGGCACTAGCTAAAGCCGATTTATTTCTTTAATAGTAATTTTATCTATCAATTTCATAAAAACAAAAAATGTAGTTAATTGCTCTTTGTTTTATTCCGAACACTGTGAAATACTCTGCCCACTGAGAAACCTGGACTTAATGCGTGCACTTGATGCATTTATTTTTTAGTATACAGGAAGACAGATCACAAGAAAAGTACTCCTTCATACCACGTTAATATAATTATACGTTATTCTACACCATATAAACGTGTAAACTATATAAAAAATCATTCTATATTTGCAGGTAATAATTTTTCCAAATTTTTCTGATTATTTTCTGGAAATGCCAACAAAGATTAAATTATATTAATGGTTTACCCCATTACACTGTCATATAATTAACTATGACTATTATAAAAGCCTGCGAGAACATCAGTTTCATTTCGTTTTGTTCTCATGGAAAATTCATTGCGATTTAAAATCATTGTCTCATTTTCTCTCACTCTTTTCAATATTCACCTCCGTAGTAATAATTAAAATGAACAAAAGCAAAACCTCATTTCACTCAAACACCAGCATCTACTGGAGAAACGGAAAATAATATCAAACATTAGGAGGCAATTGTGTAGTATATAAAAGAAGAAAAACATATGTACTAAAGTACTGTAGCGTTCATAAAAAATATAACGAACATGTATGTACTTAAAAAAAAAATAGCTTAAATAAAAGCTTTAATCCAGAAAAATTTTATTGATATTGTTGGTACAAACTCCAACAAATATATATTTCACCAAAATTTCTGGATTTTTTATTTCAGAAAACATTTACAAGAGCTCAATTTCCTGCCCATTGGACACCTTTTTTGGGACGGTCACGTTACAACACGTACAACAAATTCCCATGGTATTAGTTTTTATTCAAAAAAAAAAAAAAAAATTTCGATACCTTAAGAGTTATTAAATATGTCACATATTTAATAACTCTTATGGTATCGAAATTTTTTTTTTTTGATATTATATGTGTAGAAAATCTTGAGTAGTTTATTTACTTCCTTCTATGAAAAAAGCTCAAGAAAATTAGTTTACTTCTGGGTCGCTAAATGAGAATCTTTAAGGATATTGTATTTTTTTATTGTTTATTAAAAAGTAATTTACGTCAGAAGATTGGTTTTAAAATATTAATTAAGAGATTATTAATAAGGAGATCTTATACCAATTAAATGCATAATAAAAGTAATTTTAATTGTTTTAATTTAAAAATTAATTTTATTTTTTGTTTTCACACAAGGGCAACAATTAATTGATATAGGTAATATTAATGAACGTAAAGTTGTTTGTACCTAATTCTTTGTGAACAAAAATATTTATTTCATCGTTAGAATGCTCTAATTTCACTTGCTGATTGGTGCAGTGGTATACAATCTGATTGCTATAATTAGCTTATAATATGGAAAAAAAATATTTTTAATCTTTTTGAATTAAGAATAACACCTTACTCTCCATTGTGAAGGAAAAAAATATGTATATTTTGCCAAAATTAGGTTCTTGACAAAAATAGGTTTAGATGGACTGATGGCTTTGTCCACCTCGAGGTTGTAGTCGAATATTAATTGCCTCTCAGGGCTCTTATGAGACAAATATCTAGGGCCCGGTTTTTGTAAAGGCCCGGTCAAATTGTTTATTTTGAAAAGATAATTGTAAATAAGATAATTTAAGAAATATTTTTGGGTGCACTATTCCTTGTGGAAGAAAGAAAATGTCTAGGGCCTCAATGTGAATTAATTTAGCCCTGTTCCCTCTAGGTACAAACTCATATTTAGTTTGGATGCAAACGTTAAACTTTTTATTGAACGTAAACTCTCTATTTTTATTTATTATTTAAAACTATTGCAATTTTTATGGTCACGCTTGTACGCGTGAACTGGAAATCCATATAGCATTGCTGTATGTACGAAATTCATGTACCGCCCATATTGTACGATATACATGAATAGAAGGCAGAGCATTCCGTTCTGTTAAAACAGTTTGGTAAATATCATTAATAGCTGTACAGTATTCATACTGATACATTTAGAAGCTTTATTTAATGTGAAAATTAACTAAATATAGCATCAAATCTGTACAAAAACTTCCAACATCATTTAACAACTTAATGGTGCGCAAAGATATCACACACAAACACGACATCACTAGGCACTGTGTCGGTGTCGGTGTCGGTGTCGCGTCGCGTACGTTGGTGACTAATGAATGGAATACACACGGCGGTATGTTGTCCCGGTAATATCCGAAACCAGCAATAGTCTCTTCATTACGCCGTACTACATGTGTAGGTATAAAATAAAATAAAATATTACGTGTCCTTACAGGATATAGTGCCATTCATAATGTTAGAGATATGTGTGTTTATAAATAACCTTTAGGAACATGCAAGGTGTAATTAGGGTACAAGCATGTACCTAGTACTTTTTGTTGTAGTCGTGTAGAGGTGCAATACGTTTCTGATTTACACCAGATGTCTCTCTGAATCACAAGCATAGGAGTGCACATGTGGATTATTATACCGATTGTTAGAGATTAAAGTACTTGAATATAAACTAGAATCAGAACACTTTGATGTTTTTCGTCCCTTTATGGTTAATTCAAGTTGTGAAGACACTTGGGTTATTATAAAGAACAACTTTTCTTTGTTTTCGTAAATTTTCCCAATATGTCCTCCTTTTGCTTAAAGGAATCCGGTGTATACACGGAGAGAAAATTCATATAAAAATTACTGTGCTCAGCACTACAATCGACGTGTAAAAGTTCCATTGCCGACAAAAAAAATTTTTTAATTGTTTTTCTTACAAAAATTACCATGTTGTATTATAATATTTGAAATGCTATCTGCTAATAGTAGAAAGAAAAAAAGAGAAAGAAGGTTGTGTGTGTTGTGAACGCTGTTGAAATGTACCTCACTCATAGCAAGTCACATAGCCAACCATAGGCTTGGACGACCAACTTGTTCGGACGAGTCGGACCAAGCACCTTGATCCATTAGACTGTCTTACAAGCAGCAAGCAGTATTCATTACACTGTGTTAGAGGACGGGGATGTCACCGTTTAATTCATCATTTTGTTACTGCACTATCTTTAGTATTTGAATATATTGTTGGCAATCATTTTTGTATGCATCATAAAGTTTTTACAGGTTCGAAGTTTTTACAGGTACCGCTCAAGCAACATAAGGTTGAGGGTCAGATGCGCAAATGAAATAGTACAACAAGAATTAAACTATCACATATATGCATAAGAGTGTGATAAAAGTTGTGTTAGCACATTAAATTTTACCATGCTAGCACATATTTTTTATTTTGGTCGTCGATCGCGCACGCCTTATAAGAGAGCATGGTAATTTTTCTGAAATTTTATCTACAAAAATTATATGATTTTTCTCTCCGTGTATAATCATTCTTTCTAGGTTGAATTAATTTATTTTTAATTTAATTTAGATGAATTTTTGATGAAAATTGACGTCCTATCAAAACTATTGTCCCGACTCTATTTTAAACAGTATAAGGATTCTAGCCTACAAGTACCATTAATGCCATCTGCGGCGACAGTATAAGCATTATATTTTCTCAAAAAAGATTTACGGAGAGTAGCAAAGACATGGACTGGACTTGATTAAAATGTCCTAATGTGACAAAAATGGTCTCCTTACTTGTGTTCTATATTTATGCAATTTTCTAAAAATGAATGTGTATGTATAAAAATTAGGTGTATTAGTCCAGATTAGGTAAGTCGCAGAATTAACATATCAGGCATATGACCGAAAATTTATGGTTATAAAATAAAATAAAATAAAAATTTTATCAGATTTTTACATAAACTGTACGTATAATTACGTGATTTAGAGTGTTGAGATTTTATGTTACTGAAATTTTCTTCTTTGGTACCAGTACACACTAATATTATACTTTTAAAATACTGCCAGTCCTGTCGAAGAGATCTTATAGTAAGTCCTTTTTACTGTCTTGTAAGTGCTCAACCACAAAATCGGCGTAAAATTTTCATAAAACATTAAAATAACATCAACATTTATCATACAACTGTCGGAAAGTACCTGTCATTAGTCCCACAGATATCCGCCAGGGAAATTTAATCGTTGCCAATATAGTAACATATTAAGTATGTAAAATAGAAAATCAAGAAACCTATATAAAATATACAATATAATAATAATTTTGATATTATTTTCAAATTAAGTATCAATTGTGAAATACGAAAAACTCAACAAAAATACTGAATTCTTTACCAATATTATTGTTTTTGTGCGCTAAATTCTCAGGTGCTATTTTTTTTTAATTATTGTAAAATATATAAAATATAAAAAGAGCTCATTGAAAGAAATTTTACGAATTGTAATTGATCCATAGTGAGTCGCATTTTTTAAAACCAGAAACAAAAAGGAAAGTATCTCAAAATTTGTCAGAAATATACCTAATAAAATAATGTAAAACTTCCCTCCAATACCTATTTTTAACCCTATTCTTAACAGTCACATTTTTCATATTGTTTATTATAAAATTTTAGTACTTTTGAAATTTGATCGTGAAACACTGGCATTACGTATCTCGATTAGTTGTTTACAGACGAACATTGAACCGAAAAAGTATAAAATAAGTTTCACACGCCCACAATATACTACGAAACAAGTGAGAGTATAAATTGGATTTTCCCGTGGGATTTATATCGTATTTATACATTTAGTATATATATGTACACCTGGATCAAAGAGTACAGTTATATAGCCACAAATACATGTATGCCTTCTATATACCTTTAAAAAACTGTACATGAATGCTGGAACCACCATTATAAAAGGATCTTCTATCTATGTGCGCTTTTATATCTCTTGACGAGCTTTATTATATTAATTTGGAAAGTTTTTAAAAATGGAGGATATGAAATCCTCTGTGTAACCTACAACATTCGTTCCCATATGAATGTATCATTTTCAATTTGCGTTTTTTTTTTTCGTATGAAAAATGTGAGAATACAATTTTTTTGTTATTTAATTGTTGAGAAAACATTTTTTTCTAAATTAATGAAATATTATTTTTTGTAAATACAGTCATGGCAGACTCATTTTATTATTAACGTAGATATAAGTAAATGGTTCCGTAACTGATTATCATTTGGCTCTTTAATTTTTAGGTAGTTAATGGTTATCATTTTCGTAGAGTCTGAAGATGCTGCAATAAGCCCCGGAAGTATTGGTACGAGAAGACCCATCACAGTTGCCAATTAATAAAAGTGGTCGTTTAACTTTTTTGATATTACTTCTCATTTTGAAGAAATTTACATTTTGCACATCGTCTCCCCCCCCTTCCAGTGAAAAAGATCCGATTTTTATTTCAAAATAAAAGCATGTACGAAGAAAACATGAAGTCGTTGGTATAATATTTTTATATTTTTCTCTTTTTAGTTAACAGATATTTGTTGCTCTGGACAAGTTAATGCCCCTAAATTAGTTTAATGAATTTAATTGTAAGTTAAGAAAAAATTGGTCTCAACACCATGTACTACATAGCTTTACCTATTATCTTTAAGTAAATAAACAATTTATTTTTACTTGTAAAATAGCTCTTTGTAATTTGTTCCACCATTATTTAATTTACTTTCTTGTAATAATTTACGTGTATACCCATAATGAAAATGAATTTTCTTCTGTTAAAGTAAACTGAAATATTTTCCTAAAACAATTTTTTTACAGTACCTATACCTATGATCAATGATAGTTTTCTAGCTAGTTTTATAAAAATAAAATTTGGCGTAAGTTCTATTTCTTGCGTGTCTAGGCACTTTATTATTATTTATTTTTTTTTTTTTTTTTTTTTTTTTTTTTTTTTTTTTTTTTTTTTTTTTTTTTTTGATTAAAATTGGGGTACTGCTGCCGGTGGATGGCGCGGTCAGCAGCATCCGGCGGCATCGCCATCGGAGGGCATGCGCCGCCATAAACAGTAAAAATAAAAACGACACATAAAGACAGGAACACATAAATGCATTAGACAACGGACAAACATACACATGATAAAATCCAACGATGAGCCCTGCCATCCCAGGGCTTAAAAAGAGTGGACAGTCCTTGGTGACGGTACGATAAGTACTAGACAGAGCGTCCGGTCACCAAGGCCTGAAGACCATTGCTGCGACTCCCCCCGAGGCGTTAAGGGCCTCGGGGTGGAGGAACCTGACTAGAAAATATACAAATAAATATCACAGATCAGTATCACGGTAAGTATCACAGATAAAACTTATTGCGTCACTGGGAGGCCGCAGGCCGACCAGTGAAGCAATAAGGAGTTAAAACAATACGGCTGTAGAGCCATAAAAACAGGCCCACAGCGGCATAACAAAATATCACAGATAAATAAAATCAAGTGATGTACCACCCCGGGTGGAAAACGCCCTCAGTGGTACATCGTTAAAACATTAAAAACAACCTTATTAAAAAACAAAAACAACAATATCACAAGTTTGACAATATTTCTTGCTCTGTGACACGATTCCGCTCCCCATAGTCTCGACAATTCCGAAATGGCTTCGTCAACACCTAGGAGCTCACACGTGTAGGGACAGTGACATCTGATTACTGAGCAACATGTACTGTTCTGTCAGATAGCTGATTACTGGGTACATGTGCCGTTCTGTCAGATGTCGGGGTCAACCTACACGGGAGACCGGTACGATGACTAGGCCATGTTCGTCCGAGTCGAGGCTACAGAGAACGGGACAATGCCACAGAGTATCACAAAGTAACATCTGACCTGTGTTCGTATCACTTCGACGGGGCGGAAGCCGTCATATCAACGCCCACGAACGCATCCGTACGAGGGACGACGACGTCTCCTTACTGGGCGAGCTCGCTCAAGCTGTTCGGGCAGACGTCGACTCGTACGTGTGGCCGATGAGAACGAGTGCGTCGGGAGCCGCATTCCTACCCATCGAAATGACAAGAACAAGGCCAGGGAAATATCACAGGAAGCACAATATTTGAAAAATACCACCGCAGGCATGAAAACCCAGGGTGGCATAACAAGGATCACAGATTCGTCACAGCTTGGTTAAAACAAAATCACAGATATCACTTTTCGACTCGTCTGACGCGATTCACGAGACTGGTAAACATGCCCATATCAGCTACTGCATTCACTTTCGTCAGTCAGTTGAGCAGCGTCAGCCCCAATTTCCAACTACGCACAATCTAGACTATCGGTGAAATGTCGCTCAATACGAGAATGCCACACTGTCGATCCTACGACAATCATCCTTGTCGAAAAAAATACCCTAGCCTCGTTAGCCTGCTAGCCGAAGCTAACAGTTGCCCGCCGGGCACGAACGGGGACGTGAGGTTGGATTTTAGCCCAGCTTTATTATTATTATTATTATTATAGACTTTTACGCCAACCTGGCGCTCACTACTCAGTAGGACAGTACTGGGTAACATTCACCTATACCGGCATTATGCAAGGTATTAGGCTCTGTGGAAGGGTAATGTGCCAAACCAATCCGTAAAAGTACCGTAGTACATTCACGGACGGGTTTGTCACATCACTCCTTATATTGTTGTTGTTGTTGCTTGAAACGAGGTGTTATGCGTCTATTTTGGTGTATACTGGTTCGTACGACGAGACTTTTGTGGGAGCGTAGATGTTGGCTCAATGACAGAGGGCTGTGAAAGCCTAGTTCGTTTTCGTGTCCTCAGATGGTAGGTAGGAGTAGGGACAGAGGGAAGGGAAAGGACTGTTTGTGTTTGTGTGTGTGTTTGTGTATGTGTGTGGATGTGTCTTTCTATTTTACGTTTCTTGGTGTAGATGTTTTCTGGTTCATCAAATTGCTCATTAAGATCGGGTGTTCCTGGAACTGCGCGTTTAGATGGTACAGAGGTTGACGGACCTTGTGTGTTATTGAATTGGGGAGGATTGTGCACCAGAGCGGTAACAGTGACAGTGCGGCAGTTGTTCGATCCCCCCTCTCCATCAGACGAATCTGGATCTGTATGTGTGTTAAGTGTTTGTCTTTCAGTGTTAGTGTATTGTGTGTTTATGTATGTGTGTTGTGTGTCAGTAGGATGAGTGTCAGTGTATTGTTCGCTCACTGTAGATGGCTCAGATGGAGTAGAAGCAGGTCTTGTGCTTTCACATATCGCAGTCGGATTCGTATTACTGAGGAACTTCCGTACTATACGACACGTGTTTATGATCACTGCCTTTTGCATAGTGACATATGTGTATTTTGGGAGACCCAAGAGGCTCAAACTATTATGTAGTGTGTGTGGAATGACCCCGGTGGCACTGAGCACTATTGGAACGATGTGGACATGTTCCATTCGCCATTGTTGTTTTATTTCGGCTGCGAGGTCAGTGTATTTATCCAATTTAACTGCGTGTGTTTTTTGTAAGTTGTGTGTATTTGGAACCGCAATATCGATCAGATAGGTTGTCTTAGTGTTTTTCATTACGAAGGTGATATCTGGTCGATTATGATTTATGGTCTTATCTGTAATAATCGACCGATCCCAGTAAAGTCTACAGGAGTCATTCTCCGCTACTACTTTTGGTGTGAGCTTGTAGTAAGGTGTTTTATCGGTTATAAGGTGGTGCTTGACCGCTAGTTTCTGGTATATGATTTTGCCAACCTGGTCGTGACGGTGTTTGTATTCGGACTGAGCGAGCTGAGTACAGGCAGCTGTGATGTGTTGGATCGTTTCAGGTTTGGAATGGCATCTCCGGCATGAGTCAGATGTTATTGACGAGTCACGAAGTATGTATTTTGAGTAATTCTTTTTATTATTATTATTATTATTATTATTATTATTATTATTATTATTATTATTATTATTATTATTATTATTATTATTATTATTATTATTATTATGGCTAATATTATTATTTTTAAATCTTACTTTTTTTATGTATTTATTTCTTTGAGTGACATTTTTCCCCGACAAAAATGTCAGATTGTCATGAAGATTTTTAACATGTTAAACTAAAAATTGATTTAAATCTTTTGTGATGATAGGAAGTAGAAGATTATTGTCATGTATAGAAAAATAAGTCTAAAATAGTAATAAATACGGTGGTGTACTAGAAGCTTTGGTCACAAATTTTACAGAAACTTTTCTTACATACAATAACAAATCAATTGCGATACTAAAATGTTTATCTTTAGCAACAACTTCTTTACCTATCTTTAGGTAGGTATGTATTTGATTCTAGATTCAATAACATAACTCAATCGTTCTAGTTCAAGATGGCACATGATGCTTTTGGCCAAAAAATTATCTTAGAGCAGTGTTTTTCAACTTTTTTCAGGGCGCGACCCCCTTAGTATAGGAAAATTTCGCAACCCCGTACCCTCCGCTATAACTTTTATTTTTTTATGTTATAAATATCGAATCCGTTCATATCATTATTTATTATTTGCATAGTTAGGTATCGGTTAAATACGTAATTAAGGACTTGAGACAGGCATATTTTTATATCGACATCGAAGTTGACGACTTATAGTAGCTATTGAACGCGTGCGTGGCGTAAAAAGTGACACGCGCGACGGTCGTCGCCGTTTAGCACTTCCGAACGTAATCCATTTGAATTTTTTGAATTGTGAACTCGCGTTAGTGTTTAAATTTTTGAATTGCCTTGTTGTTTGTCTAGTAGTTGCTCACTGTTTTTTATTGTCTAATATTCAAAATTCTGTGTTCATTGTAGTTATTGAAAATGGTTTTTGGAAACATATGGACAATCGTCAACTTCAAGTCCCAATTAGAGTAATAAAACAAAACCAAAGAAGACGTGTCTATATGACGACAATTATTTAAAATTCGGATTTATTGTTACTGAAAATAAGCCGAAGTTTTGAAACTTTGTCACGCGAAAGTATGAAAATATCACATTAATGTAACCATTAATTAACCTTCTCTTTATTAAATATTATATATTGAACTATAGAGTTGTTTTATTTTTAAAGTAATTGCGATCCTCTTAAAAAGACTTGGCGACCCACACTGAAAAACACTATCCTAGAGTAACGGTTGAACGCAATATATCATTGGATTGTGTATGAGTAAGAAAATTCCTGATATTTATTTTTGAGCGTGAAAACAGAGTAACTGCAAGAGAAAAAAATATTTACGGTTTCTTCAACTACTGAGCGCTTTTGACTTAAAAAAAAAAGACTTTTCTTTGCATAAGCTGCATATATAATTCATAAGCTGATTATATGATTTATATTTAAAGTAGACACCTATTGAACTTAAAATATGTTTTTCTTCTATGCGGCCATATACAAATATAAATTCTATCTATAGTTTACAAGAACATCTTCTGATACTTCTACCTTCTTCCTGAAATTGATCGTTGAAAATGAAATATTTTTATAACAAAAGTTTTCTTCATAAAATCATGTTCAAACATTTTCCAAACAACAATTTAGTAGGAGCAAGAGGTGAGTTCTATACGGTCTTTTTTGTTTGTTATATGTATGTGAATATGTTGGGTAGAAACCATACTACATGTCCTCATATATACAATAATAATATGAGCCATCATATATTTATCTGCACCATATTCAATAACTACATAACTATAACTGTAGATATGCTACCAACCAAACGAATAAAGGCACTACTCTAGTACTCTGAATGTATAGATATTTACTTTATCAATAACAATACCAATCAATCAGTGATCACTAAACAATCGATGAGTAGCACAATAGTATTTTGCAATATAAGTTCGGTAAGTTGCTTTTACTGATCGAGAAATTGTTGCGAAAACGAGTCCCGTAGGGTTGAGTTTTTGCAATTTTCGAGATCAGTAAATGCACTTAACGCATCGTGTATTGTATAATATTTTTTACACGATCGATTTAAAATAATCAAAGAATAAAAATATGTTAAATAAAAAATAAAATTCCGATAATATAGGTGAAATTGAAAACATGATCATTTTTTCCTAGAATTGTATTCTTGAAATAAGATTTTTAACAATTGGAAAGAAATCCTTTAAATTTGGATCCTCCAAACAAAATGAACTATTAAAATAAGTAAATAACATTATTGTAAATTGTGGAATTTTTAAAACACTTTGTTAAAATTTGAACAGTTTAATATTTCAACAATTAAAATTTTCAAAGGATGATTAAATTTATTGAATATTTCATGCTTAATTAATAAAAGAATATCAAAAAAATTGTTTTCCATACAATATGTAACCAAATCATTATGTGTTTTTAATAAATTCACACAATTATAGACCAATATTAATAAATTTATGCCGAATTGGATAAATAAATTTGTAATAAGTATACTTTCTGTTCAATCAAGGTAAACCATATGATGTATTTAATGAGCATAGATGTTACAGGTTTCCATACAAACTAAATCCATTCCTATTTATAACTGAATTATTAAATTTCCTAACAAAATTTTGGTTTCTAGTTTCTGTCAACGATTAGAAAAATTAAGTACTGTATCTACAGGCGTTCGTAAACATAAGTTGTTAGCTTTATCAGCCAATATTTTTGAAAGTGATGCTTTAGCGTGATACCATGTATCATTCAGTCCGTGAATCTGTTCAAGTTTGGAACGATTTAGTTTTAAAACTAAAACGACATAATAATAATTTATCTAATTGCGAGAATTCAATTTGGAAAGTAGTATATTCTCGTAAGCAGTTATCAGACGAACGACTTGCGGAAATTTTCTTAAAATGAATTATATTATAATCTCATATTAATCGTCAATATTTTAATTTTATATCCCATAGGAATTCTCAACAAGGTTAAAAATTGTGATCTTTGCGTTAACTTGCACCGAACATTATCATAAACTAAACTGGTATTTACTTTTTCAATAAAGTACAATTTAGTGTAACTCATATAATATATATATATATATATATATATATATATATATATATATATATATATATATATATATATATATATACAGGGTGTAAAACAAACTCGTCCTTATGTGGGGTGACTCATAGCACCCTGTAGACACTAAAACCTCAGACATGTTTCAGAATTAACAGTCGCGTCAACCCTCAAAAGGATAAAAGTTATTTCCCTTACACCCTTTATATATATATATATATATATATATATATATATATATATATATATAGGGTGTAAGGGAAATAACTCTTCTGCTTTTAAGGGGCGACTGTTAATTCCGAAAAAATTCCTGCGGTTTTAGTGTCTACAGCGTGCTATGAATCACCCCACAAAAGGACGAGAGTTATTTGTTTTACACCCTGTATAACTGTTATTACTATTTCGCGAACTAAAATGTGTGTGCCTATATATACAAAACATAAAACTCGATTGCTCAAAATAGTTGTAAAAAATGACTGTATTCACATAATGCATAAAGTGTAAAATGTTATTGTACAAACAATGATTTTATTGTTTAAAATATAGACTAAATATAATGCATAAACGTATAAAATTCTATTGCACACACAGGACACAGTGTTCATGCATAACATATAAAATAATTGAAGCATATATAAAAGCCTTGTTAAATATCTTTGTGTGAAAATAATCGAACGTTAAGCTGATACAAAATTATTGATTTTCTTTCGATATTCTATTTTATTTGGAGCTAAAAACTGTTATGAGTCACTGGCTTAACATAAACAAGCAAAGAACAATTCTTTGTTATTGTAGCAGCTCTTTCTTACCTTTGTTAACAACGGTAAGTTATGTGAACAGTATCCTCCTTCTTTATCTTCATATATACGTATCACATTGTTTAGTGCAATAGCGTACATGGAAATTAAAATATGTACTCTAGTGGGGTCTTTTTACAAGCTATAAATTATAATGTACATGATAAAAACAAGTAACCGATCGAACGTTTAAAATTTTTTTTAGAAATTCCCAATCTTTTTTCCAATCAGACTTTTTAATTTTTGAGAGAAAATTCTAAATCAGATATTTTTTCTATATAATCTACATAATAATAGACCCACCTGTACTTAAACTTTATTAACTTATTGTTAGATACTTTTACCACATATTATAAAATTACAGATAATATTATAGGAAAAATAATTGAAACTATTACTATATTATCAATTTTAAAAGTTTCAGTCATAACGCCGACATGTAAGTATAGTCTGTTCATAACATGTATAATACACATTCATAAGAAGGTTTTGTGAAGGATACCTTATATTTATTATCTTTATTAAAAATTTCTAAGCTATTTATTAGAAGTAGAAATTTATAGCGAAGATTTATATGAGATAATAGAATAAGAAGAAATTATTGATTAATAAATTTAAATTAAAATCGCTCGCTAGTATATAAAATGCATAAGATAGCTTCAATTATTAAATTGAAATTTAGCTCTCTGTAGGCTATATAAAAACTTTTAAAGCAGATTTTAAAATATAGTCTATACACACTGAGAAAAAATTACAGTAAAAATTACGGAGCTGCCTCCGGTAAACCAGGCTCAAGTGACCAGTCGGTAGGAAATTATCAAGCAAAAATATAAAAAGTGCCTTTCAAGAATTATTTTTTAAGATTCATTTGAAAATTTTTCCTGTACAGCTTAAGAATTTTTCTTATACAGCTCCGTAGAATTCGATGGGCTAGTAAAATTTCAAGTGGATACCAGGAAAATTTACTTAATTTTTGTTTAAACGGTATTTGCTATCTCTATTTTCTCCTTGAAACGTGTCTTTCAGCATCTCTCTCACAGAAGCATCACTTGAAACATCACACAAGGTCATTTTGAATAACTCACTAGTAGTCGGACCGGCGACCGGTGTGCTCAGTAGCTATGATACCAACGACATCGGTACCCTGTGGCCTGAGTACCAGAGACCGCACCATTTGATCAGTTGTAGACAAGATACAGAACAAGTCGGTCGCAACAGTGCAATAATCCCGCTAAGTCAACGGTACATTCAACAACACAACAGCATACATTCATTTTTTCATATTAATACATGTGCATTTTGTACTTTCATAATTACAAACATTCTAATTTTAACTTCAAATAAACAATTTATTTTGTTATCAAATAATAAATACATCATTGTGTTTTTCCTACATTCATTTCAAATATTGAAAAAATGTTCTGTGGTTTTTATTACTTTATTTTAACATCAATCACAGTGAAACCGACAAAATCACAACATAATTTTGGTGACCAGAACGTAATTGAACATAATTTTGGTGAGCAGGACGTGATTCAACAATGTTTTTCCACAAACAATAAGAAACGACAGAACATTTTTTCAATATTAATAATTTGATTTTAATCCTTACCCTTCTATCAATATCCTTTTAAACTATTTTAATTCAATTATTTACTAATAAATAAAAAAAAACCTTATAAACAATACGGTAAGAGAGTAGAATTTTTCCTGTACAGCGCCGAAATTTTTACGGAGCTATAGGGTAATTTTTACTATACTTAGCGTCTTTTTCCTTTGCCTGTCACTTATGCCCGCATTACCAGAGAGGTCCGTAACTTTTTACTAGAAATTTCCGTAAAAATTACCGTATTTTTTTCTCAGTGCAGACTTAAATAACAATACACTATTATACAGTGATAGTTTTAGAAACAAGCTTTATCCCCGCTCCCAAACCGTTTTTGAGACGAACGATATATGCAAGCAACAAGCCTCTTCCACATCTTTATTAAAATGGTATTTTCAACACAAATGACGTAACTAGCTCCATTACGCTCTGGACTGACGTTGATCTAAAACCTTACTCACACACACAGAGAAACATACACACTCCCACCGTCCCCATGCCTTTCTACGCTTGGAGCCAGGAATAGATCATAAAAAAAAGAAACGAGGCGTTAGAAAACGTTTCCCTCTTACTTAAACTTTAATTTTTTTAGACCATAAGGAGGGTATAGTGACTCATATTTAAATATACACATTTGACTCGTTGTAAGCAACATCAAAATTGAAATAGAATCATATGCGTTACTATTTTTACGTATATGCGAATTTTATTATCTAGAAAGAATAAGATACATAGCAAACTCTCATATCGTACGCTCCCATTTAACAATTTCGTCGCACACAAGATGTGTGTAATGGCACCCCTCCGTGTTTTAAAGCAAATATGTTTGAATGTGTTAGTGTCTAAGTAGTAGTTTGTGAGACTAAATGATATATATTGTAAATCAGAAACATTGACGGCAGTGATCTTTGACTCTCTCATTTAGCAATTTTTTCCAAGTGGATTGCATAATGGGAGTTTCCTATGTATATGATTCTATTTTAAGTTGCTTACAACGAGTCAGATGTGTATTCTAGATTCTAAAAAACCTTTTTCATGATTTGTTTAGTTGTTAGTAAACCACTAATTTAGGTCGTCTTTATAATTATAATTGGGTTTACGTACTCTAGCTTTTTTAATATAGAAATAACCGCCAACTAAAGCGATCCTGAGAAATAGTACCTACTTCTAAAATAATTTTTGTTTACTTTTACTTTAAGAAGCATCAAGGAAACTAGTAGTTTATCATATGTTGATGATAAGTAATATAGTAGAGGCATGTTCAGGGAAAGGGTTGTGGCAGTCGATTCAGGCATCTTCACTAATTGCGCTTGTTCAAGATCCATCCAAGTTGTTGCCTATACTTGATAAACATTTCTTCCTTTCAGACTTCTCCTGCCGTTTTAGGATTCCACTTGTAGTTACGCCACAACACAACACTTCTTATTTCAGCAACTAATACGTATAATTCGAATTTTCTGTAGTAATTTTCAAAATATATCTACCGCCTGAAGCGGAATAAACGTAAAACATATCGGTATCTATAAAAATGTTAGGTAATGGAACTCAACAAAAATTTATTAACGTTTGTATTGATTTTAATATTTGCACAAAGAGAAACATTACAGAAAAAAAATCTTCCCCAATCCCTCTGGCGATAAACTAATTAATTATAATTTGCAACGAATAGTGTGTTCATTTTGTATAATTCCGAACACAGTTTATTTGCATTTAAATGAAGTGTAAATTCGACACGGTCAACGTTATAAATTTTATTATGAAAACGTTTCACAATCGTAGTGTGCTACGTTACGAATAACTACAAACTGAACGTACAGTACGTTGCGAATATAGTATGCGCAGTTGAATCGCATCTAATAGCTTCTTCACACCAGACTGTTTAGTAATAAATAGTAAGTAGAACGCACTAGTGTAACAAAAAATATAGCAGCGATGGTAAGTGCCTAAAGTAACAAAGATAAATAGCTTCTAAGGCAGCTTCTAAATATGGTTATTTTAAAATTCAAAATAAGGTTATAGATGTCAAATAGTTTAAATTTTAGTAGTGCACATGCGTGAGAACTTTTTATAAAACGAATCGAACAGCGCTCTGGAGACTATTTATTTTTATTAATTTAGGTAGCTAGCAATGCTATACGGTATTTCTATGTTTTACTTGTGCGTTCTATTTACTACTTACCTTCCGTTGCGAACGAGGTATGATAGTAAGTACGAACGCAATACAAATCAATTATGTAGATATATTTTGTTTATTTACTGAGATTATCACTAGACTGAATATATAGGTACAAAAGTGACGTCTGACGTGTAAAATACATATGAGGCATAATGGCTAAGGAAAAGTAATACATCACTAATCTAACCGAATAAAGCTCTAATAGTATTGGCATCTTTACAAAACGGCTAATTAAACAGTAGCAGAAGCAGCCAATTCTAGAGCTTAATTTGTGAAAAAGTAAATTTTCTGATGACGTCATCAAGTTTACGAAAATTTTTCAGTTCCTTGAAAATCGTAAATAAAATTATACGGTAATGAAACTTGATACAAGTATAAGTTTAAAATATAAATTTTTGTGACTGTTCTTTTCTTTTTTACCAAAATTTAAGGTGTAGCACAGCCAAAAAAGAGACTACTGTCGATATATATTTCTTAAAGGTCTATTATCAATTTTATAAATTTAATAGTTTTGAGCGTTACGTTATGCTATTCCACATTTGTTATTAATAAATAACATATTTTACTTAGCAAAAATACCACTTTTATTGTGTTAAAAATCTCTTATGACATGTTTCTGTCAATATGACTACTATCAAAGAAGTGAAGATGAAATTCAAACTGGATTGAATCATATACATTGCAATAAGAGTACAAATTGTTTTGTTAAAAAAAATCCATGGCTTCTACATCTGAATCTAAAGCCATAACTACAAATTTTGCACCCAGGAACGACTTTTAGTTGAGCACCCCCTACTTCACTAAAGAAGTCTAGTTTTCTCCAAAAAATGTGCCGAGCCAAAAAACAATTGTTGTCGACTTTTCCAATTCTTCCGTTTTCCAAAAATGTGGTCTAACAACTAACAAGCAAAAAAAAATAGATAAACTTTATTATACTTCTTTACTTTTCCTAATTTTTATCCCGTTCTGTTTCCTCCTCTACTAGGTCTTATTTCTTCCCCTTAGTAACAACTATTTTTTCAAATTTGTTTAATTAACGGAATTTTATGGTACTAACGAATTAAGTGGTGATTTTAATCTTATTTGAGTACTTACTTTTGTTTACTTACTTATTATTTTCCTTTGCATTTAGTATTATGCTGATCCTTGCATGGGTAAATAGTACGTACGAATATTGTTAATGTTATTCATATAGAAGTAGAATAGAAAATTATACATAAGTAAACGCATCCATGGTTACAGTAAATATGTATATAAATTAGTCGTAGCTTCTCTTTATAAATCTATACTATAGAAATTAGCTAGTTTAGTTCATTATACCAACATAAACAAAAGTATTTACTTATCCATTTACGTACACTTATCAAAATTATTATGGCACATTTGCATATCAAAGTTAATTGTTCTCATCAAAATTTTATCTTAATGATTAATTAAAACAAATGGAAGGCCAGAAACTTACGGCGGCAACTGAACTGAGTCTCACTGCATTAACTGATTTTTGAAATGAGAAAAACTTCGAAAATAAAAAATAATATTAGCTTAAAATTGCCGACGTGAGCCATTAAAAAGTAAAATCATCAAAATTTATGTTAAGAGAAATTATTGTATATTGAAACAATTTATTGTTAGGTACTAACCATATGCAACAATTAGCCATGCAACAAAAATGATTTGCTGATTAACATGATTAAACTGACTACTTGAGGAAACCCCAAAGTATCACCCAAAAAAAAGTTACAATAAGTTATTTCCTTTCCGACAGGCTCCCGAACTCTCAAGTCTTAGATGTGGTTACTGCTACCTCTCAGCAAGCCTATAGAAAAGTAATTTTACATATCTACAAAATATTTGGTAACATAAAGTTATTATTGAAATATGTTTTATTAGAAACAATGAATTAACTTGTAACTTAGGTTTTCTTTTAAGTCAAAACGATTAAAAAAATATAGCATATACCTACTTAAACTACCACTTCTTGTTTCCGAAATTATAGCTTCATATTAAAGTGTTAAATAGATAAATAGACACATCAAATAAAGCAATTAATTTGAAACACAGAGAGAATTAAATTATAAAGGACTTAAAACATATAGGTAGTACTTAAATTAATTTTTCCTACAGCCTTATTGTTAGTGGAAGGTAGGCTTTTGCGCTCTGTGAAGAGAACGCAAAACGTGTATTTGCCAAGGACTCTAGTTGCCGAACGACAAAGTACTAGTTTCCGCTTTAAAGCGCAAAAGTAATACTTTGTTGCTCGCTTAACGTATATTTAATTACAAATCAGGTAGGCGTTGTTTATATTTTCTATCGCAACAAATAAGCAGAGTCTAAATTTATTATTAATTTTTATCGTAATCAAGTGAAATATTAATTTTATTAAATTTCAAAATAACTACAAAATATTAATTAAAAATAATAAATAACTATAATTAATAAATAATTAGGATAAAAAAAATTAAAAAATATACACATATATCTACACCTCCAGATATTTCTGAAGCTGCAAAAATTATAACATTAAAGTAAATATTAACGTCCATTATTATTTTTTCAAGTATCTTTTAAATAAATAATACATTTTATAAGATTGTAGAAAAAATTTTGTGTGTAATTCGAGCACAAAATGACATTGCCGCTCTCATGAGAATGACGAGCTCCGGCGGGCGGCGTCGCGCATTGACATTCTCAATCGAGCGGCAATGTACCATTTTATGCCCTTAATACAAAAATAACTAATATCTGATGGCTAAAATCATTTGAAATTTTGGCTGTCTAAGTATCTATGGTCCATTTTAGTTAAATTTAACCATGCTCCATCACTAATGAATTTAAATAATTTCCGTTTTCTTGGCTTTATCTGTTTCATTAGTGCACTTACGTAAATTTTAAAATTGCTGTTTGTTTTTAGAAAAGAATAGAAGATTGATTTGTTTTGAATATAAAAATTATTTAATTTTTTAACTTTGACTCATGATCAATTGTATTTGAACCGTATGTATCATAACGTTTTCAATAGACAGCAAACATAACCAAGTGCCAAATTAGCGAATGCGTTTATAATCTTTAGACAAAATAATAGTCTATGAAAAGTAGTTTTGTTTTTATTATTCGAAATTCTACTATTCTATACATTTGTAAATTTTTTTACCCATTAAAAAATTGTACACTCTCAAAAATATTTCTTTGTTCAAAGATTAAAAATTTCTTTAAAATTTTTTTCTCTGAATCAAAAAAAATTATTTTTTTTGAATCAAAGAAATATTTTTTTGACTACTAAAAAGAAAATTATTTCTTTGAATCAAATAAATATTTTCTTTGATTCAAATAGTTTTTGCATAAATTAATAGTATATTTCCTATAATAAATTCCTTGAGACTACAACTTTATAGAAAATCTAATTCAAAAATTTCAACTACAAGTTGATGATAGATTTCAATAACATACCTAAAACATTAATGCAAATATATGTAACAAGTTAACAACCATTAAATAAATTCATTATTGCAATACAATATTGGTACAGTTTCGAATAAACGTTTATTTGAAGTGATATAATCATTAATATTATGTGAACAAGTGGACCAAGAGAATAACAGACATAACGACTGGACGGCGGCGACTTCCTATAAAATGCACTGTGTTGCACACATAAAATCAGGTCGAATGTATGATATGCACTGTTTCATAATGAAATTGAATAGATTGTCTCATATAATAATAATTACTTGGACGACATACTCATATTCCTAGTTCAAGTAATTATATAAATAATATATATATATATATATATATATATATATATATATATATATATATATATATATATATATATATATATATATATATATGCAATATACAAATGTAGAGTATGGCACTTATAACAACCTCGACGATACTGAAATGACCATTTGGTTAAGTCTGGCAACATAAAATCTATGTTCCTAGAATGTATGTACTTATTAGAATAATTTCGGGCGAGACGTATCACAGAACAGATGCACCAGTTGTCCTAACGGTTACAAAAAGTGACGAATTTTCCGTTAGGGTAAGTCCATATCAAATCGACCAATGAAAACATTATTTTAAACATCAATGTTCTTAAAATGCATGATATTTGGTGAATAGTTAGTAGTATCAAGTTTTATATTTTTTGAACATTCGTATTTGAGTTATAACAATTTTTAAAATCCAAAAACCGCAACTTTTCGGAGCGCTTTGAAATATTTAAACACATGTATGTCAAAAACTATTTGCCCTAGAGAGCTAAAACTGGTACCATTAATTTCAGAATTAAAAGGGATTTAATTTGGCTTATAACATGACAATGCAATTCAAATTTAATCCTTTCTTCACAATCCAAAAAACTGATTTTTATATATATTTTTTGAAAAAAATATATGTTATACCCAACTTCTAAAGTAAGTTACATACAAAGTTTAATGATGGTATTATAATGGTATCACACTGAAATAATTTTTATTCTGAATTAAGACTTAATGAATTAAGAATTTTTATTCTGAATTTTTAACCCTCTTTCGCAAAATTAGCCCCCTAATTTTAATACCCAATTACCCCTGTTGGTGTAATTTGAATAAATTGCATATCAATAGATAGCTCTTTAAAAAAGGGCAATATCGTCAATTTAAGCTTTTATTCTATCTCTTCCTAACTTACCGTTTTCGAGATATTTGAGAAATTAAATTTTAGCCCAATTTTTGAAGAGCGATTTCACTCCTTGAAACCGTTTTTCCTCAAACAAAAAAATACGTGTCGCTTATTTTTTTGGTGTTCTACAACTTATTCGAATTTCATTAAAATCGATAAGTCCGTCCTTGGAATCTTTACTTGTTAGTAACATGTACTGTACTAAATGTACCAGATTTCCACACGTCTTAATTCGGAATAAAAATTATTTCAGTGTGTTACCATTAGAATACCATCATGAAACTTTATATAAAACTTACTTAAGAGGTTGGGTATAACATATTTTTTTCAAAAAAATTAAAATTCCGATTTTGGATTTTTTATGAAAATCAGATTTTAGCATCGTGGGAAAAGGATTAAATTTGAATTGCATTCTCATGTTATATGTCAAATTAATGCCCTTTTAATTCTGAAATGGTGCCCAAGGCCAGCTCTCTAAGGCAAATTGTTTTTTAGCTACGTGTGTTTTAAATATATCAAAGCGCTCCGAAAAGTTGCAGTTTTTGGATTTTAAAAATTGTTGTAACTACAAAAATAAAGGTAATAAAAAGATAAAAAAATACATTCGTTATCCTCAGAGCAAGTACTACCATATAAAAGAAATATTATAATGATCTGAAGACATAAGGATTTGAGCATTGGTTGATTTGATGTGGACCAACCCGTTATGTGATTATAATTTTAAACAGAAAACTTTTCAATCGTGTTATGTTGGAACAATTTCAAAATCATTTAGCAAGTATATTCTAAATTATGGCTGAGAAACATTTTTGAGCGGTGAGTAAATTTTTAGCGAATTTCCATTCTGGAAACTGTAAAACTGTAAAACTTAAGCGCGAGACTATAAACATAAATTTGTTTTGAGTTATTTCACTACAATTTGTTTACCATTTTTCATCATTTTTGATAGTTTCTTGCAGAAATAGACCAAAATTCAAAAAAATTTTTACACCATCGAAAAGAGCGTAAAAATTACAAAAGATAAGCTTTTGATAGTTGATGATTTTGAATCATCGTTCTAATTGAACTAGTTTTTGAGCAAAATTGGGAAATTTGCTGAATATTTTTACGATAAATGTTTTATCTGTTTTTGTCATAACAAAAAAAATTTTATATTTGTTTCGTTTTTCAAAACAAAAATTAATTAATTTTTCAAGAATGACTTCCGGTTTTGGTGGGGGGATGCACAATTACACATGTCTATTATTTAGATGTCATTTAATTTTTTTTTTCAGATGTACTAGACAAGCTTTATCTTTTGCGCAGATTTCGGCTGTTTTTTTTTTTTACGTCAACTTTAACAACCTAATTTATCATATCATCAACTGAGTATTCATTTGCACCTACCAAGTTCATTTAAAAAGAAAAAAAACTCTGATTGTGGTTTCCGCTATTTCAATGCTAAAAACTTAACCGTCTAAAAAAATTTTTAAAAACTGGACTTGGAACAAACCAATAATATTCAGCTGACGATATTTAAAACAATTTAAATCTTAATTTGAAAAAAAATATTAGGTCTTCTTTTTACTTCACTTACTAATAGTACCTTAAAAGAAGGCAAGTATTTAGATGCCTTTGTTGCAAACCTCGTTGTGTAAAAAAGTAACTTTAATCCTGGAATAGAAATGGAAAAATAAGAAGCGCCTATATGGTATTTGTTTTATACGTGAAATTTCGAAAATTTTGCCAACGAAGTAATGACAATTATAATAATTTTGGAAAAGGCTAATTAAATATTAAAATATAATTAAGATAAATAATTAACTATGCGCATTTGTATATGCATTTGTTTGAAGAGCTGTAGGAATTAGCTAATTATTTAATAAAATATACACAAAAATTATACTGAATATTGAAAAGCAAATACACATATATGTATAAAGTATAATATTCTGGTAAAACGTTTTGAATATAAATTCGTTAGATGTTTCATTTCTTGTAAGAATATTATTTAAACAATTTTTTAAAATTAAGTCTAATTTCAAAATCAAAATAATGCAAGTATTTTATATATAACAACCTGTCGCTTAGCAAAATTAAAGGAGGTACCCATACTATCGATAATTCAATAAAAAATGTTGCTATATTAGGGAATAAGTTTGGAAGCAATAATTAGCAACGCAAAATTTTTTTTTTAATTACGGATTCATTATGATATGTGAAGTGATTATAGAAAACTATCAATTGTATCAAATTTTATTATTTAACTTCATTTTTCTACAATCTTAGTGGAAAGTAGGCTTTTGCGCTCTGTGCAGAGAGCGCAAAGTGTGTATGTGCCGAAGACTCTAGTTACCGAGCAACAAAGTACTACTATTCGCTTTAAAACGGAAAAGTAACACTTTGTCGTTCGCTGAACGTATATTTAATTACAAATCGGGTAGGCGTTGTTTATATCAAGTGAAACATTAATTTTATTAAATTTCAAAATAACTACAAAATATTAATTAAAAATAATAAATAGCTATAATTAGTAAATATAATAAGAATAAGTAACTTGTAATAAATAATAAGAATAAATGAAATATGTACATATATGATGGAAATATGTAATAGTGACATGAGAATAACACGCTCCGCCTGGCAGCGTTGCGCGTCAACATTCTCAATCGAGCGGCAATGTACCATTTTGCGCTCTTAATACACAAATAACTATTGTGATAATCATTCTGAGGGTAGTCATTTTTTTTCAATTTATCAACTTTTTTGTTGATTTTCGAATAGAGCATTTTTCTGATGGCCAAATTGGACGATTTCTTTTGATTTTTTGGAGCTTTTGTCAAATTCCTACTTAATAGTGGAATTAATTTCCAAATAAAATATTCTCGAGCTTTTTTTTCTAGCAAATTTCCATTCTGTTTCTTGTATTATCTTAGTATATTGTTACATTCCCTGTATAGCTGGGGCGTGACGCCTCCTTATTTTTGCCTGGCTACTGGTAGAATATGAGGGGCTCAGAATTATACTGGTGTAAGTCAAAACATGTTGTTTTAAGTTATTTAACGTTTAAAGTTTGAGTGAAGCATAGTAGTATATTGAACTATAATAAAATAATGGTCTCCACCAGCTTTGTTGTATAAGTAATGACTTTGTCGTTTTGGCACTGAATAAAGATTGGGGTAAATAGCAATAATTTCACAATATCTCCAATCTTAAAAAAATTGACTTACACCATTATAGTTCTGAGCCCCTCATATGTAGGTGTGGTTTTTTCAGATTTATTATCCTAAATTAACCTAAATACCATAATCTAAACAGAGTAGGTACCTACCTATTTCTAAATTTAAGTTGGGCACCACTTGTTTAATTAATAAGGCATTGCAAGACCCGGAAACAAAAAAAAAAAATTTAACTTAAAGAATGGAAAAATTATAATATTGAGCTAACGTTTTCCAATACAGAATGAGACAAAGGGAAGTATCACACTGTTAAGCACTTAAATTGAACTAAAGGCGGGCGAAGTCGATTGGCAAAGTTAGTTTAAATTATCAAAAAACTAAATTCATATGTTTGATATAAATTATAATCAAATGAAACTACCATTTGACACAAAATCTATGTATTTACCACTTAATAAATAATTAATTTATTCGTACAAAAACCGCAATTATATTTAATTACACAACGTATGTACATGACTATTTAATAATATTTTTTGTTATAATGTAAATAATTCGATATTTCGGCAAAACCAAATAATTTAGTTTTGTTGCTAACGTAAGCAATGACAGAATGTCAATTAAAATCTAAAATGAGTAAAACACAGTGAATGATAATTGACGTGTTAATTTTATTTTGTTATTAATTTAACATTTAAAGCCCCTCCAACTACAATACACAGTAGCAATACATTAGGATGATCCCCCATGTGAATTCTCTACTCACGTTCACTAACTATACATATTATAGGTATAGGTATAGTGTAAAATTGCATATATTTAATATACAGAACGATTAAAAAAATTTAGACTATTTCTAATTTCTAGTCCGTAAATGAGTATAGTAGTCCTCAACTCCTACCCGTCTAAAAGGTTGAAACCACACTAAATTCACGAAAAATATTCTTCTTTTTAAGACTGGAATGATGCACAATAAAGCTTTTCGATATCAGGGAAGAGAAATCTGCCAATGATACTAAGTTTGTAGCGGGGCCCATCAATGCAGGTGAAGTGTATCTTTCGATAGTTCGGTGAATGGGAAACAAAAATGCGTATGTGATAAGATTCATTTCAGGCTCTGCACAAAAATTTAAGTAGTATATAAAATTTATATACTACAAATTTATATTATAAATTTCTTTGACATCGGATTCGGATTTAGCGTCGAAAAATTGTGTGAAAATTAAGTGAGAATTAAAATTTATGCATTTTTATTTAGAAAATATGTCAACTTACCTTTAAATACAAAAAAAGGAAAAAAAAAGAAATGAAAATACTATTATTGACTATTGACAAAGTTAATTTGTAAATGGCTTTTTCATTTGAATGAATTACAAGTAGTATAATTACTGACGTTCTGATAACAAGTGTTTATTCGTTTATAAAAAAATAACTAGGGTAAGTGCGGGAGAAATGCCGCAGTAGCTATAGTTCGTCCGTTGATTGATAAATAGCGCTATTAATGGATTATATCTTTAAAATAAGTTATTAATTAGGTTGTATATGGTAATATTTATGATTAGTCAATCAGTTTAGTAATTATCCAACATTTTATTATTGAAAAGTAAATTTTTTAACATAATATTTTATCAAGCATTTAATTCATTAGAATTTAAGAATGTATATTTCATTGTTTGAATGAAATAGAATTTTGTTATTAATTTAGGTATATTTTAAAAGTACTGTATAAAATCTTGTGTTAGAATTCCGCACTATGCTTGCTATAGCAACATGCGACAACTATCCCAACAAAAAGGAGAGATGCCGCATTTAAAGTTGGTATAGATGCCGCATCATATTACATGTTAAGATCATAGACTTATACCTTAATTATACAATTTTTTTTTTTTTTGGACTATAAATTATGCCACGTAAATATAAAAGATCCATTAATGGATCAGGAAGAGCTCTCATATTAGTGAAGACAATGAAATTAATGATGATGGCCTGTGTGTTGAATGTTTTGAAAAGTACTCAGAAACAAAAAAAAAAAATTTGACTGGTTAAGATGTAGTGCCAAAGTGCCAAAAATGGTTACATATGGCATGCATCATGTATGGAGATGTGTGTAAAATGCAAAATTTTTAATACGAACTATGCGACGTCCCTCTTTCCTTGATGCGGCATCTCACCCATAGGTGTGGGAGAGACGCCGCTTTGCAGGCTCTACAAAAATGTTAATTATGAATCCTTTATGACTCTAAATTTAAAATTATTTATAAATAATTTTAAAGAACAATGTTTACATTTATTGCGTACCAAATTTCAAATCAATTTAATGCATACTTTAAAAATTATCAAGTGTATTCAAAATGTTCGGCATCCCTCCCGCATTCACCCTAAGCATTTTCGGGAGCAATTTGGAAAATTTTTTTTAGCAGTTTATTTAAATTGTATAAGAAGTTGTTAGTATCGATTGGTACAATAAATTAGTTTGAAAATATATTTTTTGTTGCATATAATCAAATTGTTGCACAAAATGACTGCATATAATCAAATTTTAGGTTCGATAATTATTTTAGTGGTTAGTTAGTCGAGAATAATATTTATCGAATAGTAGTAAATAATAATTATGTACACTCTAAGAAAAAAATGTACCGTTTTACTACTATTATAGGAGGCAATTAAATGCCTTCTATAATGACAGTAACATTACAAACCGTAATGTACGAAGGTGAAAAATACACCATCATGGTGTAATTATTACTCCCTCATATGTGTAGTTTTACACATATCGTACGTAAAATTACGGTCCAGGTGTGTAATAGATTACGTTTTATTTGTGTATTAACTACACAACAAGATGTAATTTTACACATTCAGTTCGCAATAATGCGCAGTTAAACGTAAAATTACATAATATTAATGTATTTTTAAACCACGCCTGTACACTTGAAAATGTAATTTTACACACTTATATAGTAATGTTTACACCCAGAAAAGTGTAATATTAATCCAACTGAATCACTCATTCTGATTCAATTCAACTGAATCAGTATGAGTGATTCAATTGTGCTGAAAAAAATAAACTGATTCAACTTAATTGAAAATAACGAATCAAAAAAGATTATTGATGGTTTTTTTACATAAATATTTATAATAATATGACGTATAGAATAATTTGGAATTATATACAAAAAGATTCGAGATGTTAAATATTTTGCCTATTATGTCTAAATTTCTATATAAGTGTGTCGTATGATAAAATAATAATTCTTTTGGTAAATTTTAAAATAAACACTCCAAAAAAGTAAGATTATAAAAGTTTTATTATGAACGTTTACTTGCTTTCATGAACATAGGTAATCTTTATTTTGCAGTGTAACTGCCAATTAAGCTGGTCAAAATTTTGAGATATGACTTTTTTTTACAATGCTTACGTTTTGCAGACACAATTATTTAAGCAATATCTTATAAAAAATTTAATTGTAATTAGATTACAATGATAATATTAAAAACTTATGGATTAAAATTGTAGTTACATCATATCAAAAATATAATTTAAGAAAATTAACTAAACAATACTTAAATATAAGAAAAACAATATTCTGCTGACCCTTGCCATTCTTAGAACTTCGCAGAAAATGCATGCTGTGCTTTCATAGATGTCTTCACCAATTCCAGTTTCTAAACAAATCAGAAAATAAGGGTTACTTAATTTTATAACCATTTTTGATTATTATTTTTTTCTTTTTTTAATAACTATTTCACAGCAATTTAAAATTAAGAAAATTTCGCTTTCGCTACAAAATTACTTCTAGGCTATTTTAATGAATGTACAGATATTAGATTTTTGATTAAAAAACTCACCAGCAAAGTGACCCGGCGTGCTTATGGCACTGGCACTTCCGAACTGGTAGACGGAGGGTTTGAATTCCGTAGCCGGTTATATGCTGGCGAAAGTTTTCTGCTATTTCCCATCATAATTCCAGATGAATATCGACATTATCCTCAAGAAGATGGTTGCAAACAGACACCTACCAAATCCTTATACCGCTTTTCTTGTCCTCCGCCCAATATTCTGCTGACTCTTGCCATTACTAGAACTTCAGGAAAAATGTAGGCTGCGGTTTCACATATGTCTTCACCAATTCCTTTTTCTAAACATATCAAAAAATAAGGATTACTTAATTTTATAACCATTTTTGTTTATTTATTTTATTTATCTTTTTTCAATAAATATTTCACAGCAATTTAAAATTAAGAAAATTTCGTTTTTGCTACACAATTACTTCTAGGTTATTTTAATGAATGTACAGATATTAGATTTTCGATTAAAAAACTCACCAGCAAAGTAACCCGGCGTGCTTAGGCACTGGCACTTCCGAACTGGTAGACTGAGGGTTTGAATTCTGTAACCGGTTATATGCTGGTGAAAGTTTTCTGCTATTTCGCATCGTAATTCCAGATGAATATCGACATCGTCCTTAAGAAGATGGTTGCAAACAGACACCTGCCAAATCTTTATACCGCTTTTCTTGTTCTCCGCCCATATCATCATGAAAAAGTTGAGAAATAATGATGTGAGTGACGTCCGTTACATACCATTGTCTAAAAAACGAACGTTAAATTCCATTATTATTATTACCATTGTTATTATTACTTAAAAAACTCGATTTCCATACGTCGCGTCGTTTCAATTTAAACCTGTTATGAATTTATATTACTGTAAAGCAAAAAAAAAAAAAAATTCGTTAAGTGCGTGTTCTTGACACGCACTAACAAGTATAGGTCCCGAGGCCGGACCTATCGATTTCGATGAAACTTAAATATATTGTAGAACACTAAAAACTAAGGGACACGTATTTTTTTTTATCTGCGGAAAAACGGTTTGAAGGGGTGAAATCGCCCTCCAAAAATTGGGGTAAAAATTTAATTTTTCAAATATCTCGAAAGCAGTAAGAGATAGAGAAAAAGTTTAAATTGGCGATATTGCTCTTTTTTAAAGAGCTATCTATTGATATGCAATTTGTTCATATTACATCAAGAGGAGTGGTTGGGGGTTAAAATTTGGGGGTTAATTTTGCAAAAAGGGGGTGAAAAATAAACAATATAAAAATTTTGTTTACAGATTTGAAATCTACGTCAAAAAATCTAATTGACCTGTTTTTGCTCAATGCCCTAATATTAAGTCTAGGGGTAGTTAACTAGAGGGTGACTCTGTCGAATAGTCGTACAATTTGGGTATTTCAAGGAGTTCTTCATGGAAAATAGCTTAAGACAATTAGAATAACGTAGAAATGAAATTCTCGAATTCAAAATTGAGTTTGAGCAACATTGGAGAGGGGGTGAGTCACCCTCTTAAATTACATACTAGTTTATATACACTAATTTTTGCTATTAACACACTGATAGTGGGTAAAATAATGTCACAATAAGTGGTTCTGAAGTTGGACTATCATATGTAAGGTCTTTATTAGGTTTGTTTTTTAATGGATATTATAGTTTTCCTTATCGAAAATTATCGATACCGAAAATTACATAACCTAACCTAAAATAACGAAACCTAATAAAAACCTTACATACGATAGTCTAACTTCAGAACGATCTATTATGACATTATTACCCCCTGTCAGTGTGTTAAAAGATATCTGAATTGTAGATAGTTTTAATTTTCACAGAAATTGACAACCCCCCAAAATAAATTATTAGTCAAATTGTAAAATAAACTTTTATCAAATTACATAACTATTTGTATGAAGCAAAGTTAAAAAAATTAAGTTACCTGAAATATTTTAAATGTATCATCAGGACAGCATTTTGGAAACAAACAAATTTATATTACAGTATTCTTTGCACATTATTCCAGAAGCCATTTGCACAATGCATATAAAAAACACCAGTACACCACTATAACACTGTTTTTGTAGCATATTTAAAGATTAATTTATCATACACGTTATAATCATATTAACTATATATCTTATAAAAAAATACTTTTGTTTAATTCAGCTAATTTGAAAACATATAACTTTTAACCTTTAAGAGTATTACTTATGTACGTATAAATAATACAGCAATTCAATAACAGATAATATTAAAATACATAAACTCATTTGCGCGCGCATGGGTTTTGCTATTTAGTGGTGTAAAAATAAACCAAAAGCGTTGTAAAAATCCAAAGTTACACCTTTATTTGTGTAATATAAAAAAAAAAAGTAATTATACACAAATTATATAAAAATACACCAATTTTTTCATATTACACAAATAATAGTGCATATTTTCAGAGCGAGGAGTAATTTTGCTCTAAATTTAAGTTATTTTACACGTTTTTGACCCTTTTTTCTTAGAGTGTACATTTAAACCAATTAAAACTACATTTTCTTCTTTTTGTGGAATTAATCACCTGTACATTGTTGTTAGAAATAAAATTATGTCTGCAGTGTTAACAGGTTGTAAAGTTGCAGCTTAAACCTTGGTATTTTACTATTATATATGTATAAAAATTTTTTGATTAGTGAAATATTTCTCGACTGTATTCAATGGTTAGCTTTACAAACTGTATGTCACAAAAATTTTGTATGATAATGACACACAATTATGTTAACATAATATTGTTTCAATAAAACTAAAACTGTTTTTAGATAATCAATACCAATGGCCCATCGGTCAGCCAGGTCCCTTCCCCTCTATGCTGTTGCTATATGTCTGTGTCGATGTATTGCTTCAATGGTTCATTTAATATATTTATTGTTGCCGCTTTCCATTCAAATTTTAAATTAGTGGTTTTTGAAATTATTTCCGAATTAACTTGCAAAAAAAAACATTAAATTTATTCCTGAAATTTTTTCCTATCTATTTATTCAACAATGAAAAATAAATTGTTCGATTTTAGTTAATAGAACTTTTTCTACAATATTTTTTGTAGGCATTCCGTTTAGAAATATACTTTTAACAACATATATTATAGCACCTACTTTCTATGGTTTTGTATCAATAAAAATTCGTCTATTTGATATTATTGTGAACGCTTTTGATCAAAAGTGTTTCTCACATGTAATAACCACTTTGAATTAAGAATAAAGTTGTCACGTTTCTCAGTCGTTCTATCGAGGAAATAGTGTTCTTAGAAAAATTTTCAAATTTTGTAGTTGTTAATTATAATATGTTAATCTTGTTCTTATAAAAAATTGTTTACCGTAGGTATAGTAATAGAAAAAATTGGTGTAAAAGTCAGGCCCAAGATAAGAAATGGCGGGCCTCGGGAATCAACCATATTTTTTAAAAATCCCTTCCTCCAAAAATAAGTAGAGAGCAAAAAAACAAAACTTTTTTCCGGGTCTTCTATCGGCGACGGCTACGGAACCCTCTCTTCTCTATCACATATCGCGTAAAGAGTTAATTGTACGTGGAAATTGTGTAAAGATTTCTGATAGAGAATTCTCTATTGAATAATTATTATTATAACTAAAATTATCACGCGACCAATGGAAAAGCAGATATTTGAGAAAAACTGACTATTGTGACCTTTAACTCTGAAGAGCTCGCTTATCGGACGTAATCTTGGAATGAACAGGGCCGTAACTAGGTCTTCAGGGGCCCCGGGGCAGAACGTATATTCGGGGCATCTATGCCGCGCCGGGCAAAAAAAATTCCGCCCCCTGGCAAAAAAAGAAGCGGCAACCCCTTTTTGTTTGCTCGTCAGTCGTCTGCCGCCCTAATTTTACCCAAATAGTGCCCTAAATATTATACCCCCCGGCAAAAATAGCGGCGACTTTTTTTTTGCTTATCAGTCGTTTGCTCATTTTCTGCACAGAAATAAATATAGCCTTTAAAATTTGCCAATTTAGAAAATTAGAAGTTTGGAATTTCTTATATTCTCTTTCGTTTGCCCCCCTTTGGCTGGGTACCCTGGGGCAATACCCCGGCTGCCCCAGCCTAGCTTCGGCTTTGAGAATGAACTTCTGACATATTGTATATTATGCCAGAGTAAGGGTGCGTGCAAAGAAATTGCTTCAGCAAGTTTTATTCAGAGGTTAAATTCTTAAGGGGAGGTTTACTCGAGAGTCCTTAAAAATTATGTATTTTTGTAGAATTTTTTTCTCAAGAACGGAAGTAAATATCAATTTCAAATTTTGTGCACATATTTATTAAGTATTAAACTACACAAAAAAAATTTTTCAAGTAAAAAGTGTCCATTTTATAGATAGTGTAGTGTGACGATCCGAAAATCCAATGCCTTGTTGGTGGACATCCTAGCGCCGGTAATAAACCACCGAAATCCAAAAACAAAAAAGATTTATAAAATATATGAAAAGTACCGGCACCTCTACCTATAATATCAAAAAATTGCTGAAAGAAAAAAAAATGGCGGATGTTTGAACTTTTGATTACGATTTTTGTCTTATTTTTCGCTCTTTAAAGTAAATTTAAAAATAAAAAAAATATTGAAAATGTATCGAACTTAGGTAGAGGTGCCGAAGAATTGAATTATCTTTAAAATAAAAAATTTAAAAAAAGGATCCTTCGAATAGTTTTTGAGTTATCGTATCCAGTTCCAAAAATGTAGTTCCGAGATATTATAAAATATATATATAAAGAAACGCATTTTCAAAATTTTATATTTAATACTCATTATTGCATGAACTACGTTTTTTGAATTTTTTTTATAGAAAGTTGGATTCGGTTAATATGCATGAATCTTGTTTTTAGTAAAATCACTTTAGGAACATATTCTAAACATAAGTAGCTACCAATTTCTGCAAAAAAAAAAAAAAATCAATTTTTTTTAATGACTCCCAAGTAAACCTCCCCTTAACTAATTGGATTAATATAGTTATATAGTTTAAAATAAAGGGATAGATACATCTAAAATAATGACTCAAAATCTAGTGTGATTTTTTACACATTAGTATATATTAAAACTGAAGCTTTGATGACATTCTGTTTTTTATAGATAAATAAAAAAAGTATTCCTATACTACTATATTCTCCATAAGTAGGGAAACACTAGAGGGCTAGAGGGAGAAATAAGTTTTACACTTTTTTTAATGACATCGCTTGTTGAACCAACAGACGGATGGACGCCTTTCAAGCAGATTTTTCTCTATCACCAGCAACTACTGGCACCACCAGCAATCAGCTCATTCCATGCGATCATCTCTTGATGCCGCCTCTCTCAGTATACGAAAACTAATCCATGTACATATATAGAAGCGCTAGAGATACACAAATACGGTCGGTTCATAGCCACGGCACTAACGAGCATCTAAACTACTGTGGAGCCAATCTTTCCGGAAACAGATAACGGCACTCTAGGGAGCATATATATGTAGAGAAAAACTTCGCAACTAGTTCAAGCAAAAATTAACTATATAGCAGCTGTCAAGTTGACGCTATTCATTACGTGGAGAGAACAGTTTATTATTCAATCTGGCACTGATTTTTATTCGGGCATACTCTCGTACATAATACATATTATAGACGAAGGTGCCAAATGTTTCAATTCTTGTTGAATATGTCCGAAATTAATGTGTTGGACAGAGCAATATACGATAAAAGTATGTTAACTCGTATGCGCTTTTCTCTCTCAGTAGCCCATTTCTTTATACAGGTATTTATAACTACCGTAAGTGTATGGTAGAAAGATATATGATAGGCTCTATATTCTACTATATGAAGAGTTAATCTAACTGAATTTACGTAATATTGTATGATAGTGTGGTCAGCACGCGTTACTATCTAGCGAAAAAATTGTATATAGTTATGGTCATAAAAACCATAAGTTTTTTCATGTTAATCAACAATTATGAAGAAAAATTCTAGCTGTTGCAGGATTTACAACATATTGTAAATAAGAAAATAAAAATTTTATTTAACTGTTAAAAGGCAGATCCAGATCATAAAATGTATTATTTGCTTTTATTTGAGTCAAATTCAAAAAAATTACAGTTAAGATTCCTTTTCTACCTTTTTATCTAAAATGTATGCTCATGTAATCAGAACTAAGTTTACTTAAGAATTTTGCTTCTGATAAATTGGTTTACTAAATCTACCTTCTTATGACAAAAAAAGAATATTCAAGAAAACAAGTCCAATGAATAATTTATTTCCATTTTAATTGGAGGGTGCTATTAGACTTAAGAACTTAAGTAACTCTTGTTTTTTTCATCTACAATAAAAAGTTTAAAAGAATTGTTATTATCCCATACATTGACGCAACAACGTCCGTCTATTTGAGATCTCTAGCATACGAAACTAAAGACCTAGAAAGTTGAAATTTTCACAGTTCACGCATTAGTTTAAAGTTAGTTACTATAAAACGGAATGTCAAAGATTTGCGAGTTTATCAGAAGCTAAAAGTAATAATAATTTAATCTAAATCGTTTTTATCGGGACAAAGTTATTTAAAGTGATTCAACTTCAGTATTTACTTACAATGCTACGAAATCTAGACAAAGTGTGTTCCGTTGGACTCTCTGATATGAGTCATCGTGGTTTGTTAGTCACCAAAGACGTTCATTTGGCACGCTTTTTCAGTGTATTCAAAAGTTGGACCTGGGGAGGAACAGTTGGTATAGCATCCACATAATTAAGTAAAATGTACTGGTTAGAATTTTGAAATATTTTTAATTACCTACGTGTTTAATAAGTTTTTGTTACCCCTAAAACAGAAAAACAGCATTTTTGGAGCTATATTTACTAAAACATGGTTGTTTTAACCTGTAATACTTTTAAGTAGCTTTAAGGTTTTATTTAAATTGTATAAATGTGAATTAAGTTAACGAAAATAATGTTTAATATACCTATATTTTGGATAGAATATTAACACGTTCAGTCCCATGGCTTCGGCATCCGAAACCAAACAAAACATCCTCAGAGGCCGACCGCAATCAATATTTAGAATAATAAACAAAACACTTAAAAAAATATTTTATAAAAAAGATTTTATATTATTCTAAATAAAAATAATTTATTATGTACTACGTACCGGACACTTTTCATTTTTTGTACATATAAATATACATAATGTTCTATCATCAAAATATCTAGGCTTCATCTTTTATTTACAATAATATTTTTATCCGCATATGTATGTATGGGTGTGTTGTGTGCTTGTATGTATATGTGTGCTACTTATCTTTTGACCTGCATAACACATACATGTTGAATCATTTAGTGTTTTGTGGAATGATTTTAAGTACTTGTTAACATAAAATTTGCTTAAAAATATTGTCGACTTCCGGGGAAGTTTACTGTGAAAGTGCTCGGGTCTCATAGTGTTAAAATTGGCGTTTTGTATTAGTGGTGGATGTAAAAAAATATGTACTCGAATGTTTTGCAGAAGATTTTTCTTTACCGAAAATTATTGTAAGTTTAAAATAAGGTTAGCATCTGCACTTATAAAAATAAACACATTATAAATTTGGTACTAAATTGCTTAAGACACACCAGTTATCATAACATACAAACAATACAGTCCATACAAAAAGCTGAGAGAAAATGTATCAGGAGATAGGGTTTTACATACAAAATCTGACAGGTGTTTTAAGTCACCCCCGCCATTTTATGTACTTAATATGCGCAGTAGGATCTCAGTCATTTCGAGCGATTGTGTTATGTATACTATTTATTCCTCAGTATCCATTTGTGTGAAAACAGTTATCGGCTGCCATAATAAGTGAGTAAATAATCAAGTCTACATTACTGCAATGCCGATAATAGTTTATGGGTAGAAATACGGCAGTAATGTGTCTATCTGTCCGCTCATTTACCACTCAGTCAGAACTCGGTGTTTCGACATCATTCAACCGGCGGCGTTCGTCCATTTCTCCCTCCATTTTGTCACCACTGGTTAGTTCATTCCATCGTACATAGTACTATACAGCAGATGTCTATCTGTCCATTTATATAGCCATTCTCTCTGTTTAAACAAACTGTAACAATTTTAATGGTGATCAACGCCGTTGGTTTTTTCCTAGACGATACAACGCTTTTATGTTCCATTAAAATATGTAGTTCTGTTTCTCTCTATACAGTTTTTTTTTTATATTTATTATTATTTTTTTATTTATCGAGGAGCCAGACAAGCTTGCTGTGTTAATTGTTTGCTTTTAGAGGAAGTTACATTAAATACAGCGAGTGAAAAATTGTTAATTTACTTTTTAATAAAATGTCAATATTTCTTTTATGCGGTGTTGTAACGCTATCTGATGGTTTTGCACTTAGAAATTTTTCTTTTTAGCAAATATAAGACGTTGTGTTTATTATCTAGAGTGTTGAGTGTTTTTAACCGTTTACAACGTATCAAGTTTGAACGGACTCGTATTCAAATTGTATAATTTACTTGTTTTAAATAAAAAGTTGAATATTAAAATCTTTAACAAAGGCCATTTTTCAAACTCCTAACCATTTTTGTTGAAAATTTAAGAATTTCTTGTAATAAATTAAATTTTTCAACGAGAGACTTTGAAAAAGTTCCTAAGATAATTTTTGGATGATTCAGCGCAAGCATAGCAGTTGATGAATATCCCATAAATACTAGGTGGATCATCAAAAAGAGATGAAGTAATTATTGATGCAAGGAACAAAATTAAAGATGCTAAGGGTTCTATTTTACCGACCTGAACACCTGATGAGAAAATATTCTACGCCATTGAGAGCGTAAGAGTTACCGCTTACTGTGCCTACTGTGCTATTCTTTAAGGTTTTCAACGTGCTAAATATTTAAATATTAAATATTAAACAATATTTCCGATTGTTAAACCGATAATTCTCGACAAAAGTCTTGCTTAAAAGATAATCGAAGGGGGGAAAGGAGTTATCGGTCATCATTCATATTGGTCGTTGCAACGGTTATTCATTGGATTTCCTGTACAAAATTTGTATTAAATTTGTGAATCGTAAATTAGATTCCGTCATTTTTCCCAATTTAGACTTTACTTACAATAATTGCTCAAATAAATATTCTTCAATCCCGTTTATTAGTGAACAAGTTAGTTTTTTCAATAAAATTTTCCTTGATCATAATGATAAGTTGAGTTTTTCATTAGTCATCATTTTTGCTAGTTAAATCCAAGAATCCTATCCCGAAATTCCACAAATCCGGTATTTATAGATACGTTTGCCCGTGCGGGGTCTCGTACGTGGGACAAACCGGCAGAAAATTTATAACGAGGTTCACAGAACATTTATCTGCAATAAAATCGCCGAACACAAGGAATAATTCTTCTGTAGCCAAACACATCATTAATTCCGATCATGATTTTAACTTGGATACTAACTTTCAGATACTTTATACTTGTGATAAAGGAAACCAAATGTCAATTTTAGAATTGCTCAGAATACTATTCTACAAACCCTTAGCTTGAATGAAACAGCGCAGTTGCAGGAGTTCAATACGTCACTACAGATTATGGAAAAGATACGGGAATCGTTTGTGAGTTCATCATTATTTCTGGGTTGATTAAATTCGAGCATTTTATTTCGTTTATTTTCAAATATAAAACTTTCATTATTTCTCAATTTTTAGGCAATTTTTCATTTTTCAATTCTTCATTCCAATAATTAACGTTGCATCTTAGTTCAAGTGTCTGTGTTACTGTTTTTTGTTTTTTTGTTTTTTGCGTTGTAATTCCTGTTTTGACAGTGGATTGTCTAAATTCAACTTTTTCTTTTATTTTTAAACTTTTCTTTCATTTTTATAGAAATATGACATTTGACATTTTCATTTTACGGTAATTTTTGACACGTCACTTTTAACTCTTTGTTTGACTTCTGGGCGGTGTGTTTAACAACCCTTTGTTCTAAAACTCCTGAAATTTTCATAAATCTTTTGTAATATTTTTAAATCATTGCTTGATATTTGCTTACGTTTTACATAGTCGGTATTAATTAGGTTGTCAAATTTTATATAAATATATTTTTTTTAAAAATTCCTTTTTAATTTCTTACATGACCAATGAAAGTATTCACAAAAATTTTTTATTTCATTTTTTTCTTTGATTGACGATTTTGTTAGGTGTTCGCTTTCTGAAGATAGATGCCTCAGCATCCGAAACTAGTAAAACTTTGATTTTTCTTTTTTGATTCGCCTATGTGGTGATACACTTTTTATACTGTATTTTTGCGGGTTTGTCGTTACCTATTTTGAAACTTTTCTGGTTTTCTTAAAGTATATATTTTCCCCGCAGTTGGATTGTTGATTTTTAACTTAATTTTCAATTTCGTATATTTTTTTCTAGAATACCACTTGCTCTAGACGGCTCTAGTAATCCAATTAAGCAAGTGAATATTCGATACCAAGAGTAGCAGTTACCTAATTTCATTCAAAAATAATTACTACCTATATGCGCAAATGTGCTTTTCTAGGACGCTAGTCATTGAAGGAATACTATTAAACTGATAAGTCAATTAAATTCGCCATTTATTTTGAAGATTCCTGCAATACCCGCTACAGAAATTTTAAATTTTCTCAAACACCTTTGCAATGACAAAAGTGCCTAAATATTCCAAGTGACCAAATGAAGTATCATAAAATGTTAAAATAAGTTTCTATGCTGCAAAAAACTGAAATCGTTAATAAAAAATGCCATCGCCCACTTTTGAACGCCTAAAAAAATATTTGTTTTCAAATAAGTGTACACTGTTTTTCTGAATCAAAATTTCCTCGTATTACAAGAGAATTATCTACACGTAGGTATATATCCGGTATCAAATAAATGCAAATTTACATAAGAAACATCTGGAGAATTGGTTTCAGCGTTTCTTTTTTCTCGCCTGTGTAACAAATTAGTGCAATTTGTTAGACCGAGGTGAATAAATCAGACTGGATTGTAGAATACATTAGAATAGAACAAAAAAAGTATTAAATATCTCCAGCATTAGGTACAAACGGAAGAAATAGAAATCTACTAGTTCCCGACTATATACCTATATTTAGGTACGGGTCAATCCATATGAAGTTGTCCAGAGGTGGCTGCTTAACCATTTTAGACAAAAAATTAATATTCTCCCATTTGTTTCTATTGTATTTGAAGTTTTGAAAACAATTCATAAAAAAAAAATTATATATTTCATAATTTCATAAGAAATTATATAGTAAGTACATATTTCATCGTCCATCCTAAATGGTTGAAACAAAAACCATTTTAAAGGTAATAAACCTCTCTTTACTTTAGGGCATGTCCATACTTGGCCTACTTTCCTCCCTACCACAAGAAAATTTCACCTAAAGTTGGACATCAAAATTAAGCAAGATTCATTTATTAAATATTTTTTAGAGCTTAAATTTAATTGTGGAACTTGTATCCTCTTATCTTTTTAAATTTCCAAAAATTGACTTTTTTCCAAATTTCGTAACTTTGATCCCTTATATCTCTAATGGGACCGGTGACAAAAATTTTAAATTTACACAGCTTGATACTTCAAATATTTTAAATAATTTTCTAAAATGGTCAAGCGACCAACTTAACTTTTTTTAACCATTTGATATGGACTGACCCGTAGCTACACCTATGTACAAGTGACTTGTATAACTGCTACGATTAGCATTCGTCTCTCTGTTACACCAATGTGTGTGTACACTGTGCAAGGAAATAGTAATGTTTTTTTCTTAGATGTCGACCTTTACTTCTTGATGTTTTAACAACTAACCGTGTGTGTTTATATTTATTTATGTGTGTTCAACTTGTTCATAAACGAATACCTTCACTGAATTTGTCACGTACAATTTATAGGTTTGCGCTACTTATAATTCGTTTAAGGTGTTCAGAAATATTACACAGTTTTATACGTCTAAAACATTCTGAAATTCTGAGTTTTTTAACTTCCCATTGGAAGTTATTGTAATGGGTTCGATTTTACGAATCGCTAATTTTGACATATCTGCTCGTTTCAAGGTTACTAGAATCCGAATCCATTGTTTTTAGCCTGATGTCGGTGTGTGCGTTCATTAGTTCGTTCGTTCGTTAGTTCGTTAGTTCGTTCGTTCGTTCCTGAATTTTTTTTCGTCTCGCATATCTCGCATATTTCGTTAGATACGTAATCAAAAAATGAAGACCGGATAAAGTTTTCAGCAAATTCGGATTAGCGGCTTGTTTTTTGTGATAAAAAAATGGAATTAACTTTATTAACATAACATAGATTATATGGATTTTTTACCATATCTTTATTATATAATGGCCTAAGAAACTTCTGTGATGTTAAAAACGCCAGTAAATTATTGTAAAATTAAAAATAAAAAAAAAAACTAAACGTAAAAACGAAATAAGAAACTTTTTGTGAAATATTTTTTGTCTTGCGTATCTTGAGAACAATTAATGATGTTATCATTTGTTTGATAAGGGTGGAGCCTCCACCCTTAGGTACAGAAGGTAAAGCCCCCGGTATGGTGCAAGGGACAAGGCCTCTATCGGGGGTTCAGAAGAGGAGTCCCTGAATTAAAAAAAAGTTATTCATTTGCAATAGTCTTTAAGGGCATTCAAAAGGAATTTGACAGGTGTGGGTAGACCTGCCCGCCGAATTTTTATTTTATTTTCTTATATAATTCCATAATTATGTCGAATTTGAAATTTTAAAAATCAAATACTAACTCTCAGTTATTAAGTAAAAAGTTTATACAGATTTTAATGCGATATACAGCATAAGGGTACATTTACACTGCGTGCTATGCGATGCGAGGCTTTGCTATGCGACGCAATGCTATGAAAAGAAACATTTAAGAACATATTTGAATGTGCACATTGCGCGCTATGAACAGCGATGCGATGCTATGCTAGTAGCAGCTTTTATACGCAACAATTCAGTATGTTTAATTTTATCGCCTGAACTTGCCAGTATTGTGCTATTGAGTCATCAATGATGGGTGTGGTAAAACTTATGAAGTCATTCGATGTCGTTGGCCAGTATGGGATCAACGGTCAAAACTATACAAAGCAACAAAATAGAAAAGATGAAAATATATTTTTTATATAGGTACTATTTATAAATTTTTAATCGACATTAAAAATTTCGATTAATCGACATTAAAAATTTCGATTAATCGACATTAAAAATTAAATTTATTATTGATAATTGAAAAGAAAAATTTTGAATTATTGCTATTGCATATCTATTTTAAATATAAATTTATAACTTTTTCAAATTTTCGCGGTCGTTTTCAACATTGATGTCAACAATCGATGTTTCGATATTTTTATAAGAACATCGATGGTTCGATGGCGAAAAATTAAAAGAATCGATAGTTCGATATTGATGTTTTTTACCGACATCACCCATCCCTAATTCTCATGATCACTCGCTATGAAATACAATGCTAGATTGAGCAAGCAGTGTGAACACATCTTGAAACATAGAAAAAGTTAGTAGCATAGCCTAGCATCGCATAGCAAAGCCTCGCATCGCATAGCGCGCAGTGAGAATGCACCCTAAAGAAGTGAAGTAAGCTGTGGCTCTTTACACCTAGAGTAAAGTACAAAATTTCCGACAGTTGTAAGTATGTAAAAAAATCTCTTACCTAGATAGAATTTTATAACTATAGTAATTTCATAGTAGTAGTAGTTAAAGTAAGTTACAATTATTTGTACATCACTTGACAAAAGTGGCAGTAGTAGTCAACAAATATTTTTAAGGATTGTAAGATTAAAAAAAAAATTTTAATTACAAAGCAAAATAGTAATATTCGAATGAATTAATTAGATTTTGGCAAACATTGTTTCTGAAAAGCAAGACAGAGAAAAAAGGAAAGATATAGGTTTTGTACTTGCCGAAAAATTAATTTTGTTAATTTTAATTACATTGAAATCTTTTTGATAAATTATATATTTATAATTTATGCCAATCTGTGAATTTCACAAGGAAATTTGTCAAAATTGTTAGAAGTTAAATAAATATAAATTCCAACTGATGGGTGGATTAAATTCGTAATACTGGTTTTTTGATTTTATAATAATAATCAATAAGTATAATTTTAACATTCCGCTGAATAATATTCTTTTAATATTCGTGATAAATATTATGATTTTAATTATACTGACTAACTGTATAAATTTTAATTAAAAAACGATTAAAATGTAAATTATAAAGTACAATAAAATGTTGTGTTGTTTATTTCTGCCAGAAGTAAACAGATATATGTTATATTTGTATGTTCCCATATACATCTTAGCTCATTAAATTTGCATTTTATTAAGTGATGAATAGGAAGACCGAATAGTGGGTAGGTATAACAAACAATCTTGTGTGGTATGTACTCTGAATTCTAACTTTACGAGCAACAACATTAACGATCTTAAATATGTAGGCAGTTATGCACAATAAGTAAACTATTTAACTATTTAGACAATAATAATAAATGGTAAGTTTATTATTGTTGAAATCTTTTAAGTAAACAAAACCACAAACAAACTGAAGACGGCCATGGAGAAACCAGATTTATAAAATCGAAAAACAAAAAAAAGTAGGTATACTTCGTATAATTGGGTAAGTGCGGTAGAGATGCCGCGTCGGAAGAGATGCCGCAGTAGCCGTAGTTCGTCCGTTGAATGATAGATTGCGCTATTAATGGACTATATGTTTAAAATAAGTTAACCTATTTAAGCTGTATATGGTAACATTTATGATTAGTCCATCAGTTTAGTAATTATCCTACTTTTTATTATTGAAAAGTAAGTTTTTAACATAATATTTTATCAAGCATTTAATTCATTAGAATTTAAGAATGTGGATTTCATTGTTTTAATGAAAATGAGTTTTGCTTTTAATTTAGGTATATTTTAAAAGTACTGTTTGAAATTTTAGGTTAGAATTCCGCACTATGCTTGCTATAGCAACATGTGGCATCTATCTCAACAAAAAGGAGAGGTACCGCATTTAAAGTTGGTGTAGATGCCGCATCATATTACATATCAAAAATATATACATACTTATACCTTAATTATACAATTTTTTTTTTGGACTGTAAATTATGCCACATTAATATAAAATATCCATTAATGGATGAGGAAGAGCTCTCATATTAGTGAGGATAACAAAAATAATAATCGCCTGTGTATTAAATGTTTTGAGAAGTACTCAGAAACAATAAAAAAGTTGACTGATTAAGATGTACACAGTGCCAGTATACGGTTACATATGACATGCATCATGTATGGAGATGTGTATAATATATGTTCAAGCACCAAAAAAATACTAAATAATTCTAAAAATGTACATATGATTATTTATTATTGTTTCCATAGTTTCAAAGTATGCTTTGGAAAAAATTTGAACATCTTACCACTGACACATGGAAGAAGGAGAGGTATATAATATTGTAAAGGAAGGAGCATTTCCCAAAATACTGATCAACATATTATGAATATTAAACGTGCGTATTATGAATGACGTCATTTTGTAAATATACAGTAACGGTTTTAATTTAATTAAAACATTGCCATTGCTTTTAAAACAATATATTTAGTATATTTTTCTTATAATTGTGATTTCTATATAAAAACAGAAACAATTAATTAATTATTTTTAATATCTGTTCTAGTTAATTCAATAATCAACTCCTTAAGAATGCTGTTCGACTATTTTATCAGTTAATTTTTCGAATTCTTAATTGTCTACTAAATTATTGTATTTTTTAACGGTGCTTAAAGAATATTATAAATTACCATAAACTGAAAACAAAAATTGCTCAAATTAATCGATTATTTACAATTTATAACAATTTTTGTAAAAAGATTACGTTTTGGTTTATAATTTTCCATCACTAATAAGACATATCTTTTTGATAAAAGTAGACACAAACATAAATAAAACTATACAGTTATTAAATTATCATTTTATTAATAAATAAATAAATACAAACAAAATACATGATCTTGAAGTTAAATTTTTATATGCTCATTAATTTTACATATAAGACGCTACTGAAATGAAGGGTAAATCTAACCTATATTTTAATTTTTACATAATTTTATTTTTTACAATATTTTTAAAATTTTTGTCGTTATTATCACATATTTTAACTAAAAAACGAATTCCTTATTTACGTAGAATGATTCCTTTTTCGATATTTCCTTTACTTTGTGTAATGTCAAAATTGGTATTTTTCCGCTTATTATAAACCTGTTTTTTTAGATGAAAAATGTAGAAAAATTAACAAATTTTCCCTAGAAATGGTTGCATTTATTGATCAATACAATATTTACTTACCCAAATATTATATTTACGGTGTATTACGTTTACTAATTTTATTTTAAATTTAATTTTTTGTAGGACTGGATGTTTAGTGCTTATTTGCACGTGTTATAGTGTATATTTACTCTTTTGTTTTTTATTTTTTGTGGTACATTAAAAAGAATCTACGTATTCATTCTAACATATCATATTAAACTATATCTTGTCCCTCTCTTAAGAAATAGTCTCCATCCATATTCTTCTATATCAATGCACTGACATTATAAATTAAAAAAAAATTTTACTACTTATTTAAATTTTATTAATAATTTATTTTAAATTTTACGAAAAAAATGTGCTCGTAGAAAAAGTATAGTATAGACTACGTAGGGAAAGCTTATTTTTCGCTCATATAAATTGTTGCGCGAGCCCAATTCGGATATAATGTTTAGGTAAATTATCCAAAATTCCGCTTTCTACGCCGATTTGAAGAGAGTAGACCAAATATACCAAGAGGACTGTAATTTTGTACACAGACATGGTAAATTTGTAATAAAATAAAAAAAATTAATTAATCATTAACACAGATGTAACAAACAAGTAATTTCGAAAATGTTATTAGTCACTCTTATTTATAAAATTTCAGTCTTTCAAGACAAAAAAGGAATCCGGAAAATCCTTCTAGTTCACTTTTTGACGTCCTTTTTATTAATATTTATAAAAGAAAAACAAATTTCAACCACATTCAAATGTCTTAAAAATACCGAAGGTGATAGGAATTCGACTCCCGTGATGGAGGTTTGCTGCATTTATTTATTATTTTTTAAATTTCATAATTATCACCAAAAAATTAAAAGATTTTTTCTGTAATAAGAACGGGTTTTCTAAGGTCAATTCATTATCCACCCAAAGGCGTAACTACAAATTTAATTACTCCTTAAAAAATATGTCCGACAAGCAAAAAAAAAAGAACGCTTTTATAATTTCTCAAAATTTTTATTTTCCCTTCTTGCTATTTTATCATGCGCCCTGGAGCAACTGCTCCACCTGCTCTATTGTAGTTACGTCTCTGGACCTATACTGAAAATAATTTTAAAATCTATATAAGAGCAATATAAGATTTTATAGTTCTAGCATAACCAAAATAATAAAAATAAATAAATACCATGCAAAAATAAATACAAAATATCCGCAATTTCTAAGTTCAAAATGTTTTCATACCAGAAATTGTGTCTTACTATTATTTTCACAACTAATTATAATACTTTGCGGTTCAACTAGCAGCGTTTATTTCTCATCATTTACAAGTTTTTAGCAAGCAGTTCAATTTTCATATAAACTTAAAGTTGTTACTACTTCAGTTCACTATTTACATTAAATAGATAGGTATTATGCAAAATGTGCATGTAAGTTATATTTCGAATTTCTTACACTTAAAATAACAAAAGGAAGCAACAGCAACTGCCAGCTATAATTATTTAAATTTAAGTTATCATAAAGTTTCCATAATAAAAGTGAAAAATTAGAATTATCTTCATTGTTTTATAAAATTTTATAAGCAAAAATAGTTGTGCTCAAGTTTATCTTAATATTAAATTTGTATTATTTTAAGATAAGAATACTAGAAGGTTCTATTATACCGACATCAGTTTCGAGCATATTAAATATACGGTAGGGATTGTAAATTTACCGACTTTTCCATTTATCGGTAAATCGGTAATTTTTTTTAGCAAAACCGGTTTACCGGTAATTTACCGGTATTTTGTAAAGCACAGTATTGAACGTGTACTTATGATTATAAAAATACAGTATTTGAACGTGTACTTATGATTATAAAAATTTTGGAAAGTCCAACATTAGTTTTCGGTAATTTTATCTAGTTCCGACGACTTTGTAGGTATCCTACAGCTTCCTTCATAGAAATATATCGCCCATTGTTATTGTTTATTGAAAAAATAATTTTAAATTTTGTTAAGTAAGTATAAAATATGAATCAATTATATATACCTACGGTACCTGTAATAAAAATTTACTTACCTTTTCTCACAATGTAATCATTTAACTTAATATTTAATTATTTTGGAAAATATACAGCTGAGATAAATAATATTATGTAAGTAAATACGAAAAGGACGTTTTATTGTATCCATATGCATTTTAAAACTGACCATTGCATTGTGCGATTTTACTGTATCATAGAATAGTTTATAATGGATACACAAGTAAGGGGTAGTTTGATTGTGTACATTTACGTTCAGTATATTGAATCATTCTTCTATGAAATAAAATGAACTTATAAAAATCTTCAAACATATTATTTTTAATTTATCGAATTACCGGTAAAAAATCAGCGATTTACCGGTAATAATTTTATGGTATTTTTTAGTAATTTAACGGTAAACCGGTAAACCGGTTTACCGGCATTACAATCGGTATTACAATACGGTACTTTTCAAGATATAGTTATTAAATAAATTCTAACTGAATCTAGAATGGGGGATAATGGAGCCAAACAGTGGATAATCAATATTTATTGAGCATAACATTTTAATACCAATCATATACAGTTAATTCTCGATAGAACAAGCTTCCGTCTAACAAGTTCCTTGATATAACGAATTTTTAAAAATTTATTTGGACTGTACATACCATTCATTATAAGTTGGAGGTCAGTAAAGGCACTTAACGCATCGTGTACTGTATAATATTTTGCACGATCAGTTTAAAATAAAAAATAAGTAAATATATTAAATAAAAAATAAAATTCGGATAATTATATTGTAGGTGAAATTTATATTTCTATGTTATCACATGGAATGACATGAATACATATTATAAATTTTTATAGTAACTACGAATCTTTGTAGTGACGATTGACAACTGTATTTGTAAATAAGAATCATAATTACTATCCATTATTATCAATATTATCGTGAATATTGTTTTGACTTTTTTATTGAAAAAATTGAGGAAAATAGTTTGTTAAACTATAATATTAGTGAGAATAATGAAATTGATGAAGCATTTTAATTTTGGCTGGAAATTTGTTCTCGTAAAATGAAAGAATGGCAAAGGTTATCACTAATGGCAACAACAATAATATTAATGTGCAAACTAGTGAAAATTATCATACTAATCGATAAATTTTTCTAATTGTTCAAATTGTACTTTTAATTTCAATATAAATAAATAATTAAAAGCACTTCTGAGCTAATTTCACTTACCGCACTCCTATTCACTTACCACGCACCTATTTTACTTACCACATTATTATTTTTTGGTTTCCATGGATATAAACAAATGTAGCTTACTAGCATTGTCAACAGTATCGGTAAGTGCATGAAAATACACGATCGTGCAAAATAGTATTTTGCAATATAAGTTCGGTAAGTTGCTTTTACTGATCGAGAAAATGTTGCGAAAACGAGACCCGCAGGGTCGAGTTTTTGCAATTTTCGAGATCAGTAAAGGTACTTAACGCATCGTGTATTGTATAATATTTTTTGCACGATCGATTTAAAATAATTAATGAATAAAAATATATTAAATAAAAAATAAAATTCGGATAATATAGGTGAAATTTATATTTCTATGTTATGACATAGAATGCCATGAATAAATATTATAAATATGTATAACAACTATAATACGAATAATTGTAGTGACAATTGACAACTATATTTGTAAATAAAAAACTAAATGTCAAAATTGACGTGAATATTTTTTTGAATTTTCTATTAAAAAAATTGAGGAAAATAGTTTGTTAAACTATAATATTAATAAAAATAATAAAATTGATGAAGCATTTTATTTTTGGCTGCAAATTTATTCTCGTAAAATGAAAGAAGGATTATGAAAACCACAGAAAATTTTAATGATTGAACGACCTGTTGAAATATCAATAAAATATGAAGACTAATGCCAACAATAATAATAATAATAATGTGCAAACTAATGAAAATTTTCATATTAATCGATTTATTTTCCTAATAATTCAAATTATACTTTTAATTTCAATATAAATAAATAATTACAACCATTTTTGTGCTAATTTCACTTACCACACTCCTATTCACTTACCACGCATCCATTTCACTTACCGCACTGTTATTTGTTGGTTTCCATGGATGTAGACAAACGTTCGGGAAGTGTAACTTACCAGCATTGTCAACAGCATCGGTAAATGTATGAAAATACACGATCGTGCAAAAAATACTATTACAATAGCAAAAACAATTACATAATAACTTTACTTATACACTACAAAAATGGGCATAACTTGAGATAAAAATCTTAGTAAATCCTAGTAATTTTTGCGTTTCATTTAATGTATCTATGTATAAAAAATGTTCTCTTGTTGTATATTGCTTACAATTTTTCTAAAATGATGCTACATAATATATGCATATACATACAGTATTAAATGTGAAATGTACCCTGAATAATTTCATTTTAAATATACGTTGAATAATGTAATTTTGAAATCGTATCTTTACAAAGAAACTACTTATGTATAGTCTAATAATTCCTTCATGTTCTATGATTTATACTTTTGGTATGTAAGAAAAAAAGCGTATATCTTTTTCATGACTATTATATAACTCAGATGACATATTATCATATTTATCTTAATTCCAAAAAAATATATTTTTAGAATGAATCACAGTAAAGTTCCTAAATTTCGGACACCATTTCTTTAACATGACGTAGTTTTGTCAATATTGATCTGTAGGTAATGTATGGAACTTGTATATTCGATACTTCATTTTATATGGAACATTTCTCTAACAATAAATTGGAATAATTCTATCAAAGTTAATAATATTTAAAGTTTTATTTAAAGTTTTAAATTTTGGTAAAAATTCAGTAGCCGAGAACTGTACGTCGGAACCTAGCTGAATGGTACTTAGAGTCCTGGTAATTTGAAAATAAATTATATTTAGTAAAATGTAAGAAAAATTTCGTCTGAAAAATCTGTCGCCTATGTCTACTGCAATTACAACCGCAAATAGTACTAGGTCTAGTTGGGCTATTTCTGATTGGATTGGTTTCAAATTTTCAATAAAAATATCCTTAAACGATGTAATTTTTAACAGCTGATATAAGAAAAACATTGATCAGTTCCTTTTGAAATTATTGTTGCGCTTGTGGCCCTTTAACACTATCATTACTGTATCACGCGATATCGCATGATACGGCTACTTTACTATATGGCCAATCACGCGATATCGCGTGACAAATATAAAACTTACTTATTTAACATAAAATATTTGACCATCTCACAAAGTCTATATTTTTAGCTTGGCAATACAAGTGTTAGGTAGTTATTTCGATTTTATATAAAACAGTTCAAGGACAGTTTAATCATTCGGGATAAATTTGTTTATCTACCATTTATATATCTGTACCACCGTGCCTATAACGTGTACATTTAGTAAGCATTTATCTAGTTTTACTAATCAATATATTAATGTATTTTTGATATGAGCGTTTCAGGCTGAATATCCATATAGATATACAATATTGTATAATCCTACTCTTATTATAGGTACGTGTTTTAGTTGAAGTTCATATAATAATATGACAAATTGCCGCTAGTATTTTGTTGCTATCAAACACAGGTTTGACATATTTTGTTGTTTTGTTACAACGTGTATATTTTGTACAGATCAGAGCAATAGAACATCCTTAAGCAATGTGTTTAAGTAACCTCTAAGTCGTTTTCTTAAAAAAAGACTTAAAGTATTTCACAAAGGCATAAAACTATTAGTAACAAACTCAGAAATGTACTAATACGTATAACAAAAGCGCAGTATCTGTAATCAGAAAAGAGTCTTTAACAGTCTATAACGTACAAAAGGTCTTTTGATCTCAAAATAAGTATTTTTTGCTATTTCTTGGGAAATACTAGTTTTCCACAAAACGGTTACCAAATTTTTAATTTATTAAATTTAGGCTTTTTTTTCTTTTTTTTTATCGTGCATCTCAAAAAAAATCAAAAAGATCCTAATTGTAAAACTTTTGCTTAACATCCTCAGGAATAAAAATAATATTTTTAGAAATTTAAAATTTACGACGCATATATTTTAGTTGGGCATTCATTTTAAAATGGTTGTTTTATGGGGTGAAATCGCTCTTCAAATATTAAGGTAAAAAAATAATTTTTCAAATATTCCAAAAACAGTTAGAGATAGAAAAATAAAATATGAAAAAAGATATTTTACTTATAGTTCAGCAAAATATTTCCTCATAATCACGTTGGTTTGTGTTTATGTACTTGACGGGAACTTTAATAAAATAGTGAAACAAAGATACAAGACCGAATGATAACTTTGAATACAGTAGCATTAAAAACGTCATATCTTTTTGATGTGAACAGCGTATATATTTGAGTATACATTTAGTAATTAGTTGTTTACATGTTATTATTACTATGCTTACAGAATGTGATATTTACTCCGATACGCAGAATAAATTTTATTTTGTTATGTAGGATATGATGTGAGATAATAGCAATACCGACAACAAGCAATAATATCATGACACGTAATCAAATACAGGATTACTATCCTAAAGGAATATTAATTATATGTCTCTCTTCAATGACTCGTACCAATAAAACTCTTTTTTATCGCCACAAACGATAAAATAATGAACTATTTTGAGTCAGAATCCACAAAATCTCTGAGAGTTTTATTTTAAAAGGCAAAACTGTATCATTTTGTTAAGAACTAAGAAATTATTTAAATATATTAAGTGATTGAAGTTGTAAGTTGCATTACACACGAGCGAAAAAGTTACGCAAAGGCCGCGCAGCGGCGAGTACGTCATTGCGCGAGTGTGTAATATGCCTTACAACGGAGTTACGTACTATACTTTATCCACGACTAACATGAAATTCACAATAAACGATAAAAATTTGATACAAATACAATACATTAAAATTATGTGGAATTTGAAAATTAAAAACAAATGTAAACATTCAGTTGCTAGGTAAAATTTTTGTACAGATTCTAATATAATATACAATATATAAATTAGTAAAAGTGTAGCAACCTATGGTATTTTACGTATACATGCGTGTAAAGAGCCATTCTTTGTACAGCTGTATGTAAAAACATAGCTTACCTAGATAGTATTTTTGTACAATAAACAAGCAATTTCATGATAGTCTATAAATATAATAAAACTGTAACAAGACCATTTATGAACTATAACATTATTTGAAATTGGTACAGTAAATAGTTATCGATGTAAATATCAAAACAGCGATTTTTAAAATTTTTGTCTGTCTGTCTGTTCACGCATCACGCAAAAACTTTTGGACGGATTTTAAGGAAATTTGGTGTGATGACAACTTCTTACCTGGGTCAAGATTTAGGATACTTTCTATTCCGGGAAAAGGTCTCATTCCCACGGGAAAATAAAAAAACCATTTTGAGCACGTGCACACGTTACGCAAAAACTATTGAACGGATTTTGATGAAATTTGGTGTGGTGATAGCTTATTACCTGCGTCACACTTATAATACTTTTTATTACGGTAAAATGTCTCATTCCCACGGGAAAATAGAAAAACCATTTTAAGCATGTGCATGCATTACACAAAAATTGTTGTTCTATGCAAGTTCTATATAATTATTATAGTTAAATTTATTTATAAAGCAAATGATTCATTTTAAAAATATATTTTTCTGGCATATACAAGATATTATAATTTCTACTATCGTTGTTCAATATATTAGATAGTAGATCTTGTGAGAGATAGCTATATTACGAGTTTGTGTAAAAGGTAAGTTTATGAGAATGAATCATTTGCAGTTGTTGTTGGTTTCTCTATACACTTATATACTTCTCATTGAGTTTATAACAATGCGTCGCGCGAACGACGTCGCGGGTACAGCTAGTCGTAGCTACAAATATTTTTAGCTTATTTTTTTTTTTTTTAAATGTGTTTATTAACTTTGTTAAGATGCAGAAAGTAATTTCGGTAGTTTACTCAATAGTAGTCGGTAATGGAAACAGCAGTCTCACTCCTACGTACCTGACCACATAATACATAATCCAACGACGTATCTCTATACTAGCAAGATCACTGTGGCAGAAAGATGACGTAAAATTTTTCTCCCACTCCAAACGCACAACATGTTACTACATAAATCTCGTATCTATGTATGCGTGATATACGTTTGTGTGTGTCACATTCTATTTGTGGAACGGGGGGACTGCACTGTGTGCGTATACTAGAGGTACGGTTCCTGCATACCTACTATATATGTATTCGCTTATTGTTGCAAAATGGTTGATAATAATGACAAACAATCGATCTTCACACCGCTACAGTTGCTGTGCGAGTAGTCAGCTTAAGCGGACACACTCAGACACAGTGCCATCCACAGTTTTTTAAACATTGGGCTTGTACCTGACTACGTGTCTAACTTTCACCTGATATCTCGTCAAGTAAAAAAAATTAGGTAATACACAGTACATTTGTCAACTCAAAATCAACCCGTTGTTTTCTTCTTTAATAAAGTGTCCTTTTAATCAGTGACATATTATTCAATGTTCTCATTATTTATAACGTGTACACTTTAATAAGTGTATTAGTGTAACAAATTTATATTGCTCAGTTTCATAACGTATGAAATTTTTAATTAAAAATCACTTTTTGAATGTGAAAGCTTATTTTGTATTTTCTGTCATCTACTATTTTTCATTATAATATACAGTAAGTCGCAAGCACAAAGCTTTTAGTAAATACTCGTAAATGCATTTTCAAAATGGAAGATTAAGCTTACATATGCATACCACGTCATAATAATTGATCTATATATAATGATCCATAATTGCAAAATGATATTCTCAACATACTGAAATAGAACGAAAAAACAAAGCCAAACCTGATACGGCAAAATTAGCCTTTAAATAAGAATTGTGTAAACATTATTATGTAATGTATATTTTAGTTCAATAACATTATAATTGTAAAATGTCTTTAGGTGTGAATCATTGAAAAAATTGAATGGGACTGCTAAGGTAAAAATTAACAGAAAAATGCGCAAAGTTTATGCTTCAATTTGATTCTTCCTATACTTTCGCTCATTCTAGTCAAAAAATTATATATATACCTGTAATAAGCAAACTATATTTTATAATTACAAATTCCAGTAAATTTAAAATAAAAGAAGAATCAAGTCAGCCCATTGTCTCGTTTAAAAATTATTATCGCCACCACCAAACTAAAAAACATAGCTTCGTGAAAAATGCTGCTTAAATTCTCGTTCGAAAATTTTCAATTTTCAATTTTCAATTTTGCATATTTATTTTCTATTCCTAGGCTTTATAATAATTTTTCGTCTACCTCGTATTCTTCTATTTGTATTAAGTGATTTGTTTTATTTAATGTATCAGCTGCTATTTTCTTATTTATAAATTTATTTACTCATGGTTTTTTAAACGACTTTAGTAACATGTCAAGTTTAAGTAAATTATTAACTCTGAATAATAAAGATTAATCTTAAGTTATGAAAGAAACAAAATTAAAATTTATTTCGGTTAATCTATCCTTTTTAGGATTTCGAAGTATAACAATAAAATCTCTATAAATTCTTCATGTCTGTCATCACATTAGAAAGAATCAAAGCAAACCTTACGCAGTTTATTGAATAGTATTTAAGAGATACAGTAGACTCTCGTTAATTCCAACCTGCGATAATTCGAAACTCTCTATAATTCAAAGGCTCCCTACAAAATCTCTTTATATTTCGAACTAAAACAATACATTTTTATACACTTGGTAATTCGAACGAAAAAATCATTGCTACGTAACAAGACGACGCGTTAATTAGAACTCATCGGCATCAAACACTCGACAATTCAAAGTTGCCGAGAGAAAGAGACGGAAAGATTGTAAGTACTTTTGAGATAAGTTCAAATTCATTCATCGCAAACGCTTAAAAAATTAAAATTGTTACCTCGATAATTCGAATTTCTCTACACGGAGGAAAATTCCTATAAAAATTAATGTGCTCATACAATCGACGTGTAACAGGCGAACATAACCAATTTTTGTACGGTAAAATTATAAAAATTATAGTTATATTATTGTAATTTTTATAATTTTACCGTACAAAAATTGGATATGTTCGCCTGTTACACGTCAATTGTAGTATGAGCACAGTAATTTTTATAGGAATTTTCTCTCCGTGTATAATTCGTAATATTTTAAGAATTCCTGGAATTTCGAATTAACGAGAGTCGACTGTATTCATATGAACTTGTGCTACTGAATTTTTTTTACGGACCTGTTCAAAAATTTGGCTCTGTATACAAGTTATATTGTTTAGAACTATGTCACATCATATTAAAGCCTACTATGTAAGCTTATATGGCATATAATTTACATTAGTATGAACGAAAAATGAGTAAACATGTTCCAGTTACTTCCCTATTGAACTTTGGGTAACTGTTTTTGTATTAAATTTTATTCATTTTTGCTTGTTTGCAATGCATGTATGTACACTCAGCTTTCATATTATTTTCATATACACATACTGTGTATGTTCAAAGTGAGCTTTATATTCGTATGAATATATTAATGGTATTAAATCAGCATTTTTAATATGCATATGTACGTACGAATTATTCGTTATGCATAGTTTCTTGAGTTAAGGAATTGTTTACCAATATGCTAATTAATATTTTCTGTTGCAGTAGGTTAGCTTTTATTTTATTTATTAATTAGGTAGGTACTTTAAATGAGTGGCTTAATTTTATTTTATAGGAACCGATTTTTATGTTCTGCAATATTAAAATCGAATGCTATCATTAACTCAATTTTATGATTCTGCATATTTGAATGATACGAAGTGTAGGTATCTTACAATCTCTGTTGTGAGAAAATTACAGTAGATTTTTTTTTCGGTCTGCAGTTAGCTATTTTATTTTAAAACGATTTTTACACTGATGTACATATGAGATAAAGTAAGTCACTTGCATTGCAGGTGCCAGGTATAAAACGCTTCAGTTTCTCATACATAGTATACAGGCTGAATAAATTGAAAGTAAACATCGATTTACATTTTTTGAAATATTCATCTAATTTAAAAATAGTTTATTCAAAAATTTATACAAGCTAAAGGAGGATTTACAAAAAAAAAAAAAAAAATAATATTACAAATTTAAAAAACCTCGCGCCCGGGGCATAATTTGCGACCATTGTATCCAACCATGCAAGTCTATTGACGAAATCAAACCGTGCGATTGTAGCACGGTTTAAAAAAGCGCCACAATTAACCGTAAACAAATGAAGATGACTTGCTCGTCGTGATCGTTGCCGTGAGAAAAATGATAAGATGTGTCAACCATACCTGCCTAGCAAATAGTGAGATTGATGTATCTTGACTAAAAACGACTAATTTATGTTTCTGTATTATTTCGGTATTACTTAAGATACCAAAAAATGAACACTAAAAATTTATTATTTATCTGTAACGTAAAAGTCCCTATACCGGAACGCGATCATTTATTATATATACACACATATATATATATATATATATATATATATATATATATATATATATATATATATATATATATATATATATATATATATATATATATATGTATTAAACCATTCTGTTTCCTACTTTGACGTCTAGATGTCACGACCTCCTATTATACGACTGTTTGTATATCGCTTCCCAACTCCTAATGTCATTAATATTGTTTGGATATAGATGTCGACATTTTGTAAAAGAAAAACATTCATAATTAAAAATTTTTTGGGTGTATTTTTAAACAAATATATTCATTGGATTAAAAAAACTTTCTTTCATGGCTATTAGGAAAAAAAATAATTTATTTGTCAATTTTTATAAACCAATTTAATTACATACCTAAAAATAATGTTCCGGTATAGGGGCTTTTACGTTATGTATGATTTTTCACTTTGATATCACTAACTTATTTGGTATATTTTTTTCTTTAAAAAAAAATTAAAAGCAATAATTAAATTCAAAAGAAAATATGTACCGTTTTTGAAAGAGTTGCATACAAAGTTTTAGTCGATTAATGTATGCTCAGTATTTTCGACTAATGATTAATTTTATCTCAATAGCAACTTTAGTCGGTTAATCGACTAACTGCCCCCTTGACACGACATCATTAATTGATACTTCTTTTTTTTCAATGATTGCATTCTTCTCATTAGTTTTTGAAAAATTTAAAATCATAATATGATATCACCCTATAGATGTACACGTACAGCAAAGCATATATACAATACACACAACTTGTGATACTGTTGCATTGAGCGAACACTCACAACCCTAACAAAAACATTAGAGCCATAAACGTTACCAACATAAACAAAAATAGAAAAATTGAATTAGATTTTAAAATTGTGCACAGTCGTTTTTCACGTTACCAGTAAACCAACTGGTGGCAGTGTCGAAGGATGGAGGCGGAAGAGGAGTTATTTTGTGGTGTGTGGTTGGTATGTTAAATAAATGTGTTGTGATATCAAGTGCACGTTTTACTAAATACACTTTGTCTCATTTTGTCGGTGTATACTTTCTGGGAAAAATAAAAGCAATAATGAAAAACGTTCAGTATAATCAAGTTTCAAACGAGCCTTAATCACTTTTTAAATATCTAACATAAGCTCTGTGTGTCTATGTATATTGCTTTGCAACGTGCCACTAAACAGACTAGACGTTAGTAGTTTCTAGCATACGGTAGTTTTTATGAATTCAGTAAAAAACAATAGTAAAGACATATGTTTTGTTTCTGGTGATATTGGGCACTTCCTGTTTCCAACGACTCTGATAAAATATCTTAACCCAACGTTCATTTTTTTCCAAAATCCAAGTTGTATTTAAGTAAAATTCAGTGAAGTTTATTCATCCGTTTGTTAAGGGGATTATAATGAGTAAATCAATAAAGACGGACTAGCTGTTACCCTCATTTCCGCTAGATGGAATTTCATAAATTGATGGGTATAATTCTATCTAACAAAAACTCAACTGGCGTGGCGGGCCTGTGGGACCGTTTAATTAGCTATAATTTTCTAAACAAGAGACTTGGGAATTTAAAATTTTGTTTCGAAAACGTACCTTTAACGGTTTAATTTTTAGACTCAAGTGTCGCCGTAATACGATTGAAATTATATTTTCACTACAGATTTCCAAAAACTTGTAAATGAAATGTTTAAATTAATAAGTGATATTAACTATTTAAGGTATTAGTCTGGTAACTCGCGTTGTTTTTCATGTCTATTTTTAGTGGTATTTTTTTTTCTTTTTTTTGAGTATGAACGAATGTAAAGTTTTGAATTATTAATATGTTTTTATTTACATCCTAAGGTAACAAAAAAAATTTTTTTTGAGTAAATTAAATTTTGTTTTATTATCATTATTATCACTAGAAGTTGGCGCCTCAAAGCACACCTTGATGGTCCGGGTGATTTTGACTCTTGGGGACCTCTGAGATCGAAATTTCTTAATTAGTCCTAATCTATAGATCCGTCATTCTGGCCGAAACTAGAATTATGAAATTCTATCGAAAAATAACAAAATAGCGGACTTCGAAAAAAACTTTTTTCGAAAATGCCCCTAAAAATACGCATGAAAAACAGTGCCAGTTACCACACTATTACCTTAATTAGAAATGAAATGACATAGTAGCGAAAAACCTATTGTACCTAAGCCTATTCCAGAAATTGCCAGCTAAACATATTATATTTTCGTTTAGTTAGTGCAGTAAGTCGACATGTGATATATATATTCTTATTGTTCAAATTTTGTTTTATTGATTGAACAAGAGTGAATACGACTCCTTTTGTAGAAAATTTTGTTTGTAATTTTGTCAATAACCTTTAATGATCTTTAGTTTTGGAAATTTAAGGAGAAACGATAAAGGCACCCTTTTTCCCAAGATGGTGGCTAAACCTCACGTCGAATTTTTCACGATTTCTGATATAACCACAGAAGAGTAGAAGCAATATTTCTATCTCTGCACTAGTGATCTCAGCATGGTCAAAAAGTGACGTGTGAGTGGCGTAATTCCCCACTCACATGTTATGTACATACGCTGATGTTGTGTTTGTATATGTATGATCGTTGTATGTGTGTGTGTCTCGCGTACATATACATAACACCATGCACGTATAACAACGCGGTGTGTTGCGATGTGCTTGTTGTTATACGGTCACTGCGCTTGTGGAAAGACTGAATGTAGAGAGCCAAAAGGCGCCACGCATTTTTGTATTTATAGACTAAATCCATTCATCGGTGGATATAACCATCGTTTCCTACCTACGAATATATATCAAATTGTTTCAAACTTCTGAAATTATTCCACGTGAAAAACTTATTTTGACTAGGCAACAATAATGTATTCAAAAGAACAGCACGTTCTATTAATTTTAATATTAAATATCAAATTCCTAGAAAGCATCAAAGTACACTTTGATTTTAGTACGAGTATATTTGAGTACCTGTCTACATATATAGTAACAAACACTTTACATACATAAACATAATGTAATATTGGCATGTGCACACTATTACGGTTGTAACGTAGGTATTTCGTCAGTATAGAGAAACATTAATTAAGTAAACTTCAGTGAAGCGAGCAAGAGTTACTTGGTTGCTCCACTGTTCCCACGTGTACTCTGTTCTGTAACGTACCTAACAATGATGGCGTAGTTTTTTTTTTCATGCTCATTTCATCGTTTATAAATAACATTATTTATTTCGTGTAAGAATATTCTCTGTACGCTACTCGGTGTTACATACTAGCGAAGTAACTGTATGTGGTAACACTATAGCTACACGGAACGTATATTCTGCTGGTAAAATAGCTTATTAGCAGTGACGCTGTGAACAATTAACGTTTAGTTGAAAGTTATAATTAGAATTTAATTTTGAAACAAGATGGTTGAATTCATCTGTATTTTAATTATTATTTAATTATTAGTGGAAAAATTTTTACCCGTACTATTAGAGGAAATGCTTGTTGCATATTGGAAAATGGAAAATGAAAAGTATGCTATCCGATATTATGTTTTAAATCATTTTTTAAGTGGGTAGGAGAAAAATTCAATTTAATACATAATGGAAGTTTTGCTTCCAAATTATCGATCGCTAACCTTTTGCAATGAAGATGATATATAAAACGTTAGGGTAATAAAGATATGGTTCATTTCAGTTAAATTTAACCATGCTTCGTAACTTTGAATTTAAATAATTTCCGTTTTCTTGGCTTTATGTCTTTTATTATTGCATTTATGTAAATTTTAAATTTGCAGTTTATGTTTAGAAAAGAATAGAAGATCAATTTGTTTCGAATATAAGAATTATTTAATTTTTTAACGAAAACTCATGATCAATTTTATCTGAAAAGAGGTATACTAGCAAAAATGTTTCTTTATTAAATTGACTGTTGATGTCCTGTCAAGGGTTTAAACATTGTTAAGATATTTCACATGTTACATTAAAGAATTTTCACCAAAAAATTTGACTATTACAGTGTATCCGAAAACAACGGATCGAGGCGAGAGTAGGGCTGCTATCCGTTTTCGAACCTAACAGAAGAAGTTGAAATTTGTTAAATAGATTTGTTGCTGTTTCTAGTACACAACAATACCATTTAGACAAATTTTGAATTCCATCCAACGTTTAAGGGGGAGGTGGGGGCACCAAAACAATAAAACTTTTCCAAATCAGTTGGACATTACGTTTCGGTTAATTTTCTACAAAATGTCCAAATTTCAACTTTCTAGGGCAACTTGGAGGGATTAGAGGGGAGAAAAAGTGTTTTTGGAGGTCTGGCACGCATGCGATCCTTGCGTAAGCATGCCAAGGTTAAATTGTGAAAGAATCTTCCTAAGAAAACTGGATGACTGAATAAAATAACGTTCACTCTCAAAACAATTAATTCTAGAAGAAAATTTTCAAGTATATGTTTTCGTAACACTGCTGTTCTACTTTTATATCTGTAAGTAATTGAATTCGATCCTATTCTTGTAAAGTAAAATAAATGACATAAAGTATCCTTTTTGTCACAGAGAGTTATTTACCTCTCATACCTTACACACACTCATACATGTATGTTTATGTACATGATATATTCACTAGTTTTATTGTGAATTTTTCTTTTTAGACGTCGACGTCTATTCCTTCCGGTTCTGATCTCATCCTTTTCTTTCATTTTGAGGGACTAAAAAGAGAAATTCAACACAATTGTAGCACTTTCAGGTAGGTGCGTAGTAGGTAATAATAAAATATGTAACGATATTATTATTCGAAAATGAAAAATGACATTTGACGGTGCGGCTGGGCCTGTCTCGGAATGGGGTGAACGGTGGAGGGTTGTGAAATGAATGATAGAGTCGAAAAAAAGCACAACATAACATGATCTATCATTATCTGTTTGCCATCATCACCTCGTCGTCGCTCCGTAACAAGCGGGGCAGATGATGAAAAATGAATGATGGAAATGACGCGTGTGTGTATATTGCCGGCTCGAAACGAAAGAAAATTTATGAATAATAAGAAAAGTGCGTCAGAGAACAGTGAAGAAAAAAAGAGAAAACTTTTATTATTAACTCGGATACTTTTTCTCCATTAATAATCTATTGATAGTCTGTCATTTCGATTAAACACTTCACACGCACCTCGATGGATAATTCGATTCAGTCCTTCCCGCATTCTGTTACTCGAAAATTGTACTTGTTTTGTCGTTATGATGTAAAAAGAAAAAAACGTACCTAGAAGTTATTCTTTTTAAATAATTCATATAGAAATCCATGTTTATTTATAGGAAAAGTTGTATACTTAATGGCATTTGATTTTGTTGAGAACGAAGAAATGAATTTAGTTTGAAAGATAAATTAGTAAACTATACGCCAAATCAAATAAAAATGGTTTGACGTCATCAAACAAATACAACAAATGAAACAAAATTAGACGTAGGTACTTAGTCTTTCTGTCCCATTTCCTTTCTCTTATTTTTATATTACAGTAACTATAGTGACTTACAAGGAACATCACCGGGGTGTACTCCTCTGATTTTGTTTATTCTTTGATATGTTGTAGAAGATCGAAAAATAAGAGACGTATTTTTTTTAGCGGCTGTAAAACGGTTTGAAGTTTGAAGTTCGCAAAGATAACCCCTAAAGTTTAACCTCCAGTCACTCCTGTTGATGTAATTTAAACAAGTCGCATATCAATAGATAGCTCTTTAAAAAAGAGAAATATCTCCAATTTAAACTTTTGTTCTATCTCTTACCGTTTTCGAGATATTTGACAAATTAAATTTTTACCCCAATTTTAGAAGGGTGATTTCACCCCTTCAAACCATTTTATAGCCGCTAAAAAAAATACGTGTCTCTTATTTTTCGATGTTCTACAACATATCAAAGAATAAACAAAATCGGAGGGGTACACCCCAGTGATATTCCTTGTAAGATAGTAAGTCCTTCTAATTTTGCTTCATTTAATCATGACGCCAGACCACTGTTAGTTAACCTGACCTAAACCAACCACACGATCTATTGAGTTCGAGTATAGGGCAAATTACAAGATTTAAGAATACTTTTACTTTGTCACTTTTCACTAAACTAGATTTTTTTGTAATGAGCCAGCTTTCGAGTAGTTAACTCATCCTAGGTTTAACACTTGAGGTGTTGAACCTAAGGAATTTTATATTATAAAGTTACAGTTGTAATAAAAAAACGAACATATGCGATTTTTATTTCGTTTTCGTAAATCTTTTGGGATCATTATAACTTTACCACTTTTGGTACAGAATCGCTGTAACCTTACTACAGTTAATACAGAACTGCTGTGATCTTAATACTTTTTGTATAAAATCTCTACAACTTTATTATTTGGGTATAGAATTTTTGTGACCTTACTTTTGGCATTGAATCGTTGTATCCTTACTACTTTTGGTACAAAACCGTTTTAATCTTACTACAGTCCGTTCAATTTAAACGTAAGCCTGTAACCACAGTAACTGTCAATGATTCCTATTAAAATCATTTAAATTTTTATTTATTCAGGCTAGTGTTCAAATTGAACGGACTGTACTTTTGGTATGGAATCGCTTTGGTATAGAATTACTGTAACTTTACTACCTTTAGTACAGAATTTGCTGTAGCCGTAGTATCACCGGTTAGTAGTTCAACAGCGTAAACAGGTGTAGAAAATTATGAATCTAAGTGTCCACACATACAGACTAGATTTTCAAAATAATTTTTTTGTTACCAAAATCTCTAATATCAAATGCTAAAAAGGTTGCTATTTTAAAATAATCACTAATATTCTTTTTCCGTTTAAGATTATCTTAAAAATCATTTAGGTATATGGGTTTTATTTCGAAATTTACATAAGAATACTGGTCTAAGACTCTAAAATTTTAAATGAGTATATTAAAATGTGTGTAGGGGAAGGTAGCTCAAAGTGGGTAGGCTAAGATTAAACGCTCAAAAAAGGGGCTTTTGACGTCGATAAGCAGATCTTTTTTATATTATCAGTAAAAATAGTTATCGAAGTTTAAAATAAAACTTCGCTGAAATTTGTATACGATATTTATTTTTAATAAAGAAGATACAAAACCTCTGCAAAAACCCGCTTTACCCGTATAGGTATCCTAAAGCGAGTAATCCTTTTTGGGCAAAGCGGGTAAGTACATTATGTATTTAAATACTGTTACTACTTTTAATACAAACTTTCTTAATCATATAGAACTTAGCAATAATAATTAAGTAAAAAAAATTGAAAAAAGGCAAAAATAATCAATTTATAACAATTAACTGTAACTTTCGTTATAACCTCCACATTGGAGTATATTACTTCAGGTGGTTTCACAGACCACATTAAAATCACCACAAACAAGCCAGAAATATTTTTTTAAAGCTTTTTCCCTCATTCCGTCGTAAAAATATTTTTTATTTTTTTCTCGCTTCCAACAGTTTTTTTCCATTAAGATGCTCCTATTTTGTCTACCCGCTTTGCCCAAAAACTCTTAATTTTATTAACTTAGAATAATTTCAAAATGAAAGCCGACAGATACATGTCTATCTTTTGCTACATTATAAGTCAAATGATGATAACATAATATGGTAATACCAAAAAGGTTACAGATAAAAAGGTTTGTGACTAGTCACAGAATATTTATCGTCAAAATTTTTAACAAAACCAACAAAAAAATTTGATGACTCTTAACTAGGACATTAAACGACATAAGCGTTCAAGTGCAACTGATTGATATTGGTTGATATTCGGTTAATCTCGGTATACACACGACCTGACTAAAACGTTCGTTACAACGATATATAAGCGCTTACTCGCTTTAAGGGGGGTACAACCTTCCCCTAAATCGAGTTTACGGTTCTTATTACACTAGATGGCCATAAAAACATATCGCCAGCTCTATACTGGTTTGTTTCACGGCCATTTTCCTTCTTTTAGGCGATTTTTTTGAGTATTTCAACCATCAAAACAGCCACCTAGAAAAAATCTACGTAGAATAAACATATATTTAGTTGAATATACATATAGAAATATATTCTTTAAGTCCAATAAAATAAGCTGGAAAAATACTTTCAAATTTTTTCAGTAAACACAATCATTATAAATTTTCTAGTTTGTTATTTTAGGTTATGAAAACTAACAACGCCATACTTACCTGACAACCATCCAGTGACGGCTATTCGTGTATGAAATCAAAATATTTCTTTAAAAGATCAACAAACAATTTAAATTATTTATAAGTTGTTTTCGCAGTTGTTCGAACTGTAGACGAAGGTACATACACCATAGGTAATTGAATAATATTTGTCATTGGATTTTTCTCTTGAATTATGCTCTCATGTATAAAAATGAGGAAGACGACATAAATACAGTCATTGCCGCCACCATGTAATGCTTTCATAAATCAGTCACACATTCTCCGAGCACCGCGTGCACCAAATCAACTCACTTAATATTTCATTGAAGAAAATGATAGAAATAAGTACTGTTGAGAGGTCTGTATCAACAAAGAGTATTTAGGGTTTTGCAGTCTATGGGCTACCCAGACTTGCCGACTTTTTAATTTTTGACGAGTGGGCATCAACATTTGGCTCCTCCCTCCCAAAAAAAATACCACTAACGAGCAAAACAAGAACACCGTACCTCATCTTTAAAACCTCGTGACCTTAAGGCACAAGTCCTCAAAAAATTCCCCGAATACTAACAGAATAGTCCATTGACTGAACATTCGGTCGCACAGACAGAATTGGACCCCGACAAGTCACATAGCTATAGACTACACGATCGAAAACCGGACAGTTTGTAATCCTGGGTCTATCACCATTCTTACCATCGCTTCGACTATAAATGCTTGATTCTCAAGAAAACATTTGAAGTAAATACTGAAGTATCTTTTGATTATGCCTATACCTATTTCCAGTAGCCACTTAAGACTAGTTACTAACACATTGTCTGTTTTGGGGTTTTTTTTTTATCAAGATATTCAGTGATTCAATTTTGATTGTAGTATTGCGACTGGGCGAGGATGAAACACACTGTAAATAGAATTCATATTGATTTTATGTCTTTAGATAAATAAATATTTTGATGTCTGTCAATTTAATTTGAGATTTTCCGTTTCTGAAAAGGAAATTCAACGAACCATCAAACTTTGACTTGACTTGATATCGTTCTTGTTCGAAGAAATAATACGAACATCGTTAACTAAGCTTATTTACGCGAAATATGAAAGTTATATTCGCATCAAGATTTAATGTTTTTTCTCTTTCACGTTAGGATAAATTCAAAGCTAAGCTTTAATTACTACGCTTCCTTTTTATTTTTATTTTTTATGGCATGTGAACAAGTGTGCCTACAATTTGTTAAATATTCATAAAATTTAGATTGTTGAAAAGTTGATATAGAAGAAATTTTTATATTATTTATTTTTTTGGAATTTTGGCGAAGTACCTACCGTCAGTTGGGACGAATCTGGACGATATTTTTCAATTTTTTGGCAATGAATTGTTTAGAGTTTATCTAAAAAATTCTAAAAAAATAATTTAAATGCTTTAATATCACGAGCATATAGGGTAGTAATAAAAATATCAAAATTGGTACTGCAACATTTTTTTTTTTTTGGGGGGGGGGGTTATATAGTGTCGAGATTCGCCCCTATGTGTGGGGCAAATCGGGACAGTGCTTTATTTGCAATATAAATCACATTCAGTCATGCATATGGGTAAAATCGGACATAAATAAATAAAAATAGCTGAATTTCCAATCTGGAAATCCGCTAAGATAAATAACTGCATCAGCGAATGACTTTTGATTGGTGGAATAAAACATTTTGGATTTAAATGAATTTTATTTCGATTTGCCTTTGAGTCTATCATACAAGGGAACATGGAAATATTCAGCAGCTTGTCTGAGCGATTTTCTTTTATTTTTAATATCGGAAAGCAGGGGCGCAACAATTACATATCTACAGGGGGTCCAACAAAAATTTAAATAATCAAATTTTTTGATAACGCAGTTCTCCGATAACAATGGAAAATGTTGTAATAAAATGTCGTCTCCGAAAATTTGATTTTCAAATAAAAAAAATTGTAAATCCCTAATAATTTTACTTTTTAATATAAATAAAATAAATTGAAGGAAAATTTCCAGGTAATTTTAGAGGGTCCGGACCCCTTGGACCTCCCGGTTGTTGCACCTCTGTCGAAAAGAGCCGAGTTTATGTTATCTAGACTAGAGCAGTTTATATAGTTTATACTCACTTTCTTTTTATATTGACGCACCATGGTGTATGAATTCGCCTCACCTATAGGCATTTTCTTGTTAATCAATTTATAAAAAATAAAAAATTAAAAAAATTATGCACATTACAGCTTTCATTTTTGGTACATATATTATCAAAAAACGCCAAACATTTTGTTGCCTGTCAATACTTTATATATATAACGGTTTTTTTTTTTGTACAGCAGTTTATTTATAAGATTTCAAAACGCGCGTTATTTTTAAAAATTATAAACAATGCGCCTGTAAACTAACAAAATACAAAGATATCATGTTCACCGCTTTTCTTTGATGACTAACTCATAACTGACAAAATTCAGTAGCATAGATTGAGCTATGACCTTGTACGGTCATAACACTGACGAAGAAATATCGACAGGGAGCTCTGTCTAGATTCGTCGCTACTGTTCAGATTCGCCCCAACTGATAGTACTTATACAGGGTGTTAGTGAATAAGTGCGAAAAATGTTAACAGGTGATTACTGACGTTCTTTTATGTAAAAAAGTTCATATAAACCCAGGTCCGAAAACGCTTAGTTTCCAAAATACAGGGTAGATGGGCTACTAGATAGCCCATACCAGTTTTGTAGTAGTAATAGTAACTAGAAATAATTTTTTATCTTCAAAAACGACTACATGAGCGACAAAATACTAAGAGGTCATTTTTGTCAACAATTTATGGGACATTTGAAAAAACATATTCGAATTGGGAAAAATCATTGACGTACCTTTTTTTTCTTCAAAAATATGTCATCACATGGCCGTACGGACGCCACTGGTTTAAGTGGAAATATTCTGTCTACTTCAGAATATGGGTATTTATCCTGTCATGGCGTGTCCCAAGTTTTGTGTTAATATCTCAAAATGTTTTTGAAATATTTAAGAACATATTAAAAAAGACTAGAAACTGAACACCCTGTATCTTGGAAACTAGGCGTTTTCCGACCTGGGTTTATATGAACTTTTTTACATAAAAGAACCTCAGTTCCTAGACACCCAAAAAACTTAGGTCGCTATTACGTTATCATAGAAATTTCACCGCCGGATTGTAGAACCAGCCGTAATACAAAATATCTAGCCGTTTTACAAAAATTCGTTATTTTGTATAACGGCTAAGTATGGTACAATCGTACCATGTCCCTCCTCCAAAAAAAAGAAAAAGCGAAATGTACTAAGAAGTAAAAAAGCCATCGTTTATACTTAGAATTTCTCCTGTTTCCCTAAAAATGGCGCTGACGAGCAAAAAGAAGGACCCTATACAGTCTCTAAGCACATTGATCAAAGAAACATCCCTTGGACGTGCCGGACCGTTCCAGCAAAAATTAAAAATTCACGGGAGATGCCGAAACACCGTTCCACCACGTTCCGGTCGAAATTGAATCCTGATGTATTCGACCATGTTACTTATACATGTGTTCTCATTCACTGGAGGATGATATAAAAACCATAGAAATCATTCGTTTCGATTCATTCATTTTTGAATAGATAAATGGACAATCTCATTCTCTAAGTTATTTATTAAATTAATCTAAGTCGATTTATGAATATTTTTATGAGAGACATTTAGTTTAGATAAAGATGGATGAAGCAAATAGTCTTTAAGAAGTAAAAATTCCTGAAATATTACAAGAAAGAATGATATTAAATTGTTGTTGCATACTTATAGTAAGAATTGAAATGCGTCTAATAAAAGATACACATTCACAGTTAGCTAAGCCCTAAAAAAAAAATTATTCAATATAAATAAAATAGCAATATAAGTCATTTGCTCAAATCATTTTTGCACAAAATTGAAAACTAAAATACATAATATTCTATTTTACTGTATAGTATTAAATTTTTTGGTACAGTTGGGAAGCTTAAACTTTCTTGTGTGTTTAAATCCCACACAAATATTTCCTTCGCCAATATCTTTGCTTATTCAGCTTACATCAACTACTTACAACTTATGTACAAATATACTGCTCATGTACGTTCGTATATACTATATTATGGAACCAACCAATTCTTACATAACCCCACATTTTCATTCGATTGGTGAACTTTTAAGTTTCACTAAGCTAGCTTGTGCGATTTGATTCTATTGTAAGCTTCAATATATGTACAAAATATATGTAAGTATATTGTACGTATATACTTACTTGAAGAGTAAAGCTCACTTGCTCTTCGAGTTTACTAGTCGTATGGCACATTTTACTAAAAACTACACTACGATACGAATAAATACGAATTGTGTTAAATTTATAGATACATTTCACTTTTTTGTTATTTATTTACATTTATCCGCGTCGTCATTTCATTTCGTAAGTGTGTATCAAGAAAAATCAGGCAATTTGTTTCTCTATCCTTCACTGTATGTCCTATTTTTTGGTAGATATATTGATTTTAAATATTGTATTTATTTAGTTTTTTTTTTCTTCAGACAGCAGCAAAATGAATCGACAAAGTTCAAATGTTGATAAAAGTTAAATATATATATAAGTTATTAAATTTATTAACCAGGGATCAAATAATGAGAGATTTAAGATATACATATATCCGACTATTTAATGTTAAAACAGTATATTGTGCAGTAAGTGCGGGAAATTGTCGATTGCCCACGAAAGTGAAGTTGAGCGCACTCACTACGTTTGTACGCTCATTCGCTTGAGTGGGCAATCGACAATCCCGCACAAGTTACACATACTATTTTTTTATTACGAATTTTTTTTTTATTATTATTACTATTTTTGACATTTTTATTACTTTTTAAAATGATATTTTTGAGTGTTCGTCTATTTTTTCTAAATTAAATATTGTTTAAATTATTTTGTTGGTGGTTTCTATAGAAATAATTATGAAATGTTTATTAAATGAATAATCAGGAGGCAACTTTGTGTGTTCTGAATAAATTTTGCTTGTTTTATTGTCAATTTACGTGCGGAAAGTTTACTTTCCGCACGCAAAAAAGTATGTGGGAAGAGTACAGTGGGCAAACAGCTATTTTGCGTACAGAAATGTGTGCGCCAAGTTAGTACTTCTCCCGCATGAGTAATAAAAAATAATTTAATCATAAATTTCATCTTAACCGAACTTACTGTAGACTTACTTAGGGGAAGGTAGGGCAATGTGGCCACCCTAAGGTTTGAATTTATATATTTTCTAAACGGTTTTAATTAATTGATATTTCTTGACATAATACAATTGCAAATTTAATAAAGTCTTTATTTTATAATATACATACGGTTTACATATTAACAGTAAGAAAAAATTATCAATTATTTCCTAAGTGACAAAATGACCACATTACCCACCTTAGGTAGGTAAAGTGGCATAGTATTATTAATATTAAAAGTTAACATAGATTAAAACTGACTGATTAATTTTTAGATGAAATTACAATTTTTAATCAAAAATATTACACTTTGCTACTAATTAGCAATCATAAGAACAATTTTTAATTCTTCAAAGTACTCAGATGGTAACTATTCATTCTTAAAACAAAACTCACAAGTAAAATCGCCATCTTCCTCATTGCAACCAGAGCAGACTTCATAGATACATATTTTGCATATCGTACATCGTATCCAGCCATCTTCTGGTTTTGATTCCGGCCACAATTTTGATACCACCACTGAATCGACTAGGCCACTTTACTTTTATACATAGTGGGCCACATTACCTAAAACTAAGTACAATGGGAAAACTAAAATAAGTCCCGCCCCAACGTATGATTCATAATTGTTTATTATAAAATTAATTACTTCAGAACTACAATAGACACAGGGGATATTCACAAAAACCAAGTATTTATTATACAATATATTTTATACAACATTTGTGAGTACTTACCTTAGATCAGAGGGCACAAGAAACACTTTTTTTAAAATAAAATTTTCTATGTAACACCTAACGAGTTGATATGCACCGTGACACTATATAAACGGTCAATCTATAATTTAAACTAAATAACAAGAGATGACAGCTTTTAGTTCATTTGCAAACTAATGGTGACCACTTTACCTGCCTGGGCCACTATGGCGAGCCTTCCCCTATACCACATTTTCTAAGGCAATATTTATACAGATTTCATTAGACAATTAAATTAGGCAGTTATACAATTAAATTAGGCAGTTAAGTTATTTTACTTGTGCATACCGCCACAAAATTGGATAATACACTCAAAATTATGTCTACCAAATATAACATCATATACTGTAAGAGGTAAAACGTGTGATTGTAACTATGTTGAAATTATTAACAAAAGATTTCTATAATATTATTATATTTTTCGTTGTTAAACACAGATTTACATTTTTTTTTAACTAATTAAACATTTTTCTTGTTTTTGTAACTCACTTCATTTATGCTCGACGAAATTAGAGTACGAAAATTTAATGAACCATTTCCTTTTGTTTGCACATTGTGGAAAATGTTTGTACACCATTAAATACACCGTACTACACACTGCGTCACCGGTAGATATACACCGGAACGGGAAAACAAAATATATTTATTAATATTTACACATTAAAAAAGAAAATTTTTTTAATTATCATTATTTATGAAAAATTATATGTAAATAAAACATAACCCTTTTTGTTGCGTTTTCCATGTTTAAGACTTTTTCCATTTCATTAGAACTACAACAACAAGGGAAATGGCATAAAAAATAAACTTACTTTTTCCACTTGAAAATCATACATTTTTCATCAGCCAGCAAGGGGTACGAGAAAGGAGGGGATGTTGAAAAAATGGTTGGTGAAAACCATAATGGTGAAAATTCCTTTGTTTTTCAATTTAAATAGACGATAATTATATTTGTTTAACATTTTGCACAAACGAAATTTAATTTAACGGCAAATTATATGAATGAGATTTAATTATGAATTTATATATTGTTGTTAAGTGCAATAATTGAATAACTGTAAATAGCAAGCAAGTGAAAGACAGTTGGTTTTAGTATTCGGAATAAAAATTTTTTAAGAGATTTCTAGAGTTAGAACGAAATAGTTGGTAGGACTGTGCTACTTATTTTTAAATTCAGTTAAGGCGACCGAACAGACCGGTACGACAGACCGTAACTTGATCGCATTTTGACCGGGTTGTGATGCGTGGCAAAATGCAGTCAAATTGTAAAACTATTTAGATCAAAATACGATACAAACGTAAAATAATGGTATTGAAGTATTTGTAAATGAAATACTTTGAAATTATATAGAGGGCCTATAATGCTACTTCATACATACCCAGACTCTCAAGTAAGTAATAATACAATACAATTAAGTTCAAGTAGATATTAATTAGTTTTGGACAAAAAATATTTAATACGTATTTTAGTCAGTTTGTCACTTTTCCTATTTTACGTCAAGTATATTATACATATAATTTTTTTATAGTTTTATATTATACCGCTATAAAATCTTTTTTCTTTAAGAGTTTTATTGGCCACTTCAAAATTTATCGGATGTTGACCGTATACAAAATATGACCGTAGTAACTAAATCGGATTGGTGTGAACTCGTACATTTAAATATATGTATTGAATTGACCGTGCGGTCGACCGTACACCCAATGTAACGATCGGTCTGTCCACAGACTCATAGTTTTACACTCAAAGTTTTGAAATAATTATTGTCAGAATAAAGTTACTCGTATGATAACGAAATAAAAAAATGAAATGTGCTAAATTTTAATACCCATTTTAATATAAAAATAAAAAAAGTCAAAATTTCGGTACTTCAAAAGTTCAGTTTAAGAGACATAACTAACTTTTTTTTAAAAGCAGGCTGCCCTTAGTTTAAATTTCATACAAATTGCCTACACTTTTTCAATTTTAAATAACCATTAAAAATACACAACTTGCAAATGAATCTGAATGTTTGTGCTTTTGTTTTACAAAACTGTAAGAAATTAAATATTTTAATATTGCGCAATTTATTGGGTAGTTAACTTTCTTGCGATCTGCAGTGTAAATCATTGAGCGAAGGTAAATCCCTAGCCATCGCTACGCAGTTTATTTTAGCTCTAATGAGGTCTACAATTTTATACGTAGTTTCGGTATAGCATATTTTACATTTATTTCCTTATTTCGCGGAGACTGAATTTTCTTTATTTCGTTAAACACAGTTAAGAGAGTCGATTTATTCATTTCGGGAATAGTGGAACATTAATATACAAATATAATTCTACAGGCTCATTATTTTCCTGTCTGTGTGTATAAAATATAAATAACAAAATGTTGTAGATACAGTAGGAACTCAAAGTAAGAGCATTTTTTAAAGACAATAAGAAGCATTTTTAAATAGATTGGTTATTAACTGGAATTATTGAAATAACTATTAACTAAACATGTAATTATGATTCAAACAGACTTCGATGCTTCATCGACTGGAAAAATTTGTAGAATTACTAAATTCAATTGATTAGCTAATTAGTTTTTTTAGTGCTCCTTACCAAGACTGACAAAATGGAATATTTATGAAAAAACTTCGGTGTGCGTCTGTCTCTCTGTAGATTTTTGTTATATCTTGTAGAGGAGAAGTGGCATGAATGGGACGTTTTTGTTTTAAGCGTTTTAGTAAATAAACGAGATAACAAATTAAATAGTTACGAACGGAATTAGAAACTTCAATTATCTTACTCTTGAAATAAAATCCAATAATACACATTTCTTTGTTATCAGTTGTAATTCTCGTCAGTTTTTAAAAAAGGGCATTTTGTCCCTTTCATCAATAGACTGTTTTGAAAGGGGCATGATAATTTATGAAAGGGACAATACTAAATATCATACATGTTGTTCAAATATACACCTTATGTACATAAGACATACGGTTCATACTATTGCGCAGGTCATCTTATTGTACTTACATATTAATAAATTTGATTCAATAATTATTAATTGCGTTAATTAGCTATCGATAATTAAAATCATTGTTTTTTATTTGATTATTTTTGTTCGAAAATTTTAAACAAGAAGAAAGTTTAAAAAATTAATTATTGAAACAAAGAAAATATAATAATAAAAAAAAAAATTGTGACATGTGGATATTCAAATAAAATCATTAGTCTTAAGGCAGTCTCTTTCATAACTGTTTGCTCTGTGCCTTTCATAAATATCACATCTAAATTAAAAATGTAACCTCTAACTCTACAATTTTTTTAAAAGATATCTGATCTATTGTCTTCCTCTAGTTGAAAGAATAACTAAATGTATACCTATCACTACAAACATTTAAAAAAAAATATTTACAATATATCAGAAAACGTTCCGAAAAATTATAAAAAAAATTACTTTGGAACATCAAAAATTTACAAGCACAACAAAACCAATTTTGAAATGACAGTAGCTTGAATTGATTTGGCGGAATTTGTATTTAGCGCGTAATTTGAATTGCCTCTTTCAATACGTATCCCTTTCATACCACTTCTCCCCTATATAAATTTTAAAAATACCATTCTTGAGAAAACCTGTCCACCTTGTGCGAAACTTTTCAGTCATTCAGCTCTTTCATTTTGTTGGTGCTATATGTAACTAGTTGAATGACTTACCCAATTTTTGCAATTTTATAAATAATTTGATAATGGTAAATAATAAAACTAGTGATTATTGTTTTGAGAAAGAAATTTTTTATGTACAAATATTGGTTAAAGTAAGTTTTTCCTTATTTGATAAATAAGTGTAATATGTAGTATACTGTGTGTCTGTTTCCCAAAAAACATATTAATTCGGTGCATGCTTCTCATTACACTCAGGCCCGGATCTAATGGGTGGCAAACCGTGGCCCCTGCCCCGGGCGTCAGTTTCAGAGGGCGCCAAAATCATACTAGGTTGGTCTATATCAAATGGTCTAAAAAAAAAGTTGGTTGCTCGACCATTATAGAAAAATTAATATTCTTCTAGTCGTTGCTATTATATTTGAAGTATTAAGAACAATTCTTAAAAAAAATTATCTTGAACCGTTTAAGCGTGGTAGCCAGTTTTGTTTTGCAATTTGCACTGATTTTTGTGTTCACAGCCATTTATGCCAACGCACATATTTCATAAATCGTTCATCCTAAAAGGTTGAAATAAAAACCATTTTAAAGATAATAAATATCTCTTTATTTTAAGTGGTGTCCATATTTAACCTATTTTCGTCTCATCTATAAGAAAACATTTTTTTCTTATAGAAGGAATGTCTTAAACCTTTTAGTATTGTTTATGAGAATAGCTGTATACGGGTATAACTACCCATTATGAAACAAATACACACTATTTCAATTGTGAAACTTGTATCTTTTAATTTTTACAAACTTTCGAAGACTAACTTTTTTCCAAATTTTGGAATTTTGCGCCCCTGTATCTCTGATGGGGCTGGTGATAAAAATTTGAAATTTGCACAACTTATAGTACTTTCGAAGTAGATTTATTAAAATAAAAAAATCAACTTTTACCTATATTGATCCTTTACAAAACCCTCGAGTTTTATAAAGGACTTATATACTTATGAGTTTTTTTGACAATTTATGTCAAACATAGGAGAGGGGGAGCGACATTTTCAAGTTTTGCCCCGGTTCTAAAAAATCGTAGATCCGGGGCTGATTACACTGTTGATACATATTTACATCAATGAATCTTACTTAACTTTTTTCAGAATTAAATAACTCAAATTCACGAGTAACAAAGTCGATAACTTTCTTGTCTCTTATGTTCATTTACAAGTTTCATTCAAGTGGAAAATTGCACAATTGTAAATATCTGTACTGTCTGTTGGAAGCTGTTTCGTTGTCGTCCTGGGAATGAGAAATTACGTAGACATAGGAATGGAGGAATTAAAAACCGGTTACGAAATGTAAAATGAGGCATGAGGTTCGAGTTTACGTAAAGATAAAAGTGAAAATTACATAGTGGCGTTATGAATGGTGTGAAAAATGAGAATGCGAGCGGAGGGACTTAAGAGAGAAACAAAGTTATTGATGATACCCATAATTCATTTAAAAGTTTTATTAAATTTATTTTAACTGTTTAAATATTTAATAATTATTTGTCTTAATTTTTAAAAAAAATAAATTTTACTAAATTAATATTCTGTGGATTTTGTTTGAAGAAAAAATTGCTTTAATATTATTAACAAAATATCCTCTACATTTAGTATAGTAAACGCCAGCAAAATTACGACGAGTTTTACTCTTTAATAAGTAGTTGTTTTTATTTGTTTTTAGTTTAGATGAATTGAATTTATTTTATCGTACGATAATAAAAAGAAATGAATGTTCTCGAACAAATTATTTCTGTTTGAATGGAACTATAATCATTGCCGTCACACGTTACAATGTCATTCACCATTTTCAAGTTAAATGACTTTCCCTGTAGTCATCATAATGGAAACGATTCATTAGGAAGAATTCAAGTAAAATATACATACTTTACAAAGTGCACAATTTTCATAAAAATTATGTAAATAATAGTATATTACGTACCTGAAGTTGTAAACTATATACGCTACATGAGCGGAAAAGTTGGGTAAGAGCCGCGCTGCGACAAATGAGCAATTACGCATGTGTGTAATATGCTTTATAATCCAGTTACGCGCTATACTTTATCTACGATTAACTTGAAAATTTTCGCAATAAATAATATAAAGACAAATTATAATATACATTAAATACCCCTGTCGCAGCATTCTGAATAACATAGCCAATTTCCGTTAAAAAAAAAAAAAAGTTTTTCTCGGAAACTAGTTGATATAGGAAAATAGTTTAAAGACCTTTTTCGTATGATTTTTTCTCCTCGTTTCAATGGTGTAAAAAAATTTTTGAATAAAGAGATATTCTGGCAAAAAACTAATTTTTTTCACGAAAATTGCCAAAAAAGCCATGTTCCGGGCATCGGACGTGCCTGGTTAACGAACTCTTCCAACGGTTTGGGACTTCCAATATTATTATTATATTTTCACCAAATTTCGTAAATATAGGACCTTTCGTTCGAGAGTTATCGTGCGGACACACACACACACATATATATATATATATATATATATATATATATATATATATATATATATATATATATATATATATATATATATATATATATAAATTTTAGCGAGTATTATTTTCGGTTTCTAGAGACCTCAAAACAAATTTCTGCCATGGTCCCGGGCTTAGGTCGTGTTATGACAGTGGCTGTAATCTGTAGAATTTATTTAAAGAATAAAATTCCAACATTCAGTTGTAAGGTAACAATTTTGTACGAATATAATATACAACATAAAAATTAAAAAAATGTAGTCAACCGTGGTTCTTTACACACAGGCGTGTGTATATTTCAAAATTTCCTACAGCTATGTAAAACATAGCTTACCTAGATAGTATTTTCTACGCTGAATAAGCAATTTCATGGGGATCGTAGTTAAATAAAAAATTTAATTTGAGTAACAAAATGTTTAATTCTGAGTGAAGGGGAGCCATTTTTATGTTGAAAATTAAGTTTTATTATTATCCTTTTCAATGAAATTTTTGTAAAACAAATTTTTAAATTTGACATTTGCCTTTGATATTACGTGACATTTGATGTTACGTAAAATTTTTTCGTGAAAAGATTAACTTTTTTTTATTTATGATTTATTTATTTTTAGTAATTTTTGTCTTTTTAATTTGAACTTCATTCGAATTAGATCAGCATGTTTTACGTGATGTGTGGTTAAACAGATAATAATAACAAAGCTTACAATTTCATTATTTGTTCAGAAGTGTACAGATATATTATGTTTGGTAACCATTCAGGAAATGGTACATTCTGTACAATCAAAGTTACTCTACCAATAATAAGTGGGTAGCCTATTGAAATTTATGAATGTGTAAAATTGATAAGTGAATGTCTTAATCGAAAAATATTTCATTTTATAAAAATATAGGTATTCTAAGTACTTACGTTCCAATTAAAATAATCGTTAATTTTTAATTAAAATTTTCTACACGATTGTCATTTCTATCACATTTTTTGTTCTTATTGTAACAATAAAGATGATTTTAATTTTCGTGATTAAAACTACGTTTTCTCATTTTGCAAAATTCAATTCAAAAGGCTTAGACAGACATATTGTTCGAACTGATTCAGTTGAAATATAATTATTATTAAACTATAATATTGTTTTTTACTTTAGAAAAGTTGATTATTCTCAACGAGGTTAGAACACGAAATATGATGCCTCAATTCCTTTGGAGAGTAACAAAAAAAATTTGTCTCAACTCACGATTCTGTTTAAATGAGCTAAAGTGTTAGCATGTGTATATTATTAAAATTGAATAATGATCAAATGAATCAAAAATGGTTGGAGGTAATATAAAAAAAAGCGCCGTGAGCAGCGGGGCCCCATCATGGGAATGGAATTTTTCGATACATCTTCGGTATTTTCAAGATATTTAAATGTGATTGAAAGGCTACAGGCGAATTGTCATTTTGATTGTTTCAAAACTGATGAAGTGTTCCGCTGATTGGAGCTTTACAAAAAGGTTTAAGTTTTTAAGGGCTGAATCTTAGTAAATTTTAATTTTATGTCGATAGCAGTTAGCAAGAAAAAAACCCAAGATAATTGGTAGAAGGGCATTCCTGCCCATGCTTCTCTGCCAATAAACTTCGTGTTTTTTTTTTTTTTTTTTTTTTAATATTAAAACAGGACCTTAAAAGGCGAATTGGAAGCCATTTTGGATGATATTTTTTCTTTGCAAAAAATCCAAAATTTATATTTTATAAACAAAAACTGACCTTAATAATATTTTTTGATTTACTTAATATTTGTTACGTTTGTTTAAGAGTAAGTTCATTTTTTTTAAATTTTTCTATTCCTGCTTGAATTAGGAAAAGTGATTTTTTTGGAAAGAAAAAATATCTTTATAAAGGCCTTCCAGTTTACTATTCAAGATCCTTTTTTAATATTTAAAAATAAAACAAAAAGCAATTGGCGGATAAGCAAGGGTAAGAATGCCCTCGTACGAATTGTGTTGACTTTTTTCCTGCTACCTGCTATCGGCACAAAATTGAAATTTACTGCGATTCAGCCCTTAAAAACTTAAAACCTTTTTTTAAAGCGCCGATCAGCCGGACACACGTCATCAGTTTTGAAACCACCAAAATGATAAATCGCTTGTAGACATTCAATACCGAAGATGGAGGGAAAAATTCTTCCAAACACTTCCGTGATGGGAAATCGATGGTTCCACTCACGGCGTTTTTTATGTTGATCCAATTATCCTAAAAATAGTTGTTTATCAGTAACTACCTAGTAAGGGATTCTTTGATGACTTGAAAATTTGGTTGATTTTCATTGATTTTTTATTTTCCTAGTAATTACTACTTTAAACACTAGGAATGTTCAAATTTCAAAGCAAAGTCAGTGCGTGCTCAGAATTATAATTTTTGGATACTGGTATTTTGGAAACTATTCCACCTATAAACGTATGAAATTTGGAATTTAAAAAAAAATTAAAAACCAAATAAAATATTGTAATAGGGTGTCACTAAATAAGCATTGTCACTAAAAGGTATGAAATAAAACTTTTTTTTAAAATTTGAATAAAATGTTAATAAAATTCTTATGGGACCACCTGGAGAGCTTTATCTACTTACCAAAAAAAGAATGACGTAAATTGGCCCAGAAATGTGGGAGAAATCGGTGTACATACATAAAAAAAAATCATACGGGTTGAATTGAGAACCTCCTCGTTTTTGAAGTCGGTTAATAAAAGGGAGACTATACGACAATTAAGAAAATATATCTTAGGTGTTTTCACTGTTTTTATTTCACTGCTATTTTACGGGAGTTTTCGTTAGCGATTAAAGCCGAACGGAGGAGTCGTCATATTGGTGACCCGTACGTTTGTAAACTGATTTGTATCTAAAACTTTATATTAAAACTAAATGTAGCAGGAAATAACGCCGCTTTAATATATCTAAAGACAAAATAAATATAGGTAGGTACGTACTTTTTGAAGTAAACAATAACGAAAGATAATTGAGCTGATATTTACTTTGTTAACAATTTTACATTTAAAGTACAAGATACTTTCTATTGATACCGTTCTCTGACTCATCCCACTAATTTACAGCATCCATCGTATAGGTATATATACTTCAGTACGGATAATTTGTACTTTTTGACTTGTTTACTCTTTTGCAATGGATAGATATGGTTAAACGATCCCCGGAGAGTAGTTTACAAAGCTTGTGACCCCTGTTAAATTCTCATTAACTAGTTGCTTCTTGTGTTGCTTGCTATTACTGCTCGTGTTCGATGACTGTTGCCATTCCGTTTACTTTGTGAAAGTGTTTGTGTATGTGTGGAGCAAGGGAGGCGTAGGAGATGCCGCCGATAATGCCGTCGGTTTCTCATGAGATTACGAACACGTGCCACATTTACCGCCACTAATCGGTTGATGCGTTCGCATTTTAAAAGAAAAACATACAGTATGATTTTCCATTTTAAAATATTATCTTTACTATTCTATGTCTACACTGAAAAAACTGTATAGAGAACCTACGTTATCTTTGAATTATGACACTGGCGTTCATGGTGGCTGTATTTACCATTTTTTACGTGAACAGTTTAATATAAGTAGCCTATTTTGAATTTAAAATTTTGTCATATTTTTATGAAAAAAGTCAAATAGCAATTACAATTACTATAAAAAATGGTTTTCCAGATGTTAAAGTGGGTGATTTATGCGATTCTTGTTAGAAAAATGGTCAAAAAGGTCATGTGTGCGACATTCAAGAAGTACCTACAATATACTGGTGTACGAAGTGGCATAACAACCAAAGTTATATGACAAATATAAAACTTCAATGTAACGTAACTATTAAATTAAGTTGCTAGGCATTTTTTTTTAAAGATTTTAATTTAAATTTTTAATAATAAATAAATATTTATCTGAGCGGTTACAATGTTGCATTGGGCGCAGTCAATTTATCTGTTGTATTTAAAACAACAACAATAACTTGTAAGAAACGTATAGAGGCGTCACTAGTGACAATGCGGGTTCTCTATACTTACTTTATTTGATATTTACATATGTCTACTAAAATTATAAATATTAAAAAGTAATAATTAGGACAAAAGTATGAACTTGTTAATGAGTTTATGTCAGAATCTATCGTTACAAACAATTTGCGTTGACGTGCTCACGCATGTACTTATAAAATTATTGAAAGAGGCGCCACTAATCTTTATGCAGGTTCTTTTATGGTTAACTTGAAATAGTTACTCTAACAACAATTTATAGTTCAGGGTACTATAAATAAAGTCATCAAAATAAAACAAAAAATTAGTGGTAGCAATTATTATTTTAGCTAGTGCAACAAAATAATTTGCTGATATATGCTTAATAAATTGATTACGTTATAAGAGAATATAGGTAGTAGAGTTCATTTCAAATAACTTGACTCTTTTTCTAACGTAAATTCAATAGGGACAGTGGTTAACCCATTTGAAATGAACTGTAATGAATAAATTGTTATTTTTAGTGTTTCCACCAATGTAAATAATTACTAAAGCTATTTTGTTTCTGAAACTATACGAACATAGTTGCAGTATTCGTTATCTCAACAATTTTATTAATCGTCAGATTCTTTTCTAATTACGATAGTAAAAATTACAACTAAAAAATTTAATAGTTTTTCGTTTGTAATAACAAAAGATTTTTTCAGTGTACCTATGTGTGCTTATTATTCGCAGTAAAAATATTACAATGAGCTTATTATATTTTTTACTTTCTAAGATATTCTTCGCTTTTATTAAATGTTAAAGTTAATATTTAGGTACAGTTGCGAGCAAAATATATGCTGTAGCAGTGGAATAAAAATATTTTAACTAAGCCTCTTATCATGAAATGTCCTTCCTTGACAATCATCTATGTACTTCAGATAGTTTTCGACAGTTTTATGACAATCGCAAGATATCGTTCTTTAACAAGAAAGTTTTCGGAATATTCACAATGTACATATTTGGAATATTAATTTCATATTGAGGTAACCTTGAATATTGTTATCGGCTATGGCATAATTATTAACATTAAATTATTCCTAAATTTGGTGTATCTTTTATGTTTTAGTGGTATTTGCAATTCTTAGTACCTTAAGAGAATTTAACAATTTTAATGCCTAACTGATTAACTAGATTGCGAGTAACGCACGAGACTTGAGATCCTGAATCCAGTAAATACTCATATTAAACAATAGTTGATTTATTGGATGTGTAATTTTTATTTACTTTTGCAGTAGCTAACAGAACCTTATTAAATATTTTTTGCTTGTATCACTTGTATTTATTTTATGTGAATCTTTTTTTTTATACCAATATTTATTATAATTTGTAAAAAAACTAGACAAAACTCAATATATTTTTTTTCCTTGGCTATGGTGTAGTTAAGTAAAAATTCTTAATACTTGTTGAAATCTTTTTATACTCGTATTATTCCTATATACCAGGGGCTGGCCACTAACTTTACCTTTGGGAGCCGCAAACCCATAAAGCCGATCCGGAGTGAGCCAAGCCATTCTGAGATTGATGGTTCACACAATGAACACACTTTTTACATTTTTATGAAACTAAGGATATTTATGACATGAGAATGAAAAATTTATGTAATATGTAAACATACATTGTTTTAGTTAGTACATCAATCTAGGTACCTAAAACTTAGTTTTGAGATGTACTTTTTCTTGTGTTCATTTTGACCGCGAGCTGTTTGAAATCTGGCATATAACTGGTGAGCGTAGTTCGCACGAGTTCAGTTAAGTGTTAATCAATTAGTTCAGATCGATGCTTGAATTTAATAAGCTTCATTGTTGAATACAAAGACTCATAGGCATAAGTAGTTCCAAAAATTGAAATAAGTCTCTTAGCACATTCTTTTGCTAGTGGATATTTCTCTGCTGGAACGTTTTTCCAAAATCAACAGTGGAACCACCAATTTTTTTCAGTTCTCTTAACGCTTTGTCTTCTTGCAGTTCAAGTATTTCTAACTCTATTGCTGCTATATACTTTGTTATTGGATATGAAAGGGGACAGCCGCCACTTACAACATCAACAGTAAAGGGGTTATCTAGGAAGGAAAAAGTAGGTTTCAGTTTTCTCAAATCAGTGAATCTGTCATTGATTTCTTCAGCAAGACCGATCAATTTACACAAATAACCTTTTGTTTCAATCTGAACGTCATCGTCAATAAGGCTTTCTTCAAACACTTATAAGGAAGTTTTCTTTAAACATTTGAAATGAGCGAACGTTTTGGTTTCAAGATCTCTCTAAAAAAGCCTCAATTTGTTATGAAAGCTAAATACACTCTGTGCTAAATCATAAATAAGCTTTTCCGTACCTTGTAGTGACATGTTCAGCTGCTGCAAATACTAAACATCATCTCTTAAAAAAACTTAAATCTAACAACCACTGTAGGTCACCAAGTTTAAGGAAACATTTTACCTTTTCTTGCATAAATTGTTTAATGGGTTGAACAACTGAAAAAATTAGCCAAGAATACTAAGATACATCATCAGGAAGGTCGTCATTATCCACCGCTTCTCTGAAGGACTTGAATTGTCTGTGTGTTTTAGCACTTGAACGAATGTAGTTTACAATTTTAAAAACTACTTACATAACTTGTGGGTATTGGAAATATTTTGCTGCTAGGTGTTCTCTGTAAATGATACAATGTACTTGTACAAAAGGAGGGTATGATTTGTCAACATTTAAAAGCCCAATAAATCCTTGTTTGTTCCGTGTCACTGACGGTGCACCGACCAGCAGCAATGCTGCCGATATTCTCGATAGACACTAATTTTTTTTTTTTTTAAAACATCAACCAGGGCTTCTTTAATGTCATAACCAGAAGTAGTACCCTTCAATGCAACTAGATCTAAGATTTCGTGATTAACGTGATTAATCCTAGACCAACGTATGATTCTAGGGTTAAAACCAGCAATGTCATATTTAGTACATTACTGTTGTTCATATTTTAGGACTTTTGTCGATTACTGTTCGAATTTACAACGAAGAATGTGAACGTCAGAACCAGTTCAAACAGGTTATTTTTGTTGTAAATTTATTATTTAGATTTAATTAATTTCTTGTTTAAATAACTGTCAAGAATTGCTGGAATATCATTTTATTATGTTTAAGGTTTCTATTTATACGTGTATACCTATAGCGTTTCCTATGTAAATGAAAATGTGTGTGTGTATGTGTTAATGTATTATTCGTCAGTAATTCCTTCAAGAATTTAAAAGGTTATTTTATTTATTGTTTCCGCTCACTAAACAAACAAACAAGCTCCAGTTATTTAATCATTAAAAAGAAGATACATGACAAAAGTTAATTGTTAATTTAGTTTTCAATTAAAACGTATATTGTTTCTCATTCGCATTTTCTTATTGTCTGTCAGTCTGGCGGGTGATTTGAAAATTGTTTTACATTGTTTTTTGAATCGCACACTTTACAATAAATAAATTTTATCGATTATTCTGAAGTATACTTATCAGCAACATTATCTGCGACACCCGAGTAAAGAAAAAGATAAGTAACTGCGTTATTTGTCGTCCTACAAACACATTGCAATAAACAACACTGTAGCTTTGTAGCTTTACAGCAGTTTTGTAACATTTCCAAAATACTTTTGTTTCTCAGCATTCCCACCACCATATTTTCGACTACAAATGATAAAAAATATAAACGTTAAACGTTTCAAATATTTTGCACTTGAAATAGTTAAATGTATGATTCCAATTTAAATATTAAATGAATACGAAAATCATTCTCAATAATATTCATTTTTCGATCTACTTATGAATATTTGAAGAGAAGAAAAAACTGTTTTGATGAAAATAATCAGAAGAAGAAATGAGAAATCCGGATTTCATGCATTTCACATGTTTCACACTAAATAAAAGTCAATCAAATGTGAAAAAAAAAATATTTCCAATTCATTAATTTTTAGTACCTGTCAAAAAAGTTGTTATATGTACATATAGGTATATATATATATTCTTGTATATACTTATATCTGAATTATATATGAAGAGAAAAAAAAAGATTAATTTGAATAAATTAGATTTGAGCACAAAAGGTTTGTGATGGTGAAATAACGATCACAATCGAAACAGAATGCGAAACTTGTAGGAGGAATAGAATGTCAGAATTGGAATGATGAATATATAATTGAAAACTGTTTTTTTCTTCTAAATATACTTTTTCATGTGTCATAGTAAACAAATTGTTCAATCGTATATATATATACATATATATATATATATATATATATATATATATATATATATATATATATATATATATATATATATATATGTGTGTGTGTACAATGTCAGTGCGGACATAGATCGAACGCAGGCCTTTCTTCTTAAGAGGCTTATAGTGGGCAAGATAACAATTTTTAAACAGCAGTTTAATAAAATAAGAAACTTTTTTTCATCACTTACATTAATTTTACTATGGCGGTACCCAAGATTATTAAATAATACATAATATATTAAATAATATTGATTTGTCGTTAAATGTTACTAGCATTAAAAAAAAATTGAAAATCGATGAAAAATCAACCTTAATTTCGTTATAAATTATTTATTTCGTAACCAGTTAAAATTTCAAGTTAATCGGATGTAAATTGCTGGAGTTATCTTACGCAGTTTTGAGAAAAAGCATGTAACGTTACAGACCCTGTACTCGAACAGTTTTGATATTTATCGGTCTCCTTCAGAAACAGCTTCATTAATATATAAAATATCAAAACTGTTCGCGTATTGAATCGCGTTCGAACAAAGGGGTTTTCACCCTATAGTTTCAAAACGTGTATAAGATTTTACACTAGTGTGAAAATATCGAAAACTAAATAATAATTTAATTTTAGAATTACAGTTATACTGTGAACATACATTTAGCATTCAAAACCAAAATAAATTCTAGAAAAATTGATTTAATATGGCGCCTGCGTTTATGGCAACAAGTGTAAGAATTATAGTAGATTTAAAGATTTTATACTCCATCACTCGGTTGCGTTATTTATCTGAAAAAATTATTCATTTTTACATTGTTGGTTCGAAAAAAAAAATTGAAAATTTTTACAAATAAATATGAAAAAAATAAAATCAATATATATATATATATATATATATATATATATATATATATATATATATATATACTATAGTTTTGGCGCATACATATGTTTTGTTTAAATTGAATCAGTAGACATTGTAATTTAAATAAATTTTATCGTCATTTCAATTTTATTTTAAGGTAATTTATAAAAACAATTTGAAGCAAAAAAAAGATTTATCATTTTTTTTTTTTATTTTATTATTTCTCTCTTGTCTTTTTCGAAAATAAGTTGAACGATGTTTTATCAAAAAAATTTTTTCGGCCAAGGTAATTTTTTTACTTAGAAAAACATTGCAAGCAATACTTTTTTGGAAAAAACACAACACAGGTGTTTTCAAAAGTGCTATTTGTCTTAAGGATATAAGTTTTTAGGTATACAACAAAGAAAAAATGTTTGTTTAAAATTATGATTATGATTAGTTTATTGTTGTGAAGTAGAGCGACAGGGATATTCGAACTTGTTTGGTTTGTTTTAGAAATAGATTTTCACCGGGAATATAGTTGTTTGAAATTTCCAATAATATAATAAATATGTAAATAAAGATTTAGAGATTTTTTTCTAAAAATAGGTAATTGCAAATGCAGTGAAATATTTTCCTGGTTTGTTTTTTAACAGAGTTTCATTCAAGACAACAAATTTTGTAAAGTGCGAGTCTAACTCTCGCACCGATAGTTCCGTATAATATCTATATTACATCTATGTATATTCTATATTATATAATAAAATTATAAGTACAGATAGAGATTTTCAGCTACGCGGATTACGTAAAAACTTCTAGACTTTTGATGAAACTTTGCAAATTTATTCTTTATAACCTTGGCCATCATCAAAGCAATAAAATAAATATTTTAATTCACAAAGACCTCAAAATCTATCGAAATTAAAATAAATTGTACTCCGGTAGTAGGTTCCGGTAGGAGCAGTGTTGCCAACTATACCGTAATTACCTTAAAAACACGGTAATCAGCATAAATCTACCACCTACAGTAGGGTTACAATTACGGTAGCAAAAAACACGGTAATATTGACGATCTTAATATTATAATATTAAAACTTGTAAATAATTATGATACTTGCTATATCTTTATGATTAACTTTAAATTTCAGGAATTTTAGTTACTTTTGTTAGGGTATTCTGGTTTTATTCTAATGGAAGCATTGTTTTTTTTTTGTTTACATTTTTCAAAATGTTAATTCCGAGAATTCTCCTAGCAATGTGCAATGAGTCTGGAGATACTATACCAGGGGTGGGCAAACTTAATACTGGTATGATCGACATTAATTTTTCTTATTTATGCGCGATCGACTCCGAGAAATGAGTTAAATTAAAAACAAATAAAGTATCTTTCATCTCAAATGCACATTAGGGAAATATAGGGTTACCATAATTCCAAATTTTCATTGTAATATGGCAATGGCCGAAATTTCGGTTTCGGCCAGTTTCGGCGAAAAATTGTAGTTTCGGTTTAGCTTTGTTTTCGGCAGCAAAATAGCCGAAACTACGACTGAAATCAAAACTCCGTCCATGAAACGATCGGCATTAAGTAATACAATTAATATTGTTAATACTAAAGTTTACTTTTACTAAGATTTGTTGGAAACTTCATGACAATAATTATATACACCACTCAGGGCCAGACCACCGAATAGTCAAATGAGACAAATGTCTAGGGCCCGATTCTTTGAAGAACCCGGTTAAACTACCTATTTTGAATATGTGAATCAATATTTATGATTATTTTTCAGGGAAATTTTGACAAAAGTAGTAGTGAAAATCTTTTACCTGGGAAACGCCCCATAGGTAAATCCATAGGTAAATCCGGCTCGGGAGAGAGAGAAAGGGAGCCCGGTAAGAAGAAAATGTTTCGGACCCAAGAGTGCAATGGCGCCCATGCTCGGGGCCAAGGGGACCGCGGCCCCCTCGCTAATCATGGCTGGAAAAAAATTCCAAAAAAGGAGCTGGAAGAAAGTAAAACGGCGTTGTTTTTGCGTGTGAATGCTATTTTTGTGGAAAATACGCACTATTCGTAATTCGTGGCCCTCCTATTTGGTTATGTTTGCTGTAAAATTTCGAAAAAAGGGACTCGGAGAAAAGGAAACTACGTTTTTTTTTTTTGCGCGTCAGTGTTATTTTTGGGGAAACATTTCGGAAATACAGACCCAGAGAAAGGGAAATGAGGTTTTTCTTTGCTCGCCTATGTTATTTTTGGGGAAAAATACCGAAATTTGGGAATTTTTATGGCTACTTACAAATCAGTTTCCGTCATCCAATATTCCTTATCCAAGTTTCAGCCCGTCCCCCCTACAAATTATCATATGGTCGCCCATGCAACAGAGGGTTAATCTGGCTGTGATCTGAGTTACTTAAATAAAAAATAGCAAGTAAAAAAATTTTTTTATGTATAAATTTTTCTTTATTTTTATTAAATAACTAATTATTACTCAAATATGGGCTTTTTAAACACATAGAAATTAAAATAAATTAGTAAGAAATTGCCTTACAAGAAACTTTCGGTTTCGGTTTCGGCCGAAACTAAGACAGCGACCCACGACCGAAATTCGGGTTCGGTTTCGATTAAAAAACTAGTGTCGGTCGGACACTTTCGTAATAATAATTTTATTACGGAATGTAACGTGCAATGATTAATAAATTTCTGGCATAAATTTTTTTTAAGGGAAGACTGTATTTTTGGAGCGACATTATATTTGGCTATTTTTGGGTTATTACATAAATAATTTTGCTATTTTTGGGCTACTCGAAGGCCACTCATCGGAAATTCATGTTTCATCGTTTGCTAAATTTTTAGTAGACATTTTGAATTAAAAGGTTTTAAATTAACCTAGTAAATTATTTAAAATGGCTGCGATCGACTGTCGAACTGTTCGCGATCGACCGGTCGATCGCGATCGACCGTTTGCCCACCCCTGTACTATACGAACGAATTCGATGGGAAACTACCGTATTTGATTTTAGATGAATACTTATTGTTAGAACGTTTTAATTTAGTTTGTTTGCAAAAGCGTAATAAGCTCTTAACGAAATTCATCACAGGAAATCTTGTACAAAAATGATGACTTAGCATTATACTATCTGAATCAAATTAATAAGTTTTTTTTCTCAATTTTGACCTTTATTTTCCTACTGAAAAAAACAAGGTAACTTTACCGTATTTTAAATATAAATTACAACATAATTTCTGAAAATCTACGGTATTTTTTTTATAAATTCTACGATCAGTAAGATTTCAGAGTTGGCAACACTGGATAGGAGTAACTCCGGTTGTAGATTCAACCATTTTGTTTGAATCCACTTTGTAGTTAGAAGTCGTTTTTACATTTTTGATTTAATGTTCCTTTAGAAATGGGAGTTCTGTTTCCTCTGAAATGTTTAACAATGCCTTTGTAAGGTACAAACTTTCAACATTTACAGAAATAAATATTCTTTGATAATTACAATAACCATTGTGAGCACGTACGAACATACTCCTACGATCCAATATAAAAATGTTGTATCACAAAGAGCAGGACTGGGAACTATTTAAAATGATTTCATTTTAAATATGTATTTAAAATACAAAATGGCATTTTGCATTTTTTGTTTTAAATAAATTCCGTAAAACCATTTTCCATTTTGTATTTAAAATGAAAATTCGAATCCATTTTACATTTAAAATGAAAATGCATGCATATTTACCACAGACCAGTGAACATATTATATATTATATTATATAGACTGATAATATAAATGTGTAATTGAGGCAACCACATACGACCAAGTTCCGACCTTAATAGTATTCTGTTATATAGTAATGGATTTGTATCCGTAGTTACGGTTTCAAATAATTATTGTCAAGATATAATATTGATAATAAAATTTTACTTTTTTGAGAAGAAACTGTAAAATTTTGAAAGAAAAAAAATTGGTATCCGCTTTATTTTCAAAATACGTACGTATACAAATTATGTCCTGCAATAATTATAGTCCCATTTGCTCAAAAATTGACATTATATTATTTCATTTAATTTCACCCGTCTCATCCTTGTTACCTGCTTCAAAAAAAATTCCTAGAAACTGGCTTTACACTTTGCCTAGTAGTATAATATAATAGTGTTGATTGGTCTGTGATACCTACTCAAATTTATGTGTATATTTATGACACTTATGATTCTGTAAGTAAAATGTAAGTTGATTCAATTGACTCAAACTTTTTATAAGTCGAGTTGTAATGTCACTTGGGTTAAATTTGTTACTCTCAACTCAAACTTTTCTGACGCAACTTGTGTGCTATTCTCTTTAAGACAAGTCGATAAGAAATGTTTTGGTATTTCGAGTAGATGATTTTCATAGTTTTGAAGTAATTGTAGCGTAGTCAAGGCTGAATTAAATTTTACAATATTTTTTATTTCAAGAGTTAAATTTCGTTTTCTTATCATGCAAACTTTATAAAATTTCCTCAAAAGACTGTTCGTATTTAATTTCAGTACGTTTGACATTTTCTTAACTTTTTTTACATAAATAATTATCCAGAATTGGCGTGTCCGCTGCTGAGTTTTTCTGCTCAAAGTGAGCTGTTAGCGCATGCGCAAGAACTTTTTTTATGGAATACACAAGTATTTCGTACATTTCGTACTTCATAAAAATGGTCTTGCGGATGCGCTAACAGCTCATTTTGAGCAGAAAAACTCAGCAACGAACACGCCGAGTGTCAATATAAATAATGATGAAAAATTTATAGAATAAATTTAAAGTTAAAAAAGCATTTTGCATTTTATAATCCATTTTAAATGGCTATTTTCCATTTTCTATTTTAAATATGTTCAGCAAAACCATTTTCCATTTTGTATTTTAAATGCATTTTTGGAAACCATTTTTCATTTTCTATTTTAAATGGTTTCTATGAACCATTTTTCCCAGCCCTGGCAAAGAGAACAAAAATTATATCCAATAACGCAATGCATTATTAAATACATATAATAATTAAACACTATGGCTATGTTACCATATAGCTTATCCTATTGTACAAGCTCGCTACACACATAATTCACAACATGTCTACTGTACAGATGATCTGGACCGCAACTCTGAACATCTAATTAGAAATGTTTCTTTGGGTTTTCCACATAAGTTTAAGATGAGGGAGACATTATACAAACTTCTACTCACAATCACTTAATATAGCAGAAAATTCACATACAATTCCAAGTTTTCCATTCTGTTTGAATTGTAAACCCGCAAAAACTTTTTGAAAGGATGTTCGTTTCCCAACGAACATGAACAGGTAAAACACATCAGATTTAAATTACTAGTGAAATAGACGTAGCAGCGACAAGAAAAACCGATTTTTCGAAATTCGCTTCCTAAGAAAGGACTAGAATAAGATATTTTTTGCGTTTTCTTTAACACAAATACGCAATTAAAATAAATTATAAGAAATCATCGGAATAGCACAAATTCATAAAATTGTTATCAAGAACCGAGGTCGACTGTTGAATACTTTGGATAGTTTTCGAGGCCACCCAACAACAAACTATGTATAATTAGTAACCCACTTTATTCTGTCTTTTCCTATGTGGGTTGTAAAAGCAGTGTGTGGTTCACGAAGGTACCAGATGGTTGGCCCTTTTAATAGTCCAGGTGCTAGGTGACATTGTGTGTGCATGAAAGATGATAGAATTTGACTTTTTATTACTGTTAGGAGGTCTTAGGTGAGTATGAAAACGCATGTCGTCGACCTCTAGGGTGGTCGACAAATTGGGGGGAGGGGGGAAAGTTGCAGAAAAGCTGATCGGGAGATCGCTTATATCTTGCTTATTATTGATAGTAGAGTGATAATTTTTTTTTTAATTTGTTGGCAATGAAATGATCTAACATTTATGCCATATGCAAATTTTTGATATACCTAACGGTAAAAAAATGAAAGTAGAAAGCAACGTTAAAATTTAAGTATTTTTAGCATACCGGACTAATCAAAATTATAAAAAAGTCAAAAATCCCAGCGAGAACGTATTTTTGGGATAAACTATGAGGACAAAAGTGTCACCATTTGTTACGGCGCATCCGATGATGACCTTCACCTTGACCTCAAAGTCAGGATTCAAGGTCATATCAAGGTCAAGTCCGTTTTTTTATGTGGCAACGCCCACTTTTGACCCCGGAAATGAAAAGAGCGGAAAATTCTGCATCCGAATATGACATTGATCGTGATCTCAAGGTCAATGATGAGGGTCAATTCAAGGGCAGCCCTGTATACTAAAAATACTTAAATTTTAACGTTGCCTTCAATTTTCATTTTTTTACACGAAAGCCGTTAGGTATGTCAAAAATTTGCATATGACATAAATGTTAGATCATTTCATTGCAAGCAAGTTAAAAGAAAATTATTACTCTACAATCACTAGTAAGCAAGATCCACCTAAGACCCCCTAACAATAATCAAAAGTCAAATTCTATATATCTTTCATGCACACTCAATGTCACCTAGCACCTCGTCTATAATGAGGTCTTCGTCGTTATCATACACATATTTACGCCTATATACATAATATATTTACACTGTGTTGGAGTGCTTTTAATGTTAAGTAATATATCTTTCATGTAGAAATTGCTTAAACAGGAAATAATTTTCAATTTATTTATGAGGTTTTGGGATTGTTAACGTTGTTAACCCTTTAAAGAAGAGAAGGAAAATTTAATTTTAGTCTTTGTAGGGTCTAGACAAGTACTTATGTTTTTAAATTTTTTAACTTCCCATTAGGGAAATTATTGTAATCGAGCCAAAAATCAAAGTACTTGTGTTTCGAAATCATTACAGTAGTGTTTTCATTCTATTTTCAAAAAGATATACTTGTTTGTGCGTGTACGTTCGTAAGTAAATACGTTTTTTTTTGCACCATATTGATTTCGTTGGGTTGCCAATCGGAATGTGTTCAAAATACTTACATAATCTGAAAGAAAATCGGTTAAGTCCAGTACAACGATTTTTTCCGGGATACTGGGAAGTTGATTATGTAAATTTGAGGTAACGCATGTGATCTCCTGTGTCAAACCCGCAACTAACATTTCTTATTTGTTAGCCATCCGTAGCCATTACACAGTAGCAAAGCATATTCGAGATAAAAAAAATATTCGAAACGGAAACGGTATTCAAGTGCGTATAATTACCAACAATTGAAGCTCAAAGGCGAAGTTTAAACCAAAATAAGTTTTTCATTTTCGCTGATCCATTTTGGGATATAATATAATCGTCCAGATCCGGTCGGGAGCCTAATATAATTGTCCAGATTCGGTCGTGAGTTAATACTGCACCTATTTGGAAAATATTAATATTTGGTAGGAACTTCTAAAATGATTAATTTTTTTAATAATAACTAACGTAAAAGCCCCCATTATGGAACGGTATCTAATACTGGAACAGTTTTGACATTTACATACTAATGAAATTAGTTCTGAAAGAAACTTCTAATAACAAAAATTATTATTAATAGAATGATTGTTTTTCAATTTAAATTCACCTCGCATTTAATGTTTCCTTACTTAATTAAAGAAATAAATATTTAAATGTCAAAACAGTTCCAGTATTTGATACCGTTCCATAATGGGGGCTTTTACGTTACTTATATATAAATTTCAGAATACCAAAAATATTTTCAAAGGTAAATAATGATTCACTTGAACGGTTTTTACGATCTTCAAATATTATAATCGATTTTCGACAACACAAATTTCTTCAGTTATTTTAAATAAAGCATTCTGTTGTGTGTGAAATTCAAAAAATTATTATACACCGCGACGAACGTATAATTGAATTTAAAAAATATCCTCTACGCAAATAATAAAATAACCAGCATTATTTAAATATACGCTGCGAAAAGGCGGTAATAAGAAACGAATGGGTTGCAGAAAGAGGAGATGGAGCAATGAAGACGGAAACATAATTCTGATGGGAACCACTAATGTTTACCGCTGATTTAATTCGGAAACCAAATCATGTAGCGAGCAAGAGGTGGAGATTTGTACTCCGTTTCGAAATATAGTCCTCGCATTTAGTTCATTTATGATTGTATATAATTCTAAATATGTACCAACAGACATTTGAAGTTTGTTCGAATTATTTGCATACATACCTATTTAGTTTATCGTTTGTTTTATTTTATTAGGTACTGTTAAAAAGCTACCTCCGTGCTATAACTAAGCCTATCAAATATTGGTACATATTGCAATATTACATTTCTGAACAGTTTCAATAAAATTTTGATTTACTAGGTGAAAGCAGTCGCTTGCTGTAGAGCTTCTCTGCATTATTGGAAATGAAATGAAATAATAACAATAGATTCACATCAATCATTCTAGAATTAATCTTTACTTGAAAAATTAAAATTTTTTCGTAAAGTATAAGTCTTTTAAATTAATTGTGACAAGAACGTTTTATGCATTAGGTTAATCTCATTTCAATTGTTTTATTTATTAACTAATAACTTTTTTGGGGAATGTTATGGCTTCGTCGCATTTTTTAGCCTTCAACATTTCTTTAATTTAAAATATTTAAAATCGATGAAATAATAATATGATTACGCCCAAAATTACAATTCACATTCGAATCGCTCCGCGGGAGTTTCGCTCACTTCGTTTCGTTACAATTCACATTCGAATCGCTCCGTGGGAGTTTCGCTCACTTCGTTTCAATCGACCAAAACATCTTATTTTTTATATTATAACCTCGAATACGTAGGTGAATCAAATTTAAATTGACCTTTAATTATAACTTTTTATTAAGTGACTATTTTATTAAGCAAACAGCAAATTATTTTTTTGTATACATTCCTTTTCTATTAATGCATTTTTACCATCGAATCGGAAGTTTGTTAATTCCGTCACCAAAGAAAGAAGAAGGACGTGTACGTAACCAGTTGCACACTAACTGCTTATTTGTTCCTTACTCGGTAGTCTCAAAACGTCCAACAAAAATTAACCAAAATGCACTGGACTGTTCTCGAACACCCACCATACAGTCCGGACCTCTCACCGTGTGATTATCACATGTTTGGCCAGCCTAAAATCGCGCTGGGAGGACATTTTGAGACTAACAGACAAGTACAGCCATAGAACACAGTACAGCAGTTCGTGTGTAACTGGTTACGTACACGTCCTTCTTCTTCCTTTGGTGACGGAATTAACAAACTTCCGATTCGATGGCAAAAATGCATTAATAGAAAAGGAATGTACCTATACGGAAAAATAATATGCTGTTTGTTTAATAAAATAATCACTTAATAAAAAATTATAATTAAAGGTCGGTTTAAATTTGATTCACCCTCGTAGTCTCGAATACGGCTAACTGTTCAATATTTGTTGATTCTGAAAGACCATTTCACAAAACAAGTTGTCGTCGAATAGTTCTAACTAAGGTTAATGTCACTAATTATTCGTAACTTATGATACACGTTTATGTTCTACTATTATATCAGAAACGTGACTAATGGATTTTATTCCTAAAATTGAGTTCTCAAAACATAATTTTTTTTTTCAGGGAAATTAAGCGTAAAATAATGTTATTTACTATTTCAATCTATCAAAAAAAAAAAAATCTTTAGTTGTGACAAAGATAATAATTATTTTTTACTTATTTAATAGTTAGTATTTTGATTTTTTGACGTGAAACATTTCAATGACAAAATATTTTAAATGAAAGAATGACACAGTTATGCCCAAAATAACAAGTGATAGATTCTCAGAATTGTACCCACGACTGAACCTAAAAATGAAAATAGATTTAATTTTTTTGGAAAACTAGTTTGTTTCTGATGTATCACATCCAAAAGTATTAATGTCAGTGTTATCTTGGAGGAAACTTTGTGGAATGTAACTCAATTTTCGAAATGATAAACAAACCAATTTGTTAGGCGAAAGGCCATTAAAAGGATTATAACAAGAGAATTAAATGTGTCTTTAAAACTATTATTTTCGTGCGTGTGTGTATTTATGCTGATGTTAAATTTCGCAACATGTACCAGGTGTAACTTTTTCATGGCTGTAAATTATTTTCATTTTATAAACTTAAAAACTCATTATAAATGGAAAAACGCCGTGAGCAGCGGGGCCCCATCACGGTAGTCGAATTTTCCCCTTCATCTTCGGTATTGAATGTCTACAAGCGAAATGTGATTGAAAGTCTACAACCGAATTGTCATTTTGTTGGTTTCAAAACTGGTGATGAGTGTTCGGCTGATCGAGGCTTTAAAAAAAGGTTTTAAGTATTTAAGGGCTGTATCTCAGTAAATTTCAATTTTGTGCCGAAAACAGGTAGCAGAAAAAAAGCCAACACAATTCGTACGAGGACATTCCTGCCCATGTTTATCCGCTAATTGCCTTTATGTTTTAGTTTTAAAAATTAAAAAAAGACCTTAAATAGTAAACTGGAAGGCCTTTATAAAGATATTTTTTCTTTCCAAAAAAATCCAAAATTTCTATTTTATAAATACTAAAAATCCAAAATTCCTAATTTATAAATAAACAGTGACTTTAATAACATTTTTAAATTACTTAATATGTATGTATTTCATTTGTCATAAAAGTAAGTTCACTTTTTTTTAAATTTTTTAAAATTACTATTCGCCTACTTGTATTTAGAATAAACATAATGCTTTTAAAACACATTTAACAATAGCATTCAATTCCGATGTAAAAATGGGAGAAGTGGGGGGAAAAGTGATGCGGACTCCCTACAAGGTACTAGCTGGATACTAACTGAATACACGTACAAAATTTCAGCCCTCTAGGTTTCCTTATGGAGTCTCTAGACATGTTAGAAAACAAGCAAAAAAATTAAGGAAATATTGGCGTAAAAATCGTGGGGGTAAGGGTTAAAAGTTGAAACCTCCAAAAAACAGTGTCTGGCTATTAGCTTAACCTGTACACCAAATTTCAGCCCTCTAGGTTTATTTGGGGAGATTTTGACCCGAACGAAACTGTTAAAAAACAAGAAAAATCATGTTCTTTTGGGTATAAAAATGGTGGGGGTAGGGGTTAAAAGTCGAGACCCCCAAAAGGCACCCCCTTGATACTAACTCAATCCGAATACAAAATTTCAGCCCTCTAGGTTTATTCGGGTGACCTGTGCGAGTGGTACAAACTTCGAAAACGTCGAAAATGCATGAAATTGTAGCTTAAAAATGAGGGGGGTGGGGGTAAAATATTAAAACCTCCAAAAAGCACAACCTAGGTACGAACTTTATCAACACACCAAATTTCAACCCTCTACGTTAATTCTGGGGGGCTGGGGGCCTGTTAGATCCAGCGAAAATCGTTTTTCCCCCCTCTACTCCCACCATATCATCCTAGGAAGCTGAATTTTGGATATGTTGTAGATAATTGACCGAAACATTATTTAAAACCGGTTTGGAAAAGTTTTATTGCTTTTCCGCCCCCCACCACCCCCTTAAAGGTCGGGTCCGAAAAAAAATTTGCCCAAAATTTGACCCCACTTTGATAGTATTGTTGTGCATCGGAATAAGCCCCACTTACCAAATTTCATCTCTTAACTTCCATAGGGGGGCCCTACACATATTAAAAGGTTGCGGGAAAATATATATATATATATATATATATATATATATATATATATATATATATATATATATATATATCAGACATCTTTTTTTTTACATAATCGTGTTCTACGGGTCCGAAAACGGATAGCGCCCCTGGTCTCGCCCCTCGCAGCTCTTATCGTATAGACTGTATAAGTCTAATTTTTCGGAGAAAATTCGACTAAAAACAATTATTTCTAACATTATGAATAAATATTTAATCAGGAAATAATGTCCCTATTGTTTAATTAAATCACTGAGAAACATTTTATTTTATTCTCGAATTCTGTATAAAATTAGTTTCCTACGGCAGTTCGCTTGGCTTGTTAAACGATTTTATTAAGTAATTCCTTGATCACCTAACACCATTCCGTAGACGCATAATTCCTGAAATCCTTCGATTTTGGACTTTCTGATATTCTGTTGACGGATTTAACTAAAGGAACATAATTGCTCAATAAATAATCTCCTGAGTCACCACAGTAAGATACCAGGCACGGACTATAGAATAGAATGGACTAGCTGTATATAGGTATGTCGGTGAAGCTTTGAGTGTGTCGGATCTGTCATTCATGTAACCACGGTAGTACTACTGAAAGTGTAAACATTCAATATTACAAATTATTTTTTTTTAAAATAAAAACAATCCGAATATGGTTTATTGTTCTGTAAGGATGTGTACTAGTGAAAGTGGAAAAGATTCAAAACAAAAATCTGGAATTTCATTTCACAAGTATTAAGTCAAATTTAATTTGACATGGACTCCATGTTGATTAATAGATGACATTAATGTACCAGTGGCGTAGTTATTTTTTGAATACATAATAAATTACATTTGTAAAGTACATATCGGGAAAGTATATATATTCATATAAATATTAATATTCCCATTTGATTTTAATTTTCTCTATATTTCGTAAAAAATAAGAACTACACACTTCCAAAGCTTCAATGTTGGTATCCCAAAACTTAGTTAATGGCAAGTCCATTTTATTCTATAGTCCGTGATACCAGGGAATCAACAAATTTGGGATCAATTAAAACCGAAATCATAATTTATTTTTATAACAAAGTTGTTGCTTCTCTTCATTTAAGATTGAATAGAATATACTTAACATTCTTTCCGTCTCTCTAAAGGAGTATAGAGGTATTAGATACGAGGTACATAACGGCGTTATACTAAACCACACTTGTAATTTTAGCTATACTATCAGCCATTGTAATCAGGCGACAAGAATTTAATTTCATGCTTTTTTGTGAATTAAATCTGCAAAGAAACTTTATTTTATTAAACGAAACATTATATTAAAATATTTTTTAACAAATTTGTTAGCTGGATGGTGGGAAATTTATAAATTTTTAATTCAGGATATAAACGGAATGTAACATATTCCCGAGGTATTTTAATTTAGTTTTCTTGAAAGCCTTTTAGGCTTTATATTACCTATACTATTAATAACGTTATACCATCGCAATCTTTAAAGTTACGATTTCTTAAAAATGGGCTAGTGTATTATTTTGATTTACCACAGAGCGCAAATTAAATGAGATACCTGGTACACAAAAACTTTCATGATCATATATTATTACGTTACATGACATTCAGTATCGAATAATAAAACTCGTACGGTAGAACACTCTTAAAATAAATACCCAAATATAATCCTTTTATAATTTACAAAGTTACAAGTTAAAGTACAACTTTGTATGATGAGGTTGATATGATATTAAATACATGTACATACATATATTTATATATAATTTTAAAGATTTATTTTCATAATAATTCGTTTTAGGTATATACATATACACCTTTCGTAAAAAGATACCATGTTCAAGTTAAGTTAATTTTATCCCTGAAGCTTTTTGAGTGAACCTTTTTCCACAAAACAAAAATTTAAATGGAAATGATTTGCATTTATTACTCGGTCTGGTATTGTTTATGGGATTTTAAGTTTTGGTATAGTTTATTAGGAAAATAAAATTATTTAAGTGATATGAAACTGGTAATCCCTGAAGGAATTCCTCTCTCTAAATACGTGAATAAGAAAGTTGTTTAAATATTTTGACGAGATTCGTTAGTAACAATTACATAATTATTTATTAATTAATGGAATACTTCTGATGGAACCCGTAACAACTCTTTAGTTACAATATATTTTAATGTGAAATTTTCAATATAGGTATTTTTGTACAAGCGAAGTCGTGTTTTACCGTAAAACTTTACTAGATGTCCGCAATACTTGGTATTCCTTACCTTAATAATATGATATTTGATTTTTTTATTCAATGATACAATTAAAGACATATGTACTCAGCGCTTCATATATGGCATTTTTCATAAGTGATTTATTTTACAGTCTAAGTATTTTTTTTATAAGAAACTGAGGATGACACTTCAAAACTGGACACTAACCTGGCTAAACATTGCTGGCTTTCAGTAAACAGTAACATTTAGCATATACAGGATGTAAAATAAATAACTCTCGTTCTTTTGAGCGGTGACTCACAGCACCCTATAGACACTAAAACCACAGGAATTTTTCGGAATTAATAGTTTGAGAAAATCGCAAATTGACTTGATGATGTTTCAAAATTTTTCTAGGTACGGCCCTGACTAAATTGTGCATATAAATACCTTCTTAATATCAAAGGTACAAAATAATTTGATAATTGACTAAAATTCAGTGAAATTTTGAAAATATGTTAAGGTCGTAAACGTGTTTCCCAGATCTTTTTTTAAAAACAGAAAATTTATTTTGCAAACATGAGATGGTCAGAGCCGGATTGAAAACATTTTTTTGAGGGCCTCTTTTTTGAGCTATATTTTGTATCAGATTTTTTCTGTTAAAAAACAGTTTTGGTTCAAATTTTAATTACATGAGATCTACCCACTGTTTTCGTAGCGAGATTTATATACTTTACACCCTGTAGAAGGGGACAAATCTGAGGAAACTCAGAGTACATGTCAGCTCTATACATGTCTGAGTTAGAGCTTATTATAATAATTATTTTTATTTAAAATTAAACCAAACACCAACTAACAAGCTGATTTATTCATTGTTCAACTTAACTCGAACTAAATATAAATGATACACTTTCACTGTTTGTACACACAATCTGAGCTCATTAAAACTTACGTTATTAGTTAAATTCTAATTAAGTTTTAAATGTATTAACATTATTATTTGATAAATTTTATAATCATATCAAATCTACAATGAAATTTAAAACTTTCACGGCAAAATATTAGTTGTGTTCCAGCATCGCATGTTTGACAGTCCGCAAACTGTTTGCACATGCGAGACCGTTCCAGCAAAACCAAATCAAACTTTTTGTACATTTTGTACAAAATGTACAACGTCCAGCATCATTTTTGACATGTTTTCAACTTACTCCTAACTGTTAGAATTGTCAGCGGACTTTTGAATGGACAAATTGTCCAACGTGCTATCTATCTCTATCTATCTATGCTATCTATCTCAAAATATTTTTATGGTTCTTATGGTTGTTATGCGTTGTTATGCATTCCTCCATACAGAATGTCAGAAACGAATTTAAACCGTTCCAGAACACTGTACATTACAAACAAGTTCGTTACTTGTTTGTATTCGAGCATGTGCACAAACATATTCGTAACTTGTTTTGTACTTGTCCAAAAATAGATGCTGGAACACAACTATTGTATGCAGTTTATGGTGCTCTTCTTGCGGTTGTTCATATCCGGTCTTAAATCACAAAATTGTATAAAACAAGAAAGTTTAAATGTTTTGTAAAATTATATTTATAATAATATGCATTAACTACAAGGAAATACAATTCGTCACAAATAAACTTTTTGCATGAAGCCAATATACTCTTACACAAGGATGCAATTAATGGAATTCTCGAAATGTTCGAGTGTCAGTATTATACTCCAAATATAACAGTTGTATGAATATACCCATAGTTTTTAAACTCTTGAGTGCAAAGCAGTTGTCAAAGTACACTAAGTTTCCAAAAGTCGACTTTACTATCTAGAGATTTTTGAAAAATATATTTTGTCAATCTAAATAATATACAAAATATGTGAGTTTAAAAATATACTTAGAATTTATTTCCAAGAAAAGATTGTTTAATTAATGTTTTTTATTTTTGTTTTGGTATATTCGTCTTGGATTCTTTAACAATGTGTTTGGGTTCTCCTGATTTTTGCAAAAATGATTTGAAAATTAATCATTTTTAATTTTACATTTCCATAAATTACTCCTTTGATATAATGACATCAATATAAGTATCGGACATTTTTCGGATCAAACAGCATTCGTGTTTTGTGTATGCAGGTATATCGCACTTGATGTAATTAATGTGAATAAAAATGAATAGATATTTTGATAAAACATACGTATAATATACAACTCACACATGTTATCCGTCTATCTGCCTGCATATACAAAACACGATGTCGTTTGATCCGAAAAATGTGCAATACCTAGACATCAATAGTCTTACGACAAAATTTTAAAATGTTAAACCGTATGTATTATACGGGATAGCATAAGGATTTTATGACACCACGCACATCTAAATCGATTCGGATGTTTTTCAATATTTTTAGTTGGAATGCTTATCTGCCCACCCCCATTTTTATGACGTCACCTAGCCTATGTTAGCCGGAAAAACATGAGAATTTTTACAATATCACCCACATCTATAAATCAGTTCAGGCATTTTTTCATGTCTTTTAGTGACAGTGCTGGTCTGTCCACCCCATTAATTCTGTTTAAGAAGTCACTTAGCATATATTACCGAAAGTAACGTAGAGATTTTAACGACACCATAAACATTTAAATCGGGTCAGACGTTTTTCCCTACTTTTCCAATATACTTATCTCACAGTAAAATGATGAATCTCTCATTTGTGGCTATTAATCCCCTTAAGGCCTGTGAATCTCATTGGCTCCCTACCTACTCTTACTTGCGCCCCTATTTCTTCCAAATTTTCATTCAATGTAGATAAATACTATATCGAATGATATGCAATTTTGAACATATACATATGTAATTTATAGGTTCCGAAAAAACCTGAGTTTTTCACTCTTTCACTATTAACTTTTTTTAATAATCTTAACTGTTTGAACGTTAATTTATTATTGCTTGTTAAGCCGCTTTCAAACTATAAACTATAGCATTATCAATAAAATATTTTTTTTTTATTCATTCCGCATATTTCCTATACGATACATTTTACGGTACGCAAGCTTATATACATTTTGGGCTATGTACGGTACAAATATACGTACAATTACCAAATGCCGGGTAAAGCCGGTCCTACACGATGCTACGAACGTTCCTTCCAACGTTCGATCGAACGTTTGAGGCAATTAAGTTCAATAGTTGGTGAGACGAATGTATCTGCTACACGGTGAATCGAATGTTTGATCCAATACGAATGATGATGTATTGGTACAAACGTTTATTCAGTGGACGAGGCTATTATCTGTCTGATGTGATCTTTAATGTTATACACGGATGTTGTCTCTCTTCACATGAACGAGTCGTGCAGCTGCTGAGTCGAACCAACCAACGCAACCAACATTGACCTTCAAACGTTCGAAGCATCCCTTTGACTCGGTGCAAGAATACCGACATCGAGCGGGACATGGCCAAATGCGAATGTTTGACGCTCGACATTGGACACTCGTAGGTTCGAACAACGGCCACACGATGCGATGAACCATCGAACGTCCAATGTTGGAAGGTGTTCGTAGCATCGTGTAGAACCGGCTTAACACTACGGAGACAAACAAGACTATACATACACGACGAGGACAATAAGTCGGAATATGTGGTAGTCAGTGTCAGAGTACGAACAGGCAACTGATACTAAGTATTTAGAAACACATATGTGTCGACCATTTTATTCAAACAAACTTCAAATGAGTTTCAATAAAGTTTGCATTAACGTTTTAAATCCAGAATAACAATTAAACCTGACAAAGTTCAACTTGTATTCAAATAGATACAAATACAGATATACAGTGCTATCTCTTGGTACATGTAGGTGTGAGAGATGTAGTTTACTACTAGAATCCAAAATTGAGTTGAACTATATTGATTTTATATATTTAGGCACTGAGGAGTTAAGATTAATTTATCGTGAACCGACTAAAATACCCACCCCTATTCATTCAAGGTTTATTTTCTATGTTCCAAGGAAAGAAAATATGCTCAGCCATAGATTTGGATGAAGTATATAATCAGATTCCAATGGTGAATGAAGATATTCACAAAACGGCCAATAGTATGTCAGTATGCCATTCGGGTTATTTGAGTTGATGGTCATGTCATGCGCAGTCATTTAAAAGATTTATTGATACAATCAATACTCAGAAATTCGGAAGATCTTATTTTGCTAATTGATAACATCAATATTATGTCAATATCTCAGGAAGAGTATCTCCGAACAAACTTAGGCAGTATATAAACTTACTATAAACACTAGCAAATGTGTCTTTGTCATTTCAAAACTAAAAATTAAAATTATTGAATAACTTAGGCTGTCTACACAATCAATGAAATAAGGAATAAGAAATAAGAAATAAGGAATAAGAAATATGTCATCTAGTGACGTTGAATGGAACTTTAATGAAATAAAAAATAAGGAATAAGGAATAAGAAATAATAAATAAGGAGTATGCCATCTAGTGACGTTGAATGAAACTTTAACTTAACTGCTCATAGGTAAATGTATTTAGGTATTTTTGTACATCAGAATTCATGAAAAAGTAACGTTCGTGATAACTTTTTTGTCACTAAGTGAAAAAAATCACGAATTTTGACGTAAAACAATACCTACATATTTATATCTATGACCAGTTGCGTTAAAGTTCCATTCAACATCACTAGATGGCATACTCCTTATTTCTTATTTCTTATTCCTTATTTCTTATTTCATTAAAGTTCCATTCAACGTCACTAGATGGCATACTTCTTATTCCTTATTTATTATTTCTTATTCCTTATTTCATTGATTGTGTAGACAGCATTACAGTTTTACTAACAAACCGTTAGTATAGTTTTACTAATGTACATTATTTTAGCTTCAGTTGACTTCTTTTCAGTTTTCTAAAAACACACTCGTGCTTCTGGTGGCAAAATTACAAGTCGTATCAAGTAAAAAAATTCGTATACGGGTAATTGTGTCATATCAAGTAACCCGGGCACAACTTGTATAATATATATTTCTATCCCAATTGGACGTATACGTAAATCTTTTACTTGATACAGTTTCTTATTTTATCACCAAAGACCATCGCGCAATCTTTACATCACCAGTATGTAATCTTATTTCGTAAAAGTGAAATGGTAATTAAAACCTTGGAAATTACTGATATTTCTTTTAAAATTCGATGTAAACTTTATCTAATTTCTGGTTTCAACGGTATAACATCTACATTAATTTAAATAAAGATAGGCAATACCTTATATACGTATAGATACAAATCAAAATGAAAACAGGCAAATTAGTTGTAGTTGACCAAAATTATTAATAGGAATATTCATAATTATAAACCATGCTCAAATATTATTAAATTGAATTAGTGAAGTTACGGCAAATGTTTTTGTTTATTTTGTAGACCAAAAAAAAGGACTGGACATGACATCGCGTAGCAAAAAGTTTACGAAAAACAGTTCACCTTCTCCCACGTTTAAATGAAATATATAAACTAATATAAATTACAAAATTATGAAAATTTATTTGTTATTTGAATTATCGTTACCATTGTTACCTATCGTCTAAACCTATATGCGAAATTTAAACGGGAACCCAGAGGTTAATCTGTTTCTTTGTTTTGAATGTGTCTATCAAATTTTAGATAAAAAAAATTATGAATACTGTTCCAGAGAACTTTCGGTAAAATTATTATATGACTTCATTCATTGACGTGACTAAAAAAATCTTATACACCTACAATACAGGTTTCAATTAATTTAATAGATTCGTGTACAATATTAGCTACTATAGCTAGGTAAATAACTAATGTAACATGGTAATTACAGTCATATCATATGTAATTGCCGATAAGCTGCTAATTTATTGAAGCAAAACAGTGCTATTAATGTACAAATCAACAAAAGCGATAATTATATTTAACTTTAATGCATATAAGAGAGACAGTTAATCAAGATTTTTAGTAATGTCAGATAAAATTGTAGCAAACAAAATATTAAATAAAAACAAAAAATATATTAATTATTTAATAAATAAATTTAAATTATAAATTTGAGATAACAAGAGCAGATCTCATATTATTATTATTATATGAAAATGTCAAAAAAGCAGCCACTGAACACGAAGATCAATCAAATTTGAATTTCACCCAACTCAAAACATGAAAAACTAATAAGACCGTGAATCAGCTTACATATACTTATATGAATACACGACAAAAAGTGCCATCGACAGGTAGTACTTTATGTCGGGTCGGACAATATACGACCCGACAAAACCGTCCACAGTACCGACCAACTACCTGCAAAAGATCCACTAATTAGTTCAATATATTTTGGATGCGACAAAACGTACCACTTGTTATTGTGTAAAAGTTTTCTCGGTCCGCATTTTAACTACCACTGGATTATTTTATACAGGCTTTGTACTGGCAAGGTATAAAATTTTTGTATAATATTACAACTATAAAGTACCTATAATGTTACCACCACTAAAATATAATTTTCGTTATCGAAAATAATGATATTTTCGAAATGAACACAATAAGAATTGTAAGTACTCTATCCGATATTCCACATCTGCCAAATTATTCACTTTTAGTTATCAAAGCCTTTTGTTCAAAAATAGATTTTTAATAATTTTTAGGGATAAATTTAATTCCTTTAAACCGTTTAAGGACACAAATGAAATATGGCTAGTGGTTAGTTTTAATGAGATCTATAATCTAGCGAAGTTTCAAAATTTTTGAAAGATATATGTAGTTGGATAAGGTTTTTTGTAAGAATAGATTTATCATCTGAAAAGTAGACTGTTACTAAATATAAATATATTAAATTAAAAAATGCTTTTTAAGAAAAAGCTTTTATTTAAAAATTGGCTAAAAAAATAAAATAACTTTTGAGTGAAGTTTGAAGCAATATGCAACATAATTTATAAAAGCTTGAGGCATTATCATTAATTATTTCCGTTTTGGATGTTTTGGATATAAGTCTAGCTATTTTACTTTTCAGTAGTTACCAAACTTAATTAAACGCCTCAAGCTTTTATAAATTATGTTGCATATTGCTTCAAACTTCACTCAAAAGTTATTTTATTTTTTTAGCCCATTTTTAAATAAAAGCTTTTTCTTAAAAAATATTTTTTTTTAATTTAATTTATTTTGTACTCTTTAGTCTGATCACAATTAATTTAAAATAAAATTTTATCGAAGAAGTAATTTTTTTATCTATATTTTAATCGGTTAATTTACCCAAATCAAACACAACTATGGAAACAAAAAATTGCAATGTAAAATCAATAGACAATATTTGACAATTCGAAATGTCAAAAAGTTGACAGGACTAAAAATCAAAAATTTTAGTTTGGGGCGATTTAGGGTAAAGCTAATTATACAATATTGCATTGTCATCAAGGTTAGACACGTATGCAAAATTTAAAACCTCTAGCTCAATTAGAACCTGTCTAAATTTTGATTCCAAGAGTTGATCTAAACTAACATCCTAGCATAGCAAGTTAAATAAAAGCTTTTAAAAAGAAAGTTTTTCAAAGTAAAAGATTTTAGGATTTTTCAATTTACATTTTTCCTATTCTGAAATAAAATTTGCAAGTTTTACTGCTTCGATATATTTATGATTTGCTACACCTGAACTTATTTATTATTCATCATGCGTTCGTGCGAATTAAACTGAACGATAATGCTCTCTATCAGACAAAACCATTAGCATTCATATTTTATGTACTCATTTACAAAAAGTAATTAATAATTCAAAATTCCCAATAATTTATGGTATTGTAAAAAAAAAAGTTATAAGAATTTTTTTCATTGTTTTCTGTTTAAAAAAAAAAAAGAAAACTGAATTCTTTTTAGTTTTCCGCATCTAAGTGGTTAAAATGGAACCGCTACGGTACTTCGATGTGGTCCCTTCATTCGTATACCAGGATTATTATTTTCATAACGGAGATGGTGAAGTGTATAATGTCCATTTTGTCCATTCTTAGATTTGTAGTAAAGTATCAAAAAATAAAGGACAAGTAATTTTTACTAGGTGAAAATAACGCCATTTCAAGAGGTAAAACTCGCCTTCAAAAATTGGGGTAAATATTAATTGATTTCTTTAATTTTTTTTTTTTTAGAGAAATGTGTACAGATATAAATTGGATAAAATTTAGGGATTAATTTTATAAAAAGATGGTGGAAGAAAGTAGTCTAGTTGGACTGTTTCTGTTATGTTTCGAAATTGTAGGTTTTAGTGTGACTTCTCCCTTATTATATAGTCAGTCAAATAATAAATTTAATAAATGTACGTTTTTCTAGATTATAATTTTTAGATATGTTTTTTAAACATAGATTTTACGTTTCATATAAAGCTTGATGATTTTAACATTGCTTAACGTGGTAGAAACCTCTTCTAATCTTAAAACAACATCTTGTCATTAGAAAATCACAAGATATTCACAATTTTTTTTACAATTTATGCAAACAACCTTCTATTTAAATAATATTAACATCACATTACATCATACAGTTACACTTCGGTGATTCTAAGTAACGGTTATACAAGTTAGTTCCCTGCACATCTAATAATGTCAACTAATACATAATATTATGTATGTATAACCTACCTGTGTTATAATATATTCCACTAGTATTAATACCTGGTACTAGTTTCCGTAATACCTACATCTACATATATGTACACTGTAAGCTTTTTCAAATGGTTTTACAGCAAAGTTTATTCATATCTACGGATTACTTACGCTTTCAATGCGAAAGATATCACTTTTAAGACATGTACACATCTCCTTTATGTATATGAATGTGTATGCTGGTGGGTAGGTGTAGCAGCCAAGTTAGATAATATAGGGAACTGAATTTATAATATAAAATGTAATGAAATGTCAGACTCAATCATAACCTCACATAATGTGTCTTCGTTCATATTAGAGATACAGTAATGATGAGAGTAGTGTGCAAATAGCAAATAGTTCAGTTATATATATATAGATTTGAACAGTGGCGACTGTGTTTTATGAATACGCAGGATATAGGGGAAAAATGTAATTGACTTTTAGTCACATTAGTCAGTTGATGAGCAGTTCTGTATTAAAGGCTTCACATTCACATAGTCGAAGTCCTTACTTTACCATAACAGAATCGTTGTCTATCGTCTTTTCGAATCCGATAGTATAGGCCCACATACTTATAGTATTCTGTTAGAACCCACACAAGAATCTTTAATTTCGTTTCAGAATCAACCTTCTGTGTGATTTCTTGGAGGTGAAATTTAGATCAGCTTATTCGTCTGTTCTTATTTTAGGAGGTTAATCCACTACTATACCTCTTTTCAGATACAATTGATTATGAGTTTTCCTTAAAAAAATTAAATAATTCTTATATTCGAAACAAATCAATCTTCTATTCTTTTCTAAAAATAAACTGCAAATTTAAAATTTACATAAATGCGATAAAATAAATAAATAGGGTAAGTACGGGAGAGATGCCGCGTCGGGAGTGATGTCGCAGTAGCCATAGTTACTTATTTAGGCTGTATATGGTAATATTTATGATTAGTCCATCAGTTTAGTAATTATCCAACTTTTTATTATTGAAAAGTACGTTTTTTAACATAATATTTTATCAGCCATTTAATTCATTAGAATTTAAGAACGTATACTTCATTGTTTTAATGAAAATGAGTTTTGTTATTAATTTAGGTATATTTTAAAAGTACTGTATAAAATTTTAGGTTGAAATTCCGTACTATGCTTGCTATAGCAACATGCGGCATCTATCCCAACAAAAAGGAGAGACGCCGCATTTAAAGTTGGTATAGATACCGCATCATATTACATGTTAAAAACATAGACCTATATACCTTAATTATGCAATTTTTTTTTGGACTGTAAATTATGCCACGTAAATATAAAAGATCCATTAATGGATCAGGAAGAGCCCTCATATTAGTAAAGATAACGAAAATAATGATGACTGTCTGTGTATTGAATGTTTTGAAAGGTACTCAGAAACAAATAAAAATTTGACTGGTTAAGATGCATTAAGTGCCAAAAATGGTTACATATGGCATGCATCATGTATGGAGATGTGTGTAAAATGCAAAATTTTTAATATGAACTATGCCGCGTCTCACTTTCTTTGATGCGGCATCTCTCCCATAGGTGTGGGAGAGACGCCGCTTTGCAGGCTCTACAAAAATGTTAATTATGAATCCTTTATGACTCAAAATTTACAATTATTTATAAATAATTGTAAAGAACAATGTTTAGTATTATTGTGTACCAAATTTCAAATCAATTAAATGCTTACTTTAAGAATTATCAAGTGTTTTCAAAATGTGCGGCATCTCTCCCGCATTCACCCTAATAAATTTACATAAAAGAGATAAAGCCAAGAAAACGGAAATTATTTAAATTCAAAGTGACGAAGCATGGTTAAATTTAACTGAAATGAACCATACTGATGCTTATTTTGCCCCATATATAATAAATAAGCAAATGTGAATTTTAGCAAATTAAATTTTTTACTAGCTAATGCCCAGTTCATCGTGAAATTTCAGGGAAAGAGATAACGAGAGGAGAGGTTATCGGGAGTGTAACCCCGTCACCCAAGTATGGAAAGAGGGCCGCAACTATTTGTCAAGAACCCGGCTGCTATTTTGCTCGTCACTTTTATTTTTTGTGGCCCATCATTTTTCTCAATGGCCCTGTTCTGGGGTGCCTTAGATCTGTTCTCCTAATGTCCTCGCATCTCAGTATTGGAGACCCTAGACACTAGATCTGAAAGAGACAGTACCTCGCAAGAATATGGAACGAGGAATGAGGGTTTATCGTGAAAGTCCTAGCTGCGGTAGAGACAACTATTTCCGAGTTCCATAATAAAAAGTTGCTTCCTATGAACAATTTATTCGATGGTCGATTGTAACACGGTTCAATTACACCTTGTGGAATAATAATTATTTAAGTGTCTATCTTTAATACATATTGTAACTGATTAATAGGTGGACTAGTGTTTCACAAACTATTTTCATCGAGTTCAACATTTGTATGAAACATTAGTTCAAATAAAACTGAGGACAAAAATGCTGTTAAAGTATCTTAAACTTTACTTAGTATAACTTTCCAAATATATCCTTGACGAGTAAAATTAAGAACTTAAAGATTAAAGACATGCTTAAGTTATATTAAAATATTTATAGCTAACGTATACCTAATAAACCTGTTAATAATTCCGGATGACTAAACAGGTAATTCAGCTAACTCGATACTGATTCGATATCAAAGTGTTCATAAAACATTGCCTCCCCTGCCAGTGGGGATTATATTAGCTCGACGACCAGCTTAGGTATGAGAAATAAGAAAGATCTCTGAGTGTAACTGCGAGATGTGTGTGTGTACGTACACAAAGATACATACATTTCATTAGATGGAACAGCATCAAAAATGACTATATCATCGTCACTGTCTCGTCTATAAGTAGTTACAGAGCAATGTTTCCACTATTCCACCCATTTATCAGCCACTCATTCAGCTACCTTTCCACCCATTCGGTTACCAATAAGCAACACGAGAGAAGCGAAGCGCGTCTCTTGGTACAACACGGTTAAAGCATTAAATTTATTATTATTATTTATTAGTTTTGAGTTGTTCAAATATCAACGTTTCACAATTAATCATTTATGACAATAGTAAAATATGAAATTCAACTGACATGTGCACATATATATGTATGTATATGAACTTTTGTTTACTGACAACTACGGATTGTAAATTTACGGATTTTTCATATAAAGGTAATTCGATAAACTTTTAACAAAGCCGATTTACCACTAATTTACCAGTATTTTTTTAAAGTACTGAAAATATAAGAGTAAATATTCCAAATATTATAAAGCATCCATACCTGACGGATGCATTTCCGAATAGGGTGAATGCGGGAGAGATGCTGCACATTTTGAAAACACTTGATAATTCTTAAAGTATGCATTTAGTTGATATGAAATTTGGTACACAATAAATGTAAACATTGTTCTTTAAAATTATTTATAAATAATTTTAAATTTTCAGTCATAAAGAATTCATAATTACCATTTTTGTAGAGCCTGCAAACCGGCGTCTCTCCCACACCTATGGGAGAGATGCCACATCAAAGAAAGTGAGACGCTGCATAGTTCATATTAAAAATTTTGCATTGTACACACATCTCCATACATGATGCATGCCATATGTAACCATTTTTGGCACTTTATACATCTTAACCAGTCAACTTTCTTTTTGTTTCTGAGTACCTTCCAAAACATTCAATACACAGGCAATCATCATTATTTTCGTTATCTTCACTAATATGATGGCTCTTAATCCATTAATAGATATTTTATATTTACGTGGCATAATTTACAGCCCAAAAAAAACTGCATAATTAAGGTATATAAGTCTATGTTTTTAACATGTAATATGATGCGGCATCTATGCCAACTTTAAATGTAGTATCTCTCCTTTTTGTTGGGATAGATACCGCATATTGCTATAGCAAGCATAGTGGGGAATTCCAACCTAAAATTTTATACAGTACTTTTAAAATATACCTAAATTAATAACAAAACTCATTTTTATTAAAACAATGAAATATACATTCTTAAATTCTAATGAATTAACTGCTTGATAAAATATTATGTTAAAAAACTTAATTTTCAATAATTAAAAGTTGGATAATTACTAAACTGATGGACTAATCATAAATATTGCCATATACAGCTTAAATAAGTAACTTGTTTTAAACATATAATCCATTAATAGCGCTATCTATCAATCAACGGAGGAACTATGGCTACTGCGACATCTCTCCCGCACTTACCCTATATACTGCCTTGTGGTTATAAGATATTTTAATAATCAAACAATTATTTTCGGTTATTTTATCTGTTTGATTTCCTTATTTCCAGCAGCTTTGTAGTATCTATATATTATATTATATACAGATATTTATGTTTTGTTTAATGTAGTACTCACATAACTATACCATTTGGTTTTGCTGTCGTATGAAAGTTATATTTCTAAAAATATTACTACTAGTTTATTAATGAGACTGTTAACACTTTGACGGTCTTTAATATCATGTAAAATGAAACCTTATTAACTCACACACTACGTCGTCGAACGTCATCAATTCCATATAAAGTGTATTAGCTGTCAAAGTAGTGTACCAGTTGGGCGTTTTGTCATTATAGGTTACGATCATCAAGGTTTTAATTAATAAACTCGATCTTATGTACGCATGTTTCAGTGCAAACAAAAGATTTTTAATAAACATTTCGGATTCGATGGCTTTTGAATTTGAGTTCCATGAATTTTGAACATTTATATTATGAGACTTTGTATTTCAATCCTGTTCAGTTTTGTAACTTTCCGTTTATCTATTTTTGTTTAGAATAATACCTACACATTGGAAATATTTCTGTTTGAAAATAAAACGAACAATTTCTCGCTTTCTGTCGTTTCAGCAAATAAATTCAATCTATGTGTTAGACAGACAGCAACTAAATATCATTCGTTTACCTACATATTACGCTCGTTTACCCTTTGAATATCACTAACTTTACAACCTTACAAAACATTCCTGCAGCGCCAACGTAAATTCTACATACCAAAGTACAAATTATATTACTTAAATATAATTCCCTGTTTATGAAGTGAGTCACGCATAAGTAATTTTAGTGGAAACCACAGCTTTTACAAATCGTCATAAGAAAAAACTTTTTGTTCGGGTTTCAAGAGAAATCCGTCTTAAGTTATATAATTAGGTTTTACTTTTAACACTACCGAGGTTTTTAACAAACAAACTTAGTGCTGGTCAGTCGTGAATCTCACGGCAACCAAAGGGTTAAAATATCAGATACGTTCAACAAAACTGAACACTAGAAATGCATTAACGGTGAGAAATGCAATCATAGTATAATGCAATAACTAAATTTATATCTAATATTTTGATGTTTTCCGATAACAATAACGTCAATAACCATATAGAAAGCTTTATTTTGTCAATCCCAAATATTGATCTCTGTATTCGAATTAAATTACACACTGTATAGATTAAATTAGAAAATGTTATACAATTTGTTAAAATTACATAAATCTTTGTGAGTTGGGTAAAAATATAAATTAGCCGGAACATATGATTAAAAGTTTATACTGTTACTGACTGAACCGAAAGTTTTTCGTTGTAAAATTATTTAATAAAATAAGATTACAGTGTCTCAACTTTGTACAATGGCGTCTTTTAATTGCATTTGTTTCGTCACTGGCACATTTCCAAAATATATATATATGTGTATATGTATATGAAATTATGCACCAGAAATAATATGAAACAATTAGATTTTTTTAAATTACTCTTGCAAATTCATTATACTTACAATTAGTAATTTTTCCTTCTATTTTTGTTCTTGAACCCTCTTATTGGTTAAATTATGAATGCGGATAATATTTTACAGTGGTTAATTTCACGGGCTAGAAAACTATTGTGCTCATTAAGCTCATTTTATGAGCTTTACAACTATCCTCAGATTTTTCAAGTTCAGGCCAAAATTCAATTAAAAGAAAAATTATTCTATTTTGAAATCAAATATGTAGTTCAGGCGAAAATTCAATTAAAAGAAAAATTATTCTATTTTGAAATCAAATATGTATACTTATATGAAGTTATCTATATATACTACATACTATTACTTACTTATATACTATATAGTATATAATACTCATAATTAAAAGTACCCCTGTTATCTGCATATTGCATAACATAGCGAATTTTCAAAGACAGGACACTGGTCGACCTCACATAACAACTAGTAGCAATCCAAAATAGTTTAGCTTTTAAACAGTGAAAAAATTTTTAAAATCAGTTGAGAAGTTAATTTTTAGCTTACCTAGGATACTATTTTGTACAATAAATCGTTGTGAATTTAAATTTTTAATAGTTAATGGAAGTTGAAAAAATGTAACAAGAAACAATCATGAATTCTGTGGAAGCCCAATCCAAACATAAATTTGACTCTACAAGACTTACACTAATGCGTGATTTTAATTGTGTGAGTAATTAGTAACATATAGCAATAAATTTGTAAAAAATTTACTTTCGGGGCAAGTATTAACAAAATGCATGGGGTAAGTATTAACATGTTAACATTTACCTCTTTTAAATTATATGCAACAAAGACTGTGCTTTTAACTTCCCTATAAGGAGGTTATTGTATTCATCCCGATTTCAAAATCCAAATATCGTCATTTTCATGCTTCGAGGTTACCAAAATTTTTTTCGTGACATTGCCAAATATTTTTGCATGTATGTGTGTGTACATATGTGAGTGTTAAATTTAAATGGTTTTAATTTGTATATCTTTTCTGCAGTGAAGCAGGGGAAGAGTTTTGCTTGATCTGAGTTATCATATATTTCAAGAATTATAATAATGTTAAATAAGACGAAGACTAATTTTTTAATAAGTAAATATTTTTTAATATAGAAGATATTAAACGATTGTTGTTGTCTATCGAAGACTGAAAATTTACCAATTTTTGTTTCGTTATCAAGATCAAAGTGACATAATTTGCTACTTAATAAGGACTGACTAACTATTGCCTCAAAAAAAAATTAAAATAATGATTAACTTTAACTAATTAAGTAAAGATAAATCTAAAATAAGAATTTTCCATGTCAAATTAATTCCTTTCTAATGATAAACACGTTAAATAATATGATACTTTGTTTTATTTCCTATAAGTACTTATCTACAAAATACCATAATCATATTAAAACTCTAATATTAATACTTACCCCAACGTTGTTAAAACTTGCCCCAAAAGTGGGGTAAGTATTAACAAACACATTTTTTTAAGAAAATGGATTTTTCCATAGAAAGTACAAGGGATATGTAAGTTTTTTTTATCAAAAATTATAGACAGATAGTTGATGCTTCATAACGTTTACAAAAAAAAATCGCTAACTAGTTCCATTTCCGTTTAATATGTAAAAAAGTAAAATCTGTTAGTACATGCCCCTGTCTCCCCTACATTGTATATTATATAAAATTTAATTTTTTGTACAGAAAATTGTACATTATATAAATGTACAGAAAATTGTACATTATATAAATGGAACTAATCTAACACTACTTTCTTATATTGGAATTGAATAAACCTAGTGCTACTACTCTTCTGCCCCCATCGACTTTAACAGGCGCCCAACTCCTTCCGATGTCCTTCGCCTTTTTACTATTAAAACCTTAACCGATAGTTAGAATCAATAATTTTCGATAATTTTTAGTTCTTAAATATTATTAACAGAAACTATTTAAAATAATGAGTTTTAATAATACAGCATATCGAATATAAATTTAATTATACAGCTATATCACTACCATAAAAAATACAGGATCGGCTTGAAAACACTAAGAAATAATATTAATAATAGATAATATATTCTGTTAAAATAAAATTACAAACTAGAAATCTATAGTTCATATTTCAAACTACAATTTGCTTTAAAATTCATCTTAAGGGAGGTGGGGAGAGAATTTCTGAATGGAGAAAATTTTAAATGCTTGTGACTATGATATAAGTTGTTAATAAGTAGGTATATTTTGTTTATTGTGTTTAGCATATGAATCTGTTCTGCAAAACAGAAGGAAATATGGTGTTCATAGGTATATATATATATATATATATATATATATATATATATATATATATATATATATATATATATATATATACCTATATATAGCTTTTTATTTTGTTTGGAATATGAACACCTGGAAGGGACACTATATTTCCTTCTCTATTTTGCTCTGCTTTGTTTCTCCCCTATTCATATGCTAAACACGATAAACAAAATATAAATATTAATTAAGTGACTGTGTAATTTTAGTACAAAATATTATTTTTTTGGGACAACACAGACACACTGCAGTCACATGACCGATTTTTATTCAACCTTTGCTTTTTTAAAGGATAATGATAATACTTTGTTTCTAATTTTTAAGGATTTACTCATTTACAAGACACATTTCGAGGTAGCGATGAATTTTATTTTGATTATTAGATGAAATAATTTAAAGTTTTTATTATAAGGTGAAAATTACTAATAAATTGAAAATATTTTGGTGGAGGAAAAGCACTGTTATTTTTTAAATATTAGTCTTGTTTATTAAATACCGCCCCTGCTGTTTGTTTAACAACGTTTTTGAAACACAAAATTAAAACTAAAATTTCATTTAAGTCAGTCTCCGATTCAAAACTAACTATGCTTTCTAAATCAAATCGAGTTATAAATTAGAGAGCTTTTGCTCTTCAAAATTCAAGACTATCTTCATAAAGAAAGTGAAACTTACGAACAAAAATGCTTTCCTTTCTTTTACAATGTTTAATATTTTCAACTGGTTGCTTTTCTTTCGGGTCATCGTTAAAATTGGAAGAGCTCAAAATAACTTTTATTAATGATTTAGTAAAATTTGAAAATCGACCAGTATCGATTATTGCTCACTTATGTTGGAATCGTCGTAAGTAAATACCAAACAACGCAATAATTTCTCTTAGTTATTATTTTAGTAATTAATTTTAGAGTATTTGAGACAACTTCTAAAGAATCTCTCCAGAAATAACTTTGTCACTGGAATTGCCATTTTGGACTTGAATAAGCACAAATTGGACCATCATATTCCCCCGCATCAAATTCTGTACGTAGTCGACCTTTACTGTAACAAAAGTAATGAAATTTTATCAAAGGTACGTACACAAAAAATATAAATTAAATTTTCTGTAATTTTAATCCATCTTAAAATCTTTCAGGCAAATAAATCTCCATCATTATTTGTAGCACCATATCGTTGGTTAATATTTCATAGCAACCATTCTGACCTAAGTATATTGAATGTATTAAACATATTTCCCTCAAGTGAATTACTTTTGGCCACGCAAATGAATGACACAAGTTTTAAACTGTTTCAACCGTACAAAATATCACCAAACAAGCCTACCGTCATTATGGAAAAATATGGCGTCTGGACTCCAGAAAATAAAATAACTGATTATCGCAATACAAGCATCATATCCAGACGCCGTTCAAATTTGCAAAAATCCATATTTCGCGCAACATACGTCTATTTAGAAAATGATACATTAAAACATTTAGATGATTACAAGTAAGCCAAACAAATATTTTCCAAAATTAAATAATAAAGATAAAAATTCTTTTAGGGAACTTAGTACCGACCCAGGTCCGAAAGTTAGCTATATTTTAACTAATTACGCCTTAAAATCACTAAACGTAACGACACAAACACGATTTACTCGCGCTTGGGGATATCCCGAGAAAAATGGTGTCGGTTATAGCGGAACGATCGGTGAACTGTTGGATAATGAGACGGATGTGAGTGGCACATATTTTGATACAAATCGCATCAAAGTTGTAAAATTCATTTCACCGTTATTATACACGTCAGTGGCAGTAATATTTCGACAGCCGCCACTATCCTACGTCAATAATTTATTTGCCCTTCCGTTCAATATCAAAATTTGGATTTGCACCATTTTAGTGATAGCTTTCATCGATATATTCCTGTATATTGCTATTACTTGGGAATGGCTAAATGAAAAATTACCTAAGGTTAATGTTTTTTATAAAAAAAAATAATTAAACCATTTTTGTACGTCATTTATGAAAATGTTTTAGGAAAATGGTGGTGAAGGACGACTAAAAGCCAGTGTTAGTGACTTGATTTTACTCAGTGTCGGTGCATTGTGTCAACAGGGAGCTCCAGGAGAACCTAAAATTGCATCAGGTCGAACGGCTTTTATATTCTTTTTCATTTTCTTAATGTTCATTTACACTGCATACACAGCAAACATTGTAGTGTTACTGCAATCATCTAGTAACATGATCAAAACAGTACAAGATCTTGTGGATTCCCCATTGAAAGTTGGATCCGTTGATACCGTATATTTTCGATACGCAACTGAGGTAAATAAAATCTAATTGAAGAAATATTTGAGAGAAACAATTTAACCATTTTTGTTTTAATTTTACAGAATAGTACCGATCCGATTAAAATCGCATTAAGAAAGAAAAAGAAACCAGAATACATACCCATGCACGAAGGCATCGCAAAAGTTCGCCAAGGACAATATGCTTTGATAACCGAGCCTAGTAGCTCATATCGAATTGTTCAACAAACATTTCTAGAACATGAGAAATGTAGTCTGTATCAAGTTAGATATTCCGATCACCCAGCATTCTGGGCGATCACACAGCTAAATTCGTCCTATTCCGAAATGTTAAAAATTGCGTAAGTATCAATTACTAGGTACCTATAAAAACAAAAACAAAATGTTTTTTGCTTTTAGGTATCAAAAAATTATTGAACGAGGCATTCATCTACGAGAAAATCTCATTTTCTTTGAACGTAAGCCAAAATGTGACGGAAGTACCAGCTTTTTTACAAGCGTGGGGCTAATTGACATCTATTTTACATTTTATATTTTACTAATAGGTCTTGTAATGTCTTTGCTGATATTCGTAGTGGAAATTATTTTAAAATGTCAATTGTGTCAAAACCGGAAATCAGATTAACGGGAAACCTTTGCTTCATTGAACACTTTTCTAAATACTTAATTAAGACATACCACAAAGTGTGTGATGCTACCGCGGATAGGCAACATAAGTAATACACTCTCGGTATAGTGAGCACCGTTCTCAGTATCACATCGCACTGTTCGCTTTATAGGAAATTGTTGACGTGGTACAGCGTTGCGTCAATATGTTAGTATTGTTAGTCCCTTGAAAACTACGTAAACACGCAGACTGTTTAATGGAAAAAAATTTCTTTATAGCATGCACTAAAATATTTTAATTCTCATCAGTATTTAAAATTTATACCTTAAGGGGGGAGTTCAAATAAAAAAGCAATTTTTTATTTATGATTATTTTGCTTGTTGAAATTTTTTTTCAAATTATGGAGGGTTTCAAATAGAAAATTTTCATTTCTCAGTTTTTGAAACATCCATTACTCTTCCCTGTGGGAGGAGGGGGCCCTTTTTCATAAGTTTTTAAGCGTTTGCAAGGAACGCCATATCTCAAAAGGTAATGAATGTTTTTTAAATATTTTTTCATTATTTTATTCCTAAAGGTCCTGTCCATAAAGCTGAGTATGGGTTTCAGGTAATTTCAAAAATTAACTATAAAATTGTACCTGTATATTTTTTCTTTATTTCTGGTAATTATCATTCACCGCCGTTTCACGTGTCTGGTTTTCCCCAACGTTCTCTAGTTATTTAATAATATTACATCTAACTGTTTTTAAAATAAATTTTGCTGTAAGTACCTTTGCAAATAATACAAAAAATTTTAGTTTTATCAAAAATTGGTCAACTTGGGTGTTCCCTTACATTTGTTTACTGTGATTATATCTACCTCTATCTCTAACATCCCCCACCAATACATTATTTACTCCAATTTATATTATAAATAGTTTTCGCCTAAAAGAACAATTTTAGTTATGTTTTTCACCTGACGATGGTGTAAAAGCCGAAAGTCGACTCGTGTTTTTCTATGATTTTGCTGTGAAAAGTGACAAAGCAACGATCCCATGTTTTAATATGGATTTTCACAAAGTAAACCTGTCTAGTATTAATTATATAAAATTGTAATCCCAAACTTCTAAAAATTATAAAACCCAATTTTTTATTAAAAAAAATGTTTAAAAATAGTTACAATTGTTCATATGGAAAAAGCGTACTCTACTTTATTACTTATGAAATTTGGAATTTAATAAAAAAAAATTTTAAAACCATGCAAATAAAAAATTGTAATGGGGTGAACTCATATGTATTGTCACTAAAAGGTATGAAATAAAAGATCTTTTAAAAGACCGACTTCAAAAAGTAAGAAATAATTAATATCACAAATTTTGAAATCAGGCGGGGAAGAGTATAAAAAAAATCTTGAAGATTTCATGAATTTTTGAAGCACATCTAATCGCAATTTTACATACGACGCCCCGCCTGACTTCAAAATTCGTGATGTTAATTATATGATGATATTATTTTTTGAAGTTGGTTTTTTAAAAGATCCATTATTCCGGTATCTCTACAACAACTCGCTTTTGGCGGAGAAGGTTGTAGATATCAATTACTTATAGCCTCAGTATACTATCGGGCACCGATTGCTTATAGTTAACTGATTACACCCTTTTGAAAGATAGTTTCACTCCTTAAAATAGTGTTACTGCACATAATAGAAAATAAGTGCCCCTTATTTTTGATGTTCTGCAACACATCGAATAATATACAAGATCCACTGGGTACGTCTTTGTGGCACTTTCTATCAGTAAGCACCATTCTTTTATTCTGATTACGTCAGACGAGTATAAGGTGTTATTTATAACACCCTTTCCAATATTTATCTGTTAAAAACAAATCTACCGCACTTTGTCCTCACACTTATTTATCATAAAAATATATACAAATCTTATTGAAGGGGAAAAAAGATTACAAAATTTAAATCATATTTTGTACATAGATTTACATACATATTTATACATTTGTAATTCTTCGACAACAAAAATAAAATAAAATAAATTTATAATTCACACGATGATACAATACATTCAACCGCAAAATGAAACGTGTTTACAATTTTTACGAAAAATTTCCACCAACAAAAACGGAAATATGCAAATTAATTCAGGAAAATAAAAAAAAAGTTATATTAAAAAAAAGTCGAGAAAGCAAAGGAGTAAAAAAAAATACATTTTTTAATATCCTCGTGCAATATAAATATTTACACAGAAATACTTCTTCTCTGTGCTCAGTTCTGCTACGCTGTGTGTGCTGACATGAGTTATTCAAGTCTATTACCATTTTGTTGTAGCTATGACTAAATAAATACTAATGGATGGAGTTAAGCCAGTCATCACCAGTCAGTTGTGGCTGACTGGAAACACTTTTTAGCGAATTTCCAGAATGGAATTCAGCTATTACAGCCACTGTCATAACGCGACTTGAGTGCGGGACTATGGCAGAAATTTGTTTTACGGTCCCTAGAAACCGAAAATAATATTCACTAAAATTTATATATACAGGGTGTAAAACAAATAGCTCTCGTCCTTTTGTGGGGTGACTCATGGCATCCTGTAGACACTAAAATCTCAGGAATTTTTTCGGAATTAACAGTCGCGTTACCCTCAAAAGAATAAGAGTTATTTCCTTTACATCCTGTATATAATATATATAAACACAAAGGTGTAAAGGAAATAGCTCTTACCATTTTGAGGGGTGGCGCGACTGTTAATTCCGAAAAAATTCCTGCGGTTTTAGTGTCTGCAGGGTGCTATGAGTCATCCCACAAAAGGACGAGAGTTATTTGTTTTACACTCTGTATATATGTATATATGTATATATATGTATATATTCTCGAACGAAATGTCTTACGTTTATGAAATTTGGTGAAAATACTGGAAGTGCCAAACCGTTGGACGAGTTCGTTAACCAGACACGCCCGATGCCCGGAACATGGATTTTTTGGCAATTTTCGTGAAACAAATTAGTTTTTTGCCAAAATATCCCCGTATTCCAAAATTTTTGTGAGTATACCATTGGAAAGAGAAGAAAAAATCACATAAAAAGGTTTTTAAACTATTATTCTTTGTCAACTAATTTCCAAGAAAAACTAACTTTTATAAACGGAAATTCGCTATGTAATGCAGGATACTGCAACAGGGTTATTTTTATTTACATCGATCCTTATTCACTCATTCAGTGCCATTGCTCGCCGCTTGACGAACGAGTATCCCTCTAGTCAGGCCAAACAGGCAGGCAATCTCTCTGCCGCGCGATTTATAATGTACCTACGTGTATGTTTCCCGCATGTATATATATATATATATATATATATATATATATATATATATATATATATATATATATATATATATAGATGTGCATTAGTGCTTGGTATGACATTTTTAAAAGTTCTTTTTATATCTTTTCTTAATAAAATAGATGTATCTAACGAGGCGAGGATGTGGTGTACCAGGTGTACAACAAATCGAAAAATATTGAGTATGGCAAAATAATAACGTTGAGAGAAGTCAAGATCGGTTTTATATACACTGTTAAAAAAATTTGTAAAATTACAATTGCTTTACAAAACAAAAGTTGAGTAAAATTACAAATTATTGTTTACCAATTTAAAATCATTACATAAATCTAGTAATTTTCTGAGACATGTCAGAGACTTTCCTAAAACGTATTGTAATTTTACTATCTATATGTACAAATCCTATATGCATCGTAATTGTACGGAACTGTTCATCGAATTTACATAAGAAACTTCTCAATTTTACAAATATTGCCTGTAATTTGGTTTTTTGGAACTTTTTGTAAAATAACAAAACAAACTTGCAGTGGAAAATACAACAAAAATATAGAAAATTTAGTAACTTTTTTTGCATTTTCAAAATGTTGATTGTAAAAGTACACATTGTGTATTATAATTTCATCGAGAATTTCCATTGATCCAATGCGCGTTTTAATTTTACGCAATTGTATATTAAATTCAAATGACAATGTTTTCAAATTTACAAATATTGTCTTTAATTTGGTTTGCTAGAAACTTTTTTAATATTTTAAATTGCCAATTTTTGAAGTGTCAACCACATAAAACTGGCTGCCAGATCATTTCGAATTAAATTTTCTACTGGAAATAAATTAAAATTATTAAATCTTAATTAATTTTGGATTTAAAAAGAAAAAAGTCGTTAAAATGAAGTAATAAAGATTATTGCCCTATACCAGTTCCCAGTTAATACACAATTTGTTATCAATTTTAAATTTTGTAAAAGTATTTATTATGAATTAAGAACGTTACATTGTATAATTTAATAGCCCAGTCGGTAAGTGTGTCTAAATAATAAAGTGATAAAAGCTGCATACAAAAGGTTGCGTGTTCAAATCCTACACGTTCCAATCTTTCTCCACTGCGTTTTTAATTTAATATGAATTAATTTCCTGTAAGCTGACAACATAAAGAGTAAGTATTACGTATTATAAAGTTAAGTAAATACATGCTTCTACATAAAAAGTTAACACTTTGATTTTACAAATAATTTTCAATAGCATTGTTGGTAAAATTACAACATTTGTCATGTGAAATTGACAAACAAAATTTTATTGTCTGTTTAGTAAGATTAGTACTTTTGTTTTGTAATTTTCCAAAACAAAATTAGCAAAAATTATTTTGTAAAATTAGAACACCTGGTTTACTAAATTACAAAACTGCATTGGCAATTTACTTCCAACGCATTTTTTGTAAAATTACTATAGAATTTTTTAACAGTGTAGTATTCCTTTGGCCAGTGACGTATTTACCCCAAGAGTCATTCGGGTAGTCAATCTTAAAAAATTTAAATAAGATAGAAGCTTAAGGAGGGAGGGTCCTCCAGAACTTTCAAATTTTTCATTTTTTGTTTTGCTTTAAAAGTTCATTTGAACCTTAAGGAATATATTTTTGATGTTTTAATTCCAACAAAAAGATTATCTTATATAACGATAAATTGCTTTTAACTCTATTTTTCAAGGACGAAAACTTTTTAATAGCGTTTTTCTCAAAACAGGTTTTTTTCCGCGCCGTGAAGCATAACTTACGAAGTCATTAAGGTATTAACTTGAAATTTTGTACAGATATTCTCTAAGATATTGGCCTTTGCATATACCTAAAATTTTGCATAAATTATTACTATAAATATTGTTTATAACAATTTGTTTATAAAAGAAAAGTGAAATTTTTTTCGTTTTGATTTTAAATTGTGAAAAAAAAAAATTTATCATCAGAAATAGGTATACGGAAAGCGTAATGACTTATTTTAATAAAATTTTTTTGTCCGATTGAATTCAGTTGATTACAAGAGGTTGGGCATTCCACGGCGCAAATTAAAAGAGTCAACTTGGAACAGCTGTAGCGCCGCTATTTTTTCTTTTTTTTGCATAAAAATTTATGAGTGAATACACCATAACATGTACTATACTATGTAACTTTATTTGATACAATAAATGTATCCAGTTCCTTCAAAAAGATTGTTAAAAAACCTGTTGTCTGGAGGACCCTCCCCCTCGAGTGGTTATAAGAAAAAATGGGAACATTTTTGCGAAATGTTAAAAAATAATGATAATATATTATCGCTTCTAAAACATAAAACTGTTAGAAACAGTATATTACACAATATGAGCAGTAATTACTTTTATGATTGTGATGTTTGAGCTTAAAATTCCTTTGCGTTTCTGTTTACGTAAACCGAAGTCTTCTACGTTTCTGAGAGATGAATATAAAATCAAAACCTACCTACATATTTAGTTCTAGCTTTTTTCTTTTTTTTTTGGCAATGATGACATCCAAGTTACTGGGTATTTTCCCAGTTATCTTAAATGCAATCTGATGCTTTTTATGGTAAATAAGTATCGTTTAGAAGAAATTGTACTTACATTATCATCCAAATTTAAAGTTAGATGGCTCCAGAATTCAGAAAATGTTTGACTTAAGATAATATTTAAACCTATTATTATCATTCTTTTTACTAGGCCCTTGCTTGCCTGACTTACCTGCTAAAACCGGCACTAACACAATGTTAAAGATTTAGAGCTATCTAACATTACTTTAGTTGATAAGCAGCTACTTGATTATTATATTAATTTATTACTCATCGACTGTTTTGGCTAATCGAAATCCATTTTAAAAGATCAACCAACTGAAAATCGACCATGTGGCCACTATTTAAGTTTCAATAATGGTAATAATATAGTCAATTGCGCCTTTCTCCAGTTTGGCTTTTATACTTTTTTCCGTCACATAATTTTAATAGTCTCTGAAATTTCGGGTAATATATGTGATAAGTTTTGTTTTTTGTTTATAAATCGTTCATTTCAAAACATTACGAAAACTTCTAAATGGTTTTAACATTGAAAATTTTAAGAATTTTCTAAAAATCCTTTGTATGATTAACTAAATTTAACACTTATCTGAATTTTTGGAATTTTTCATTGAAACAACCGATATATCAAGTATTACATATACTACACGTCAAACTTATTCTCTAGTTCTGCTATTCTATTTCGAATAAAGAAAGAATTTTGGTGTTTGCTTTGCTCTATCTTCCGTTTTCTTTTAAAAAACTTAGCTAAAGTATTCCAAGATAAAAAGGAAAATTGTACATACCTCTCTATCGCTTCGTCGTCGTTATATTGCTCGACAAAACGTTTTTCTATATATTTAACAATCTATATTTACTTAACTTTTTCAAAAGGAGAAAGTCGGAAATAAATTACATGGATATATTCGTGATTTAATAAAAATTATTTGAGATTAATTATATTTTTTAAAAATGTCGTTCATAGGTGACAAATCAAATTTTTAAAATTTTAGTTAACTGTTTCACCTACAACTTTCTAACTCTTATTTTTCTAGTCTAAAATGTTTGTTAAACAGTAAAGATCAACTTAACAGTTTTACCCATAATCCTCCAACTTTCAACTTCGTAGCTAAATATGTTTGGTTAACACTAAAAGTAAACTTAATTAACTGAAGGTTACTTAGATTCTTAGTTAAAGTCAATATCCAACCAATTTCAATACAAAACGGAAGTACAATTTTCTTAAAAAATATGTTGGATCTTCTCAGCGAACTTTCAGTAGGAAAATTCATTTAGCTATTACAACCACTGACATGGTAAAACATGAGCCCGGGACTATGAGAAAAACTAATTTTGTCTGGTCCTTTGATAAATGGAAAAACCATAACTCAGTTATCCCGGACTTGTTCGTTTTGCTTATTTTCAAAAGTTGCTATCGATTACCTAATGTTAAGTTCGGTGAATTTGTACTAAATGTGTATATATACACGTTTATAAATGTAACTAGACACATTACAAACCCCGAAAAGCTGCGCTATTTTGAATTTATTTTTACATACTTGTATACAATATTCCATATTGTACATAGTCCGATACGAAAGCCCCAGAGAAATTTATTATATTTTTCACAGCAAACTATCAAACTTCGATTCGGTAAACTTTTCTTTCTCTTGTGGATGAATAATTTCTTGCAAAATACATGAGTATAGTGTGTTCCAAAATATTTCGTTGCATCTTGGTTAGTTAGTTTCGTTAGCTAATTTCAGTTTTTATAAGTTCATAAGTGTTTTATTTTTATCACTTTTAAAATTATTACAAAACTAGCCGTATGCCCGATGGGATTTCCCATCGACAACATCTTTTTATTACATACTCAGTTTCTGCTCACTTTTAATGTTTTTCAAAAGCCTAAATCAATATCCACGTTTATAACTCCAAAAATGATGAACTTCTCATATAAACTTTCATTTTCTATTTTAACGCCTTAGGAAATAAATTTTCAGAAACAGCTGATTTTTATTTATAAATAGAAGCCTAAACGCCAATTTTCATAACTTCTGTGCTTAATTTCATCCTTCTAAACTCAACAGTTGAGGTTGTGCGTTGTCTGTCAGTCAGAGATTTATTTAAATAAGATATTATTTATTTTAATAGCCACAGTAACATTTTTTATGTATCTCTGACTTCAAAAATGACGCATTTCCATACTAATTTTCATCCCCTATTTAACCCACTTAGGGTCCGAATTTTTAAAAATCCTTTCTTAGTGCTCATCTACGTTATATAGGGAACTCTTGTGCAAAATTTCATTCTTCTAAACCCAACGGTTTAGGCTGTGCGTTGTCTGTCAGTCAGTCAGTCAGTCAGTATTAGAAATTAATTAAGTAGATTTTATAATAATACTAATTATATGATGCTCTAAAATAAGCATGCTTACATTATTAAATATCATCCATTGTTTTTTATTTAAAACAGCATTTATCTCAAAACTTCTTCTCGAAATTGATTCCACGATCATCGAATTTGAAATAACTATGGAACTCTAGTTCCGTTTCGTGGTCTGCTAGGCAGTTGATGATATCTCTGTAGATTGTATATGTACAAACGTACAAGTAGGTACTTATGCAATCAATATCAACTATATATATGTACTAGTGATATTAAGTGATGTTGACAGTGCAAGAAGCTGCGGTTGAAATCGCAACATAATATATACGCAGTTTTCATTAATGATTGGTATTATTACATCATAATATTTCAAGTTTCAGAAAATTATATAATTATACAGTAACTCTACATACATACAGCGTGTCCTTTTAAGAATTACGTATAAAAAATGGTGGTTCTCTGGAAACTAATAATTTAATAAAGTTACTTCATCTTTTTTAAGTATTCGCAGGACATTTCAAAATAGGTGATTTCCATTAGCAGCAGTGCCGGATTAATCCTGAATCCGCCCCTAGGCAACTTGAAAAATCTTTTGTTTGAAAAAAAGGAAATCTTACAAAAAAAAAAAAAAAACGTCAATCACAAATTTTTCTACCGTGTTTTAAAAATTTACCGCCCCTATTCCTACCTTTTTTACAAACTTTCTCTTAAAAAAAATAAGTGACGAGTAAAAAAAAAAAGTTAATTACTTACTCATTTTTCCGCCCTATTTTAAAAATTTGGCCATGGCCTAGGGTGGCCTATATTGGCTAAGCTGGCCCTGATTAGCAGTAATAATATTTCTTGCATGATCGTGTATTTTTAGGTAGGTACTTACCGATGCTAGTAAATTACATTTCTCGAACGCGTGTTTACCTTCATGATAATCTGGAATAATAGGGCGGTAATTAAATAATAACACCGGAAGTAAAATTAGTTTAAAAGTGATTGTAATTATTTATTTATATTGAAATGGAAAGTACAATTTAAACAACTTTAAAAATTAATTAATTAATATTAGAATTTTCACTTGTTTGCAGAACATCGTTTTTTGAGCAACAAAAACAGGCTAAGTACCAAAAAAAATTGAGTCAGACCCGAAAAAGAAATGTAAGTGCTATTGCCAACAATCTCGACAGCTTGCTAAAAATTTTTTTTTACACAGCCTGTTTTTGAAATTCAGTCTTCAATTGTAGATTTATCCAGGAAAGAAGCTGATAACTAATCTGTTGACTGATCTGCGCGATCAAGTAGGGATGTTAATAAGTAAAACTACCTCTTAACAAGACTTTATTTTTTCAAAGTAAATAAATAAATAACTAAAAACATAACAATATGTGACAATTTTTGCATTAATTCTTGTTCAGTTGCTATTGTCGCCAAGCCTACCAGTCTTTCCTGTGTCATGGACTGCGTCATTCTTGTAGGCTGGAATAATTTCCGTCATTATTGGAATAACATTAGATCGTGTAATATGAAGTGTCGTTCTTCGACCACTTCGCCAGCCATGTAGTAAAGATAACATCGATACTTCTTGGATCAACTCTTTTGACATTAGAATACATAAATATTCAAATCGTATGGAATGTGAATTTAGTTAACAAAAATGCATACAATTCTAGCAAAATTTATAATTTTTAGCGCCCCTCGATTTCTGGCATTCTGGGCAGTCGCCTAGTTCGCTTACCTATATGATCGCGCCGGCCTCTCGTTAATTTTCCTTTCATAACCAACATTTAGTGTCTATTTTGAAATTTCAGAAACTCTTTTATTTATCTAATATATACAAACATATTTATTTCAACGACTGTAGACTAAAAGTACCATTATTTGTGGAATGATTGATCATCTTTTACATTAACACAATAATAATAAAAAATATAATCAGAGATCAATGAGCATTCGAGAGCAGGGTAATCTCATGTGATATAACAATTGCTAACTCGTACAAACGCTACAAATGCTTTATAATACTTAATCCTCGATTGTGTTAATTACAAATGTAATTAGAAAATTAAATGTTCGATACTTTATGTCAAAACATGCCAATAAACGTACTTTTTTTACTGTTTTCCCGTCAGTTATAATAATTTTTTGTTCGGTTCGCATAAATACGACCATACAGGTAATAAAGGCACATTAGGTGTTCGCTTTTTTTCTTTTATTTGCCATAATAAAAGAACACATAATTGAAGATTGTTTGCGAATTTTGTGAACATATAAAACAGAAAAAATTTCCCATCAGATAATTTCGTTTTAATTCGGTAATTCAAAAAAAATGGGCAGTCATAAAAATTCAAGGTATTTGCGAAGCTATATAGTGTTAGTGTTCTAATTTTGTCTATTGTGGTATTTAAAAATTTATGATACTGTTGTGTAATATTGTCATAATCTGTTCTAGTACGGGAATATTTTATTATATGTTTATAAAAATAAAAAATAAATCCGACATAAAGTTTATCCTTTGGATTCATACTGACGTTTGTAATAGGGTAGGTGAGTGGCGACCTCTATTGGCGACCACTAGGTGTCCATAATGAGTACCAGCCACCTTGCAGTGAATGTTTTCACCACATTTTTTACAGTTTTCTACATATCCTGAAGGAGGACACATCTTATTATTTCAATAACTGTTTGTATTTAACTAACTCTCCATAATGGTGGTCTTTATGACGTTACACCAACAGTGGAAATTGGGATTTAATAAACGTCTTTATAATAAATTTTGAACAAAAGTTTTTGTCTGTCGTTTTTACAAACTCATATTAATTGGGTAGATGCTACTATCGGTGATACGACCATTTCTTTTTTAGCGAATTTCCATTCTAGAAATTTAGCTATTTCTGCTTCGCTCATAAAAATTCGCTATCTTATGTGGGGTGTTGCGCAGTAGTATTTATATATTATATTGTTTTCCATAGTAAATCGGGAAAACAACCTGTTATTAAACATCCCGTAATATCAACATTAAAAGCTTTATACGTTTTTTACAAACATTTTTTAAGTCGGCCACAACAGTGAAAATTGCTTAATATTTAAAAAATGAAAAACTTTTGGTGTTTGTGAAATTTGACTGTTAAACAAACGTAGACGGTTTTTTATTGCTAACTGATAAAGAAACACTTACCTTACTAGAAACCTTTTAATCATTAAAAGTAAGATAACCGGAGTAGTTTAAAGCTAAAGACGGTTTTCCTTTACACTTCATATTCAGTGAAACTAAATTAATTTTTTGCAAGCCTCGGAAAAGTGAACAATAATTTGATATATATGGAAAATTTTTTTTAAATTATATACTGGACTGAATGAAAAAGTGACTCTTCTACTAATTTAATTTTCAAAGAGAATATCAATATGATATCGTTATTAAAAACTAACATTAAAAATGTTACAAATGAATATTATTAGATATTATTACTAGAATATCTAATGGCCACCGATAATAAGACTCATACACGGATTCATATGAACCTCCACATTTGTACATATGTTAATATACAAAGTACAATACAACAAAAGGACATAAAAATTAATGGAAATTATTCGGTCTTTGAAACTTTTCGAATTTGTTCTGTGTATAAAAAAGTTGGTGTCACACATTATAAGATTTTAACAAATCGAATTAAATAAAAAATATCATTCCATATCATTTTCATACAAAATAAATATTTATAGGTTGGTGCATTTTTTAAAGGCTTAGAATAGGATTGAAATGAAAAATTAATAAGATTTGATTATCAAAAAAGGCTGATTAAACAGAAATCTGCTTAAACAGAAGCAGAATTAGTAGAAGAGGTCAACTTTTAAGTAATACAATTAGGTGATGTTCAAAAAAAAAAAATCACGAATTTACAGCATTTAATACCTTTTAGCCTGCCATAAATCCATACGACTTGAACCCGACGACTTGTTTAAATTTGATTTCTCAGTGTTAGATTGAAAATTGCAGACGATGATAATATGAACTGTAGTTGGACGATACGATTCTGCTACAATCGTAGTCGTCAAGATCATAATCTCTATCTACGTTTTAGTGAATTTCCAGAATGAAATTCAGCTATTACAGCCACTGTCATGACGCGATTTGAGCTCGGGACTATGGCAGAAATTTGTTTTGAGGTCCTTAGAAACCGAAAGAAATATTCACTAATATATATATATATATATATATATATATATATATATATATATATATATATATATATATATGTGTGTGTGTGTGTGTGTCCGCACGATAACTCTCGAACGAAATGTTCTAGGTTTACAAAATTTGATAAAAATGTTGGAATTCCCAAACCGTTACACAAGTTCGTTAGCTAGACACGTCCGATGCCCGGAACATTGTTTTCGTTCTTGAAAAAAAATTAGTTATTTGTCAAAATTCTCACTTATTCAAAAGTTTTTCCGATATTTTTTTACACCATTAGAAAGAGGAAGAAAAATTACCTTAAAAAAAAGGTTTTTAAACCATCATTCTATGTAAACTGGTTTCTGAGAAAAACGAATTTTTATAAACGGAAATTCGCTGTGTTATGCAGGATGCTGCGACAGGAGTATTTTCGATCGATTTATATTCCTTTAAAGGGCAGCATCCTGACTAGTCCATGACATATATTCAGTGTATCTTCCTTTCTTATTGCAGCTTTCAGTTACTTACTTATTGTTTTATTTGATTTTGAAAAACCGAAAATACATTTATAAATTTTAAATAAGTTTAATATTATAAATTACAAAGATACGTTAAAAACCTTACCCAGATACACCATTTGTATTTGTAAAATTATAAAATACTACAAAATGGTAATAAATAACTTCTTATAGACGTTTAAATTTTCTCCGATTCTAAACTATTTCTTTTAATTACGTAAATTAAACGAGAACAGTTGCAAGCATGAAAAGTAACTTGATTCAACTATACTCGTAATCTAGTTGAATAGTATTTAAAGTTTTAGTTCAGAAATAAAAATTAAATCATCTCACATCGACTTTTAACTCATGATAATACAACTAGAAAATGGTAATATATAAATACGTAAAGTTTCCTCGGTAGTTGCTCGAGAGCAAGCATTAGTGAAAAAAGAAAATTTTAAAATATAAAAATAAAAAATGACGTTTATATAAAAATTAGGTTAAAGTTATGATACACCATAATCGTTACTGTACCCATAGTACTCGGTGTAGTAACAGTTTTTAAAATAACGATCGTAGAGAACAATAATAGAATCATTACTGTTTAAAACGTTTGCTTGCTAACTTCTGTGCACTGTTATAATTTGTACTGAATCAACACAGCGTTGTCAGTGGCGTACTTAACTGAAATTAGTTTGTTTCTAATGAAAACAATTCTATATACATGTAAAGTTTTAAGTATATACAAGTAGGTGACAACATTCTTGCTGTTAGTTACTGTTTCATTTGCCATTTTATTGCGATAATCCTCCTCAAAGCCTTAGCATTTCAACCTCTGTTCGACTGTGTTCTGCCGGGTATCCCTTTTAATTATAGTTGATACTTTTTTCCATTAAAAATGAAAGGGTAATTTGTATTTACAAGGGGAGTATCAAACATGGGAATCACTGATTTGGGAGAAATTAGTATATTATGTTGGGGAATATATTTCTCTGAGTATTGTAGTGATAATAATTCAGGCCAATGCGACTTTATTTAGAAATTAAATGCACGAAAAATTTCGAATAGCATATCGTGTTTGATATGTACCAGTTAGTTAGTATTGTTTGCAACAAGGGCCGCTGGTGGTGTAGATAGTGTTTGCTGTCATGTATGTAATTTTTTTTTAATATACAGACGGAAAGGTTCTGTGTTCGAATCCTTTCCAACATAAATAATCCTCTTTTCAATTTTTTTTTAACTTCTTCAATATTGTACAATGGGTCAATTAATTACATTGAGGATGCTATCATTTTTTTAAAGGAGATATGGTATTCTTTTTTATGTCATTATTATAAAAAAATTTACAATTGCCATTACTTTAAATAAGGATAAAATGAAGAATGTCTAAAAATAGTATAAATAATTTATAATAAAATCGCTTTAATTTTATGTAAAAAAAAATTCAGTAATTTAAAATTTACGACAAAATTACTGTTACATATAATGACAACATGTACAAAAAATATTATATCTCCTTTTTCAGAAAATAATTATAGCATAATAATGACATAAAAAAGAATACCATATTTCCATTTAAAGAAAAGAATTATAGCATCGTCAATGTAATTGACCATTGTACAATATTGAAAAAAAAAGAAAAAATTGAGAAGATAATTATTTATGTTGCAACGGCATAGAATCGAACATAGAACCTTTCCGTCTGTATGTTAAAAAAAGTTACATACATGACAGCAGACACTAACCACATCACCAGCGGCCCTTATTGCAGACAATACCAACTAACTGATACATATCAAACACGATATGTTATTCGAAATTTGTCGTGCGTTTAATTTCTAAATAAAGTCACATTGGCCTAAATTATTATCACTACAATACTCAGAGAAATATATTCCACAACATATATTAATTTCTCCCAAATCCGTGATTCCCATGTTTGATACTCCCCTTGTTAGTTTATATTTTTGATGGATTATCGATAGATTCAGAGACGGTAGCAGGATTCCAACCTTCGATTCTTCACATTTCAGTCCACAACTGACTCTCATTCTATTACTCACTTCAAAACTGTTAACCGTCAAATTTAAAGGACAAAGTCAGGATTTGCTTTTTTGATAAATAACACGCCGTCTATTGATAATAAAAAATATGTAGGTACTGAAAAACAAGCGAGAAAAGCTCTAAAATAGTGCCTGACTCTGAATGTCCCCTAGCACTCATCGGATCGGTTTTATAAGTATACTTAAAAAGTTTTGAATATGCTTAAGACCACAGGACCGCATCAATTTAACAGTACGATAAAATACACACCCTTAATAATATATGTATACTATTTGCATACTAGATCATAATATAGTACATATGATAATATTCCACATGTTTTATCAATTATTAAAGTTCATCTCTGTACACCAGGAAATGACAATAACGGTCCAAAGAATCACAATTACGATGCACTGAAGTAAAATGAAAAAAAAATTGTCATACGGTAAATTTTTATCTCTTATTGTTCAACTATACTGTGACATTGGTAACTTCTATCTAGTTATATATTTGTAGAAAATACATATACACAGTAAGAAGTTTCAACATTGTATTATATATAGAATTACAATATTGAATGGAACAATTGGGGGGGGGGGCAGAAGTGGTTGTGTATAGGGTATATTATATATTTCGTATAAGTGTGTTGCCAGCCAGTTGACCAGAGCGGGCAGAATCAGGGAAAGTATGACAAAAATACAAAATATTAAAATCTTGAGAGCTTCTACCCACACGGAGAGAAAATTCATATAAAAATTACTGTGCTCAGCACTACAATCGAGGCGAATAAAGGCGAACATATTCAATTTTGTACGGTAAAAATATAAAAATTATAATTAATCATAGAAAATTTAAAGGATAGAATATTGTTTCCGTAATATTAGCTCCGTAAAATTTGTAAAACAGCACAGTAAAAAGTTCCATTGCCGACAAAAAAATATTTTTTAATTGTTTTTCTTACAAAAATTACCATGCTGTATTATAATATTTGAAATGCTATCTGCTAATAGTAGAAAGAAAAAAAGAGAAAGAAGGTTGTGTGTGTTGTGAACGCTGTTGAAATGTACCTCACTCATAGCAAGTCACATAGCCAACCATAGGTGTGGACGACCAACTTGGTCGGACAGGTCGGACCAAGCACCTTGATTCATTAGACTGTCTTACAAGCAGCAAGCAGTATTCATTACACTGTGTTAGAGGACGGGGTGCCACCGTTTAATTCTTCATTTTGTTACTTCACTATCTTTAGTATTAGAATATATTGTTGGCAATCATTTTTGTATGCATCATAAAGAATCGAAAGTCGGAAAAGATCGGGCATCTTCGAAGTTTTTACAAGTACAGCCCAAGCAACATAAGGTTGCGGGTCAGATGCGCAAATGAAAGAGTACGACAACACGAATTAAACTATAACATATATGCATAAGAGTGTGGTAAAAGTTGGTTTACCATGCTAGCACATATTTTTTATTTTGGTCGTCGATCGCGCACGCATTATAAGAGAGCATGGTAATTTTTTTGAAATTTTATCTACAAAAATTATATGATTTTTCTCTCCGTGCATATAGTACAAATTTTTAGTAATGACACCCTCAACAATGCCGTTTCCCTACATCTCAGAAGGGGGCGTGCTACCTTCAACCGAAATTTTCAATCGCCCCATCTAGATAAGCCTACTCTTAATAATACCATTGTCAATAAATCAAAGTTAAACATTTCGTTTATTTATGTATATGAAAAATAAATAGTAAAAGCAAATTTTTATTAATTGTCCATATGTGTTGCTCTTGTTATCATTTCTCTATTGCAGCTCAGTGAACGGTGTTAACGAAAGTCTGCTCACACCTCAACTACGGATATGCATAAAAATTACAATTAGAATAAAGTTACAGTTATGAGTAAAATTGATAATTTGAAAGTGAATTGAAAAAATAAATAAAATCTTATCAGTAGATTTAAAATTCACATCAAAATGCCAGTGGATGTATTTTTGTATTTTGACTATCTTGTTCTCTTGTCTTGATAGCAAATTTTTCACATTATGTAAAGCTGAATACAAACTATGAATAGTATGTACTTTTAGAATTTTCCATTAAATTATATGAATAACATTATTTAAAAAAATGTCTATATCTACATGAACAATGTAGGCATTTCTATTATAATATCAGTGGAGATATACTAGCTACAAATAAGTAAACTATGACAAACTACCTAGCTACTACTAGTGACGGGACAGGAATTGGGATTTTTAACACGTCAGTCGGTGTATTTTTCACAGTGCACAGTGGTTGAATTTCCAGAAAAAGCCGACAAAAATGAGAAAAGTGAAGTTTGTAATTTTGAACTTATTACCTCGTAATACCGCAGGGGGAACGACACTGCACCTCGGTGCAAACCGACAGTCCATTATACCGTCTACATTACCAGATAAGGGAAGGCCAAACACAGCTAACTGAGCACTGGTCTCGTACGCATATTCTACTTGTTTATTAATAACTTTTGTTTGAAAGTGTGTTTTTGAAATCAAATGTGATGGAAGTTGAAAATGAAGGTGAGTAATCATTATGGGTATGTGGCAAAAGGTAATTTAATATTTCTAACATATAGGGTGAACTAATTACAGAGAAATTTTGCATTGTTAATGCGTTTATTTATAAGAAATAGTTATGAGTTTGATCGAGTTGGATGCTTTGCTTTTTTTGCAACAAAGTATGAAGTATGTAGATTATTTTAAAAACAAAATTCTTGCCCCAATGTGTCGCTTCGTTTTTTCTTGTCTCACTTCATATTCATAATCAGCGACCTTGAGAAACTTCATATACTATTTTTTGTTTCAATAAAACTAATTTTTTATTTTTGCCCGCCATTTTTAATTTTCCTAAAAATAATATCTAATTCATAATCAGTATGTCAAAAGATTTAATTATTAAATTATCTTCATAAGCATCTTCGTAAAGTAACAAAAATAGAATTAAGTGACAATATCCACAACACAGTGGATTTAATATTATATTTTATTGAAAATAACATATTGTAAGTAGACATCATAAAAAACAAATTGTTCAAATCAATTTTAATTATGTGGTCCAAAAACTTTTATTATTAATTTTGTTTTTAGTTTTTAAACTAACTATATAAACTATGTACCTGATGAGATTTTAATGGATCGAAATATATACCGTCGTTGTTAAATAATATAATTATGAAGAAAAAAAATTATATTCTTCTAAATTCCAAAAATTTGTGGATCATTTCTCCAAAAACCATTTGAAAAATACATAAGAAATTCAAGAATCCACTAAAATAGCAACATATAGCGACCTTGAAAACCTTTATATACCAATTTTTGTTTTATTCAAACTAATTTTTGATTTTTGTCCGCCTTTTTGTGGAATTGGACCACTGTGCAATAGCTTGATAGCTATTTTTAGTGATAACTATTTATAAAGTTTCGAATAAGAAAATATTAACTGACACTACGTGTTTACAACAAAAAATTGATAGTTACTGCGCCTAAAAACTTAAAATTGACTAAAACTTCCGTATTATGAAAACCAATTTACTTCAATATAAAAGTTTATATCATATAGTGACTGAAAAATTACCAAACTGAATCAGCTGGGACTCGAACCGAGGATCCCTTGGTAACTAGTCTAGTACCTTGCCTCTCGGCCACACAATCCTTGTTTGAAGGCTACTCCAGTCCAGTGCGATTGCAATTCAATCGCACATAATATTACTCTATTTGATGCGAGAAGCATAGTTACACGTATTTTAGTTTCTAATATTATCGAGTGCTTCTGAAGCATTACTAAGTTCGCCATACTTACTAATGCTTCACAACCACTTTACAAAAGTATTTTTGGAATACTTTTACTCTAAATATTTCATGATTTTTCGAATAAGATTCATTTAGTAGGTCTATTAACCTAGAGCTTGACATGTAATTTGTTTTGTAAATAGAAGTCTTGTATTAGAACGACTACTATAGAATTATTAATATTTATTTTTGATTTTTACACAGAGAGAAAATTTATATAAAAATTACTGTGCTCAGCACTACAATCAACGTGTAAAAGGCGAACATATTCAATTTTGTGCGGTAAAAATATAAAAGTTATAATTAATCATAGAAAATTTAAAGGATAGAATGTTCTTTCCGTAATATTAGCTCCGTAAAATTTGTAAAACAGCACATGCTGTCTTAAAATAGAAGAAAAGTAGAAAAAAATAAAAGAAGCTAATTATAGTAGAAAGAAAGAAAGAGAAAGTATCAACGCTGTCACATAACGAGGCAAGCTGCAGAAAGTATCAACACAATCATATATAAAGGTCACATAGCAGGACTGGTGGTGTTGCAAGTAACTGGTCAGCTGGTGTGGTGTCGAAGCAGTGTTCATTAGAATGTCTTGACGGATGGTCATCGTTAAATTCATCATTTTGGTACTCCACTATCTTCAGTATTAGAATATGTTGTTGCCAATCATTTTTGTATGGGTCATAAAGAATCGAAGGTCGGAAAAGATCGGGCATCTTCGAAGTTTTTACAGGTACAGCTGAAGCAACATAAGGTTGCGGGTCAGATGCGCAAATGAAAGAGTACAACAAGAATTAAACTATAACATATATGCATAAGAGTGTGATAGAAGTTGTGTTACCACATTAAATTTTACCATGCTATAATATATTTTTTTACTTTGGTCATCGATCGCGCACGCATTATAAGAGACCATGGTAATTTTTCTGAAATTTTATCTACAAAAATTATATAATTTTTCTCTCCGTGTACAAATAAAGTCACATTTTAGTTATATAGGTACTTTTACATAGATAATTTAAATAAACAAAAATTAAAAAAAGAAATTTAATTACGATCATTCATGATATGATATAAAATGTGCCTGATCTGTACAAAGCGTTGTTATTACATTTTTATAATAATTATTATAACTGTATGAAATGACATTAATGTAATGTTACACTTTCGCTGTATGCATGGCACATAATAACAGTAATGTGACGCCATTATTAAAAATAATAATTGAAATACAAAAATAGTATTCAACAATAAATGAGAAGAATCTGTTTATTTAAAAATTAAAGTAAAAAAAAGGCTTACGTGCGGTATTGAAGATTGAAAATAGTATATTTTTTTTTCACTCTATAAAATAATGTTATAATAAACGTGTCATACTTTCTGTCAAACACAGGGTGTGACTAGAGAAAATGAGGATCAGATGGGGTGTAAAATAACTTATTTCATAACATTTGACCTTAAAAATTTTTAAAAACACTTCTTTCACTATTTAAGTTACTTAAATTTAGTGTAGTTGTCTGATAGATTCGCAAGAATCATTACCCTATATCAGTGTTTCTCAAAGAGTCTGTCGAAAAATTTTCGATATATACCGTAGGCTTTAAAAATACATATGTTTCAATACCAATATTGTCCAATAGTTAAACTTTCTTCAATCATCACAATAATATATCACATTAATTTACAAAATCAACGTACCTGCCACAATCGGAATTATACATATACTTACCATTTCTTCAAAACAGTGTAACCGTTGCAGATAGTTGAAATTTTAAGCTAGCTGCATATTTATTGAACGAGTGAGCCTTATTGGGTATACTCGCATATATTTGGAAATGTTTGCTTGCGTTTGTGTTATCAGTTAAGAAAAGGACAACACGTGAAAACTACTTTACCTAGAGAAAAATTTCAAAGGCATTTCTTATAGATTTTTAACGATGCAAAAAAAAAAAACTTTTGAATTCTGACAAAGATCATTCTTTTGTGACAAAAGCGCCCGAAAAATCTATTTCTAGGTATTCGACGTACTTCTATAGGTCAAATAAAAATTCTGAATCTAAAAAAGTAAATATCTTTGACTTTACTCACACAGATAACGAGTTGGTAACTGACCAGGAGAGAGACATTATCAAACATTAAGGTCCAATTTACATTAACGCTCCGCTCTCACCACAATATCACTCCGCTCCCGGTTCGATATAATATTCTTACACAATAAACAATGAGTGTATTCATATCATCGCTCTGATATCGGTCCGATATCAGTCGCGGTTCGCTCTCGTTCCAAAGCCACTCCAATATCAATACCACTCAGGTAATATTTTATCGGAGCGATATCAGACTTGTTATGGCTTGTGCCTATAGTGTAAACACTTTTTTGATTCCACTCCACTTCGCTTGTATTCAGTTGTTATGAAAAGATGTTTGTATCGAACTGAAACCGAACTGGGAGTGTACCCAGAGCGGCATTATAATGTGAATGGAGAACGAATAGGTACCAGCATGTTATCAGCACTGTAATGTGAACACAACAAGATTATATCGAACCGGGAGCGGAGTGATATCGTAATGAGAGCGGAGCGTTAATGTAAATCAGGCCTAACTATGATACATTTTACCCATCGTACGTACAATAAACCACTAATGAAGTCTCAAAAACAGTACAGTTCTAATGACCATAGTAGTTAAAGCAATTAAAATACGAATTATAAAAAGGGATTCTCACCACCGTTAAACTCCTGCTAATCTAATCACTATTTGTGTTAATTTCATTAACAATTAATAGAGTAAGTATCGACAACTGTTTTATTTTTTCGAATAGTCTTAATTAAATTTAAACAAAATTCAAAGTAGGTTCCAATACGGCTCTATTTGCATGCCTGCATGTATATCATTCTGTAGCTAATTCTGTATTAAAAATGGATCAATGGTTGAATGACATATACTTACTTATTATTATGCTATTATATCCTCCGGCTATTTAATTTAATCTGCTTCTCTACAAAACGTGGAAATCAACAACAGCGAATGCATACGGTAGTTATGTAAGTACCTACATCAACATCACTGATTATATCTATAGATATGGAGGTAAACCTTTACAGCTCAGAAACCCAGAAAATTTTATATTTATAATCTACGTACACATGAAAATTTATATTATTTCTGTAGTAAAATGACAACTAGCAAATGAAACTTTGTAAAACTCCCAAGTCACTTACTCAACATCTCCAAACAAAATTATCAAAATAATCCTCATAGTCCAATCACTCTCCACAAGCCCTTGCAAAAATTGTTAACAGGATACAAAAAATATATTTGTGTAGAAAAAAACAATCTAAGAAAGATAGGGTTTTATTTTCCCAAAATTTTAATGGTGAATCAAGCCTAGAAAATTCGTAAAAGTAAAAAAAAAATTATTTGTTGATAGAAAAAAAAGATGGCTCAAATTGAAAAAAGTTAAATTAGAAAGTTGTAGGTATTAAAATTACACAGGCCAACGACTAAAAAACTTTTTTAATACTTTAACCATATTTTTATGGATTTTAGTGTGCTGAATCTGAAAATAACAATAAAATTGCTGTATCACCCACCATTTCCCTACATTTTACATCATAAACCTTTATATTCAAAAAATAGTTTAGAAAATTAATGCAATCAATATAATTTCAAGATATTATATCAAGAAAAATCAAGATATTATATTCATTATAAGATATTGGATCGCTGGCTTTCGCATATTTAGTATCAATATAATACTAAATATGCGAAAGCCAGCGATCCAATATCTTATAATGAATATAATATCTTATAATTCCAATATTTTTGCTCAAAGTTCCCGCATTTATCAGAAGCAAAGTTACAAGAGGGCGTCTTCATTGGCCCTGATATAAGAAAAATGATGTTTGACTCTGAGTTTGAATTACATATAACAGTAAAAGAGAAAGAGGCTTGGATTGCTTTCAAGGAAGTTGTTAACAAGTTTTTGGGTAACAAAAAAAACCCAGACTATAATATAACCATTGTATCTAATATACTTAATCGCTTCAAGAATTTGGGATGTTTAACGAGCTTAAAGGTTCATTTTTTAAACAGCCAGCTAGACTACTTTCTGGACAATTTAGGAGCTGTCAGTGAGGAACAAGGAGAATGTTTCCACCTGGATACCAAGATAATGGAAAAACGCTATCAGGGACGTTGGAACACCAGGATGATGGGAGATTACTGTTGGTCCTTTCGAAGAGAAAGTCAGAAGCGGCACACAGAAAAAAAGCCACATCCAAAGCTTCAAAGAAAAGAGAGAAATAAAATATAAGCCCATGGACTCTTAAAACCTTCATAAAACTTAGTATTAGGAATAAAAATATATTTTATGTATTAAAATAAAGCTCTGTTTGTCTTGTACAAGTTATTTTTTTTCACTCTTATAGAATATTAGCATATTTCATTAAATCTGACATAGCCAAAATGTGACAAAACTGTGGGTGATACAAAATAATGAAATTCAAATTTGGATTTAGCACCCAAAAAAATATAAAGATCACCTATTAACATTAAAAAATTTTTTTATGACCTCAATTTTGCAATTTTCGATTGAAGTATAATATAAGTTATAGGTAGGATAAACGTCCCTATACTCGAACGCGATTCAATACTCAAACAGTTTTAATATTTTATATATAAGTATTAATGAAGTTATTTCTGAAAGAGACGGATAAATATCAAAACTGTTCGAGTATTGAATCGCGTTCGTGTATAGGGACTTTTACGTTAAGTGTCCAAACCATTGAAAAAAATAAAAAAACCCGTTAAAAAAATTTTTTTTAATATATGAGCATTATTTTTTCTTATTTAGGAAGACAGCTGCGATACTCCTCGTGACGCTTGGCGATGACCCTGGACACCGTGGGCTGACTTTGGGAAACACAACCCAGGACGAACAAAAATAATTTATGGTATTAAATATAATACCTGGTACACAAATTTTGTTGAAATGACTTTCGAATATTTTAGAAAGTCTCACAAATCAGTCATTATGTCATCAGTATTCAGTTGTTCAGCTTGTTATGTAATTATGTATTATTACAATAACCAGATTTCTTAACGGAAAATAAAGAAATTTGTATGGATTTCGTTCGTACAAACAGAATCCTAAACATAAGCTAAATTCATGTATGTATTAGGTCTCTACCATAAAAGCGTGAAGTTATAGAAAATTTAAACTTTCTAATTGTCTTGGACGGCTATTTGTATTCTTTGGCTACTATTCATAAATGTTTATATAGTAATCCCTTATCAGTGAGTAACCCCCGCGCTTCCATAGCAGATTTCAAAACATACGAACGGGACGAAGAAGTCCTACTAACATGTTGTCAGCATATTAACACTATAAAGCCCGAACACTTTCACAGTAAACATCCCCAGGGACCCACAATAACATTTTTAATGAAACTTTATGTAAACAAATACTTAAAATTTTCAGACCAAACAGCATCGATCGTGTTTCGTATGTATATGCAGGTAGGTATATCGCAGTTAATATAAATAAAAGATGATTAGTTATTAAGTTCTTATGATTTTCATAAAACAAACATATACATACAACACACACATCATTATAAAACACAGACCAATGAACATATTATATATTATATTATATAGACAAATTATATAAATGTATAATTGAGGCAGCCAGATATGACCAGGATACGGCCGGGTAGTATTCTGTAATATAGTAATCAATTCAATAATCAATGGTATCCGTAGTAGTGTTATTTTCAAAATATGTACGTATACAAATTATGTCTTCCAATAATTACAGTCGCATTTGCTCAAAAATTTATACTCCTTCGTCTCACCCCGTTACCTGCTTCAAGAAAAGTGCCTACAAACTGGCTTTACGCTTTGTCTATTAGTATAATATAATAGTGTTCATTGGTTTCTGGTATAAAAATATTATTGTATATATGTACAACAAAAATGAAAAATGTCCGGTACGTAGTAATAAATTATTATTGATTATTAGAATCACAGATTACAGATACATAACTAGGCTAACTATCTCATACGGCCTAATTTTCATGGCCAAAAGATGACGTAAATCCCCACCAATGTGTTATGTATGTATATTCAACTTCTATGTGTGTATGTGTCATTTGTGTATGTATGAGTGTCATTGATTCTGTTTCGCGTACATATCACATACCTCTCTGTATACGTACCTGATACATATCTACTGTGATTAACAATCACAGTGCAGCAAGATAATAATGATTAACAATTCAAGATAGTGCTTGTTACTCGCACATTGGTTGGGGAAAAAGGGTATGTAAAGTGGTATAACATTCCGCCATTAGGCGCCAATCGATCCACGCATTTTTGCATTTGGACTGAATTCATTCATCAGTAATATAAAATCGTCTTAATAAATATTTTTGAGTGTTTTGTTTATTCTAAATATTGATCGTGATCGGCCTCTGCGGTTGTTATGATTATTTTCGGATGCCGAAAATGTGGGACTGAAAGTGTTAACAAATAATCAAAACAAAAAAAAATAACATTGGTTTAATAGGTAGATACATTTAAATTTAAAATTATTATTTTTAATATGTGTTTTTGGATTAACAATTGAAGTTACTTCAAACTTATAGGTTTATGAGTCCATACAGACTGCGACCGTCTTTGACGTATGTAACTTTTGTTATCAGCTTATTATGTTAAAATATGAATATGATACTTTCAGATAAGATCATTTATATTAGGAAAAAATACCATTATCGTCATAAATCCATAATATCTACACAAGATTTTTATCCTTTAAAGAAGTCTCCACATTCTCGCCGAGGTTGAACGAGGTTCCTCGCCGAGTTCCTCGCTGAAGTTGGCTCAGGCATATGAATAGTATTAAAGCACGAACCGTGAGGCACAACGAAATGACCCTCTACATTCTCGATTCGTCCAACCTCGGCGAGAATGTAGAGACTCCTTAATAGTACCGTACAATTTATTATTAAATTACCTGCTTATTCAATTGAAGACTATCCACAAAAGTCGCCTTTATTTCAAAACGTTAAGATCTATGTATACACATAGACAGTAAACAAATTTTTATTTTATTTCATCTTATGTAAATAGATTAGATTTCGCAATTACCATATCAAATGAAATTTTTGTGTTTATATTATTCTCTCTATTTGTATTCAAATAATAAATGTATAAATACATAAATACATATACCTACATATTTACCCGGATACCTATGTCTACAGATTTGCGTTTTAAATTCCATTATAGGATTATTTAATTATTAACAATAATATGATTAATATATGAACCAAACTACATTTGAAAATAGAATCCCCGGGGCTTTTACCTCTATTCTACGAAAATTTGATAGTGGAACTGTTTACGCTATTACAAATTTCAATTCACTGAAGTAATATTTCTTCGAACATGTTCCTCGAATAATATTTTGTCCAATCTTCCTTCCCGAATTAGCTGAATTTTTATATAGTTTTTTTGCTAAACTGTTTTTAAGTCGTGCCAAAAATTTCATGTTAACGTTTTAAAATCTCGGGTTATTGGAGGTCATAGCTTACAAAAACGATTTTTCGAAATTTTTCATTTTCTACTGCCGATTGTTAATTATAGTTATTTATAAAAGTTGCAGATCGAAAAAGAAACTCCACCAAAAAATTCTATAGTTTTTACATGCCAGCCAATTTGTCCTTTAAAAATATTGATACTTAAAAAATTAATGTTTTGAGATATTTGAAGGTATTTGTATAATAAAAGCTTATTTGAATATTACACTTTTTGTATTATTGAAATAAAAATTGGTGTAAAAATTTCCAGTGTTACAGACTTGGCGTGTATAACATATAACTCAAGAACATTTTCGTTGAGGTGTACAAGATCGAGATTGTTCCCATTGCAGGAGGTGTTCAAAATATATGAAGAGGAACGGACGTTCGTTAACCTCTTCGTTAGAAGAAAAAATTTCTCGTCATACGTTCTTTTCATAACTAACATTAATGTCTGATTTACATTAACGCTCCGCTCTCGGTACGATATCACTACGCTCCCGATTCGATAAAATATTTTTACATAATAAACAATGAGTGTATTCACATCATCGCTCTGATATCGGTCCGATATCAGTCACGGTTCGCTCCCGCTCCAATGCCACTCCAAAATCAATTCCACTCAGGTAATGTTTTATCGGAGCGATATCAAACTTGTTATGGCTCATACCTATAGTGTAAACACTTTTTTGATTCCACTCCGCTCCGCTTGCATTCAGTTGTTATGAAAATATGTTTGTATTGAACTGAGACCTAACTAGGAGCGTACCCAAAGCGGCATTTTAAAATGAATAGGGAAGGAATAGGTAACAGTAATGTGACCACAACAAGATTATATCAGAGCGAGAGTGAAGCGGGAGCGTACTCAGAGCGGAGCGTTAATGCAAGTCGAGCCTAAATGTTCTCATGGGTACGCAGATCATACAAAATGTGTGAGTTTTACTCCTACACTGAGTTTTACAAGATACTGATTTCAGATTAGTGATGAGCAAAATTAGTCTTGGTCTTGCAGTCTTGTCTTGGTCTTGCATTTTCTGCAAGACCAACACCAAGACCAAGACTGCATTTTGCAAGACCAAGACCAAGACTATAAGTATTGCTGCAAGACCAATACCAAGACTCAAGTGAGCAAGACCAAGACTATAGCAAGAAAAAAGCAAGACTCTTGCTAAATTATTTAAATAGTTTAAAAGTATAACTAATACCGTAAAGAGAGAAAATTCTGATTTTAGGAGGAAAAAATTCGCTAATAAAAAATGCAAGAAAGTGCAAGATTTTTAGCAATACCAAGACCAAGACCAATACCAGGACTGCATTTTGCAAGACCAAGACCAAGACCAAGACTCAAACTGCTCTAGCAAGACCAAGACCAAGATTCTTATTGCAAGAACAAGACCAAGACCAAGACTGCCAAGTCTTGGTCTTGGTCTTGCATTTGCTCATCACTATTTCAGATGTACCTAGTATCTTTGAAAATTTTATTATTTTGAGAAATACAGAGGCGCTCCAATTCAAAATGCCATTAAGAAAACAAATTTAATATTTGTAAAGAAATTTTTAAGTATCTACGCAAAGTATTTGTTACTGCTCCAATAAGGTATAGAAAATAAATCAACCCTTACATTTTTTACAAATAAACTTTTTATATTTTTCAAATAATACGTAGTATATAGGTATATGTTTGACATTTCCCTACAGTTGTGCGTTAATTGAATGTAAAACTCATGATGCTACCCACATGCAAGTATGTTTATCATAACAAACTGGCCCATAAATAAAAGTATTTTGAAAATTCCAATCTACCAAATTCAATCACTGGTACACTTTATTTTGATAACAACTTAATCCTCGAACATTATTAAAATGGAGTCACCCGGTGTGCAACTATAAATAATATAGGTTTTAACAACAAGCTCTTACATTATCGATTGGAATTTTCGAGAGCGGACACTCTAAACAGCAACAGCCAGCCTAGCCGAGTGGGGAATACAGAATATATCAAAATTTATGTAGGTACAATTAATCGAAGTTATAAATAAAATCCATAAGAGCTCTGTGTTGAAGTGCGCTATATCGCACCCACAATGATTCCTATAATTATCAGTATGTAGGGTTGTTAAAGTCCACTTACAGAAAAAATACCCCTGTCGCAGCATCCTGCATAACATAGCGAATTTCCGTTTATCAAAATTCGTTTTTCTCGGAAACCAGTTTACATAGAATGATGGCTTAAAAACCTTTTTTATGTAATTTTTTTTCCTCTTTTTAACGGTGTAAAAAAATGTCGGAAAAACTTTTGAATAAGTGGCAATTTTGGCAAAAAGCTAATTTCTTTCACGAAAATTGCCAAAAAGACCATGTTCCCGGCATCGGACGTGTCTAGCTAAAAATCTTGTCAAACGGTTTGGGATTTCCAACATTTTCACCAAATTTCGTAAATCTAGGAGAATTCGTTCAAGAGTTATCGTCCGGACACACACACACACACACACATATATATATATATATATATATATATATATATATATATATATATATATATATATATATATAAATTTTAGTGAATATTATTTTCGGTTTCTAGGGACCTCGAAACAAACTCAAGTCGCGTCATGAAAGTGGCTGTAATAGCTGAATTCCATTCTGGAAATTCGCTAGAAAGAATTAACTCATTGAAGTAGTTCCATGAAATTTTATAGGATGTTGAAGAATTTATTTAAGCTTAATTGGCCTCCTCGTCAAAACTACAAAGTTTTATAAATATTTTTTTCAGTATTCTCAGGCTGTACTTCTATATTTTTACTAAAGTGTCTGACATAAATCAGGTATCATATTAAGGTAGCTATATGTGTATATGGCGTCTATATGGCGTCTTTTGCTTCAATAATTTTCTCAGTCAGTAAGTATACAGACATAGAAAGCATTGTATTTTTAAACCACGCCGATCAAACAACGAAAGTTTTCTATAATATACTTGAAGATAAATTATATACGCGAAAATGTGTAAAAATGACTACTTTGTTTTAAATAATATTCTTAGATTGTTACACGAGTACTTCGTATTGTTGGTTTATGTTCCTTTTAACCTGGAACAATTAAAAAAGAAAAGGTTTGTAGCGTGCTCGTTTTTTTTTATATTTTTTATCCCGGCTCCAAGGAAAGTAGGGTATTGGGGTGGCAATGTTGTGTGTGTGAGAATGGAGCGGGCATTTCGACCAAAACCGCTGCAGGCCGTTCGTAAAAGAAGTTTTGAAATACACAGTACAAATGGTTTGAATTTAAATCTAGTACTTATAAAAACTGAATATTCTGAAAATAAATACTATACAATATTTCGAGATCGCATAGCTTTTTTTGCCGGACTAAAAACAAAACGTGCGTAAAAGCTGATAATGGAACAATAAAAAAAAAAAGAAAAAAATATTCTAAAATGCCATAAAATGTTTTTAGGGTAATAATAATGCATCTATAATTGTTTTCTGCTGATAAAACTGAATATATATTAAATTGGTTTCGGTCAATATAAAATTAGTTATTTGCACTCTTGAAAATATTGTATTATTGACCTCAGTGTAATCTATTCACAAGTAATACACTTATTAGTAAATTGGAGATATGTATAACCCATCACAGAAATGCGTTACAATAACAAATTTTCATTCGAAATGATCTTAATATTTTTTTCGTATGTGCGATTTTTACTGAGACTTTTTTCATTTTTGATATAAAAATAGAAATATGAGACTGGAGAAATTTAAGTTTTAATATACTACCCCAGCTTTGAAGTTAAATTCCGCCATTTTTATAACAGTAATACAAAATTTACTCGCAAATTATTAAAATTATGTCAATTAATTTATATAACACTACTTAACTTCAAGTATTGACCAGATCGTAACTATGAAAAAACTGAACCAGTAATACCGACCGACAAATCGATTCCATTGAAATGTTATTATGTACAAGTTTAAACATTAAAAGTTTTTTCTTAGTGCACCACTTTATGGAATAAACAGATAACCCATGAGTCACAAGGGAGAACACTTTTAGCCTTACCGATCCACTTATATATATATATATCCACTTATATATATATATATATATATATATATATATATATATATATATATATATATATATATATATATATATATATATAAGTGGATCGGTAAGGCTAAAAGTGTTCTCCCTTGTGACTCATGGGTTATCTGTTTATTCCATAAAGTGGTGCACTAAGAAAAAACTTTTAATGTTTAAACTTGTACATAATAACATTTCAATGGAATCGATTTGTCGGTTGGTATTACTGGTTCAGTATATATATATATATATATATATATATATATATATATATATATATATAATTTTTCGCTGTGACCCCAAGATTTTGCTAAGTGACCCCAAATTGGTTCGCAACCCATAGTTTAAGAAGCCCTGCTCTAAATGAGTACTTAAAATAGCTTAATTATATGATTAATGTTCAAAAACGTGACTTTTTAACAAGAAATGCACCCAAAGTGAAATTCAGAATTTTAATGAAACTTCGCTGGTGTGTAGAATAGGCAAAAATAAGGGACTTGTTTTTTTTTATCGACCATCGAATACGAGTAACCAAATGCACACATGCGTAAATTGCCTATTAAATTTGTACTGAGAAATATATGAATCATTATCGGAAAGTAAAAATTTACATTTTTATGATGAAAATTGACATAAAAATTAAAAAAATATACGACATATTTGCAATCAATAATAATGCAGTATAAAGTACCCTATTTTTTCTTGCTTATATGGTTTGGATACCACACATATTTCGAAAAAACGCAAAAATACGTATTCCTTAATTTTTGATGCTCTTTCTATTTATGATTGCAAAAATTTGATACATTGAACCATTCAGGGTGTACAAGAAATAAAAGGACAATTTTTTACTTTGCTAATACCACCTTATTTAAAGTCTTTATTGTCTGTGACATGTTTCGGCCCGTATGGCCATTGACTAACAGTTCACCCACATTTTCACCGCTTCAGCCCCACTTATGAACCCAGCCCTGGTTTAACCTATACAGGTGAATAGGTCTTTCAAAGAGTAACATTTCGTCGATTTAAAGTTTTCCTGTATCTCTTATAGTTTTCGAGATATCTTAAGAAATACTATTTAAACCCCCAACTTTAAGTGCTGGTTTCACCCCGTAAACGTGGAAGATGGCCGATAAAATAAATACGGGTGGCTTATTTTTGCCAATTCTACACACCAGCGAAGTTCCATCAAAATCCCGAATTTTACTCTGGGTGCATCTCCTTGTAAATTTTGAATTTAATTAACTAAAGGTAAAAACGCTTCATATGGATCCATGTGGATCGAATTCACATCAAAAACCTGCACAATAAAATTTCTATCTCATTCACTTTCTGTGTGTATCATTTATGACACTAAATAAATGGACATCAAATAAAAATAATACTAGACATACTCTCATCTAGAATACTGGACGTCGAAGACCAAAGTAACTATTCAAAAAAGAACAAAAAATCACTTGAAAAACGGTATATGTACCGATACAAAGTGAAATACCGATAATATCGAGCTAAATAATTGTAACATACGTACATAGGCTGTACAATCATATTGAAATAGAATATTACTTTAAAATAATCAAAAGCTTTGAACAAAACAATGACAGATATATTGTACCAAAAGAGATAAATATATGATAAAACAAGGATATATAATGTATATTTGCCGTATATTTATTTACAACAAAGACATCAGTTGTTTAGTTACATAAAATAAACTTTCAATATATCACAAATTTCTCTACATATCCTGCACCGATTTCAGGACAATAATAGGATAAGTGAAAAACTATTTGTTCTGTTAATGTAATTTATCGCAGTAAATCGAAATTTTGAAGTAAAATTTTAAAGTGAAATAATATAGGAAAGGTCTAACAATATAACAAATTTCATAACTTCTATGTTCATTTCATGTTCATAGATATACTGATCTTATTTTAGACGATAAAGCCACTTCGCACGATTTATTTTACCTAAGTTAAATTTATGCTTAATTTTCCTAATTACCAAAACAAAAGTGTACATGCGAATTAAGATTATATTGCCCAGAAAAACTGAATGATTAATTTTGCTAAGAAGCAGCCTGGAAAGATATCTTGTGATCATACAAGTAAGATACAACTAAACACGGTTTTGGGGACTGGGTCATAGAAACATTATTTCCTTGCTCCTAACGGAGAAAAATTCAAATTGTATCCTGGTTTTTCAATTATTAGCCTTCGAAGGTTCTTACAAGCCCCCTATTTAAAGGTTTCAATACAGTTCTTTTAATGCTATATAATTTGTGTACGAGTATATTTCTAAATAAAATGTCAAAAAGATTTGACTACCTCCAATTTTGTTAGTTGTATCTGCCCTTAAGAAGGTGTGGTGAGGAGATAAATGAAGGTATAAAAATTGAGGTATTGAGAAGTACTTTTTTCAGTTCTAAATTATTTTAATTCTGAGCATGTTTGGTATGTATTCTGGCTCCAATCGAAAAGAACATAATGATCAGATTAAATTTTTAAGCGACATTATTTGTACCAAAAATGGTAAAATTAAAAACCTCTTGTAAGTAATGTTTATAAAGCACTATATAGAAATCACTATTAATCGCTATAGAAATATTTCACAACAATAAAATTTTCTGAATTTTAACAAGTTCTGTTTTAAATATTTTAAACAATTTTAGATAAAATTAGTTTTTAGCAAATATCTAATTATTGAACTAGACACACCACATGTGTGTAGTATATATTTTATTTACCGAAATGTTTTGTTGTTCTAATACATTTACTTTTTCCGAGCCATCGTGTATATTATATATAAATATATAGAGGAAATATAAATTGCTTTTAGTCTACCATTTATCAATTTCCTACCCTATATAACATGGATGTACGTATGTATACGCATACAGGATGTACAGGATGCACACTCAAACCTGTTTTCGTGCAGAATACAAGGACCGCAAAACAGAAACGTACAAAGAAAATATAGTTCGCAACAAATTGTGAAAATAAATGTATATGGTGAACGGGAACAACCAAATCCATAACTCAAAATCTAACGATGTCACTAAGAACTACTTTTCTAAACTATATACAAAAATTAATTTACACCTGGAAATACTTTTAAATATTTTATTTACTTGTGTTTGTATTATAATATATGAAACCTACAAAAATTATAACAATACTAGCCGTATACCCGATGGGATCTTTTTATTGGGTACTCACATTCTGCTCACTTTTAATGTTTTTCAAGAGCCTAAATCAATATCCACGTTTCTAACTTCAAAAATGACCAACGTCCTATACGAACTTTCATTTCCTATTTTAACCCCTTAGGGAATAAATTTCCAGAAACGTTTACACAACTGACTTTTATTTATAAATTGAAGCCTAAAGGCCTATTTTTATATCTCCTGTGCTAAATTTCGTCCTTCTAAATCCGTGCGGCTGTGCGTTGTCTGTCAGTCAGTGTTAAAGATTTATTTAATAATACATTATTTATTTTAGTAGCCATACATAGTCAAAAAATTTGTGTTCTGCGTAAAAAAAAACTAGTGCTAAAAATTTTGGTGTTAAATAAGTAACCCAACCCTGTGTTAATGTAACATTTAGTGTTTGTGTTAAATAAGAATATTAACAAGAATTTTGATTTAACTGAATTAAAATGTTAATCTGTTTTGAACAACCCATAAATAATACAATGTTTGTTAAAATTGCGAAAGAATGTCATAAAAACACTTATTTGTGTGTTTATAACACCACAAAACTGATTTCGCTCGCATCTATTGCTTTAGTTATAAAAGCGGGGGTAGTTTTAACTGATACGACTGATACCATCGGAAGCATCTTTGCATAATCATAGGAGTATTGGACACTGTGCGACGTGCGTTCAACAGATACATATTTATGTATAGAAGCAGACGGAATATTTCAAAATCAAAAGCGTATCTTAAGATTAAATTGGTTTTAATTATTTAGAAATTAAATATTGGTAAGTTAATTAAAAATATTATAAATTGAATTTTTTTCTTTGTTTGCAGAATTTATTTCAATTAATTAAAAAATTATCGAATATTCGACGTTCCAGAACACATTCAAAGGGCAAAGAAGATCAGGTAAAGAAGGAAGAGTAGTCGTTCCATTTTGCCTTCCACGTTCAGTTTAACAACGATCTTCACAATTTTTGAGTATTGCTTCAACATTATTTGGATCAGAGCACAACTTTGGAGAAATATTAAATAAAAAAGTTTCAGTATTGAAAAATTATTTTTTACTATTTCCTTTCATTTATATTATAAATAAATAAAAAAAATACTAACTTAAAAAAATAATATACCAACACATTTACTGAGTAAACTTCCACATTCTAAATCAGTTAATTTTACACATAATTGTGGTATAATTATAACTAAGTAATTGTGTAAAATTAACACAAATTGTATGTCCTTTTGTGTATTAAATCATTGACACAAATCTTGTGTAAGGATTTGACACATATGCTTTGTGTTAAAATGACACAAAAAATTGAGTGGACCGTTCTGGACATGTGAAATGTGTTAATTTTAACACAAATTTTTTTACTGTGTAGTAACATATTTTTATACAGATCTCTAACTTCAAAAATAACGAATTTACATACAAATTTTCATCCCCTATTAAAATCACTTGGAGGATGAATTTTCAAAAATCCTTTCTTAGTGCTTATTTACGTTACATAGGGAACTCCTATGCAAAATTTCATTCTTCTAAACCCAACGGTTTAGGCTGTGGTTTGTCTGTCACTCAGTCAGTCAGTTAGTGTTAGAAATTTATGAAATAAATAGGTATATACATATGTAACGAAATTGGTTGACCCAATAAATCTTATGTAATATAATAGTGAAATACATTTGGGCATTCAGTAAACCCATTTCACGACAAATTAATCTTCAAACTTACTTTTTCTTGCTTTTTATTCACATTATCCACTTTGATAGGCATCCTTTTATACGTCGCATAAATACAAATCGTACAAAGAAGACCGTACAGAAACAGGTTTGCGTGTACGTGAATAAATAATTATAGTATAAACAGTTTCTTTTACGATCTTTTTTACGTAGGTATACAATCATATGCTGCTTAAAGAAACTTCCTTACGTAAATATTTCTGTTAAATATAGCGTCTTGAGAAAGTGACAAATCATTTTTTCTAAAGGGATCATTTTGTAGTCACCATTATTCTTAAGTCCCATCAGTCCAGGAAATATACTAAAAAATACTGTAACCTTAAAAGTGCATTGAAAGTAAACTTTAGTTCTGAGAAACATATCCAAAGTGTATATCAAAATTCAAAATTCGAGCTTAGGGTTCGCCACCATCTTTAGAAGAAATGACGAAATAATTAATTTTTGCATTTATTTCGTAAACGGCTGCAGTTACAGAATATTGTTGAGTCAAACCAAAAATATATAATTTTACACACGAGAATATCTGAAGGCGTACCACCTAATCAAGCAAGTATTGAGTTTTTTCAGGAGCTTCTGAATATATTTTCAATTTTGAGAAGCAATCCAAGATTAACGACTGTCCTTAAACGTAAAAATATATATTAGTGTAAAAATGATAGGTCCATTTATCCAGTAACTTTGGAAAGGTGTTTGATAATAACAATATATGAACATCAACAACGTAATATTATACAGTGCCTCTATTTAAAGATCACACATTGGATAACATAATAAAATAGGTCTAGTCGAGGTCGGTGAGAGAAACAACAAGCCCCAGGAATAAACAAATTTTTTTTTTAAAAAATAGTCGATGAGCAAAAAAAAAAAAACACTTTTGTACTTTTGACCAGGCTCCTTACCAATGACTCCGGATCTCCAAACTACTCTCAGTTTTGTCGGCAATATGAGTAAGTACAGCTTCCGCCGAACGAGACTTTTTTATTATTATAAAAAGGATCAAAAAAGTAGACAGCTACAGCCTAATATGTACCATCAATCGAAGCTACTTTGTCAGGAGGGACTACTTTGACAGTAGTAACTACATTTCAATTTTTGTTCTTATTTTTATTTTTATTTTTAGATTACGTTATTTTTTCTTTTCTTTTCGGTTTGATTAAAAAGTAACAATAGAAAAATGGTGCGAAAACATAAAAAAAGTGTAACGTCACGTCTTTACGCAAACCTTAGATAAAAAATTCTGGAAAAAATACTTACTGACATTATAAAGGGCCTAAGTCAAACTGTAGCCAGTAGACGATACAAAAATCCGTGTAGTATGCTTCACAATAAGCTACATGGCAAGCATCCAAAAGATTCAGGACATTCCACCACTCTAAATCTTGAAATTGAGCAGGCAACAGTGGCGTAGCTGAGGTGACTGGCGTCCCTGGCCAGACTTGAAATTAGCGCCCTCTCTTTGATAAAAAGAGGTGGAGGGTTCAATAACTTAAAAAATCCACCTCCTACCCACAATCACATCATACGTCTTCTCTAGTCTTCTGTACAAACCACAGCTGCCTGGGCGTCTAAGCCATGATTTATCGATCTTCACGGAATTACGCGAAGACGACGCCCAGTTTTGTTTCTCAAACTTGTAGAAATGCTGGAAATCTTTTCACTTTCAACTTATAGCCTAGTTTAAGACTAGCCAGCATAGCCACAAACCATTGCGGCGGTGTCCCTCTGCTTCGGCGCCCCTGGCAGAGGCCATCCCTGCCACCCGCTTGCTACGCCACTGGTAGGCAATAAACAGTGCACTCAGTCAATTTGCAAATTGAGGATTTCCGCTAACGTACAAATATGTACAAAAACAAGGCGGGACCATTGGAGTGGAAAAAAAAATTATCTTGGACCTAATTTTGTCGCAAACATTGTAAGAATAGACAATTTAAACACTAGACTAGTCACAAACATAAAGAAGTACAGATTCACTATCAGTCATGAAGATACTATAAGTTTCTTTACTTTAAACTGACAATAAAGCCCCTACGCGGAGGCTACAATAATTTTTATTAGAAAAGTTACTGCCTCACACAGTAGGCGCATCTCCTAGAGCTACTTTGTGAGGTGTAAGTTTCTAGAATAAATTTGTGTTTTTTGTTACTTAAATTTGTTGCTTAAGCTATGTTGTCGTGCTTATGCTAGTTCTTCTCATTTGCTAGGAAAGAAATTTTCGTTAGATAAACACAAATTTATTAGAAAGAATTCAAACATCTCCAATAATAAAACAAAGAAAGAAATGGTTTTCTTATATAAATATATAGGGTTTATACGACTGACAGCACCCTCACCACTCCCAAACGCCAATATTGACGGTCCTGAGCGACGTTGATAGTTAGGTGTCTCTCAGCTGTTGTAAACACCATCGCCTCGTTCCAGGATTTTCTAGAACACCCTCGCTTTTTATTTCCTGGTTCGACCTATGTATACAGACGCTTTGGCCACCGATTTTAATCCATCCGCAACATGTGTCCGAACCATTTCAGGCTTCATTTTGCAATTCTTTCCAACACACTCTCCTCTGCTTTCATGATGGTTCTGATTCGGTTATTTCTCACCCGATCTAGTCTGGACACTCTTGCACTACGTCTAAGGTACTCCATTTCGGTGGATTTCCAGCTTCCGCTTTGATTCTAGCTTTAGTGCCCAGATCTCACATTCATATAACATGACCGGTGAAATCTCTTTCCCAATTCTCTTCTTGTTTCTTTTGGAGATATGCTTGTCGCACCAGACAGAATTGAGGCAGCATATTATCTTGCGACCACTTTCTACTTCTGAGGTCAGCTCATGGTCGCCAACTTCTGCTCCGGTTAACCAAACCCCTAGGAATTTGAATTATTCGGTTTCTTTTAGCTGGACATTATCGTCAATTATAATGTCAGAAGTATCAGAGCTGTTGGTGCACAAGTACTCTGATTTTCTTCCAACCAATATTCTAGAATGTACTCTTAGATTGAAAAAATTGAAAACAGCGTTAGAAAAACTGTCTCCTATGTGTAATTTTTAAATGAACGCACTGTACAACGACGGATGGTAGTTTAATAAACGAAGTTATATGCTGTGTGAAATGAACAACCATGAGAAAAAACATGGTAAAATTCTACTTTTTTTTCAGTTTTGATATAATATGAAAAATTTATTCAAATTCATAGATTTTATTTTCTATTTCTTGTTTTTTTTTCTTTTTTTTCTAGTTTTTTCTCTGTACCTGTTGTGGATACGTTTACAAATCTACCATGAGTAATAAAATATTGAAACGGAAATTATATACGAAAACGGTGGAAATTAATACAAAACCATTTTCATGATTTCAGGGAATTTTTCTCTTTTTTATCCTTTTTTTCAAGGCATATATTATTTTTATGTAGAGTACAAAATCATCTACTGACAAAAATCTATACAGATATACATATATACAGATTATAGACGACAACCAGTGTAGGAAAATAAGGTAAAAATAGCCCCAATTTTGAAAGATTTTCCGGAAAGCTGGATTTTGACGCGGAATTTAATACTGGGGTTTTAAACAAAATATCAGCGATCGAATATTGATAAAAATATTTCTGCGGAATCAAAAATTGCCAAAAAAGATTTTCTTGAATATCTGGTTACCGACTGCTTTTATAAAAATGATATTAATCATGAAAAATCCCTGCCCTAAACTGGGCCATTTGGTGTAGTAACGATTCTATTTGAAAGAAATTTTTATTGTAACTGATATAACTTATCCTGTAGCGTTACTGAACTATATCTTTTACAAGTCTCTAATTTTCCAGCTCTCATTATTTAAACAAAAATTTTGACATATGATTCTTTTATTACGAATGGGACCTAATTGGGATACCTTGCTTTCATGATTAAGCAAGACCTATTGTAATGTACCGAATATTTCACTGTTTATTCATCTCTGCTTGTATCATTTAAGATTAACTAAAATCTCTCCGAATCAAAATTAAGGTTGCTTAGATATGCCCCGAATTTATAACTCCAGTATTTTATATAACATTACGCTTAGGGTAACTTCGGAGGAGACGCACAACTTGCCGGGTTGGTGACACTGATCTTCAGTTATAAATATGTTTTACGTGTAGCTTATAGTATAACCTCAAATTATAAAACTTTCCAATCATGCTTTTGTTAGAATAAATTCTATAATTGTTTAATATAATATTTCAAATATTTTGTGAAAAATTTTTTTTTAAACAGTGAATGAATAAATTTTTTTTATAGTTTTATCTAAAAATATTGGTTTTAGTAGAAAGCCTTACCCACATTCTTTTTTTTTTTGTCTGATTACATGCAACAACTAGTTCCCTCTTGTTTGACTAAAATAGGCTGCAGAGATGCATGTTCCATTTATCAAGGAATAGATGAACCAAAAATTTTTCATCATTCTTTTTATGCCTGTAGTCGTTTCTTCGTAATTTCAAAAGATTAATTAAAACGTTACTAAAACTTAATTAATCCCTAATACTAAATTCAACGAATCGGCTAAAAAATTAGGCCAGGAAAGCTCAATTTAAATCTTGTTTTTTTTTTTTTTTTTGTTTTCGGATCGGCGGTTCTGATTTTATTGACCACCGCAAAAAAGTGGTGCGCCTCTCCCGAAATTACCCTACCTGTAATAAAATCAACTAAAACATTATCCTTTATCAACCATAGTATATATTATTTTTATTCATTAATTCGCTATTTCATTATCTATATTTATTGTTCATAGCTAGTTCACAGGTATATACGCTGCTGGAAACCATGCTAAAAGAATTCTTGATTCTACAGTAGATTATGACGTGATTTCATGTTTCACACTTAAATAATAAATAAATAGAAATGACGAAGGCTTTTATTGAATGTTTCACGCTTTTCACGCTTGTGTGTTGCATGATACGACCTCCAACTCACTCACAAATCCAACATAACATTCCAACATTCAATATTTTGTGTGAACCAAAAAGAAAGAAACATCTGTTGATATTCTCGCATTTCCACCTCGTAACGAGACTGATATGATAGTGTTTCGAAAAATTGAAAATACAACAACAAAAGAAAAAAAAATGAGTCATTCTAGAACAGAGAAGTAGGCACTTCTTAAAGAAGGACAATTAAGTATAACTTACTATTTGGATGGAAAAGGTTACTAAGAACAATTTTGATGAAAATTAACCCAGTTTTTAAAACTGAAAAATTTCTTTAGAAACTAAAATTACAATTATCAAAGAGGAAAAAGGGTAAAGCAATCATACAATTAAACAAACTTTACAAAAAATCCAATTTTAGGTGGCAAGGACTACCTATTGTTGATTAAGGTAAATTAGACACAAATATTAATAAGGAAATAATGTCGAAATCTACGAATCTTCTAGTAGAGTATATAGTATATTTTTTTTTGTTTAGAAATGCTGTCATTATCATCTTTTTTCAGTTTATGATGCTAGCTGTCTTTTAAAGAAATTATACGATACTGATTCTTAAAATAGTACATAAATTAAGTTTATTTTTATTTTTCGTTTTCTCACTTATTTCAATTGACAGATTATATTATAAGATTTCACTTACGGATTTGTGTATACTGAATGAAAGTTAGAAAGAGATAACATACCATTAAATTAGGTATTATTAAATACTTTTTACCAACAATTTTTTATTTCATCCACCCATTTCAGTTCATATTTTTATGATACCTAGGTTGTAAAGTACCACACAGTAAGGTATCATAAAGATATGAATTGAAATGGGTGGATCAAATAAAAAATTCTTGGTAAAATTATTTTATAAAAATTATTTCATAGTACATAATTTAATGGTACGTTATCTCCTTCTAACTTTCATTCAATATACACAAATCCGTAAGTGAAATCTTATATAATCTGTCAACTGAAATAAGTGAAAAAACGGAAAAATGAAAATAAACTTAATTTTTGTACTTTTTTAAGGATCAGCATCGTATAATTTTTTTAAACGACTGTTAGCGTCATAAGTTGGAAAGAAATGATAATGACGTCATTTCTAAACTAAAAATATATACTATATCCGTTATTTATTAAAATTCATTAAAAAAGAGTTTTATAAATAACTATAGCAGAAAATGCCTAATATCATCTAATATAAACTTGACAAAGTGAGAACGACGCGCTATAGTTAAACGCCTCTCTGGTAGATGAATAGCTGAACTAAAAGTAATCGCCACAATCAGACAACACAATTGTCCCTATACTAAATAATGTCGAGACAAGATGGCCATTTTTCATGGTATAGTTAATATTAAAATTAATTATAATATTATGTAGTAATTATGTTTGAGTACATAATTATTGCCAATAAGTTATGAGTTTATGAATAATTAAAAAGTTGTAAGTTAATTATTCTTTTAGGTTAAATTAAGTGAGTTTTCAAATATTTATTTCCAGTTTATTTTAGACCAATGGCGAATTATCAACACTCCTGTCCCGACTCTAGCAATTACTCGCCTACAGGGCCATCTGATGGTCGAGAAGACAGTTAAATTACGTATTACGACACGGAAAAAATAGTAAACTGTAGGATGTTAATAATAATTTCATAAGAACGTAAAACGATGGAGGTTTTTAGTTAGAATACAAAGGAAACTTTACAACAGTATTTTTACTTTTATCCACTAATCCAAAATACTATATTTGTACAACAACAAAATAATTATGTGGTTAACTGGAATTTACTGCAAAGTTGCTGCAGCGCCTGTTAATTTTATTAATGCATACATGAGGTTGTTCATTTTTATAGATTGTTATATTCTCTTACATAATAGTACAGCTACCGTCCCACAGATGGCAGTAGACATTCAACTTGATGCAAATAGACAACGAAAATGTTGTTACAATTGCCTATACTTTGAAAGTCAGTGTTTCTCAACGTTTTCAATAGAGTGCATTCTAAACGGGGCATGAGAAATTAAATAGAAATCATTTGAAAAAAATAAAAATTCTTATTTATGGAAAATTTCGAAAGCAATAAAACTTTTCCAAACCAGTTGGATGTAAATTGTTTCGGTCCTACAACATATCCATAATTCAGCTACCTACGGCGATTTGGACGGAGTAGAGGGGGCAAAAGTGTTTTGGGGGATCTGACAAACCCACAGACCTCTAGAATTAACCTAGGGGAATGGAATTTTGTATGTTGATAGAGTTGGTATCTAGGGCGTGCTTTTTGGAAGTTTTAATGTCTAACCACACTCCCACCAGTTTTATGCCACAATTTCATGCTTTTTCAACGTTTTAGAAGTTTTGTCACGCCTAAAGAATGGCCAAATAAATCTAGAGGGCTGAAATCTTGTATTCGGATTGATTTTGTATGAAGGGTGACCCTTTTGGGGATTTCAATTTCTAACCCTTACCCCATAATTTTTATACCATTATTTCATGACTTTTCGCGTTTTTGGCGGGTCTGTTAAAGTTAAAATCCATCCGAACAAAACTAGAGGGCCAAAATTTTGTATATAAGTCAGTATCCAGGGTGTGCCTTTTGGGGATTTCAGTTTTTAAAACCTATCCCCATGATTTTACGGCAAAATTCTACGATTTTTCGGTTTTTTTTTGTTTTTCCTTTTCTGACACGCCTAGAAACTCTGAAATTTGAGAAATTTTACCTACTGAGGAATCCTAACTTGATGTGTATTCGACACCAGATATACACTTCATGTGTATATCTAGTGATACTTTTTTTTATTCACAGTAATAAAACAAAATACGATTAAAAAATAAATAAAAATAATATGTATGTATGTGCATTTTGTGTTTTATTTAAATTTAAAATTTCATTTATGATACTAACTTTTAGTTTTTAATATAAATTTCATGAAAGCGTCAAAACAAAACAGACGTCCATATGGAAACCTCAAAACAACAAAACAGTTCAACAGCGACGAGTATGAAATGTTATTAAAATTATTCATCGTTTCGTAAATAAAAAATAGTCTAGATAATTCAAAGGAACAAAATAAAAGAAGAAAACACTATGCAATGTCCATTTCCGGCTTGTGTACGCAACATTTGTAGAAAAAATACTGGCTACGAGCACATAATACGAAGTAGTAGAAAATTAATTTAATTAAAGTAGAACTGCTTTGTTGGATGCATCCAGCGCTGGCTGGAAAACAAAGTTGTTTGAAGTAATTATTGCAGTGAACTTTTAACTATGTATGTAACTATACAGTGCCCGCCATTAAATTTGAAACATATGAAAATTTTTTTGAAACTTTTGCTAAAAGTTGTTTTACATATATATTTATATCCAAAATTCAACCATGAAAATTTTGTACCTTGTCGCTTACAAAATAGGGTCTAAAATGTAAAAATGATCCAATAGTAAAGTACCTATCCTGATTACTAAAATTGACAAAAAATTTATTCGAAAAAGATCCTTAGAAATGGATATTACTGTAAAATACAAAGTTTACTACTAAGTTTATCCTTACTGCTCTTTGGATCAGCTTATAGCAGAAATAAAGTTTTTTAAATATTTAATATAAAAAAAAGTATTTCATGTGTTGCAAACTTAATGAGAGACACTGTATATTCTTTTTGTTGTTATTTGAAAACCATGTGTACGGTACAGAATAGGTACACTGTGAAAATTTATTAATTAGCATTATTATTAAGCATTATTTGTGTTATTGAATTTACAATAATAAGAACATATCAAAATATGTGTCATTTGATTTAATTTTTATGCACCAAGGAAATTACCGTAGAAAATTCAGTTCTGATAATTATCGTTCAATCTATAATTCATTTTTAATATTTATGATTATTTTTAAAATTTTTTTTGAACGACCTTTCTAGTGATAAAGACTGAGGACATCAATTTATAAGGAGTTATCTAGAAAAAAAATTAACAAAAAAATACAGTTATATATGTATATTTTAGCGAATTGGTGCTTTAATAAGCTTTCCTTTGATTACTCTACTCGATGCTTTTGAGAAAGATTTTTTTTATACTTTTCAGACTCCCCTGGAAAGTAACCCCCATAATCGAAATTCAAATTCACATTGATGATTAGGTCGCCATCTATTTGTATGTTAAATTTCAAAGTTTCCATAAGTGATTCTATAAGTATTCCATTTTGCCAATTTTGGTTCGGAATACTAAAAATCGACTGAATTGGAATGAATGATAGATAGGTTATTTTAGATGTTAGGATTAAAGAATTAAAAAAAAAAAAAAAAAAAAAAAAAAAAACAAATTAGAGTGTAAAGAACAATGTTTTTTAAAAAAATAAATTTACAATTTTCACTGAGTGGAAATGACGTCCATCCATTATGTATTTATCGTTACGAATTTTATCGATACAATTATTGTTATTTTGGCTGTTTCTATTATTCTATTGTACCCTATTGTCCTATTTGTGTTACAATTTAATAATAATGAATATATTAAAGTATTCAAGTTATATATGTGAATGTTTAACATTTCAGTTGTATGATTTTATCATTCATAATGGTTTTGTTTCTAATTAACGGTAAAATGGTGGAGCTTAAATGACTATTCCATTTAAGCACAAAAGACAACGAAGAACTTTTGTTAATCATGCTTTCATTACGATGATTTTCGTTAAATAGAACATTGAAATTTGAACGTAAAGTTTAGTGTATTTTATTTTTTAAAACTTTGATCCATATTTATTCAACTTATGAAACAAATGGGAACAAAAATTGAACTTAATTAGAGGACAGATTTAATGCTAGATAAAATACCAGACTTTCCACACATAAAATTCAAGGTATACGCAGAGGTGTAGCGAAGATAACTGGCGCCCGGTGCATGAAACTTTATTTGCGCCCCACTTAACTTCTAAAATTTTAAGAATTTTAGGTAGAGAAACGGTGTATTTAAAATTTCGGAAAAAAATCTTTTTTGTAGTATTTTAAATATTTCCCTTAAAGTTGCCTTAACGACCTTTTTTGCCAGTGATTTGTTTGTGTGTCTATATATTTGAAGTCATAACCTGGAAGTAATTTCGTAATTTTCCTACACTTTCACGTAGTAAAATTCTAATGACAACACAAAATTTCAAAGTAACAGCGTCCTTCCTATTAGCTTCTGACGCTCGTCCTATTAGCTTTTGGCGCCCCTCTCAAAGTGGCGCCCGGGTCATGATAGTACCCCTTGCACCCCCCTCGCTTCGCCACTGGGTATACGAACTATTAACTAAATTTTGAAGAATTAGATAAAATTTATTCTTACCGACTGAAATTCGATCGAAAACTATAAGAATTGGTCTAAAGTAATCTAATTGGTCTAAGGGAAGCTAATTCATCGTCATTTTTGTTTGATTCCATAAGCTAATTTTACCACTATGCTAAATAAGCTATATAGGCTAAACTTCTAATTTTAAGAAAAAAATTTAATAAAGAGCAATTTCTTTTTTGATCAACAACTGCTCTTTTTCGTAACCTGCTTGCGTCTCTAATACTTTAAAAGCAACGAGAAAAGGGGAGTAGATAATTTAGGATTCGCATCGCTTTCGGATGGCTAGTGCAACACAGTGGTGTATTGAGATGGTTTTATCGAAATTCTAATTTTTAAAGTAAACTAATTTCTCTTGTCTGACTGAAAATCTAAAGCCAAATGTTCAAATCTTACCGATGCGAACAACGTCAATTGCTGTACGTCCAAAATACGAAAAAATTTGCGTTGTATTAATGCATTTATATAAGCAGACGTAACTAGGTATTTTCGAAAAATAGCGAAAAACCTTAAATTTTTGTATAGGTACACTGAGAAAAAAATACGGTAATTTTTACGGAAATTTCTAGTAAAAAATTACGGAGCTCTCTGGTAATGCTGGCATAAGTGACAGACAACTGTTTATCGTCAGTTGTGTGTGATGCTTGTGTGAGAGAAATGCTGAAAGACAGGTTTCAAGGAGAAAATAGAAATAACAAATAGCGTCTACCTTTCAGCTTAGTAAAAATTACACTGTAGCTCCGTAAAAATTCTTCTATGTCTAGTATAATTTTACAAAAATTAAGTAAATTTTCCTGGTATCCACTTGAAATTTTACTAGCCCATCGAATTTTACGGAGCTGTATAGGAGAAATTCTTAAGCTGTACAGGAAAGATTTTCAAATGAATCGTAAAAAATAATGTTTGAAAGGCATTTTTTATATTTTTGCTTGATAATTTCCTACCGACTGGTCACTTGAGCCTGGCTTACCGGAGGCAGCTCCGTAATTTTTGCTGTAATTTTTTCTCAGTGTATAACAAAATATAAATTCGGCCCGACTCTAAAACATCAACTTCTAATTGTAGTTCATTGTCTTTTTTATTTAAAATGTTCATTCAATGGTTTTGAGTAATATTCCAGTATATCACAACCCCTCAATTATTTTTCTAGGTATTTAGAACTCTTATCTCTTAAACTTTAATAAAAAATTATTGTGCTCATACTACCTTCAGGGCCGTAAGAAAAATTTAATATTAACACTTTCAGTCCCATGGCTTCGGCATCCGAAACCAAATAAAATATCCTCACAGGCCGAACGCGATCAATATTTAGAATAATAAACAAAACACTTAAAAATATTTATAAAAAAGGTTTTATATTACTCGTATTCTAATAAACATAATTTATTATGTACTACGTAATGGACACTCTTCGTTTTTTGTACATATAAATATGTTTTATAATCAAAATATCTAGGCTTCATTTTTTACATATTTAGAATATTTTTATCCACTGTTGTATGCTTGTTTATTTACTCATCTTTTGAAGTTTTGACTTGCCCAACACATACATGTTGAATTATTTAATGTTTTGTGGAATCATTTTATGTACTTGTTTACATAAATTTTGTTTAAAAATATTGTCGGCTTCCGGGGAAGTTTACTATGAACATGTTCGGGCCTCATAGTGTTAATTTCATTCTGTAGATAGATAATTCAGATTACGAAAACGTTATGTTAACAAATATAAAAATCAGAGTATACAAACAAATACGGCTTTCATCCATTACCGCATATAATCATTAATTCGTGTTAAGTAATAACCATGTGCCAATGAGTATGTCATTTGACAACACAATGAATAGGAGGAAAATTGTTACTCACCTAATAATAATCAGAACTCTGAAAATTATGTAAAACTTTTCACACTCAACTTTTACCAACCAACCGCTGCTACACTTTGCGAGCTACAATAACTAAGTAGGTACTACGTGTACGAATTCAGGAATACAACGAAATATGGCTGTATTCAAATGAATACTCTATTGCGGATAATATACATTCACGTAAGTATCTACATTTGATGTCATAAAATACATAATAATATAATTAGATGTGTCGTTAGAAATATTTAAACAGGTACGAACGAATTTACTCTCACAAACTTAAACGAATTTACTTGTTCGCAGCGCGCCCTAACTATTTTATCCCCCATTCCAGTTGTTGGAATTATATGTTTTAGAGTGTTATGTAAAGTTGAAATTATATTATAAGGATAGTATTATTAGGTATATCCAGTCCAGGACGTGTGTCGTACCAGCAGAGGATAATGTGTATCAATTTACATGCATAATTTTACATTTAATTGTTGTATTCTGTTTCAAACACAGTGGTCTGTTTAATATTTTCATGCAGACAGACGGTAAAATCATTTGAATATTATAACTTGTAACAATTGTTTTCTGATTCGATTATTATAATAGGTATGTATGATGGCCCCGATGAAACGATGATGGTATAATTAAAACTAGTAATTTCGATTATTTCAATATTCTTTTATCACCTTGTTTTAATCAGTCTGGCAAATCAGGTCTAATGCGATCTTGCTGTGATGTGAAGGTCATATGTGTTTCATTTAAAGTCAGAGAAATTCTTATGTGGCCCATACGCGGTTCAACTTGTTGTACTACCTAGTTGTACTACAAGTTGAACTGTTTGCCATACACTATTAAACTATTCATTCAACTTGTCCAACTTCAGTTATTTACAATTTTTGAAAAAGAGAACTTCGTTAAAATTATGGATAAAATTCTTGCCTTAGCTGTAATTGCTTGAGTAAACGAAAAAAAAAGAAAATGGAGCAAAGAGTGGTTGGGAAAAAATTTTTCTAATGAAAAACTATTAAAAAAAATTAATGAATGTGAACCAGACGATTATAAAAATTATATCCGAATGAACGAAGAAATTTTTAATGATATTTTAGTAAAAATAACACCTTTAATAAGCAAAGAAGATACGTTTATGCGAGATGCAATTTCTGCAAAAACATGCTTGGAAATTACATTAAGGTTTCCTGCAACGGGAAATTCTTTTGAAAATTTAAAATTTTCAAGTGCGGTATCACCGCAAGCTATTGAAAATAACAAACAAAATCAAATATTTAAACTTTCCAATTGTTACTGCTGTAAATATTTTGTTGATTACACCCTTTACACCATATATGTACTAGTTTTGTTGTTCAACTACCCCACTACTACACACAGTACAACATCTTCATAGACCATTTGCTACGCCCACGTAAAATCAAAATATTTTGATTCTACTTCAACCGTTTATGCAACCATCACAATAGTTGACCAACTGCCCCACACACGATTCAACATGTTGTACAACTCAACCAAGTTGTACAACAAGTTGAACCGTGTATGGGCCGCATTATCCTTATATGTATAGTGAACAAATAATTTTAAGTTTTGTGTTTGAAAATAAACGTGTTTCTATAGAGTATCATAGCACCGATTTCAGTGTCATAGTTCAATTTACTTATAAGTAGAATTTGTAATTTTTCAAATTTTAACGTGAGCTATTATTAAATTCCAGTCAAATTACCATGCAAATGACAGTCTGCTAATACAGTACAAAATATATTCATCAAAAAAATTTGGAATCATGAAAAAAAATCATGTTTTTGTTATGATTTCTGGACTTTCTCTGTCTTAAAAAAAATATACAAGTTTGAAATAGAAATTCAGTTTTTATCCAGCTTTTCAAATGAATTCCAGCATCAAAAAGTAGACACTTCAAATTTTAAAATACTGTTTTCAAAAACACTGTCGACATATTGATTGACAATAAGGCCGGGCACACATTGAGACGCAGTTAACGCAGGCAGGGCAGCGCAGTTTCTGTAACTCGTGTTGTAGAACGGGACAGCGCGAATTGAAACGCAGAGCAGAGCAGAGCAGCATTGCGTTGCACGAAACCGACGTGGCACTCGTGAATGTGACACAGAAACTGCGCGATGCTGCGCGACATTGTAATACGTTCTCGAGTTTTAGTTAGTTTTATTTCGTGTAAATGAAAACAATTGAAGAAATTGAAGAAATTGAAGAAAAAGTACTTGTCTGCTCTGTTCTGCTTTTAAATTCGTGCTATATATATAGAACGAGATATATATATGTAGAACGAGATAGCACGAATACGTAATTTATATATATATATATATATATATATATATATATATATATATATATATATATAATAATAATAATAATAATAATAATAATAATAATACTGTATTTAAATCTTCAGATTATTACAGGTGGTTGGTACATGTCATACAGAAATACATATTTGACAATTAATACATTAAACAAATATAATATAAATTACATCACAAAACAAATTCAGTTTTTAAAATACAATTTACATACATACATGGCTATCAATATAATTTAGGTTGAGTGAATAAGCTATGAAATAGAAATAAAATTAAAATAGTGCAGACATAATTATTCGCATAGTGCAAAACTTCTTAATTTCAATGCATTTACTATAAAATAATAGATATCGTTAATTTTTTCTATACTTAACGTATCTAATAACACTGCTGTAATGTTTACTGTATTAGCGCCGTTAATATGTTTCGCTATATATTGGTTTCTGATGGGATTTAAAATTGGGCATCTATACAAGAAATGTTCCATTGTTTCATTCTCTTTTAAATTGCAAACCATGCATTCAAATTTTGCATTCCATTTGTAGGTTACTCCAGTAGTAGGTTTTGGGGGCTTCTAGACCCTCCATCCCTCCATCCAACTTTTTGAGCGACCTCGGATGGAGGCAAAACTACCGAGGCGGTTCTAGAAGCCTCCGGCGGTGGGTGGAGCAAAAATTTTTTTCTAGCCTAGCGGAACTTGATCAAACCTAAGAGAACCTAAGGAAATTTGGTGTAACCTAACAAAATTTTTTTTAACCTAAGAATTTAAAAATTCCGTAATAGATGGCGCAGCCACCTTCGAGCCCTGTGAATTCGCTACTAGATGGCGCGGCCATCTTCGAGCCTGTGAATTCGCTACTAGATGGCGTTGCTAGTCTGGATTCCTGTGTGTAAGTTTGAAAAATTGTCAATAGATGGCATCGAAAACCTTTTTTTTTTGATAGTTAAACTAGCCATTAAAAGATGGCCTTGCTTTCATAATTTTATAATATTTTTATCTGAAAACAGGCTTAAACTGTCAGCTGACGTCACTAAAGGTAAACTGATATCAAACAGCGAAGATTTCTCTCTAATATGCGAAAATGAATTTTATCATATGATTGTATATTTTTATCTGAAAACAGGTTTAAACTTGTATAAATTGCCAGCTGACGTCACTAAAGGTAAACTGATATCAAATAGCGAAGATTTCTGTCTAATATGCGAAAATGAAGCAGCAGGTTTTAACCTGTATGGCTACATAAAGTGTGACAGCTGACGTCACCATACTATTTTTTCTGCTATAAAAAGGACACGACAGAATTTCATCAGTTACAATTTTGTTCGAAACTTTAGTGAAAAAAACATTAAACCTTATTGTTGTGAATTTTCAATTGTTGTGTGTTAAGAGTTAATTGTTGCCAACAATGGAATCCATTACTGCTGGTGCTTCATCTGGAAACAGAGACTTAATTCAAAAAATGGCTGGAAATTTTGTGGATGAATTGAATCATCTTGGCGCTGTTAAACGATGGATTAAACTTTCTGATATGGAAATTGGAAAAGTATATAAAATAATGGGAGCCAGTCAACTACCATCGAAATTCGATTCATCGAAAATGAAGACAATATTGGAATTGGAAGTTGGATACATTTCGTTACCAGCGAGATTTGACAATTTGAACGAGCAGATGCTGGCGCGGCTGCAGAGCAATCCAAAACTTGGTATTATGAATAATGGACCCATTGGACTAACTCATAAATTGCAATTCAAAACGTTGGACTTTCTCGAAATCGTTGGGGGTGCTGAATGACGAATTTTGTAATTTATTCTCTTCAAAATGTATTATTTAATTGTACTATGTATTTTAAACATTTCAATATTGTACCAATTTTTACATATATATAATAAAAATTATAAATTCAATTGGTGATCTTTGATTCCTCACAGAGCACTTTCTTGCATATGCACAAATTTTTAATATAATTATAAATTGTACAAGTTAAAAAGTGATCATTGTGTACCTATTTTTGTTTAAAACTATACTTAATAAAATAAATTTAAAGAAAAAAAACCGATCTTTTGATTTACACCGATCCCCTAAAAAGAAATCAAACTAATTTTTGATATTATACCTTAAACTTGATGTATATATAAAAATTCCATTTACAATTATGGTACACCATATATACTCGTAAATTTTACAAAAATGTATCACTCTGTACATTTTTTTTTTAAATCTGTGTGCATATTCTTTGATGTTATTTAATCAGCTAAATCTTTAATCAACTAAATCAGCTAAAATTGTTACATATTTACGTTATAAATATCTAAGTATGTATTTTTCTTTTAAATATATAACTTATAAATACTCATGATTACTTTACTATATAACTGTAATCACGCGATATCATGTTATAAAATACATAAGAATTTACTCATTTAATGTAAAAATATTTGGTCATCAACAATTAAATAAAAACGAATTTTTTTTAAATATATATAGTAATATAATATTTCGCATATATACAGTACTCTGTTAAAAGTACGGGTTTCTACGCCGTTAAAAACATATATTTTACAATATCAATATATTGTAAAAAAATCATATTTCTTAATATTTTTAAAACTGAATATGTAATATCAAGAATTTAAAATAGTTTTGAAACATTAATTTCTCCTCATAATATTTTTTTGTCTTAAATTAATAGCACAATGTTCCATATATTTTAAGAAAATTTTTCTTTTAATATTTTATAACTTATCTAAAAAATTTATAGCTATTTTTTATCCAAAAATTTATTACTTGCTATTGTTAAAAAATTAGTTAAATATATCTATAGGTATTAAGTGACCCCTAGTTTTTGTGAAAGACAGTAGACGGTAGTAAGAGCAATTCATCTTAAATACGAAATTATTTTATCAATGCTAAATAAGCGTTTTTTTTCTCATATTATCATACTCCAATATATTGTATATTATTATAATTTATAAAAATGTGTTTTATTTATTAAAAAATTTAGCAAAATTTTAAATAATATCACGTCAAAATAATATTCAGAAGTCAATAAAAGACAATAGCAGTAAATTTATTAAGATAACTATAAATAAATATTAATCTAATGTTGAAATATTTATTAACAAATAGTACTGCTTAGTAGAAAATTAGGTACCTATTGTTTTGTTTTCAAATTTACCTTTTTGCAATTAAAGAAAATTTTAGTAACTATCGATACCTATATAAAACGATACCCATAAAAGACAAGCATGCTCTGATCTCAACAATTTTTTCCCATGTTAAATTTGTATGTTCTTATTTCGCTGAAACTTATTATGTTTATATATTCCCCCAATATTTTCTACCATAAACAATAGTTATAGCAAGCTAGGTAGGTATTGAATAAGTATTTTTTGTTTGTTAATTTATTGATGATAGAGAAAAAAAATTTATGATTTTATAGACAGTGAAATACATTTAAACTATTTTTTGCAGTTTAATTTTGTAAAAACACCTAAAAATTATCAGTCACAGACAAATATTTCTAAGCAAACGAATTGAAAATGTAGTTTTATATCATAAGAATAAATGCGTATATATAGGGTGGACAGTAAATAACTCTCATAATTTTTAAAGAGCGGATGAAAATTTTAATTTTGGATTACGAAATTTTATTTTTTTGCCGGAGTTAAGCTGCATTCAATTAATTAACCCTTTCCTGCACAGCAGTTTTAGATCATTACTGTGCAAACGATACTTCAAATTAGCAAATCATTAATAACATGGGTAAATACTTATTAGCAAGAATTACATAGTTTACACATATGTTCTATCGCACCAGAATGTTAATAGGACAATGCGATTTAATTGCCTATATTCAGGAGCAAGCAAAAACATTACCTATTTTAATAACTTAGAAAATACACATTACATAGTTCGTTGTAAGAACAATCATTTCGGTGATCTTTTTTTTTTTAACGAATTACTAAATTTGCTTAAGGACTATGGTATGTAAGAAATAACAACACTCACATAATTTTAAAATAATTAACATATAGCTATTGGAAAAGTTACAAAGATTTTTTTAACAACTTATTAAATGCTGATAGCTTATTTTAATATCTCCTATAGGGCCTTAAGTATAACCCTTCACCCGAAATTTTTTCATCACCATCGTTGGCGACTGTATTCTCGTCATCATCAGCTTCTCCTTCGCTCGCAGTATCTTCGCTATCGCTAGTAGATGTTTTTTCATCATCATTGAATACATATTTTAACACTGGTTCAATAATATCATGCTTTTCCAATTCCCTGGTTATTGAGATAATCCGCTTTGCAATGTCACTTTCCTTTAAATTATTAAAATGGCTTCGTTTTTTCTCGTTTTCGATATAATCCGCGAAGCTGGGATTTATAATATGACTCCTTTCCATTAAATTGCACACAGTATTAACCATTTCTTCTCCAATTTGCGTCTGAGTCGCTAAACTTCTTAGTTCATCAACTAAATGGTTCGGGTCATCAAAATATTCTTCTCCATCAACAGGTTTCGAATGGCCATTATGAAGGTTAGTATTTTCATCATCATATTTGAAACGTTTAGCTTCTCCATTTATTGAATTAGATGTTGAAGGTTGGTCCTTTTCTTCCGAATTTTTATCTTCTTGTTCTTCATCCTTTGCGCATGCGTTCTGAAGCTCTTTGACCATTAATATGTCTAGAGCAGTTTGTAAGAGACCAGCTATCTTTGGAGTAAAACTTGTTTCTTTGTAGTTATCAGGCGATGGTAAATGCTTTTGTTCATCAGATCGATTATCTTCGACATTTACCGATTGTAGAATATTATGCGAGTTTTTTAAAGCGTGGAATTTACTTCTGATTGCTTCTGCTGCAGCCATCATACTTTCATCAAAAGTATTCAAGTTTCTTTTAGATAGATCTGTATCATTTTCGTGTTGATTTTGAAATACTGGTGCTTTATCTTCCTTTTCTTCATTTCTTGCTTCAAAACTATATTCGGTTTCATTATCATCATTTTCATCATTAGATTTTGACGATTCACTTTGTCTCCTGTTCTCCGCGCTGTTCACTTGTGTCCCATTATTTACCGTGGTATATTCAAACTGATTATTTGCGATCTGGTCATTATTGTTTGTTTCATGTTCCTGAGTATGCACTCTTCTTTTCATATGACGTAAAAGAGAACTTCTCCGCGAAAATGTCTTGTCACAACGTATACAGTTAAACATTTTGATAGATGTGAAGAGTTCGATTTATAACATAACACTGATTAGTTTTTATATCGACATGATCTTATATAGTACAACCAGAGCAGAATTGACGTAAAGTAATGACACCAAAATGCACCAAAGGTGCACCAAATGACATCAAACTGCACCAAAGGTGCACCAAATGACACCAAACTGCACCAAATGACACCAAACTGCACCAAAGGTGCACCAAATGACACCAAACTGCACCAAAGGTGCACCAAATGACACCAAACTGCACCAAAGGTGCACCAAATGACACCAAACTGCACCAAATGACACCAAATGCACCAAAGTGCACCAAATGACACCAAACTGCACCAAAGGTGCACAAATGACACCAAACTGCACCAAATGACACCAAACTGCACCAAAGGTGCACCAAATGACACCAAACTGCACCAAAGTTGCTCCAAATGACACCAAACTGCACCAAAGGTGCACCAAATGACACCAAACTGCACCAAAGGTGCACCAAATGACACCAAACTGCACCAAAGTTGCTCCAAATGACACCAAACTGCACCAAAGGTGCACCAAATGACACCAAACTGCACCAAAGGTGCACCAAATGACACCAAACTGCACCAAAGTTGCTCCAAATGACACCAAACTGCACCAAAGTTGCTCCAAATGACACCAAACTGCACCAAAGGTGCACCAAATGACACCAAACTGCACCAAAGTTGCACCAAATGACACCAAACTGCACCAAAGTTGCTCCAAATGACACCAAACTGCACCAAAGGTGTACCAAATGACACCAAACTGCACCTTTGGTGCATTTTGGTGTCATTTGGTGCAGTTTGGTGTCATTTGGTGCACCTTTGGTGCAGTTTGGTGTCATTTGGAGCAACTTTGGTGCAGTTTGGTGTCATTTGGTGCAACTTTGGTGCAGTTTGGTGTCATTTGGTGCACCTTTGGTGCAGTTTGGTGTCATTTGGTGCACCTTTGGTGCAGTTTGGTGTCATTTGGAGCAACTTTGGTGCAGTTTGGTGTCATTTGGTGCACCTTTGGTGCAGTTTGGTGTCATTTGGAGCAACTTTGGTGCAGTTTGGTGTCATTTGGTGCACCTTTGGTGCAGTTTGGTGTCATTTGGTGCACCTTTGGTGCAGTTTGGTGTCATTTGGAGCAACTTTGGTGCAGTTTGGTGTCATTTGGTGCAACTTTGGTGCAGTTTGGTGTCATTTGGTGCACCTTTGGTGCAGTTTGGTGTCATTTGGTGCACCTTTGGTGCAGTTTGGTGTCATTTGGAGCAACTTTGGTGCAGTTTGGTGTCATTTGGTGCACCTTTGGTGCAGTTTGGTGTCATTTGGTGCACCTTTGGTGCAGTTTGGTGTCATTTGGAGCAACTTTGGTGCAGTTTGGTGTCATTTGGTGCACCTTTGGTGCAGTTTGGTGTCATTTGGTGCAGTTTGGTGTCATTTGGTGCACCTTTGGTGCAGTTTGGTGTCATTTGGTGCACCTTTGGTGCATTTTGGTGTCATTTGGTGCAGTTTGGTGTCATTTGGTGCACCTTTGGTGCAGTTTGGTGTCATTTGGTGCACCTTTGGTGCAGTTTGGTGTCATTTGGTGCACCTTTGGTGCAGTTTGGTGTCATTTGGTGCAGTTTGGTGTCATTTGGTGCACCTTTGGTGCAGTTTGATGTCATTTGGTGCACCTTTGGTGCATTTTGGTGTCATTACTTTACGTCAATTCTGCTCTGGTTGTACTATATAAGATCATGTCGATATAAAAACTAATCAGTGTTATGTTATAAATCGAACTCTTCACATCTATCAAAATGTTTAACTGTATACGTTGTGACAAGACATTTTCGCGGAGAAGTTCTCTTTTACGTCATATGAAAAGAAGAGTGCATACTCAGGAACATGAAACAAACAATAATGACCAGATCGCAAATAATCAGTTTGAATATACCACGGTAAATAATGGGACACAAGTGAACAGCGCGGAGAACAGGAGACAAAGTGAATGGTCAAAATCTAATGATGAAAATGATGATAATGAAACCGAATATAGTTTTGAAGCAAGAAATGAAGAAAAGGAAGATAAAGCACCAGTATTTCAAAATCAACACGAAAATGATACAGATCTATCTAAAAGAAACTTGAATACTTTTGATGAAAGTATGATGGCTGCAGCAGAAGCAATCAGAAGTAAATTCCACGCTTTAAAAAACTCGCATAATATTCTACAATCGGTAAATGTCGAAGATAATCGATCTGATGAACAAAAGCATTTACCATCGCCTGATAACTACAAAGAAACAAGTTTTACTCCAAAGATAGCTGGTCTCTTACAAACTGCTCTAGACATATTAATGGTCAAAGAGCTTCAGAACGCATGCGCAAAGGATGAAGAACAAGAAGATAAAAATTCGGAAGAAAAGGACCAACCTTCAACATCTAATTCAATAAATGGAGAAGCTAAACGTTTCAAATATGATGATGAAAATACTAACCTTCATAATGGCCATTCGAAACCTGTTGATGGAGAAGAATATTTTGATGACCCGAACCATTTAGTTGATGAACTAAGAAGTTTAGCGACTCAGACGCAAATTGGAGAAGAAATGGTTAATACTGTGTGCAATTTAATGGAAAGGAGTCATATTATAAATCCCAGCTTCGCGGATTATATCGAAAACGAGAAAAAACGAAGCCATTTTAATAATTTAAAGGAAAGTGACATTGCAAAGCGGATTATCTCAATAACCAGGGAATTGGAAAAGCATGATATTATTGAACCAGTGTTAAAATATGTATTCAATGATGATGAAAAAACATCTACTAGCGATAGCGAAGATACTGCGAGCGAAGGAGAAGCTGATGATGACGAGAATACAGTCGCCAACGATGGTGATGAAAAAATTTCGGGTGAAGGGTTATACTTAAGGCCCTATAGGAGATATTAAAATAAGCTATCAGCATTTAATAAGTTGTTAAAAAAATCTTTGTAACTTTTCCAATAGCTATATGTTAATTATTTTAAAATTATGTGAGTGTTGTTATTTCTTACATACCATAGTCCTTAAGCAAATTTAGTAATTCGTTAAAAAAAAAAAGATCACCGAAATGATTGTTCTTACAACGAACTATGTAATGTGTATTTTCTAAGTTATTAAAATAGGTAATGTTTTTGCTTGCTCCTGAATATAGGCAATTAAATCGCATTGTCCTATTAACATTCTGGTGCGATAGAACATATGTGTAAACTATGTAATTCTTGCTAATAAGTATTTACCCATGTTATTAATGATTTGCTAATTTGAAGTATCGTTTGCACAGTAATGATCTAAAACTGCTGTGCAGGAAAGGGTTAATTAATTGAATGCAGCTTAACTCCGGAAAAAACATAAAATTTCGTAATCCAAAATTAAAATTTTCATCCGCTCTTTAAAAATTATGAGAGTTATTTACTGTCCACCCTATATATACGCATTTATTCTTATGATATAAAACTACATTTTCAATTCGTTTGCTTAGAAATATTTGTCTGTGACTGATAATTTTTAGGTGTTTTTACAAAATTAAACTGCAAAAAATAGTTTAAATGTATTTCACTGTCTATAAAATCATAAATTTTTTTTCTCTATCATCAATAAATTAACAAACAAAAAATACTTATTCAATACCTACCTAGCTTGCTATAACTATTGTTTATGGTAGAAAATATTGCGGGGAATATATAAACATAATAAGTTTCAGCGAAGTAAGAACATACAAATTTAACATGGGAAAAAATTGTTGAGATCAGAGCATGCTTGTCTTTTATGGGTATCGTTTTATATAGGTATCGATAGTTACTAAAATTTTCTTTAATTGCAAAAAGGTAAATTTGAAAACAAAACAATAGGTGCCTAATTTTCTACTAAGCAGTACTATTTGTTAATAAATATTTCAACATTAGATTAATATTTATTTATAGTTATCTTAATAAATTTACTGCTATTGTCTTTTATTGACTTCTGAATATTATTTTGACGCGATATTATTTAAAATTTTGCTAAATTTTTTAATAAATAAAACACATTTTTATAAATTATAATAATATACAATATATTGGAGTATGATAATATGAGAAAAAAAACGCTTATTTAGCATTGATAAAATAATTTCGTATTTAAGATGAATTGCTCTTACTACTGTCTTTCACAAAAACTAGGGGTCACTTAATACCTATAGATATATTTAACTAATTTTTTAACAATAGCAAGTAATAAATTTTTGGATAAAAAATAGCTATAAATTTTTTAGATAAGTTATAAAATATTAAAAGAAAAATTTTCTTAAAATATATGGAACATTGTGCTATTAATTTAAGACAAAAAAATATTATGAGGAGAAATTAATGTTTCAAAACTATTTTAAATTCTTGATATTACATATTCAGTTTTAAAAATATTAAGAAATATGATTTTTTTACAATATATTGATATTGTAAAATATATGTTTTTAACGGCGTAGAAACCCGTACTTTTAACAGAGTACTGTATATATGCGAAATATTATATTACTATATATATTTAAAAAAAATTCGTTTTTATTTAATTGTTGATGACCAAATATTTTTACATTAAATGAGTAAATTCTTATGTATTTTATAACATGATATCGCGTGATTACAGTTATATAGTAAAGTAATCATGAGTATTTATAAGTTATATATTTAAAAGAAAAATACATACTTAGATATTTATAACGTAAATATGTAACAATTTTAGCTGATTTAGTTGATTAAAGATTTAGCTGATTAAATAACATCAAAGAATATGCACACAGATTTAAAAAAAAAATGTACAGAGTGATACATTTTTGTAAAATTTACGAGTATATATGGTGTACCATAATTGTAAATGGAATTTTTATATATACATCAAGTTTAAGGTATAATATCAAAAATTAGTTTGATTTCTTTTTAGGGGATCGGTGTAAATCAAAAGATCGGTTTTTTTTCTTTAAATTTATTTTATTAAGTATAGTTTTAAACAAAAATAGGTACACAATGATCACTTTTTAACTTGTACAATTTATAATTATATTAAAAATTTGTGCATATGCAAGAAAGTGCTCTGTGAGGAATCAAAGATCACCAATTGAATTTATAATTTTTATTATATATATGTAAAAATTGGTACAATATTGAAATGTTTAAAATACATAGTACAATTAAATAATACATTTTGAAGAGAATAAATTACAAAATTCGTCATTCAGCACCCCCAACGATTTCGAGAAAGTCCAACGTTTTGAATTGCAATTTATGAGTTAGTCCAATGGGTCCATTATTCATAATACCAAGTTTTGGATTGCTCTGCAGCCGCGCCAGCATCTGCTCGTTCAAATTGTCAAATCTCGCTGGTAACGAAATGTATCCAACTTCCAATTCCAATATTGTCTTCATTTTCGATGAATCGAATTTCGATGGTAGTTGACTGGCTCCCATTATTTTATATACTTTTCCAATTTCCATATCAGAAAGTTTAATCCATCGTTTAACAGCGCCAAGATGATTCAATTCATCCACAAAATTTCCAGCCATTTTTTGAATTAAGTCTCTGTTTCCAGATGAAGCACCAGCAGTAATGGATTCCATTGTTGGCAACAATTAACTCTTAACACACAACAATTGAAAATTCACAACAATAAGGTTTAATGTTTTTTTCACTAAAGTTTCGAACAAAATTGTAACTGATGAAATTCTGTCGCGTCCTTTTTATAGCAGAAAAAATAGTATGGTGACGTCAGCTGTCACACTTTATGTAGCCATACAGGTTAAAACCTGCTGCTTCATTTTCGCATATTAGACAGAAATCTTCGCTATTTGATATCAGTTTACCTTTAGTGACGTCAGCTGGCAATTTATACAAGTTTAAACCTGTTTTCAGATAAAAATATACAATCATATGATAAAATTCATTTTCGCATATTAGAGAGAAATCTTCGCTGTTTGATATCAGTTTACCTTTAGTGACGTCAGCTGACAGTTTAAGCCTGTTTTCAGATAAAAATATTATAAAATTATGAAAGCAAGGCCATCTTTTAATGGCTAGTTTAACTATCAAAAAAAAAGGTTTTCGATGCCATCTATTGACAATTTTTCAAACTTACACACAGGAATCCAGACTAGCAACGCCATCTAGTAGCGAATTCACAGGCTCGAAGGTGGCCGCGCCATCTAGTAGCGAATTCACAGGGCTCGAAGGTGGCTGCGCCATCTATTACGGAATTTTTAAATTCTTAGGTTAAAAAAAATTTTGTTAGGTTACACCAAATTTCCTTAGGTTCTCTTAGGTTGGATCAAGTTCCGCTAGGCTAGAAAAAAATTTTTGCTCCACCCACCGCCGGAGGCTTCTAGAACCGCCTCGGTAGTTTTGCCTCCATCCGAGGTCGCTCAAAAAGTTGGATGGAGGGATGGAGGGTCTAGAAGCCCCCAAAACCTACTTACTCCTCTCGTACAGATTCTAATGTGTTCTTTGTTCATAACGCGTAATTGACAAATAACCCTTTTTTTGTCGATAGCTATATTTAGTGACAAATAATCAGGAATCATTGAGAGATTGAAATATTTGTAAGTTAAATTATAGCTTGTTTCTAATATTCTATTTTCATCTCTTACGGCAATTTTATTCGCATAGCTTTCGGATATTAAATTTTTTAGTTCTTTGACTATTTGTGGATTTTGATTTTCCCACACATGATTAAATCCTAACTCATTCAGCATTTTTTTAATTTGAGTGACCCAATTTAGTTTGCCAATGTTATCCGGACTTTTATCTAACTCTAGCATTCGCAAATAGCTTATTTTTACCAGTTTTGTATTTGGAGTTGTAAGTAGTTTTATCCACCAATTTAAAATTTGTTCTACTGCCTGTGAACCTAGGTGTAATCTTTGAGTTTCTGATCTTATCAGGTAATGTGGTGTGTTTCGCGGTAGATTCATAAGAGTTTTAAAAAATGTGCTCTGTACTTTATCTAAATCTTCCAGATATCTTAGGCTCCATATTTCGGCTCCATATAACAAAGTTGTTACAACTATATTATCTAGCAACCTCAATTTTGTGTCCCAAGATGATGATTGAGATCTAATTAAGGTATCTCGCACCCTACCAATTGCCGAATTAGCCTTTTTAATGGAGTTATTTAAAGCCACTGTAAATAAACTTGTACTTGTGAACGGAATTCCCAAATATACAAATCTATTTACTATTTCTATTTGTTGATTTTCAATATAAAATTTATTTAAGTTAACTGCAATTTTCCCCTTCTTCCTAAATACTAGTATTTTAGTTTTTGAAGTATTAATTTCTAATTTATTACTTTTACAATAGTTTTGAAACAAATTTAAATTCTTTTGTAGATTTGCAGGGGAGTCGGCGAAAATTGTACAGTCGTCCGCGTATAGCAGATGTGTAATATCTGTTTGCGAATTTAGACTGACGCCCTTAGCCCCATTCAGTTGAAAATAATTTTCTAAATCGGAAATAAACAGTATAAACAATAAAGGACTCAAGGAATCACCCTGTAATATACCTCGCGTAGTATGTACATTTAAAACTTTTTCATTATCAATTTTGACTATTATCTGAGCATTCGTATATATATCCCTTATTACTGATACTATTTTCCTACTAATACCTAATAATTGCAATTTATTTAGGAGAAGACAATGGTCAACCTTATCGAATGCTTTTTTTAGATCGACAAAGCATGTGTAAATTTTTCGTTTAGGTAACCGAATGTGAGATTGTACAAGATTTGTTAAAATAAAAATATTATCTTGACAACCCCTTCCTTTTCTGAACCCTCCTTGATTTTCGGGGGTGATCTGTGCTTCCTCTGCCCATGTCAACAATCTATTAGCAAGAATCTTAGTATAAATTTTAGTAATTGTGTTTAATAAGGCAATACCCCTATAATTCTCTGGATCGTTGATGTTACCCTTTTTGTATAACATTTTTAATTTTGATTTAGTCCATTCTTCTCCACACTTCTCGTGTTCAAAAGCCGTATTCAACATTTTTAATAGATACGTTTCAGCAACTGATGGCAGGTTCTTTAAAAAGTCATTCGTTACACCATCTGGACCGGGCGCTTTACTTCCTTTAATTTGTTTTAATACAACCTGAAGTTCTTCCAGGGAAATTTTCATATCTAAATACGGGTGCAGAGCATCTAAAAAAGATAATTCGTTTATAATTATAGGCGGGTATAAAGCTTTAAAGTATTGATCCCATATATCTACAGATATAGGGTTTGAACCCATTAATGGGCTTTTAAACCTAAATTGTTTAAGAGCTCCCCAAAATTCCTTACTGTCTCGCGCGTTAATTAATTTTTCTTTAACTTTATTGAAAACTTCCTTTTTCTTATTTTTTAACGTATTTTTATATTTTTGTTTATGTTCAATGTATAAAACCATTTCTGTTTGAGAAAAGTGATTTCTTTTCGCTGCTTTGTAGTAATTTTTTAACTTTACCTTCATTTGTTTACATTCATCATCGTACCATACTTTATTATTTTTTTTTAATACCTCTCCCGGGCTAGTATTGATTATTGTTTTATTTTGACACATTCCAAGTTCAGTGGCCACACTTACGATATTTCCAATAAAATTTTTATACATATATATATATATATATATATATATATATATATATATATATATATATATATGTATATATACATATATATATATATATATGTATATATATATATATATATATATATATATATATATATATATATATATATATATATAAATTACATATTAAAAAAACTAGACCAAAACTTTTATGTTGGTATTATATTTTTAGATTTGACAGCAGCATTTGATACCGTCTCTCATAATTTCTTATTAGAAAAAATGGACAGATTGGGTATTAGGGGTACTGCTAGTAAGTGGTTGGAATCATATCTAAGAGAAAGAAAAATTATAGTTAAAATAAATCAAGAAATATCGGACATTCAGAATATAGATATTGGTGTTCCGCAAGCAAGCAACCTGGGACCAATGCTGTTTTTGCTGTATGTAAACGACTTGCCAGAAAATATCAAAGATGGTGAAATTATCATGTACGCGGATGATACAAATATCTTAGTGTCAGGAAAATCAATAAATGAATTATAAGATAACATTAATAAAATATTAAATGAATTCTATTTCTGGTGTGAAAAAAATCAATTAATTATGAACCTAAAGAAAACCAACTATATGGTATTTGAAAAAGGAAACAGTATCTCCAGTATAAGTGTAAAGTGTAAAAACATTGAAATTGACAAAGTAGCAGTCACAAAATTATTAGGGGTTTTTATAGATAATAAAATGAAATGGGATCAGCATGTTGACAGTGTATGCCAGAAACTTAATAAGTCATATTATTATTTAAAATCATTAAATAACATTTTTAATACTGATGCTCTTTTAAGTGTCTATTATGCTTTTGTGTTCAACACTATTAAATACTGCATTATACTATGGGGTCATTCAAGTGCATGTGATAGAGTATTTCGTGCGCAGAAAAGAATTATTAGATTAATATTTGGAGCTGGATACAAGGAATCGTGTAAACAATATTTTGTGAACAACAACATACTGACATTTTACGATCTCTATGTGTTCGAATTAATAATATATATTAAAGAAAATATGGACAAAGTAAAATTTGCAAATAATGTACATAATTATAACACAAGGAAAAAAGATGATATTTATATTGATATTTATCGTACAACCAGATTTAGTAACAATCCACTATGTAAAGGTAGCTATTTATACAATAAATTACCCCCAGATATAAAAAATATAGATAATATACATAAATTTAAAATTGAACTTAAAAAATTTAATTTGTACTGTTTGATGTATCTTAACATTGTATTTTGTGACCTGTGTATACTCATGTGAGTCTTAAGCACCAATAAAATATTATTATTATTATTATTATTATTATTATTATTATTATTATTATTATTGTTATTACAACAAGAGTCACAGAAACTGCGTTGCTCTGCCTGCGTTAACTGCGTCTCAATGTGCGCTCGACCACACGTGCTTTCCTTCTCTGCCCTGCCCTGCGTTTACTGCGTGACGCAGCTCAATGTGCGCCTGGCCTAAGATCAGTCTCTTAAGAAAAAAAGAAAATTTCTAGTTCTTGGCGGCCCCTTAATGTTTTGATGAATATATATAATTTTCTCAATATATGAAAGTTCTCCACTGTATGTATAAAGAAGTTATATATTAAAAATTTTAAATTGTCTTGCTTATATTTTTCTTTATTTTGCAAATTATTAAATTATTAATAAAATTTTCCACTACTTTGATAGTAGATACTTCAGAATTTTTTGATTGATAAGTAAATTAATACTAGCTTAATGTCTTACTAGTATAAATATAAAATCAAATGAAAAATTCATATTGTTACAATAATATAATATGCACAGGGGTGGCCGTACTCATAAACAGTGTTCTCGTTATCCAAGGGACACGTTGGGTACCAACTCGAGAGGGCCACGAATTCATACCTAGAAAATTTTAGAAAATTTAAAACCTTTCGGAAGTTTTGAAATCCCAACTGATTGTTAGTGTTGGTTTTGGGATCGGGATTGAATTTTAGACTGATATCGGGATCAGAATTAGTAAATAAATAGTTATAAGGCCGTAGAAAATATGTCATCGATTAGTAAGAATTTGTGGTAATGCATAATGGATTTCAAAAAGGGAACAGAAGAAACCAACTGGGGTCTTCAAACTGATTATGCTCAAGGGACCTCTAAGTAGTTTAAGCCGACCCTGTTCGTAAGAGTCAGTTTTATGATTGCTTTGAACATTTTAATATTTCACATGGCAATCCGTTCGATAATTTTGCGGTAAGATTATATTCGTGTCATTTATTAATCCGACATTTATGATTTATCAAATCTTTGGTCTTGTAAAACGCGTCGCTTCATTCCTTTCCGTTCTTTGTTGTCCCTCCTCTGAAATCCCAATAGTCTACACCGTATAAGCCACAAACGTATACAATGAACATTGCGTCAATGTAAAATACCCTCAAGCATTACCTATGAACAAACACTCATCTATGGTTACAATTACAGTATTCGCCTGTACTAGTCAGTCAGCCAGGGCAGACTCATTCACTGCAGGTGATGTGGGGCGGTAAATATTCAGCATTACATCTAACTGGTTTGCAGTTTGATTCCAATATAAGATTCCATCACACATATCTATTGTTAGTTACATACAATTCGTCACTCGGTTGTACAGTACAACACTTCATAGCCTGATATACGTTGAATTATATTAACTACCAGTTTTAGTGACGAAACGAGTTGATGAAACATATTCTAAAATCTTTCCATTCTTCTATTAGTATTAGTAATGATTGATACCTCCACAAGGCTAGCCGTACCCCTCAAAATCCTAAAAAACGACTAGATAAAAAATAAGTATATAAGTGTTATACCGTTTTGAAAAAACACAAAAAAACAAAAGGGACGGCTAGGTTTACGTAAGACTAACCGTTCCATAGATAGAAAAGATTGTTTTGAGTAACTTAAAGTATGAATAATTAGGTGTAACGTAAAAGCTCCCATTATGAAACGGTATCTAATACTGGAACAGTTTTGACATTTACATATTTATTTCTTTAATTAAGTAAGGAAACATTAAATGCGAGGTAAATTTAAATTGAAAAACAATCATTATATTAATAATAATTTTTGTTATCAGACGTTTCTTTCAGAAACAACTTCATTAATATGTAAATGTCAAAACTGTTCCAGTATTAGTTTACGTTAAATTAGGTGTTTTTCGACTAATTTATAAAAATTTTAAGAAAAATCTTACAAAATATTTTGATCCATGGGAGCGCTGTGAATAACGTTAAAAACGTTATACACAGCACTTCCACTATTTGTTGAATATTATATATTTCGTTATGTAACTGAATAGAAAAATATCAAAAATTTTCTTAACGTCGCCAGCGCCCCCACCCGCACCATAATAAAGATGTTATGAATATGATAACTTGTTATTAATTTATAGATTACCATATATGTAAATATAAACTGTAAAGATTTAACTGAAGTTGTTAACAATTTAGTTAAACGAATGAGGGTAAAAAGCTTATATATGTGCTACAATTATTGTAGTTACTACAAATTTGGATGCACTACTAATTTTTTGGATTTTTTTACTTTAGCATGTAGATACAAAGCTCAAATTTTAACTGAACTTTGGAACAGCTGTTATAAATCAAGGATATATAAAATGTATATCAAAATTATTATGCAATTTTGATATACGGACAAAAAGTCAACAGATACTAGTTAAGAGTTTAGTATCGTTAAAAAATCTAGCACCTGGTCTTTAGTTATCATCACACTTTTGTAATACAAAACAACTTTAGAAATTATAAAATTTAAACTAAAATTACAATATAATCATAAATAAATCTGATTAGGGATTTCACTGTACTGCCACGATTATATACTCATATCCGTAGCCAGTAATCTCCGAATGATTAACCGTTTTACATGAAACATTTCAGTAGTTTTAAATCTGTAGAAAAGTAAGAACACTTTTCTGATTGATCAGCGCATTTCATCTCATTTGACTGGGATTTACTTACTTCACTGCTCGTGTAATCACGTTTTTTTTTCTTTTTCTCGACGTAAAAGAGCTTCTCGTCTAGATACTTGTTATGAATACTAATTTTACGAATTGACCAATCAACCTTATGAGATTTTATTCTATCGTTTTCTATTGGTAGTGAGAAAGTGGAAACATTTTCACAATTTTCAAGATGAATAATTAATTTTAGATGAACTACATAGTTAGTAGACAATTGACTGGTTTTTCGATTCGACTTTCTGAGATAACTGAATTGATTATAATAGACTGAATTCAACAAACCCAACTAATATCAGAATACTATTTTCTGTATAGTGGCATAACTTTTACCCGACTACATTTATTTTGTATTTTTAAAACTGAGCTTAATAATTTCGTCTTTTAGTAAATCGAATTTGAGGAATTAGTCAAATTTAGACAGCACAGGCTTAGTGTTGCCAATTCAACCGGAAAAGATCGAAATTCATTGTCAGTATGGACAAACACAGCGTACCAAATTTACAAGCTACGTTTCTTCTCAGGTCACTATAAACTTAGGCACTAGGAAATGTTTCGGTCCAAAGCAAATGGCACGTACTGGTTATGTATAGAAGGACGAAAGAAACTCCACTATATTCTCCTTATTATGTAACGAGATGCTTCTATGCCTTGGTACGGAAAACCGTATAGAGGAATCCACCTACACTAGACCCACGTAAAATTCTAAATTTCGTACGAAAAAATAAGCAGAAGCACGTGCTTTTTATCAAATATTTAAATCGAGTGAAGTTTACGAAAATGACATAATAGAACCAAAAATTTGTAGTGCATATGTCACCCACACGGAGAGAAGAATCATATAATTTTTGTAGATAAAATTTCAGAAAAATTACCATGCTCTCTTTTAATGCGTGCGCGATAGACGACCAAAGTAAAAAATATATTATAGCATGGTAAAATTTAATGTGGTAACACAACTTCTATCACACTCTTATGCATATATGTTATAGTTTAATTCTTGTTTTCGTACTTTTTCATTTGCGCATCTGACCCGCAACCTTATGTTGCTTCGGTTGTACCTGTAAAAACTTCGAAGATGCCCGATCTTTTCCGACCTTTGATTCTTTATGATCCATACAAAAATGATTGGCAACAATATATTCTAATACTGAAGATAGTGGAGTAACAAAATGATGAATTAAACGATGACCATCCGTCAAGACATTTTAATAAACACTGCTTCGACATCACACGACACTACACCAGCTAACCAGCTACTTGCAACATCACCAGTCCTGCTATGTGACCTTCATATATGATTGTGTTGATACTTTCTGCAGCTTGCCTCGCTATGTGACAGCGTTGATACCTTCTCTTTCTCTCTTTCTACTATTAGCTTCTTTTATTCTTTTCTACTTTTCTTCTATTTTAAGACAGCATGGTAATTTTTGTAAGAAAAACAATTAAACTGTCGGCAATGGAACTTTTTACTGTGCTGTTTTACAAATTTTACGGAGCCAATATTACGGAAAGAACATTCTATCCTTTAAATTTTCTATGATTAATTATAATTTTTATATTTTTACCGTACAAAATTGAATATGTTCGCCTTTTACACGTCGATTGTAGTGCTGAGCACAGTAAGTTTTATATGAAGTTTCTCGCTGTGCACTAAAATCATAATAATCAATCAGTCAAGTTTTCCCAAATTATTTTTCTTTTCCATTCAGTCCAACTATTTTTACCATCAATATATGCATAAATATCCGCTAGGTTCGTTAAGGTATAAAGATGAGGATTTTTGTTTTAAGAACTTCATTTCGAGGCTGTTATAAAATTATGTCTCAAGTCTTATTCTTCTCATAGTTGTTTGTGATAGGATGAACCTTTCGGCTGTAAAACTGTATCAAATCTCAAGTTTAAGCTGACTTAATAGTTTGTTCAAGCTATTTTAATATGTCTTCATTATATACTCATTTTGTAACAGATAATGAAAAATATACTTTTAAGAATCAAGTTGAAAATGGTTACATCGCTGAATCCTGAATAAACGAAAAATGTAATTGTGGTCAAAATGCCAAAAAAATTAACTTGACACTTTTTTTCCAATAAAAAAAGACGAATTTTATTGTTAAAATATTTCTTTAGTAACTTGACGGGAATGAACTAAACACACTGTATTTCACTACGAATAGTAATAAAAAAATTAAAAAAAAAAATTGTTTAATATTAAAGTTATGAACAAACTGAAAGAAAACTCATGTAATTCAATTATCGAAGTATTAACAATACGGATTTGCTCTTAATTATTTTATGATTTAATAGGACGCCGTACGGACGATTTTATTGTAATTCTGATGTTATAACTACAAGAACGTGTCGAGAATATTATTCGATAATTTACGATATAACAATTTATAGGCAATAGCAGTGAATAAAGCTGCTGGGAAGAAACCTTGATAAAATTTGAAAAAAGAAAAAGAAAATTACATTTCTACGAATGCCCATTGCGTCAATTTTTCTAAAACTCTTTCCTCAGAATCGAATATTTGTTCAATGACATATTTTTCATAATCGTTAAATTCGATATTTTTCTGCCTCCCACGCTTTTGTTCTCCGGGGTTAAACTAATAAAATTATATCATAATATTTGTTTCCCCTTTTTATATATTCATACGAAATTCGAGCATTCGATAATATTGGCAGCCCATTTATCTTCCATATTGACATATAACAAGAGTAGTCAATATTTCAAACGTATTATCATCCCCGTTAATCTTATAGGCATCGTATACCCGTATCGAGGAGTAACTTCGATCGCGTAACATCAAGTATCTAGCTGACTATTTTTACTGAAATTTTCTTATTCAAAATTCATCATTCATAATGTACCGTAGGTACTATTTCAATTTTTGGAGGATATATATGAAATCAGTGTAACGAGGAATAAAGAAATAAAACTTGACATTTTTATTCTGACGTTCTATATTTATCTAAAAGAAATTAAAGAATATATTTTCTGTTTTTTGTGCCCATTTCAAAACAGTATTTACAACATGGATATGTTTTTGAGCTGGGATGCAGCTGAAAAAATTGATATCTATAAAATTGGTATCAAAAAGATTGGTGCTAAAAATATGAAGATCTACGTACACAGTAGAATAAAGACTACGCGTATAATCTTACAAAGAAACATTCCCAAACATCCCATTGTTCTACGATTTCTACAATACCGCGATTTGTTATTCTTTGTTGAAATGTAAGAGAACCGCTTTTTTTTATCCGCGAAAAACGTCTGAAGTGGTGGAATCACCTTTCAAAAATTGGGATAAAAAGGGCATAGCCGGGTAAGATAGGGAAAACGGCCCTTGACGCAAAATTGATTGTTTTTATAGGAAATAATACTTCTTAGCCCCAGATACGTTCCTGCCAAATTTCAACCCTCCGAGGCTAATAGTTTATGAATACACAAACAGACAAAAATTTTCAAAAACAATTTTTTTTGACGAAATTTCTGAGCCGATTTATTTGAGTTTAATATATATTGTGTACCCACCTTAGGCGAAGTAATAAAAAAAAATTAACGTTATATCCCTTTATTATACTAATTTTTTTAAATTTTTAAATTTAAGAAAATTTTTTTTGGCACTTACGCCTTAGCAACACCCACCATTTTTTGTTCAATAATTTGTCTCTTAGTACTCTATAACATATATTTTTATAGAAATATTTTAGTTGGTAGAACATAGTAATATTTTAATACAAATGCATGCCATGTTCGGTACTACATATATTTCTTATGTATAAAAAGGACTATAAAGTAAAATATCTACCCTATTTCTAAAATAATTTAATTACATACGTACATAACTACGATAAACTAGTTTAAATTTACAAAAGTCCAACACTATCTGCCGTTTGTCTTCTTTTATCAATAAAACAAAATAGACATTGATTTCTCTTTTGTTAGATTTTTTTCCTTTGTAAGACGTCAAGTGAAACTTTGTTAGCTCATACACCACTTCTTACGATGTCAACAATTTCATACAAAGTTGATTAGCTGTCAAAATAGTATACCAGTTGGTCATTTCGTTATAATTCCCCATGATTCGTAATCGTGTTAACAAAATAAGACAGACGGCAGATAAAGCTAGACGTTTGTCTAAGCTTGTTTGTCGTAGTTATGAACGTATGTAATTTTATTACAGAAAAAATCCACTTTCTGCACCTCCTTAAGAAGTGCAACAAGAACATCAAGTGAGAGGGACGAGCTACATATTGCGTACGATTGTACACTACTTTCTTCAAGTTAGTTATATGTACATGTAATAACTACAATAGGATTTAGCCGGATTGTTGTTATTACTATACATTGTTAAAGTTTTTTGTTCCATTTTATTAAGTTAATGTTTATTATTATTAAAGCAATATAACACTTAAGACGTATTATTGTTATTATTAGTATCTTAATAAAGTTTCTAAAACTTATAATTTTTGTTGAGTTAGATATAATTTTAATTAGTAAGTATGCTGAGATAAATTTATTGATTTCATTCAAATATTCAGATTCATGGTAAAATTAATCCAAAAAATTATTTTTTAGCAAGTTAAAACATATTATTTATAACAACTCAAAATATATATTTTTTTAGACCGTCACAGGAACTCCAAGAACTGCAACTCAGGGGGGGAGAGAACATTTTATTGCACTCCTTAGAGTTCCACTGTGTTTTAGAAATAAGGCAGATGCTTTACTTTATGGTACTTTTTATACATAAGTAATATATGTAGTACCGAACATGGTATGCATTTGTATTGAAATATTACTATGTTCTACCAACTAAAATTTTTCCATAAAAATATATGTTATAGGGTACTAAGAGACAAATTATTGAACAAAAAATGGTGGGTGTCGCTAACGCCTAAGTGCCAAAAAAAAATTTTCTTAAATTTAAAAATTTAAAAAAATTAGTATAATAAAGGGATATAACGTTAATTTTTTTTTATTACTTCGCCTAAGGTGGGTACACAATATATATTAAACTCAAATAAATCGGCTCAGAAATTTCGTCAAAAAAAAATTGTTTTTGAAAATTTTTGTCTGTTTGTGTATTCATAAACTATTAGCCTCGGAGGGTTGAAATTTGGCAGGAATGTATCTGGCGCTAAGAATAATTATTTCTTATAAAAACAATCAATTTTGCGTCAAGGGCCGTTTTCACTATCTTACCCGGCTATGCCCTTTAATTTTGCAAATGTCTTGAAAATGGTAAGAGAGAGAGAGAGAGAGAGAGAGAGAGAAAAGTTTAAATTGACGATGCTGATCTTTTTTAAAGAACTGTCTATCGAAATGCAATCTGTTCAAATTACATCAACACGGATGGTTGGGGGGTTGAAATTTGAGGGTTAATTTTGCGACAAGGAAATAAAATATAAAAAAATAAATAAATAAATAAATAAATAAAATCGTTTTTGTTTAGTTTCGTAATACTAAGTCTAGGGGTAGTTAAGCATGGGATAACTATGTCGACATAATCGTACTATTTGAATAGCCCAAGAACTTCTTGTTCTTGGCGAATAATTTAAGACAATTCGAATAACGTGGAAATAATATTCTCGAATTCAGAATTCAGTCTGAGCAACATTGTGGGGATGAATTATCATCCCCTTAAGTTACACACTAGTCCTCATTTCCGCATTCTCTGGCAGTCCTTTCCGATTTCGATAATATTAAGATATGTTACTCTTTGAAATTTAAGAGACACGTAAGTATTTATTTTATCAGCGGAAAAACATTTCTATAGGAGATAAAGTCACACTCATATTTTAGGCTCTAAAGAATGTTGTTTATAAGAGTTGAAATTTACAAAACGTTTGTGAAAAAATCTATTAATTAGTTTTAACGAAACCAATGATGACTAAAAGGGAAAAAATAGTAGGGACTACGTATTTTGGGATTTATCTAAAAAAAATTGTGTTTAACTGATAAAAATTCTATAAGAATATCTACCTTGAGCGCACCACGAAAAACATCAATATTTTAGTTTTCGTTTTAATTCATATAGATCTATTTCTTTTTACAAATTTTTAGCAGGTAGGGCATAACAGTACTATTTATTAAATTTTATAATTGTGTTTTTGCTGAGGAGTACCTACACAGAAAAGTCAATAATTTGTATTAGGGTTCTATAAACTGCTTTTTTTGTTTATAAACTTCAAAATTATACAAAACTAAAACCTTTTTGTGGCAACAGCGACACATATTTTCTTTATTTATATTTATAAACAATTTCACCATTAACCCTTTTATCTTTTCCAAGTTCTCAATTTTTCTCTTCTGTGCATCTTTGAAATACTCCTTTGCTTCTTCTCGTTTTGGTTTACGTCGTCATAAAATATTTTTTATATCTATGGACTAGGATAGAAGTGAAAAGATTTTGATGTGACGACAGTTATTTGGTTATTTTTTGATTATCAAACATATTTCCTTTGTGCTATGTTTAAGCACGCATACTGCCAGTGAAAACCGAGAACGTTATAAAAGGAAAATATTTGAGATATTTGAGCTAACCGTCTTTTTATGTATTTTATTCCTTCTATCTACTTATGAGAAATAAGAAGCGTAAACACTGAACAACGTTAAGGAGATGAGGTTAGGAAATTATTTGAGGGAAAAATCAGGAAAAAACTATAATCATAAAAGAATTTTTTTTCATCTATTGAATGATTTTTTTTTTTGTAAATCCATAAATAATAAAAAAAAACGCCGTCTACTTATTTTTTGCTTTCCTATTTGTAGCGTTTGATTTATTTAAAATTATGTCAAAAATACCATGAGCGAAAAAGGAAATGAATGTAATAATTTATGTGATTTCTTCAGAAGAAAGAAAAAATTTTAATAGTATTTTAGACTGAAAATAATTATTCTTTAATCGGACAAAAAATATTTTTTTTATTATCAAATCTCTTAATTAATGTTTTTATTTTTTGCATGATAGTAGCTTTACTATTTCATTTTTCGTCATAAAAAAATTTCATATTTTCGTGTACCGACTTACACATTTCGAATGAGAACGCCACTGTTTTTTTTTAATTACAGAAAAATATTATGTTTAAATAAAGAAATTTGTTCTCAATCTTTATAATTTTAAATAAAAACAGAGCGCGCAACAAGAATAGAAGTAGCCGAAGGAAAAGAGACGAAGTGAAAAAAATAACACGAGAACACGTTCATTTTAATTCTAATTTAATGTAATTTAACAGCAGAATAAAATAGAAAAGTGTTATAAGTTGTTGTAGCTCATGTTGTAACTGGTATCATACCTATACCAATTAAAAAATGTACACTATAAAAAATTAAAGAAATTTTCTCTACCATTCGAAAAATTTTTAAATCGTGGATATGTTTTATAGTTCAATAGATACTCGCAGACACAACAAAAGACATTAGCTAATTATCTGTTTTACTCATTTACGATCATCAGTTAATTACCTAGCAACATTACCAAATTCAATTTTTATAATTTAATGGTATGGTCCATTTCACGTAAATTTAACCATGCTTCACCACTTATGAATTTAAATAATTTCCATTTTCTTGGCTTTATCTCTTTGATTATTGCACTTACGTAAATTTTAAAATTGCAGTTTGTTTTAGAAAAGAATAGAAGATTGATTTGTTTCGAATATAAGAATTATCTAATTTTTTAACTTTGATTCATGATCATTTATATTTGAAACGGGATATACACGGAGAGAAAAATCCTATAATTTTTGTAGAGAAAATTTCAGAAAAATTACTATGCTCTCCTATAATCCGTGCGCGATTGACGACCAAAATAAAAAATATGATCTAGCATGGTAAAATTTAATGTGGTGCTAACACAACTTTTATCACACTCTTATGCATGTATATTATAGTTTAATTCCTGTTGTCGTACTCTTTCATTTGCGCATCTGACTCGCGACCTTATATTGGTTGCACTGTACCTGTAAAAACATCTATACAAAAATTATTGCCAACAATATATTGTAATACATTATATTAAAGATAGGTAAATAACAAAAAGATGAATTAAACGATGACATCATCCTAAGAGAGTGTAAAAGCAACTGACTACTAAGCTGCATCAAGGTGCTTGGTGGGAGCTGTCTGACAAAGTTTCTTCCACAGTCCACACCTATGGTTCGCATGTAACCCATGGAACTAACTCGCTGATTGAGGTACATTTCATTACAGCGATCCCAACAAAACCAACCTTCTTTCTGTTTTTTTTCTTTCTATTATTAGCATGTTAGCATGGAAATTTTTTTAATAAACACAATTAAAAATTATTTTTTTGTCGGTAATGGAACTTTTTACTGTGCTGTTTTACAAATTTTACGGAGATAATATTACGAAAAGAACATTCCATCCTTTAAATTTTTTATGATTAATTATAATCTTTATATTTTTACCTTACAGAATTTAATATGTTCGTCTTTTACACGTCGATTGTAGTGCTGAGCACAGTAATTTTTATAGGAATTTTCTCTCCGTGTACCTATTTGATTATACATACAGCTGTACGACAACCTGTATTTAGTTCTTTCTGGAGTTACTTACTTGGAAATGGGAATTTCATTCATTTTCCAACATTTCCCTTAACGATTCGAATCTGAATTTTTGAAGGACGCTTTCTAACACTGAAACATATCTCAATACAAGATTGCTTAATTTTTGAATTTTCGAAAATTTAATTGCTTATATTTCTAAAAATTACCTATACACAACCTAGCTGAAATGACTTTGATATAATATTCTTAACAAATACTAATATATATATTTTTCAATTTTTTTGGAACAATAGCTTAAAAGTTACGGGAACGGGGACAAAAGAAACTCACTTTGAAGCTCAGTGTTTCATAGACGAAGCTAAAGATAAACAATTATGAAAGGAACCTCAACTTTATTTTATGAACGCGATCTGACCGCATAGCCCACATGACAGAATAGGATACACATGAATTTAGGGTTAAATATCGGCAAAATACTTTTCATTAAATCGGATCGGAAAATTAAAAACTGATTAAGTAAAATATTTTTCTAATAAAAATTTTTCAAGTGTACTTACATTTAATAGACTCCTTAATTAACAATATAAAAAGCAAATTACAGTAAAAAGAAAAAAAATAGATGAAAAAAAAACTAAAAGTGAAAAAAGAAGAATAAAAAAAGAGAAAAATGTACAAATTAAGAGCAGCAGCAATTTTCTTTTTACAGAAGAAAAAAGTTTCTAATTTTAATGAACAGAACTTAGTTCGAAAACTTTTGTGTCAGTTTACTCTCTCTGCTTTAGTTGAAAGTTTTTTTCTGTAAAACATTTGGTGGGTCTCTGTTGGAAATCGAAGGTGTACATAGCTACATCAATAGAAAGTATTTTAATATTTTATGATACCAATGAGAGATTTCGTTCCAGGGACAAAAAGTTTATCAAAAGTAAGAAATTTTTAATGATTATGATGCTTATAAAAATAAAATTGACAAGATACGGCGAAAAAAATTGACAACAACTTGAAATTATCATGTTTGGTGGGACGTCTTCGTTCTTAGAACAAAGGAAACATGAATATCCATAAAATGGAAAATTAAAAAGAATCTAATATGACTAAAAGTTTCAAGAGTGATACACTACAAGAATAAATATGTTAAAAAATAAACTCTAAAAAATTAAACATGATCATTATGTCATCATAAATAGATTAGAATAGGTATTTTAAATATGCAATAAACCAACACTTCTGCCTCTTTGCAAGGTCATAGTGTTTCACGCTCTTGAGCTGCTTGCAATCATTTCCAACCCCCGTACAGTTTTAGCTGGTAATATTCGACCGAATATACATATTAAGCGAAATACATTAACAACTCAGGATTATGTGAAAGCTAATAATTTTGATATTAAGTTTTAAAACATTAGAATTTTGAAAATTTTAGGATGGTCTAAAATTTTTAAGTTTCATTGGAAAAATTGCTTAGACTATTTTTCATATATTGTTGACAGTTTTTTTTTTTACCAGTGGCCTTTTATTCAGTTACGTTATTAACTTTATTGTCACCCAAAAAATATACTGTAAATACGCTAAAAAACCACAGGCATTGTAATTAGCAGCTTACAGTCGCCATTAGATACATTTTGTGACGTAATTTTGACCGAGATAAATAATTTAACTTATGTCAAAATTGTTTAAATATTTTGAATTTAAATTATTTATTTTGAATTGCAAAAGTTTATAAAATATTTAAAATAGTTAAATTTACGGTAAATACTTATATGAAATAATTATAGTGAAAAAAAATCTAAAAATAATAAGAAAAAGATTTTTTTTGCGTTTCAGTCTGATGGGATTATTCGTGCAAAATGGGTAAAAGCATGTGGGGAAAACGTCATTTTTAATTTAGCGACAGCAAAAATTTTCTCTGATCAATTTAAAGAATCAGACTATACCTACTAGTTTTAAAGAAAAATTATGAAATACTCCAGTAGAAAAACGACATTTAACTAAAGATGCTTTACCTTTTAAAAATCTTCCCAAGCTTAATGTAGTTACTGAAAGAGAAAACAGAAAACAGAAACTATAGCATAAAGAACAACTGACAAGTGTCGGAAATTATGAAAATTTATTTTTAATATTAAATTTAATAAAAAGTAATAATTACAAGCATGAGACAAAGGAAACGAAAGAGCAGCATAATATTAAAAAAAAAACGATGAAGTTAAATTTAAGGACATTGGTGTGCAAAAAGAGTAAATATTCTTAAGATTATTATGCATTTTACTTACTAATTTCATTTTTAGATTAATAAATAAAAATGGTATATAGACCGATAAAAAATGTATAATCTTCTTGATAATTTATTCATCAACCATCACATATTGATTTATCACTGAAGGTAAAGAATTTGTACCTAGTTCAAAGTACGCTTGTACAATCGTATTAAAATACTAGATCAGACAGTTTCCAAACATAAACACTAATCTGTGCATAAACATATTAAGAAAGAAAACTGAACAAAACTATTTTGTAAATATTTATTAATAAATGCAATAAGGTCATACAAATATCGAAAGGGTGGTTTTATTTAACATTAAATTTCAGGTTAATTAATAAATTCCATTGCGCAAATAAAATAAAATTAAATAAATCAACATTTTTGGTTCCTTTTTTGGTAGTTTTTGAGTATACATTCATATATCTCATTCAGTAGATCCGTCCGGATGACGTCACATTTATCTATCAAAAAATTAAATAGATTGCCTTGGTATCCATAATATAATGTGTGTATGCCGTGTAAAAAACTATCTATACGTTATATTCCTTTTGTGTTTTGTATATGTGATTGTAATGTAAATAACATTTTATTCTGATTGTTTGTTACAGGTTGATTCAAATATAACATTCCAACAAGATTTGAATACCAGAGTCAATTTTGAATTATAATGGCTTAGAAAGTATAAATAGCTGAAACGGCAGCAATATATTCCGAAATTTACGGTCGGCACCATGAAAATGTTACAGCACTGAATTAAAATAACAGTTTCATAGTGAGATAGGCACCAAAGTAAAATTTTGATTATAGATTTAAGTTTATTAATACATTGGATATTGGAGTTTATTAATGGTACGCACTCCGATTTTATTTAGTGACGTCAGTGATTTAGTAGGGTTTGCCTCTAACAGATACATACGTTGTCGATTATCAGTGTTGGTAACAATTTATATACCAAACCACAGTCAGAACCGTAGGTAATATTATCTAATGGTCTTGTAGCCTCTAAAAATTTCAAAATTTCACTGTAAATATTATGCACATATTTTGTTTACATAGGTAATATGCAAAATGAGGTAAAATTCTAGAAAATCGTCAACTAGCAGAGATATCAAAAAGCAGACTTCACTATTGAATTGGTCACTAAAAATGAGATTAAGCAGCACAGTTTGACAAAAATTCCACAATGTTCTATTTTTCAACTACAAAAGATATCGAAAAATCAATTACAGCATTTAATTGGTCATTGAAAAAGAAGCCAAATAGCATATCCTGACAAAAATGTTCTGGAATATTCTTTTCGTCAGCTACAAAAGATATCTAAAAACCGACGTCGCCATTGAATTGGTCACCTAAAAAGAGACCAAATAGCACATTTTAGTAAATTTTCTAGAATATTCTATTTGTCAACTAGCAAAAATATTAAAAAATCGATTGCACCATTTAACTGTCCAACCAAAATTAAACTAATATAAACTAAATGTCCCATTTTGGCAAACATTCTAGAATGATCTATTCGTCAGCCAAAATAGAATATTCTAGAACATTTATCAAAATGTGACATTTCGTTTTTTTCCGATGACCAATTAAATGGTGCAACCGGTTCTTCAATATCTTTGTTAGTTTACGAATAGAACATTCTAGAATTTTTGTCAAATTGCGCTGCTTAATCTAATTTTTAGTAACCAATTCAATAGTGAAGTTACCCTAATCTTCCGATTTTACCTACTTCCCCTCAAATTTGCACCGACCATTTTAATAATTTTCAACTGTCCTTTAATAGTGAGAACGTTAAATTTTTGTTTCTTGTTAATTCAGCTTTATTAATTTTAATTAGTAAAAAAATATGTAGGCGCCGGCCGGTGACTGGTTTACTACATGTATCTGTACTACGAGAATGACAAAACAAACTGTAATGCGGCCCATACACGGTTCAACTTCTTGTACAACTTGGTTGAGTTGTACAACATGTTGAATCGTGTGTGGGGCAGTTGGTCAACTATTTTGATGGTTGCATAAACGGTTGAAGTAAAATCAAAATGTTTTGATTTTACGTGGGCGGAGCAAATGGTCTATGAACATGTTGTACTGTGTGTGGCGTAGTTGAACAACAAAACCAGTACATATAGGGTGTAAAGGGTATAAATAAACAAAATATTTACAGCGGTAACAATTGGAAAGTTTAAATATTTGATTTTGTTTGTTATTTTCAATAGCTTACGGTGATACCGCACTTGAAAATTTTAAATCTTCAAAAGAATTTCCCGTTGCAAGAAACCTTAATGTAATTCCCAAGCGTGCTTTTGCAGAAATTGCATCACGCATAAATGTATGTTCTTTTTTCATTAAAGGTGTTATTTTTACTAAAATATCATTAATAATTTATTCGTTCATTCGCATATAATTTTTATAATCGGTTCACATTCACTAATTTTTTTAATAGTTTTTCATTAGAAAATTTTTTTCCCAACCACTCTTTGCTCCATTTTCTTTTTTTTATTTACTCACGCTTTCTTCAGTACTTTCTGCAATTGCTGCTAGGGCAAGAATTTTATCCTTAATTTTAACGAAGTTCTCTTTCAAAAATTGTGAATAACTGAAGTTGGTCAACAAGTTGAATGAATAGTTTAATAGTGTATGGCAAACAGTTCAACTTGTAGTACAACTAGGTAGTACAACAAGTTGAACCGTGTATGGGCCGCACAACAAACAGCACGTCAGTAAACACAATTTTGTGTGTACTGACATGCAGCGTTTGATTCTGTTTGTCATACACAAGTGGTGATTGTATAACACTTTGATAGTGCACAGTTTCATAGTGGCGACTGTAATAAAATCGATTGAATTCACATAACTATCATAATTTTAATAACAGTAAATTTTCACTGAAACATCCGCTATATCTAGAACCAATTTAACACTATAACGACGACTACACCGATTGTAAACTATTTATTTTACAGTACTCTCATATAAATACACTATCAATATAATATACTATTTATATTGTATTCGACTATTATTTTGTATTCTTCGGTTGAGTATTTTCCCAATTTTATTTTCACTATTTTTATTTTTATTTTTGTTTTGCCATATCCCGTTCATTCGTCGCACCGGAAAGGTATGTTTTCAATAATGTAATAAAAGTGTGATGTTTTGTTTATATGTTATAAAACTTTGAATCATAAAAACACAAAAATAGTTGTTAGGTTGTTAAACGTTTGATGAAGTATTAAGTGTGGAATTCAAATGTAATAGTTATCGAAGTAATTTACTTTTAAACCAACAGTTTAATTTCAAATGTTTTATTATCGTTAACTATTTTTTATGTATTTATGTATTTATGATTTCAATAAATCGCTAGATTTGATAAAATTCTGTTTGTTTCATTTCCATGATATAATAAATTAAAGTAAAAAAAAATGTTCTTTAAGAAAAAGCTTTTATTTAAAAATGGGCTAAAAAAATTAAAATAACTTTTTAGTGAAGTTTGAAGCAATATGCAACATAATTTATAATAGCTTGAGGCGTTATCATTAATTATTTCTATTTTGGATGTTTTGGATATAAGTGTAGTTATTTTACTTTTCAGTAGTTACTAAACTTAATTAAACGCCTCAAGCTTTTATAAATTATGTTGCATATTGCTTCAAACTTCACCAAAAAGTTATTTTATTTTTTTAGCCTATTTTTAAATAAATGCTTTTTCTTAAAAAAACATTTTTTTACTTTAATTTATTTTCTACTTTTTAGTCTGATCACAATTAATTTTTAAAAAATTAAAGTAATTTTTTTACCTATAATATTTTAATCGGTTAACTTACCCTAATCAAATATAACTATGCAAACAAAAAATTACAATGTAAAATCAATGGACAATATCTGACAATTCGAAGTGTCAAAAGGTTAAACACGACTAAAAATCAACAATTTTGGTTTGGGGCAATTTAGGGCAAAACTAATTATACAATATTGAATTGTCATCAAGGTTAGATCGGTGTGTAAAATTTGAAACCTTTAGCTCAATTAGAATCTGTCTAAATTTTTATTCCAAGATTTGATCTAAACCAGCATACATACATAGCAAGTTAAATAAAAGCTTTTAAAAAGGAACAAATGCAACATAAAATAAAAATTCGATTAAGAAAAATTGCTAAGTATTTTAAACGGAGTACATAAAATTACGTTCAAAACGTTTCTATTGCAAGTATTAGTTAAAATAAATGTTGATAGTGTATGTTGACTATTTAGTTCAGAACAGTATTCTAACTAGTCCAGATTGTATAATTTTATTCCACTCTTATGGAATTTCAAAAGAATAAGAAAATTATATACATTTTTGTGTTCACCTTATTCTGTATACTTACATATCAACGAAAATATTAAAGTAATTTACTGTCCTGTTGCTATTAAGATTACTGAAATACCTTATACGGACAAGTAATTTTAACTATTTCGTATCGCTCATGCAGAATATTTATTTCTCGTTGTACACTGCAGTGAACTATTACGTACAAGCACTTATCCACAGTTATTTAAAATCTATGTATATATATATGGTAATAAAAATATAAAATAGCGTATAAAAAAGTGGATGTACGTGCGTTAAGGATGATATCCTTTTTGGCGTGTTTAAAACTAATTTTTAATTTGCATGAAATAATTTATTTAAATGAAAAAAAAATATATATGCAGAATAAAAAAAGGTTTTAAACATAATTCCTAGTTTTTAAACTAGCAATGTTTTCAACATGTTTTCAATAATATTCTATTCGTATTGAATCAAATAAAACACCCGTTATGTATCTAAACACAGCTCAATAAATGGATACAGTGACTAGACGCTACACGCAGGTAACCTCTGTTTAGTGACCAAATTCATTCTGTTAATTTTAGCTTTGTTTCTTTTCCAAAATGATGAACGGCTCAAATAATAATAAATTTGTCAAATACGCATGATCGAATTGAATTATTACTTGAACTAATAATTCTGATTTTTTAAGAAGGAACGCAATAAATTCTAAAAATACTCTATAGAGGGCATAGAAGTGTGATACTACCATCATAGAGAAAATCAACAAAAATCTCGATGAGAAACAGGGTTATAGATATACTATATGTTCAAGTAACATCAATGTCAGTCGCGTCAATTATTTACAATTTATAATCAACAAAAATATTTTAATTATTATTTATAAAAAAAAATGAATTTGAATAACTTTGCACTCGTATAACAACGTTATCACGCTAACGACGCTAACCGTAGATATCGTAAATATGGTAGATAATGGGTAGATATCGTAGATATTATTCTTCATTAACTTTTTTTTTGATAATTTTTTTAAAACTATACACAAACTGAAATTCTAGTTCAAATTCTTGATAAAAATCCCGGACTGATTGATCTGTTTTGAACTCAGTTCAAATTCAAATTCATAGTAAAAGGAACATTGAACTATATCAGTACAAGTAATATATTTTTTAAAAGGAACGGATTATTATTTTCAACTTTTCCAACTGCGCATGATTTTTACTGATTTGAACTAAAAATTCGTGAAAAAGGAACAAAGCTTTTGATATTACAGTGTTGTGGTTTCATAATTCGCCTAAAGAAGTAAATACAGCTTCAAAATTGTATTTACTGCATTATACTTGCAACATTGTCTACGGCTAGAAGAAATGTTTTTAGCACGATTATTTCTAAAATATATTGTGCTGCTTTAACACAATAAATTTTTAATCTAGTTAATGAAAGAAATAAATTAAATTAAGCATGAGGAGTTGTGTTCAAATAAGTGTACAGTACAGACGTGTTAATTGTTACCTAATTTAATTTAAAAATAATTAAAAAACATATTTATTACTATCAGTGATATTATATACAAACTGCAACAACACAAGATACAAACAACATAGTACCTGAGTGAAGTCATCAATACCGCTGCTTACCTACAGGTAAGTAGCATCGCTACTTACTACTTTTTAACTCACAATGATGTCAAACAGTACATATTCTAAACAAACCTCAACCCAATCTACAGAAACATCAAATCATTTAAACAATTCAAATGACAACAATACACAGATTTCTTTCGCAAACATTTTACAACAAATATCCAAAGAAGATGCAATTATCTTACCAGCACTCGAAGATCTAGAATTTTTGGATTATGTTTACGCAGTTGGCGAAAAAATATCACCCGAAAATATAACACATGCTGCAAAAATCTCTAACGACAGAATATGCATATACTTCAAAAATAGAAACATTGCTAACACTTTCATTAACCAATACCCAACCTTAACTATAAAATCACACAACATTCCAATCCGAAAACTAATAACACCAGCTAAAAAACTCATTATATCAGGAGTTCAACCATTCATCCCAAATTCCTTTATCGTTACCCTTCTAGCAAATCTAAACATTAGACCTATATCCCAAATTTCCGACATTCGGATATCTTCAACTGATTCTCGGTACCATCATATAAAAACATTTAGAAAATTAATATTTATAAATCCAGAAGACGAAGAAAAAATCCCCAGCTCTACCACAATCGAATACGAAAATGAAAACTACAGAATATTTTTTAATATTGAAGACACCAAATGTACAACATGTAATAAAACAGGTCATACAGCCACTCGATGCACTCGAAATGACCTACCCACAACAACAAATATTTTACGTAACGCTACGCCTTCGGCCACTTTACCAAATACTACAATTGTCGAACAATGCACACCTTCAATTTCTCAAACTTCACCCATACTACCTCAACCATCCATATTATCAGCAGAACCAGTAGAACCAGTAGAAGAAAATGAAAACCTCCTACAAAAAACCAACAACATCACAAACATGGCTACCACAAGCATCAATAATATAAACGAGCACACAAGCACTGCACAAAACACATCAACAGAAACAAAAAACATACACAATTATAACAATACGCTACCACTTGGAAAACGGCAACGCATACCCTCCAATAATCAATCACAATCAGATACACAACCAGAAAATACCTCTCTACCAGAACAAGATACTAGTGATACACACACAACACAACATAACAACCAACTACAAACAAAACCTCTACCAGTCAAAAAAGTCAAAAAACAATCGGAAGAACAACAGCGCTTTGAAAAAGCTAATAAAGACCTAGAACCAATTAGAATACAAATGGAAAATAATCCAGAAAAGCACACAATATCATATACCAACCTACTCAACATAATTAACGAAACAAAACTATCAAAATCCTTCCCTATTCCAACCCATAAGTATAACTTGAACCCCGCCGACCTAGTTCACCTCCTGAAAACTTACAAACCACTATTAAATTCCTCAGTTATGAAACGTAAATTTGGATTTATGATATCTCAACTGACACCTAATGATAGTGATGCCTCCGAAACTCCCTTCTCTGGAACCGAAAACTAAAATGGCTCTAATTCAATGGAATGCAAACGGATTTTTCTCTAAGCTGACAGAAATTCAACTTCTCATCACAAAACATGATCCAATAGCTCTACTCCTGCAAGAATCGAACCTTCGCGAATTTGACAATGTTAAAATAAATGGCTATAAATCATACAGAAAAGACCACACAGAAGCTAGGCGAGCATGTAACGGAGTAATAACTCTAATTAAAAACTCAATTCACCAAACTACTGTACTACTTCAAACTAATCTTCAAGCAGTAGCCAACTCCGTAATACTACCATCAAAACAGAAACTATGCATTTGTAACATTTACATCCCACCATCTCAAAACCTAGAACAAGACGAATTACAAAATCTAATTACTCAACTGCCACACCCATTCATTCTAGCGGGAGATTTTAACGCACATAACATTCTTTGGGGAAACAACGGAAATAACTCCAAAGGAAGATTAATAGAAAATTTATTAGAACAAAATGATTTCTTACACATCCTAAACAGTGGACAACCTACTCATGTCAACCTAGCCAACGGCAATACTTCTGCGATTGACCTGACCATGGTGACCACATCTCTCCTTCCAACGGTAAACTGGCAAGTGCACGACGACCTTTGTCACAGCCATCACTTTCCCATTATCACCCACTTTATAAACGAACAATCACTACTGCTAAATACATCAACAAAATGGAACTTTAAAGAAGCCGACTGGGAACTCTTCAACTCCTCAATCAACTCCAGTTTTGAAAATTTGAATGTAGAAGATAAATACAATGCTTTACACACAAATATCTTACTTGCAGCTGACCTTGCAATTCCAAAGAAACGAATAACATCACATAAAAGAACAGTCCCTTGGTGGTCACAAGACATTAATTTAGCTATTAAAAACAGAAAAAGAGCATACCGTAAATTTTTAAAAAACAAAACCAATATTAACTTTATATTATACAAAAAATCTCGCGCTGAAGCCAGAAGAAAAATTCTCGAAGCAAAGAAATCTTCTTGGATAACATTTATTTCGACACTAAATTCAAATACTGCCACAAGAGATATCTGGTCTACATTCAATAAGATATCAGGTAAATACCGCGAGACGACTATATCAGCATTACTAATTGAAGGACAAATAATAACTTCTTCTAACGATATTGCTGAACACCTAGCCAATCACTTCTCAAATTTTTCAAGTAACAAGAACTACAGTAACGAATTTATAGAATATAAACAATCTCAAGAACGTCTTCCTTTGGTATTCAACTCAAATTCTCACGAACCATACAACGACCCTATCACCCTAAATGAACTTAAAAAGACATTAAGCAAGCTAAAACACTGCTCCCCTGGTCCAGACAAGATATATTCCCAAATGATCCAAAATCTCAATTCTGAAAACATCCAAAAGCTTCTACATCTCTTTAACGACATTTGGGAAGAAGGATATGTACCTAACCAGTGGAAACAAGCTACGGTCATACCAATACTTAAACCACATAAAGACTCCCTCTTACCTAGCAACTACCGCCCCATATCACTAACTAGCATACTATCCAAAACATTTGAATCCATAATTAACAAACGTCTCCAATGGTATATAGAAAATCAACATTATCTCAACACAAACCAAAACGGCTTTAGAAAACATAGATCAACACTGGATAGTTTGACAACACTTATAACGGACATACAAAATGCTTTTATCAATAACCAATTTGTAGTCGCTATCTTTTATGATATAGAAAAAGCATTCGATATGGTATGGAAAAGAAAAATTCTGCAACAACTGCACAACTGGGGACTTAGAGGTCGTCTTCCGCTCTATGTGAAAAACTTCCTAACTAACCGAACATTTCAAGTTAAAGCAAACCACGAAACTTCAACAAGCAAAATATTGGAAAATGGCACTCCACAAGGTTCTGTCATTAGCACTACATTATTTTTAACAGCCATAAATGACATTTCTAATAAAATCAAACCCCCAGTTCGTTTTAGTATTTATGCAGATGACCTAGTAACATACATTTCATCTGACAACTTCACCTATGCCCGAAATAGTCTCCAAGATTGTCTGAACTCTCTTGAAGAATGGAGTAACTCAAACGGTCTACGCTTCTCAACAGCTAAAACTGTTTACACTATTTTCAATCGAACACGGTCTCATATACCAGATCTCAACCTTAAAATTCATAATACTCAAATTCAACTTGTAGATACATACCAATATCTTGGTATGCACCTGGACTCTAGATTAACATGGAAAACTCACATACGATTCTTAAAAACAAAATGTACACCAAAACTAAACCTATTAAAGGCTGTCGCACATAATTCATGGGGCGCTGACAGAAAAACACTCACAACCTTATACAAAGCAACAATTCGTTCTATACTAGACTACGGCTGTCATCTATACTCTTCCGCAAACGACACTGAACTAAAACGATTAAATTCAATCCATCATACCGGCCTTCGAATTATAACAGGTGCGTTCAGAACCAGCCCAACTGAGAGTCTTTGTGTGGACACTGGGGAGCCTCCACTCCATATTCGTAGAAAACTACTTATAGCACAGCATACAATAAAAATTCTAAGCGATAAAAATAATCCTAACTACTCCAGTATCACCCATCCTCTTTACACCAACTTATTCAACAGAAAACCAACGTTCCCTAGACCTTTCTTCCTCACAGATATCTGCACCAATTTACAAATACTCCAAACTAACATTGCCATATCTACTCCCCAAAATGTGCCTTTCTGGAAAACAAAAGGAGCTCAATATAACAACTGCTTAACACGTTTTCCCAAAAACACAACTAATCCATTAGTCTTCAAATCAGAATTTCAAAACATTCTAACCGCCAAAACATACCAAAACGTCATGTACACTGACGGTTCCAAAATTGACGAAAACGTGGGATGTGCCGTTGTCGGTAACAACAATGAAGTAAAGCTCAAGTTGCCAAAACAGTACACTGTCTTCTCAGCTGAACTGCAAGCCATACATGAAGCACTACAAATAATTCAAACATCTAACCCTTTAGAAAACACCAACAGTATAATTTGCACCGATTCGAAATCTGCAATAGAAGCAATACAAAATAACTCTGAACACCCTTTTGTACCAAAAATACACTCTTTAATTCACAATTTATATAACTCCAAACACGTAATAGTAATATGTTGGATCCCCAGCCACATAGGTATCGAACTCAACGAAAAAGCCGACAGAGCGGCAAGAGAAGCTGCAACATCGAACGCCGAACCAAATCTACCCATACCACCAGGAGATCTAAAAACATATATCTATCGAAAAATACTCACCATCTGGGAACAAAACTGGCAACAATCTGAGAGCAAATTATACACCATTAAGTCAACAGTGAAACCCTGGGATACCTCAAACAACAAATCAAGACGCGCAGAAACAGTAATTACACGAATTAGAATTGGACACACTAAACTAACTCACCAGCACATACTAGCAAGAACGCCACAACCAAATTGCGAAAACTGTCATGTACCATTAACCGTAGACCACCTCATCACAACATGCCCACGATACACAGACCAAAGACGTCGGAACCACATCCCAGAAAATCTTAAAGAAGCAGCCGACAACAGTCCCGAAAAAATTCACAACTTAATCCAATTTCTCAAAGATACCGACTTAATTAACAAAATTTAAATTAAACACTCATTTCAATGTATTTAACTATATTACCCTATCAGGTGCATATGACTTTATTGTTGCGCACCAATTTAATCTAATAATAATAATAAAATTAAGCATTGCCTCATCAAATTATCCAATACAACGGAATAGTCTATAAATATATAACCGGAATATTTTATAAAATCAAAACAAAATTCAACTGAAAAGATTCGGTGAATGACAAAATACAAAACAAAGTATTAATTGTCCGTAGATGTATCCAACTCTCCCGTCCCTACATTCTGAATTGATAAACGAGGAGCAGCAGAATAAAACTTCATAAATCCAATTTGACTTGAGATGACTTTCCTTTTTCTTTTCGGCATTTCCAATCATTATCGGATTGACTGACCAAAGCTCACGGATCAAATCTATCTCGAAAAAAAAGCTAATAAATCCAGAATAAAAAGACAGAAAAAATTTGTATGAGATTGCCTCAAAACATAAAAGGACAAATACTTTGAAAAATTAACGGATGAAAACAATGTTGTCAACCAAAAATGAGTAAATCTTGTATTTTTTAGATATTTGAGCTATCAACATGTCTTTAGCTTTGCAACATTAAAACTTTAAAAGACAAACACAAGAAAATTTCCAAAATAGGTACCTGATTTGAAACGAATTTTGATACACAGAAATGCTACAATAGAAAATAAATTTCATACGAAAACACACAAAAACAAAGAATCGATCAATACTATCCAAAAAAAAGAAAAATTAATTCATCTACAGAACAGTATATAAAACAGAATTTAAAAATTTAGAATTGGCCATAGTATTGAAACCAAACAAGCAGCAAATGAAGATTCTAGGACAATAGGGAATAATTGTTAAAAAGAAAGCAGATGTTCTGTCGTTTTTTGTTGAACAATATGGCGATAAGTGACACTCACATTATAAACTGGCATGGTACACAAAGCTACTCAAAAATTTTTACAATGTTTTTCTGTGTTTCAAACACGCATAAATTCAGCTTGTAGTGGAACGAAACTGGATATCTAATTTTTTAAAGTTATCTATCTTCCAACTTGTGCAAAGACGCTAGTTCAAAATTTGGGTATTAAAAATCTCCACGGCCCAAGTATGTATATTAACTCTTCTGTAAAATTTACAAAAATGGATTTATTCAGTATTATTCTGTCGCTCCTCATTAATCAATACATCTACAGTTGAATGTACCGATATACAGATTATTAGGTACCGGGTTTCTTCGTACAGGTCAGGACCGTACTTATTTCAATAAAATGTTGCAACTAAATTACATTAAATTATGCACATTTGAATGAATATAATTGGTCAAAAATTACATTTTTCACCATTTAGAACACCAACAGCATTTTTTATTGGATGTGGCTATTTATACATACAGTATGTATACGCAATTGGCTATTTATACATACAGTATGTATACGCAATTGGCTATTTATACATACAGTATGTATACGAAATTGGCTATTTATACATACAGTATGTATAGGAAATATTCTGTTTAAACATGCAATATGTATACGCAGTTGGCTACTTATATATAATTACCGGATTTTGCGGGGTATAACGTGCACCTTGAGTACCAAAATTATCATACAAATTTCGTGGTGCGCGTATTAAAATGGACTTTTACACTGGTGACAGTAAAATAAATTATAATAACTAATTTTTCGCGTACCACTGATTGAATTTTGCACAATCTTTTTAGCTTAAGAAGTTATCCCCTAAACGGATTTTTGGCGACGCGAACCGGAAGTTGCATATCTGAGGGTCTAAATTAGCAAAAATTAGTATAAGAGATATCAATAGGCAAATGTACTATCGGATACCTCCGACTTAACTAAATGTTTTTCTTATATACTCTTTTTGACTTAACAATAAGAAATTATTTTCTAAATTAATTTTTAGAAACTTTAATGGAAAGTGTATTTTTTAATCCTTTGAATACAGACGCAACTAAAAAAAGGTTTCCGTTATTATGGTGTTAAAAACTAGAGGCAGATTCTTATAGAATTTGATCAGTGGAACAAAAAAAGAACAAAGTTTTTCGATACCCTGTTTAGTTTTCGAGATAATACGTGTCTTATTTCTAAAACTTACTATAATGAGATAATTGATTGTATATTATACACATACACTTACACATACACATATACGTAGGATCAATTTTTATGAATTTAATTAAAATATTTTTATTTTTATTCACAGAAATAAGTGAAAAATGAACGGAACATCACCAATGAAACCTCATTCTTAGGCAAATGGTAATTATTTACAAATGAGCCTCGGTGTGTAATCGCTTCAAAATTACCCTTTGCCTGAAAATGAAGTGTTAATGATGCCGTGCGGTCCATTTTCCACTTACTTCTATCAATAAATGCTGTAATATTATACTCACCCTAATTGTCTATCCAATATAGTTAGCTTTACAAATTTGACACGTAATATCACGAAAACTAAGCAAAATATCGAAAAACTTCATTCTTTCCTTTTTGTGCTACTCACTCACTCACTCAGGTTCCATAAGAATCTATTTTTAATTATTGTTACAACGGTAACGGAAAACTTTTAGAAACCCCTAAACTTAGACATTCCAAGGGTTGAAAAATACACTTCCGGTCCGCGTCGCCAAAAATCCGTTTAGAGAATAACTTCTTAAGCCAAATAGATTATGTAAAAACAATAAAAATCAGCTCAATCGGAGGTATTAGATTATTATAATGGTGTACTTATTATAAAAATATTAATTGTAATAATAACGCATTCAGTCATTATGCATAAGTAGCCAACTGCGTATACATACTTCATCTTTAAATAGCCAATTCAGCATACATATCATAATTATCATATGTATAAACAGCCAGTTTCATATACATACTATATATGTATAAATAGCCAATTTCGTATACATACTGTATGTATAAATAGCCAATTGCGTATACATACTGTATGTATAAATAGCCAATTGCGTATACATACTGTATGTATAAATAGCCACATCCTTTTTTATTTGACGAAAGTAAGAAATTTCAAAAAATCGGAAAAAATTTTTGTAAAATATATTGAAAAGTTGTTGAATATTTAGACACTCCATGATTTAGACGGTCGACTATAATAGCTAAGACGTACGTATTTACGAAGATTTTTTATTATTGAAAAACAAATTTTTAACAAGCAACTATACTTCTATCTCTCAAAATTGAAAACAACAAAAAAGATGAATTTATTTAATTTAAATGACATGTCACATAAATCACATATATACATAATATAAACAAAAATACTTTTGATAGTCAATTAAAATTACAGCGGCACTTTTAAATTGTGCAGGTAATAAATAAAAGGAAAAAAGGAAGTTTAGATAAAATACGTATAAATAATATTTTGATACACATATGTATGTGTGTGTATGTAACTTGTGTACGTTGTTTTTATGAAAATATTTTGAACTTTTTATTCACATTGAGTGCAATATGTATACCTGCATATGCTAAAGACGAAACTGTCTGATCCCAAAGAAATCCGATTATGTACTACGTATGAACGTACATATGTAAACTCAATTGCTTGTTCTAAAACAAAAGAAACCTTTTACAAAAGTTTCCATTTAAACATTAATTAAATTCTACGTGTTACTTATCAAAAGCGTGGTTACAATTGTTATAGGTAACTGTTGTAATCATAGTTGTAACTACATTTGTATGTACAACTAAAACAAAAAGAGAAAAATGTATCCAGTATTATAAATAGTCGATCATTATTGTGTGGATTAGATGTATGTGTTACGCTCAAAGATCGAAATCGCTCATTGAGCGAAAAAATCGATCACAACGCGTTGTGGTTATTTAAAATCAGCCACAACGCGAAATTCGTGTTGTGGCACTTATAAAAACAGCCACAACGCGTTGTGGTTAACTCGAAAAGACCACAACGCGAAATTCGCGTCGTGGCTTTTATAAGATTTGACCACAACGCGACGTGGTCATTTAAAAAAGCCACAACGCGTTCTAGACTGTTAGCTGATGCAATTGTGACACAACGGCCAGGTTGTTATTTGTCACCTGGCGCATTGCAATCAAATACCGTTGAATTTGTATTCATTGTTGATCATTATTTCCAAGTGTAAACATCAGTGTGCTAATCATGGCTAATAAAAAAATTGTATTTTATGAGGAATTGGATGAGTTTATAAAGATAAATACCGATCGCAGTTTTTTTCATTAGTAACGAACGATACCAAACGTTACTTCAAGAAACAAAGGAGGCTCAGCTTCTCAAAAAAAAGTAATCAACCCCTATCGTCAAAACATTATCGTCATCTTAAACGATATGATGTTTTAAAAATAAGTGACACGCAAATTGATTGAATATGGATCTAATTAGTGTTTGTGATTCAAAAATCCGTTATTTTTGTAAGGCTGATGAACTGTTTGACATTTTGTGAAAACGCACATATTAAGGGGGCTCACTAGTCCAGAAATTTCAAAAAATTGACTTTTTTGTTTTTGCTGTTTCTTATAGCTATACTTATCAGAAATCAATTTAAACGCGTTTTTCTCGAAATGATCTTTTTCGACACTTATGTCAAGATTACTCTAAATCTACTCATCCAAATTAGCTAAAATTTGGACAGAATAATGACAACACATTTCTTTATTGGCTAAATCACAACCATATTTTTTGGATAAAATATGGCCATTTTATGACCATTTTAATCCCAAAAATATGGTAAAATTCCAGATTTTTTTTTAAACTGCCGCCATTTTCTTTCTATACATGCAAAATTGCTAATTCTGGTTCCGCTTCATTATGTAAAAAAAAAGTGAAGAAACCTGTTTTTTTCGGTCTCTGGACTGATGAGCTTCTTTAACATAGGGTACAAACGCACACGAGGTAGGTAGTAAGTAAACTTACCAAAGAAGTGGAAAATTTTGTCTTTTTAAATTTTTTAAAATAATTATTGACACTGCCCAGTGGCTCTAAATTGCAATTTAAAAAAAAAAAACTTTTTATTTACATTTTCTTTGAAGACTACTATGCTGAAATTCATAAAATTAAACAATGGATTGCCCATTGTTTGATTTTAAAAATTTGGTCTGTTACAGCTTAAAGGGATCTTGTAGTCTCTGTAGTCTAGACTAGAGGTTCGATTTTGAGATGATTTTATGGGCGTAATAAAAAAAAGAGTAAACATTTTTAGTATCCATTTTTAACAGTTTTTTATTGATATTTGAAAAGTATAAGAATGTATAAAAATTTTAAAAAAATTCAAAATTGAAATCGGTACAGGCCGGCAAAGTGGGAACTCAAAAAAAGGTGTCTCCCAGTTGATGTGATTTCAACCCTCCTGGTGATCTGAAACATAAAATTTTAGTTAATTCTTAATAAACAAGGATGTAGAATTAGTTGGACGTAGCCGATTTGAAAAAATAAATTTTTTCACAAAATGGTGGCCATTTTAAAAAAAATCATTCTTTCGCCTCCATTTTTCAACTTTGAAAATTTTTTAAAAATATTAAAAAAGAAATTCCAAAAATCCCTACGTGCGTCGGACCAACTTTGATAGTATTAGGAAGGTCTGTACCAAATTTCAAGTAAATCGGTGCATTAGAACTTGAAGTATCATATCAACCGTATCGAAAAAAGCAGTTTCGAGTAATTTATATTAAAAATTTGAATTTAACACTGAAAGGATACACAGTATACAGGAAAAAATAACCTTAACTCCGAAAATAATTCGAATTTCCGTAAATCCTTTTAGAGGCTTATTCCTAAAGGTCTAAACTTTGAAAATGTAAAAAAAAAAAGAAAAATCGATTTTTCGAATTTCTAGACTAAAATACCGCCTTAAAAGATTTTAATGTATGACCATGTATTGCTTAAAAATAACTAATCTGCAATTCAGTACCTATATTATGAGAAATAATGTTGTTATATTTACTAATATAAGATCACGAATTCAAAATGAATAAATAATTTAATTAAAGGCTTTTATTATTGAACATCCTGAATCCTATACGTCAGTTGACAAATAACAACCTGCCCGTCGTGTCACAATTGCATCAGCTAACCGTCTAAAACGCGTTGTGGCTTTTTTAAATGACCACGTCGCGTTCTGGTCAAATCTTATGAAAGCCACGACGCGAATTTCGCGTTGTGGTCTTTTTGAGCTAACCACAACGCGTTGTGGCTGTTTTTATAAGTGCCACAACACGAATTTCGCGTTATGGCTGATTTCAAATAACCACAACGCGTTGTGGTCGATTTTTTCGCTCAATGAGCGATTTCGATCTTTGAGCGTAACATATGCAAACATTCTATATTACTTACATAATGTGGTGATACTGATACGCAAGAAAAAAACTCCTGGCGTTACTGTATCTACAGTGATTATAGTGACTATAGTGTTAACGATAACTCTTTTGAAAAATGAAATTTCAAATTTAATAAAATCCGAACATTCTTATTTAGCTAACTGTACAGTCCCGACCCAGAAAATTTGTTTTCTTTAAAACTCCGCTTGAATTTCTAATTTCTGACTACCCACTGAAGCTGATATTCTGCGCCGTATTCTTTTTTAAACGTCATTTTTCTTGATACTTAAAAGAATGCCTGATAAATGAGTAAAAAGTTTCAAATCGATTGCATATCAGATTTCTCTAGAAAAAATTATTGAAAATGTATCTTTTTCTATACTTCTAACCCTAAATAATCCCTTAAAATCTAAACTTCGTTAAATAGTTATTTATAAAATTCCAAAACGAATGCAACAAACGAATATCTACTTCGTCTACCACGAAGTAGCCGATCGCAATTTCAATTATCCGAAATTTTAGTTTAGATAAATCAAGCATATGTAAGTCTTTATCAAAATATAAGTAAAAGTTTATTGCTTTAATGCGGTAAGGAATTATTTCCAAAACCACTGATTTTATATAGATAAAACTGGAATACCAACTAGTGTTTTATACTAGATTGTTAAATGTAAAGAGTAGAAATCAGTAGCACAATAAAATAAATAAATATGAAATTGTTATTAAAAATATTTGGTGCTCTAGCAGCTTTAAAAGGATCACATGCACATATATATTTATTTACCAATTGTACCAAATAAAATTACAAAAAATTATGACTGTTATATTTTCGTTGAGGTTAATGGTTTTATAAAATTCAATAGGAGCAAATGACATAACGTATTTAACAAGTAAATTATATATACATATTATATACAATATTCATGGAGGCATATTAATTTTACTTGAATAAAAACAATATCCAGTTTTATAAGGAACTGTGCGGATAAAGTAATGAGTTATTCATAAAATTTTCTTTAAATGTGTTTTTACCGATTTTCACTCATACAAAGTTTTTAAAATCCATTAGGAAAATTATAAAGCGTTTATAAATATATATTTGCTCTTTTATTTTTCGTATATTGTTTTTCTTTTACAGTGGCGTAAAAAGTATTCATAACAGATAAAAATACTAGTGAGCTTTTAATTTGTCAAACGGTTTCAGAATCTTTGAAATATTTGGAGTCTTATTTTTGAAGCGAAACTTATAGTCTGGAAGTGACTTGAAATTTGAAACGAAAATCAAAGTGAAATTTTTATGGAAGTAGGCATAGAGGAATGTGGTCCCTTCCTGTGGCTCCCGGTTTTACCCTCTTAGAATTATCGTAGAAGTTATGAGTCGAAATATTTCAATACCGTATCGAATTTCTACACCTTCAAACTCTTCCGTAGATGCCAGTATTGATAATTATGGAAGCAGAGCTATTTTAAGATTGTCTTAGGTCCTAGATACGTTTACATGACAGTTAAAAAAGAAAAGTTCAACCGAAAAATGTTACATTTCCTATATTGTTTTTGTTATATTAGTGTATAATCCAAGTCTAATTTTAGACTTTCATAGGTTCTCGGCAGAGTGGCCTATATATTGGATAGGGCGACCTTGCACGTAATATTAAATGTCGTTTTCAAACCAGTCTACCATTAGACCTAATCTCTAACATATCTAGTATCCACATCTTGAGATATTTCGGGATCCAGAGTCGATTAATATAGTTATAGTAATTCTATGTTTATATACTACTGGAATAGTTTTGACAATAATTATTGTTCTTATAAGTACCTACTGTTCTCTCAGGTGTGTACACTACTTTACTTTTCAATAATATGTTTCTCTCTATATATAAATACGAATTAAAATTATGAAAGAAAGTTATTATATTGTGCTTTTGGCAGAAAATAAAAAAAAGACAACGACTTAACGAATTTTCTCTTTTCTATGGAAAAGAGACAGGATGCGGGAGGAAAAGGATAAGAATATGTTAACAATGCTGAATAAGAATAAACTTTGGATATTCTTTGATATCACTTCTTTCGTCGAGTTTTTGATGAGACGAAAAACTTTTTAGAAGATTTTTAGGAAAGTTTTTTTTTATGATTACATGTTATCCGCAGATAAAAGTACTGATAACGTAGATAAACGATAATAAGTTAGTGAAAAGATACATTGGTGATTCATATTTCAATTGCTATTTAAAATGATTTGTTTAGTGTGATTTAAATACTTACTTGGAAAATTGTCGGTTGAATGTGCATCGTATAAAAGATACGTGAAAGAAGATAGAGTTTACGAAAAACATTTTCAAGTGTAAGAGTTTTGTTTTTTATATTTTTGTAAATAGGGTCATTTATCACGTATTGATGCGTGACCACAATTTAGATATTTGTAAATAAATAGAATTTGTATTCAATATTAGAATAATCTGTTATTTTTGCTTTGTCTATCTATTTATTTGCTTTGATTCGATGGTCTGAATAAATCTGTGGCGGTTTCAAGTTTTCGTTTTTTTATTGCGAGATATTTTGAAAAACCCTTACTGAAGTAATTACTTTAAAAGGGCCACTAAATTTAATTATTTGCGACCAAATTATTATACATGAATATGTGAACTGAGGATTTACTTATGTTACATAATTTCTAATAAAAGTAACAGATCGATATAATTATGTTAGACAAAAAGTTTGTAATACCTCTGAAATCTCTGTAATTTAAAATTTGTTCGGACTTGTCTTTTAGTTGTCTACTATAGACGAAAAGAAACACTTGTAACCACATTCTAAAAGAGTCTGTGGTAAAAATATTAATATAATTAAATAAGTAAGTTTTTATTTCTTTGTAATTGTAGTTCTTGTCTCCATTATACTTATATAGATCTGGGAATATTTTGTATAGTAATTTTTAAATTTTATTGTATATTTCGCTCAACAGGAACCCATCATCCCTTAAATCTTTCGGAAAAAGTTCATATGTCCCCGAATGTTTTTGGTAAAATCACAGGTTGATACTTAAAATGCCTACTATGTCTCAAAATTTTTTAGTCCCTTGTGCTTCCTTTTAGCCACCTATCTATGGACTGCAAGAGGCAAACTAGTTAAAACAGTAAAATCAATTTATTAGAAACGGAATGGAAGCACATTTCGATGTCTCTAATTCTTTTGTATTCGTTAAGTTAGGAAAGAGAAGGGAATCGAAATGCTTGGCAAACATTTTGAATAAAAAATCTACACTATAACCATTTTGGCTACCAATGTAGATGATTGTGGCGAGTTCGTGACAAAAATTTAGCTTATTAAGAGGATATAGGAAAATTCTATGAAAAGCATGATTAAAGAAAGCCATTTTATGGATAAAGGGGTGGTTTGATTCAAAATGTATACAGTGGTCAGTTTGCGAGAAGAAACCAGTGAAAAGCGTTAACAGTTCATCTATTGGAATAACGCGACAGATGAACGAACTCTTTCCACTAATCCACTTTGTCAGGAACTCGCCACAATCATCTACATTGGTAGACAAAATTTATTCAAAATGTTTGCCAAGCATTTCAATAAATATGTAAATTCCCTTCTCTTTCCTAATTTAACAAATACAAAAGATTTAGAGACATTGAAATATACTTCCATTTCGTTTCTTACCAACCAATCCAGTGTTATTCGTAAAGTGTTTGACCAACATGACACAAAACTCAGTAATAATTTCCTCCAATATTATTCTATCCGATTTTCGTGTTAAAACTAAGGATCTTATCCCATTACCGCAAGGATCCGGTATTTATAAATTCACTTGCGAAGACTGCTCTGCGTTTTATATTGGTCAGACCGGCCGCCGATTTTCAAATAGATTTCCCTAACATTTTTCTGCTATAAAATCTTCTAATACTAAAAATTATTCGTCGATTGCTAATCGTATTATTAACACAGACCATAATTTTGATCTATCTAAAAATTTTGAAATCCGCCATCTTGTTAACAAGGGTCGTACATTAGGCGTATTAGAATCATTATCTACTGCGCAGTTCCTCATCCAACGCCACGTCACACTTAATGATTGTGCGAAATTCTCCCATTTAGAAGAATCCAAAAATTTGATGAATATAATCTCAAATCAATTTTAATATAATATTCAACATCTGCAGTGCAGATGTTGCACTGCAGTGCAATTACCTTACAGGCCTTGCAATTACCTTACAAATCCAAATCTTACAAACCTTACAAGCCAGTGCAATTACCTTACCTTACAAGTTAACATCTGCAAGTTTGGTCATTTTTCGTTTGGAAAACACTCTATTTTGAATTCTACAATCCTTTGTGTCATAATTTCGTTGAACTATTTTTTTAATTATTCCATACCTCCTTGCTATGCAGTTCTGTACCTGTTTGATATGTTCTTTCAAAATTTTTTGATTTTTATAATTTCTTTTTGATTTTTGTTGTTTTTCATAACAAAAAGATATTTTTCCATAATCTCTGATGATGGCCTTGAGGCCGACACATGTTAGACTGACAATTATCGTTTAAATTTGTTTCTATTTTTTGACATGTAGATCTTTGATTTTTGTTCTTCGATCTATATTCTTCTGATATCGTTTTACAGAAAGTCGCTTCTTTCTTAATTGTTACTAACATTACCTGCAGTTGGAATAACACCAAATTTTATTTATATACAGATGACAATTTTGATTGATTCTAACATTTCTAACTTGACTACAGTTTTCTATTACAGAAACCGCCACTGGTGTGTACTACGTATATTTCGGTCGACATCCTATTTGAAATATAGCTATTGCATAGCAATTTTGTATTTACATTATTTTTATTCGTAAACCGTATCCTAACAAGTAATAAATCAATATATTTCTAATACCTCGCTCACACCGAAGCGTTTAGTGTTTATTGATCAGTAGTTAGTATCAAGCCGCAAGTAGAACGTATTAGTAATAAATGGAACGCACTAGTAGAATAAGGAAATATAGCCTGTATTTTTGAAATGTATTTTTCTGTTCCACTAATGCATAATATTATTTATTTCTTGTGCGTTCTGCTCGCTATTTAATACTAATGACTAAATACTAGACGGTCTAGTGTGAACGGGACATAAGAGAACACTACTGTAGTTGAATATGCATATACTTGTACAGGTACAGCCTGTTCATGTGAGGAAAAAACATCGTTACTAACGCTGCTTTTATTACGATTTATATCTTTTTAGCGAATTTCCAAATGGAAAATTCAGCTTTTTCTATCATAATGACACTTGAGTTCGATAACCATGATAGAAACGTGTTTTATGGCCCCGCGAAGTCGAAAACGACATAAGAAGCATAATAAGGTCTAAATTAGATAGTTTTCTTATAGTGCTTTCCCCCTAAAAATATATTTCCGCACGATAACTTCCGAACGAAACCGGCAGTTTTTATAAACTTTAGTAAATTTAGGTTTCCGATTTTGTTTTAGATATTGGCATAACGGAACGGAAAGAATGGAACCCAAAGAATAGAGAACTGACATCAAATTCGTTTTCGAACCATTATCCAACATAAGTGGATTCTTGTAAAAAAGAAATTTTTTCAACCGAAAATTCGCTATGTTATGCAGGATACTGCGACAGATATATTAACATACTCAGTAGGTATATTCTATACTGTGTACATTGATGCTTACAGTAGCGGTGGACAATGCAAATGATCTTGCGGGACACTTTGGAAGCGTATCATAACTCCGCGGGCCGCATATAAAATTATGTAATTAATATTTTTGAATATATGGATGCACATGTATTTTTTTAATACATTGGTTTTCACTACCTTGGTCATTATAAAATAAATACATATATTTTGTATAAGTGTGATGAATCTCGCGGGCCAAGAAAAATTCCAGGCGGGCCACATGTGGCCCGCGGGCCGCGGGTTGGCTACCCCTGGTTTACCGTTCACCATTATAATCAGTCTGTTTCCCTCCTCTCCTGACACTGCCGGTAGAGTTCCACACGGACAGATTGTAGCTCTATTTCTAAAGAAATTGTGTAGCAATATTACTTCTTTTCTGTCAGTATACTTTTCTCACATTTTGTTAAATTTGAATATTTTTTAAGAGGTTAACAAGCATTCATTTTAAGGGTATTTTGGAAAGGATAAAAATTGATATGTGTACTTAATTAGTTAGGACAGTTGGAAGCAACTGTCTGTATAATGAATACAAATGGGAGTTCCCAAGAGCGAGAGCGAGTCGAGCTCACAAAATCAGGGTTGTGTGCCAATACAACAGTGAGCATTTAATAGACCAAATTAAACTCTTTTTGATCTACTTTTTAAATTATCCAAATTGAGAAGTGTATAAATTATCCCACATTATACTGAAATATTAGGCTAAATTTCAACCGGAGCGCGGCGGAACGGCCTTCCGGCACATCTCAGGGACTTTTTATTATAATTGTCTTTAAGGGCTATATAAGCCAAGACGATGTTTTTTCTTATTTTTTCTTGTCAGTCCCATTTACCTAGGAAAACGGTAAGCCGAGGCGAATGCCTTTCTTGTTTGTCAGTACATTTACGAAAAACGGTAAGCCTAAGCCACAAAGCCTTTTTTTGATTTCTTTGCTCGTCACTTCTATTGTGCCGGCGTTCCGGTATCTAAAATTTTAGAAATGAAGCCCTATGATGAAATATTAATAGACAAATTAGGACAAGGATAAATTCAAATCCTTAATCATCGTGCAAGTTATCTGAAGTTTCTCTTCTCAATTCCAGACAAATATCGGCATAGTTGCTTAACAAAACGGCTGCAGACGCATACTTACCAAATCCTAGTCTCCACACCACTTCCCTCCTCCTCCACCCACATCATAATAAGATTATAAAGTATAAATATATAAAGTTAAAAAAATAATGACGTGATTGGTCTTCGCTATAAAATCCATTATTATATTATAAATTATTTTCTGTATTGCAGAAACAAATTAATTAATATCAGTTTTGCTATTAACATTCAAATAGGAAGAAGTGATTAAATAAAACCAAAGACTACGAGAAAATATTGTACCTACGGCTACACTTGCGAAAATTGTTTAACTAGACTCAAAGATTTCTAGTAGGTACTCGCTTTAAAGGCTTATCTAATTTTAAACATAATTTAAAATTCGAACATTTTCTTCGATAAATAAATCAATAAATTTGAAAACAACTTTTTGAGGAAGAAAATAACACTGAAAATTAAATTTTCCCAACTTTGTTGAAATCAGGTCGTATTTACATATACTTACATTTTAATATATACTGACTAATGCATAACATATGTGTATTTGAAAATCGTATAATTTTGTCTTTTTACCGCAAAACTCGAGTGCAACACATTTGAAAATTTAACAAGAAAACTTCATATAATTTTCAATAAGTTTGATTACTTTATGTCAGCAATATTGAATATATGTATGTACATAATTATGTGTTAGGCACATCTCATATGTGTATAGGTGAATTTTAAACTGTAATCATCTACAGAATGATACACATAAATCGAATTGAGAGTAGAGTATAATGTTGTATACATAGAGCAAATTAACTTGAAGGTATTTTATCAAAACTTTTGAAAATACACAGTTATCGTGATATTAGCTTTTATTAATTCTTTTTACTATAGTCTGATATGATTAAAAAAAATTAGTCTTTGAAGTGACCAATCGTTTTGAAAGTGTTGAAATTATTTTTTCAAGAAAATTATGCCCACTTTGGCTCATCTTATTCAACATTTTTTATTTTCATAATTTTTCTTACTAGTTACATTTCAATAGTACGTGAGTGGCACACTTATGGCCGATTGCACCAACATTTTTAATCGGCCGTTAAGACCTTAATCAATGATTAACTTTAACTGTAGTTAAAATCTCTGACTATCTGTTGCACCAAGGTTAATTTTTGTTAACTGATGATTAAATCGTTCGTTAAGTTAATGAATGGATATTGGACAATTAAATATTTAATCAGCGTTTAGTCCATATTTTGATGCTAGTTTCCATAGTATTTATATTTATTAAAATTTATATTTAATTTTTTTTCTACTATTAAAATATACTTTTGTACAATTTCAATTAAAATTTTCTTTTTCTGTAAAATTTTGGAATCTATTTCATTTTCCCATTTTTAAATTGAAAAATATCTTCACAATCGTCAAATCACAGTTTCAAAATGTTTTACGTAAACATAAATTAAATATTTTCTAATATTATATAAATCAAGCAGGCGCTACCTATTTCAAAATATGCAGATTTAAATTTTTTAACCATGTGATATTATCAACTTACTAGCATTTGCTTCTCTTGTGTCTCATTTCATATCCTATAAAAACAAATCAGACACCGTTGCTAGTTAAAATTGACCGTTAACGTACATTAGCTAACCATTGGTATATTTTAAATGGCGCAACAGACAAATCGGGGTTAGTTATCTCTGATTTACTAATGGCCATTAAGTTCTGATTAAATTAATGTTGGTGCAATCAGCCATAAAAGTCCCCTTTTAAAATAAATTTGACTTGGTAGTTGTAAATTTTTTTCTTCAATTTCCTCACTTCTTAGGAAATATTATGTAAGGATAAAAAATCGATAGTGTATCATTCCAATAATTCTGGTTTTTAGTTTGCCTTGATATCATCTGTAAAATTAACAGAGTTAGATACCTTGCGTAATACTGTAGAAAGCTTAAAATACCCACCAGAAAAGGTAATGGGCCTGAAGATTTTTTTAATCTGTGTTTGGCACCCACCTAGTAATGAAGAGTAATTGGACATGGCTGGGTCAATTTTAATGGAATTGGCTCCTACGTAACAAAAAATTCCAGCAATGTGTCGGAAGCACCATAAATTCTGCTACAGTGCGTTACTTAACACCACATTTATAATTAGCATGCGGAAGCGTAAAATTGTGAAGAAAGATCCCTTATAACCAATTTCAATATTTACTTTTTTTAGTCCCCATAAATACGTTGGTAATAACGTCAATATTAATCGACAACACTGGTTAGTCATAAAAATTTGTTTTGCTATGAGATCAATGGTTATCTGAAAACCTAATTTTGATACTTTGATTACGTTTAATATCCATAATTTCGTTTCATTTTATGACCAGTTTTAAGAAAACTTCAGCCTGCTCCTGAAGATCCAAAAATATGGGATTGGTGGAACTGTTTTTACAATGCACAGTACATCACAAATCCAATTTTGCGTAGTGGTCGGTGCAAATTTAAGGGGAAGTACGTAAAATCGGAAGGTAAACTTGAGGGGTTGGTAAATATTATTTTTCTGTATTAATTTAAAACAAAATTATCTTAAGAGACAATTTACATGTAAAATTGAATTGTGTAGACAAAGGAAATCGAATGTCATACCAATGAATATTAGTGACGACTTTTTGGAAACTAGTAAAGATGTCGAAAAATCAACTTCACTGTCACATTCATCAGCGCAAAAGACGCCAAATAGCGGAAGATGACAAATATTTTAGAATATTCTACACGTGAATTAGCAAAGATACCAAGAAACAAACTCCACTATTGAATTGGGTACTAAAAATTAGATTAAGCAGCGCAATTTGACAAAAATTCAAGAATGTTCTATTCGTCAACTAACAAAGATATTGAAAAATAAATTTCACGATTTAATTGGTCATCGAATAAAAGATCGAATATCACATTTTGATAAATATTCTAGAATATTCTATTCGTCAAATAGCAAAAATAGTTTGTCAAAATGAGATATCTGGTTTACATTAGTTTAATTTCGGTTGAACAATTAAGTGGTGCAATCGATTTTCCAATATCTTTGTTAGTTGACAAATAGAATATTCTAAACCATTTCTGAAAATGTGGTATTTGTTGGTAGTCAATGCAATGGCGACGTCTGTTTTTGTATATCTTTGCTAGTTGACGAATAGAATATTCCAGAACATTTGTCAAAATGTGTAATTTTAACACTTTTTCAATGGACAATTAAATAGTACCTACAATTGGTTTTGCAATATCTTTTCTAGTTGACAAATAGAACATTCTAGAATTTTTTTTCAAAATACACTGTTTAATCTCATGTTAAGTGACCAATTCAACGGTGAAGTCTGTTTCTTAATATCTCTGCTAGCTGACGATTAGAATATTCTAGAATCTTACGTTACTCATTTTGCATTGGCATTTTGTTTATTATGTGTACAGAATATGTGCATATATATCTGCAGTGAAATTTTAAAATTTCTAGAGGCTACGAGACCCTCAGACAATATTACCTACGGCCCTGACTCTGGCTTGGTACATAAATTTTCACTAACCAGACAAACAGCAATATATCTGTGAGAGGAGAACCTCACTAAATCGCTGATGTCACTACGTAAAATCGAAGTATATACCATTGGATATCCACTGTATGTAGGGGAGAGGTGTGTCAATAGTAACAAAAAAGTATACAGGCTAGTAATTTTGTATTTATTAGTCACAGAGAATTAAATTTTTGGTACAACCTACGGGCATTTTTCAAGTTTTGAATGAGAAGCACAAAAATACTCTATGTTGATTTATAATTAAAATAACTGCCTTTATGTGGACCAAAGTGTAATGTTACAATCGTCACCAACAGAGTATCAATTGTTACAGTGCTTAGGTTCAATTGTAACGCTCATTTTTTAGTCCAGTTTTATAAATTATTCCTTACATAGTAAGTGAGGAAGGTGACAAATAGCACAGTCTCAGGCAACAGTTCTGAATTTTTTCTCTTTCGATTACTCTTTTAACGGAATTCATATATACATCACTGAATATAGTTCCTATTCTGGTTTTTCGTTTTCCAAATTATATAAAATTTTTTTTTATTCTGAAAACAGTACGAATTAGATTAGAGACTGATCCAACATTATAAACTAATCGTGGACCGAGACTTCGACTAGAAACAAGGCATTGAACCGAACGATGATCGTAACCGAAAATCAATATACCTATAGGTATACGTATATATGTATATGTAAAACCAACTCTTTTTTCAAAGTGTAACCATTAATGGAAGGTTTTGTTGCTTTTTTTTTTTTTAAATTATTAACCGAAGTCGTTACCTTTATTATTCCGATTCACACTTAAAATATAAAGTTTGATTTTGTTCAACTAAAATTTTTTACCAGTTGTAACATGTTACAATCGACACTACTGAAATTTGTTACAATTGTTCCACCGCTGTTTCACGTTATAAAAAAAATTCATAAAATATTAGCTATAGTTAAAAAGGCGAAACTACCTATCTGATAATATTATTTGATTGCTTGTGTTTCCAATAAAATCACTTTTCTTCCAATTGATCAGGTATTTACTGTAAAAATCAAAAAATTGTTAATGCAGTCAAAATTTAAGTTTAGCTTATATAAACACGTTTGATATTGCTGAGAGAAAACCGCCAAATGAAATTAGCTGAAAGTTTTGTCAGTAAAGCACAACTTTAGAAGCCACTTTATGATATGAAATACTCCTCAATAGGATTGATAGATGTCTCGCAAATTTTGAAATTACAATTGAGCCTCTGCTACTACTGACACACCTCTCCCCTATAACGAGACTACATCCTAAGTTAACTACATTAACGCTCTGTTCTCACTCCGATATCACTCCGCTCCAGGTTCGATAAAATATTCTTACACAATAAACAATGAATGTATTCACATCATCGCTCTGATATCGGTCCGATATCAGTCGCGGTTCGCTCCCGTTTCAATGCCACTCCAATATCAATACCACTCAGGTAATATTTTATTGGAGCGATATCAGACTTGTTATGGCTTGTACCTATAGTGTAAACACTTTTATGATTCCACTCCACTCCGCTTGCATTCAGTTGTTATGAAAAGATATTTGTATAGAACTGAGACCGAACTGGTAGTGTACCCAGAGTGGCATTATAATATGAATAGAGAACGAATGGGTACCAGCATGGTATCAGCACTGTAATGTCAACACAACAAGATTATATCGAATCGGGAGCGTAATGATATCGAAGTGAGAGTGGAGTGATAATGTAAATCGGGCCTAAAATGTGGGATGTTTGAAAATCGGCTTACAACATTCTTTTGAAAATTACAGTAGACTGTTTATTGACCTCCAACTGAAACTACTGGTCCATATTTTACATAAACTCACTAAACACAAAAAATTTCATGTGTGCCACAAAATCTTTTATACTTTCTCCTCCTACTACATACATTACCTAGCAGAGCCCGCTCCGGTGAAAACGGCGATCTTTTTTTTTGGCTCTTATAAAAATTCCGCCCCCTTTCCCTCTTATTTGTCTTGAATTTTCGCTAGAGCGAAGCCCTCGAGGTACAGGGCCCTCTCCTCTAGAGCGGGCCCTGTACCTAATTTTCGAAGGACATTCAAATATTTCCCAATTATTAAAAGTATGCTTGAATTTTCGAATGAAACATATTGTACAGTGACAAGCTTATAAATAATTTGTTTCATATTAATAATGCTTGACAGTATCGCATCAATTATTAGTATCATAAAATTTCTCATTAAAGCTCGCAGCACAAAAGTTGCACGCTTCACACGAAACATGCGGCCGGATATCTATATATATGAAAATGTTTATGAGATAAATTTTCTGATTATAAAAGACTTTGGAATATGAAATACCTATGTATCTACCCACATACAAGGTAAATATTGAATATTATAAACATAGCATTTTGTCATGCGGCAGTAAATTCGCTGCTGTTGTAAATAAATCTCTTCAAAAATAATTGAAATGTGGAATCAACATTTCTGTCGTTTATTTAAATTGAAGTAGAAATAATTATTACGGATATTTTTGAAGTTCATGTACATACCCAGGGCCGGATCTAGAGATATTAGAAGGGGGGCAAAGTTTCCTGTCGGCGCCCTCGGAACAAAAAATAATTTTTTCCTGGAAGTGATGACAAAAAAATGTCAACTGGACCCTATCATAAATAGTCTCTGCCGACCTTTTTTTTTTTTTGGTTATCAGTTCCTTAACGCTCTTATTAATACTCACTGCTGTCCTTTTTTTTTTGCTCGTCATTTTCAAAATTTTCTCAATTTACTGTGCAAAACAAATTTTCACCACTTTGGCGCCCCAATTTTCACCGTTTTGGCGCCCCCGAAACCTTATAAGGGGGGCACGTGCCCCGACTTGCCCCCTAGATCCGGCCCTGTACATACCTACCGTTAATATCTACAGGGTGTCAGAGAAATAAGTATCATCCTTTTGAGGGGTGACTCATAGCACTCTGTAGACACTCAAACCGCAGGAATTTTTTTGGAATTAACAGTCGCGTCACCCCTCAAAAGGATAAGAGTTATATCTCTTACACCCTATATATATATATATATATATATATATATATATATATATATATATATATATATATATATATATATATATATATGCTTAATTAAGTCTATGCTTAAAGTTTTTGAGGAACATTTCTTTCCACTTTCCAGGTTACTCCTGAAATTAACTCTAAGAGACACATTCATTATTGAGTTACCAAATTCTATCTCTGTGCTCAATTTAAAATTTTAACGTGGAATAGTTTCAAAGAACATCGCCTCTGACAGACAGACAGACACCGAAGAGATTCCATAAATATTCTGTTTTGCTAATTTTGATACAGAAGATATTGAATTGTTTATAGCAAGGGGTCAAACTAGTATGGGTATCAAACTGTTCCCCCTGTCGCCAGTGAGTGACGTAGCACAGCACACATAGAACTAAAACACATGATGCATGGACACGAATATGCGAATATATCGAGCCATTACCGCCATTTTAGCGTAACCGACGAATATCAAATTTTACAGGAGAAGGATTTTTTAAATATTTGTATGGCGCTTGCGATATTTCTACTGTCTTAATTTTATTACGCCTGAGCGTATTACTCCTATTATTTTATTAACCTTATGATAAAGATAGTTATTATCGATTACGCTAAAATGTGAAAATGTGTTATATTAACGATAAACTAAGCAGTTGCTATAACTCGTTAATTAACGAATTTTGAAGAAAAACTTTAACACTGCTTGGTCCGTTACAGTTTAAAATGTTGCTTACAATAAAAATCTCAATTTCGACAAAAGTGTCGCTTACGATAAATCGGCGGTAATGGCTCGACATTATTGCAAGTGGTTCATCCACAATACTAACAATATGGTGTGTGTCTTGGGAGAGCAGTTCAACAATTAATGGACTTAAACGATATCTGACATACTCTGGACACACTGCCAGCTACAGTTTTTTACACATACGCTGAGGACTTGGTTTATAGACAACGTTTTACAACGCATTAATTGAAGTATTCAGTTTATTTCAAAAAATGTTCATGTCACTTTTCTCGCATAGTTCGTTCTTTCTCTCACTAGTATTGTTGGTTCATCTCCACGGATTTTACCATATTCATAAAACAATTTATAAATGTAATTCAACAGACAACAACGCAACACTGCACTGGTACGATATAATCTGTTGAGTGACTACAATATAGAGGGCACTTGAACTATACATAGATATCTCATTCTAATTATACAATAATGCCTGTTTAATATTTCAATACCATGCTATTCAAAATTTGAGACACCATCTGATGATGTTTTAGCGATTTCTATTAACAGTTTTAGGATGAATATTCTAGAATGTAGCTGTTTCAGTCTTCCCTGATAAGTCAATCGTATCATTTTCCTCGAGTATGTAACATGTCCTAAAACAAGAAACCAGAATAATACTTGTTATAGGAATATACAATTTCAAGAAAAGTTAATTTAAAAAATGTTGCGAATCACTGGTTGTTTACCTTCTTCAGCTACTGTATAACATAGCCTTACAAAGAATGTCGTGATCTCGATGACTGATCATGGTATTCCTATGTATTTTTCGACGCTGAATCCGAATTGGACGCCAAAAATACATTATACTCTTTAAATTTTTGTGTAAAACCAAAAGTATTCCTTAAATAAAGGAATTCATATTAGTGTCATTACAGAACTCGATTATGAATGGACACCTCGTAACTCTCGAGCTCTAATACTATTGCCGAGCGCTCCGACATGGGTGTAACTCCTCCGGAAGGGGTACTATACACAGACCTAAAAACATCAAAAACAAACTACCCAATGGAATTTGAAAATTTTTCACCGGTAGAAAGTTTTACTATTTTAGTTATTCAAGTTATTGTATGTTATATAATGTCCTTAAGAGCTTGACGGAGCTCCATGAGTTATGAAATTCGCCAAAACCCTAGGGACTCATAAAACCAAAAATATACTACAAAACTGATTTCAAAAATTCGTTCATTGCTTGAGAGCCAATTTATCTTATATAGATATAGGCTATTTTATATGAGTCTCGCCAGGGTGCTGCGAACCTAGAAACGTCAGCATAAATTACTAAACCGGTTTTCAAAACTTTTTAAACTTATTATTACACGAGAAGTTTATATTTTTTCGAATAAATGTGGGTTTGTCTAACGAAAATTTATTGCCTAGCAATTTAACGAGAAGAACTGTCAACTAACAAAAACGCGACAGCGAAGCTGAAGCGTCTTTGGGTTGACAATTCTTCGCGTTGAATTGCTTTTAGGCAAGAAATTTAAGTTGTAAAAAACACAAATTTACTCAGAAAAAATATAAAACTCAAGTGTTATACGGAAAGACAATTTAACGAATAAAATAAATTATTTTTATTACTCATGCGGAAGAAGTACTAATTTGGCGCACACATTTTTGTACGCAGAATGGCTATTTGTCCACTGAGCTCTTCCAACATACTTTTTTGCGTACAGAAAGCAAACTTTCCGCACGCAAATTAACAATAAAACACGCAAAATTTAATTAAAACACGCAAAGCTGCCTTCGGATTTTTCATACAGAAAAAAGTATTTGTAATAGAAAATTATTCGTAATAGAAAACAGTATGTGCAACTCGTGCGGGATTATCGATTGCCCACTCGAGCGAATGGGCGCAGTCACTACGATCGTGCGATCAACTTCGCTCTTGTGAGCAATTGAAAATTTCCCTCCCTTATTGCACAATATACTAATAAATAACTCATATTATTATTTAATACATTGTTACTATGGTTTTGAAATCAGTTAAATTTACCAATACGAATTATTGTTTCATTTTTATCATGTTTACCTATAATAAAATGACTAATGAAATGTTTTGCACCATTTTTTTCACTGTAAAAATCTGTCCTTTTTTCTGTCCTGTCCTGAAAAAAAAAACTTTTTTCTCCGCGGTAAAAGTGAAAAAACTACAATATTTTTATGGAACTTGATACACATGAGTTAAATTGTCACTGTCACAGAACTAAAATATTTGAGATAAACATAGGCTATGTTGTATGAAATCCGACAGAATTCTGGTGACCCGAAATAACCAAAAACTAACTACCCAACCAGTTTCAAAATTTTTTTTGTCTCTTATAAAATTAAAATATTTTAGATATAAACTATTCTAAATGGGGTCTAAACTGAGAGATTTAAACTGTCTTCGATGGATATAGGTTATGCTATATGAAGTCCGCCAGGATTTTGTGGATTTTTTATTACCAATAGCACCATAATTCGACGATCAGTGTCCAACGGTCTCAAAATCTGCGAAAATAATGTACCAAACCGATTTTGAAAATGTTTCCATTGTCGAAAGCTTCAGATGTGGACTTTTGAATTGTACAGTATCTTTTGTGCATATTATTAATATCATTTTACTCATTTTAGTTAATTCACATTTTTAACGCTTGAGAATGAGAGCGAAAATAATAATGCGATACGATAGAAAATTTTGAAACATATACGCTATGTGGATACTTGTATACCTATTACACAGTGTATGGAATTATAATAATATTAATAATTAACATGAATATGTGAGAAGGGTTATTAGCATACGTGCCAACTAAACAATTGTGTAATAAATTTTATTAATAAGATTGCGCAACACTACATTTAGTAGCTAGGTGACTGGGTGACTAGTACACTAGAATCTCTCTAATGTTGTTATACCTAGTAAACCCAGTCGAGGTAGTTAACTGATACTAGAACAAACATACCAGTTGTGTTTGTTTGTTTATTAATAATTATATATTTACATATATAATGAATTTAATATATATATATATATATATATATATATATATATATATATATATATATATATATATATATATATATATATATATATATATATATATATACACCAGCAACATCAGTAATTAACTGTTCAAATAAGTAAATATTAATTAATTTGTGTTGCAAGGGAAAGAATTATTTAATTGTCTCGAAAATGTGGAAGTAATCTTTGATTAATAGATGATGTACGGATTGCTTTACTGTGAATCGGGATAGATATCACAGTAGTTGTAAAAATGTTGCCAAACTTAAATCTGTTGTGTTTTGTCATTTTCAATTTTCTCAATTTTTCGTATTCCACGTAAATTTTGAGAATAGGTTCCCACTAATCGGTATGTTTATTCAATAGTTTTCAAGCAAACTATGTACATTAAAGTAATTTTTAATTTCGTCCGCGAGTTAAGAAGGTTAAAGAAGTTAACAGAATAGTTAAGGTTTAATGGTGAATAAAACTCAATTTATGAGTTTTTGAGATTGAAACGATTGAAATTATTTCTACAATCTTTGATAATTAATACATTGTATATACATTCATTAAAAGTTTAAACTCAAGAAGTGCTGAATTTGAATTTTGAAAATGTTTTCTCTTACAAAATCAAACTACTCTACTAGACTGAGGTTATGTTATGAGGTTTCACAGGGTTTTGTACTGATACGTAAGTTGTCTTCACTTAATACACATAAGATGTGTAAACCTATTTATACACTTTTTACACAGTAGGGTGTCTTTTCTAAGCACTTTACATGAATTCTTTTAATGCATAAAAAGCGTCTCGCTTTTTAACTTCGCTTTACTTTCTTCAATTAAAAATATGACAACTTTTTGGAAACTAAACATATAGTCGATATATAATTAATAATAAAACACAAAGCATTTGGGTATTTTTCTAAAAATACATACATTGGACAAATCTGTATATATTCCACCACTGTACCTTATCTACATTATTTCTGAGTTATACCCATACCCTCTAAAGTTACCTACTAGTTAACATACACTCATTTTTAATTTTAACACACTGACAGTGGGTAATAATGTCACAATAAGTGGTTCTGAAGTTGGACTGTCCTATGTAAGATTTTTATTAGGTTTGTTTTTTAATAGATGTTATAGTTTCCGTTATCGAAAATTATCGATACCGAAAATAACGATAATTTCAAAATGAATGGAAACCTAATAAAAACCTTACATACGATAGTCCAACTTCAAAACCACTTATTGTGACATTATTACCCACTGTCAGTGTGTTAATATTAAAAATGAGTGTATGTTAACTAGTATGTAATTTAAGAGGGTGACTCACCCCCTCTTCAATGTTGCTCAAACTGAATTTTGAAATTTTCTACGTTATTCTAAATGCCTTAAACTATTTTTCATGAAGAAGAACTTCTTGAACTACCCAAGTAGTATTACTATTCGACACAGTCACCCCCTAGTTAACTACCCCTAGACTTAATATTAGAACATTGAGCAAAAAGAGGTCAATTAGATTTTCTGATGTATATTTCAAATCTCTAAACAGAATTTTTATATTGTTTAATTTTCACCCCCTTTTTGCAAAATTAACCCCTAAATTTTAACGCCCAGCCACCCCTGTTGACACAATTTGAACGAATTTCATACCAATAGATAGATCTTTAAAAAAGAGTAATACTGCCAATTTAAACTTCTGCTCTGTCTCTTACCGTTTTCGAGATATTTAAAAAATTAAATTTTTACCCCGAGGGCGATTTCACCCTTTCAAACCGTTTTTTCCGCCGATAAAAAGAATATGTGTCGCTTATTTTTTAGTGTTCTACAACATATCTAAGTTTCATCAAAATCAATAGGTCCGGCCTCGGGCCCTTTACTTGTAAGTTGATTAGAAACTAGGTATCTATTTTCGAAAAAATTGCAGTAAGAGCTCATTTCTGTTAGAGCAAATATTGAACTTGAAATTGACAAGGAAAACTCTTGTCAGTTTTCAGTTCAGTATTCTTGTAAGGGCCTATGTAGAAAGATAAAAATCCTTGCTATATAAAATTGATAGTGAATATAATTAACATGCATATTGCACCATTTTGAGAGGTACATAGTCCAGCTGAATACTTTTTGTCATTATAAAATACGTATTATATTCTCGTGTGTACCACCTATATACATACATGAATTTCTATCCACGGTTATAATAACGGTAAGTAATTGAAAATTACTGTTGCGTATCCAACAGATTTATTTGGGCGGAATGAATTATTGTATAAGTTTTACTAGTGCCACAGGCACAATAATAATAATCTAGCAACATACTTCAGCAATGATGACATCTAGTGATATTATATTATTGCACCTATCGTAGCTATAAGTATTTTCAATGAACCTGCTCCGCATCTACTATGAATTTATAGATGATTATAAAATAATCTTACATTTATTGTAGGTATGATTATTAAAATAAAAAAAAAAACTATGTTTCTAACTTCTATGTTCAGCGAATCTTAAAGCGCTTGTGGGAGCTTAAGCAAAGGAATCTGTCTACAACAAGTTTATTTGGGAATAAACATTGGTTAATAAAGATCGTTAGTAGTCTGTAAGAGTCTTTGAGTATTGAAGAGGTAGAGGGAGTACAGGTATATATTCAATGTATATGAAAATGAAGCCAAAAAAAGGGTTAAAGTGTTGACCAATATGGCGGTTAAACAAGGTTTAATTTAAAATTTTTCTATATTTACTGATGTCATATTTGTTGTTATAAATATAGTTAGAATATATTTATTAACCCTTTGCACACGAAAGGCGCCTCTCAGGCGCCATCCTCTTCTTTACTTTAAATATCACACTAAGAAAAATTATAAAATTTAATATTAAAATATAATGTTTGTAATATGCAAATAAAAATAAAATATGTAAGTAAACTCCTTTTGTTTAAAATACTTATCTTTGATGTATTACAATTTTTTATTAAAACTACTGTCGAGTAGCTGAGTACCCATACTAAAAAATGGTTCGAGTGCAAAGGGTTAATAAATAGTCTCAAATTACAACAATAATCGTATACAAATTAAAAAATATTTATAACCACTGACACTTTATATGTTATGAAAGGTGTTAACGTGGTGTTAACCACTGTGACGATTTGCTTCAAAAAAGATAATGTGTATTCCATCTATTGTATGGTACAGATGCAATCTGATATCAATGGTAAGAGTATGCAAATATAAACCTTGGTTAGTCTGGTACCTAACAGGTCCAATTCTTCCCCTGTTGAAGGTATCTATTATCCTGCAATTACCTACAATAATCGTTTTACCGTAATGAAATCTCTAATGCTTGGGCTGTACGTCACGCCAATAAAAGAGTTAAATCAAAATTTAGTCCATACCCACTGTTGGTTCTTAGCCTTATGTACCTACTCTGGCACGGTTTAGAATCATGAGTCAATGGTTATGTTAGTTTTCAGTAAATATCACGCACAGTTATATACTTTTAGAGTTAAACAATCCGAAAATTATGCCGAAAATTATGCGTTTTAAAGTTTTTTTGCCTAACAACTTAAGAAATTATTTTTAAAAAGTTGAAATTCCGAAAAATCTTATTATCTTGAACTGAACCTGTTCCTATCCAAGTTTGAACATTATTCATTACTTAAGGTATACATCAGTTTATAACAGCTTCTATGATCATCCTATACTTTATTTCTTCCAAAACTAATCAAACAATTCATGAACTTCACGTTCAATTGAAATTGACCATTATATCATATTTACACATCGACATTGAATAAAAAATCTACCGGGAAAATTTAGACTTAGATATATGAAAAATTTTTCTCCTATTCACTTTGATAATAATAAAACTGAAAGCACTTGCTGAATTGAGTGGATGTTTGTCAGTAGCAAATTACATTTTTCCGTTTTATCGACAGCGACGAAAAGCTCTAAAGCTATCATTCTCATCATCATTCTCAATCTCGTCGCAGACGGTTTTCAAAATGGTTATAATCAAATTTGAACGTTACAAACTGCAGATCCCTACCTACCTCTTTTTCTCGATTCGTTTACATTTAGCGTAATTTTTAGAAACGTTTCAAAGTTATAGCTACCTACCTGTCTTTCTAACTATCTTAAGATGCATACGTTATGCGAAGAATGAATATTTTTCAAGTATGTTGACAAAGATGTTATCTGGCGATATACACGGTCCAGTCAGTTCTCAAGATTGAAATATGTAAAAATTTAAGAGATTCAATTTTCTGTATTACCTGCTCGTATACATATATATTACATATTTACTAGTACATGTGTATAGTGGTGAAAATATAAAAGTGATTGAAGAGATTCTAACTGCAACAAAAAATAAAATAAGAAAATGTGAAGACATATTTTATCAGTTTGTTATTCATACATTTTCTAATTTCAATTTTTGATAAACCGAATAGCAATTTTGAACTGAAGAATGAAGTATTTTATCTATTGTTAATGACAAGAAAGGAACTAAACAACCTCCTGGTCACTGAGAGTAATTCATTATTTGTTCCTTGTTCTCACTAAGTTACTTAAAATAAAGCAATTAGTTTTTGAAAGTTTTTAGAAAATTGGCAAACTTTCTCCTGCTTTAATTTCTCCTGCTAACGGCTTTAAGTTCACCTATTGACCTGTACAATTGATAATGTTTGATTTATAGTAACAAAATCACAAAATTAAAACTTAATTGTAATGTATCCTTAAAGAACCATGATGAGCTGAGCTAAAAATCGTTATTTTTCAAGGTGAGTTTGTGATAATAGAAATTACTAATAAAAATCTCCAAAACCAAAGAAATGGGAAGAGATCAGAGTTAAATGAAGAAGACTGTAAAATAAATGGTGACGATTACTCATTCCAAGAGCCCGACGGAAGGATGAAGCTTGAAGAAGTAAAAGATCCATCTTCCTAACCAAGGACGTTGTAATTCTCGACAAGATAGCTACGTCTTAAAATTCATCAACTCCCGAAATAAACAGGTGCCAACAGACTAGTTTCTAGTAGCAAATTTTATCGTGGTTAACGAACACACTTTACCCACAAATAGTTAGAAAACTAAAACCGAAACATTGTACACCGAAGGAAAGTCTTTTATGATATTTCAGTCCTTTATGGTACAGAAGGATAATTTTGATTTGATCAAAATACATATGTTAATTGCATCATCTTTAGGTTCATTTTAAATTTTGTATTATCAAAATCAAGGGTAGTTTCTTATTCAAATATACTACATTGTATGGAAATCCTAAAATCGGTAATGATTCTTAAGGATTCTGAATTCTCGGGATTGAAATTCAATATCCGGATTAATGCGCTAGATAGAACAGAAAAACAAACTTCTAAACCAAATTACTTCTAAACAAAATAAATACTCTTCGCAAACTAAACTTAAAACTGTAGAACAGATACTTAAAAACTATAGAACTTTTATTTTTATCTGTTTGAGATTTGAATTACGACACAATTCATGTCCAACTCATTTATAAAATTAATGACCAAACGACTTTAGCGTACAGGTAATTTATTGATGTACATATGCAAACAGATACGTTCATATCTAGACAAAAAGGTACCTATGTAGATACCTAGATCATTCACTGAACTGGGTGAAGGTAATTTATGCACTTTATAAAACAGAGAGAGCATAAATTTACCCAACAATATGTTCATAACACAAATATATCTTTATAAATTTTACAACAAATATCTACAACAAACAACAAGCGAATATAGGTGCCTCTCTCTCAAACTATCTCTCCGTTGCTACATTATTTTGTTTCTGTTTTTTTGTTCAACTTTTTTTTTTTTTTTTAAAAAAAAACATTAAAATCTAATATGCATAGGAGGCACTATCGTTAGATCAATAACAAAATAAATGTGATTCGGTCATTTAACTTAAGGGTGGTATTAAGAAAATTATTGTAGTCGGACGAAAGTATTACATGTCCATTACAATAAAAATTATTACCATACGGATACTCCTATGTTGCAATTATAATAACAAACTTAAAGTATACATTATGTATAACATGTGAGTTTTTTGAGAGTTGCCATTTTTATTACAACCAAATTTGTATCATAGAAATGATAATGGAAAAGGTTCTTTTCTTGGATGTAATGGAAATGTAACCAAGAAAAACACTATCGGTTGAAGTAGCCTCAAGTACATAAGAATATTTTTACCGCCTAACTGATAAATTAAAAAAAAATTAAAAAATTAAACTTGGTTAAAAATTTTTTTTTGCTCATTTGTGTTGTTAATTAATGCATTAGATCAGTTTTATCGAAAAATTAATATATAGTCTCATTTAAAAATCTATAAGTTTGTATCATAGCTCGAAAACCATAAGAGCTATAAATCTCCTGACTATAGCAATCGATTTGCGATATCTGTAACTCTTATTTAAATAATTTTTCGATTAAATCAATGGTTTGGCTGCAATAAAAATGGCAACTCTCAAAAAACTCACACAGTATATATTATTATGTCGTCGTCGGATTTTCGAGTCACTGAAATTACAAAAAGCCTAGCCGTTTTACAAAATGAAAGCTGTTTTGTAAGAAGGTTAAAAGCTTTCAGCTGTTTTATAAAACAACGGAGCTAATATATGCCAACTTATAGTAATAATTTGTATTCTACAATCAAGCTGACGAAATAGGATTTATTTTCTACTTTTATCGACAGTAGCGTTACAATCGTAGAAAACACAATATGTGCAGTTTTTGTTATTATTTTACTATCGTAAAATAGTCAAATATTTTATTTAACCCATTAGCGACCATTGTTGTCCAATGACGATTTTATTGTTCATATTTATTATTTATTGTAATATATTTTTAATGTTGAAATTTCCTAGCACAATCATTGCATTGGTATGTATTGCGTAAAAAAATGTTTTTATAAGATTTGACCTTCTTTGTGATGTCATGATTTTTAAATTTTTTATCGTTGGTTCAGTTTAGATATCGTTCCTGTGCACTGAACATCACTTTATTACTAAACTTTTGTTTATAACATATTTAATACTCCTTCTACAAAATTTCCTTTCACAAAGTCAATAACGTTCATTTACTTTAGTTACCTTTAATAGCCACGGTCGTCATTTGACTACCACCGAAATTAACAAGTTTATCTCTACAGGTACGTAAACGAAATTTTTTTTAGCAATTTTTAACTTCATTTTCATTATGAAATAAAGTTACTTCACCAAAAAATTTTGAAAAAAATCTGGTCCTTAATGGGTTAAACACATATAGATAGACTAATTTACTTTAGTATGTTTTAGATATTACACTAATTATGTAAAAAAAAAAAAAAAAAAAACTTCCGGATCTCTAAAACATAATTAGGTTTAATAAAACTATATTAATACGAGTGTGCTGTAGAAAAATTCTTCGTGACTTTTACAACACCAATCTAATGCAATATAAACAGAACTTATCCTACTGATCTAGTTAAAAAGTATAATCTGAAATCTACCAAATTTTGGAGACTTTTGAATTATGTCTCAAATTCGTTTACTTTACTGTGTATTTTGTTACTGAAATTGTATTTAAATTTATTTGAGCAACGACAGGACTTACGCTTCTTCAGTAAAATCGAACTTTTTTCTGAATTGCTGTATTGTTACATTTAACAGCTGCGTTCGTCAGCAATTTCTAAGCACTGAAAAATATACGATCAAACAAAAGTAAATCATGAAACTCGTTTAATTACATAAAGTGTCTTCTAAAGCTTTGTTTTCTGCAATATATAAAATGTGTAGCTATCAGAAATTCTTTACACAGATAACAATAATTTAAGTGTGAAATGTATTGTTTGTCTTGACAAGACACCGCAACTTTTCTACTTACGTACGTACACATGTTTTTATTTATATGAAATGTGTGTTAATAACTCCACAACAATGTTTGAAACATAAGTACTTATGTTACTGCGCGTACTTTCTTACATAGGTACTCGTATATTGTATACATATTTTATGTTTGAATTGTTTAATCTTTATTACTCCTTATTGAACTGACGGTTGAGCGTACAAGTATGTCAAGTTTAGTGTCATCTAGATTCAATGGATTATATTCAGATACGAATTTATTAATTTCTTCTTCAATAAAATGTTAACCGTGGCAATAGTACAAGAAAAACTTTTAGATAAAAATTAGGTCTGCTTTATGCTTTTCCTCTCACTTTTTTTCTATTTTGGTCTGAGATTAATAAAATTAATGATGGAAAGCAAATGTACTTTAGTTACGGTAGGTTGTAATATAAGTTAAAATACAGTAGAACTTTGATTAACCATCACTCGATTATCCGTCAACGCCTAATAAAAAAAAATGCAGGCTCTTGAATTAGGTATATAAATTTAGATAGTTTTCAGACGTTTACATAATCCCATAGGAAAATATTTGTTAAAATAGAGAATATGATTGCAGGGAATACGAAACTATTTTATGTTCGTAGTGGTATGTAGGGATTTTTACTCTTTTATAACCTAAAACTTTTTTTTAATTTTTCCTTAGTTAAGTTTATATTAATAACTTTGTAAAATTAAGTATACTTATATTAAATATGTATACATATTATTCACTTGTTTATTTATAAGTATACATATTATTAACATTTTTCCATTTCAGTTTCACTTCAAAGTTATAAAGGGTTTTTGGTGATGTTCTATATTAAGGAAAGGATTTTGGAAAATAATCACCAGTTGTAATTTGAAAAATTATTTTTATTCAGAGCGACGTACGTTTCGGGGTTTTCTAAATCATCCCCCTCATCAGGCCTTATCAATAAAATAAAATAAAATAAAATTAACAATGTAGGTTATTAAAGAAACAGCAAAAAGAAGAATGTTTTAAAAATACTTATAAATAAAAATTTTTTTAAAAATATATCCTTTAACACGTCAATTTTAAGATAAAACAAATAAGGTTAAAATTAAAATAGAATAAAATAAAATATTGAATTTTACAGAAGTTAAAACTGCACATAATTAGATAAAACAATTAATTAAATTATTAAAAAAAACAAAATGAAAACGAAGTAAAAGTATAGTACTAATTTAAAACAATCAAAATAAAGTAAAAACATCTTTCTACTAATGACAAAATCCAATGTAATTGTGTATGTTTGTAATGAGAATTTAGTGTATTATATTTATTATATACATATTTGACATTTATTGCGTTGGATGATTTTTTAGAAACTTCTGCGCATTTTTACACATTGTTTGATAACATGTCAAATTTGACACATCAGTTTGATTATTTCAATGTGTTTCTTGGGTGTTTATCCATAAGCCTTCCAAAATTAATCTTTTTCGGTAACCTTTTTCAAAATGTAGCACTTTGGTGTCATCAAAAACAAAACGGTGGTCGTTTTCATTTGAATGTTGTGCTAAGCCAGTTTTGAAATCGCCCCTTTTCAGATCCCATCGATGTTGTTGTTTTAGCCGATGTTCCAGCATTTTCGAGGTCTGACCGATGTAAAACGCTTCGCAGGAACCACACGGGACTGAGCAAATTAAATTATCTCTCTTTTCAACTGGTATGGTTGGTTTCAGGTTTGAATGGAAAAAGTTTTTAACAGTGAAAGGATAGTTAAACACCGGTCGTATGCCATAACAATGTGTAAAAATGCGCAGAAGTTTCTAAAAAATCATCCAACGCAGTAAATGTCAAATATGTATATAATAAATATAATACACTAAATAAAAAACCAGTTTATATTAAAAAATTTCTCTTATTCGATTAACCGTTACAATCCTGGTCCCGATGGTGATGATTAATCGAAGTTCTACTGTACATTTTATTTATTTTTATTGTCAATTAAAATTAATGGTAATTATGAGCTGAGATATTCTATAATGCATGAATATTAATTTTTAAACGATATAACTAAAATTTTATATTTTATTTTTAAGGCAGATATGAAACCGTTATTAATGGAACACGAATACTAACTGTTGAACGGACATAAAAGAAACTTAATTTATAAAATTATAGATAAATAATTTCACATTAGAATTTCATTATCCTTTAAGTTTAACCAATAAATGATGATTAATAATAGTTAAAAAGTAACAATTATATCAGTTTTAATTACTAAACTGCGAAACAACTAAATACCCCTGTCGCAGCATTCTGCATAACATAGCGAATTTTCATTTACAAAAATTAGTTTTTCTCGTAAACTAGTTGACATAGAATAGGTAATAGTTTAAAGACCTTCTTTATGTGAATTTTTCTCCTCTTCTAAATGGTGTAAAAAAATTTCGCAAAAATTTTTTAATAAGGTAAAATTTTAGCAAAAACTAATTTTTTTCACAAAAAATGCCCCAAAAACCGTGTTCTAGACATCGGACGTGTCTAGACATCGGACGTGTCTAGACATCGGACGTGTCTGGCTAACGAACTTGTCCAATGGTTTGGGACTTCCAACATTTTCACGAAATTTCATAAAAGTAGGACATTTCGATGGAGAGTTATCGTGCGGATATATATATATATATATATATATATATACGGTCCATGTATTTGTATTCATATGGTACATGTATGGCCTTGACCAACCAGTATCTTGAGAACCAACATATTTTTTTCGTTTTTATTCACACGACTTTGGGAAATGAAGTATAAATATGGTTTTGAACGTAGAATTTCCCGCTCTTTCCGAATCCGAGGTCAAAAGTAGGGATTTCCATTTAAAAAAAAAAAACAAAGTTGACCTCCAAATTTTGATCAAGGTCATGTTCAAGGTCAAATTTGAGGTCATTTTCTAGTTCCTCATTTCTTCCCACGAAACTTTTGTCCGGGTCATTTTTCGATAAAATCAATATTAACTGAGATTTTCAGTTGTTTTGGAACTGTATGAACGCACCTTATATAAATAAATTTAATATAAATTAAATATAAATATAAATTATATAAATATAAATATAAATTTTAGTGAATGTAATTTTCTGTTTCTAGGGACCTCAAAACAAATTTCTACCATAGTCCCGGGCTCAGGTCGCATCATGACAGTGGCTATAATAGCTGATTTTTTGATTCGAAAATTCGCTAAAATGCAGTACCGTTCTTTGCAGTACCGTTCTAGCAATTAACTGAACGCTCAGCTTTATAATCAGAAGTTGTAAATGCATAAATAAATATACATAACTTTGTTACTTTGAAAATATTTCCAACATTGAAAATTTTGTTTTAGATAGATACACCCCTGTTCCATTCCGAGAGTAAGTACCTACATAACATATACATAAATACAATAGACTCAAGCATGTTTGGTTTATAAATGTTGCAAATATATTTCAACTGCACTTCTTCTGTTCGAGCTCTATTTGCTAAATTATACACTACGTTATGCATGTAGTACATTTTTGTAGTACATTTTTGTTCATAGAACAACATGGGAATACGAAAATTTTCGAGCACAAAGTATATATTTCGAGTTATTAAAACAATAAAAAAAATGCACACAATTTCTCGAAATTTTATTTTCATTTTTCTTCTCTTCGCTCACGTCTGTATCTATTTGTTTGTATGTCGTTTTGTGCTATCAAATGGAACGATTTTTCTCTGGTGACTTCAAAAAATTATATTGTCATACAACCGATGTTTTTTCTGGGAAAATCAAAACTTTTCTAAATTCGTCTGTTTCGGTACATAAACTGTTTATTTGCATTAGAGTTAAAAGAATTTTAAAATTATATGATGCATGTGGTGCATATAGACAATTTACATAATATATCTAGACAACTATGAGAATTCATTGAGGGATATTATACATTTCATAAACTGATCGATATTCAATTTAGAATTTAGTTTCCTGTGGTAACACTTGAAGAGAAAGGCATAGTAAAACAATTTGTCGAGTTTCTGTACGCAAAGATTCTATTTAGGTTGAGTTTCCGAGATGTTTTGCGTTTATCTGAAGCTAGCGACCACTTTTTTAGGTATCTTGATGATACTGAAGGATATTTAAAGGATTGACTGAAGATTCGAAACCTGTATTTGTATATAGTAATATTAAAGAGAAGATTATTAATTTAACAATTCTGTCTTGAGACAAAAAGGAGTTTAAGAATGACTAAAAAAGGAAAGATTTAAGACGTACTAACCAGTTATATTCAAATACGTATTTAAAAGTTGGGCATTGAGAAAATAATTTAATTTATAAGAAAGTAAAAAAATATTCCTCTTTACAAAAAAATAAATTTTTAATATAAAATACCCCTATCGTAGCATCTGCATAACATAGTGAATTTTCAAAGACTGGACACTGGTGAATCTCATATAACAATTTGTATCCATGTAAAATAGTTTAGCTCTCTAACAGCGAAAAAATTTTCAAAATCAGTTGAATAGTTAATTTTTGGCGCTTTTTGGGTTTCTAGGACCCTGACGGATCTCATATAGTATAGCATATATTTATTTAAATGAAATTAAATTTTTAAAGGTCAAAAAAATTTTCAAAATCGGATGGATAGTTTTATTTTTGGCACTTTGGGACCCCGGACCCTGGCAGACCTCATACGACATAACTGATATCCATTTAAAATTGTTTACCGCTCTAACAGTAAACAAATTTTCAAAATCGGTGATGACGCGTTCTTAAAAGTTAATTAATTTTTATCTTGAGAAATGAAACAGATATAAATATTGTTATTGTAATGATAAAAACAATGAAGCATTTATTGTAAAGAAATTCAGCAAATTTCTGAATTTTTCTCAAAATCTAGTTCACTTAGAACAATGTTTTAAAAGCTTGTCTTATGTAATCTTTTACGGTCTTTTCGATGATGTAAAAAACATCAAAAAAATTTTTGAATTCGGGCTAAATGCAAAAAACCACTAAAATTGGCGAGAATTGGCCAAAATTTTGGCTTCCAAAAATCGGATGTATCTGGCTGACGAACTTATCCAAGCTATTAGGATTTTTGACTTACACACCAAATTTCGTAGCAATTGGAGGCGTTTTTTAAGGCTTCAAAATGGATTTCTGCCATAGTTCCGGGCTCAGGTCTTTTCATGGCACCCGCTGTAATAAGTGAATTTCAAAAATGGAACTTCACTTAAAAATACATAATTTTTATGCACTAATTATCTCGTTTAAGAAATAGTTAGTTCACTAATTAGATTACTAGTCAAATTTCGAATTCGTAAAAGTCGATAAAAGAGAGTGACACCTACACTGAGAGTGAATGCCGTGTATTGTAAATATTGTACAACTAACTATAAGTTTAATAGCAGTCATTATAGCGAATTAATAAATTTGGTTATTGAAAAAAGAAATATGCATTCATGCACGGAGAGAAAATTCATATTAAAATTACTGTGCTCAGCACTACAATCGACGTGTAAAAGGCGAACATATTCAATTTTGTACGGTAAAAATATAAAAATTAATTAATCATAGATAATTTAAAGGATAGAATATTGTTTCCGTAATATTAGCTCCGTAAAATTTGTAAAACAGCACAGTAAAAAGCTCCATTGGCGACAAAAAAATATTTTTTAATTGTTTTTCTTACAAAAATTACCATGCTGTATTATAATATGTGAAATGCTATCTGCTAATAGTAGAAAAAAAAAGGGAAAGAAGGTTGTGCGTATTGTGAACGCTGTTGAAATGTACCTTAGTCATAGCAAGTCACATAGCCAACCATACACGGAGAGAAAATTCCTATAAAAATTACTGTGCTTGAACAATCGACGTGTAACAGGCGAACATATTCAATTTTGTACGGTAAAATTATAAAAATTATAGTTACATTATTGTAATTTTTTACCATACAAATTGGATATGTTCGCCTGTTACACGTCGATTGTAGTATGAGCACAGTAATTTTTATAGGAATATTCTCTCCGTGTAGGTTTGGACGGCCAACTTAGTCGGACGGGTCGGACCAAGCACCTTGATCCATTAGACTGTCTTACAAGCAGCAAGCAGTATTCATTGCACTGTGTTAGAGGACGGGGATGTCACCGTTTAATTCATCATTTTGTTACTTCACTATCTTTAGTCTTAGAATATATTGTTGGCAATCATTTTTGTATGCATCATAAAGAACCGAAAGTTGGAAAAGATCGGGCATCTTCGAAGTTTTTACAGGTACCGCCCAAGCAACATAAGGTTGCGGGTAAGATGCGCAAATGAAAGAGTACGACAGCAAGAATTAAACTATAACATAATATATGCATAAGAGTTATTTTTTATTTTGGTCGTCGATCGCGAAGCATTATAAGAGAGCATGGTAATTTTTCTGAAATTTTATCTACAAAAATAATATGATTTTTCTCTCATTGTGGGGACTGCCGACACATGTGAAAACTTAAAACTATGAAATAACAGATATACGGATGACATGTTGTGCAACTATTCTCGCCAGTATATATTCGTACGGTCCATTTGCTGGCAATATGTATGATGTATACTTTAATTCTTAGGGACTTATTGTTAAATAATTGCATTTGAAACAGCAAAAATATAAAATCTGAAGCTAATTACAAACTACGTATTTAGATTCACTCAATTTTGATCGAAGAAATTGTTGGACAAAACCGAATGAGATTAAATTTTAAACTTAATAAATTACCAAAATAAATGTTGCTATCAACGACACCTAATACCTTCAAAAAACTGACATCTACAACAATTTGCTACAGACATTAAAACTGACAATTTTTATCAGTAAAATCACAATTATTTTCATTATAGAATTTTTTCTTGCCACCGAAAAATTAATAGTCCGCAATCCCCATTAGTAACGTAAATCTTTTGTGCTAGGTTTACACAATTAAATGGTTAATACAATTTGCTTAAATGGTTAGCGTATGTCATAAAATTTTTTTTCGCCCTACAGAAAATTGTGCGAAAACATTACAAAAACGACCGGTAATTGGATAATATTTCTCTATTCATCCCGTCTCAAACAATGGCCCAGGATAATACCATGTCATATTTTGCTGTAACATAAGACGTAGATTTTAATATTTTCGTTATTATATCAAAATTATATCTTGGTGTAAAAAGATATATATATATATATATATATATATATATATATATATATATATATATATATATATATATATATATATATATATATATATATATACAATAATTTCAATGGTATATATTCAGTTTCGTACTCTTTTGTAATTTATATGTATATTATTTCGTCAATCCGAGAGAGATAGCATTACTTGCGATAAAAGGCAAAATTGAATTCTGTTTATTATATGTATAATGTGAGAAACGCCGAAAATTGAATAGAAAATTTTTTGTTCCTATAATAACACTGTATTATGTGGGTAGGTATATGGTTACAAAATGCTTTGATGGGATATCTTAATAGAAATTAGTGATGATCAAAAGACATAAAAATAAGCGCACTAATACAGATTTAGATAAGTTATGATTTATATTTTTAATATAATTTTATTGAATCGACAAATTGCTGACATCAAAAAGTAATTAAGGCACTAAATTAACAATGTCTTAAGCAACAAAATTAGTAATATACCCCGTTTCATATACAATTGAGCATGAGTTAAAGTTAAAAAATTAATTAATTCTTATATTCAAAACAAATCGATCTTCTATTCTTTTCTAAAAATAAACTGCAATTTTAAATTTTACAAAATTATTTAAATTCATTAGTGATAAATCATGATATTAATAGATTTGAGCGTTACTTTATGGTATTTCATATTTCTAAATAATAAACAAATATTTTACTTCGCAAAAATACCACTTTCATTTTGAAACTGTGACAATATTGTCACTGTTTCAAAATAAAAGTGGTATTTTTGCGAAGTAAAATATTTGTTTGATGAATCATGGTTAAATTTAAGTAAAATGGACCATAGCCACATCAGGGTATAAATAATTGTTCTAAGTCATACCTAGATTAATTTTTGCCAACACAAAATAAAACTACAGCAAGTAGTTTTAAACATCAGGGCTGAGAATTTTACCCGGTGACATCCGGGCGATATTTGGTTACCCATAACGTTCAGAAATCACTTAGGTCAACCAAAGTCAACCCAGAGTGACTTTTAATCGCCACGGTCTGGGTGAGTGACAGGGTAAAATGTTAAATCAGTATTGTAAAATATCAAGTAGAGCAATAATGATCTACTTGACATTTTAACATACCTACAAGCTACAACATAATTATATGTGTATTTCAAACGGTTTAACGGTTCATTATTATCGTATTATATTATAAATTTTTATTTATTAGGATTTTAAAAACAAGAACGAGAATTACGAAGAAATATAAAACTGGTAATGAAAAAAAAGGTTATGTTGTATTTGTAATTCTCTGGATTGTTCAAATATTAAGACATACGGTGTGACATCCTAAGGATATTTCGACAATCATCCTATCAAAACACACTCTACCTTCACCTTTTATTCCTTAACGCAGTCCAAAAGTTCTATTAAGTAATACGGAGGGCAATTGAAGTACTATGGGTGAATGCAATCATTTGCCATAGAGCTTCACTGTATTATAGGAATGAATTTTTTAGTATTAATTTTTACGTAAAGTACGAATAAATGTATAATATTTAAGTGAAAAATATCCTAACAAGTTGTATATATAATACCTATATCAAATCTAGTCACTAACGTATAAAAAACATCAAAAATTGGCTTTGGATAACTTTTATTAAAAAATAATTTTCTAACATATTTACACTTTTCAAAAAAATACATTTTTCACAAAAATTATTATCAAAATGAATACACAAAAACCTGAGACAAATATGAAATGTAAAAAATTTGTTTGGTCGGTTTCAAAAAATAAAAGAAACAGTCAGTTATAGAAATAAATAAAGTTGGCTTCTACTATATATGGTAGCTTAAAATAAAATATAGGTATATAAAAATTTCATTTTATGATTTCCATTTCTTTGTGCACCATAATATAAAATTCTTCTCTCAATGCCTTTTCTTTGAAATGGTCTGCTAAGAATAGCATGTTCTTTTTTGTTTTCATGCAAAAATAAAATTATGTTTAGGAAAAAGTTTACCTATATACTTTGTTTATAAAGGTGTTTTCATATACTTTGTTTATAAAGGCGTTGCAAAATTTACTATTTAATTTCTAATTTACCAATATATCATTTCATTACATATTTGTCTCAAAGTGAAATTACATTAATCTTTTGTGTCAATTCCTTTTCTAATAAGATTTTCCCTTTTTCGGGAACCAAAAATTGTGTAATTTTTACTTACTTATTGCTACAGAGTGTCTATGTTTCAAATAATTTTTATGTTTAACTCTAAATAAAAAATACCCTTGTTGCAGCATTTGCGTAACCTACTGAATTTCCTAAAACTAAACATTGGTGGATCTCATATAACAACTATAATCTATTTAAATTTTAGTAATTTTCGTTTTCTTAAGGCCTCAAAACAAATTTCTGTCATAGTCTCGGACTTCAAAACTTGTTGAAAATATGGGCTAAAGGGTTGTGAAACGAAACGTTGTTTAAAAATCATTTTAGACAACTTGCAATGCTAAACAAGTAAAAATGATTTCACAAAAACTAATAATAACCATCGTAGCATCTTACTTTGAAAAATATTTATATTTCATATTTCAACGAACCCCATATTATTTCAGAAAATGATAAGAAATATTAATAATCGTCTCAAAGAACCTGAATAAATTAATATTTGAACACCCCCTTATATTACGGAATAAGTAGGTTAACAAGTGTAGATTGTGGGAAATTTGTGATGTCACCGAACATTATTAAACATCGCAAGACAAGGAAAGTAAAGTATCTCGCTCTTATTATGTATAAAGAATCATATTCATAATAACTTCTGCAATAATTACTTACTATTAAGCGGAAGAAACAGAACTAGAAATTTAAAAATGTTTTTTTCTTTTGCTTAAAAAACTTATTTAAAGATAAATATTTAAATTATAAAATACTAGCGCTTGAAAACGCTTATAAAACTACTTTAGCATGTTGTACATAATCATAATGTATTAAGCTCCTTCCTGGATCTGTAACGTGTATATATGTATCACTGCTCGAATATAGTAAAATCTTAAATCTCATATACAAATGTATGTTATGAATATGCCGGTAGGTACATCAATGACCACATAATGTGAAGGATTAACTTATAAAAGTTATAAAGAAAAACCTTGGTGTGTTTAAAGCCGCACGGTTATTACAACATCCGAAAGTGTACTTAAAAAAACTTATTAGAGCTATTGCTGAGCGATTTGCTAGAATTCCCGATCTTGAATTGATTTTATTACAAACTGTTAAGACAAATAATTATACCATTACTAACAAGGACAGGCTCAGGTATGGTCGTCACCGATTTCAATCAAATTTCGCCTGCTGGTAGAGCATAATATTAATATTAAAAATTTACAATATTAAGGTCCACCTCTCAGAAACATAGGAAATATTTTTATTTAAAATATGTACTCATATCGAAAAAGAAAAGATTTTAAGGAAAATTATATTAATTCATCAATTTTGCGACAAGTAATATTTCGTAGCTTAATTTTGTTAAAATAGTTAATAAATTAATTGTTATTAAAAGAAAAAAGAAAAAATTGAATAATCGCTTATACCGGGAATAGATCCCGGTACCCCACTATCGGCACTCCGTCGCGCTACCGTTAAGCTGTGGCCATTTTGATGAAACGTTCTAAATCACTTGATTAAATCTTACCTATATTTTTGTCCAAATTTTAAATAAAAATATTTCCTGTGTTTTTCACAGGTGGACCTTGCTATTGTAAATTTTGAATATTGATATTATGCTCTACTAGCAGACAAAATTTGATTGACAATTTGATCGGTGACGAACATACCTGAACCTCTCCTTGTAAGTCTGTTTGCGAGATACTCTGATGTAGCTGACTTATTACCGTAAAATAACTGACATTACCAAGGACTTAAGAATTTAAGGGATTGAAAATATGAACTTTGAATGGATTACAAATTGGTAATCTATAAAATTTTATTTATTATATTAAAATCTCTGAAGTCTCTATCTCTCAAAGTCTTCTGAAATATTCTTTCTACCTCTTTTTACACTATACTTTGATATCTATTTCAACGCGGAAATTGTATTTTTTCTATCTTGCATCATTACATCTTGCGAGTTATAGCACTTTGACTAGAAGCAGTTTTGATCCTCTAGCAATCCAGTTTGACCCACATATTTTGAAATTTCGAGAAACATACACATTGCAATAGCTGACCATCATTATACATGCAGATCCGTTAAAAATTAAATTTTATATAGCAAGAACTCTTTAATGAATATACCAACTATGATTTATTACGAACAAAACTACTGTTATTATTTTAATAATCATAAATAAACTAGAGATCTGCAGGCCACGATACTAACTTCCTAAACATATCTTATTCTATCGTAAACAACAAATAATATCAGAGTAAAAAAAGGTTGTTAGGTATCATTTATAGAACCGTCATTGTACTTTTACACATATATAGGTATAACCTATTACAATCTCGCAGACATTTTTAATCTTCATAATACCTGCTTACTTATATTACATTTTATAGTTTCACATCGTGTCGGCGTGCACAGAGGAAGAAGTAAAACGTTCCGTGCAAACCAAACTGTGAAACATTAACGGGGCCGCGTCGCGTCGCGATAGTGGCATAGACAGGGGCACAGCGAGTTAGCGAGTTGTAAAGTCAACGGGAAGGGAAGAATATAGAGGTGGAAAACCTTTATATGTTTATAATTGCCGTCTTAATACATGTTTCGTACCTCTTAAAATGGTTATGTTGATAAATGTGATCTGAGTAGCAGTTTGCTGATGCTCATGCTGTCCTGTATCAAAAAGCAGTCGCGTAAACTACGATAGTGCAGTGAGAACTATTATTACATACCTATGTATATTCATCTGGCTCATTCTAATTACCCTAAACAGGCCCGGATCCAACAAGTGTGGGGCCCGATTGGAATTTTTTTTCGGGGCCCTCTCTCTATTAAATATTTAAATAAAATTCAAATTATTTAAATATACATGAATATACATATTTCTAAGTTTTTGATCTGTACATTCTTCTAAAATAAAATAGTTTGAAAATTTAATTTCATTACTTACACACTCAGGTTAGATTAAACTATTTAATCTAACCTGAGTCGTTGTCGATCTCAGATAGTTTTTAATTGAGTCAATGAGTTTCAAAACCATCTAATTAACACAACTAAAAATGTTCAGGAAACACAAAAACTGATTTCTCACTTATAATAATGATTTTGATGTAGTTTTTACCATTAAATTTTTAGGAAAAATCATACAGTTCTTATAAAGAAATAATAACAACGATACCACTCTTCAATAATTAGTAAATAAAGATTAAAAATTATAATTACACTTTTGCAGCAGTAACGCTAACAATTAGATACTTTTGCAACAGTTTATTATTCTTTCAATAGGTTTTAAATAAAAAAAACATTCGTATAAATCTATATATTTCCATCGTACAACGTCGTTTATATTATAACTTATGAAAACTAAGATATTTTATTATAATTTAGTAGAATGTTTTCCCATAAAACAAATCTCTTTACTGTAATTATTTAACAGTAAAACTCAAATCAGAATCACGATGTTTCACCAAATTTTATTCTGCGCACATTCGCAGCCTGTTTATATTTGACAATTCCACAAGTTTTTTTGTATTTTTTTCTAATTATTTCAATAGTAAATACTTTCTTAGAAAGAGTAATAAAATTATCACATACAATTATTTGATCCTCTGCAGGCTCTGCCAGTGCCACATATTGACCACTTAACTAGCTACTTTTGTTCCAGATTTTTCTAATGACGCCATTTTTATATAAGTAATTAGATAGTTTTGTAACTGGTTTGTGTTGCTTGCAACTCCATGTTTTTTCAATTGGGAAAAATTGGAATCAGCTACTTTTGAAACAGTTTCGTATTTTTGTCATTAAAATTAAAGGGAAAAAAGCTGACTTTGCACCGTTTAGTTGGTATCTTTTGGTGGAGTTTATCTTCCTGAATAATAAACCGTATCTAACTCAATTTTTAAAAAATCGTCAATTTATTAGATGGTTTTGAAACTTAGCGACTCAATTAATTTTAGTTATATATTTTTAATTATTTGAATAATTTATAATTTATTCTTTATCGTCAAAAGCAATTTGCTTAAAATTTCGAAAAATAACTTTTCGTTAATTTTAATGCTGATGTGGGACTCCTTAAAGTGCGGGGTCCGATTGGGCCCAATCGCTCTAATCGCCTTATATCCGGGCCTGACCCTAAAAATGAAGATTGTGTAATTTATAAATGCGATGCCTTGAAAATTAGTCAAATATAAAGAGTTATCAATTTACTACGTATGAACTATTCATGTATTTTAATTTCAATATAATAAAATGTAATAGATTTTTGCAGAGACGGCGCAAGACTAAAATCCGGAGTGGGCGAGATAATTTTTGCCAGGTCCTCTTTAATTTTATATTTGAAATTTCTCTCTTAAAAACTAAGCGACTTAAAAAATCACTTCTGCGAAGCCCTTCTTGATTTTTCTAATTTTTCAAAAAATCTCAATAAAAATTAGGTGATGAACAAAAGAAAGGTCTCAAACACTTTTGCGAGTCCCCCGGATGCGCAAGGCTGTAGGCGATCGCCCACTCCGCACAACCTTTGTGCCGCCCCCGGATTTTTGTGATCCATAATATTTTTTTTTTTAAATTGCAGATTGTAAAAAGTACCTACGGAATACACCGTTCCTGTTCATACAAAACATTAACAGGGCTGTGGTCGTATACAGGACTGTGAAGAGAATGGGACATGGGAATAAACCACATTCTTTAAAAAATTTTACCAAAAAAGGCAGTGTCCCGTAACGGCAGCTACAAGTCTCCTCTTCAGTAACCTTTCATCGAGCTTGGTCGTATATGCTGTCATCCGAATGCCCCTAATTGCTTACTAGATCAAATGTAGTTCTAATTTCAGTATTTTAAAAATTGGACCTATTATGGGCGCAAGCTCAAAAGACCTCCAGAAACTGAGGTGAGGGGACCTCAAATTTTATTATTTCCATAGTTACCAACCAAACCAAGTAATTATGTTTTTATAGGAGTGAGTGACTAAACGTCTATTTATTAATATGATAGACAAAGATAAATGCAAATGTAGATAAAAAAGTTCTTTTTAACTTGCGCCCATTATATATATATATATATATATATATATATATATATATATATATATATATATATATATATATATATATATATATATATATATATATCTTAATTTGGAGTAATAAGTTTCAAATGTTTTTCAACGTAGTTTTTCATAGCCCTTGCTTTATTTTCTACAACTATTAGTGCTTTTATTATTACAATGAAATACAGAAAAAGAATTTTGGTTGTTTGTTTTGAAATATCGAATTTTTAGATTGTCGGTAAAAAAAAACATTAACATTATATAGAAACTATACTTCATCTTTTTCGTACCGATATTCAGTTACTGAGAAAATATATTTCCCTTAAACAATATATTGAAAGAAGAGTTAAGTATATTTGATATACTGTTTAACATACTCATGCTTCAACAATGATTTCTTCATCTTTTTCCTTCGCCCCGCTATCAGAGTTCTTCTTAACGTGAACGGACTATAAGAGTATAAACGTTACATGTCTGTCCCATCAGAGACAAATAAGTTTGTTTGTAATGTACCCTGTATGCAGGATACAATATTACTAAATATATAGTATTATAAATAAATATTTACTTGATTATAAATTGGATGCCATGATCAATAACTGATCAGCTACTGTCATATTAAATAAACTAGGGCAGATAAACTATCATACATAATATAGATCTTGAAATACTAAATATTATTTCATAGGAAACTCCCATATCGCACGCTCCCATTTAGCAATATCGTCGCACACAAGATGTGTATAATGGCACCCATCCGTGTTTTAAACCAAATATGTTTGAATGTGTTAGTGCCTAAGTAATAGTTTGTGACAGTAAATCATACAAATATATAAATCAGAAACATGGACGCCCGTGATCTTTGACTTTCTCATTTAGTTTTATCCCAGTGGATTGCGTAATGGGAGTTTCCTATGTACTTAGGTAAATTTCAGTTTTAGTTGAATTTGATGATAATAAACGTCTCAAGAATAATATCCATTTTAGTCGAATTTTCACCGAAAATGTAGACTATTGCACTGTATCTGACAGCTGTAAGCGCCCTCGTAAAATTTTTAATTTTACCCAATTAACTGAAATTCGGTAAGTGAGATCATTTCTTAGGCACGATAGTCCCATAAAAACTTAATTTTGAGCAAAATTTGGATATGTTGCAACTTCGAAGAGGGTCGTATGGAGCTAGGGTTGCCAGACGTACGAATAAAGCTGGACTCAGTCAAGCTTTTTCGTTGCGTGTCCGGCCAAATTAGTCGATGTCCGGCCTGTCCGTCTTTTGTTAGGCTTTCTAAATTTGGTCATTTTTTTTTTTTTTACATTTGTCATGTGTTGGTTTCCGTTCCGCCCGTGATTTGATTCATGAATCCCTCTTAATTTTTTTTTTTTTTTTTGTAATTCAGATTGCTATTCAGAATTGCTCACTATTTGTCAATATTATTTTTCCATTCCGAGTCATAATGCAAATGTTGAAAGAGTTTTTTCTTTAATAGGCCAACAATGGTCACAAAACGCAACAAATTAAATGTCGATATTATAGCCAAAATGTTAGTTGCACAATTTAATTTTAAAAATTTGACTTGTAAAGAGTTTTACAACTCAATTTTAAAAGAAAATGAGCTTTTAAAGCAGATGTCTGCCAATGAAAAATATTAATTACTTTATGTTACAATTAATTTAGAGTTTATTTAGTTCATTAGTGTTTTGTTTAATTTTGTTTTTCATTGCAAATAAATTGCAATAGTAGTTACCGCCAACTATTATTGCCATGCAATAATTGAAATTAATATTGTAATGAATATTGAATGATTAATAATAAAGAAAATTGATTCATTTAATTTTATTGTTGTTTTATTAGAATTTAAGAAAATTTTATGGTAATTCATAAAAAAGCCTTGTTTTACTTTTAAAAAGTAGTCGGGTTATACTAAGACTAAAAAATTAAGGGTGTTCGGCTTTTTTATCCAAGTGTCTGGCTAAACTGGCAGATGTGTCCGGCTTTTCGGTTTTAAGATCTGGCAACCCTATATGGAGCACTATAAGGCAATAAAACTTTTCCAAATCGATTGATTATAATGTCTAAATAAATTTTCTATATTTTTACAACGTATCCAAAATTTAACTTCTTGAAGAGATCTGTAGGGGCTAGCGATGGAAATAGTGATTTTTTCGTATTTTAAGGGGTTCTGACACGCTTACGTTCCCCCAGAATAAACCTAGGTTGCTTTACTTTTTAATTCACCATCTTTTTTACACCAAAGTGTCATTTTTTTCGTATTTTTCGTTGAGTTTTATAAGTCCACAAGCTTCCAAATAAACCTAGAGGTCAGAAATTTCGCATATGATTAGAAGTAGTATCCAAGGTGTGTCATTTGGAGGTTTCAATATTCAACCGGCACCGCCACCATTATTACGCCAAAATTTTTTTAATATTTAAACAATAAAAAGATAAATTTTCAATCTCGCTTAGGTTTTTAAAAAAATATCGAAGATTAGTTTGGCTTTTTATACTAATAAAAGATTAATAGGTAAAGGACGTCAAATCATAATATATTATGTACATTTTTTAGAATATTTTACATTTATTTTCAAATATAATATAATTGGTACAGAAAAAATATTTTATTTCAATACATAGTTGAATCATCATTCATATTTTTTATAATATGTTGGTACTAGGGATGTAGCGATGTTAAATTTTTGATACTGGTAAATACACATGCGAATATTTATTTTTGATATTCGCGATTACGAATGTGAATGCGTATATTGACTTGATATAACCTGTAAGTATGCGTAAAGCCGGGTATGTCAGTTTGTTTGGCGATCCCAAGCCCTAAGCGTATGTATAAAAAACTGTGGATAACAGTGTCTCAGAGTGTGTCAGAGTAAAGCCGTGTATGTCAGTTTGTTTGGTGATCCCAAGCCCTGAACGTATGTATAAAAAACTGTGGATAGCAGTGTGTCAAAGTGTGTCAAACCGCTTAAGGCATTTAGTCGGTCGGTGGCGATCAACGAATTGACGACAATTGTTATATATTGTTGAAATGGTTGAAATCATTATTAGTTACGCTGAACGAATCTCTGTCCGCATGTAGGTGTTATGTAGTTGTATGTATGACCATTCACACATATATTCAAACATCAAACTCAGACCACTACAAACAGTGGGGAGAAGTGGAAGGGATTTTTTGTCCACACTCGTATCACTAGTATAGAGAGAGATAGCAAGTTGGTTTCTGAATTCTGTGGGCGATCCATACAAGGTGGTAGAAATGTATTTTATTCCTTATATAAATGTTATTATATAAATAATTGTTTAAGAGTGAACTTGTGTGACAAAAAATTAACCTTAGCGTTCTTGTTCCACTAAATAAAATTAAGAAGAAGTGTGATTTCATTTCAAATGGGAAAAAATGTTACAATGTTTTGAAACTTGAATTTTATTTGATATAGTTTCGCTTACTGTTATTTTTAAAAATTGAGGCAACTGTTCTACTAACACTATTATCAAAACTATATAATTTTAAAAATTTACATGGTGTACTATTAGAGGCGCATTTATTTAGTGTCCCAGGGCTCCCACATTCCAGGGGCCTTCATAAAATTAATAATGAATCTGTCAAAAGAGGAGTATAAGAGGAAGATTAATAGTTTTTTTTTTGCTCGTCAACTTTACTTTTCGGAGATAAAATCAAAAGATTTGAAAATTTTTGAAAATTTTCTTATTGCCTTATTAGGGGTCTTCATAAATATGTTTATGGCTTGATGTTTTAAAGAAACGCCTCTAAACTTAGTGCACCTATTAAAAATTCCACAAATTTAGTATGTCTAAGGTTTCCCCATACTTATTATAACTTATTATCCCCAGGGCCCTCTAAGTATCATAAGACGACCCTACATTCCGAAAGAACCTTTTTACCTACATCTGCATTTATCTTTATCTCTCATATTAATAAATAGAAGTTTACTCACTCACTCATATAAAAACATAATTACTTCGTTTGGTTGGTAACTATATGTAAATAATACAATTTGTGTTCTCTTCACCGCAATTTCTGTAGATCTTTTGTGCTTGCGTCCATAATACTATACCTATGTATATTCACATATTTTTTCGAACTTTTATGTTAAATAACTTTGAAATATTACAAATTTAGTTATGGCAGAGAAGGGCACAAAATAGTAGGGAAAAAATATAATTCCATCCTAAAAAATGTGGGAAAATTAATTTCAGAAACAGAAATCAAATACGTAATAAATAAGTATACCCCATACTTGGAATAAGGAAGGTAGATAATTCACAGAAATATTATTAAAACATAAAGGAAATATTTGTAGATATTTTCTTCGAATTTTTATAGTGTTAAAAATAATTTATTGATTTTCATTTATTATTTATTTACTTTCAAAATATAAAATATTTTCAAATTTTCGCACTTGTTTATGAATGCGAATGCGAATGTGAATATTCGTAAAAAGGTAAATATCCATGAATGCGCATACGACTGCAAATATTCGTTATCTCTAGTTTGTACCTAGATACCTATTATTTTATCCGTTCTCTAGTTTTCAAGTGTATTTATAATTAATTTATACAAACAAGCTTATAACAAGCGCATCTATAAATCATACTTGTATTGCTGTTTTATATTGTATACTAATAACTTATATTACACGTACATTTTCCTGTTTGTTCTAATTGTAAGTACAATTTCATTCTTGTTTTAGATTTAATAATTTACGTCCAAACGCTCGCTCATGTTTGTTTGAAATGAAATATTTTCGATTCTGATTTTAGTTGTGGCTGTTAATGTTTCGAATTTCATATTTCCAAATTTATTGTTCGTAGCCGAAAATTGTCGAAAATGGCTGTGTCCATTTTATGTAATATATATCCGTATAGTACTGTTTCAAGTCAATAGTAAATACTATTTATTTTGCTTGTAAATTTAATATTAAATTAATTCCTAATAATTCAAAAAAATGGCCTTTTTATTTAAACCAGTAAGTGTTATCAGTCATAAATATTCAATAGTGTTAATCTGAAAATCGCCATTTGAAAATTTGGATGTACATATGTATATTTCACATTTTGGATATTTTATTTCATGGTTTGTTTAAGTTTGAGACCCATACAATAGTTATTTAGTAAGTACCTGCGACCCACTGGGTTCATATTAGCGAATTTCCAGAATGGAATTCAGCTATTACAGCTACTGTCATGACGCGATTTGAGCCAGGGACTATGGCAGAAATTTGTTTTGAGGTCCCCAGAAATCGAAAATAATATTCACTAAAATTTATATATATATATATATATATATATATATATATATATATATATATATATATATATATATATATATATATATATGTGTGTCCGCACGATAACTCTCGAACGAAGTGTCCTAGGTTTACGAAATTTGATAAAAAAGTTGGAAATACCAAATCGTTGGACAAGTTCGTTAGCCAGACACGTCGGATGCTCAGAACGTGCTCTTTATTTTTGAGAAAAATTAGTTTTTTGCCAAAATTTCCACTTATTCAAAAGATTTTCCGACATTTTTTTACAGCATTAGAAAGAAGGAAAAAATTACATAGAAAAGGTTTTTAAACCATTATCCTATGTCAACTGGTTTCCGAGAAAAACGAATTTTTATAAACGGTAATTCGCTATGTTATGTAGGATGCTGCGACAGAGGTATTATATAATTCATAGCAAGTTCATTCGTACGGTAGACTGATAACGTGGTTTTTAAAGAACTTAACGATTTAATTCATTGTAATTTTTATCATTTTTTTATTTGAAAGCTTAATTTTAACAGCGGTATCCAAACCTAAATTTTGTATGACTTTCAAAATATTGAATACAATGACAATTTTCAGCAGTGCGGTGTTACTTTCGGTCCAAACTTGCAGGACAAAAGTAATAATAGTCTTGTTTCGCAAATCCACTTACAACTCGAAGTAAGCACTTAAGACAAATTGGAAATCGGGTTCTGTTTATAGGGAATAGATGAGGTTAAACAACTAGCTAAATGTGAAAAATATTACTTTTGCTGTTACAATTATTTTTTTGTGAATAGATAATATTTTAACACACTTTAATTTACAGTGTAGTTGCTCCTGCAATGTAGATCCATTCAATTTTTCCTAATCCAAAGTACATTATTTTCGAAGAGTTACAGTACTTATTCAATCTAGTAGGTAGATTATGCTATAATAAATTTCATTAAACTTCATTAACTAAGATAATCTAGTTTAGTATATTTTATTTAACACTTTGATTTAATTTTGTGTCGTATTGACGCACGTAAAGTACGCAGAGGATAACGAAGACACAGGACATCGAACATGGTAATTAAAAGGCGAATAAAGTGAAAATTTTCCATTCAGTTAGGATATAATCCGATTACGACCAAATAAGTACGTACAACGATACTCTTTGATAGTGTTATACCTTTCATTTTAAAAAGGATTATAACAAATTATCAACGGCCAATTGGTACAAAACTGACAAAATGATATTCGATACTGTCATCTCTTTTAATTCAGTAATAATCTTCTTTTGCGCAACATAAAATTTACGATAAGGGGATGGAATGAACTGTATTTTCTAAATAAAGAATTTTTCGCTAAAATTTTAGTTACTCCGCAACTACAAACCAATACATTCTACTTGTTTCCAATAATTTTGCAACTTTAGTCCTTTCCGGACTATTAACATAAAGTAACTATCTTAGAACGAAAATATACATTCTAGCTAAGATTATGCTTTTTCGAGTTAATTATTTCTCCGTTCTTCTTTAACTTCTAAAATTAATTTTCTAAAGAATTCACAAAAATACCCGTTTAACATAATTCTTGACTCACAACATTTTGATCAAAGCAAAATGTGTAATCTATTTTTCTTTTTATATATCAAAGATATTGCATAAGAAAATTCAGTCCTGATAATTTTCGTTCAATTTCATTCTTAATGTTCTAAAAAGGTCTTTTTTTGTATTTATCTCTTTGTACTAACAAGATTTTATAATGCACAGGACCCGATTTACCCTAAATACCAGAAAATAAAGAATAAAGTGATGATCAAAAAGAAAAAACTTCCTATTTTTTATTTTCCTATCCAAAAGTAAAGTGATGACCAAAAAAAGCCAAATTGTCACGTGTGTCTCAAATTTTTTCGCCCCTACAAATCTGCACCCAGGGGGCCAGTGCCCCACGCGCCCCTAATATAAATCGAGCATTGATAATGCAGTATTTTGTTAATAGGTCTGTTAATATTTAACTACTTGTTTAAGCATTATTTAAACTTTTCACTGAATTAAATTTTTAATTATGTTAATGCCATAATGCAATATTTCGTTACTTATTTGAAAAAAAACTTTTCTCTTACATAAATTTTTAATTATGTTTTTAGGGCGAAATTAAATTATCAAATTGAATATAAACGATGAAACGCTTTAATGCCTATTAAGGATGAAATCTTTTAAATATATTATTTAACTGTATTTCTCTTCTGAAAGAAAATAAAAAAAAATCTGCGATAATTGAATTTACAATATACTAACAGCCCATCGCTCAAGTGTTTATTTTGTTTTCATTTTGGTATTTTATACTATAATTTCCTATATATACCTACATTTTATATTTTACAACTGTTATTGGACATTATCTTATAGCTGTGGCTCACGGTTTCGTCTGCGTAAAAATATTAGAATTATGGATTCAATTACTTTTAAGTTATATATTCAAAATTCTGTACGAAATGCTATTTATAGTGGTTAGCTTCGCTCGCTAAATAACTCTAAAATAAAAATGGGAGTAATTTTTTGTCGCATTCTCGCCCATTCCGAAAGGGAGAGGTTGAGATCAGTAGTTTAAGATAAAGGATTAATATATTATAAGTATTTATGAATAAGAGTCAAAAACAAAACGCAATGAAAAAGACCATTCCGCTCAAACGTTACAAAGAATCAAAATTTATTTTGCGATTTTAGTGATCCTTGATTACTCTGACTTTACTACCCAATGGCTCATAATCACTATGACCTTACTACCCAGTGGTCCATAATCACTGGGATCTTATTACCCAATGGTCTACAATCACTATGACCTTACTACCCAGTGGCCATTTTATGTTTTTATTTATTCAAAAAGATTTTTTTTGTATTCCTGAATATATCACTCCCTAAAATCTCAAAACCAAAAGTTTCGGTTGCTTTCTTTATTTTAATTATTTCAAAATAAAATAAATCTCTTTTTTTTAAATTATTACTTTTTAAAAAAAAAATCATTAGTTTTACAATTCGCTACTTAAAATACGAAGAACCACATGGCAAATAATCAAAATTAAACACATGGATAAATTTTGAAAATTTCGTTGAATATCTGCAATTAATAAATCAACAGTTATACAGTAATTGAATTTAAAATAGCACAAAATACACACAATATTATAATGTTTGAATAAACTAGGATAACACAATTAATACGTACCCACATATGTACATAATAACATTCGAATGTTTGAAGTTTTATTTGAATTTGTCGGTTGTCTCTTCACTCAAAATTTATTGAAAATGGAGCGTTTTATCAAAGACACTGAATTACCAAAAAGATTAATACATATGCCTCACAAAATTAACTTTTCGAAGATGATATAGAGTCTAAAGATGTGTAATATAAATTCTTGTTAGTGTATGTTTTATAGATTTTATCAAACGAATTTGATGTTCATCAAAACTTGTTTCATGATGGTCATATTGATCGAAACATGTCATAGGAGTTTTAACAATACAGGTGGTATTGAAAGTCGCATGATATATTATAAATAATTTTTTGCTTAATTTTTACGATTCTAAACTGCCTAAAATTGCAAAAATTAATATATACGCCAGGGGACTAGAGGTTCTCAGGTAACATTCGGTATTGAAAGTCGTACTTTATGTCCTTGATGTATATAATAATCAGGTATCGGATTTTTTTCGGATTAGACAGTTTCGTGTTTAGTATATGCAGGTATACATATTGCACTCACAAGGAGATGCACCCAGAGTGAAATTCGGGATTTTGATGAAACTTCACTGGTGTGTAGTATAGGTAAAAATAAGGGACCCGTATTTTTTTTATCGGCCATCGTCCACGTTTAGGGGGTGAAATCAGCCCCTAAAATTGGGGGTTCAAATCGTATTTCTTAAGATATCTCGAAAACTATAAGAGACAGAGGAAAACTTTAAATTGACGAAATGTTACTCTTTGAAAAACCTATTCACCTGTATAGGTAAATCAGGGCTGGGTTCATAAGGGGGGCTGGAGGGGTGAAAATGGGGGTAAATTTTCTTGCACAGCCTGAATGGTTCAATGTATCAAATTTTTACCACTATAAATAGAAAGAGCACCAAAAATTACGGGATACGTGTTTTTGCGTTTTTTCGAAATATGTGTGGTATCCAAGCCACATAAGGAAGAATAACATAGGGTAGATTATATAGTATTATTATTGATTGCAAATATGTCCTATATTTTTTTATATTTATGTTAATTTTCATCATGAAAATGTATTTTTTTACTTTCCGGTAATGAATCATATATTTTTCAGTACTAACTTAATTGGTAATTTAGCCATGTGTACATTTGGTTACTCATAACACAGCGAATTTCCGTTTATAAAAATTAGTTTTTCTCTAGAAACTAGTTGACATAGAAAACAAGTTTAAAGACCTTTTTTATGTAATTTTTTCTCCTCTTTTAAATGGTGTAACAAAAATTTCGCAAAAATTTTTGAATAAGTGGAAATTTTACAAAAAACTAATTTTTGGCAAGAACAAGAACCATGTTCCTGGCATCTGACGTATCTGGGTGACGAATTCATCCAATGGCTTGGGACTTCCAATGTTTTCACCAAATTTCGTAAAAATTGGCTACTTCGATACATATATATATATATATATATATATATATATATATATATATATATATATATGTATATATATATATATATATATATATATATATATATATATATATATATATATATATATATGTGTGTGTGTGTGTGTGTGTCCGCGTGATAACTCTCGAACGAAGTAGCCAATTTTTACGAAATTTGGTGAAAACATTGGAAGTCCCAAACCCTTGGATGAGTTCGTCAGCCAGATACGTCAGATGGCAGGAACATGGTTTTTGTTCTTGCCAAAAATTAGTTTTTGGCAAAATTTCCACTTATTCAAAAATTTTTGCGAAATTTTTTTTACACCATTTAAAAGAGGAGAAAAAATTACATAAAAAAGGTCTTTAAACTTGTTTTCTATGTCAACTAGTTTCTAGAGAAAAACTAATTTTTATAAACGGAAATTCGCTGTGTTATGCAGGATGCTGCGACAGGGGTATTAATTCTTTTATTTGTTACCTGCGCAACTAAAAAGTGCGACTCTAATTTTAATCGACTATCAAGAGTATTTTTATTTATTGTATGTGTGATTTATGTGACATATCATTTAAATTAAATAAATTCATCTTTTCTTATTGTTTTCAATTTTGAGAGATAGAAGTATAGTTGCTTATTAAAAATTTGTTTTTCAGTAATAAAAAATCTTAGCAAATTCGTACGTCTTAGCTATTATAGTAAACCGTCTAAATATTTAACAACTTTTCAATATATTTTACAAAAATTTTGTCCGATTTTTTGAATTTTCTTACTTTTGTCAAATAAAAAATGCTGTTAGTATTCTAAATGGTGAAAAATGAAATTTTTGATCAATTATATTCATTCAAATGTGCACAGTTTCATGTAATTTAGTTGCAAAATTTTACTACAAATTTTACTAAGTACGGTCCTGACCTGTCCGAAAAAGCACGGTGCCTGATAATAATATACTGCATTGTTAGCAAAAATTGGCTGACAGCATCACTGACATACTTTTTTGTGGTAATTAAAGTAGCTATAATAGCATAAAATTGTACGACTAAGCTTTGGTTGATTTCTCCTATATAAATTTTTGAATTATGCAGAAAATTGCATTTGCGAGCATATATATAATTATAACGGTTTACACAACGATGTCTTGTAAATTTCTATGTAAAATAAAAGACATCTTGTAGTTTAATAGTTTTGTGGTCCCTTTCACTTAAATTTAACCATGCTTCATCACTTATGGATTTAAATAATTTCCATTTTCTTGGCTTTATTTCTTTCATTATTGCACTTAGGTAAATTTTGAAAATGCAGTTTGTTTATAGAAAAGAATAGAAAATTGATTTGTTTTCAATATAAAAATTATTTAATTTTCTAACTTTGACTCCTGATCAAATTGTATTTGAAATAGGGTATACCTTCAAATGATTGACAATTGATTGTCATTTTTATTCTTTTTTCTAGAATGGGTGGTGTTTAAATCGATATTGTATTACATAGCAATAATTTTTTTTTAAATAATTTTAAAAAAAGAAAACATGTTTCATCGACAATAACTATATTCGATTTACGTTTTAATTTGCCCATCTTTAATACCCACAGATTTTCTTCCATTCTGCTCTTCACTGTGCTATTAATATTTATATTTTTTGGTAAATTCATAAAAGTTGTTCAATGATTTTTAAATCGTAGTGTATGTTAATAAATGATAGGACTTTTTAGAATACTGAATTAAATTTTAATTGTATCTGTGTTCATTATTGTTGGTTTAATTAATGTGTATTTTATAAATTTAACAAAATACTTTCAACCGTTTAGCTATTATGTATACTTGATTTTAGTTAAAAGTAGCAAATCAAATGTAGGTACATTGAATTGAATTAGAATTTTAAATAAATTTCTATTGAATTTTGTTGAAATAATAAGTACATTTAATTTGAAAATCTTATAATTATTTTCTTTACGATTACTAAGGTTTTGAAATAAAATAATTAGAAAGATTTTCAGATAATAGGTATACAAAAAGCTACAGCTCTGTTAACTATCTAATATTTAATTTAATAAGCCAAGGACTTTCCATAAAATTTTAACCTGACAAGAAATTTATTGTCATTCCATACTAATTCTTGTTTTAATAATAAATCTTTAATTCTGTCGTTAATAAATCTCTAAATTTTTCGGTTAAATAAACTTTATTTAAATTTATAAAAATACAATTTTAATTTCGTTTACATTTCTATCTTTTCCCATTTCATATTACAGTTTAATTTTAAAACGAGAAATACACAATTTTTAATTAAAAAAATTCCATTCTATATATTTATTTTTGGATAAAAAAATCATTTACATCAGAACTTAAAGTTTTATTTAATTAAAAAAAAATTGAAATTAAAAATTATTCAGGCTTGCTACATTGGATGAGTTAAATTCTTTCCCAAACATAACTTCAATAATAATGCAATAGCGACAAAAGTTATTTCAAGAAACGATGTTCAAGATACAGTTGCATTAAGGGAAGGTTTTTATTTAACGACCTAAAACTATGGTATTTTTTTAATTTTTGTTTTCATGTAAGATAACAAATAAGTACCTACTTGAAATTCTTGTTACAAAAGTATTAATTAAATTATTACAGGTATCAGATATTGAAGAAAAGAACTGTTATCGTTGAAAAGTATTGCCATGGAGCCTTGTTACACGTGTTGCAACGTAACTCTCAAAAAAAGACAAGTGTCCAATTTGCGTCAATTGTAGCTCTCATAAAAGCTACCTAAAACGAAATTGTAATTTTTTTTGTAGACGAAATTAGTACAATCATATAAGGTGAAAAATGGTACATATAAACCTCGGAATGAAAGATAATAAGCCACAAACCTGTACAAATCATTGTTTTGACATTTTATATGTTGCTTTAAAAGTCTTATAAAATCTCATGTTTGCATGTTAAGATATTCAAAGTCAGAACTCACAAAAACGGGTCGTTTTAAATTAGCTTGTTTCCAATGCTCTAAACAACTTTTGAAGTTATTGGAAAAATTAGAGGATAAAATTCTCTTCAAATTTGATTTTAGGCAATATTTTATTCAATGAACCGTTCTTGAGATGAAGCGTGAAGTAAAAAATGTAATCTGTTATAAATTTTAGTTGAATACCTATTGAATGCAAAGCACCGATAATCAAAGGATATAAAGTAATACTTGTTTTAAATAATATTATGCCATTCGCTACATTTTTTCATTCTTTATTAAAATGGATAATAAAGTATACTTACGCGGAAGATTAAATACAAAAAATAAACATTGTAGCAACTGCGGGGGCATTAATTTTTCAACACTGATGATATACCGACCCATAGACCTTTGATTGTGTTGGGTCGTTGACGACTTTTTCGTTAACGTAAGGAAACCGTTTTTTGTCTAGCGTCAACTAGTTTTCCAACCAGTTGACGTTGTCAGCTTTATATCAAGTTAGCAGGGGAAGGGCGCCCAAGGCGGGTACCCTTCTTAAAGCAAGCAAACGCTTGTATACCGTTGTATCGAATGTTTTTGTCCAGTCGTGTGTATACCGAGATTAACCGAATATCAACCAATATCAAACAGTTGCACTTGAACGCTTGTGTCGTTTAATGTCCTAGTTAAGCGTCATCAAATTTTTTTGTTGGTATTGTTAAAAATTTTGACGATAAATATTCTGTGACTAGTCACAAACCTTTTTATTTGTAATCTTTTTGGTATTACTGTATTATGTTATCATCATTTGACTGTTAATGTACAAAAATATAGACATCTATCGGCTTTCATTTTGAAATTATTCTAAGTTAACAAAATTAAGTCTTTTTGGGCAAAGCGGGTAGACAAAATAGGAGCATCTTAATGGAAAAAACTGTTGGAAGGGAAAAATAAAATAAAAAACCTTCTTGAAAAAACGGTTAAAAGAACCAGTTCTTTGATTCAACGCCGATCTCTACTCTCTAAATATGTAAGCAATTAGTAGATAGTTTAAATATTGTAGAGACATGGTTGTACAGTAAGGATTAAGTTTATAAATTTTTATATTAGAATTTTCACAATCTAAGAGTCTAACTCACATAATTTTTAGATTAAGCTAAAATATCCAGTATCTTATACTAACATCATATACTTTTAAAAGTTTTTCTCTGTTTTCTATGAATTTATATGATTTTATGATATCTTACAACTTTTATAGTTATAGCTTGGGTATATTATGTATGACAATACTGATTTTAAGCGTGAAACAATTTAGATTTTCAAATATTTTATTTAAATCTACTAAAAAACTATTAATTTATAATTTAATCAGTGTTACAAAATGATATAAAACTCTAGAAGCCAAATAGAAGTCAGTTAGTTTAAGAAAGAATGAAGGTACTGTTAGAATTAGTATTTTTGATTTACATAAAACTGATCAAAACATGTCAGGCACTACAAAAAGAGTTAAATTTTGATGTAGGGACTTGCTCATAGTTATTGAACTGATTTAATATTAGATTGCAAGATTAATACATTTCTAATTAAAAACTGACAACGTGCGGCTTTAATTCATGTAGCAACTCATATTCTTTCACCATAAATTTTCGTCATTAGGACCAGTAAAGGAGTTGTCATATGCATCCTACATATGGGTATTTTATATATCCTGTCGTCTTGGTGAATGCTTCCGCATACTATTGTTATTATTTAATGGCGAAAAAGAATGAAATGGACTGAAATATTTGAGCGTATTCTATATATCCTGTTCATTCATTCGTCCTATGTGTAGTTGAAGCAATGCGGTTTTATATACTTACATCGTTGTGTAAATATGTGACTTATTCATATGTTTTTCTATACATCTTCCAATTTATGTTTTATTATTTGTTTCCCCGGGTGAAGATGGTTCTCATACCTGTATGTGCCAGCATTGATACAAAGTGTTATAATAGTAAAGGAATGTCTTGAATATTGTTCTCATGGAGAAATATTTTCCTGTAATAAAAGGTGATATATCAGGTCTACAAGTATGAAATTTTTATTTCAGAAGAATGATAAAAAGTGGAGCATAGTTACTTATTCAAAGTATGCTCCATCGTTAGTTAAATATTCTTCCCATCTGTCGGGTAATTTGTGGATACCACACCAGTAAAAGCTTCTCGTTTTGCCGTGAATTACTGAGCTTTTTGTCGAAAAATTCAAATATTCGTACCAACTAAGGCTATATACACTCAGCAAGTACGTGACCTATCGACGCAAACAAATGGTAATCGGAAGAAGTGAAGTCAGATGGGTGAACCGAATGAAATAGCATTACCCAACTGAGTGCTTACAATATGTCGTGAACCGGTTTTGTTTCTTAGTTTTAGTTTCGAGTTTGAATCCAACTTCCAACAATGATTAATGCTGATAAAATTTACATGTTTGATATTTTTATATCCAAAACTTAGTATTAAATCATCAAGGATCCACTACAGGAGATACTTGCTTTTAGCAGATCTAGATAGAGACTCCAGTACTATTAAAACTTCTATAAATTTTCATATTAATAGCTCGTTTCGGTGCATCTTCCTAACCCAACGGGTTACACAAAAGACTTAAATTTTAAAACATGCAATGTTTAATATAACAAATGTGTCAAAATCGAAAGTTGTACAATGTCTAATTTTTGACTAATGTCTGGGAAATTTTTAATAATATGATAACCAGTTTTCATAAGAAAAGATGCTTTTTAGGAAAACAATTATAAAGTAACTGAAAAATATATCCGGATAAATTCCCCCGACAAATCAAATACAATTATGGTACAAAATTTGTTGACTGTATTAAATACTTTTGTTGAACAGTTAGTTTTAAAAGATACTTTTAAAAGATACACACAGTTTATAATATATAACACAGGCAAAAAAGCACATATATTATACATAAAATAGGTATTCTAATATAGAAAAGTTTTGAAAACAAATTAGACATTTTGTTTTCGTGTTTAGAGATAAATTTTACTTTAATAAATAGAATTAAACTTTAATTAATAGAATTTATTTTCGTATACTATAAATAATGTAATTAACGTCTTTCAACAAACATTTTTAACTAGTTATATACCTTAATTTTTTGTTTCTCTGATTGAAACTTTTTGACTATAATTATTCATCATCAGACATCACCTGTGAAAGATTTATAGATTTTATAACAGTTGTTATTAATTTATTGATTTGTAATGACAATTTATCTTGTCTGTGTCTTACTGATATAACTGATTTCACATCCATCTTGAGTACCGTAAACACGGATTACTTGAGCCTTAAGGTGTAACTTGAGCCCAAAATGGAAAAAAGTATTATTTTTTGTTTTGTGCTTAGTGTAGTAAAAGTAAGGGACAGGTTTATCTGATAGGTAATAGCACTAGGTTCACTGTGTTTATGTTTAGGTAGTTCTGAAATTTGACACTAAATGTCAGGTGAGTGTTGTTTAGCTCTATTTGAAGTTGCTGTTTTTGTTATGTTGCTAACTTTCAACTGTAAAAAATATTTCGATAGCTCACAAAGTAAGGTAAGTATATAATTTTCATATTTGCTTCGTTACTAAAGCAAATTCAAACATATTCCTATGCCAGCTCTTTCCTTAGTTTTTTAATTTAAGATTTTGATAAACGAGTTAATATAACCTTTAGATTAGGGTAACTTGAGCCCATTATAACTTTGGTATAAAATGATACATACATCCAATTAAAAGGGCATGGAAGTGGTCCAGGAACAAGGACGTATTGAACTATAAATGGGAAGATATAGTTAAGAAAATACCTCCACCTACACTAATCAAAAAAAGATTATTCTCTTTAGGTTTATAAACTGAAAGACACACTCTAACTAAAGTTTTGGTACTTATTCTAGGGACGTTATGGATATGAAATTTCGGATACGGATACGGATATTTAAAAACATTTTTTTCGGTTTCGGTTTCGATTACGGATATGTAAAAATATCGGATAATGTTTCGGATACGGTTACGGTTACGGATAATTGGATTCAGCGAACATATTTTTTAGAAAAAAAGGAGAAACTCCTAACCCAAAAGTAAACGTCAAAAACGAATCTACGGAAATCTAACAAGAGAAATATATGCAGCAAGAACTTGCTTCGATTTAAACTCATTTTTCCAACGACAGTTGTCTGCCATTATCCGAAACAAATCCGAAACTTTTATTTTCGGATACGGTTTCGGTTTCGGATATATAAATATTTCGGATATCCGATAGTTTCGGTTACGGTTACGGATATCCATAACATCCCTAATCTATTCACATTTTTTGAGTAAATACATGTTTGTACAATGTGTTTTAGTTAATAACCAACATCCTGCATTGTCTCAAACTTTTTTCAAATGGAAATCACTTGGAAATTTAGGTTTGGGCCGATCTTGAGGTTAACATGAACCAAAATCTAAAAACCTATAAAATTTATGAACCATCAGAAAATAATCCATATTATATAATAAACTAACCGTAGTCATATACAGGTTAATATACTGAATTCTCTATCCCAAATATGTAAATATAACAGTTACGTTAAATTTTAAAAATTATCGGATGATTTGCAAATCGGCTCAAGTAATCCGTACTTACGGTAATTGAACTAATTGTAAGCATCGAGACAATAATATCCTGCTTGCTGTTTGGTGTTGAATGTTGCTAAGATTACAATGATGCAGGATATTAAACTTTGCCATACATTCAATCATTTTGTATGAATTAATATATTCTAAAAGGCGGTATTCAAGAACTTTGTACAGTATAAACATGTATACAGGGTGTAAAACAAATAACTCTCGTCTTTTTGTGGGATGACTCATAGCACCCTTTAAACACTAAAACCGCAGGAATTTTTTCGGAATTAACAGTCACGTCACCCCTCAAAAGGATAAGAGTTATTTCCTTTACACGCTGTATATAATATACATACAGGGTGTAAAGGAAATAACTCTTATCCTTTTAAGGGGTGACGCGACAGTTAATTCCGAAAAAATTCCTACGATTTTAGTGTCTACAGGGTGCTATGAGTCACCCCACAAAAAGACGAGAGTTATTTGTTTTACACCCTGTAGATAGTTCACATATATTCTGTTTTAGGTCAACTGACAAGGAATGGGAGGCGTCCCTCCGCGATTTCGTTTATTGTAGTACTTAACAAAGTAACAAACATATTGCAATTATACGTGCCCAATTGTATATTTAAGAGGTAAAACACTCCTTCAAAAATTTGTCGAAAAATCATATACATAGTATTTTTCTCATGCTAATGCTTAAGCAATTTTGATGAAAAGTGGTCAAAAGATTTAGACTTATTTTATACATTATTTTTAAGTGTGGTTAAACACTCCTCAGAGTGGAATTGTTTGTTTTTTTGTTTTTCGTAAAACAACTCAAATTTCTTAAAATTCAATAGAAAGGCTACACATTACTATTTAGTAAATAATAAATTGTCCACTGTAATCAGGCGATGAAACTGGGGGGGGGGGGGGGGTATAGTAATAGTACCTAAATATTTTGGACTTCCCCAATGATAAAGTTTATAAAATAGGAAAAATCAAGTTTATTAGTAAGTCTGTAACTTGAAATAGATAATTTTTAAAAGCTGAACGTAATGGCGAAAATTTAATTTTTTTTTATTATCTCTTTTTGTTAGCTAAATGTTTTATTTAATATTTCAAGTTTACTTTCATCACTGTGTTAATTTTATGGTTTACATTTAGTATCCATTTGAAAATTGACCCCGGGAAAATTCTCCCATTTATGTATAGGCAGACATATGTTGTACATCAGCGGTTTCCAAACTTTGTGCACTAACGCCCTCCTATAAAAAATCTTACCTCTGCCGCCCCCCTCCTCTTGAAAAAATTTATAAACAATTCGTAAATTATTTTTTTACGGAAAAAACTCATATTCTTGGCTGAGGACAGGTCTATACGACACTTGAGAGGAAACCGTTGATTAGATTCGTATTCAATACTTACGCGCTAACATGACTGTGACCGCTTGAGAATTGTTATTGTTAAAATATTACGTACAGTAGCGAGCAGAAAAATCAGTGGTAAGGATTTACATGGTTTTTATCTGGCAAAAAACCTAATTTATTAAAACTTTGAAATTTCAACTTTTTATAGTGTTTTAAACATAAAATTTTGATTTTTGGTAAAAATTTTCGTGTTTTTCGTTGATTTTCTACTTGTAAAATGAGATGTAATGAACGGAAACAGTAAGTAATTTTTCGTTCAAGTACAAGCCATAAGCATCTAGTAATAGAAAAAAATATTGCTTTTTATTTTAGGTAAGAATTTCACAGGTTACTCTGCCCATGGCGAAAAGTCAGCGACTTCCGAAAACTAGCTGCTAGTGGCAAATTATTTTTTTTTTTATAATTTTTTTTTTTTTACAGTAGCTCAAAATAATATATAATAATATACCAAAAGTTGAAATAAATTATATTTTCTTATAACGTAAAAGCCCCCATTATGGAACGGTATCTAATACTGGAACAGTTTTGACATTTACATATTTATTTATTTAATTAAGTAAGGAAACATTAAATGCGAGGTGAATTTAAATTGAAAAACAATCATTTTATTGATAATAATTTTTGTTATCAGACTTTTCTTTCAGAAATAACTTCATTAATATGTAAATGTCAAAACTGTTCCAGTATTAGATACCGTTCCTTAATGGGGGCTTTTACGTTATTGTAAAAAAAAAATCAAAAAAATAGTGTTTTTTTTTTTTAAAAAAAAAGACCCATGTAACTCCTTAATATAAAATGTCTATTATTTGGTAGGTAAGTATGTTTGAGCGCTTATTTTTAAAACCATGATTTTATTAAAACGATAACGATATTTGCAATTAGCCTGCGCCGCCCTGGTGAACATTATGCGCCCACCAGTATGCATGTTGGAAACCGCTGTTGTACATGCAATCAATTTAAAAACTATTATTTTGTGACGACTTAAGCGCATTAAAAGTATTGATAAATAACATCATATGAAAACATCGAAAGCGTGGTTTGATGTGACAAATGTATTATATATAATCGGATTAGTGAGTCGATGTAGTGGTAGATGGTTGTCAGTATATATGGGACGAATGGGAGGTCAAATGCGAGATTGGTATAGTTAATGTAACTATTGTCTCTGTCGAGTGTCGAGCTATCTGTTCGCGAACATACGTAACTATATATGGACTGTATTTTAATGTACCTACCTACGTATCTGTTATTTGAAAATGTCACATCTTATAACTCAAATAGTTTAAAATAACAGAATGTTTGACGTTGTGTTTTCTGATATGTAAAGTAAGGGAGACGTGGCATGAAAAAGATATTTTTACTTTGAGGTAACTAAATCAAATAATAAAGCGACCAAAATTTTGTGGTATATTTTCTGAACCTTAAGAAAAGTGTCTTTTGACTATTTCATCAGAAAGAGGGGTCTTTATATCACTCATGTTATTCAAATTTATAACTTAAGAATATATTATGTACAGCGCCTCATTACTATTGCATACTACGTACTAATATGTTTGATCTAATGATGCTAATTATTAGTGATGTCGAGCTAAAGGGAAATTAGTCGATTAATCGACTAAAGTCGTTTTTTAGACAAAATTAGTCTTTAATCGAAAATATCGAGCACGTATGTAATTCTTTCAAAAAAATCTTTTCTTTTTAATTTGGTTATTATTTATTAATATTTTATTATTATTTTTGTTTTTTAAAGAAAAAGCAAGATGAAAAATGAAAAATCGTACCAATGGATAATTTTTTAGTTTTTGACATACAGGAAAAAACTAAATTAGTCGTTTTTAGTCATTTTTAAAAAAATTAATCATTTTAATCATTTAGTCGAGGGTAAAATAGTTGATTGAAAACTGACTAAATTTAAACAAAATTATCCCGAAATTTAAACCGATTAATCGATTAATCATCCGACATCACTACTAATTATTATTGAGTAATTTCAGTAATCGATTATTACAATTATCGAGTGGTTTGAACAGCTGAATGAGCGTTCGATTATTTTTATTCGAAATTTCAATCGGAAATAAAAGAAGAAATTATAAAAACGGAAGAGACTTACAAAAATCGACTTATTTTTGTTTAATTTTTTGTGACTTAAGTATTCGAATAACTTCCTCTCTTGAAAATAAATTAATTATTGAAAATTAACACATACAGACAATCCCTTTCATTACCGTCTGCTGCGTTCTTTTCATAAATAGTATACATAAATTAAAAACATAATCTTTGAAACTGCTATGTCATCAGAGCCGTGAAGAGAAATAGCGGGCCCCGAGAATAAACTGCATTTTTAAAAATTTACTCCCCAAGAATAGGTGGTGAGCAGAAAAATAAAATTTCTTAATTTTTTTCCCGAAGCTTCTGTTGACAGCTACGGGTCCGCTTCATTAGCCCGGGCCCCGGAGCTCCAACTCCGGCTGCCTCACCCTCGCATAGGGCCTGCATGTCATCTAAAAATATGTAACCAGTTGATTTCTTGTAATTGAATGAATGGCTAATAAATTATATGTGCAATGTCACACAATTTATATAAAGAATTTACAACATATCACAAAATTTTCAGGTCAAATTACGAAAAATTTTCTTTATAGCACTAATAAATTCAAGTGAGCAACACCGCTATCTTTGAAATGACAGCAGCTTAAGTAACGGGAAGTGAGTGAAAATTGATGAAAATTGATATTGCTACACAATAAAAATAGTCTTTTTGGCGAGATTTGTAGTAATTTGATTTGTCTCTTTCAGTACGTGGCTATCCTTTTCAATACTCCCATTTCAAGCCCACTCTCTCCCCTATTTATATTAAAATTATGTCAGCATTAAACAAATGCGTATACATATTTGTGTACATACTTTGAACTATTCCGTCAAAAGTGTGTTAACACATATGCAAATATCTATTAAATGTTTTTGTTAATGAATGCATAATATTCTGTGTAACGGTTGTTTAGAAAATAATAATTAATTAAGGAAATGGTTTTGTAATATCGCAGTATACTTTAATGCAAAATTAAACTGAATCTGGACCATTTTCTTTACTTTTAGGCCGAGAGCCCGCTGTATACAAATCCTATGTATAAGATATATTAACGACTTTTTGTATGTGAATAGTACTACTCACATACTCAAAAAGAGCCACCATTTATTTTGGCAATTTTGTCCACGTCACAGATATAACATCATTTTTGGTTATGATTTTTAATGTTTACTAAAATCATGAAAAGTATAGATGAAATTTACGTCAAGATGCAGATTTCAACGCATAATACAATGAGATTGTAGTGGGATTCCAGGCTTAATTAATATGTGTCTACGCGGGTTAATTAGTCGAGAGTGCCATAGGGTTGTGCGTTAATTAAGTCTGGTACCTCAGTATAAACTTTATTGTATACATTGAAACCTACATACATATAGAATTTATGTTTGAGTCAGGGTAAAAGCTTCTATACTCGAATGCGATTCCAATACTCGAACAATTTTGGTTAATATTTTATATACTAAGGTAGTAACTCTGGTAACTCGCGCTGTTTTTCATGCCTATTTTTAGGGGCATTTTTTTTTTTGAGAAAGAACAAATGAATAGTTTTGAATTTTTTATATCTTAAGGAAACAAAAAAAATTTTTTTTGAATAAATAAAATTTTGTTTTATTATTATTATTATAACTTGAAGTTGGCGCCTCAAAAATAGCACGTAGATGGCCCGGATGATTTTGACTCTTGGGAGCATCTGAAATCAAAAATTCATAATTAGTCTTAATCTATAGATATGTCATTCTGGTCGAAACTAGAATTATGAAAATTTATCGAAAATTAACAAAATGGCGGACTTCGAAAAAAAGTCAGTTTTTGTCGCACAAGAAAGGTTGTAAAATGGAAAGTTAGGGGTGAAAAAAATTAATTCTAGTTCCGACGAGAACTACAAGTGTGTCGAATAACCAGTTTAAGGCTCAGAGCAATCGGTTAAATAGAAAAAAAGTTATGACCCGGGCCGACCGTAAAAACGTTGTTTTGAAAAAACGCGTTTAAAGTTTAAGCAACAAATTTTCATAAATAAACTCTTACTTACATTATTCGTCGATGTCCAACCGCTTGCAGCTGCCGATCGACCTTCGGAGCGCACCTATGAAGCGCTCTCGAAAATTCGTTGTAACTCCTATTTCCAATTTCGGTCTAAAATTTCCACTGTATATTCCCAAGATATTGTACTTTCGAATTAAGCAAAAAAGAGAAATTCCGAGTTTTTCAGTTCAAGTTACCAGCCTATTACCTTAATGAAGTTATTTCTGAAAGAAACCGATAAATATAAAAATTAAAAATTGTAATCAGAAATAACGGATAAATAAAGGTTGGTTCCATTCAGGTCTGTGACTCACGCACAAAATGTCATTCATGTATCTTATTGATGCATGATTAATGCAATTGATGTTCGGTTTCACTATTCCTCAAATATATTTTTAAAATACATTTTACATTTTGATATTTAAAAGATTTTTTAATATACCTACCTATACAAAGCTATAGCTCAGCCATTCTTTTGAAACATACGCTTTGCAGTAAAATAGGTGCATACTAGTTCGCTCCCGCGGTGAGATTTCTTGAAAAGGGGTCGTAGGTTAGTTCGGTCCTGACTTGTTATCTACTGACAGGTAAATTTAATTACTTAAAAATATTCAAACTGATACATATACAGCCATTCTTCAGTTACGGACATGACATTTTTACGCATATTTGCACGCCTTCTCATAAGAAAAAAATAGAAGTTATTGTTTTCTTATAAATTTTCAATACTTAGTAGACAGACAAATGTGTACACAATATTTGTGCTGAATATAAAATACATAACATTATTAGTTTTAATGCTAGAGATATGTTACGGACGCGACAAAAGGTACTTTTTTGTCGGGCTTGTAACACATACTTTATTAGCTCTAGCATTAAAACTAATAATGTTATGTATTTTATATTCAGTACAAACGTAACTTCTAACAAAGTAACTTCTATTTTTTTTTCTTATGAGAAGGCGTGTTAAGTGCGAGAAAATGTCATGTCCGTAACAAAAGAATGGCTGAGGTATACTTTAAGCAACTCACCGTTTCTCATCCTGTATATTGTTTCACATACCAGTGCAGAACATTTGACATAGGAGATGTGTAGTGATGCACGTATAAATGATGGTGTTGTAACTGGTACATAACGTGTGAGTGCTCTCTTGACTTGTGCAGTCAGAGTAAATCAATTTTTCGTACTGTTGTAGATAATTGTAACGTGCAAAATACCAAAACAAATATTTAATCACAGAATATCCAGTGTATAATTCCCTTTTTAATAATTTTAATTACTACACCACATTTTAAACTAATTGTAAATTACATTTTCAAGTTGCGCTGATTTGTAAACCGAATGGAATATTTTATATCTCCAAATATACAGCAAATTATCGGAGTTCCAGACAAAAACTGATTTCAAAAAGAGATCTGTTATCCGGAGTTACTTTAACATAGTTTTAAAGGTATTTTGTTGTAGACTAATTTGGATTCCGCAAACGCAGGCAGGGCAGCGTAGTTCCTGTGATTCGTGTTGTAGAACGGGACAGCGCGAATTGAAACGCAGAGCAGAGCAGAGCAGCACTGCGTCGCACGAGACCGATGTGGTACTCGTGAATGTGACACAGCAACTGCGCGATGCTGCGCGACATTGTAACACGTTCTCGAGTTTTAATTGGTTTTATTTCGCCGAAATGAAAAAAATTGAAGAAATTGAAGAAATATAGTGTCTCTCTGCTTTGCTCTGCTTTTAAATTCGTGCTATCTCGTTCTACAACAAGAGTCACAGAAACTGCGTTGCCCTGCCCTGCGTTAACTGCGTCTCAATGTGCGCCCGACCACACGTACTTTCCTGCTCTGCTCTGCTTTGCTCTGCCCTGCCCTACGTTTACTGCGAAACGCAGCTCAATGTGCGCCTGGCCTTAAACAATACAGGCTATGCGGTAACAACGGCAGATGCACGGACAAAACGTATAAAGCTCTGTACACTCGTCAATAAGTATAAACTGAGATAAGGTATACTTCTACATACTCTTTGATACCAAAGCTTAACAAAGCACAATTTGTTATGTGAAATGTATCAAGAAGTATCAAATAACCTATCAAAGCCCATTCAGTCGTTGTTACGTAATATCAAGCAGGTAGTAAAAAATTTTAATATAAAGGAATAACTTCTGGCAGTCTGGTTTAAATTTGGTACAGATTATTCAGTTATTACATGGAACTAAATGGAAACAGTTTGATTATTACTGATTGGTTGAACTATTGTTTCCATACAAATTTTACGGTAATACAAATATTAGAAATTTGATATAGAATAATAATTGCTGATAGCATTATCTCCTATAAACCAAACCTATGTCCAGTGGCAGGTGACCATGGTAGCAAGGGGAGCTTTGTTGCCCTTATTACAATCACATCTTTTTATTAAAAAAATGTTTTCAATTTTATTAAGTTGATCAAAAATATTTGATCATAATTATCGTATATTTTGTCATAGATTTAATTTTCTTTGTAATTATAACGAATTAGTTCAAATTGTCCTAATTTTAATATACATACGTGGAGCCATCTATTCGTTGACAGTTAAATCACGATTTGTACCTACCTTTTAGCGAATTTCCAGAATGGAATTCAGCTATTACAGCCACTGCCATAACGCGACCTGAGCCCGGGACCATGGCAGAAATTTGTTTTGAGGTCCCTAGAAACCGAAAGTAATATTCGCCAAAATTTATATATATATATATATATATATATATATATATATATATATATATATATATATATATATATATATATATATATATATATGTGTGTGTGCGCACGATAACTCTCGAACGGAATGTCCTAGGTTTACGAAATTTGGTGAAAATATTGGAAGTTCCAAACCGTTGGACGAGTTCGTTAACCAGACACATCGAATGCCAGGAACATGGTTTTTGTTTTTGCAAAAAATTAGTTTTTTGCCAAAATTTCCACTTAATCAACAATTTTTGCGAAATTTTTTTACACCATTTAAAAGGGGAGGAAAAATTACATAAAAAAAGTCTTTAAACTATTGTTCTATGTCAACTAGTTTCCGAGAAAAACTAACTTTTATAAACGGAAATTCGGTATGTTATGCAGGATGCTGCGACAGGGGTATTTATATTGTTTGCTCATTTTCATCTATGGTTTAGTACCGCATGCGACCTTCCAAGCGGTATAATTTTCGAACAATTTGCTCTGCTTACGCAGAGTTGAGCATACTCTGTACTTTTTTTGTTCTCCGATGTTATTGTAACATTAATAAAACGGTTACTAAAAATTTTTTTCCATGTTGATTTTTAATAATATTTAGGTATTTACATTTGTATTATGAAAAAAAAGAAAATATTCCTGTCGCAGCTTCCGGCATAATATTACGAATTTTCGTTTACAAAAATTAGTTTTTCTTGGAAACAACTTGACATGGAATTATTGTTCGAAAATCTTTTTTATGTGATTTTTTCTCCTCTTTAACAAATTATTTCTATCATAGTTGCGGGCTCAAATTCCGTCAAAACAGTGGTTTTAATAGCTGAAATTTTGATTCGAAAATTCGCTAAAAAAAAACCTATTTAAGCCTTCATTTCTTATTATCACAAAGAAATCCTTCATTTCTTATTATCATAAAGGGTGTAGCAGACTTACCATATGGAAATTGCACTGACGTCATTGGACATAGTTAAACCTTTTAATTATTACTTCTTCACCGAAAGTGCTGATACCCTTGATTTTAGATCTCTGCTCTCACTTATAAGGGAGATGGGGTAACAACACCTAACGATATTTTCTTTTTTCTCAGAAACTTTGATAGATATTTGAATGAATCGAACGCCAAAAATAGATATCAATCAACTCTATATCTGGTATGTTTTTTATATTTTTTGATTAATTTTCAGAAGTGTAAAACACTATATTTATTATTTAAGGGTGGTTTTTTATATGAACCACTGGAGATACACCAACCAAATAAATATTATATAATCATCTGAGAGTCTGCTCTAACATATTATAAATACAAAAGTTTGCATTTGGTGGAACATGGTTAAAAATAACAACGAATATAATATGTAATTGATATTATATTTTTATCACCTTATTACATCTAATATAATATCTAAATTATACATATCGCGCGTTAGCTGTCTCTACCTCGTATATCAAAAGCTACATGTTTTAGGACACACAAAAAACATATTAAATACTGTATTTACATATATACTTATCTATATATATTTATATATATATATATATGGGTAGCCAACATCAAAGGGTGTAATTAGCATAAATCTTAAGCTCATAGTGATGAAAACACGGACTTAAAATATGTTTTTTTTTGTGCCCAAAAATTAGGAGTTTTCAGATACGAGGTTGCGACAGAGTACGCGCGATATGGGGCATTCTTTCTGAACGGGAGACCCAATGCTGTCCAAAGTTGGAGTTACTTAAAATAGGTCTATAGCTCAAATTAAATATTATGAACCCTACTTTTCAAATATGAGTGGCAAAATTGACCTTACACAATAATGCCTTCAATATGGCGGCTGGAAAGTATAAACGCATTTTTTTGCGGACAATAAACGTTCTGTATCGTTTTAAAAACTTTTTCATAAAACTCTTTTTAGTTAAAAATATAAAGTTTTGCTTAACGTTTTGAGGACAATTTAAAAATATATACAGGATGATCCATTTGACCCGAAATATAGGCTTGTAGGAAAACTGCCTGACAAAAAAATAATATTTCTCTAGAGGGCATCTTTCTGTCCTAAAATGTCCTTAATATGGTAAGTATCCCAGTGGACTAAAATTATAAAATTACAAAAAAATAAAAAATTATTTCTTCAAGAATATATTTAATATTTAATTTTAAATAAAGTTATATGTGTTTTCATAGACAACATTGTTTAGTTAAATTAAAATATAATTACACCACATATCCAAACTCTCACCCCGCGCCACTGACCTAAGTTCTTAATATATTAAATATTTATCAAGAATATTCCATGATATTTGTAGAGCGTTTAAAATTTTGTTGTATTAAGTATCAGTAATAGTACCTACAGTTAGTATTTAAACATAATTCTGTAAATATACAACCATAGAATTATACAGGCATCATATTCTCGAATCTGTGTATTTTAATATGTTGTATTATGTGTATAATTTATTTAGGATTTAATTTGTATCCATTCTCTTACCAAAATTAAATTATTTACAAATGAAAATATTAATTAATATTCACTAGAAATTTTATCGAACTAAAATGTAAAGTATATATTTATATGTATGTAAATTATTTTTATAGAAATTTCGTCTTGCCTTGACTTTCTGGAAATATTCTTGAAGTTAACAGGAAGATATTTAAAATGAAATGCTCTGGATTTCTGATCAGTCGTCTGTATAACTGAATTAGATATCGACGATTTTAGAAACATTTAGTACATCCAGGTCTCACTGAACGTTTGAAAATGACAACAACAACTGTACACTTTTACTGAAAACGGCCTAATATTAGGGTAGAAAATCTTTTTGAAGGCATTTGAGAAGAGTAAAGCAGCATAAAGACAAAAGTACTCATATTAAAACCCTTTTTAAGAACGGTTCTGAACGAAAATAAATACATGTTTAAATGCACGATAAACTTGTATTATAATATTAAGAAAAATAGAAAGACTAATACGACTGCAGTTGTTGCAAAGTGAATATAAAGTAATTTTGATATCAGATTCATATCTTGTGGCATTTAATAGAACACATGCTTCTGTCAAAATAAATAAATGAAAAAATTATCGGAATGGCAGACTCTAGGTCTTTTAGACAGCTATGCGTGTCAAGCATTGAACTCCAAGTCTTAGTATTTTATTGTTGAAATTTTTGTTTATAACACTTGATAATTTTTCTGTTCCTATTATTTTCAAATCTTCTCTTAATTTGACAAATTTTGGTACCCATATTGAATTTAATTGAAATTCAGCAAGCTGTAGAACAATTCCTCCAGTTTCTAGCTAATAGCTTTTTTTTTTTTGTTCTACAATTAATGCCCATACCTAATTTTGCTGGTGAGCGAGTCGTATAGATTCGCAATCTCTAGCCTAGTACATTCTGGTTTAGATGAATATTTAGAGATTGGAATAGCCAATCCATGTGATCAGTAGGTATATGTATAGTATAATTTTCTTCGTTTGAAATCTTTTTGATGTAAGTTTTATGGATTACAAGAATACAGCAGCATCGAAAAGTACATTAATAATTTTATATGTAAATATACAAGCAAATCTTATAGGATATAATTTTCTATGTTTGTTTGTTTTACTTTCCTCCTCCCGTCTCTCACTCGATAAAATCTAGTTTAATCAGTGAAGGCACGTCTGTACCTATATAAATTTTATAAATACACGTCACAATTTAATTTCATGCATATTTTTGTTTTAATTATATTTTGTCTACGATATTGGAGACCTTTTCAAACATCATATGTGCGTTATGTGAATGCTTATTAAACGGAAAACTCACTTTACCCCCTTTATACCCATGGATAAAACTGATATTAAAAATTTTATAGCTTTCTATACACAAACAGATATAATTACGAGCAATGATTATTATTTCATCTATTAAATCCTGCAGTCCAGTTATTGCGTTTTGAGGAATATATATCAAAACCCACTTTTTTAACGCACTTACATTAATATTATTAAAAGTACATACAAGTGTATTATTCTCTTTGATACTGTATTATTATATCCCTACGTTTGTGCTAAATTTATAAAGTTGACGTAATGGAACAATATATTGAATTTCCGGTTAGAGTTATATTATAGTTCCCCTTATTAAAACAAAACAAACTTGCAACTTCAGTTCTAAACATTCGTTTCTGGGTGTTTTATTAAACTTCTCTTTAATGTACAGTACATTTTCAAAATGAATAGAGACTGACGTCTACTCTAGGTAAAAAAAGTAAAGAAATATTTTGATAACTTTATAATAATATCTTTAAATAATCACAGTAAAATCGATAGCCATACTGCTTTCTATTATTAACGCTAAAAAAATTCGTCAAGTGCGTGTTTTTGACACGCATTAAGTAATGTCACCTCAGTGAAAGTGTTAATTTATGATTTTTTGGCTCGTTTTTTAAGTACAGTGAGAATGACAGCCCTCTTGCGTTTATTCAATATATGCATGTACAACTCTATAATACAGTAAGAATACAGCCCTCTTGCGTTTATTCAATGTATACATGTACAACTCTATAATTATTATATTATATATTATTATTATTATTATTAATTTTTCCCCCACTGTAATTACACAACGAGATTCATATGTCATCCTTCGGTGACAATCTAATTGATGTAGATGAATCTAAATAACTAGCCAGATTTTAATTTACACTTTTCATTTGTAGGTATTTTTTACAAAAATATTTTAGTTTAATTTAATATTTTATTTCTCTATTTTTTAGTTCTCTTCTTTTTGTAGTAAAATGAAAGTTTTTGAAATAATTTGTTGCTATTTCCTTTTTTTATTTGTCTTGCTCAGACATTATATAAGTAAATAAATTAGAGTTTAAAAGTTTCTTGAAATCAAAATTTGCCCTTATAGACTCTCATCCTTTGTATGGTGAGAAATTCCTTTATTTTCTCTTAAGCCGAGAACCTTTAAGAGAATTTAAATAATCTAATTTTTATCAAGGAACTTGCTGATACTTTATATGTATGAAGAACTTTTATTTTTTTATTGCTTCAACGTTCATAAAATGTCAAAGTTGGATTATTGTATGCAATTTGCGAATTTTGTACAGTCTAATATTTTCATAAATAAAAAATCAGTAAACATTAAAAGGAAACTTTATGTTTTTGAAGAATATACCAATTTTTTGTTGCGAAATTTAAAGTTTACAATTAAACTTCATTTAAAGTTTACAATTAAACTACATCTATTGCAACAAATGTATATTTAGGTATATTTTATTTTTCATTAAACAAAGACTCGGCTGGTTTTGTGAAACACAGGCCACGTTTAAAGAGTAATTTGCAACTTTCTGTATCTTGTCCAGATCGAAAAAGTGGAATGATAAAACTCCAATCAGGAAAAACATTTTTGAATCCGCACTGTATTTAGGCATTTGTAGGAATGCATTTAGATAAGGCTATTTAACAATTATTCACAGTCTACATTCATTCTAGCTTGCAGATGTGACGACAAAAGTAGCTTAGACGGTGCCAATTTTCCCAGATATGCATAGACTTTCCAGCCGTAGTTTTAATGTTTACCGAAAGTTGAAATATCAAAGAATGAAACATACAATATTCACATTATGTAGACATAGTATTTTTATAAGCAAAATATACTTATAAATTGTATACTTTTCACTCGATTTCTTTTTTCTTGTGTTGCTTGATACCTATTTTCTTGTTGTTTTTCAGGAAAAGTTTACTGTTTGAAGGAAGAAAACTTTTTTGTATCTTTTGTTTTCTTTTTCATTTTTCAAAATATGATTTTTAATATTTTGAAAGAAAGATATGAAAATAATAGAAAAATTTATATAGAGTTAGTTTATATAAGATTTTTTTTTTGTTTGTTTCACTTGATTCTGTTTTGCAAACTCTTATTAGTTAATAAAGTCTGACATATTAAAATTTCCAAATTTTCTAAGCTTTTGTTCTTTTTAAATTAAATCGGTGACAGCTGTAACAATCAAATGAAATATTTAATTTAACTGGTGATCATAAATTTATAACAACGATCAAAAATAACACATTTTGTAAGCATTTTTAAAAATATTAACTATTTCGTACCGATAAATGACAATTAGGCAAACAAAAAAAAATGGAGCTTACTTAAATGTTAAGATCTAGAGTCTAAGCTTTCATACTAAATCCACGTTTGACTATTTATTAACTCTGCAGTTCGAATACACCACGTACGTGTGATAGCCAGAATAACCGCAAAAGCTGATTACATACCCATTCGTAAGTTGCTATTCTAGTTTTAAAAAGAGATGATTTTAAACATAAAAATGGTTTTCAAAGAGAGAATTTTTCAAAGAAATTGCTCCTTAAAGCTAACTGAAACAATTTTGGTTCTGAACAAAAGTGTTATCAGTTATGTAGTTTGTTTGGCCTAAATCAGCAAGTTAAAATATTATGGGTACATCTAGCATAACAAATAAGCTAAATAAAATTTTTAATTCGATTTAAAAAAAGAAAAAAGGAAGTACATTCGCAGAATTTTACTCTTTTCCGGTTAGCTCAGAATTTCTCAGGGTCCCAAAAGCTGTCAAAATAAACTACCTAAACGGATTTGAAAATATGTTTTCATTGCGAGAAAGTAAAACTATTTTAATGAGTATAGACAATTTTATATGAAGTCCATCAGGATCTTGAGGATTCAAAAATGTAAAAAATAGACTACCAAGTCGATATTAAAGACTTTTTCACTGTTAGAGGGCTAAAATATTTTAAATAAACACATGCTGTTATGTGGAATCCGACATTATAGTATCCTGGTAACTCAATTACGTCATTTAAAATTAACTACCCCACCGATTTTGAAAATTTTAATAGTTTAAGTGAGCCTTATTACCTGACTATGGCTTATGAAATGTACGTTTGAAAATTTATAAAACTTTATTCGTTCTACCAACATTCATATACGTACGTTTGTAATAAAACTTAGCTACAGTGGCTGTCAATAAACGTGAATTCATTTTGACAATATTTTTACGTTAGTATTAATCAATGCTTAAATGAAATAGTTTTCGAACCGTCTTATCAATTTTCATTGCAACAACATTTTCTATGATGGTTATATCATTTTTGCTTCATACAAACTATTAAGTTCACGATTACGGCTTTTGTTTTTGTTCCAATATTTTTGACTCACCGTATCTCTCATAGGTAGGTACTAAATACATAAACTCAATTTCATTGATTTCGTTTCTTGACATGCGAATGCAAATCAAATACACGTGTAAAGTGCAAGTATTTTCATACATGCTCTATGCCAATATATTTTATATGAGGCTGTAGTTCAATAACCCGTCAAATGCAAATTTCATTTCAGGAATGTAATTAGAGAGTCCTGTGGCATTTTCAGTAAAATATAGCATTATTCCAAAAATTAATAAGATTAATTGTGTTTATTTTCTTACAAAAGCTTCAAAAAACTTTTTTTGTTTTTCTTATTATCTACTTATTTTGGAACGACTGAATTTCTGTGAGTATTTGCACTAAATATTATAAATTTTCGTCAATTTAGAGTTCAAATATAACACGTTCACTTCATTACGCGTTAAAGTGTTTTAACGATGTTTATTAAAAATTATAACAAATTTTTAATCCTCTTTTAGTCTCCTTACTATCGCATTACCATTAAACAGAAAAAATGCAAATACTATATAAACATTATGATTCAAAAATGAACTCTTCAGTTGTGTTTTGGTTGTAGATGAGTTAATTACTCAAAAGTTTACTCGTAATCGAACGATTTAATTTACTGAAAAGTGACAAGGTAAATTACTCTCATACTAGCTGTACTTGCGACGTCGTTCGCACGACGCATTGTTATAAACTCAATGAGAAGTATATAAGTGTAATAATAACAATTATACAGAATTTGCATAGAACAATAATTTTTACGTAATCCATGCACATGCTCAAAATGATTTTTCTATTTTCCCATCGGAATGAGACATTTTCCCGTAATAAAAAGTATCCTAAGTAGTAAGTGTTGACGCAGGTAATCGCCACACCAAATTTCATAAGAATCCATTCAATAGTTTTTGCGTGATGCATGAACAGACAGACAGACAGACAAAAATCTTAGAAATCGCTGTTTTGATATCTACATAGATAACTATTTACAGTACCAGTACAATTTTCAAAAAATATTCCATGTAAAGAAATGGTCTCGTTACAGTTTTATTATATGTATATAGATGTTGTAAACGTTCATTACTTTTGTTTATTAGTTTCAAAGATATTGGCTTCAAAAATTTAAAAATAATAATAAAAAAGCTATATATTGTTAATAGATTTGAGCGTTACTTTATGGTATTCCATATTTGTAAATAAAAAAAAATGTTTTACTTCGCAAAAATACCACTTTTATTTTCAAACTGTGACAATATTGTTTCGAACCGTCAATTCATTTTCAAAGAGAATTCTTTCAAACGATTCGAAAAAATATTGTCACAGTTTCAAAATAAAAGTGGTATTTTTGCGAAGTAAAATATTTTTTTATTATTTACAAAGCTACATATGACGCAAATAAGAAATTTGCTTATTATTTTTAAAGTTGGTAACGAATCTTTCTAATATTTATTGTAAATTTACCAAAGTCGTTGTCCTAATACCAACAGCAAACCCTACGACGAATCTATGCATGTAACTAATATTTCGTAGTTAATTCAAAATTGAAATCACATAGCCCGCTTCACATACAATAATCTTACATATTACAGCCATCAATTCAAAATTTTTATCGTAACTTGTACCTAGTACTTGTATTATATGAACATAAATTTTGCATTATTTTTCATTTTGAGTTATAACACTCAAGTGTGCAATAATATTGTAACATATAAAATTTTATAAAGCATAAGATTAATAGCAATAAATAAACGATTTATAAAAAAAATATAAAAATAGTATGCATATGATATATAAAAGGTCATTACTTCGGCCCGTTTGGTTAGGTTTTTAAAAAAAAAGCATTCATAGTGTATGTCAAGATACGTCAATATTTATTATAGTTATTATAATGTTTAGATGGCCAATAATTTTTGCGCAGCTTTCGCAAGTACAGTAGAGACAGGCTCGGACTAAACGATTTCGGATTCTTTTCGATTTAACATGGTTAACTGTACATAGTTTGATTAAGTCCAACTATGGTTCATTTCAGTTAAATTTAACCATGGTTCGTCACTTTGAAATTAAATAATTTCCGTTTTCTTGGTTTTATCTCTTTTATTATTGCATTTATGTAAATTTTAAATTTGCGGTTTATTTTTAGAAAAGAATAGAAGATTGATTTGTTTCGAATATAAGAATTATTTAACTTTTTAACGAAAACTCATGATCAATTGTATCTGAAATGAGGTATATATGTAGATGCCAAGCAACGCGTTGTTGACAATGGTATCTTTAATCAATAAAAAAATTCGGTAAAAGTACGTGCTAGACACTCATTGTAAGGATTTTGTAGTTCAGTGGTTAGAATTTTTCACAATTTGCGGGATCAAATCTGTCTTGCTTTTATGTCTTGTCCCACCCAATACTTTTTTAATCTCAAAAATAGCTTAGGTAGTCTATGAACCTGAAACTTACTGGATTCTTATAACTCAAAGGAAAGCTTACTATTTATACTCAAAATTTTATTTCCATTTGCTAGTTTACCATCACGTGAAATCAACTTTGTCACGGTACGATTTTTTGGTTCCTTGTGCGCAACGGATATATTGGTTTTTTTATTTAATAAACAAAATTCAATTTTATTCTTAATTTCAATTTATTTAATTTAATTTAATATTTGTTACACTGATTTTCTATTGATCGTGACACATGACACAAAAATTGAGAGATGCAATTACATTGTTAAAATATCAAATATGTATTAGTTGTTCAAGATACGTTTGTTCAGTTTAATGTTTCAAACATCTCTCTCCCACTTACAATTAGTGGTGCAGTCCTCATCACCACCTCTCCTATCATCTTTAGCCATCAACACAATTCGGTAATTCCCCTATTACTCATGTACACATATTCAAAATCTATTACATATAATGATATCAATTGATCATAACATCTGAGTTATGTCGTTTGTATAATATTTACTATTATGTCGTGTTTATTGAGATTCCACGACAACTTTAACATCTTGAGTTGAGATCTTGAGAATTGAGATCTTCTCGGAATGTTCTAAACCTAAATTAGGCTGACATTAAATAGACAACTAATATTCACCGAAAAAAAACGAAATTTTTGCGGTCGCCGCGCCGTATTGGGCTTAGGTCCATAAAACTCACATCTCAATTTCGTCCTGCTTGCACATAATTATCAGTTAAACTTTCGTCCTCTTCAAAAAGTATGTTAAAATTTTACAGTTGAAAACATGAGTGGATGAATGTGTTATGTAACATTTTTATTATAATTTTACAGTAGAAGCGTTTGGAAGTTTTTATTTACATATACTTCTCATACAATAGCTCATGTTTATTATTGAATTTCTACAAAACTATTGGACTAAATGAAACCAAATTTTAATATATAATACTTCAGCATAGCATATTTCAAAATTTAGCAAAAAATGAATTTTTGAAAAAATGTTACATAACACCTTCATCCACTCATGTTTTAAATTCTCATCTTATTAAAAATGTTTCTTAATCACTCACTGTTTAGTAAAATGATACAAGTACTTCTACAAAAGCTGTGTTTTTCGATACACATAATGTACTTTCGAATGTCAATATATTTACTTCAATACTTGATGTATGAATGACCTCGGAAAAAAAAATAAAATAATAATATACGTAATAGTCTTCGGGCCATATTTTTATGTTACTTATAAAGCGCATAATTAACACTGACAATAATTCAATAATTTGTATGAAGGGTATGCTTGCTACTCCCCGCACCACCGTGTCCGTCGTTTATTCATTCAATAAAATAAAAACAAGGTAAATAAAGTAAAATGAATAATTTGATTACGAAAATTACGCACGTTTACAAAAATATGAATTAAGTGCAAACTGGTATATATATTCTTTGCAGAGTTTGGAATGGTTTTATCACATAATTAATAGTACCAACGGAACTGTTACTTATAATTTCACTAATCTGATATCGTCAGCAATTTCGATAGATGCTATAATAAAGACCTGTGAGTCTATAACTAACTACATTCTTACTAAATTATGCGACTATATCACGAAAATTTTTAAATTTTTTATTCATTTGACTATAGGTATATCCTAAACTACTTAGTCACATCAAGTTAGTTTTATCAGAAATTAAAAGAACCATCGTAGAAGTAATAAATTTCTAATTTGTGCAAGTTAAAACTATAATCTTATGACCCAAAAATACATAAGTTTGTACTGTTTATGTCAGAAGTTGGATGAAAATGTAACATTTCACAAAATTATATGTAGGTAATATTAAATGTTGTGTGTTAAGTGATAAGATTTTTTGGGAGAATTATTTAATTTAGATCTTTATATTAACAAATTTTAGATAGGTGTATATGTAAATGTTATAAATTGAACCTCTTGTCGTAAAAATACAATTTTAAAACATAATATTATATAAATTTTACAAGTTTTAAATGAAACTATAGCACTTCGTATATCCCTAGGTACTGGCAATAATTGTAGAATAGATGGTAGCTATTACCTACCATTAATTATCATATTACTCTCTTCTATGCTAAGGAATATCGTCTGGATGACTGGATATACAGTACGCTGTGTGTATGTTAAGTTAAAGACATTTGCTTTGATATAAACCGTAAAGTTTATGACAATTCTCATTTATTAGTCGAATTTTCTCCGAAAAATTAGACTTATACAGTCTATACGATAAGAGCTGCGAGAGGCGAGACCAGGGGCGCTATCCGTTTTCGGACCCGTAGAACACGATTATGTAAAAAAAAAAGATGTCTGATATATATATATATATATATATATATATATATATATATATATATATATATATATATATTTTCCCGCAACCTTTTAATATGTGTAGGGCCCCCCTATGGAAGTTAAGAGATGAAATTTGGTAAGTGGGGCTTATTCCGATGCACAACAATACTATCAAAGTGGGGTCAAATTTTGGGCAAATTTTTTTTCGGACCCGACTTTTAAGGGGGTGGTGGGGGGCGGAAAAGCAATAAAACTTTTCCAAACCGGTTTTAAATAATGTTTCGGTCAATTATCTACAACATATCCAAAATTCAGCTTCCTAGGATGATATGGTGGGAGTAGAGGGGGGAAAAACGATTTACGCTGGATCTAACAGGCCCCCAGCCCCCCAGAATTAACGTAGAGGGTTGAAATTTGGTGTGTTGATAAAGTTCGTACCTAGGTTGTGCTTTTTGGAGGTTTTAATATTTTACCCCCACCCCCCTCATTTTTAAGCTACAATTTCATGCATTTTCGACGTTTTCGAAGTTTGTACCACTCGCACAGGTCACCCGAATAAACCTAGAGGGCTGAAATTTTGTATTCGGATTGAGTTAGTATCAAGGGGGTGCCTTTTGGGGGTCTCGACTTTTAACCCCTACCCCCACCATTTTTATACCCAAAAGAACATGATTTTTCTTGTTTTTTAACAGTTTCGTTCGGGTCAAAATCTCCCCAAATAAACCTAGAGGGCTGAAATTTGGTGTACAGGTTAAGCTAATAGCCAGACACTGTTTTTTGGAGGTGTCAACTTTTAACCCTTACCCCCACGATTTTTACGCCAATATTTCCTTAATTTTTTTGCTTGTTTTCTAACACGTCTAGAGACTCCATAAGGAAACCTAGAGGGCTGAAATTTTGTACGTGTATTCAGTTGGTATCCAGCTAGTACCTTGTAGGGAGTCCACATCACTTTTCCCCCCACTTCTCCCATTTTTACATCGGAACTGAATGCTATTGTTAAATGTGTTTTAAAAGCATTATGTTTATTCTAAATACAAGTAGGCGAATAGTAATTTTAAAAAATTTAAAAAAAAGTGAACTTACTTTTATGACAAATGAAATACATACATATTAAGTAATTTAAAAATGTTATTAAAGTCACTGTTTATTTATAAATTAGGAATTTTGGATTTTTAGTATTTATAAAATAGAAATTTTGGATTTTTTTGGAAAGAAAAAATATCTTTATAAAGGCCTTCCAATTTACTATTTAAGGTCCTTTTTTAATTTTTAAAACTAAAACATAAAGGCAATTAGCGGATAAACATGGGCAGGAATGTCCTCGTACGAATTGTGTTGGCTTTTTTTCTGCTACCTGTTTTCGGCACAAAATTGAAATTTACTGAGATACAGCCCTTAAATACTTAAAACCTTTTTTTAAAGCCTCGATCAGCCGAACACTCATCACCAGTTTTGAAACCAACAAAATGACAATTCGGTTGTAGACTTTCAATCACATTTCGCTTGTAGACATTCAATACCGAAGATGAAGGGGAAAATTCGACTACCGTGATGGGGCCCCGCTGCTCACGGCGTTTTTTTCATTATGTAATTAAATTATTATTTTTGCCAACTTCTTTTTGAAATATCAATGAAATTAAACAAAAAATTGTGAATGTACTTAAGACCACACGACCGAAGTGAAAGCTTTTTGGTGGCTTCTGCCATCTGGTAACCGATTCGAAGCAAAATAAATACCATAAAATATATTCTTTATGTTGAATGAATATATAGTTGAATGAATCGTGGTTATGGGCCATGCGAAGCCAATAACAAAAGTGCAGAAAACCTATATAATAATAAAAAATTTATTTACAAACTAAGTTCAAGATTAAATGCCATTAGGGCAATTCCATATGTGACTGACTCTACATTTGACACAATTTACGTTTTATTTTGCCTTATATTACGAATATCACTATGTTTACAGTTTCAATTTTAGCATGGTTTTATCGTTGATACCCCAATTATCCCTCTGTAATAAAAAGTGTGCACAAATAAAGTTGTGAAATATGATTTATTTAATAAAATGTAAATGTGACTGACACTACATGCAAAAGGAAGTCGCTTTCGAGAGTGTTTTTAAACTTCGAAAATCTTCCTCTGTACAGACGTTATAATTTCAAATTGTATATTTAACCGAAGTATATGAAACAAATTATTAGAAAATGAAAAATGAAAGACTTTACTTTTTTAGAAAAGTAGTTATTCGAAAAATAATTCGTGACTGACACTACAGATCAAAACGTGACTGACACTACCATCACTTTGAATTGCAAAAAAGTAGTATTTTTAAATGAAATTCTAGAAACTGACACTATAGGACATAAAAAAGGAACTTTAAAATTATTTTAAAGGTACAAAAATGTATACTTTTATTATTCATTACCTAAAATACAAAATTTCTTAAGATTTTTCAAAGCTGTAAATTTATAATAAATTCTATTCCCGTTAAGGATTCAATTAGGAATACAATAATTCTAAATACTTGCCGTGAAAATTTAATTAAAACACCACTATAAAATACACTATTAGCTTATACTTACGACAAAACATTGAAAATTACACTATTTCTAAAAAACTAAAAACAAACTTTTATTGAAATTTTGGGAACTTAAAGTACTATAGTGTTGCCATCATATTAACGTATTTTTACTACCAATAATAATTATTTATTTTTTTCAATTATGGAGCCTTTTCCATGGAATTGCCCATTAGGTTAGAACTAGAATCAATAACCATAATTACTGTTTATGTACCATAAAATAATTAAAATTTTAATTATTTTGAGTTTCCACACATTTCTACACATTTCCAAAAGTATGGAAATGCCCTATATTTTATTTCGAAAATCCACGATAAGCTATGAAAACTCTAGGGTATCTGGTTTGACGTTTGTCCAATACGTACCGAGCGAAATTTTTTACACACGTTTTCATAGGTAGATTATAGAATTCTATGAAACACACCATATATATATATATATATATATATATATATATATATATATATATATATATATATATATATATATATATATATATATATATATAGGTAATATCTAATATATTTAAAAGTTAAAAGAGAACGAAAAGATGAGGATTTACTTATACACAGCGTAACGGTAATCCATACTTTAATACGTTACTTGACAACGTGATTTATGATTATCTATTACAAAAGTCTAATAGGAAAATTAATCATTTTGAATCAGCTACGCTGTGCGCCGTGTAGCGTTTCTCTAATGTGTATAATTTAATTTTAATATGCGGTGATATTTCGGCATCATTTTTGTTCGGAAAATGGATTGCAAGTCAAAATTAATATCACTTTCTTAATGAATATTCTTCAACATATGATTTTTATTAAAACTGATAATTGCTCTAAATGGGAAAAAATAAAGCGGATTAAAAATAAAAATGAATATCTCGGAGCCATTTACATAAACTGTAATTATGTTTGAGTTAAAAATGTTTTAATTGTTGTTCGTAGAGAAAAAAAAACATCACGAAATCCATGCCGACGTTAGTAAAAACATTTAGATAAAGGTAAGTGGGGAAAAGTGGGAAACTTTTTTTGGAGCTCCGTTGATTGAAAAAAAGTGATTCACAGGCCTGCAAAATTAAGGTCATAAAAAACTTTTTTAACGTTAATAGGTGATTTTTATATTTTTTTGGGTGCTAAATCCAAATTTGGATTTCATTATTTTGTATCACCCACAGTTTTGTCACATTTTGGCTATGTCAGATTTAATGAAATATGCTAATATTTTATAGGAGTGGAAAAAAATAACTTGTACAAGACAAACAGAACTTTATTTTAACACGTAAAATATATTTATGTGTTAAAATACTAAGTTTTATGAAGGTTTTAAGAGTCCATGGGCTTATATTTTCTTTCTCTCTTTTCTTTGAAGCTTCGGATGTGGTTTTTTTTTCTGTGTGCCGCTTGCTGAATTTCTCGGTGAAAGGACCAACAGTAATCACCCATCATCCTGGTGTTCCAACGTCCCTGATAGCGTTTTTCCATTATCTTGATATCCTGGTGGAAACGTTCTCCTTGTTCCTCACTGACAGCTCCTAAATTGTCCAGAAAGTAGTCTAGCTGGCTGTTTAAAAATGAACCTTTAAGCTTAAACATCCCAAATTCTTGAAGCGATTAAGCATATTAGATACAATGGTTATATTATAGTCTGGGTCTTTTTTGTTACCCAAAAACTTGTTAACAACTTCCTTGAAAGCAATCCAAGCGTCTTTCTCTTTCACTGTTATATGTAATTGAAACTTAGTGTCAAACATCATTTTTCTTATATCAGGGCCAATGAAGACACCCTCTTGTAACTTTGTTTCTGATAAATGCGGGAACTTTGAGCTAAGATATTGGAATTATAAGATATTATATTCATTATACGATATTGGATCGCTGGTTTTCGCATATTTGATATTATATTGATTGCATTAATTTTCTGAACTATTTTTTGAATATAAAGGTTTATGATGTAAAATGTAGGGAAATGGTGGGTGATACAGCAATTTTATTGTTATTTTCAGATTCAGCACACTAAAATCCATAAAATTATGGTTAAAGTATTAAAAAAGTTTTTTAGTCGTTGGCCTGTGTTATTTTTCCATGTCTAAAATTTCTATAGTAAAGAGAATTCAATAAGCTATCTTTTGCCTAAGATACCAACTAATAATATAGATTTTATTTTGAGTTACCGAGCTTTGACCGACCATGTGCAAAATGGCCAAAATTGAAAATCGTGCGATAAAGTGGGAAACTTTACAAAACTGTACAAACTCAACGCAAATCTTGCAGCAAAGTTATTATATCTATATTTCAAACCAAAAGAGGTTCAAAGAATACAGAATACATAGTAAATATAGAAAAAAAAATTTTGCTGAAAAAAAAAATGAAAAAATGACTTAATTGATTTTCGAGCTTCGATGCGTTTATTTGCCAAACGTTTTTCAGCTGCTTCTTGGAACTTGATTTAGATTTGCAAATTGTTAAAAAACCTTGTTTTCACGCCGTGCGTACGATATTTTATATTCCGGTAACCGAAAAAACCGAGATAAAGTCGAAATTTTGAGGTTAGAGGAACATAAATACATTCACAAGACTCTTTTAAATCATAAACAATGAATCGACAACATTTGAATGCAAAACAACGCCTCAATAGTGATTTTTGACATTTCCCACTTTACCCCATACAAAATTTTGCACTTTACCTCAACACCATATTTTGCGAAGATGTAAGCGTCATTTTTTTACAATGTATAAATTACACGAAACGCTTATGCATTATCAAAATCAAGACTACAAAAAATACTTTGAGTGTACTTACAATCTCTTTATCTCTAAAACGATTGAAAAAAATCGATATTGAAACGATGGGAAATGAAATTTACGATTCGCTTCAAAACTTTGACAAGTGTCAGAGAACACATGAACACATATGCATGTGTGGGTAAACAGATGTCAGCAGCGCATGACATCTGTACTTTGACAGCTTACCCGGAAAGTGCCATTTCCCACTTTACCCCACTTACCTCTACATATTTTACACTTAAACATTAGTTTTAAAGAAATAACCTAAATATGTCAAGGATCTTTTTTCTAGACGCCTTCATTGTCTGCAACAAATGAGTCGTATTTGGATAATAAAATATACAAAGTGATCTCTAAGTTTTAAGTGATAAAATACAGAGATGTACTTATATATTTCACTAACGCAAGTTATCCAAATTTTCATTTGTTCTCCAGCAATAGAAATTACTTGCTATTATATATTTAATATTTTTAGTTTTTACTGTGCATAATAGTTAATAATAATTCACGTAAAACTAATTTTCTCCAAATTCGTTGAAAGGTCTGATTGAAAAGTTATTATCATCGCCGATTCCAAAAATGTAGATAGCTTAAAAAACTACCCTTGTCGCAGCATCCTGCATAATACAGCGAATTTCCGTTTATAAAAAGTAGTTTTCCTCGGAAACCAACTTACATAGAGTAATGGTTCAAAAACCATTTTTATGTGGTTTCTTTTCCAATGGTTTTTATCCTCTTTCCAAAATGTCACAAAAACTCTTAAACTTTGAGAAATTTTCACGAAATTTCGAAAAGATCATATTCTGGGCATCGGACATGTCTGACTGAAGAATTTACCGAAAGTCTTAAGATTTCCAATGTTTTCACCGAAGGTACCCTAAGTACCCTAGTTTACTAATATAGATCTGTATATTAGTGAACGATTTTATCATAACTATAGTTTATAGATATAAACTACAATAAAAACAACAATAATAATTTAGCTGCTTACAATTTATAATGAAACGTACCGTCGTCCCTCAACTTATTGACAATTTAACTTATTGACAATGATCGTAGTTTACCTCAAGTTATAGACAAACCATCTGTATGTACGCATTGCCACACTACGACACAGCACGTATGACCTTGGGTACATACATATGGTTTGTCTATAACTTAAGATAAACTACGATCATCGTCAATAACTTAAATTGTCAATAAGTTGAGGCACGACTGTATTTTCAATTTCTAATGTACCGGTAATTTTTTTATACTTTTATGATGAAAATTTTACAAGTTACGAACGTAACAACATTGATCACTAATGTTTCGGAATCTTTTCGGAATCTTAACAACGTAATTGAAAATACCCCTGTCGCAGGATCCTGCATAACATAGCGAATTTCCCTTTATAAAAATTCGTTTTTCTCGGAAACTCGTTCACATAGAAAAAAGTTTAAAGACCTTTTTTATGTAATTTTTTCTTCTCTTTTAAATGGTGTAAAAAAATTTCGTAAAAATTTTTGAATAAGTGGAAATTTTGGCAAAAAACTAATTTTTTGCAAGAACAAAAACCATGTTCCTGGCATCCGACGTGTCTGGCTGACGAACTCATCCAAGGTTTGGGACTTCCAATGTTATATATATATATATATATATATATATATATATATATATATATATATATATATATATATATATATATGTATATATATATATATATATATTATATATAAATTTTAGTGAATATTATTTCGGTTTCTAGGGACCTCAAAACAAATTTCTGCCATAGTCCCGGGCTCAGGTCGCGTCATGACAGTGGCTGTAATAGCTGAATTCCATTCTGGAAATTCGCTAAAACAGATTTTTGAGTCGAATTTCATAAGGACCCCCCCCCCCCCCCCGCCTTAAGAATATTCAGTTTTATTAATTTAATAAATCTTATCAAATCAACATAAATCGTAATGCTGTCCTGTTTAAAATTAGTTATTTTACATTATTAAATATTAACTCAAAATATCATTAAATATGAATTGTCGAAGTAAACAATGGTACGTTCATAAAACTATATTCCTTACGCTATATTGCATTGTGCTACGCTATATTGTAGTTCATTCTGATAGTAATTGGGGTGTCTTTTTTTGTTCTTACTGCATATAATAATGTTTTTTTTTTTTCAAAAATTTGAATACATTTGAATAAATAAATAATGATTCTGGGAATATACATAGTAAGTGCTGCTGGTCTGCTGTTCTTCTTAAACAAGAACAACCTATTGTACAACTGTAGAGATTATATTCAAATTAAAGAGTATCAAAATAGAGTTAATATTATACTACATTGCCATGTTTAATATTTTCAGAGAGTATACATATTGTGGATAGATTGTAATGGAGTTAATGTTTTTGCCTCTTGTTTCGAGGGGAATAAAAAAAAATTGAATTAAAATATAATGTAAAAACTTTAGAATTCCAGGATGTATGTTTATATTACATAAATACAAAGCATTTAACTAGAAATCTATTTTGAAAATGTTTGAAACATAATTCAAATTGCAGTAAGAATACGGTACTTGACCCTGTTTAGCGCCAACTGTTAAGGGGATATTCTAGTCTAGAGAACAAAAAGGGTATAGCCGGATAAGTATAGGTGAATCGGCCCCGGAAGCAAATTATTTTAATAACTATATTGGTGGTATGGTAAGGCTGTAAGTAATTGATATCTACAATTTTGGCGGCAAAAACTGAGTAGTTATGGAGATAATTAAAAAAAATTAAAAAATTTCAAAAATTTTTTTCTTGGTAACTACTCAACATAGGAAAAGAATTCCAAATCCACATGAAGGCAAACACCCTCAAAAATATTAGACATATTTATTATCGTGTCAGTCCTCGTTATTAAGGATAATAGCAAGGATAATATCCAATTCAATGTTGTTTTTATATGGTTCCAATTGAGCGACCACTTTAAAAAAAATTCAGTAACTGTGCCCTAATGCACTTAATTACTGCACGAAGTTTCATCAAAATTCAAAGGGTACAACATGGTAAAAAAAAATATTTTTCGTTTCTAATTTGCTGAACCGCCCCTCTAGTGGCTCCGACCCTGGAATTATATACATAAATCGAAAGTACTTTAAAAATAAAGTGTTGTGTCTCATGAAGTGTTTTTTCCTATCTCCTATAGTTTTCGAGATAATCAAGAATAATCGAAAGAGGTATACTAAGATATAGGCTTTCTGCCCCTGATAGAAAGTCCCAGTAGTAAGTGTATTATCGTTTATGTGACACTGCAGGTACTTCATATGTATAACTTTCCTAGATCAAAACAAACCCATTGTAGAAATATAATAGAAAATTTTCAAAAAATGTGGTCTAGTAGGCTTTTTAACATGTAGAATACAATGCTCATTGAACTTTAATATTCTACATGTTAAAAAATCCTATTACAGCACATTTTTTGAAAATTTTCTTTTATATTTCTACAATGGGTTTGTTTTGATCTAGGAAAGTTATACATGTGAAGTACCTGCAGTGTCACATAAACGATAATACAGTTACTACTGGGACTTTCTATCAGGGGCAGATAGCCTATATCTTAGAATACCTTTTTCGATTATTCTTGATTATCTCGAAAACTATAGGAGATAGGAAAAAACACTTTATGAGACACAACACTTTATTTTTAAAGTACTTTCGATTGATGTATATAATTCCAGGGTCGGACCCACTGGAGGGGCGGTTCAGCAGATTAGAAATGAAAAATATTTTTTTTACCATGTTGTACCCTTTGAATTTTGATGACACTTCGTGCAGTAATTAAGTGCATTAGGGCACAGTTACTGAATTTTTTTTAAAATGGTCGCTCAATTGGAACCCTATAAAAACAATATTGAATTGGATATTATCCTTGTTATTATCCTTAATAACGAGGACTGATACGATAATAAATATGTCTAATATTATTGAGGGTGTTTGCCTTCATGTGGATTTGGAATTCTTTTCCTATGTTGAGTAGTTACCAAGAAAAAAATTTTTTGAATTTTTTAAATATTTTTAATTATCTCCATAATTACTCAGTTTTGGCCGCCAAAATTGTAGATATCAATTACTTACAGCCTTACCATACCGCCAATATAGTTATTAAAATAATTCGCTTCCGGGGCCGATTCACCTATACTTATCCGGCTATACCCTTTCGGCTTTTTTTAGGAATTAGTAAAAAAAAAACTATTAATACACTAGCGGAAATTAATTAAAGGATCAAAAAAAATTCCAAATTTTTAGGGATTTTTCGAATGGCTGTATCTTTGTGAAAAATGGTCGTATCCGAGTCGTAAACAAAGCAATTATAGCTGGAAGTTTCTAGTTTCGAGAGCTTGCGATAAAAAAATTTTCAAAGCAACGTGTGTGGCACAATTCCAATAAATACACTGAGAAAAAGATTTTCGAAATTTTTCAGTTTTTTTTTTGGTCCACGGACTTGGAAAAAATTTTTCCGACTTAACCACCGTATGGATCGGATAACTTGCTCATTCAGCTTTAATTTGCTTTTTTATAGACTTTTATACGACCACTTCTCGCTGAGATATCGGACTTTGAATGGAAAATGATACGAAATTTACAAAAAGAAAGAAAATTTCTTAGAAAATTTTCAAAAAAAATTTTTTTCTAAAATTTTTCAAAAGAATTTTTAAAAAATTTTTTCAAAAAATTCTTAAAAAATTTTTTTTGAAAATTTTCTAGTAATTTTCTTTCTCTTATAAATTTAAATACTGTTATTGATAAAAATGTGAAAAAAGCTCAGAAAATTTTTTTTTCATTTTTATTATGAAAGTTTAAAATCAAAAAAATGATCCTATAATTTTTTTAAAAATTCAATGGAATGAAACCCAAAAACGGCTGGGTGGATTAAAGTGAAACTCAGTGGGGTTTTTGTGGGTATATTGAACTGTAAAAGTCACACGTAACATTAGTGGTCTTCTCGAAGTTTTTAATTTAGCACTTGATTTTCCAAAAAGCCACCATAGATCTTTTTTTCTTGATTTTTCAAATTCATGTAAAATATGCAAAAGAATTTTTTTCTGAAAAAGCAATGGCTAATCCTTGTAGAGAACTTATTCGAGTTTTTAAAAGCACCCGTTCAATTTTCTGTGTGATCATTGGTTGCTGAGATATCGATGGTCAAAGACGAAATGATCCTTTTCCATTCAAAGTCCGATATCTCAGCGAGACGTGGTCGTATAAAAGTCTGTTAAAAAGCAAATTAAAGAGAATAAACAAGTTATTCGGTCCACATGGTGGTTAAGTCAGAAAAATTTTTTCTAACTCCGTGGACCAAAAAAAAAAAAAAATAAATAAACGGAAAAAAATTCGAAAATTTTTTTTTCAGTGTATTTATTAGGATTGGGACACAACGTTGCTTTGAAAATCTGTTTATCGCAAGATCTCGAAACTAGAAACTTCCAGCTTTAAATTGTTTTGCTTATGACTCCGATACGAACATTTTTCACAAAGATACATTTTTTTTTGATCCTTTAATTATTTCCGCTAGTGTCTTTTTATTATCCTTTCTTTTATCATCCACTTATTGACATTTTAAAAACATACAAAAATTTCAAAGACTTTTAAATACATTCATACAAAAAAATGATGTGCTCGTTGACATGGTTTTGGGATTTGTGCCTTATTCTACTGACGTTTTTTTTATTTTTTTATTTTTTAAAAATTTAAACTTTGCAATAAGTTTCGTAGTTTCTACAATAAGGCAACATCTATTGAAGGCACATGCCAAATTCGATGTTTAAAATTTTGAAGTATAATACCTGATACCGACACCGACTCAATTTTAAAAATTAAAAAAAATTTTTTGACTAGAATACCTACCTTAAGGTACCATCACAGTATGATCGGCTAAAAAATAGTCAATTTTAACAATTTATTTTTCAAATTTTCAAAAAAAAGCTCCCATAGGTACCTAGCGGCTTACCTTATACAGATTGAGAATCTATTTGATTTTTTCTTTTCAGATAAAAACTACGACCGCAATTGTGGGCACCAAATATCACCCTATTTTAAAGACACTTTTTTCAAGAAATTATAATGATTATAAAAAATAAATAAAAATTTATAAAAAAATATTTTTGGATTGTTAAATAGTGACATTAATCGTAAAAAAAAAATTCATCCCAATTCCCCCATCCTATCCATTCGAAAAAAATTTCGAAAATTGACTATTTTTCGGCCGATCACACTGTGATGGTACCTTAAGCTCAAAATTATTATGTTTTACTTTTAGATATTTTCAATTATTTAACACAAGAGACTGAAGATGGCACCAATATCTTTTTATATGTTATTTTGCCATTGTTTAATATTAATGTTTTCTTGGTACCGCGCATCAATAGAAATAAAGCAAAAAATATATTATCTTCATTATTGTTTTACATATACTTACAATAATAAACTTTTATTAAATCTATAATTGGAGCAAGTTGAACCTGAAAAACGAAAATGGGAATTGACAAGATGAAAGGCGAAATGATTGAAAAGAGACGAAGTAACAAAAAATGAAATGTGGTGTGATTTGTAAAAAAAGAGTGAAACAATATAACAAAAAGAAAGCGAGCTGGAAAAAGAATGAAAACAAAATATATTTTTCACGTCAAGAAACAAAACATCACCGATTTATTTTTTACCTCATCATGTTTATAATAACGACACCATTACATTACATAGGTTACAACCATGATATAAAGATTTAGAGGTTTGGTTGATAGAAAAATATAATATGTAAACAGAACTGACGAACGAAATTTTACCAAATTCTATCCAAGCATTTTACATCATTTAATCATTCGTGTGCCTTATATTTATTCCGAGAGTGAAAACGTTGATTGCATTAACCAAAGAAACAATATTCCTTTCTATATGGGTTTTGAGCCCCACGCGTAAAGCCATCATGAGACTGACATAGAAATATTCTACTCATGAATCCAGTCAATTATTTCTGAAGTAACACACTTCTAGAACGGCACTAGTCACTAAAAATTACGGCTTTGAGAAAATTCTGTTGCATTGGTGAAAAGTGAGTGCAGATTTTTAACGTCGTTTTTCTACTCCTGTTGAAGAACACACTCATTATATATCCGTTAATTGTTGAGAAAGTTAGGTATTATTCAAAAGTGTGGAGGAATGACCATTACTCAATACGTTTCGACCAATGAAATCACAGTATTAACCATTATTCAATGAGTTTGCGATTATTTTGTGCATAATATATCTATAAGCTTTAATTTAATATATGTTGCGTAGTAACGTGTAAGTAAACAAAACTTAATTTTTCTTTTGTTCGTTTCCATAGATACATATACGAAGTTTTAATGAAATTAAAGATAGATTAAAAATTTTATTCTTTTGATTTAAAATTTATATTCAATTTTATTTAAATCTAAAAGGAAAAAAGTCGTAGAAAAAATATAGTATTCTACTCGGTTGCAATGGCTATTACTCACTCAGATGCATTACGACAATCGCCTGGTAAACTCGGCTCGTGTCGCAATTTCATCTTCGTTAGTAACAGCTATCATTACCAGCTCTTGAATAATATAGGGGAGAGGTGTGTCAATAGTAACAGAGGGTCAATTGTAACTTCAAAATTTGCGAGACATCTATCAATCCTATTGAGGAGTATTACAGGTCAAAAAGTGGCTTCTAAAGTTGTGCTTTACTGGCAAAACTTTTAGTTAATATCATTTGACGGTTTTCTCTCAGCAATATCAAATGTGTTTATATAAGCTAAACGTAAATTTTGAGTACGTTAACATTTTTTTGATTTTTGCAGTAAATACCCGATCAATTGGAAGAAAAGTGATTTTATTGGAAACACAAGCAATCAAATATTATTATCAGATAGGTATTTTCGCTTTTTTAATCATAGTTAATATTTTATTAATTTTTTTATAAAATGAAACAGCGGTGGAACAATTGGAACAAATTCAGTAGTGTCGATTGTAACATGTTACAACTGACTAAAAATTTAAGCTGAACAAAATAAACCTTTATATTTAATTTATGAATCGGAATAATAAAGATAACGAGTTGGGTTAATAATTTAAAAAAAAAAAAAACAAACAAAACCTTTCATGGTTACAATTTAGCAGAATCAGTTGTTTTTACATATATATACATATATAATGATTTTCAATTACGATTATCGTTCGGCTCAAAGCTTTGCTTTCTAGTCGAAGTCTCGGTCCATGATTAGTTGATCTTGTTGGAACAGTCTCTAATCTATTTCATACTGTTTTCAAAATAAAAAAAAAATGCTATATAATATGCAAAACGAAAAACTGGGATAGGAACTATAGTCAATGATGTATATATATGAAAACCGTTAAAAGAGTAATAGAAAGAGAAAAAATTTAGAGCTTTTGCCTGAGACTGTGCTATTTGTCACCTTCCTTACTCAATATGTAAGGAAGAATTTTTAAAAATGGATTAATTATAATAACTAGCGTATAAAATCAACTAAATAATGAGTGTTACAATTGAACCTAAGCCCTGTAACAATTGTTCCTCTGTCCACATAAATGCAGTTATTTTAATTATAAGTCAACATAGAGTATTTTTGTGCAGCTCATTCAAAACCTGAAAAATGCCAGTATCTTGTATCAAAAATTTAATTCTCTGTGATTAATAAATACAAAGTTACTAGCCTGTACATTTTTTTTTTACTATAGACACACCTCTCCCCTAATATTGTACCGCAACGATAGTCACAAATATTTCTGAACGTACTTATTGTATGTATGTAAATATTTTTCATTATTAATATTTGTCACCTAGATTAATGAACCGAGAAAACTTAATTTTTTCTAAAAAAAAAAAAGCAGAAGACTGGTCTACTAATAAATTTACAAGCCAGGTCAACTTCGATAATACAATTGGCGAAAATACTCAAATAATGAATTTTTGTTGAGCATACCCTATTAAGTTACTATTAGCTAACAGAAATCTTTTAACATCAAATGGTTTCTTACTCGTTTATTTTTAATCCTTTTGATAAATAACAAAAAAATAAAACCTCAGTGAACATCAAGTTAGCAATTTTCACTGTTAGTGTCATTTGATGTTATACCATGGTTGCGCCACCCCAGTCATAGTTGTTGAAACACTAATGTGTTCAAACAATACAAGACGTAATGTGTAAACAATATGTTCTCTGATGGTCGTATTGTGTGTCGAAGTGACTCTAGCCTAGCGCTATCAACGTTAAATGGAACAAGTTATCATAAAAACACTTCAACTAATACGTTCGGATGTTTCCCCTGGATATTAAGGACACAAGTACACATGTATTCCATATAAAAAGATATAAAATTCATTTGTTTAAATACACACACTCACACATTCACAACACACATAGAGAAAAGAACGTCGTAGAAGGTGGAAGGTTGTTTTGTATTATTATTATTGTTATATCGTTGATGTAATGTCTTCGGCCAGTTTGATATTTAATTGTATCTTTCTACTCAACGAAAACAGAAAACGAAAATTAAGAAACACTTAAATAGGAACAGTTACATTTTATTTTTATGTATCTACTAAATTGTTAAATTGGCTCCAATATTTTTCAATTTCATTTTTAACTTTTAACTACTCCCGACTGTCCTTACGTTTCTTGCACAGTATGACTACGGATAAGAAATAACAAAAAACAGACAGAATAAAGGCGAATAGAGAAAATCATTTTGAAATAAAACAATTAAATGCATGTTTGACAGTCCGTACAAATACCAAGTGAGTACTCCGTGCCTACATTGTCTAAATTTGTTTATTTTCAAATACAATTATAGTAAATACCCCCGCCGCAGCATCTGCATAACATAGGAAATTTAACATAGTGAAAAAACAAAAATTGGGCACTGGCGGATCTCATCAAACAACCGTTATCCATTTAAAATAGTTTAGCTCTTTAATAGTGAACAACTTTTCAAAATTCGTGCTGACGCGTTCTTGAAAAGAGTGTTAATTTTTCAAAATTTCTTAATTTTTCCCAAAAATTAGTTCATTTTAGAACAATGGTATAAAAACTCAAAAAAAATTTTGAATTCTGGCCAATTTTTGCAAGAAACTACTAAAAATGGAGGGAAATGACGGAAACTTTGGCGTCCAAAAATCGGACGTGTTTGGCTGAAGAACTCATCCAGGGGTTTGGGGCTTTTAATCTTTTCAACAAATTCGGTAAAAATTGAATGTTTCGTTCGAGAGTTATGGCGCAGACACACACACACTGACCTCGTCCCGGGTTTAGGTCTTACCATGAGAGCCGCTCTAGTAGCTGAATTTCCAGAAAACAACAAAGTACACAGAAAAAAAAACAGTGATTTTATTTACAAAACCGCTTTTAGTATTTAGCTTTCGTTGTTAGAACTAAAATTTGAGTAATTATAACAAAACTCGCTTTCAGTGATTAATATAAGTTTTATTAATCCTACAAATTGCGTTTTATTAGTTTGTTAATATAAAATTTTGTAAATATTACAAAAACTTTTGTAATAACAAAAAAAAAATTAGTAGTATATTTTTGTAGCATTAATTACAGTTCTATTAAATATTTTAAGTAAATATAAAAAAAATATTTGTAATTATAACACTGTTTTAAAAATTAAAATTCGCATGCTTAAAGTAAAAGCATGAATTGTAATTAAAACGAAAATTTTTGTAATAATTAAATGACGCTTGCGCAGAGTTGACAAGTTGATACGTTTATGTGATATTTTGTAAACGTTCATAATACATATAAATGCATTTAGAGAAACCCTGATTTAGTGATTATCAAAAAGTTGTTTAATTTCTCATTTAAAAATTGTGTTTTGTAATTATAACAAAAAGTTTTGTAATAAATAACTGACGCAAGCGCAATATTAACGAATTCTATGATTTTTAGAATGTTGTGTAGTATTCATAGCGTCATTCTGTGATAGAGTCCATCTTCATAAATATTTATTATAACCTGACAAGAGTTTATGAAAAAACATAGTATACAATATTATTTAAAAGATTGTTTGTACGTTAGAAATATGACAAGAAAACTTGCTAATGGTTTTACTATCGAAAATCTGACAATGGCTAGTAAGTATTTTCATAAATTATTTTTTGTTCACAAATATTAATAATATTCCTATTAAAATTTGATCTCTTTTTTTTCAGGTACTAAAAGCAATTTTGAACATTATGGAAAAAATAATTTCAGATTTGCAGTTAAACTTTTTTATAACCAAAGAAAAATTCCTTCAGTTCAGAAATTTATAAAACACTAGCAAATTAAATGCATTCCTTTTCAAATTCAAGTAAGGGTTCATTTTTTGGTTAGACATGTTTTTAAGCTTCATATTTTAGTAAAATATTCTTTTTCTACAAGTGGAAAACATGCTAGGTACTCCTATTTTATCTTTTTACTTTGATTCTAAATCGAATATTTAATCCATTATTCGACTATATGTGAAAAACCTCAGTCAAGTAAATTACTAACAAATTAAAAGCATTCTTTTTCATATTCAAGTAAGTTTTTTATTATTTGGTTAGACATTTTTTATGTTTCATATGTTAGTAAAATATGCTTTTTTACAGATAAACAACATGCTTGTTTTCGTTTTGTTTTTTATTTTAAAATTTTTCACTGGATTTTTAAGATATGATTGAATCTTGGACTACAGTTATATATTTTATTGAAATTTGCTTAATGTTAGTTCTGAATATGAAAATATGTTAGAATTATTTCTAAAATACTTGCCATACCTCCTGTAAGTTAATACATTTTAACATAATTTTTTATTTTTTTGTATTAATTAATTAATAGATTAATTTATAGAAAATAAAATTTTTCTTATTTTACAGGGGCTAACTGGATGTACTTTGATAATTGATGTAATGCTGTGTAAAATAGATGTGAAATTTGAATTTTGTACATATTTGATAGTCACATCTGTTTTAATTTTTACATTAATTATCAAAGTATATCCAATAAGTTCCTTTCCTTCACAAAGATCCTTAATAATATTTACGGTGGTTATTTGTAAGTACAACAAAAAAATATAGTAAAATTTACTATAAAATTTAGTATTTATTAATAAATAAATCATACCAATTACAAATTCCATTTAGTAATTATAACAAAGTTTATTAAATGTTCAACAAAACATACGTTGAGTTTTATTCACAAAAATAAGTCTTTGTGATAATTACAAAAATTATTCTAAATTAATAGAACGTTTTAGTAATCAGATTTTTAATAAAAGTGGTTTTGTAATATTACTAAACGGTTCCATTAGAGTAAAAATTTTGTAATATTAATTCACGTTTTTGTAATATACAGTGAGTTTTTTTTTCTGTGTAGGACCAAATTTCTAATTATTCTAAAATTGAATATAAAAAGGGTCTAAAAACTAATCATAAACGATTTAGGACAAAACTATGTTAACCTTTAGGGTAAATCTTAACCTATGGACGGTTTTAAGCCGAGCTTAACGGTAATCTCATCTCTGACCTTTACATAAATTTGAAATAATATAATACTATCCAGGGACTACCCTAAATTAATTTGAAAATTTAAAATTTAAAATTATTGGCTTATAAACAATTTAACAAGTGTTAAAATCTTTCCAATCTAACCAACACCACGTACCACTCTTTGAGGAGGGAGAAGAGGTGAAATATTATGTTCTGAACGATTTATTAATTTTCTTTAAATTTTACGGAAAAATGGTCAGTAGAATATTTAAACCTCATATAAAATTCTCTACAAAAATGGTTTTATACCTACTTTTCTCCAGGTTCATATTTTTTCGAGGAATTGCCCTATAACATTTAGCCAAATAACTTCACTATTAAATTCTACAAATATTCAATCTCTCTCTAACTGGCCCTCCCACACAGAAAAAAAAACTCACTGTATATTACAAAAACGTGAATTAATATTACAAAATTTTTACTCCAATAGAACCGTTTAGTAATATTACAAAACCACTTTTATTAAAAATCTGAGTACTAAAAGGTTCTATTAATTGAGAATAATTTTTGTAATTATCACAAAGACTTATTTTTGTGAATAAAACTCACCTATGTTTTGTTGAACATTTAATAAACTTTGTTATAATTACTAAATGGAATTTGTAATTGGTATGATTTATTTATTAATAAATACTAAATTTTATAATAAATTTTACTATATTTTTTTGTTGTACTTACAAATAACCCCTGTAAATATTATTAAGGATATTTGTGAAGGAAAGGAACTTATGGGATATACTTTGATAATTAATGTAAAAAACAAAACAGATGTGACTATAAAATATGTACAAAATTCAAACTTCACATCTATTTTACACAGCATTACATTAATTATCAAAGTACATCCAGTTAGTCCCTGTAAAATAAGAAAAATTTTATTTTATATAAATGAATTTATTAATTATAATTAATACAAAAAAATAAAAAGTTATGTTAAATTGTATTAACTTACAGGAGGTATGGCAAGTGTTTTAGAAATAATTCTAACATATTTTTATATTCAGAACTAATATTAAACAAATTTCAATAAAAGATATAACTGTAGTCCAATATTCAATTACATCTTCAAAATCCAGTGAAAAATTTTAAAAAACAAAACGAAAACAAACATGTTGTTTATCTGTAAAAAAGCATATTTTACTAAAATATGAAACATAAAAAATGTCTAACCAAATAATAAAAAACTTACTTGAATTTGAAAAAGAATCCTTTTTGTTAGTAATTTACTTGACTGAGGTTTTTCACATATAGTCGAATAATGGATTACATATTCGATTCAGAATCAAAGTAAAAAGATAAAATAGGAGTACCTAGCATGTTTTCCACCTGTAAAAAAAGAATATTTTACTGACTAAAATATGAAGCTTAAAAACATGTCTAACCAAAAAATGAACCCTTACTTGAATTTGAAAAGGAATGCATTTAATTTGCTAGTGTTTTATAAATTTCTGAACTGAAGGAATTTTTCTTTGGTTATAAAAAAGTTTAACTGCAAATCTGAAATTATTTTTTCCATAATGTTCAAAATTGCTTTTAGTACCGGAAAAAAAAGAGATCAAATTTTAATAGGAATATTATTAATATTTGTGAGCAAAAAATAATTTATGAAAATACTTACTAGCCATTGTCAGATTTTCGATAGTAAAACCATTAGCAAGTTTTCTTGTCATATTTCTAACGTACAAACAATCTTTTAAATAATATTGTATACTATGTTTTTTCATAAGCTCTTGTCAGGTTATAATAAATATTTATGAAGATGGACTCTATCACAGAATGACGCTATGAATACTACACAACATTCTAAAAATCATAGAATTCGTTAATATTGCGCTTGCGTCAGTTATTTATTACAAAACTTTTTGTTATAATTACAAAACACAATTTTTAAATGAGAAATTAAACAACTTTTTGATAATCACTAAATCAGGGTTTCTCTAAATGCATTTATATGTATTATGAACGTTTACAAAATATCACATAAACGTATCAACTTGTCAACTCTGCGCAAGCGTCATTTAATTATTACAAAAATTTTCGTTTTAATTACAATTCATGCTGTTACTTTAAGCATGCGAATTTTAATTTTTAAAACAGTGTTATAATTACAAAACACAATTTTTAAATGAGAAATACAAAACTTTTTGATAATCACTAAATCAGGGTTTCTTTAAATGTATATATATATATAGGTATTATGAACGTTTACAAAATATCACATAAACGTATCAACTTGTCAACTCTGCGCTCATTTAATTATTACAAAAATTTTCGTTTTAATTACAAAAGAGACTTTTACTTTAAGCATGCGCATTTTGATTTTTAAAACAGTGTTATAATTACAAATATTTTTCTTATATTTACTTAAAATATTTAATAGAACTGTAATTAATGCTACAAAAATATACTACTAAATTTTTTTTTTTTTTTGTTATTACAAAAGTTTTTGTAATATTTACAAAATTTTATATTAACAAATTAATAAAACGCAATTTGTAGGATTAATAAAACTTATATTAATCACTGAAAGCGAGTTTTGTTACAATTACTCAAATTTTAGTTCTAACAACGAAAGCTAAATACTAATAGCGGTTTTGTAAATAAAATCACTGTTTTTTTTCTGTGCACTGAGAAGATACATTGGGCTTCGAACATTTAGGCCAGACGCAATAAACGCAGGGCAGGCCAGAGCAGGGCAGAGCAGGAAAGCACGTGTGGTCGAGCGCACATGTAGGGCAACGCAGTTTCTGTGACTCTTGTTGTAGAACAAGATAGCACGAATTTAAAAGCAGAGCAGAGCAGGGAAGCACTATTTTTCTTCAATTTCTTCAATTGTTTTCATTTCAACGAAATAAAACCAACTAAAACTCGAGAACGTGTTAGAATGTCGCGCAGCATTGCGCAGTTTCACATTCACGAGTGCCACACCGGTCTCGTGCGATACAGTACTGCTTTGCTCTGCTCTGCGTTTCAATTCGCACTGTCCCGTTTAACAACACGAGTCACAAAAACTGTGCTACCCTGCCTGCGTTAACTGCGTCTCAATGTGCGCCTGGTCTTACAGTAACACATACAGCCGCCACTCGAAGTATTGACGATTTAACTTATTATCACTGATCGTAGTTTACCTCAACTTATAGACAAACCAAGGTTTATATTATATATGTTATGAGGTAGATTCAATCTGTATACTTCACATGTATTGACTTTTGAACTGCAATCAGCTGTTTTGTAGCGTCAACTGATCATCACTTGATCATCAACACTATTTGTATATGAACTGTCATTTTTAAATTTTAAAGTATTATTTCTGAATAATTATTAGTTATTACAATATAATATTCAGTGTAATATAATTATTTTATTAATTTTTCACATTTTGTTTGTTATTTTGTTTCAAACGTAAGTTATTTAGTTATTTTCACTAATTTCATTAATTACTGCTTTGAAAATCGTTATTTCAGGGCCGGCATCTAAAATTTTTCTTACGTATTTTTATAGTCATGCCTGGTATACGGTGTTCTGTGCCAAATTGTAGAAATTCACAGTATAAAACATCAAGGAGAGTTTTTGTCTAACATTCAAGCTATACATATCAGTGATTGTTGTACCCAGTGAGTTATTCTTATTATACGTATAGCCTGGACGGCTTGCCCGTACCAGCAGTACAATATTTTACATAACATTGTCAATATGAGCTTACGTACAAACACTATTTACTGTGAGTACGTACAAGATGTTCCAAGATTAACCATTCCGGAAATTTTCAATTGGATATTTCAAGATTTAAAAACTCAAATAAATAACTTTGAAGATGAACTCATCGGCGTCCAGCACGAAACAAATGGAATATATATGAAATTTAGATCCATAGAAACATGCAACGAAATATTAACCCAAACAAGAGGTGAGGGAAAAGTCAAGAAACAAGATGGAAATATTGTACCAATCATCATCACTTTAGCCGGTATCGGTATTAAAAGAATCAAGATATGTCGAATACCATTTGAACTGCCAAATTCAGACATTGCTAGACACCTAGCCAAATATGGTGATGTCCAGAAGATAGAAGACGAATATTGGTCAACAAGTGTTGCACCCCAGAAACTTAAGTACAAAACTGGGAACCGATTGGTGATTTGTAAATTAACGAAACATATACCATCATTCGAAATCATAGCAGGAAATCGTGCCTTAATCGTCTATGACGGACAACCGAAAACATGTTCCTACTGTATGAGCTCAGACCATCTAATTGCAAAGTGTCCAAGCAGACCAGCAAACAAACCGACCTATAGCACTGTAGTTAGAGGAGATCATGAAATTTCAGTCGAAGAATACCCCATTCAAGATTCAGTAGCAATTAATACCGAACCACCACAGACGACCAACCAAGATCATGAATACGAAACAAGGAACCAATCCACCGCCTTCAAAAGGCCATTAGAAAACCCATCCAACGAAACAGTTAGTGAAGAGGCAACCTCTAGTGATCGCTCAAACAAGCAAAACCATAGAGAAAAGAAAAATAAGATCACGAACAACGATTTAGATGACCAATCACAAGAGGAAGACTCGCTCCAAGAAATAGAACTACCAACGTCAGAAATAGTAGAACAAACTCAGTTCCAAACACTAAGTGCAATTAGAAATTATGTGGAATGTCAATATAATCCGTACAAAATCACTACTGAAGAGTTACATAATCTAATATTGCACTGCCAAAAATCTAGAAACATTATTGAAACAATCAGTGAAATCACCGAAAATCTAGAAGATCTTAAAGAAACATTACAATTAATTAGGACACAAATCAAAGAAGACAGGAGGACCAAATCGCGCATTACAAAAATCATCAACGCCATTACGCAACATATCGAGAACCAATTTTTAATTATTAATTCTAACTAACCACCAGAAAAAGAATTTCATATATAAAAATTTAACATGGATAGTATTATATACTGGAATTGTAATGGATATTATAATAAACTGGCCGAAATTCAGCAGATACTAGTAACAATACAACCGGCCATACTGTGCTTACAAGAATCACATCTAAAACCACAAGATAAGTGTCAGTTAAGAAATTATCAGGTACATCGTAAAGATTATACAGAAGGTCAACAAGCAAGTGGTGGAGTCTTAACCCTAATTCACAATGATTTTCATTCTACATCACTACCAATTCTAACCAATTTACAAACAATCGTGACATTAGTGCGACTACCCACTATAGGAAAAATAACACTTTGCAACATTTATCTTCCCAACAGCCAACAATTGAGGCTCGGTGACCTGCAAAATCTTATTAGTCAACTCCCTAAACCTTATCTTATTGTGGGAGATTTTAACGCCCATCATACCATGTGGGGTGATGCAAGAATTGATCAGCGTGGCAAAGAAATTGAACAACTTTACTTGCAAAATGATGATATGATTTTGTTAAACGAAGGTTCCGCTACCCATTTAACCCTCGCATCTGGTACCTTTTCTGCAATTGATTTAGCTTTCTGCACAAGATCACTAGCTACCCAACTGCTATGGGAAGTAACCTCGGATCTACGATCAAGTGATCACTTCCCAGTCAAAATTTATATACCATCAAAAATCCAACGGAATACAAAACCTGTAAGATGGAACATACTTAAAGCAAATTGGGAAGAATTTACGAACATAATTGAAACTCAAATAAACGAAGAAACGAATCAAATTAACGATATAGATAAATTTACAGAAGTGATAATTAGTGCGGCAGAATCAACTATACCAAAAACCAGTCCTATTCAAAAACGAAAAACGGTACCTTGGTGGTCACCTGAAATAGCCGAACTGATTCAAATAAGGAAAAAAGCACTTCGAATATACAGAAGAGATCAAACAATTGAAAATTTCATAATTTTCAAACAAGCTAGAGCCAAAGCGAGGCTAACTATCAGAAAAGCTAAAGAAACATCATGGTTAAATTTTCTCAGCTCCATAGATACAAATATTTCTACCAAAAAAGCCTGGGATTCTATAAGATCTATCAAAAGAGGCACAAATAACAATACAATCGGTACCTTAAACCACAACAATAAACTGATATCTGATGAAAAAACTATTGCAGAAACCTTCGTACAATTTTTTGCTTCAATGTCCGCAAATTCAAATTATGAACCCGAATTTCAACGATACAAAATAGAAACTGAAACCACCCCTATAGAAATGTCAAGTAATAACACCGAAGCCTACAATCAACCCTTCAGAATAATAGAACTAAATGATGCCATAGATGAGACAAAGAATTCTACACCAGGACTAGACAGTGTTCATAATTTTATGTTGAAAAACCTAGGAGATGCCGGAAAAAATCTACTCCTAAAACTTCTAAATGACATGTGGTTAAGTCACAAATTCCCAGAAATATGGAGTAGAGCCATAATAATTCCAATATTAAAATCAGGTAAACAAAAGGACTTAATAGAAAATTATAGACCAATAAGCCTAACCAGTTGCCTCAGCAAAGTCATGGAACGAATGGTGGCAAATCGACTTCATTGGATTCTGCAAGAGAGAAACCTTATCAACAATACGCAGTCAGGCTTACGACCTGAACGTTCAACTATGGACAACCTAGTTATGTTAGAAGACACAGTGTGTAATGCATTCGCTATGAAAGAGGAAGTGACAGCTATCTTCTTTGACTTAGAACGGGCTTATGACATGTCGTGGAGATATAAAATTGTCAAAACCCTTAGCGACTGGAACATTCGAGGTAACATCCTCCATTTTTTAAAAAATTTTTTAAAAAATAGGAAAAGTTGTGTTCGGATTGGTAACACCACCTCTTCTTACAGAACCTTCGAAAATGGAGTACCACAAGGTGCTACATTAAGTCCCATCTTATTTTTGATAGAAATAAATGACTTAACATCTAAAATTGACAAGCCCTGTCAAAAATGTTTATTTGCAGATGATTTAGCTATTTTTATTAAATCAAGCAACATGAATTTCGCAACCCAAATGTTACAAAGTACAATTAACAAACTTGAAACATGGGCAAACACCAATGGACATAAATTCTCCACAACTAAAACTAAATGCTTGCATTTTAGTCGCTCAAAAAGAAGAAATCGGGAACCGTTGACGTTATATCTATATAATCAACCATTAGAATACGTGGACACACACAAGTTTTTAGGACTAACTGTTGACTGTCGACTTAACTGGAAAACCCATCTAAAGGAACTCAAACGTAAATGCTTAGACAGTATAAATCTATTAAGAGTTTTGGGAGCATCAGCCAAATCATCCAATAGAGATCTGCTTTTGCGACTATACAAAGTGCTTATCGAATCACAACTAAATTATGGCTGTATCATATATGGATCAGCAAAAACACGGGATCTTGATATTCTAAATCCCATACAAAATATTTGTCTACGACTTATCACAGGGATGTATCACATTTGCCCTACCAACAGTGTATTAAGTGACATTGGAGAAATGCCTCTTGCTTACAAGCGCAGTCAACAAGCTCTAAATTATTATCTCAGAATCAAATCCCTTAATGCTCATCCAGTAGAAACTATATTAGACGGAAAAAAGTATAACTGGTTGTATGCCCACAATACAGCAACACCAAAACCTCTTTCGATCAGGTTACAAATTATGCAGAAACAGTATCACCTCAATAACTTTGGCAGTGTAGTAAAAAAACCACATCCTAAAGATCCTCCATGGCTTCGCGGAAAAATAAACTACATAGATCAACTCACCAAATATTCCAAAGATTCAACATCTCCGGTAGTCTACAAACAAGAATTCCTCGACATCAAATCACATTATCACAACGCTAGTTATTTCTTCACAGATGGGGCGAAAAATAACGATCTCGTGGGGTGTGCATTTGTATATAATGACGTGGTCAAATCCTTCTGTTTACCAGCATCCTGTAGTTCATATTCCGCGGAATTACATGCAATCAACCAAGCCTTATACTATAGCAACACTAACACACAAAATCCTCACATTGTTATCTGCACAGACTCCAGAAGCTCCATAGAAGCTATCGTATCAACGAAACAAAAGAAGAACTTTCTAGTGAATAGAATTCAAGAACTCATTTATACAATGCAAAACAACAATGGCAAATTAATCAGCTTAATGTGGATACCAGCCCACGTAGGTTTAAACGAAAATGAAAAAGCCGACATGGCAGCCAAACAGGGACATCTGTCCAATGACATTATCATAGATCTCTCGGCAAACGACTTAAAAAATCTCATATTTAAACATGTTCAAGACACGTGGGTTAAGGATTGGAACAATATGAGCAGAAATTCTAAGGGTTATAAAGATGACATTAATATATGGAAAACATCAAAACGGAGCAACAGAAGAGAAGAAATAATAGTCGCAAGACTAAGATCAGGTTACACCAAATTGACTCACGAGTATATAATCAAAAAAGAAGATCCACCGGCCTGCAATACTTGCAACACCAGACTTACTATTGACCACATCCTAAGGTTCTGTCCAAAATTTCAAACAATAAGAACTCGAGTAGGAATCACCACGAACAGGAGCCAAATATTGAGTGATAATGAAGACAACATACAAGCCGCAATTCAGTTTATCAAACAATGCAACTTGTATGACAAAATATGAATTCATCTGTATCATCTTGTCATCAAAACTTATAGATACATAATTACATACCATTACAATTCATATTTGTTCATGTGGTAATATTTATAGACCACAGCAAATGTAAAAAACAAGATTGATTAGATAATAGATATTAGAATTTCTACATAAAAATTTGATAATATAATTTGTTAATTTTTGATATTGTAATATTTAATTTTGTAATAAGCGTAAATAGCCTTTTAGTGCTTAAACGCTTTTTTATAAATAAAAAAAAAAAAAAAAAAAAAACATCAAATAAAGACGTTAGCTATTCTTGATTTCCAAAAAAGGGTGTAGAATAAGGTGGTTGAACTAAAAACATTGAAAATACCTAAATTAATCCATAATTAACAAAGTAAATAAGTTTTTCATTAATTTTTCATAATTCCCGAATTCTATGACATACAGAGAATGAATATACATATGTGTAACATTATCGAATATATTTGCATCTATTTTTCTGACTTCTGTAATAAATATATTTCAAATACTTATTTTATCTATATTTAATTGAAAAAATTATATTAATTATTTTTTATTCTCTTATCTGAAAACTTGTCTCGGGTATTTTATATTTTCATTAATTTAAATATTTTTGTTCACTTCCTACATTACTAAGACATAAAAAGAAAAATATTCCGAACCTGGCTATACTGTAGTCCACAGTCAAGTATCGTTTTCATTTGATTGGCGAACCTCATAAACATATAATAACCTTGTAGACAAACCATATGTATGTGCCCAACGTCATACGTGCTGTGTGATACTGTGTCAATGCGTACATACGTATGATTTGTCTATAACTCAAGGGAAACTACGATCAGAAGTCATAAGTTAAATCGTCAGTAACTTGAGGGACGCCTGTAATATTTATGTGAAACCCACTAAGGCACCAAGTATAATAGCGTTCCAGCTTATGTTTCGGTCACCAAATCAAACCTACATTGCAAAATAATTTAGTAGCCTTTATTTTAATATGAAACAGTACGTTTCTCTACAAACAATGGTACCATCGTTTTTAAAAAAATATTCAGAGTAATATAGACTTTCCCTTTTATTATAAATTATGTAAATTTTTTGTTGATTATTGAAAATTTTTTGAACGATTTGAGATGAATAAGTAATAATTTTTTCATTTGTTCTTCAACGTACCAATACAATTTTTTTTTTCTTTTAATAACAAAAAAGGCTGGAAAATAAATATTGATTTTTGTACGTTTTATTATTACCTATTTTTTTATTATGTATTTATTTTTGTTCGTTCTGAAATTAATTAAAAATATACATACGTACATAAATTTTTACAAATAATTTTTAATAATCGTTTCCCCATGTATTTATTTATTTTGCTCTTTTATTAAACTAAAATTATTCGAACAACTTGCTTACTTGTAATTCACCAATATTTTATATTTAAAAAGTAAATATTATATAATATTGATCAATGTGAATTTGTATTTCATCTGACAAATGAGAATATTGGTGATTTCTAAACTTGTATCTTTAACTGGATTAAACAGGGCAGGAGCAGGGCAGGTTTTAATAATGTAACTGAATCCGACGCATGTAGATTCAGAATTGGTCAGTCTGAAAATCAAGTTATTGTTAAGTTTACTGAAGACCTTAAAAGTTGGGTATGCATGTTTGTAAACTACACTATTTGGTTATCTTACTGGTTTAAAAAAGATATAGTCATGAGAAGCTTACGTTTATATAAGGGCAGTTAAAAGGTGCCAAGATCCGATTGAGATATTTGTATTACGGACAATAATTACATTTGCATGTGCTTACTATATAGGGATGCCGAGTTGAGGAGCAGTTAGTCAATTAATCGGTTGGAGTTATCTCTAGACAAAATTAGTCATTAGTCGAAAATATCGAGCCTACAGTAATCTATTAATCGACTAATTTTTATTTAATTTATGAGTAGAGTAATCTACGTAACTCCTGTAAAAAAAATTCCCCTTGAATTTTATTATTGATATATACTTATAGATTCACAGATTGGTTCTGACCGTTCAAAGTCCAGCTCTATTTGTTATGTATTTTTTTTTTATTGCATTAGTACAATACCAATACAACATAGTGTAACAAAGATAGGAAACATGTTTGGTGGGCCAAAATCTGTTGAAGTATACCTACATATATTTAATATTTTTTTTTAAAAAAAAGACGGATTACGTGCAATTAATGATGTAAAAGTGTAAAATGGTAGAAGTAGATAATTTTTTAATTTTTAATTTTTCTAATTTGATCAGCAATACAGAAAATAAATTTGTCATTAATTAATTAGTTATCATTAATTAATCATTTTAGTCGTTTAGTTGAGGGTGAAATAGTCGAGTGAAAAATGATTAAATTTAAATAAAATTAGTCGACTAAACCGTTTAATTGATTAATAATCCGATATCACCAGTGCTTACATTTTACGTAGGTAAGAAATTATAAAACACTATGACTGAAGTGGCAGAATATTATTTTTTTTTTAATTCAGTTTACGGATAAGATAAAATATAACGCAAAAATGATTACGTAACAACAATTTTCTTTCTAACCATCATCTTCTTTTCCCATCATAAATTTAACCGCACACATATTCTAGTGTTCCTGTTTCCTTTTTTCTTAAAAAGAAAATAATTCTAGGAATGTATATCAGTAAATATTGATACGCTCAAATACACTTTGTAACACACCATGGCTCCTTCACAAAAATTCTTTGACATTTACACGTTATGGTAAATGCCATATTTTATACAATGGATACAATACAAAGCGAAATACATACGTATATTATACAAGAGCTATTAGAAAATATAAATTCGGTAACTCAGAAAAAAGTAAATAAACAAGTAATTTCCTTCAAATGTAATATACCGTTGAATTTTCCGTCGATTTTTCATTTTCATCGAAATGTACGCCAAACAGTTTTCCACTTGTTCAATTCGTACCTACCTACTTATAAAATGGATTACAACATATCATGTCATGAACGTAACTCGAACAAAAGTTAATGCTACGGAATACGGATGAATGTACACAGGGATATGGTACAAATATTATGACATGGAGAAATTGTAACAAAGAATTCGCTAACGTTTTAAACGCTAAACAAGGAAACGGTATTAGCTGTGTGAGAAAGCAAGTGAAGAGGGGATAAACCAATAAATAAAAATGAACATAAAATCTATGTACCTCGAACATTCTTTGCTCGTCGAGTCATTCAGTAATAAAACGACAATAAACGGTTATATTATTATTTTATGAACAACATACAAATATTGTAACCCGAAATCGATGACTGAAGTACTTTTTTACTACAGTAAAACAATCGTACGAATTACGTAAATTTTCTTCATGCGATGCAAATTTATATAAATAAATCTAGATCGTTATTACTGCGTATAAACAAATATGTTGCCATCTAACTTTAAGGTCTAATACTAAAACCTAAAGGACATTAATTTTTATAAATACTCACATATCTGTGATTTCTTTGACACCACTTACAAGCATAATACAATAAAATTATAATATCTCTGTTGCAGCATCCTGCACAACATAGCTTTCCAAGGACTTTTTGACAATAACATTTTCAAAATATACCTATATACTGTAAGACTTACAATAATCGCAAATAATAATGGGGTTTTATATCCGTTTTTTAAAGTTTTATCTAATACAAATGCGACACACATCATTTTTAGTGTTCCGTACCAATATTAACAAAACGGAACACTTGTGAGATCACTTCGATGTCCAGCCGTCTGTCACGGACTGTGAAAATTGGATATTTAGCACAGAGATAGAGTGGTGTGGCCTATTTAGGTATAGATGTATAGTTAAGTTTCGATTCTGCGGGCTAATTTCAGCAGGTAACCTGAGATGGTGATTCGTCGATGACAGACTGCTTCTTTAAAGGGGAGTTCACCTGGTCTTTTTTCTCTTTAAAAAAAAATTATAATTTAATTTGAAAAGAAAAATATATTTTAAGAGTTAGATGGATTACCTTATTTATTTATGAAATTATACCAAAAATTTAGTCGCACAGAATACCGAACCGGCACTACGATCTCTATCGTGTAATCTGCAGTGTACAGTTCTGCGCAAGTTAGGCTACTTAATAGTCATTCGTTCGGTGCCCGTGGATGAGTGTAGTTCAATTGTTTTGATCACGTTTTGATTGTTATAGTCATTATTGCCACCACCGTACGAAGCTACATGCATGCGTATGTAGTATTATATACAAGGGACCATACTAGTAACCAAATTACACTGTTCCACTTGTCGCCAGTGGGTGACGTAAAATTTCCCCACTCTTTTGTGTAGATACACACTGTTTGCAGTGGTATTGGTTTAATGATTGCGTCTGTGTGCGTATTTACAAACACTACAACACACGTATTACCAGAGAGAGAAATGTGTGCTGTTCAACTAACAATGTCTAACAATGTAATACAATGCACTGTGGGTTCGGTGGCGGACAGCGACTAACTACATGACTAAAGCTGTAACAGGCCTACAAAGAGCTCCAAGCAAGCTACACTTCGTTGATATTAGTTGGCTTCTAGTGTTCTATGATTATATATACGTATGCGACACCACGCAAGACACCTCACACCACTCACACCAACAAGACAGAACACACAAATACATATTAAACCTAGTGCATATATATAATATATTTTCAATCCTTTTTTGGCTACACTAGTTTCAATAGTATAGAGATAGCAATGTCGTCTCTGGTACTCTGTGTTTAGTCGATTATTAAACAACTAGTATATGCTCGATGTTTTCGACTAATGACTAATTTTATTTAAAAAACCAACTTTGGTCAATTAGTCTACAAATTGCTCTTCGGCGCAACATCATCAGTAATATACACTGAAAGTATTTCCACAAGTATGTAATGTACCTACATTAGAAAAGATACTGCACTCTTGTTAGGTATTAATAAAACCATAATTAGTACTAAAAGTGAAAAAATAACTATTATTGTAGTTAATTACTCCAAAAACCAACAAGAAGAGTGAAGTGTCGTAAAATTTCTAAAATAAACAACAGTATGTTTTCAGTATATGTGCCATAAAAATTAATACGTACGTATATTCCATTTAATTTATTAAGATAGACTCGAAAGTACGTACCAGATATATAAAAAGAGGCCGCTCTCTCTACTTAAGTTATATTTACCATTTACGACAAAATATATACAATATGGGAATTTTTAAGAAATAGTGAAGCTAACATGGATTATAAAACTATAAAACCTACATTTACTGTATAAATATCGAAACATTACCTTTCATCCTTTACAAATTAGGCTGAACCTACTACCTGTTTTAGTGTGAGAACAGACCGGTATGGCCTACCGGAACGGTAATTAAGAAATTATATTGCATACTTGACATAAGAGCTAAAACGTGACAAACTGACCAAAACACTTGTCGAAATTTAAGTCCACTTGACTTTAATTGTGTTCAGAAGTTATTACCTACTTGAATGTTTGGGTATAAGTCAAGTAGTGCAATATAATTATATGACATGCACTTATACCGCAATACGACCGTCTTGGTCTGATCGGTCCTCTAAATGTGAGAGCTTTTATCAATTTTATTAGCTATCTGACATTCGAAGAAAGATTGCTTTTTAGATTATGGATAAAAATACGAGACTGTTATTTCACAGTTAAGGGGGAAAATAGGCTTATATAGCACTACGTTTTCTTAGAGATGTGCATGAATTTTTTTTGGCAAGGAAGGAATTTATTGGAATAATTTATTGAAACTTTGAGATCATATTTTTATACATGTAAATATATTCAAACAACTATTGTAATTTTTTAAAGTATTTCCTTGGATCTCCTTATATTCTGAAAGCTACAGTTTCCACTTGAAATCAAAAGGCTTTCAAATTTACTTTAAAGTCCCCTTCCTTCTTTTTTAAGGTCTTTCTTCTAGTTAATTATTCTTCTAGTTAAAATTTTGCATAATTGTTTTAATAACTTATTAAGAATTGATATATGGATAATATTTTTAAGCTATTAACTAAAGATAAAATCAGACAAAGTAAGCTAATAATTTTAAAATGTGTCCAAGCTACTTAAACTAACTCAGCTAAATTAGGTGTATTATTATTAGCATTTAAGAAAAAAAAATTTAGCTTCAACAATAGTCAGTTTCCAAATCATTAATTTTACTTGTGAATGATCTTAAATCACATTTTGCGGCAAGAATTAAAAAAGTTCTATGAAAGGAATAAAATTATTCCTTATTTATTGTCACAAATTAATACTCATACTATGCAACTCATAAACGTTAATCTTTTTTTGGCATAAGTCGATCTTAAGATTTAATAATTAGTCTTGTAAATAATATTATACTTCACCTGAATTGAACTATTTGGCAACATTTCTACAAAATTTATAAATAATTGGTAAATTCCTTATTCACCATACATAATTGTTTATATCCTCGGTTTTGTCTTCCAGTGATACAAAAATCCTTAACTGGATGACTTTGGGTACATTCACTCTCCATAACTTGGGCACATAACTCCAAATTTTAATTTTAATCAGTAGTATTTGTAGAAAACATTTCACCAATGAAATTGCTTTTCCAACCCACTTTATCAGAAATACATTCTACAATCTGTTGTATACAATGTAGGTATAAATACGTTTTGTGTGTTTAAATGTAACAAGAATAAGTAAGTTACCTATTTTATTTTATTTTCCAAATTAAATTACCTTTTTGTGTTGATACGTATACACTTCTTATATATATATATATATATATATATATATATATATATATATATATATATATATATATATATATATATATATAGCTCCGTATGGTTACGTTACCTTACGACATTTCTGTATTTACATTACGTTAATGAAGCATAATATAATCATTACGGAGAATGATAAATATTTCGAAATACATTTTTTCTTCCTTTCGTTGTATCTAAAATGTTATACTGTTCTGTAAATACACGCAAAAAACTTTAAGGTATTAAAAAAAAACTTTTTTTTTTTACTTAACTAAAATTTAATAATTTAAAAACTTAAAAATTTAACTTAAAAATTAAATAATGGTAATATTAACATATTACTGGTAATATTAACATATTTACTGAAAAATTATTTTTTACTATTTCCTTTCATTTACATAATAAATAAATAAAAAAAAACTAAATTTAAAAAAGTGTCAAAATATACCAACACATTTAGTGAGTAAACTTCTACATTCTAAATCAGTTAATTTTACACATCATTGTGTTCATATTTACTGGTAAAATTATAACTAAGTAATTGTGTAAAATTAACACAAAATGCATGTCCTTTTGTGTGTTAAATCATTGACACAAATCTTGTGTAAAGATTTGACACATATGCTTTGTGTTAAAACAACACAAAAAATTGAGTGGGCCGTTCTGAACATGTGAAATGTGTTAATTTTAACACAAATTTTTTGACTGTGTAAGCAAAGCAGAAAGGCACAGTTTTTGTACAGAAGTTATAGTACAGCAATAAATAAGGTCGAGGATACCATATTCATAAGGTTTCACTTGATGTCTTATGATGTCGATGACCGTCAAGGTGTTCGTACTCCTATTATACCAAAAAAAATACTCAGTATTTCTGTTATTTGATCCAATCTTCCTCTATTCGAAATTTCATGTTTATTCATATAGAAGTCACATATCGCACCTAAACATCATACTTCAGAGACAAGTAATGTTCATTACTATTCAAATTTGTTTACATTTATAAAGGTAATGTATACAGCTTAGTTTAACGGCAATATTACAGATATCTTTGTAAAGTTTAATCTATACACATATACCTAAGTAATAATAATTATTTAACAAAGTAATTTTAATAGCAATAATGAACTTGAATAAACTTTAGCTTCCATGTTCGAACAGATGTACCTACATATATGTATATGAATTTGAGAAATTCAAATTATCTTACCTACAACTTTATATGTAGAGTTGAAATGAAATTCATAACTGTACCAATAAATTTGTAGGAATGCATAATGTAAGTATACGCCCTTTTACATACATATAATTATGATATAAATTAAGTAAAAGATGTTTGTAACAAAAAAAAGTATATGGTATATAAATATTATTGATGATAGGTATATGAATTAGGAAAACAACAAAAGAGTTTTTCAAATAAAGAAAGACGTTGAAATATTAAAAACATTTTAACCGAAATAAATTCTTATATCCTTTCCTCACCGATAATTTAAGATAATATGTTTTATGTTAAGAAATTAGATCATTAAAATGAGCGATGTTTTACAATATAATGGTACATATTTTTTGATTATTTATTTTTGTCTAAATGGATAATAAATTATTCTTCATTTCTGTTAGTTTTTTGAGGAAATTCGAAAAATGAATAAAAAAATTCATCAATTGGAAATCATTTGTTCCAAGTCCATTTTTTTAATGGCAGCTTTGATCATTTCCTGCGTCAATAAGAATTAAGGCAATCATCAGAAAAAATTTTTGAAAGATGTAATTGGAACAAGTCAGACGAGGAAATGATAATAAGGCCGCTAACGCACAAATCTCTCTTCCACATAGGCTCACAACTTCTGTTGCAAACGATATCAACAATATTCTATAATTCTACTTCCTTTTCAATGTCGAAAATTTAAAATAATTATATTCTTGAGTCAGAATTTTAAGCCTATGTTACTGCTCTGAATTGAATTAAGTACGCTTGAATTAGTTTCAAAATTACGCGTAAAAAATAGTTAAGCCTACATATTGTCGCAAAATAACAGATTCTCCAATTGTAAGGTCAAAGTTGAACTTCTATTGAACCCCCAACATTGCTCCTCGATGTTAAAAATAAGCTGTTAAAAGGGGGTCTCAATCGTACATACATACATGTATCCACAGAAAATAATATATATGTTTGAAATGATCGAAGTTTATGCAAATCCTACGTAACATTATTACTATAAAAGTAAGTTTGCTTGAGAGAACAGAGAATGTTATAGGCTTTTTTTAGCAGGGAAAAATATTTTATTTCTGTGAGAAAATTCCCAAGAGAAAAATTGTTATGAATATGTAAATATATTATAATTTATTATTACATTAGATAAAATATATCCAGAATCACAGTCAAAATATCAATATTATTATTAATTGTTTTAAAATTGGAAAAAAAATGTTGTGATCTAAAAATTTAAATAAAATATTAATTTTCGCCTAGCTTATGAATCGTAAACTAGTCTAATTTTATCGATAATGTGTTTACATTTGTAACAAAAATAACAGTTCTCAATAGTGACACGTCACAAATAGATTCTAGTCTTATTTACAAAATAACGTGTCAAAATAGAAGCTTCTTATGTCACAATGTTTAATATTTTATTAATAAAAAAGAAATCGAATGAAAAATGTCATGAAATTTTTCTTTCGTGAATTTTACGTTTATTTTGGTTCGTTTTCCCACGACGACACATCTTCAGCTTTCACTTTCTTTCCTCATTATTATTCACGGTAATTTTCTATTAAAGTTTTAGAGATTATCAGCTGCTGGTAGCCAGCAACAGCTTTCCGCGTTTCATTCATTGTTAATTAAGTTTAATAAACATTTTTTAATGATTCATTAAAAATAAAATATTGATTTCTTTTGTCTTTGCTTCTAGCAACATTCTTCTATGGTGTTTAAAATCGTATTGCAAAGTTTTTTCTTTTTTTGTATAAGTATTCATTATCACACAGAAAAAACAATTTAACTAATGAATAAGAACCAAATCACAGAAGACTGGTTTTAATTTTTTTCATTAACGCACTTGGAATAATTTTAGTTAAAATTTGAAATAATTTTTTTTTACAATTTTAAAATTAAAATATTATTAACTTTATAGTTATTATGAAAGTGGCTTGTTTCACTCTTGAAAAGGTTATTACCAGTGTTGTGCTTATCTAGATAACGTTATCTAAAATTTTATCTAGTAAACGTTTTCGTTATCTATTATCTTTTATCTGGATATTTTAAAAAGAAGTTATCTTTTATCTAATCTTTTTTTTAAGCCAAGGAAAAAGATAAAATAATAACAATACATCTTCATTTTTTCTGGAAAACAAAAAAATGAAGCTAAATTCACTATTTTTCTATGTTTATTTACTTAGCCGACCATAAAATTCAGATAAATTTTTACACTTTCTTAAGAATTTATTACAAAAATGTTTAAAAGCAATTATGTATTTAATTTTAAACAGAATCCTTGTTGTCTGGAATCATTGCCGTCATTAGTTGGAATAACATTTAGTCGTGTAATATGAAATGTCGTATACCGACCACTTGATGTACCATGTAATTCAAAGAAGTATCGATGTTTTTTTAAGCATTAGAGCAATGTTTAGAAGCAATTTTCGTATTTTAAATGGAATTCTTGTAGCTAGGAATCATTTCGGCCATTAGTTGGAAAAATATTTAATCGTGTAATACGAAGTGTCGTTCTCCGACCACTTGTCAATCATGTAATTCAGATAAATATCGACACTTTTTAAGCACTTTTTTTAACAAAAAATGTTGTCTCTATTGTGCTCGACGTATGCTATCATGGATCGTAAATAAAATAACTAAATATCAAAACATGCGATTTTTATCGCCAAAAATATTTCTTTAACATTTTTGTAGTTTACACATCTTTCTGGGGACCGGTGAAGTATTTTCTCAGCCCGGCACCGGTTCACGGACCGGTGCTTGAGAAACACTGACCTAATGCATTATTTCTTTAAATGTTATCTTATCTGCTACCTAAAATTTTATCTAGATAATGATTAAATTATCTGTTATCTTTATCTAGATATTTTAAATTATGTTATCTATTATCTGTTATCTAGACAATAAAATTCGTTATCTTGCCCAACACTGGTTACTACACATCAGTGGTTCATGAATTATTAAGACTTATTGTTAATTTTTCTCTTCAGGACTTGGTATAGCAAAACAGCTTTTGCCTCATTTAAATATTGATAGTAGAATTATCGTATACCCATTTCTTCAGAACAGAATAAATATTTTTACTTATAAATTAGAAATTTCGCAATAGGGATCAATACAGAAAAGATTAATAAGAGTCTATCTGGATCGCTGATCCAGCTCCATTTCGATAAAGAATCCAAGCCGAATGGAAAGTGACTGCATTTACCTACTGATGATATTTATTGGAACATGAAACTTCTGTAAAATTTTGGTCTAAATGTTTATAGTTGATTTTTTAACCTTATTAGGGACATAGTATTTCCCTACTTGCGATGCCATCTACTGTGAATCTGTTCATATTCTAACTTGTTAGGCTAATTGAATGTAACCTTGAAAAAAATATCAAAGAAATTTTTATCGGAAAATTAATTTAAAACCAAATAAAAAAAAAAAAATACAGAATCTCTAGAATATTTCAATATTTGTTCCGATTGCTTATGTATATTAAGTTATACGATCCGTAGGGATCGTATAACTTATGTATGTAGATACATATTAGATTCAAGAGGATATATTCTACTAGCCTAGTTTAGACGTTATAACGTTTAGAGTAAATAGAACATGTAACGCTTATATACTACAAATAATTTTGTACGCTGGATAATATACACCACAAAAATTAATAGAAATAAGTAGTACACTACAAATTAAAATGTGTTACTTTCTTTGTTGGTTTTTAATAAAACTTAATATATTTTGGATATGTTTTTTAATCGAACTGTTTGTTAATAATTTCTTTTTTCTACTCCTGTTGAAGCATACATTCATTATATATCTGTTAAATGTTGAGAAAGTTAGACATTATTCTAAGGTGTTAATACCTTCTTGACCAATGAAATCACAGTATTAATCATTATTCAATTGGTTTGCGATTGTTTTGTGACTAATGTATGTAAGTTTTAATTTAATATATATGTTGCGTAGTAATGTGCAAGTAAACAAAATAGTATATACATATTTTGTTTTGATCGTTTTATACATATTATGCAAACATTTAATGAAATTAGAAATAGATAAAAAATTGGATTTAAAATTTATATTCAATTATATTTAAATCAAACAGGAAAAAAGTCGTAGAAAAAATATCGTACTCTAGTCGCTTGCAATGGCTATTACTCACTCAGATGCATTACACACAATTTCATCTTCGTGAGTAACAGGTATCATTACTAGCTCGTTGAATAATATACTATTTCTAATTATTGTATATTTTGATAATAACAGGTTAATAATTTAAAAGATAAACATACGCTCATGCATATTTACGGTGATTGACTTTACAGCAAGCCGAAAGCAATATTAAAGGATGAACAAAATATGCTACTCGTTAATTCTTTTAGCATAATACCATCTGTATTATTTAACGCTTAAATGGTTTACGGGGTGGTCATAAATATACATTAAAAATTGACAACTTCTACTGATTCTGCTGCTCACATATTACTGCTCAATTAGCCCCTCTCGCTTGCTGATCAGTTTTTATTTGTTTTGCCGCTCAATTAAACCTAAGCCACAGATAATGATATGATTAATTACTTGATATACATAGAATAAGTATTCATAACTAAAGGAGTTATTAAACTGTTAACTTTGTTAAACTCAACGTAATAATTTTTTTTTAGCTGATCAGCTTTTTTCTCGGTAATCTACTTATAAATTATTCAACTTACTGGAACTTTTCGTATTAAATTTATCAAATACCAACTTAAATGAAAATATAAAAAACATTTCATCCAAGAAACTTTTCATTCATAATTATACTATCGCTATAAATACTTTGTGGTATAGTGATAGACTGAAGACTATTTAGGTGTAGTCAATAACTTATAATATTTATTGTATAATCATTATGTCGTAACACTGTCCATCCAGTTGTGCAGTGAATAACTGACCATAATGATGATGATGATGATATCCACCGATGATGATGACGACCATGCTGGAAGTAATAATAACGATCACATAATTCTCTATCCTCACACGTACATACAGCACCTATATTAGACGAGGTGCTAGGTGACATTGAGTATGCACTGAAAGCGGTATAAAATTTGACTTTTGATTATTGTTAAGGGGTCTTAGGTGAGTATGAAAACTCATGTCGTTGACCTCTAGGGTGGTCGACAAATTGGGGGGAGGAGGAAAAGTTGCAGAAAAAGCCCATCGGGAGATCGCTTATATCTTGCTTATTATTGATCGAAGAGTGATGATTTTTTTTAAATTTGTTTGCAATGAAATGATCTAAAATTTAGGTCATATGTAAATTTTTGATATACCTAACGGTTTTCGTGTAAAAAAATGAAAATTGAAGGCAACGTTACAATTTAAGTATTTTTAGTGTACAGGGCTATTAGCTTAGCAGCGGGAAAGCATTTTTAGAATAAATGATGAGGACAAAAGTTTCACCATTTGCTACGACGCATCCGATGATGACCTTCACCTTGTCCTCAAAGTCAACGATCAAGGCCAAGTCCGTTTTTTTTTTTTTATATGGCAACCCTCACTTTTGACCCCGGAAATGGAAAGAGCGGAAAATTCTGCATCCGCATATGACCTTATTCGAGATCTCAAGGTCAATTATCAGAGTCAATTCAAGGGCAAGTCTGTCTTAGGTGAGTATGAAAACACATGTCGTCGACCTCTAGGGTGGTCGACAACTTGGGAGTGAGGGGGGTAAATTTGCAGAAAAAGCCGATCGGGAAATCGCTTATATCTTGCTTATTATTGACTGTAGAGTGATTATTTTTTTTTTTTTTAGTTTGTTTGCAATGAAATGATCTAAAATTTAGGTCATACGCAAATTTTTGATACACCTAACGGGTTTCGTGTGAAAAAATGAAAACAGAAAATAATGGTAAAATTTAAGAATTTGGGTTTGCCCTACAATTGACCCTGATCGTTGACCTTAAGATCACGATATATTCGGATGCAGAATTTTCCGCCCTTTAAATTTCCGGGATCAAAAGTGGGGGTTGCTATATAAGAAAACGGACTTGACCTTGATATGACCTTGAACCTTGACTTTGAGGTCAAGTTGAAGGTCATCAGCGGATGCGCCGTAACAAATGGTGAAACTTTTATCCTCATCATTTATCTCAAAAATGGTTGCCCGCTGAGATTTTTGACTTTTTTATACTTTTTTATACTTTTGACTAGCCCTGTATACTAAAAATACTTAAATTGTAGCGTTGCCTTCAATTTTCATTTCTTTACACGAAAACCGTTAGGTATATCAAAAATTTGTATATGGGCCAAATTTTAGATCATTTCATTGCAAACAAATCTGAAAAAACATTATCACTCTACGATGAATAATAAGCAAGATATAAGGGACCTCCCGATGGGCTTTTTCTGCAACTTTTCCTCCTCCCCCCCAATTTGTCGACCACCCTAGAGGTCGACGACATGGGTTTTCATTCTCACCTAAGACCCCCTAACAATAATCAAAAGTCAAATTCTATTTCTCTTTCAGTGCATACTTAATGTCACCTAGCACCTGGGCTATATAGAACGCACCACAAACTATGTAACATCAGTCCTCCAAGCCTCCTCTAATAAGTGCTCTGTACTCTGTATAGTCGATGTACACATACACATATATATAATATGTATCTATATGTAGTCGGCGTAGTCGGTGCGATCGTCGCGGTACATTCTGGTTATGCACCACGTTTAAGTTTAGTTGCGTTACAGCGATACTCGAGACCGAATCGTGACGCGCGATAGCACTCCTCATACACGATAACGATAACGATACTCACTCAACAAACGTTATACTTAACAATTGTCGTACGTACTTCATCCAAAACTGACTAATTGATTTTTATCCTTGGAGCCGGATCTTTTTTATCTGAAAATTTATAATTAATTAATTGACGCTAGTGACATTTAATAAATAATAACGTGCGTTTAAAAAAAAAAAAATAAAAATTATGGCCGCATGACATTAATTAAATATAAATGATTGATGGTGTATCAAAAAATATTTGGAATAATGAGAAGACTTTTTAATAAATAAAGTGAATTTAAGAAATTTCATAAATCTGTCTATGAACTGTTGTGCCGTCTGAATAGTTTCATTCAATCTACTCAAGCGAAAACAACTACTAAGATTGAGGTCAATGTTCGAATATCATCTTATAAGAAACAAATAAACATTGTTCAAACGATTCAAATGTTTCAATTTTCCTAATCTTTTGTTTAATGCTCTTGTTCGTTCCATTTTAGTTTTTATTATACTGCACCCACCGTTTGTCAATGCTTTATTTAATTGTTTTTTGTTCAATTTTTATATTGTTTTAAGTAACACGACTAAATTTTTATTTATTTTGTCTACGCTACTGGAAGCTGTTTTGTATATCACATAATACTTTTCGATTATGGCAACATCGTTAACGGGTGTTGGTGTTATTTGGGCCGGATTGTCACTGGTGGCCGCGATACTCTGTTGTTCCGGATTTTATTTACCATTTTGGATACAGGTTTGTATTAATTTTATTTGAAAACTGTAACATGTTCATTTGCATTAAAGAATATACTTTGATTTTGAAAGTATCATAATCATACATTATTTGTAGAACTCGTAATTTTATGTATAGAGTAGGTAGGTCTAGCCTTAAAAATATTGTGTTTATGAAGCAATTTTAATTGTAATTTTATCGAAAATATAATTTTGCAGGAGCTATACTGACCCACATATTCGTCCCTTGTCATCTCCAGTACTTGAAAATACATGGCCGAGTGATAGTAATGAATTTTATTTTGCATATTATAGATAGAATATTTTCTAACTTTTAGAATAAAATAAAAATTATTAACAGACGAAATTGAAATTTGCTAGTGTGTAAATAAGTTACACTTTATTAAATTCTACGCCTTCAGACTTATCAAAATGAAATTTTGCGTGAGCCTGCACGCAGATGTAAATCTCAGCTAATTCACATAAACAAATTCTTTATATTTTTTAGAAATTCTTCCCCGTACTAGAAAATAAGGATGAAACTTTCTTTCACGTACCACATCGTATTGGGTCATTCGAATATATTTAAATACAGTAGAACCTCTGATTACGGACACCTCTCTTAACCGAATACCCCCACCCCCTGTAACCGAACAAATTTTTGATGATGGTGGCATGCTATACGCCTATGCCAAAACTAATCCATTCAGCACTCTCTTAAGCGGACTCTCTGTTAACCGGACGCGGACACACTAAGTTAGGTATGATTGTTCATGTTTTAACTTGTTAACAATTATTCTAATGTGGCGATGCATTTGTAAACGTTTTATTTTTTGAATAAGTAGCTAAATTCGTTCATAAAATTGATTTAAATTTAAAAAAATCAAAAAACTTGAATTTAAAAAAATTAGCTATTTGAATTTAAAAAAATTAGCTATGTACCTACTACATTATTTAATGCTACTATTTACTTTACCCCTGTTAAGCGGACACCTCTGTTAGCCGAACAAATTTTTGCGTGACGCTGTTGTCCGGTTAATAGAGATTCTACTGTAGTATTATTTTATAAGAACGTTGAACAATTAAAATTGTTTTGGGTAACTTTATTCAATCAGAAATACAGGTATAGGTTAAATTATCTAAACTTGGACTGACGTCATTACCAGATGAAATAAAATTAGACGTACAATTTTATATAACTGTAATTACTCTAATACAAAAATAACAAAAAGGAAAAGAGGCAGAAAATTTTAAATACGTCTAATTTTGATGAATTTGTTGCATTTGTTTAATGACGTCAGTCCAAGTTTAAATTATTTCACCTACAGCTAATTTTTTAATTTTGTTGAACATTTGATAATCTAGCTAAGAATTTTTAACTAAAATTATTTCGGCTAAATTGCGTTTAAGGATGTCTGGGATTTACAATCGGAGATAAAAGTACATGAAATTAGAAGTTCGTGAATAATTGCGTTGTATAACAAACTATGAGGTAAATAAATAGTTATTTTTGTTAAATAATAGCTATCACTACAACTGATTGTACAATACATCAAACTATAGCTCTCAGCTGACTACAAGAGCTGAGTACATTCTGAGGATTTTTCGGAGAATTTCAAAATGCTACGAGACGATTGAAAATTTAGTAAAATGTTCCTCATTAAATACTAAGGCCCCTGTGAAAACTTCAAACCAATTTACTAAGCCGTCAAAAAGTTATTAAAAAAAAAAAACTAATTTTACACGTAATCTTATGGAAATTCGAAAACAGAACAGATTAAATAACTTTTTAACGGCTTAGTGAATCGATTTGAAATTTTCACAGAGGCCTTAGTATTTAATAAGGAACATTCTACTAAATTTTCAATCGTCTCGTAGCATTTTGAAATTCCTCCGAAAAATCCTCAGAATGTACTCAGCCCTTGTAGTCAGCTGAGAGCTATAGTTTGATGTATTGTACAATCAGTTGTAGTGATAGCTATTATTTAACAAAGATAACTATTTATTTACCTCATAGTTTGTTATACAACGCAATTATTCACGAATTTCTAATTTCATGTACTTTTATCTCCGATTGTACCTCCCAAACATCCTTAAGACATATAGAGAACTAAATCATCATGTAATTATCACATTGTCAATAACATTGTCGAATATATTTAACTTTTTTTTTATAACAAACCATAAACAATATACGTATTAAGTGACAGATTTTATCCCAATAACTGTGAAAATTCCAGCACTACAGACCCCTCACTACGTGCCCGACACGCATTCAAAATTTTTTTAAAGTGGCATAAGGTTAAAACCTTAAACATATTGTCACCAAAAACAAAATAGATGGTCAAAATTTTCTCACTGACATTATGATCTTTGTATAGCCTACAATTTGTACTTGACCCAAACAAGTGAAAAAAGTCACCAAAAAATCACAATAGAAAAAAGGGATTTATGTTGCTAAATCGGGACGGAAGCAGAATATGAAGAAACGAAATAAAAACAGCAGTTTGTGTAATTTCTTTATTTAAATTAACAAAGACAAAAAAGAACTGACTAGTGAAACCTATTTACATATTTTTGTATACGCACTATAGACAATGCGAGCCCATTTACATATATATTACTCACTGAAGGGTTAATCCATCGGGAATATATTTCTTCATTTAAATGTATTTGAAAATAAAATATCAACCCCACTTTAAAATATTTATAAATTAGAGGATTTTATTTGAATGTCACGTACTGTAATATAGAGTTAGAAAATGTACATACATACTATTATATCACCAGGCCAGGCCATACTTGTATGATTTTTAAACTTGAAAAGTTTCCAGTATCTATTCAATATTAAATACAGTGAGTCACAAAAGTACCAACATACGTATGCCTACGTATATTATAAAAAAAGTTTATCTGCAACTATTTTGAAATTAAAAATCACATAGTGATTGAAAAATTATCAAACTGGATCGACTGGTACTCGAACCTAGAATCTCTTACAAGGAGATGCACCTAGAGTGAAATTCGGGATTTTGATGAAACTTCGCTGGTGTGTAGAATAGGCAAAAATAAGGGACCCATATTTTTTTTATCGGCCATCTTAAACGTTTACGGGGTGAAACCAGCCCTAAAGTTGGTAGTTCAAATCGTATTTCTTAAGATATCTCGAAAACTACAAGAGATAGAGGAAAACTTTAAATTGACGAAATGTTACTCTTTGAAAGACCTATTCACCTGTATAGGTTAAACCAGGGTCGGGTTCATAAGAGGGGCTGGAGGGGTGAAATGGAAGTAAATTTTTTTGTACAGAGTGAGTGGTTCAATGTATCAAATTTTTTCCATCATAAATAGAAAGAGCACCAAAAATTAGGGGACACGGGTTTTTTCGTTTTTTCGAAATATGTGTGGTATCCAAGCCATTTAAAGAAGAAAAAAATAGGGTACAGTCGTCACTCAAATTATTGAGTGAAGTTATTGAGCCCAAATATCACTGATAGTAGTTTACCTCAGCTTATAGACAAATCATATATATGTACCCAAGGTCATAGGTGCTGTTTAGTGCTGTGGCAATGCATACATACGTATGGCTTGTCTATAACTTGAGGTAAACTACGATCATTGTCAATAAGTTAAATCGTCAATAACTTGAGTGACAACTGTAGATTATATTGCACTAGCCGCATGCCCGATGGGATTTCCCATCGACAACATCTTTTTATTAGGTACTCACTTTCTGCTCACTTTTAATGTTTTTCAAAAGCCTAAATCCATATCCACATTTCTAACTTCAAAAAACGGCGAACTTCCCATATGAACTTTCATTTTCTGTTTTAACCTCTTAGGGAATAAATTTCCAGAAACAACTGACTTTTATTTATAAATAGAAGCCTAAACGCCAATTTTCATAACTCCTGTGCTTAATTTCGTTCTTCTAAACCCAACAGTTTAGGTTGTGCGTTGTCTGTCAGTCAAAGTTAAAGATTCATTAAGTATTATTTATTTGATAGCCATAGTAACATTTTTTACATACCACTAACTTCAAAAATGGCGAATTTCCATACAAATTTTCATTCCCTATTTAACCCACTCAGGCGAAGAGTTTTCAAAAATTCTTTCTTAGTGCTCATCTCCATTACGTAGGGAGCTCCTGTGCAAAATTTAATTCTTCTAAAGCCAACGGTTTAGGCTGTGCGTTGTCTGTCTATCAGTCAGTCAGTCAGTGTTAGAGATTTATTTTGTAGATTATTGTTGATTGCAAATACGTTAAATATTTTTTATTTTTGTGTTTATTATTATCATGAAAATGTAAATTTTTACTTTCCGATAATGATTCTTGTAATTTTCAGTACTTACTTAATTGGTAATTTAGCCATGTGTATATTTGGTTACTCATATTCGATATTTTTTATACCTATTTCTGTGAAAGATCTCTGGTCTCCAAATGTTAATGAATGTTCGACAAGAAGCAATAATCTTCCGTTCAGCAACTGCTTTTATCTTCTTACAAATTCGTTTTTAACCAAATAAACGCGGTTTATTTCTTTCTCAACATTCAAACTATTTTTCTTATTCTTTTTTGTATGTTGTTTAGATGTGAACCACCTTTCCCAAATCGAAAAACTTATTACAAAGCACCTGAACAGTGAACGAAAGAGATTACTGCTTTTTGTCGAACATTCATTAACACAGCCATACCAGAGAACTTTAACTTTCGCAAAAATACGGGTCCTTTATTTTTCCCTATTCTACACACCAGCAAAGTTTCATCAAAATCCCGAATTTCACTCTAGGCGCATCTCCTTGTTAATAATTAGCCAAGTGCCTTGCCCCCTAAGTCACGATCTTCTGTTCGAGAGCCACGCAAGTTCGATAACCATTTAATCACATATATGGAGTGGCTCTCGAGCAGAGGATCGTGACCTAAGGGGCAAGGCACCTTGCTAGTTGCCAAGAGATCCAAGAGTTTGATCATTTTTCAATCACTATGTGTACTACTAGTAAAAGTTGTATAATAAATAAAAATATACAAATTACGGCGGGTAGGGAAGGGTGGCCTCTGTTATAGACTAATTGTCTTAAAAATGGACGTTAAGGAAGGGGTAAAGTTAATTCGTACAAAAAAAGGCATGTTTTTGTTATTTTTTTGTGACGACACAGTTAAAATCTCTTTATTAAAATCAGTGGTACATTAAAGTATGACTTTCGAAGAATATTGTATAAAATTTTCACGAAGAAATATTAAAAAATACAGTAATGGCAGCAATTATTCGGACGTGTCTCGGAAAAAAGTAGAATTGCAGTGGCCATCATAACTTGGTGCTGGATCATCCTCATAAAAAAAAAATGAAAGTTCATTCGTTAGATAATAGTTTTCTTCAGGTAACGCTGGGAGGGTTTTTCGAAATTTCAATTTTTCACTTTTTTTTAAACACTTAGAAAGGAAAAACACGATTTTTGCGAAAAAATTCGGCTAATTTGTTATTGTAAAATAAAAATTATTAACAAATTTGGAATAACTCTCCAGCGTTACCTCGTAAATCATGTACAGAAATTATGTTCAAAATTTCAAAAGGATCGGTGCTGTAGTTTTGAAGTTATGAGGGGCACCGTCTTTGAAAACGTGAGCTGTGGGGAAAACGCTTTAAGGTCTTGAGCACTTTAAAATTCTTGTATAAAACTGATATAGAATACCTACTGCTAAATTAATTTTGTACCCTACACTGACAAAATATACAGTACAGGTATAAACACGTTCGTACTTGCATTGAAATTTCTATAATATAACTTAGAGAGAGAGATATATAGAGAGCGAAACATCTGCCAGGCAACAACAAAAATGCGTATCACTTCGACAATTTTGTTCCAATCAACTTGAAATTTTGAGACAATATTCTTGAGATATTATGCATTCAGTTAAAAAAATAAAAAAAAGCAAAAAAAATTATTTTAATACCTTACTCCGCCCTTAAACCGCCTTATTATTATTAGGTATATTAAAAATTTACGTATTCTTATATAATAAATCACTTAATAGATATTTGTGCGTTCAAAATTTACAATCTAGTTACAAAAAAATTATAATTAAATTGAATTTCGGCGCCTTGTCAAATTGAGTTATCAATATCAAACAAAAATCTTCGTAATAAGTTAACGAGTAAAGGTAATCCAGGTTTTCTTTACACTTTTAAGTTAAAAAACAACTATCAGACATCGTACCATCATATTCACCATTCATACTTTTATTCATCAAGAATATCATTAAGAGATTGTACATTATTCTCTTAAAACTTTCGTAATGAATGCACATCTTAAATGCATGAAAGTGGAACAAAGTTTTAAAAGCTCGGAATTATTGCTCATACTAAAACTTACTGTAAAGTAGCTATACACTAAACAAAACCAAAAATTCTTGAGAACAATTCTTACGAAATGAAAAAGTTTTATATGTACTGATTTATATGCATTAGTTTATGCAGTAAATAATTTTTATTGTTTTCTAGAAAATTTTTATAGAGCAATAGAAAAAGTATTACAAATTTGAGTTTTCTTTCGTTCGCAGACGGAAATTTATACGAAAGTTTAAGATCGTAATGTCTGTGCCATGAAATATATTCAAGTACTTGTGTGGTGCATATGTATTGTTCGTAAGTATGTATTATTCTTTTGTAAAATGTTTTCAAAACACTGGAATAGTTTTATAAAGACACTACTGTTAACAAAGTTCTATGTAAGTATGCTAAACACTATAAAAGTGGTTAAGTGGTAAAAGTTATTTACATAATTATATTCAAAAAATAATAATAATAATAATTTTGTTCAGTAGTTTAAAAGTTTCCATACAGAATATGTCTTACCTTTCGAAACTAGACTATACAACGGTTAATTTGTGATAGCCATAAAAAGCGAATTAATGAAACATTAACATGTGAAGTATAAACGGTCGGTAGCTAAACGATAGGCCATCTAAACAGAACGGAAATAATTATTTTATAATTTAGTAATTGATTTTAAGTTGACTTCGTAGACTTTTGCAATTGCAGTATGAATTTATGTAACGTAAATAGACCAAAACATTAGATTTCGACTTGTCTTATGTGATGATGACGTTTGTGGTCTCATTTTTTGTTGTTAGGTTTTTCTGCTGACCGCAGAGGCGACTACACGAAATTTTAAAAATTTCATGTTAAAGAATGGACATGCCTGTAATATTCATTATAGCTTACATTTTCAATACATTTTTCAGTTTTTATTAAAATTAAATTACTATAATACTGTATATCAGAATTTGTTTACCCTATTTGTTAAAAATTCCTAAAGACTGAAATTTCTTCGATATAATTAAATCATTTAATCTTTAGCAGGAGATATCCTAATCATTTACTATGTTAATTACTGGTTCTCAGTGTATTCTGGGGATTTTCCATTGGCTGCATGAGTGCAAGTTAAAATTTTTTTTTTAAATTTTAATCTCAGAAACTATATGTTAGATTTCGTTCTTTTAAGTAAGTAGCATATTCAAAAATCATTTATTAATCATTGAAATGCTTCAGCGCGCACATCTCAGCAAATACTAGCTTCCAAATAATCAAATTACAAAAAGATACTATTCCTTGCACAATCAATTTCAAAACTTTATGGAAAACGTACGCTGAAATATTCTCAAAAGACAAAGACCCCATTAAAATCTTGATGATCCAAATTGATCGTAGAATTTTCTGTTTTTGCTGCTATGTTAACTAAATTTATAGAACGTCTTAGTTTTATAAAGACAACATATGAATTTAAATAAAGAAGGCTCTCATTATCAGTAGCAAATATTTTTGATAAGGATAATTCCCATAATCAAAGTATTAGATAAGTAAAAAAACTATTTATGATGTTTAGAATACCTAAGCAAAAACTTGTCGATAACGAGACGTTTGCCATTAATGCTTTTTGAACATTTCGGCAGTTTATTCCGCAAGTGGTCAATAAATACATTGGAAATGTTTTTATCTGATATTACGCCCCATTTTTCAATTTTTATTTTTATAGCATTTCGAAAATTTATTTTTATGTGTTCGTTACAGGCCACTAGATGGTCTTTATTATACTTACCAACACGACACATATGTGTTACAATATCATAAGGTCAATAATAAAACAATTACACACATATATGAACTTTATATTAAAAAGTTTTTAATAATTTACCGCGTCATATAAAGGACAGTAATGCAATAAAAGTGACAATAAAAAAAGGATTATAGCACATTTATAACGTGGTTCAATTTATACAAATCGACTTTTAAAGCCTCTTTTATTTACATTTTGCAATTATTTGGTTATTACTTTCAAATATTAAAAGAGATTTTGAACATCAAGTTTTGATATTAAAAATTCATTTAACTTTTTAAATTGATTTTTCCATATCATGTTTGAAGGATCAAATATTATTTATTATTGAATAAAAAGTAAATTTATTAGCATTATCAAAAAAATTAAAAGTTCATTTTTCTCAAATTTTGAAGTACTTGATAATCTATTTGATTTTTTTTTTCGGATGAAAACTGCGGCCGCACTCGTGTATACCGATTCTCGACCTTTTTTAAAGACACTTTTTTCAAAAAATTCTAATAATTAATAAGAATAAATAAAAATGAATAAAAAAAATATTTTTGAATTGTTAAACAGTGGTATTAATCGTAAAAAGAAATTCATTCCCATTCCCCCATGCTATCCATCCGAAAAAAAATCGCGAAAATTGACTATTTTTCGGCCAATCACACTGTGATTATACCTTAGTAATCTAGATCAGTTTACAGTTGAGCCGTCACTTATGCTTAAATTTACATTTCCAGAAAAAAATATTCATTTAAACTCTTTCAGAATCTCTGATATTGTACTAGTCGGTAGCAAAAGAATACATAATCTGTAACATTGTTAATAGAAAATATGTTTAAACAATCTTTTCGAAAGAGAAGAACATCTGTTAATATTCACATCATAATAGTTTTTTTGGTTCTTGCATGCATGTCTATGATGGTATTTTACATTGAAAAGGACGTTCACTTAATTAGACGAACATCATTCAACAGATTTTATAGAATAATTTGTGCTTTGAAGTGTCTCCATTATGTATGAATCTTTGTCTGTTTGTAGTAATATTATTAATATGTAATAAAATATTACTATACTATTTTGAACACAGTCGTAATCGTACAGAGAGAATTGTCGAAGAATGTAGTTGTACCTATATCCAAAGTTGCCATATTACTATAGAGATGAGAACTTACACCATAATGAGATTAATCTAACAATTACTCTATTTAGATCAATCGATTTGTTTTTCAAAAACATTAATGCTATATACCTACAGTTGTCAAAACGTTTAAAAATTTCTATTGGTTTCGTTAATCTTTTCTTCGGCATTAAATAAAGAAAGGTAACGTAGTCCGTCTTTTCGTAATTTCCATAGTTATATAGCCGATTAGAAAAAGGGAGCAGTTCACTCATTCCTTATTTTAAAATTATTCGTGTTTTAAAGATGACGTTAATAATATGATAAGACACACAATTTGAGATAAAATGCAATTTAGGTGCAAAATCACTTTTGATTGGATGGAAGTCTGTTAGCAGTATGGAGGAGACATGATAGTATCCACTGCTGTGGAAAAAGACTATCACAAGAACCGTCGAATGCAAAGAACGAGTCTGATCTTAACTGTATTTCTAAGGAATTTTGATCTCACTTTAAATCAAATGTGTCAACAGAAATGAAAGAAGCTTAGAGAAAAGTACAAAAAAGTATGCCCTCATTCTCAGTCAAATACAAATACACTTTTAACCCGTTGTAAGCAACATAAAAATTGAAATGAAATCATATGGCTTACTCTTATTACATATATGCGAATTTTATTATCTAAAAAGTGTAAGGTATATGATTCTATTTCAATCTTTTTTATTTTATTAATATTATTGCTTACAACGAATCGAAAGTATATAAGTTTTACGAAAGTTAAAAAACAAATACTTTTCTTACCTAAGGTGTGATTTTGGTGGTTATCCCCTATAAATTTTAAGGGAGAGTGAAAAATAAGGAATACATTGTTTTAAAATGTTCTTACCCTACCGAGAGTTGTGGTGTTAACTATAGATTTTATGAACCGAAAACCTCCATAAACTGAATTTACCGTAACGGAATGTTGTGGTGTATTGAAAGAGAAAATAACAAATTGAGAAAAAAAATTTAATATCAAAGTTGCTGATTCCAACCTTTTTACTAACAATCCGGGCGACAACCGAAACGACAATTAAATGATCCCTTCTATCAATTTTCCAAATTGAAAAGCATGTAATTTACTTTCAAATAATTTTAATAATGACTATTAGGAGATAAGTTGTGATAAATCGATTATATTCACTGTAAGTCGATTATTAAATTGGTAGTTACCCATCACATTACTAAAATCTTGAATGGCTGGCTACGTCTCTCCAATGTATGAGAATTAAAACATATGTTGTTCTAATTATCAAAATGGTCTGTGCGTTTTCATTACACAGTGGCTATCATCTGTTAGCCATTATTATATCAATTCACTTTAATATCAAAATTCTAAACGCTTCTCGATGACAAATGATATAAATAGGGACAGTTTTGGGACACACTTAATTGGATATCTCGTATGTGAAAACATTAATGAATATTACTCAATACAAGATGAGTAAAAAAAATTTCGCATAAATAAAATAAATAGATGTTGGGGTAGTATATAATTAGTGAAGTTTGGGTTTCTGGATAAGATTTTTTCATGTATAAAGAGGTTAAGTTTCATTAAAACTGACAAAATAAGAGCTATGTTTCTGTGTATAAAAATAAGGATTTCGAATTGAATTCATATTTACGCCATCAATTATTCCATTTGATGTAATAGCTAAGTTTCATTTTTAAAAATATCGTGTGATTTATTTAAATTGGAATTTTGTATATCTCGAAAGATAAGCACTGAAACGGGCAAACTCAAAGTAACTAATTGTAGAAGGCCCAAAATTCAGAAAAAATATAAAACTCGAACGTAATACAAATAAGACAATCTTACGAATGAAGTAAGAATATTTCATTTTATTTAATATCTTATTAGTATGTTCATGAGGTTAATTAAATTTATCAATACAAATTTTCATTTTATTTTCTTCGTGTTTAGCTATCAACGAAATGATTAATGGAATGTTTTGCACCTGTTTGTTTGCTGACAAACTTTTGTCTACCTTTTTTCCACCGAAAGAGTGAAGTAACCGCGGGAGTCTTATGAATCTTAATACACATACTGAGTATAGTCCACAATCACTATGATCTTACTACCCAATGGTCCATAGTCACTATACCCTTACTACCCAAGTTCCGTCTAGCTGTTTAAATCCTTTTTGGGTCCGTAATGTCCGGACGAACAATTTTTACCTTACATTAACTAATTTTGACCCCACAATTCAGAAATATTTGAGAAGAAATTTTTCCAGAATCCTAGACAAGCTAATATAATATAGTCTATATTAGCCTGGAATTGTTTGACTTTCCAAAAGTAAAAATTTTCAAAATCGCTTGGATAGTTAATTTTGGAGCTTTTGGCGTCCACAAGATACTGGCGAACGTTTGGAACGGTTGACTTGGTAACAGTGAAGAACTTTCAAAACTGACTGAGTAGTTCATTTCCCATTTATTCACTTACACTCCTGTTTCATATTATCAACATTCTTTACAGCAGAATCGATATTATTCACATTTTGACAACGTTTAAGTGTAGATTTAAGTGTAATTGGACAACATTGATCTTTACGCACATGCTGCTTTTTTTCTCATGTTGGACAAGTCTATTCATTTTTGAGCGAAATTTCCGTGACTTGAAAAAAATACTCCGACATTATAAATTTTACAACCAAAAAACATAATAATAAATTAATATAGGAGTGAAATATTAATCGGTTTTGAAACTACCCTTTAAATTGATTTCTGATACGTACCAATTTCGGTATTAGATAACATAATATTAACAACAAATAAATCATCCTCTACACAGTTTTCGATGTTATCTTAATAAATGTTATTCACGTCATGAATCTCCGACAACCTAATAAATCTTGAATTAGTAAAAATATAACTCACGTTCACCTGTTCGTAACGCTGTGCTAATATTATTAGAAAAACTGTTTAAAAAAACCTGGTCACGATCACGGCAAATGATGTTCTGTATTCCGTAAATATTTTTTTCAAAAATTTTCTTAATATCCACACTATAGTGTCCCTTCCGTTTCGTTGTAGTATTTGTACGATTAAAATCATATAATTTCACTTTTTCGATATTGAATATAGTCATATTTTGTTATCGAGAGGTAAAGTAATTGCAAAGAAGTTACGGAACAGGTCGAAAGTAATAAATAATTTTTTTTTTAATACGCATTTCCTATTCTTTTTTTTCAATAATAGAAATTTTATGGTGAATTACACATGACTGAATCAATTTGGAGCGGGTAGGTATTTCTTACGTCTTTTAGAACCTAGCGTATAATTGTTTTTTCAAGGTTCAGTGCACAAAAAGTCAGTGAATATTTTGGTATTAAAATCAATTTTTTTATAAGATATCTTAACCGCAGATTTAGTGGATTCAATTTTGTTCATTTCGCAAACAAATATTTTAAAATGTTGTGTGTACTCTGGTTTTGTTTAATAAGCGACTAATACCAAATACCAAGCAGAATATATGAATCTAGATTTTACCTAAAATGAGGTGCAATAACTGGTTCTACAGTTATTTGATTTTTATTAGAATACTAGTAACATACTCTGTCCTTACAAAGGTCTGTCTTTGTCTGCTTTTCGGTTTCTTAAATTAATTTAATAAACGATACAAATATGAAATATGTATATTATACAGAACATAGGGTAAAGTTGCCAAATGTGTACCGGCTCCTTATTTGTACCTTTTATAAAAACAATATAAAGCAATATTGCAGAGTCGTCTACCTGTAAACATTTAAAAGTGTGTTCAAAGAAACTTTAATTCATAAAATGTAACTGAATTTCCAGTTATTATTTTTAAAAATTCAAGGTGGTGAGGTTATTTTGTGTTGGTAAGTTTTCTATAATTAAATAATACATTTAATTTACGTATTCGAGTTCATAAAACTTTTAAAAATTTGCTTTTTATACTTAACCTTGAATTTTAAGTAAAATATAAACTATTGTTCAATAATTAAAAAATAATTATGATAACAATTGTGAAATTGTACATATTAAATATGAATGAGTTGACAAGTGTATTCAAAACTTATTATTAAGATTCTATTGTAGTTACGTCTCTGGTAATACATTATCATAATTGCATTTACTTATAACCATTAGTATGTATATCTAATAATCATGCGCCTAAACGACATTCTTCTTTTAGTGTGACCATCTTCATATTTCGATGACAAAGTTAATTTAGTACTGATAGTTTTAGGAATACCGTCAAACGGGACTATTTGAAAACGGTGGGGCTATTTGGAACAAAAAAAAAGAAAAAGATTTAAGCTCTTATATCTGTTTGATTTCTGAACGATTCATAACGTTAATGCTTCTTTAATAGGGGATATTCTTTAAGAGTTTAAATCTTTTTTAAGAGTTTAAATCTTCTTTTTTTGTTCCAAATAGTCCCACCGTTTTCAAATAGTCCCATTTGATGGTACTTCACTTTTAGACCTTTCTCGAAGTACCGGAGACCCGGACAGTAAATTTTTGTTGTCTCAGTTTCATCTTTTTTAGGAATACTAATAATATTTGAAGGAATATTTGTACGTCCCCCTGGGGAACAATTTTTATCCCAATTCTTGATCTACAAAATTAGTTCCTTATAATGTCTTTGCTCGCCCGAAAACTGTAAAGTAACCAAGCAGTATTTATATTTCAATAACATATTTAATTTTCACACCTCAAGATGTTTCCGTAAATATTCATATTGACAGTTTTAAGAGCCTTTCAGTTTTTGATTCTCCCTCAATCCCTAAGACCCTGGAAAACAATTCTATTTTCATTTCTTTTTTTTTGGAATCTAACCGTGTTCTCTCTAGCTGCTTATCTAATCCCTTTTTTGGGTCCCTATTAAGACTCTATACGGGACAATTTTTGATCTTACCTCTCCTTTTCCCATATTTCAATAAGATTTAAGAAAAAAATTAGTAAAAATCCATCGTACCGTTTATTTTAGGTGCTTTTTGTATCCCCGGATCATGAGAAACCTCGTATAACATAGCTTATATCAGTTTGCAATAGCTTAGTTATCTAATAATGAAAAATTTTTTGTTAAATTGGTTGGGAAGTTTGTTTTAGGTGCTTCTTGAATCACTAGGGTCTTGAAGAACTCATGTAGTACAGCCTATATCAACTTTGAATAAGTTAGCTTTCTACCAGTGAAAAGATTTCTGAAGTCCATCGGCTAATTTTTAAATTTATTTCAGACAACAATTTTTTTCTGTTTATATAGATATTAGTAGAAAGTAGATAATTTTGCGCTTGCTGGACTTACCACAAAAAATTCGATAGTAGCACGATATTTTTAATTCATCCTGTAACACCAAGAAATTTAGTTCTAATACGAAACTGTTAAGGAAAAAGTTTTCACGATTTGTGAAAATAATAAAGGAAAATTTATGGATATCGAGTGTTCGTCGTAACGTATTGCTATATGTGTGTTATTTATGTTTGTAATGTAATCTCTCAAAGGTATTTTTTTCATTTAGTTGTTCAGTTTAGTTTTATTGTTATATCTTGTTTTTACCCTGTACTCTAGTCTACCGTTTCGTTTGGGCGGAAAAACTAACTTGGCAAACTTTTTCGTTTTATTATTTTTCACATCAGTTTGAAATTTAATTTTTCCAGCGTTAGTTTTCCTGTGACTATGCAATAATTCTTCAAGGTTTCTTAACTTCTTCTGAAAAATAGTTTCCAACACTTCTTAACTACACCCATATTTTTTCGTAAACTTGTACGGTTTAAGTAACAAGTGAGTAGTTCAGTATTTCTCTGGGGTCATATTCAAATAAGTCATTTCAAATACTAGAACTCCTCTAGTATAGCCCATAGTATTTCACATAAATTTAACCATGCTTCATCAATTATGAATTTAAATAATTTCCGTTTTTGTTGGCTTTATCTCTTTTATTATTACACTTACGTTTGTTTTTAAAAAAGAATAGAAGATTGATCTGTTTTGAATATAAGAATTATTTAATTTTTTAACTTAAATCATGATCAATTATTGTATTTCAAACAGGGTATACAAATTTTGTCTTATTTTTTCTGTTTTTTTATTCGCCAACTGTAACTGGATTTTTGGGAAGCCATTTTTTCAAGAACTTGGCCGCCTAAGGCAGTGGGATATTTTTGGGCTCCTTGAACGCCATCATCGACGGTTTTCGTTAAAACTTTTTTGAGGACACTTGAAAATAATATTTGAAAAGGAGACAATGTTTGATAGTTTAAGCTATCAAAAAACTGTCCTTTCTTACAAGTAGAGGTTCCGTGTTGGGAAATTGACTTTGGAATGAACCTTTAGGGTGTGAACATAGTAAAACGCACTAACCAGCCGTTTTCGAGAAAAAAACTCTAAACTTTCGATCTCTTCTCAGTGTCTTAATACAATAGATAAGCGTCTGATCAAAAGAGAATTAATTGTTACCATTTTCATTGTAAGTCTTATGATGTCGACTTACGGTTATGGGGGTAACGAGTTCGATACTCGGTGCAGGCTACATTTTTTCCTTTCACCGTACCTACTAGATTACAAACTACATTTTATAATTTGTGCGCTATCTCAATGATGGAATAGGTCTCTAAATTCTAAAGATTTAATAACAATAATTCGACTAGTAAAAATTAAAGTAAAAAAATGTTTTTTAAGAAAAAGCTTTTATTTAAAAATGGACTAAAAAAAATAAAATAACTTGAATGAAGTTTGAAGCAATATACAACATAATTTATAAAAGCTTGAGGCGGTATCATTAATTATTATTTCTGTTTTGGATGTAAGTGTAATTATTTTACTTTTCAGTAGTTACCAAATTTAATTAAACGCCTCAAGCTTTTGTAAATTATGTTGCATATTGCTTCAAACTTCACTCAAGTTATTTTATTTTTTTAACCCATTTTTAAATAAAAGCTTTTTCTTAAAAAACATTTTTTTTTATTTTAATTTATTTTCTACTTTTTAGTCAGATTACAATTAATTTAAAAAAAAAATGAAGAAGTAATTTTTTTACCTATGTATTAATTGGTTAATTTGCAAAAAAATTGCAATGTAAAATCAGTGGACAATATTTGGCAATTCGAAATGTCAAATAGTTGTACAGGACTAAAAATGAACAATTTTGGTTTGGGGCAATTTAGGACAAAACTAATTATACAATATTGCATTGTCACCAAGATTATACACGTATGCAAAATTTGAAACCTCTAGTTCAATTCGAAGATGTCTAAATTTTGATTCCAAGATTTGATCTAAACCGACATACTAACATATAGCAAGTTAAATAAAAGCTTTTAAAAATGAAGTATTAGGACGTAATATTGTACATTTTCTTTATAAGTTTATATAATTCAAATAACTTGCAAATTAATTATTGACATTTAACGCCCAATTTCACCCTAATTTTATTCACATGACATATCAACTAATAACGTGTAACGCAAATAGGTACTTATTAATTTCAATGTGCGGTTCTTTTTTGTGTGTTCCACTCATTCGTGTGTGGAAATGTGTATCACTCCATTTGATCGTAATAACATAATGTCGGTAATCGACGTAGGTTCAATTATGATTAAATTTTTTTTACCTACACTGTTAAAAAAATTTGTAAAATTACAATTGCTTTACAAAACAAAAGTTGAGTAAAATTACAAATCACTGTTTACCAATTTAAAATCATTACATAATTCTAGTAATTTTCTAAAACATGTCAGAGATTTTCCTAAAATGTAATTTAATTTTACTATCTTTATGTAGATACAAATCTTATATGGATCGTAATTGTACGGAACTGTTTATCGAATTTTCATAAGAAACTTCTCAAATTTACAAATATTGCCTGTAATTTGGTTTTCTAGAACTTTTTGTAAAATTATAAAACAAACTTGCAGTGGAAACTACAACAAAAATATAGAACATTTAATAACTTTTTTTGCATTTTCAAAATGTCGATTGTAAAAGTACACCTTGTGTATTATAATTTCATTGAGAATTTCTATTTATCCAACGCGCGTTTTAATTTTACGAAATTGTTCATCAAATTCAAATGACAATGTTTTCAAAGTTACAAATATTGTCTTTAATTCGGTTTACTAGAAATCTTTTTAAGGTTTTAAGTTGCCAATTTTTGAGGTGTCAACCTCATAAAACTGGCTGCCAGATCACTTCGAGTTAAATTTGCTACTGGGAATAAATTAAAATTAAAAATCTTAATTAATTTCGGATTTAAAAAGAAAAAAGTCGTTAATATGAAATAATAAATATTATTGCCCTACCACATCCCAATTAATACACACTTTTTTATAATTTTTAAATTTTGTAAAAGTATATATTAAGAATTAAGAACATTATATTGTATAAATCCATAGCCCAGTCGGTGAGTTTGTCTAAATAATAAAGTGATAAAAGCTGCATACAAAAGGTTGCGTGTTCAATTCCTACAAGTTTCAATCTTTATCCGCTGCGTTTTTAATATAATATGAATTAGTCTGCTGTAAGCTGGCAACATAAAGAGTAAGTTTTACGTATTACAAAGTTAAGTAAATACATGCTTAAAATTAAAAAGAATTTTTTTAAAACTTTGATTTTACAAATAATTTTCAATAGCATTGTTGGTAAAATTACAACATTTGTCATGTGAAATTGACAAACAAAATTTTATTGTCCGTTTAGTAAGATGAGTACTTTGGTTTTATAATTTTTCAAAACAAAAGTAGCAAAAAATATTTTGTAAAATTACAACACCTGGTTTACTGAATTACAAAACTGCATTGGGAATTTACTTCCAACGCATTTTTTGTAAAATTACCATAGACTTTTTTAACAGTGTATTTTTATTTGCTGATGTGAAATTTGTTTGCTTTACCCGTTTTATTATTAGTCCCGAGCCCGGTTTAAATAGTTCCCGTTTGTACACAAAGACGAACAAGCAAATAGTTTTTCTATATATATATACTTACTAACCTACGAATAAAACTTTGGAGTGTTAACTTCATCGTAGGGATGTGCGTGGATGCGAAAAAGATATTTATTATGTCATTCAGACGAGAAAATGTTCACAAAAAAAAAGTTTTCACCGATCTTTCAACATTTTTATGTGCTTTACCCCGGTACTTACACATTTATAGTATCATCTAATATTGACTGTACCATACCAAAAGTTATCTCCAACAAAAATAAAACTGACCAAAAATGATTAAAAGTGCTGTCGTTGCTAAAATGAAAATATTATTGGCCTTTTTTCGTACATGGTGAATATTATTTCATAAAATTTTGGTTGGGGATAGAAAAGTATAATTTATTTAGGGCTTTAATAAAAATGAAAAAACAAATTATAAAGAGAATAGTATTTTTCATCTCATTCTACTATCAAAAACTAATGTGCTGTATGTACTAATACAAAAAAAAAAAAAATTGCTGAAGCTCAGGAAAATTTATAATTTCATATTTATATCAGATTTATCAATTTTATTAATGTTTCAATTGTTAGCCACAGAATGTATTTTAAGTATAAATATTGATATTGGTTATTGATATTTAATTAATTTTTCCAGGATAGTTGACCTACATCATACGAATATACTAATGAAGTAAAGTTTGTGGATTTGTTAGTATCTTAAACTAGGCTAATCTGAAAAAACACCCACCTGATTTTAAGAATTCATGCACCCTATTTCAATCCTGTGAATTAGTATAGGCTACATTATAAGGACCAAAATTACTCCCCAAGGCTCTAAAATAAAGAATCATTATCTTATTTTGCTCATATACACAAGCAAATTTGAATAAGATTTGAATGTACATAAATAAAAGACAGTTTGGTCTATTGACTGTGCGGAACCCTAATTGTGCGAGTCCGACTCGCTCTTGGTCGATTTTCTTTAAAATAAAATCAAATTTTCGCAGAAAATATATGGGAGCATGTAATAACGTATATGCAAAATTACTAATACACCAGAAATCCAATTGTGTGTAGTGGTCGGTGCAAATTTCAGGAGAAGTACGTAAAATCGGAAGATCAACGGCGTCGGCTAACTTTTATGTGGAGGGTTGGTAAATATTATTCATCTGATTTTATTTAAAACAAAACTATTCTAAGTAACAACTTACACCTAAAATTCAGTTCTATAGATGAACTTAATTGAATGTTATATTAATGAATATAAGTATGACTTTTAGAAAACTAGAAAAGATGTCGAAAAACCAACTTCACTATCGGATTCATCAGCATAAAAGACACCAAATAGCCGAAGCTGACAAAAATTCTAGAATATTCTACTCGTCAACTAGCAGAGATATTAAAAAACAGACTTCACTATTGAATTGGTTACTAAAAATTAGATTAAGTAACGCAATTTGACAAAAATTCTAAATTGTTCTATTCGTCAACTAACAAAAATATCGAAAAACCGGTTGTACCAGTTAACTGCTCATCGAAACAAAAAAGACGAAATATCACATTTTGATAAATGTTCTAGAATATTCTATTCTGGCTGACGAACGGATCATTCTAGAATGTTGGCCAAAATGGAACATTTAGTTTATGTTAGTTTAATTTTAGTTGGACAGTCAAATGGTGCAATCAATTCTTCAATATCTTTGGTACTTGACAATTAGAATATTCTAGAACATTTACCAAAATGTTCTATTTGGTCTCTTTTTAGGTGACCAATCCAATGGCGACGTCTATGTTTGGATATCTTTGCTAGTTTACGAATAGAATATTCCAGAACATTTGTCAAGATATGCTATTTGGCCTCTTTTTCAATGACCAGTTAAATGCTGTAATTGATTTTCCGATATCTTTGCTAGTTAACAAATAGAACATTCTAGAATTTTTATCAAACTGTGCTGCTTAATCTCATTTTTAGTGATCAATTCAATAATGAAGATTTATTTTGTATGCAATAAAATTTAAAAATTTTTAGTCTACGATATCCTCATATAATATTACCCACGGCCCTGACTCTGGCTTGGTACGTAATCTGGTACCAACACAGATATACCATAACATATCTGCAAGAGAACCCCACTAAGTCGCTGACGTCACTACCTAAAGTCGGAGTACGTACTATTGGATGTCCACTGCATATTTATCTACGATAAAGTTTCAAAGTGCGAAAATTAAATACGCCATTGAAATAGGAATATGACTACTTTAAAGTCAAGCGCAATTAAACAAACAGCGTGAAGCACTATAAGGAATTGATTTTGTAAAGAATTTCAAAATATTTAAAAATAAAATGAGGTCAAAATTAAGAACTCAAACAGTTGGACGGATCTTGACAAAATGTACATGCATTATAAATAAGTGATTTTGTATAGATTTCTGAAATATCTTATTTTAAAGTATTGTAATTTAAATAATTCGGATAGGTAATTTTAGTAATTTTTAAAATAAAAATTAAGGAAAAACCTACGCTGAAAGAATGTATTCGTTATTATCCCACTTATTGTTACCGCCTATACTGCATTCTGGAATATTATTTAAGTAAATTTTTACGGAAAGTCTTCAGGTTTTTCCAAATTTCGCATGAATTTCAGTGCTTCAGTTTTTTATTGAATCGAACTGTATAGACATAAAATCGAAAAATTTAACTGTGTAATTTTACTACATATTTTTATATTTAAAAGTTTTTTAATCTGAATTTTATAAGCCCGTTGTAAAAATATTGTCTTCAAAAGGAACAATATACATCTAAACAATTACTGATTACAAGTCAATCAAAACGAATTTTAATTTCAAACATAAAATTTTTCTAGATTTTTTTTATTATCATAAAAAACTCCACGCAATTTTGTTGAAATAACTTCTTCCAGACATTGGTGCTTTTTTATGATTGTAAAACGTGTAACATAAAAATATATGTATTTTTTTTTATGGATTATAATATGAGATGCCGACGTAGTCAGTCAACTGTTGAACAACTTAGAAAAATGTTATTGTGCCATATAAAGAAAAAAATTTTAACTATAAAAATGTTGGAAAAAGTTATACAAAATATGATTTTAATATAATTTTTTTTCTACTGTTACTATTAAAAGTAACATTTTGTGCACGGGTAAGTAGATGAAGAAATGATGATTTTCTATCGCATGCGGGACTAGGTGTGAGAAATAATATCTCACGGTTTACTCTAATAAATAAAATTCAGTTTAAAAAATCTAAAAGAAACAGGCTTTAGTTTTACTTAATGCATTAAAAAGTCTAAAATAATTTAATTGACGAATAGAAGCGTGAAGAACATTACTAAAACGTGATTTTCCGATTCTAGGGTTCCACTATAGTCCTAGGTTTAAGTCTTAGCGTAACAGGAGTCGTAATAGTTGATGTTTTTTTTTTTGGAAATTCGCTAAATAGTCCCAATTAAAAACATCAGTAAAGTGATGACTAAATTTTGTATATATTTTTTGTTTCCGTAGAGAAATAAATGGTTATGGGATATTTATGCCTCGATATAAAAAATATCTTTTGTTTGTGCATTGTCATCACTTTTCATTATTCTGTTTTTACTTTATTTAGATTTTCTTTTTCCTCAAATTTTTTTCCTAAAACCCCAATAAAAGTTTTTTTTTTTACATTTAGTAAAGTTACGTTGTTTAAAATGAGGAAAGAAGAAGATTAACATGGTTGACATATTTTAAATAAATATATATATATATATATATATAAATAAATAAATCCTAATACTTTTTTATCAAAAAAAATGATATAAAACAGCTTTACTCTTCATTCCTGAGATTTTATTAGACTTCTAATTTGATGATAATAATAATTTTTTTTGTTTTCTCAACTAAAATATTGAGGCGATATATAAATATGGTTGTCAACGTTTCAATAAGTAATTTCGATATAAATATAGTTGAGGTACGCAAATTTTCTGATTATCCATATCAAGCATTCCATAGCTCTGCTTCTATCGCTTAACGTGGTGTAAGATTACGCGGTTGGTAAAACCGTGCACTTCTGTGTTCTTGAAACAAGGACGACTCGTAACTAATTTAAATTGTATTTATTTGTCTGATTATCATACACTGAGAAAAAATTACAATAAAAATTACGGAGCTGCCTCCGGTAAACCAGGCTCAAGTGACCAGTCGGTAGGAAATTATCAAGCAAAAATATAAAAAATTCCTTTCAAACATTATTTTTTACGATTCATTTGACAATTTTTCCTGTACAGCTTAAGAATTTTTCCTATACTACTCCGTAAAATTCGATGGGCTAGTAAAATTTCAAGTGGATACCAGGAAAATTTACTTAATTTTTGTTAAATTGAAACTTGTCTTTCAGCATCTCTCTCACACAAGCATCGCTCCAACCAACGTAACGCTAGAGGACAAACACATACCTAACTGCTCTGGCACACGTAACTGTCCGCACCAAACCAAGGTCATTTTGAATACGGCTTCTATTGCAAACAGACAACTAACTTATTGTTGTGTGTGCCCTGTATGTGATGTGTACCATGAGTGTTATCATTTGTTTTATGTTTTTTGTTATAATAAACTATTTAATGGACCTTACATTTAAAACAAAGAATTGTTATTTGTGTTTCATGAAAATCGCATTATTTTATTATTGATAAAGAACTAATAATTAAGATATAACAATTAAGATTTTTATATGTATTGATGTTTATTGAAACATGTTTTTCTATAAATAATAAAAAACCACAGAACATTTTTTCAATATTAATTCAATTATTTATTAATAAATAAAAAAAAAAAACATATAAATAATACAGTAAGAGAGTAGAATATTTCCTGTACAGCGTCGAAATTTTTACGGAGGCATAGGGTAATTTTTACTCTACTCATCGTACTTTTTCCTTTGCCTGTCACTTATGCCCGCATTACCAGAGAGCTCCGTAATTTTTTATTAGAAATTTCCGTAAAAATTACCGTATTTTTTTCTCAGAATTTCCCTTCGTTTATCCTTTTTCTATATAGCCTTATAGGATTCAGTTTGCAACGAAAATAACCTCTTCATGGTCCCATAAGAACGGATACTTTTGTTGTTTGCAAAAAAGACAGGTGTGGGTAGACCACCAAAGGAAATGAATCCATCAGGATTTCGTTGTGCAATTACGAAATCCTAAAAGCAAAAGTTTTTTTAATGTTTCATTTGAAGATTAAACAAGATCAAATGCAAATCGACAAAAATGATAACTTAATTTGTCCCCGTCTCAACGGAAAAGACGTTTCTTATTCAGTTGACCTAATATGTGTTAAATTTTAAATGAAATATTTGTTTTTATGTACTTACTAGCATTTACCCGCGGCTTCGCCCGCATGTAATTTTCCCCGGGTGAAAAATAGACTAACATTCTTTTAACAACATGCCAAGTTCAAATGAAACCAACGATTCTTTTTTATACTGTTTTAAATATATTTTCCCACGGCAATAAGACTTCCGACAGGAATTAAATATTTTCCCGGGGTAGAAAGTAGTCTGTGTCCTTTTTCTTCCTCTCTGTAAGCAATATTTAAAGTTTGAAATCAATCATCCTTTTTTTTTAATAGTCAGTTATTTCATTGTGTCGTTTTAAATACATTTTCCCTCGGGAATGAGATATTTTATCGTGATAAAAAATAACCTTTGTTTATCGCTGTATATCGTCGTCTTTGTCTATCATCATTTTTTGTTTCATTTAAAATATATTTTTCCACAGAAATGAAATTTCCCATGAGAAATTTCCCGGGGTATAAAGTAGTTTGTGTCCTTTTTCATCCCTTCTGTTAGCAATATACAAAGTTTTAAATCAATTATCCGTTTTTTGATAGTCAGCTGTTGTAATTTAATGCATTTTCCCTTAGGAATGAAATATTTTCCCGAGATAAAAAGTAGTCTATAACCATCTCTGGCCCGCAAGCAACGTCTTTGCAAAGTTTCAAGTTTATTGGTTAAGCTGTTAAGGCGTGAAAACCAGTCAAACAAACAAATAAACTCACTTTCGCATTTATAATATTAGTTAGGATTCTTACTTCTGATTTTTTGAGGCCGAAATGTAGCCTTGTAGTGAAAAGTATTTTTTAGGTACTGGTGATTATCATCCAAAATACTTCTTCCTTTAAATGAAATATTAAAATTACTTTTAATAAATTTCATAACTTTAAAAGTCAACATTTATTTTCTAATTCATTCATTAACTGAAACATTTACTATAAACAATCTCGTATTAACTAGAACATTAAAAATTTTTCTTTAACACTTTTAATCCCCCATTATACACATTTTGCCATTGCCGTTACATACATATTATTATTTTGTATTTTAAAACAAAAGTATCAAAACTGCAAATACATAAATATAAATAATAATAAACACTTCGTTTGATACACGCAAACGAGACTGAAGAATTAACTGTTTATTATACTTAGTTTGTGTTATTATAGTTTTCTATTATGTCGAAACATCACGCCTATTCTTATATAATTCATTCGATTCGCACAGAACGTTTTGTTTTCATATCCCTTTTGTTCCTGAAGTCTGTGATAACCAACCATAACTATACACCCAGACACTATACAATTTGCGAAGTTTACAATCTGACTATTGGGTTTAATAAATACGTATCTACTACAAAATAAAGTTGTTCCAATCACAAATAGAAAAGTAAAAAAAAAAATATTAAAAATTGTTGGAGTTGAGTTAATTGTAAACAAAAGATATAAGCGACAACTATTTGTTTCGAAATGACGGTATGAAGGGGTAGCCCTTCAAAAATTGGGGGTAAAAAATTAATTGTTCAAGTAAGAGGTAGAACGAAAATTTAAATTGGCAATATTGCTTTTTTTTAGAGACTTATCTATCGATATGCAATTTCTTCAAATTACAGCCTCAACAGCAGTGACTGGGGGGCTAAAATTTGGAGGTTAATTTTGCGAAAAGAAGGTGAACAATAAAAAAATATTAAAATCCACGTAAATAAATCGAATTAACCTATTTTTGCTTGAGTACAAAATCAAGAACTTTTTCTTCGTAGAAAATAATTTAAGGCAATTAGAATAGCGTAGGAATGTAATTTACAAACTTAAAATTCAGTTTCAGCAACATTTGGGCGGGAAATGTCTCACCCTCTTAAATTACATTGATACTAGTTTTCATGCCCTCATTTTTACTATGATCCTAATTGTAATGAAAAAAAAAAGTTTAATTTGGCAAGGTGTATGCTTTGTTTTAAATAAAATTATGTTCCGGTCATAAACGTTTTTTTTTTTAAAAAACGATTATATTAAACTAAAAAAAGTACGCGTTCAAATTTCATCAAAATCGATAAGTCCCTGACCTTCACTTGTCATGTGAAATCCAAATATTTTACTCAAATGGATTTACAGAATACATCTAACAATAAGAAATGCATGTTTTCTTCTTCATTATTGGTAGTAGTCCTTGGGAGTTGGCTGTGACAGTTCAAATAGCGAGCTTATCCTCTTTGAATTGTCCAATTCTTGAATTTATTCTGTACTAATTGACTAGTTCATGGATATTGTAACACGATGTGTTTGGGTAACTTCAAAAATGTAAACTTTACCGCATCGATGCAGCATCATGACTTTTCTGATGCGTCTAATACTACATGATGCGCTGCTGATGCTCTCTTGAAATTGGATGCACATTACATGTTTTTGAACGGGCTATTGGCATCATTTAGCCTCTGATTTGGCTATAGATAAGACAGATAATGTAGCATGATAGACTATAGATAATATAGAAATACAGTCCTTGTATAGGAGCTACATTATCTTTGAATTTCAACTTGAACTTATTTGAAATTGAAAATATTGAAATTATTTGAATAAAAAATATTACATACCTATTTTGAGTGCAAGATGTATTCGCATAGTTTAAACAATTTTAATCAAAGGTAAATACATTCATCTTTTTCAACAATTTATTTTTCGGAATTATTCCTGTTGGTGTTAATACCTACATAATATGGCAAATAATTATAATTCTACATTATATGCATGACATGCATCTTGGACACGCATCACCAAATTTCTTGATGCATTGTTTTGACATTGTTTTGTTGTGATGCGTCTGATACGTTTTTGAACTTTTGACTCTACCTAATGCATGCAGTGATGCATTTTTGAAGTTAGCCTTTATTATAATACGCTTATGTTTTTCCAGTATTTTGTAACGATTGTCATACACTTCACGATTATATTAGGATAACACTTCCATTATTGTAAAACTGTAAATGAATAAGCAATGTATTTCTTTGTAGTACTATACGCAAGGAACTGAATGAATTCTTATTAATCTTTTACTTACTTGCTCTTCTGCTTATAAACGAAACAGAATAGATTTGAAAATTTTAATATTTACTAGTTGAAAAAGTTGAATAATTATATTTCAGTTTATAATAATTAATTCCTGTGCTAATTGGATTGAAACGGTGTATAGTATAAAGCCGCCCTTGTGTTCGAAAGAAAATCCAAGAATTTTCTAATCACGGCTGAAGGTTTTTTACGCCTCCGTGATGTTATGCCTTTTGTCCCTTTTGATGGTCGAAGGTTCTTTTTCGGTCGGTGATAATAGTGATTAGACTTGGTTATCTGTCATAAATAAATACACTCGCGTATTTAATAAAATAAATTATTTTATAAATTAATTAATAAACTTTTAACAAAAATAAAACAAATAATGATATAAAATTCAGTTACAAATAGTTAAACAAGTTATTTATATAAGATATGTGCGTTGTGGAGCCAAGCGTAGCTATGTTAATAGTTCGACGACAAAATTTAGAGTAATAATGACCCTTAATTTTTTGTTACAAGAAATTATATATTTTCATTTTTAGAAATTTCCATAAAAATTATCATAGCAACATGACGTCACACTTCTAACTCTCTCTCTAATAAAGCATTTCAATTTGATTAGGAACATTATTTGTGTTTTTAACGCAATGTATACTACATAACTGTTCAACATATTGTCGATATACTTATTAGAGTTTATACAAGTTTGACTTTTTACCTGATAATTTTACTGTTTTTCATGTTTTATGAAAACTTTGAATGGAAATTTTTTTGAAAATTCCCAGCGCCTGTTACAGCGTCGTAACAATAGGTACTAGCTATACTCGATAAAAAGTTAGTATAAGTATATTAAAAAATCGCAAATTTTGTTTAAACATTAAAGAACCTACAGAACCTTTTTATATGGCAATTAAATCAAATTCACTTGTCACAAATTAGCCCCGGTACAAAATAAATAAATACATTATACAAAATTTTCAAAGAGCTTTTCACAAACTACATAATATGCTAGAATTTGAGGCCAAAATTATTGGTCGATAATTGCTGTAAAGTAAGGCCGCAAACCACACTGTATTGAAATATAGGACCCTATTGATTCCAGTTAATGTTAAACAATCGTTCTAGTGAAACACTGAGAGGCATGCACTGACCTATTTCTTATATCTGCAATAACTAAATTTTGTATTATTAAACAACTAGTAGTACTCGTCGCGTTGTTCTCGCGAAACGTTGAGTAGTTTCTTTTTCCAGTTTGTAGTTTCTTGCAACACAAAATGCATTAGATTGCCTCCAAATTGACAATTGTTTATTTATAATTGTATTTTTCGGTACACAATTAGCAACATTTTCTTTGATTTCAGATTCAGAAAAATTTGCAAACCGATAGTACAATATTCAATTTATTTGTCACTATAGTTATGAAATTATGAAATATGTGGGTACATGCTCAAAATGGTTTTTCCATTTTCCCATGGGAATGAGACATTTTTTAGAAGTGAAAAGTATCTTAGATGTTGACTCAGATAAAAATTTATAATCACACGAAATTTCATTAAAATCCGTCCAGTAGTTTTTGCGTGATGCGTGAACAGACAGACAGACAGACATACAGACGGACAAAAATTTTAAAAATCGCTGTTTTGATATCTACATCGATAACTATTTACAGTACCAGTAGAATTTTCAAAAAATATCCCATGTACAGAAACGTTACAGTTTTATTATATGTATAGATATTTTCACACTTAACGCGTTATTGAATTGTATTTATCGATCTATAAAGTGACATATTTTGTTAAAATCTCTACTTCATAATACTCTTCATAGTTGCAGTACGTACACACATACACTGTGACCCAGCAAAACATTTCGGATTCAGTTTAATGCAACGAACAGAAAAAACTATAGCCTACCCTAAAATTAACGGATCTTTTACAAGTGATGTGCTAAGGAAGAACCACTTTTTAGAATTTTTTTAGAGAAACTTTTGTAATGAAAAAAAAACTTTTCTATTGAAATTAAGTGTACCTACCTTGAAATTGTTTTCTTTATTTTGTCCTTCTATCTGCCCTTGTAAGCTTCTTAAAGCACACAGATCAAAAAAAAAAAAAACCTGCGGCAAAGATTCAAAAAGACTATAAGTCCGATTGGACTACAACTTTTCGTACTTTTTTTCAAATTAGCGCCAAAAAATATGACGTCTAATGGGCTAATTCTAGATAGTCTTATAGTTTTTAGTATTATATTTCTTATGAACTAAGGTTTTTGTAAATATATGTTTTAGAAACCGAGAAATCGGTTGTACTGTTTTGATCTACAAAATTTATGTGTACAAACCCACAAGGGTAAATGGAGGGTCAAAAAAAATTCAAGATTACAGTTTATAACCCACTTAGTTTTATCATATGTACTTTAATGTACAAAAGTTCTTTTTCTTCATTACAATAAATAATTTCTCCAAAAAAATTCCGAAAAAGTATTTCTTTAGTACATCAATTGTAAAGGGGCCATTAAATAATAACAAACAATAAACAGGTGCGTATGTGTACATAAGTACATAAAATATATACTTAACATTATTCAGCGCACTATTTTCTCATAAAATCTCATAGACATTAGAAATGAAACCACCAGTAATTTATATTACATACGAAAGATATTACGAACACGTTAAAAAAAGACAAATATTATAAATAGCATGTAAATTGCCAATATATATTTCTCTTTCTAAGACACCCTAGAGTCCTAGACTTTAAAATTAAAAGTAAAGCGTAGTCAGCCATGTTTTGTATTGCAAATTTGAAAAATGCTTAATGTAAAAATTTTCACTATTTTCACTTTTTAAATTGCGTTTTTCGTTATATTTTTTTAAAGAATATATGGCAACTAGTTTTGCTTACAAATGTAAAAACCCTATTAGAAAAAAGCACAAGGAATAATATTTCACCGATAAGATTTTTTTAACATATTTTTTATATATATTAACCGTCTTTTTGAAAAAATATTTGCGTGTATACATTATATGTTAAATAATAATTTAATATTACAAATTAAGTATGCAAAGGATGTAAAGCATAATAAAGTTCACTTAAGATAAATTGACAAATTTTCTTATGTGAATTCAATAGTAAATGTAGTCAACTTATTTAAAATGAATTTCTACATACATATATAAACATTTAATTTTGTTGCCGCCACTGTCTAGTAGTAGCACAATTATTGTTTCAATAAAATATTATATTCTTTCGTCATTGAAAGATCTCTGTTCGTTGTATAGAACCTGGATCCGAAATGTTTTAATGAGCCACAGAGTATACTGCTATACACAACATAATATAATGATAAGTCTCGTCTATTAAATTGTTTATACGTGTTAATTTAAAACTCCATTTTCAAAAGCCGCTTATAATATTACAATGTCGTTTACGTGTATTATCATTCAAAATTAATTAATTGTGAAAATATTATTAAATAAAATTTTGCATCCATTTTCATAAAACTACCTCATCAATTATGGTTTTAATACTTACTTATATGTATTTAAAAGAATTTTTTTCGAGCATTAATTTTAGATTAAATATGGATTACTAAGGATTCTGGAACTAAATACCTTAACTCTAGTCTCAACGTAGTTTTTATTGTTTTTATTTATAAAATACGTCAGATATCCATTAGCCTCTGATATGTTCCTCCAAACATAGTCCAACAACCTATCCGTAAAAAGCGAGGAAATGTAATCCGAGTACAAGTCAATCCCTATATTCCTACAGATTCAAATCCAATACATTTCTCTTTCATATTTAATTACTTTCTTTAAATATCGCTTACCATTTAAACGAAAATACTGGCTATCCTAAGCTTTTTTGAAGGGGTAAAATTACGAACACATTAAACAAGAACTTTACTAAACAAATTTCCTACTCAATGTTGGTTCAAGTTTTTAACTTGTGACATACATACTCTATAACTTGTAAGTGAACCTGGTTTAATTGTTAGACTCAGGAAAAAATAAAACACTGGGATTTTCTAGTAATAACGACAATTTTTTAGTTCTGATAGAATTATTAGCAAAATATTTTTAAAAAGTTTGTAATTCATTGTTTAAATTTTTCCAAATTTAATCATTTTACTGGGGGATTCCACGTTTAAAATTTCCGGAAGCCTCTCAAAAGCAAACCCGGTCCTGCATGAGTTACACCTATCAGATAGTGATTATTAAAACGCTAAATTCGGATTAGTAGACTCTAAGTTTACTTTAATTTTAGTTTTATACATAATTTAATTAACGGGAAAATTTTATTTAAAAGTTAAACATTAAAAGTCAGAGATTTACTTTTTGAATATTTTAATTAAATTTTTTTTCCCCGAAAATCAAACTTTATATGTAAAAATTTTTTGTGTCCTGTATATTAATTTCGATCCACTTTAGAAAAAGTTAATAAGTAAAAATGAAATTATAAACAAAAATAAATCAACAGGGATTTAATGAAACAACTTTTACTTTGTACTTTATTTATTTTTTAAACAAGAACGTTCGAGTTATCTTGAACATTTAATTGTTGTTTACATTTTCTTCTTTTTTTTCTCTTAGTAAATAAATACTTCATTAGGAAATCTTTTGCTCATTTATTTCAACAAGATGAAAAACTAACTACGTCAATGTGCTAGAATTTAAAAATAAACGTTTACTTAGCAATTAAATGGCAAGTGTTCTTCAAAGTAATTTACTTTTTCAAAAAAAAAATATTAAAAATAAAAATAAAAATAAACACTTTGTTAACAAAATAGTATTACTATTATGGGTGCAAGCTAAAAAGAACTTTTTTATCTACATCTACATTTATCGGTGCTATTTTCGAACTATTAAAAGATTTATCAAACGCTTGGAGTAAAAAACATTTAGATACAGCACTATTATTAGATTTCTCAAAAGCTTTTGATTGTGTGAATCATAGCAGATTACTAGGAAAATTATCAGCTTATGAAATTCGAGGAATAGCGAATGACATCTTTAAATCGTATTTAATGGATAGAACGCAGTATGTACAAATGATATCCAATGATAAAGCATATTGACTACCAATTAAGTCAAAAATATCGAAGGTGGTAGAGGGCGTACCTCAGGGTTCAGCATTAGGACGAATCGTATTCATTATTTATATGAATGATTTCGCGGAATCTATTCCGTACAAAACGACCCTAATTGCAGATTATATTGTAGCAATAATAACGCCAAACGAAGCGGGTATACATCCAAATCTTAACTCAGCGATTGCAAATGTGGATCAATGGTTTAAGGCAAATGGCCTGAAACTAAACGTGGACAAGACACAAGCTTTTAGGCTGGGAAACTACGAATCTGATTTATTTCAAAACAGCAACATACTTCAAAACGAAATAAAATACTTAGGTGTAATAATTGATAACAAATTGAATTGGAGGAATCAGATAAACGAAATAACCAATAAATTCAATAAAAGATTTTATTTATTAAGACGCTTAAAAGAAATTGTTCCGAGTAATATATTGATAACGGCTTACTATGCGTACATTTACTCGACGTTGTCTTACGGAATACTACTATTCTGGGGTACGTCAGTTCATATAAAAGAGATACTCCTCATTCAAAAAAAGATAATACGACTACTAGTCGGATTAAAAGCTCGAGACAGTTGCAAAGACGCATTCAAAAGCTTGCAAATTCTTACAGTATTCGGAATGCTAGTTCTAGAAGCCGTTAATTCCACAAGAAAGAACAATGTTACTTTACAACACGTAGCATAATACCCGCTTATGATACGCGAAATAAGTACAATTTGCAGTCAGATCAAACAACATTATTAGCTATAAATAAAATAAATAAAATGTTAATAAATAAAAGTTTACTCACTCACTCATATAAAAACAATTACTTGATTTGGTTGGTAACTATGGAAATAATACAATTTGTGTTCCCATCACCTCAGTTTCTAGTGATCTTTTGAGCTTGCGATCATAATACAATAGATTGAATATTCATTAGTCATTATTTTACAAAACTTATCGTTATTAAAAATACATTAAAAAGCTACAGTATTCAGCATTCTACACGATAATACACTTACTGTAGTACTTCGTTGTCCCAAAAAGAAGTGGAGATTGTTGATAGCAGATAAAGGATAGATATATACTCATTTATACTGTCAGTATTTCGAAACACTGGCGAAAACCAAATCGAAACTGGCGTTTTATCCAAACTTCTGGATTAAAATTTTAGTGTGCGGATTAATGTCCTATATATGTGCGATATTTTGATATTCTAATTTTTTTTTTTTTTTTTTGGAAAACTATACACTTTTTTGAATCTGATGGAAATCATTAGGAACATACGAGAAATTTTTTTTAGTAATAATCCCTTGATGTACAAAGTTTGATTAAATTCGGTATAGACATCTTCAAATAAAATTAGTTTTCAACTCTTGTTCAGTAACGGGACTACACGTACAATTTCGGCAATATCTACTGATGTAGATATCGACTATGGTATAAATATTTTCTGTGAAAGTAAAAATCGTTGTCTCAATAAAGAATCAAATGAAAATAGAAAAACACCGGAAATATTGATGAGGCTATTCTACACCTATCGTAATATATTTGTGTAGATTCGTTCAGTGAGTTTAACAAACAAACCTAACCGCAGTTGTTGATGTTCCCGTAGAATATTTAATATTTTTTATATTCAATATTTTCTTTATTTTGCACTAACGGTCCGTCATGGCTTCGCTCAGGTGTCTATTTTATTTTAGTTTTAGCATTTTATATGATTTGCTCTACCGAAATACATTTTTTTATTTTATAGCTCTGGTCCGCTTTATCAGAATTAGAGTTCCTTTTATTCTAATCTAGAGACATATATTCCAAAATTTTGTATGAAATTAGTTACCTATAATAATTGGCTTCGCTCGCTAAACGACGCTAAAGTCAGTAGTTTTACCGTAGTAAGAATGGCAATTCCAAAAAAATTCCAAAAAGACACATTCCTAGATGAGATTTTCCTTTTAAGTAAGAATTTAATATATTTACACTGTCCCCTTAAATTGGGTGGTCTGTTATCAAATGTAACTAATTTAAATTTGACATAAATTGCGAGCAAGATGTTAGTCGTGGAAGCGTGTTTTAAATTTCTTTAGAAAATAAAATATTTCATTACGGGCACTTATGTCTATGGTCCTATGCGAATCAAATCTTCCGTATAATTATCTTTTATCAATTATGTCTATGGTCAGATGTGTCAAAGATGAAAGGATTTAAAGATAGGTTATGATGTACTGCAATGTGGCGCCGCGAGTAGTCTGTATAATTAAGTATAAGATAGAGGGCCGATATTACAGAGCTATGGTCGGTAAGGTTTGTAGTGTCTATTTCTCTACTACTGTAAGAAGTGTAAATGGTTAACTGTTTAAGGGGCACCACTAGTGTGACCGCCTGAAAAAAAGGTGATTTTTGGGAATTTTTTTAAAGAAAACTACTATATGGAATGTTTTAATATTTTAAGGATATATTCTTTGATACATAATAAATTCATGATAAAATTTTTAGACAAAAAATTTGAAAATTCAGTGAGTTATTCGAGATCTCCCAAGGCTCCAAAAAAAAAAGTTCCCCCACTACTGCAGTGATAGCGGCTTTCACACTACCTGAAATCAAAAAAACCAAAAAGCCTATTAAACTAGAAAGTATGGTCCGTACCGTGAACCTCAATTGAAAAAAACAAAATGGCGGAGTTTTTAAAAAAAAGTTTTAAATTTTTTAAAAAAAGTTTTTTTTTTTTTTTAAAAAGTTTGAAATTTGAAAAATGTAGTTTTTCTTTACTTTACCTTTTAGTTTTAATCACTGAGAATTTTTACTAAAATTATTTAAGATGTACTGACTATAACGGTCATAGTAAAACTAGATGAGTCGTTTAAATGTGCCATGGTCTAGCTTCTCCACAACATGTGACTGACAGCCACGTCCAAAAACTCCCGACCTATCAACCTTCATACATTTCTCAATACCTCAAAGTTAACAACGAAAATCAGAATCCACTCTTCGGATGGCTGTAACTCAAAAACTATTTGAGGTATGCACTTGAAATTTTAGTATGTTATTTTTAAAGGTATAGACTATCGAAACATGCAAAAAAAAATTTCCAGTTTTTTGAAAACGTCACACTAGTGGTCCCCCTTAAATAAAATAAAAATAATGATGATTACTTCTATTTTAAAATTATTATTAGACATTAAAATGAAACTATCACAGAGGTTGTGGCTTCAGGGTGGAGTATTTGATCCTGGAATTTAGGTATTTGATTTCAATTGATTTTATCGATTTTGGTGAGCGTATGTGTATTGATTTATCTGAAAATAAATTGTAGGTACGAAAAATGACAGATTGTATCCAATTAACCAATCACATATGTTGACTCTATTGTAAGTGTAAATTACATAAAATAAATAAAAATACAAATTTAACAATGATACAAATAAATTATGGATAGATTTATAATTTGTCAAAATGAACAATTTTATCTATGCTTTTCCGTAAATGTGGAACGATTTGATCGCATTCATTCAAGATGGATGAACGTTTGACCAATCGCCTATATGAGTACAAATATCAGATTATGTGTAAAAATTAATATTGGTGAAAATTGGTAGAACGGACGAACTACAATGTGAATAAATACGATCGAACTGACTATGGGTTTTTAAATCTTGATCGAATATTTTAAGGATACTTTCCTTAGCGGCAGAAAATAATAAGGGGGTACGTGAATTTCTGATGAAAATATGTAATAAAAGTAATTATAAGCAATAAGGTAATTAATTCTGACTGATATTTCAGATTTCAATTTTGTAAAGATTATTGCATACCTGCAGTTATACGATGTGATTGAAATAACAACTGTATTACAACAATGGTTAAATTACACTTGCTCCAAGAACAACGTGCTCCAATGATATCAGTCGGAAAAACAGAGCGATTCTCCGAAATTTTGTGATAAGGAAGGCTTGTTTTCCCCTCCAGTTATCAGTAAATGTCAACCGCGCATTACTGGATGTGTGACGAAATCGAAATCGGCCAGAAGCTGTGATAAGCATTCAAATTTGTCCGCTACGGGAAAATATCCTTTTACAACATGTTTTTAAATTTTTTTTTTTGTTTGACGATATCTGGTTAAAGTTTTGTTTCTGCTTTTGGGTGAATATTTTTTTTTGTCTTTTTTTTTTAACTGCACTATAAGAGGGTTACTTCGTAACAACACTAGTATACACTGAACCTTTTTCGTCCCCGGAAGACTCCTCAGGCAAATGATTCATAACAGGTTTTCTACCATGCCACATCCATCAATTTGAATAGAGTTCATTATGTACACGAGAATTATTACATTTTGCTAGGTCATATCTTCTTAATATTAACATCTTGAATTTGCTAATATCAACAACAAAATAAAACAATAGAAATAATTTTATGTAAAGTGATTTGATTTTCTTATTCAATTCTTCTTTTTCATTAAATAGAGAGACTTCACGAAATACAAATCGGCAAAAATATTTTAATTTATGCCAAAATTTCGTTTTAAACATGCTTTTTGTTTCAATATTTTTAATACTATATTTTAAATATACGTTTGCTTGCTTTGAGTTTTTAATTACAATTTTATTTAAATTTTTCAAGACAGCCTTCTGTAATTAAATTTTAAGTAAAATTTTCGTTGTGTAAATGTTTTTTCTTATGGCATTAAAAGCAAAAAAAAAAAAAAAAGATGAAAAATTTATGTAAATTAATAATTTTTTTTAAAATTATATCCAGCCTTAGAGTTTAAAAAAAAGTTCGGTTTACACAAATACGTATCTACATTGAAAATCACTTTAGTGACCCCAAAACTACCTAGAAAATGATAATCGTTTTTTCACAAACTAAACATTATAAATTCAGATTAAAAGTGGCATTAGCAACATAAACAAACTAAACAGTTTGATTTTTATATTCTGAAAATACTGTATAGTTACTTTTACCAAAAATAATTTTTTAAAATAGCTGAAATTCGAGTGTTCGAAATTCGCTAAAAAAGATCGAACCTTAAAATAATTTTATAAATAACAGGTATCAGCAATGTTCAATTAATAATTTTTGGTCCCAAAACTATTTAATTTTTATCTGTTTATCAAATTAATGATTTTAACAATTTTTCAACTTATCTATTTTAATTTTATTTAATAAAACCTAAAAGTAATTATTTTATCCATTTTTGAAGGAACAAACATTTTATTCTTAATGATAGGTACCTATATATTCAAGACTAAATAGTAAGTATGGTTCTATTGCACAGTCGATAAAAGCGTGATATATATTCCAACACCAATTTAATTTTAAATACGTAATAAACATTAAGTAAGTACTTAGAATGGATACAAAATAAAATGAAAATAAGCGAGGATTTGTTATGTGTGTTCATCTTAGAAATTGAATAAGTACAATTAATAACTCAGCTATAATAAAATTTTTCGAATATGAAAATCTAACTTTAGTGTATATCTAAGTATACTCGAGTCGAAATTAAGAACCAAGACAATGCTTTGAGGGGCGACACAAATTAATATTCAAAACTTAATCTCTTAGAGATCACTTAATGTAATCAGGATTAAAATATAAAATTTAATCATCTGCTTCGTAAATACTTTTTGAAAATAAAAATAAAATAGTACACGGAAATAAAAACATTATGTTTATAAATTTAATAGATTTTTTGTCTTGTAGTTTTTGATAAAATTATACTTATTTATTTAACATACTTTGTTCCAAAATTTTGATATATTGTAACTTGTATAACATTTAAATTATTTATCATGCTTGTACATAGATCCTACCGATTGTGTAGTGTTACAACATGCAAATTTAGTCAAATTATTGACTGAACCAATGTCAGCTTAAACAACTGATGAATTTACAATATTGTCATTTACATCAAACGATAACCAACTGACAATTAAATGACAATATGATTGGCAGTCAACTGATAAAACCGAATGTAACTTTCTTGAACAATTATCAAAACGCTATCCATAGGTGTAGCTAGGGGGACATGGGTGGACCTTGTCCACCGCACCCCATGAAAACACAATTCAAGTAAAATAATTTTATTCAACATACATAACTGTTATTTTTGTTGGTTCTGGCGTAGGTACATAATATATACTTATTGTTAAGCCGGTTCTACAGGACGCTACGAACACCTTCAACATTGGACGTTTGATGATTCGTCGCATCGTGTGGCCGTTGCTCGAACACACGAGCGTCCAATGTCGAGCGTCGAACGTTCGCATTTGGCCATGTTCGAGCCAATGTCGGTATTCTTGCACCGAGTCAAAGGGATGCTTCCAACGTTTGAAGGACAATGTTCGTTGGCTCGACTCAACGACTACAGGACTCGTTCATATGAAGAGCGACAACATCAGTGTATAACATTAGAGATAACATCAGACAGATGACATCCTCGTTCACTGCTAAACGTTTGTACCAACACATCATCATATGTATTGGATCAAACATTCGATTCACCGTGTAGCAGGAACATTCGCCGCACCAACTGTCGAATTGACTTGCATCAAACGTTCGATCAAACGTTGGAAGAAACGTTCGTAGCATCGTGTAGAACCGGCCTTAGCCATGTTATCACAGAGTTCAGAGGGAACACTGCTATCTCTATACTACTGAAACCAGTATAAAAGGATAGAAATTATGTTTATATATGAGCACTGGGTTTAGTTTATATTTGCGTAATCTGTCTTGTGTGCGTGAGTGATCTGAGGCACGTTGCGTAGTGTCGCATACGTATATGTATATAATACTACATACGCGTGTATGTGGCTTCGTGCGGTGGTGGTAACAATGACTATAACAATCAAAACGTGATCAAAGCAGCGGATCTACACTCATCCACTGCCACCGAACGAGTGAATACTAAGTAGCCTAACTTGCTCAGAAGTGCACACTGCTGATTACAGAAAAGTAGTGTTCTTTCTGATGTTCTGAGCATGTTATAACGTAAAGACAAATTCTCTACGAAATACGTTTTAAATTAATTTTAACGAAAAAAAGAAACACAATAATGAAGCTTATTTATTTTAATTTGGCACTATACTGTATTGTTTTTGTTTTTCTTTTGCAAAAGTTCGGTTTTTCATAGAAATTTTCAAACTTTCAAAAAAATAAATAAATAAATAAATAAATAAATAAATAAATAAACACTTATCCATTAAGTTAATTACTGGTGCTTCCCTGTCTATTTCAGAATAAATTACTTGTTACGCTAACGACGCTACACCTGGAGAGATATTTAAAATTTTTTTTTTTTTTTTAATTAATCTGAAACTACAAATTGGGCTTTTGATTTTGAAATAAGAAAATTTCGTGAATCTATTTAACTATAATTTTTATAAAATTGGTTTTTTCATTAGTTACCCGATAAAGTTACACGCCAGCACTATATTCCTGAATTACGGATAGATCATTATAACTACCATTACGATGCGTAGGTACTAATTCCTTATATTTACTTTTTTTACAAATACACATATTCATCGATTGAATTAAATTCTGTCGAATCAGAGGTCTCTCTTTGGTAGTCATATAAAAGAAAATATATTTATCTTTCTGATTTTTACCGCTTCTTCATACATTATTAAATTATTTCAAATATTGTTCGTTGTTATTGTGAGAGAGAAAATTGAAAATTGACGAGGAATGGAAAATTGAAATTTCTAAAGTTTCATTATTTGAATTGAATTATCCATAAAGTAACATACATGTTCGAAAGTTTCATTCCATTTTCTCTTTCCTTAGTCCTAAAAAACAGTATTAGAATAAAACTGGGATAACATAAAATTTCGTGCAATATATTTTTCGTTTATGTGGAAATCGTTTGTATAAAATAAAAGTAGTGTGTTTTAAACATTTTATTTTTTTTTGTTACAGGGTCGCTTGCTTGGCAAAGTGGACGCTTATTTCAGTTCATTTAGACGATGTAACTATCCACGTATCACGCCACAGGGCGGTGTTGTTATTATTGAAGAATGTGGACGCTATTCCAAGTATGTCTTTTCCTTTATTTTATGTGCATACTTACATACCGTAACGTCTCGTTTTTGATCCTTTATTTAGAGGAAACGGTGCAAATATGGGCTATCACTTTTGTATTAAGGTGTTTTTTTGGGAACAGTAGAGAATTCAGGACTACTTTCATTTCCAGTTGATTTATTAATGTTTTTTTAATATATTATGAAATTTTCATGAAATAAAACACTATTGTTGTTGTGAAATTTAGTTTATTGTAAAAGGTTGTAAAAACAAAAATTTATCTGGGCCAAATATGGGCTACCATATTAATTGTAAAAAAAATCAATGTATTTGAAAAATACGAAGAGAAATATTAATCATTTATGTATGATTATCGTGTTTTACAGAAATCACAAATACAAATATCTTTCTCAAAATCAGAACATTCTTGGTGTGCCCACATTGAACACTGAAAACACTTGAACCATAGTTCCCCTTTGGTGTTTTGTGAAAATAAACGATGGCAAAATATACAAGCTGCATCTTCATCGTCCGGATAGTTGGCAACTCGAAATCACTTTCATCACCTAAGGGTGGAACATTTTCGTCACCTATATTTGAGCTTGTGCTCTTCGTTTGTTTAGGTCGCTCAGAAAATTTACTTCGAGGTTTTTTAATTTTTGTTTTTAATGAGCACCATGTTCGCGTAAAGTCTATAATAATAATAATAATAATAATAATAATAATAAAGTTTAAAAAGAAGATGGGTCTAAATATGGGCTAGCTCATTTTTAGACCACATGTGGTAGCCCATATTTAGACCGACAGTTAAAACTGTCGGTCTAAATATGCTTTGGTCCGGTTTGTCCTCGGAACAAACTTCCGAGGACAAAAAATAAACGTTTATGTCGCACAATATTTCAGTATATCACAAAATCAGTTTTATTACACATTCATTAGTTATTTTATAAAAGTATATAATACTGGAAAACATTTTCTTAGTAGAAAAAAATTATAAGTCACCTACCTGTTAAATATTTCGATAGTAAAATGTTGATGTCACAAGATACTTCTTAAAACTAAATGAGCATGCGTCAATAAAAATGACTAATTTACTCATATTTGCTTGTTGGGTTAATAACAATGAATTTTATTAGTTTCTCACTAAATGACAATCATGGTATGAAGGTAAATTTACTACTAGCCCATAATTGGACCATAGCCGATATTTACACCTTTTCCTCTACCTTGGCTATAGCTACGGTTGTAATGAAATGTATTTAAACAGCAACGACAATCCCACTTTGATGTTTCTACAGTGAAAAAAAACTGTGAAGTTTGTATATTTTAATTTTTTTACGTTAATTTGTTTGAAGATTTTTATTCAGTACTTATAGGTACCACTCTACCACTCTATAAAGTGAGCCCTCCAGGCTGTTGGCTTAGTCGGTTTGTTAGTAGTAAAATATTTATATACGGAAGAGGCTTATTTATAACAGGATGCTGGTTCTTGTTTTATGACGTAAATGCCCTTTATTTTAATCAGTGGCGGCTTATAACAATTTTCAAATAATTTATTTATAACATCTATGGCTATGGTGGGCAATTTTAGACTCGCGGACCTTCGAAAAAAATATTTTATCTGCGACTACCATGAAATTGCTTGTCTATTACAAAAATACTATCTAGGTAAACTATGCTTTACAAACAGAAAATACCACAGCTAAATACACTTCTATTAATTCTTATATTTTATACTAGCCGTACCCGTGACGTTGTTCACGCGAAACGTTGAGTATAGTTTCTTTTTCCAATTTGTAGTTTCTTGCAACACAAAATGCATTAAATTGTCTCCAAATTGACAATTGTGTAATTATTGTATTTTTCGGTACACAATTACCAACATTTTTTTTTATTTAAATTTCAGAAAAATTTCCAAAAACTACAAAATTTATTTACAAGTTTTGTTACTATAGTTATGAAATTTTTTATGAAATATGTAAATTGGCGTAATGTGTGTAGATGCTCAAAATAGTTTTTCCATTTTCCCGTGGGAATGAGACATTTTCCCGGAATAAAAAGTATCTTGGATGTTGACCCAAGTAATAAGTTATCATCACACCAAATTTCATTAAAATCCGTCCAGTAGTTTTTATGTGATACGTGAACAGACAGACAGACAGACAGAGACAGATTTGCAGTTTTATTATATGTATAGATTATATTAGAATCTATACAAAAATTTTACCTAGCAACTGAATGTTTACATTTGCTATTAATTTTCAAATTCTACTTAATTTTAATGTATTGTATTTGTACCAAATTTCTATTGTCTATTGTGAATTTAATGTTAGTCGTAAGTAAAGTATAGTACGTAACTCGGTTGCAAGGCATATTACACACTCGCGTAATTACGCACTCACCGCTGCGCGGTTCTTGCGTAACTTTTTCGACGACAATAAATTCTCTGTACTTACGAGTTGCATAAAGTCCTATGTTAGCTAACCTGCAAAAATTTCCCAGTTTTTAAAAAGTATTTATGAACTTATTGTCTCCTTTAATATTGATATAAGAAAGTTAATGCAAAGTTAAGAAAAGGCCGAATGTCATATTTTTCCGAAAGAAGTTGTTTTTTTTGTGATTCGCGCACAGGGCTAGTGATTTAATATAAAAAGGTGTTTCATTTCTGATATTATTATTTGAAACACTAGAAACACATTGAAATTTGTCTTTTCATTCGGAATTTCTTTTAAATGAACGTGTGTCAGTGTGAAACTCAAGATTCTTTTTGAAGATATATGTATATTTGATTGTTGATAAAGCAAATTTTTCGCTGTCTATATTTTTTTTTTTAGTATTAATCAAAGCTCGACATTAACTGGAGACTGTTATAAGTTGGCATGATTTTGAAAGCACTGTCGGAAAGTCTGTTATCAGACAGCTAGCCGGAAAGTTACTGAAAGTACCTACTCTTTAGTAAACAATGAACTATGAACTTTTCAAGTAGCTACTTTTGCAAGTTACTCTCAGATAGGCACGTAGCCTAACTTTCCAGCACCTTACTTTTCATCTTGATTTTCAAAATTTAATCACTGCTGCATGCTACGCCTCCATTACCTTTTACATCGTCATTGTATATCACCCATAAATTTTCTTCCTTTTGATATATGTATGTCTAGTGCAGGAATGCGTAAATATTTTGTGTACAGATGTTACCATATCATTGCCACGTGTATCAAAAACATAACGTTATCATTTTTGTAATATTATATAATAGGTCAGGCAGTCAGCAGGACATGGAAAATAAACGAGCAACCACCAAAAAGGGAAGATATTTTAGTTCTAGACATTACATGAGTGAGTTATTTTGTTCCTGTATCCTGTTTTGTTCTATTTGATGAAGGAAAATGGTCGGGACGCGAGACGAGCAAAGAAAAAAGGAATTTTTTCATAATGTCAAATATATTTTTATTTAGATTTGACAGAGGAAATATTACCTCTACCTTACAGCCATAACCCACACGGTCCTTTCTCTATTTTTCTTTTTTTGTTGTTTTTTTTCGTCTTTGTAATGGAAAAATAAAGATCACAACGAAATTATCTCGCTTTAATAATATTTTAATGGGTTAATGTTATTATTATAATTTATTGAAAAGAACCATAATTTTTCACATGAGGAATTCTGAAGATGTTATATATGTAGGTTAGAATTTACGCAAATATCTTTTAGATTAAAATGACTTTTTGAAATCATATTTTTGTATATTTTCAAAGCATCAGTAAACAAACTGAACAATTATAACTAATTTTTTTTATTCGTTAAGTTCTAAACTATAGAATACCGCTGTAAATCATTTTCAACTGTACTTATACAGTATATCACCATCTGTTGGTAAACGTTAAAAATAATCACACTCATATAATGCCTTCGATATCCTAAACCATAAAAAATAATTGATCCTAGAATAAAATTTTAAAATTTACATAAAATTTAATTACTCTTAAAATGTTCTGTATGTAATAAATTTTTCCTACAACTTATGCCCATCACAAACAACATCGTTTAGCGTTACTCTTAAATAACACTTAGCAGCTGAATTTTTACTGCAATTGTTTTAAGTTGAAATAAAATTATATTTATCTATAACGCAAAATTGTTATTTGTAACCCATCCTATCAAAACTAATCAAATTAAAATCAATAGCACATCTAAAAAAAACATTTTATTGACATATAAAATTTTATGTAAAAATAAAATAATCTAGTATAAATTATCAAATCGTAATCATATAAATAATTACAGAAACGATACAATAATTAATTAATATATATGTATTTAATTAATTTAAAATAATCTGTTGTTATTTATTTTTAATGAATATTCAATAGATATTTGATAACAAATGATAACTAATCATTATTTTTATGACAATATCAATATTATTAAATTAAAACAATTAAACAGTATTGCAATACATAAAATTTTACGATTTAAAATAATTTATTTATTAATTATAATTATTATAAATAATTTTTTTACCAAAATAAAATTATTTTATATCAAAATTTAAATAAATAAATATATAATAATACGATAAAATTATAAAGAAATTTTGCGTGTATAATTTCGAATGTACACTATAGGTATACTGAAAAATATACATATTAAATTATAACACGTAGTTAAGTCCCAAAATTATCAAATCATATAGTATCAAATATAGAATGGCGTTTCGGATCTCGTTTCTCACAAAACAACATCACTAAATGAGGACAGATGATCGTTTACTAGGGCCAGTAGCGCAACCACAATTTTGTTTTACCGTTTTGAGTGAACATATACATGTATACTGTATGGTAATACTATTAGTCTAGGTATCTATAATTTTGCAGGAGTTCTTTTAAATTATAGGGCTCCTGTAAAAATTACACTAACTCAAAACAAAAAAACCGTGAGCAGCAGAGCTCCATCATTCGAGTCTAATTTGCCTTTAACCTTCGATATTTTTAAGACATCTAAATGTGATTGAGATTTATTTTTTCATTGTTTAAAAAAAAAAAACTAAATTTTAGAGAAATAACTTTGGAGGATTAAATATTAAAACTCCCAAAAAGCACACTCTAGATAAATTAACTCAATCTATATACAAAATTCCGGCCTTCTAGGTCTTATTCAGAAAGTCTGTAGACATGTCAGGCATACCAAAAAGCACGAGAAATCCATCAAAATTTGGGGTAACAACGGTGGAAGTGGGGAGGAGAGCGAAATGTGTAATCTCTATAGAAGGCAATCTAAATACCAATTCAACACACATATAAAATTTCAGCCCTCTATGTTTTATTTAACAAATTTCTGTCATAGTCCCGACTTCAGGTCTTACCATGAGATTATAATAGGTGAATTTCCAGAAGAGAAATTCGCTCAAAAATGTAAATAGCTACCATGGAGTAGTGGAGACACAGCAACCATTTCTATCATGAAATCTGCAGTGTGGCTTTTTGTGTACCTTAGGCTCGTAGGTAGTCAGTGTCTCAGTAGCAGTCGCTAAGTGTAAGTCAGTCAAACAACAATGGATTTGATTGTTGTTAGCATTGTAGAACCCCTACACATAACGTTGTGGTATCACACATATGTATGCGAGCCCGGTCACGTGACTGCAATCTCTATGTTCGATTACGCACACATACACAGTTTAGCGCGCCAATACAAAGTAAACACCGTGCACGTATATAACATATTTTCTATCTCTTACTGGTTACACTGATTGCAGTAGTGGAGAGATACGTATTGTACCTCTGTCCTCTGTGAGAGCTACATTTTCTTTTTCGTATATAGAAGTTTCAGTTTAAACAAAATTTAACCAGGTTGCCAAGCGGAAACATGAACTTTTATAAGTAGTATGTATAGAACGAGATGATGCCGTATATTGTAAAAGTTCTTTTTGTACAAATTTTCACTTTATGATAGCTAAAAAATGTAATATTCAAATATTAACTATGCAAAGGAGTACTTTTCATATTAATTAAACCAGTATCATGTTTCGTTAATAAATTCTATAGTTAAAAATTGAAGTAATTTCAGCTTCTAATTTTACTTGTGTTTTATTAAATACACAGAAGATGTACGCAAGGTGTATATAGTAACGTCGAGAAACAGTAACGTAGAAAGCCACATGCATTATACATTCTGATCCAATCTTTGTTAATTATACATTTTGCATTATAATCTACCCATGTGTAAATTGTACCATTTACACCATAAATCTTCGATTTAACTCGGAGTAATTTTTCGTAAGGTTACTATCTTGCATGTTTAATGAGTCGCCCAGTAGCATACATAATATATATGTTTTGTTATTGTTTTTCTTTTTTTGGTGTGAAATTTAATTTTTTTGTGGACAGTTCAATTTGGTTGCCACCGTGATTTATTACTGTGTGAATCGACGCACGTAGAACCGAGAAAAAAATGTTGGGCAGGCAGTGTAATCACATTACATGAATTTTACATTTATTTTGATTCTTCTTATTTTGATTCTAAAATTTATGTCTTGGTTCACTTGCCACCATTGAGAGCCTTTGTATCTATATTTTTATTTAAAAAATAAATTTATTTTTACATAGTAAGCACTAGTAATAAAGAGCGAAGTGTATTAGTTTGAGTTATTTAACTGTAAGAAAAGAGATTCCTAGTATACTATTAGTATCCTGATACTTCCTACGATTCTGAATCTGAATATTCAAATTTGATTTCGCCAATTAAAAGCGGATTGTAGTTGCTTGGTATTTTCCAGTTAAGAACACAACGTAGCGGTTTGAATTTTTACGCTTAAATTTATGCTTTATGTTTTATAAACCAGTGACTATACGTCAAATTTATGATAAACAGGAAATAATTTTTAAATTTTAAGTAGTCTTTCTGCCTTTATTACTTCTTTTATTCATATAGTTAACTTGATCATTAACCAACAAAAACACTGCATCTGTTTAAATTATAATCTAAAAATTAAGTTGACCATATATCACTTCTGTGTCAGAATTCAAACTTTCAACGCTACCCCCTCCAATTAGGGATTTATGTAGATATTGTAATTGATGTCAGTAGGTGCTGTTGGTCAATTTCACATCGTTGCCACATAAATTCTCAAAATTCTGGTTCCACGATCATATCAATCAATGCAATATTAAAGCTATTAGCTACTCTTGCGTAGAAGATCATTCCATAAAATTTTGTTTATGTTTTATAATTATAGTTAACTTTAAAACAATAATGTTTTTGTTAATTATTTTCAATGTCTACATATTTACAATCGCTACCATAGTCAGGGCGGGCACAACCATACAGGTGAACTAGGCGACCGCTTAGTGCGTCATAAATCTGGAGACGTCAAAATAATTGCTTTTAAACATTTCTTTAATGCTTAAAAAGTGTCAATATTTATCTTCATTACATGATCGGCCAAGCGGCTGGAAAACGATATTTCATATTACACGACCTAATGTTACTCCAATTAATGACGAAAATGATTTCAGGCTACAAGAAATCTCTTCAGAGTCAAAGAATTGCTTTATTGCTTTTAAACTTTTCTGCAATGCTTAAGAAAGTGTCGCTATTTATCTGAATTACATGGGCGGCCAAGTGGTCGGAAAACGACATTTCATATTACACGACGTAATAATATTCCAGATAACAGCGAAAATGACTCCGGGCTACAAGAATTCTATTTATAATTAAAGAATTGCTTTTAAACATTTTTTTAATGCTTAAAAAAGTTTCAATGGTTTACTGTCACTTTTTAGACATAATAGTTAAAAGTCATGCAATGAATCTTCAAGATTACGTTTAGAACCGCCAAAATGGGTTAAGTGGCTATGTCGACACTTTTTTTAGCATTAGAGAAATGTTTAAAAGTAATTCTTTAACTCTAAATAAATTTATTGTAGCCTGAAATCATTTCCGTCATTAATTGGTGTAACATTAGGTCGTATAATATGAAATGTCGTTTTCCGACCATTTGACCACCCATGTAATTCAGATAAATATCGACACTTTCTTAAGCATTGGAGAAAAGTTCAAAAGCAATTCTTTGGCTCTGAATTCTTCTGTCATTAATTAGAATAACTTTATGTCGTGTAATATGAAATGTCGCCTCCCCACCACTTGGCCGACCATGTAATGCAGATAAACATTGACATTTTTTCAAGCATTAAAAAAATAATATCAAGTTCGGGAGCACTAAAAGATATTTCGCCTAGGGCCCAAATAACCTTACGCCGGCCCTGACTGTAGCACTTAAATCTAAAACGTTTATTAATATGTAATAATAAACTGTAATTATTATTTACAGGTTCAGTGACATTCCAAGCCCGTGGTGGCAAGCGAGCACAGTTCTGGTGGGTGTTGGCAGTGCACTGAGTCTCCTCGTTGCCGTTACAGCTACAGCCGCCCTCTGTATAACGTACGTGATACATTCGGGATCGGCTAGAATTGCTGGAGCATTACAATTAACAGCGGGTAACATAATATTTATTATAACATAACAAACGCTTCTTATTTTCTATGTATATTGTATTTTAAAATGTTTTGCCAAAAAGACAACTGACTACTGGATATGTGCTCTTAATCAAATTTTGTTATCCACATATAATGGTCCACTTTATTCCTCTGTTTGCGTGACAATGTTCTTTTTTTTAAGTGTCCCACAGGTATCGTTATTTCAAAAGCATTTTGTAAATCGAATATAAGTAAAGAATTTCCATGTAATAGAAAAAGTGTATTTCCCTAGTGATTCTTGTTCGCAAATGACATTTTATCTATATTTCGTCAAAAATAAACAAAAAATACTAAATGCCGAATAGCTAAAGTGTAGCTAGGAAAACAGAATACAATTTTAATCGAACACTAAGCATAGATTTCCTATCGAAAATGCAATTACAAAAGATTTTAGTTACAAAGGAAAAGCGTTTTCGTTTAAATAAGCTTTTTAAAACCACACGACTTCAGATAAAATCGAGTTATAGAATCGAAATATTGTTATCTAAAAATAAAAAATTCAGAACAAGACTAACCAGCACTCATTTGATTACTCATTTTTGGCGTATGAGGTGCATCATCTGCATGCTGTGTAGTGAAAATTATTTTCAAATCTCATTTCTCTCAATTGATTCAACTGACCTCAGGCTAGCCTAACTGTCTACGACAGGTTGAGATCCTGTGTGACCCACTTCGCTTTTAAAAAAGGAAACGTTTATAATTGATGATTGTAAATTATGTTCAACATGTCGTACAAACATGACCTCCATATATCATCCACAAACTAATCCACGAATGCAAGTAATTATTAATCCACATAATTATATAGGTATGTACCAAGATATCATCAAAAACAGTACTAACAGCTTTAAGATGGTTTGAGACTGTCACAACTGAATCCATTATGACAGGTTTATAATATACTGTCCACAAAGGCGTATATGGCAAAGCTTATTTCCAAGAAACTAATTATAGGTATGTGTTAGTTGCGGCAATGCAGTAGTTCTGCACAACTGCCACTCCAAACAGAAGCGAAGAAACAAATACAGGTGTTCGTTTACATAAGTGTATTTAAACGGAAATAGAAAAGTCATACAAGGAAGAATACTTTGCAGATACGATTTGCTATTTCTACTCTTTGCTATTTTTTGTTCTGCTAAAAGTGGAACAAGTTATAAAAGTTTTCTCAAATAAAACAATTTTTAAAAGATAATATTTTTTTAATCCCTAAGGACATTTATACACGAACGTACACATTTTATATACCTACCCTCGATTCCCATTTGTGTTCAATAAAGAGGTAACTTCATAAAAAAAGGTTAGCTTTTGAATAATTAATCTATATACCGGATAGAATTGAATACGTTATAATTATTTCAGTATTTTACTAAATGAAAGAAAAAAATCATTTAGAATAAAACATGTAATGAGAAAATGTAATGTGGGTCGTTGTGCCACTGACCAGCCCACTGTAGAAAGTATTATTGCAATTTTATACTTCAGTAATTTCGTTTCTTCGAAACATTATTGTAAAAGATTATTTTCATTAAGAAAAAGACTATTTTATTCATGGGGTGAATGCGGGAGAGATGCCGTACATTTTGAAAACACTTGATAATTCCTAAAGTATGAATTTAATTGTTTTTAAATTTGGTACACAATAAATGTAAACATTGTTCTTTAAAATTATTTATAAACAATTTTAAATTTTGAGTCATAAAGGATTCATAATTAACATTTTTGTAGAGCCTGCAAAGTGGCGTCTCTCCCGCACCTATGGGAGAGATGCCGCATCAAAGTAGGAAAGTCGCCGCATAGTTCATATTAAAAATTTTGCGTTTTACACACATCTCCATACATGATGCATACCATAAGTAACCATTTTTGGCGCTTTATACATCTTAACCACTCAACTTTTTTTTTTTTGTTTCTGAGTACTTTTCAAAACATTCAATACACAGACAATCATCATTATTTTCGTCATCTTCACTAATATGAGAGCTCTTCCTGATCCAGTAATGGATCTTTAGTATTTACGTGGCATAATTTACAGTCCAAATAAAAAATTGCATAATTAAGGTAGGTATAAGTCTATATTTTTCATATGTAATATGATGCGGCATCTATACCATATTTAAATGCGGCATCTCTCCTTTTTGTTGGGATAGATGCCACATGTTTTTATAGCAAGCATAGTGCGGAATTCTAACCTAAAATTTTATACAGTACTTTTAAAATATACCTAAATTAATAACAAAACTCATTTTCATTAAAACAATGAAGTATACATTCTTAAATTCTAATGAATTAAATGCTTGAAAAAATATTATGTTAAAAAACTTACTTTTCAATTATAAAAAGTTGGATAATTACTAAACAGAGGGACTAATCATAAATGTTACCATATACAGCTTAAATAAGTAACTAATTTTAAACATATAATCCATTAATAGCGCTATCTATCAATCAACGGACGAACTATAGTTACTGCGGCATCTATCCCGCACTTGCCCTATTTCTTCAGTTGAATCTGCGTTAAAATTTGTGCCAGTTTAACTCAAAAGGAATCTTTGATACTACTAATTCAAGGCGTAAAAATAATTAAAATATTGTTGGAACAGAGGCGATAAATATTGAAAATTACTAGACAAACAGAACCAACGCGCATGGCATGTAAGAACAAATGATGGCACAGCACCAAAGCAGTCTGAAAAGTAAATCGAGGCAGTCAAGTCGGAAGGAAGTAATCGTAAAGACGAGCTTTATTTATTTATTTATTTATTTTTTTGTTTAATAAAAACTGTTGACTGAACTACTTTGGTGTTGCTCCGATCAGTGTTCCACAGCAAGAAATCAGAGTATCACAATACATTTGAAGAAGTAATAAATAGTAGAAGAAAAGACTATGGATAAGGAAATAGAAAGTTTAAATAAAACAAATATTTGGAAATTATTAAACCAGTAGATAAAATAATTTCTGATTTAAAACAAAATAAAGAAAAAAACCGATAATACACGAATAATCATAATAATTAATATTTCTTTCCCGGTTGCTAAAACGCAAATTTTAAAATTGTTATTAGCAATTTGCAGTCAATTCGCTTCTACTTTTAATCAAACTAATTAATATAGAAACAGCATTTCTAAATAGTAAAATTATATTTGAAATTTATGTAAATCAGTCAGTTGAATATAATAATTCTACTTATAAAGTTTATACATTGTGAAAATTATTATGTTGTTTGAAAGAAAGTGCTAGATCCTCGTATAAATGTTTTAATAATTTCATTGATAAAGCAAAAAGTAAAACTTAGAAGAAGTAATTATGATAATTGTTTATGTGTTAAGAAAGAAACTAATGAATATATTTACATATTGATATTAACTGTAAATGGTACGATAATATGGAACAAAGATCAAAAGGATATAGTTAACAGTAGTCTTCATAATCTTTGTTAAACATGCTATAACATGTTAAATGTGTTATTTCGAAGAAAAAATTAACAAATCGAGAAAAAATTGATGAAATTCGACGATAACAAATAATAAGGCCAAAAGCATGTTATTTGTTAAATTGAAATCGAGAACTGGTTTAAAACTATAAAATAACTGTCGTAACTGTCAAATATGTAATAATTAACAGAGTTTCAAATAGGTCGTTCATGATTTTTATCTATTTCGAAGAATAACATAAATAACATTTAACAAGTTTAACAAATTTAACAAAGATTATGAAGACTACTAATATAAAATTAAAGTTAGCAAAGCATTTTAGAATGAAACACCTATATGGACAAAGTTCAAACTTATGTAGGAATATACATTGTAGTTATTCATAACTTGGCCGCTCGCAGGTACATTACTTGGAAACGAGCACACTTTTAATTTGCTACCTTAATTTATATATATTTCTATCACTGTTCAAGTATACATAGTTTATGATTTACTATTTGGCTTTGTTTTCTTCTCAGAAGAACAGGAAAAGTAAGATAGAATTATAATGGCATTAAGATCGCAAACAATTTGTGCACGACCTCTAGTAGCCTGTTTGCTCTAAATCAAATATGATGGCCATCTGTGTTGGTATTTTTAATAGATAGGCTTCTATTGGACATAATATATGATTCATTAATATACCGATCAGTAATATACCAATCTTTTAAATACGAAATATACAGGTTTATTTATGACCATAACACTCAAAAAAAAAAAAATAAATAAATGAATTTAATTAGTAATTGGATGGCTACTGTAGTAAATAAGCAGATAAATCCTTAGATCCTACACGTTTTACTACTATCTTAAGTATATTATACTCTACATACTACATATTATAATTTAACGAAATGGTAGCAAGCTCCAGAAACATAATAGTTAATATATGTATGTTATATAGCTAGCATATTATACAGTTTGTACCTTCATTTCAAGAACAGAGTTTCTGATATCACCTTTACATTCTTAAATATTTTCGTTTAGGTATAGGTATATTACTTTCTCACAAAAATATAGTTTTTTTAACAATATTTATTTTTTAGAAATCCACTATTTTTGATCCCACTCATTTCCAAGTTAAGCAGATTTTGATAGAGTTAATAAATTTTCACATCATACATGATTCAACAATTATTGAATGCTAACCGCTGAGTCCATACATTAGTGATGAGAAAAATTAGTCTTGGTCTTGCAGTCTTGTCTTGGTCTTGCATTTTTTGCAAGACCAAGACTATGTATACCAAGAGCAAGACCAAAACCAAGACTATAAGTATGGCTGCAAGACCAATACCAAGACTCAAGTGAGCAAGACCAAGACAATAACAAGCAAAAAGCAAGACTCTTGCTAAATTATTTAAATAGTTTAAAAGTATAATTAATACCGTAAAGAGAGAAAATTCTGATTTTAGAAGGAAAAAATTCGCTAATAAAAAAATGCAAGGAAGTGCAAGATTCTTTAACAATACCAATACCAAGACTGCATTTTGCAAGACCAAGACCAACACCAAGACTCAAACTGCTCTAGCAAAACCAAGACCAAGATTTTTAATGCAAGAACAAGACCAAGACCAAGACTTGGCAGTCTGGGTCTTGGTCTTGCATTTGCTCATCACTATCCATACTATAGGTACCTGTCAGTTCCGATCTCATTCAGATTTGCTTCTTACTCAAACGTTCGGGGTTGGATCGGGAGAATTGTTGGCGATGCTTGTCCCTGTTAGCACGTGATTAATTGTTGCAATTCATCAGGTCGTGGATTAGTAATGGTTCATCGACTGATGCACTTCGATAATTTTTGAACTTTATTGTATTTTGCAAATCGTCGTTTAGTTTGCAAAGTATTGTTTTCACCAATTACATAAAATTCGATGCAATCGAAAACATTCACACTTTTCAAAATGGATACCTTTTACATTTTACATTTCTTCTTTTACAATTTATTTTATAATTAGTTTTAAGTTAGCTTTAATGTTTTATATTTTATTCTTTTTTATATTTTAATAGTTTTATTTATTTATATTTTACATTTTTTCGTCTAATTTTAATTTATTTTTTATTATACTCTAAATTCTTTATTTTTATGCGTGTTACATCTTTTGATAATCCTCTTTTCTTTTCTCTGTTCCCTTCCTTCCTATATCCTAATTTCTCCTCCAGCGTCCTTTCCTTATATGGCCATGTTTGCCGCTTATTTTTCCCATTGGTTCAAAAAACCGCTCCCCTCAAATTGCTCATTAATGTTTTCTTAACTAAATACGCTAGCTATCTTTTCTGTTACTTACGTAACTAATCTGTAATGCTTATGGTAATGTAGATATCTGTATTTGTTATGTGAATAAAACATGAAATTTCAAAATTTACCGCTAGAATTAGCAATAAGACCAACCACATACGATCAACCCTGGTGTTTCAACTGAACTGCCACTAGGTGGTAGTACTCGCTTTGGGCGCGGATTTCAAAAGCGACCGCCACCAATACTTACACTGTTACACTACATAGATATTAATTATCGTTCAAGTTGAAGGCTAACATAAGTCACAATCTACATAACAATAGATACAATCCCACTGGAACAATAGTATCCTGAGAAAGAGATTTCACAACTTATTGAACTGAAATAGTAAAATAGCTATGTACATAGTTATTTGTGGACAGTAAAATAGAAACATGAAATAATCTGAACAACGCTGGTTATAAATTATTTGTTAAGAATATAACTATCGCCCATCGTCACACCATACGGAGTACACATTTAATAAATTGTCCTATGTTTTAAGGATAATAAATATAAATAATGATCACAATACGCTAGGCTCCAATATAAAGGAAACTCCGCAGGATCAAATTGTATTTATATTAGTTAGAAGGATAATGTGCTACAAAGTACGTGTTAGCTCTAAACTTTCAAGAAAAATATATTTGTCTAAATGGAAATCTTCTGTAAGATAAATTAAACACATTAAGATAAGAAAATACATTAGTGGTATGATTTGTTGCTAAAATATTATATTTTTGGAATAAATAAATGTATTTTTTTAAATTTTTAATAGTTTTTACTCTTGTTACAGGGTTATTTGTAATATGCGGGGCGGCGGTCTATCCAATCGGATGGGATAATCGCGAAATTCGAGAATCGTGTGGTTTAGAATCGAACATTTATAGATTAGGTAAGAAGGTAAGAAGTAGGTAAAAGAATATAGACTTTAAAGTATCGCATTCCTATTTCATTTTTATTTCCATAAGTTTCTAATTTTTTAAAGGAATTATTCCACATTTTTTTTCCCATCACTTCTACAACTTCTTATTTGAGTCAACATATAAAATAGCCACGAAAAGCAAGAATTGCGCAGAAACTATAATGTAAGTCATACTTAAACATTCTATACTAGTGATGTCGAGCCGAGGAGCAGTTCGTCGATAAATCGACTAAAATTGTTTTTCAGGCAAAATTAGTCATTAGTCGAAAATATCGAGCATAGAATAGTCGACTAATCGACTAAATTTTTAGTCGAATTGACGGCAAGGTAACCCATGTAACTCTTTCAAAAACGAGGTTTCTTTCGAATTTAATTATGGACTTTTAATATTTTCCTTTTAAGAAAAAGAAAGATATGAAATATCAAAATATATTAGTCAAATAAAAGTGAAAAATTATATAGATGATAATTTTTTAGTTTCCATTTCTTGAAGTCCAATAAATAATAATTAATACAGAAAAATTGTTAAATTTGTTGTTTTTAATCATTTGAAAAAAAATTAATCATTTTAATCACTTAATCGAAAGTAAAATAGTCGACTAAAATATGACTAAATTTAAACAAAATTAGTCGACTAAACCGACTAATCGATTAATCATCCGACATCACTAATGTCGAGCTGAAGAGAAATTAGTCGATTAATCGACTAAAATGGTTTTTTAGACAAAATTAGTCTTTAGTCGAAAATATCAAGCACGTAATACTCGATTAATCGACTAAATTTTTAGTCGAATTCATCAATGGAGTAGTCTATATAATTCTTTTAAGAAAATTTTTTTTCTTTTCAATTTGATTATTTATTAATATTTTATTATTATTTTTCTTTTTCTAAAAAAAAAAGCAAAGTGAAAAATGAAAAATCGTACCAATGGATAATTTTTTAGTTTTTGATTTTTCGAATTTTATATAAGTAATACAAGAAAAGAATTAGTCGTTTTTAGTCATTTGAAAAAAATTAATCATTTTAGTTATTTAGTCGAGGGTAAAATAGTATATTAAAAACTGACTAAATTTGAACAAAATTTGTCGACTAAACCGATTAATCGATTAATCATCCGACATCACTATTCTATACCGACATGCTACAGGGACCATGTGACAAGGATAGTTGGCGTTACATATTTTTCTTTAAATAGTTAAATAGTTTTTTTAATAATTAATGGTAGACTTTTGTACAATCAATGAAATTTGTGTATTTAATGTTACAAATTGAATAATTTTTTTTTAAAAATATAATTAAAAATTAAGCATTTTTTTATCTTCTTATATTTTGAATAATACAAATGAAACTATTTTGTATATTTAACGGCATTAACGAAGGAATATACTATAGTTAATTTTAAAAAGGACCTAAAAACAGTATCTGTATATGAGTATCTAGATACAAATTTATTTTAAGTATCTGTATCTGCATCTAGATATAAATTTCCTCGGAGTATCTGTATCTCTATCTAGATACATTTTATGCAGTATCTATACAGCACTGCCTACAGCATACCATCAATAATACAGCATACCAACTGTATTATTTGACATTTAAATGGTTTTATGAGCTGACCATATACCTACGAAGCTAAAAGTTGACCGAATATACTTATTCTGCTGCTCATATATTGTTGCTCAATTAGCCTTCAATACGAAATTCCTCTGTTGGCAAAAATACCTACATTAGAATTACATTCGCTGTGAAAAAACACATTTTTTCATCTATTGATAATCTAGTAAAATAGCAGCAATTTTACAAAATTTAAATGATATGCCTCATTAACGTGGCCGCCACGGTACAGATATGAAATGAAATATGTAGAATGAAAATGAGCGAGAATGAAACGTAAAAGGAGTTATAATTTGAATTTTAATCAAAATCATTTTGATATAGTATTAATGTGAATATTGTGGATTATGTACGAATAAAGTCTGAGTGCTGTGAAGAATTTGCTTACTTTGTAAATAAAAAAAAAAATATCTAAAAAGAATATTGATTAATAATAATTAGATTATAACTTCAGTTAGGTAAATGTTATTTATACATACACGGAGAGAAAAATCCTATAATTTTTATAGAGAAAATTTCAGAAAAATTACTATGCTCCCCTATAATCCGTGCGCGATCGACGACCAAAATAAAAAATATGTGCTAGCATGGTAAAATTTAATGTGGTGCTAACACAACTTTTATCACACTCTAATGCATGTATATTATAGTTTAATTCTTGTTGTCGTACTCTTTCATTTGCGCATCTGACTTGCGACCTTATATTGGTTGCACTGTACCTGTAAAAACATGTATACAAAAATTATTGCCAACAATATATTGTAATTACATATACTAAAGATAGGTAAATAACAAAAAGATGAATTAAACGATGACATCATCCTAAGAGAGTGTAAAAGCAACTGACTACTAAGCTGCATCAAGGTGCTTGGTGGGAGCTGTCTGACAAAGTTTCTTCCACAGTCCACACCTATGGTTCGCATGTAACCCATGTAACTAACTCGCTGATTGAGGTACATTTCATTACAGCGATCCCAACAAAACCAACCTTCTTTCTGTTTTTTTTCTTTCTATTATTAGCATGTTAGCATGGAAATTTTTTTAATAAACACAATTTAAAATTATTTTTTTGTCGGTAATGGAACTTTTTACTGTGCTGTTTTACAAATTTTACGGAGATAATATTACGAAAAGAACATTCCATCCTTTAAATTTTTTATGATTAATTATAATCTTTATATTTTTACCTAACAGAATTTAATATGTTCGTCTTTTACACGTCGATTGTAGTGCTGAGCACAGTAATTTTTGTAGAAATTTTCTCTCCGTGTACGGATTTCAACTTTTACTATCTCATTTTACACGATTACTATATTCCAGTTTTTCAAAGAAATAAAATGTGTGTCTAACTTAGACATGTAATTTTCGTCATAATTGTCATATTGTTTTAATTTGGATATGTATGTGTTCAGAATTTTATCGCGCATCATTTAATGATGTTTGAAGTTATATTCGATGTATACATAAAAAAATACACGCTATATACATATATGGTGTCCTTCTGGTGTCATATCGCATGTTTACTTCATAGAGAGGCATACTATATATTGACCCCTCTCCCTTCCCACAAAATGATTTGAAGCCTTTGACAGGTTCAAAGGCATCAGACGATATAAAACACTGTCCTAACCCCGACGAGAGAGGTTAGTTTGCATGTTATTACATTATTTAAGTAAATGTCCGGGTCAAGACGGATTTGGGATGTAGACCCGGACACTTACTAATTATTTTTTATTTTTTTTATTTTTACTTATAATGAAATAATGGATCAGGGATACAAAAAATAATATACACTCTTTCTAATGGTAATACTTTTATTGGTGATATCTATGAAGGAAACATGTATAAACATAAAATTATACCAAAAAATGTAAAAAAGTCTAGACGGGTCTAGACGGTTTTACGGTACTTAAAAATAAATGTCAATTTCCAACAGTTTATTCAGTTTTTGTTTTTTTTTTTTAAATATAATACAACTTTACCGTCAAGTGCTCGAGTTGAATGACTAATTAGTACAGCTGGACAAATTATTACCGCGAGAAGAAATTCTCTATCAGAGAGCATGTTAGAAACTTTATTGTTTTTGAAACATAACAGTTGGTTGAAGGCATAATACATTAGAGAAACTTACGGATTAAGCTAGTTTATTTATTTATTTTTCATCTGGTTTCCTTTTTATAATTTTGCGTAAATTAAGAAGGTGCTTTATGACGGTGGCAACCATTTCACGGATTCTTCTTAGGCAATATCGTCTATAATATACGCCTATACTATAAATTATACTATACGGCTATACTATCGCCTATAGTATTGTTAGCCTATTACGTCTACAGTACAATCAATGAAATTTGTGTATTTAATGTTACAAATTGAATAATTTTTTTTTAAAAATATAATTAAAAATTAAGCATTTTTTTATCTTCTTATATTTTGAATAATACAAATGAAACTATTTTGTATATTTAACGGCATTAACGAAGGAATATACTATAGTTAATTTTAAAAAGGACCTAAAAACAGTATCTGTATATGAGTATCTAGATACAAATTTATTTTAAGTATCTGTATCTGCATCTAGATATAAATTTCCTCGGAGTATCTGTATCTCTATCTAGATACATTTTATGCAGTATCTATACAGCACTGCCTACAGCATACCATCAATAATACAGCATACCAACTGTATTATTTGACATTTAAATGGTTTTATGAGCTGACCATATACCTACGAAGCTAAAAGTTGACCGAATATACTTATTCTGCTGCTCATATATTGTTGCTCAATTAGCCTTCAATACGAAATTCCTCTGTTGGCAAAAATACCTACATTAGAATTACATTCGCTGTGAAAAAACACATTTTTTCATCTATTGATAATCTAGTAAAATAGCAGCAATTTTACAAAATTTAAATGATATGCCTGATTAACGTGGCCGCCACGGTACAGATATGAAATGAAATATGTAGAATGAAAATGAGCGAGAATGAAACGTAAAAGGAGTTATAATTTGAATTTTAATCAAAATCATTTTGATATAGTATTAATGTGAATATTGTGGATTATGTACGAATAAAGTCTGAGTGCTGTGAAGAATTTGCTTACTTTGTAAATAAAAAAAAAAATATCTAAAAAGAATATTGATTAATAATAATTAGATTATAACTTCAGTTAGGTAAATGTTATTTATACATACACGGAGAGAAAAATCCTATAATTTTTGTAGAGAAAATTTCAGAAAAATTACTATGCTCCCCTATAATCCGTGCGCGATCGACGACCAAAATAAAAAATATGTGCTAGCATGGTAAAATTTAATGTGGTGCTAACACAACTTTTATCACACTCTTATGCATGTATATTATAGTTTAATTCTTGTTGTCGTACTCTTTCATTTGCGCATCTGACTCGCGACCTTATATTGGTTGCACTGTACCTGTAAAAACATGTATACAAAAATTATTGCCAACAATATATTGTAATTACATATACTAAAGATAGGTAAATAACAAAAAGATGAATTAAACGATGACATCATCCTAAGAGAGTGTAAAAGCAACTGACTACTAAGCTGCATCAAGGTGCTTGGTGGGAGCTGTCTGATAAAGTTTCTTCCACAGTCCACACCTATGGTTCGCATGTAACCCATGTAACTAACTCGCTGATTGAGGTACATTTCATTACAGCGATCCCAACAAAACCAACCTTCTTTCTGTTTTTTTTCTTTCTATTATTAGCATGTTAGCATGGAAATTTTTTTAATAAACACAATTAAAAATTATTTTTTTGTCGGTAATGGAACTTTTTACTGTGCTGTTTTACAAATTTTACGGAGATAATATTATGAAAAGAACATTCCATCCTTTAAATTTTTTATGATTAATTATAATCTTTATATTTTTACCTTACAGAATTTAATATGTTCGTCTTTTACACGTCGATTGTAGTGCTGAGCACAGTGATTTTTATAGGAATTTTCTCTCCGTGTACGGATTTCAACTTTTACTATCTCATTTTACACGATTACTATATTCCAGTTTTTCAAAGAAATAAAATGTGTGTCTAACTTAGACATGTAATTTTCGTCATAATTGTCATATTGTTTTAATTTGGATATGTATGTGTTCAGAATTTTATCGCGCATCATTTAATGATGTTTGAAGTTATATTCGATGTATACATAAAAAAATACACGCTATATACATATATGGTGTCCTTCTGGTGTCATATCGCATGTTTACTTCATAGAGAGGCATACTATATATTGACCCCTCTCCCTTCCCACAAAATGATTTGAAGCCTTTGACAGGTTCAAAGGCATCAGACGATATAAAACACTGTCCTAACCCCGACGAGAGAGGTTAGTTTGCATGTTATTACATTATTTAAGTAAATGTCCGGGTCAAGACGGATTTGGGATGTAGACCCGGACACTTACTAATTATTTTTTATTTTTTTTATTTTTACTTATAATGAAATAATGGATCAGGGATACAAAAAATAATATACACTCTTTCTAATGGTAATACTTTTATTGGTGATATCTATGAAGGAAACATGTATAAACATAAAATTATACCAAAAAATGTAAAAAAGTCTAGACGGGTCTAGACGGTTTTACGGTACTTAAAAATAAATGTATCTAGATACAGATACAAGATACGCAAATTTGTATCTAGATACTATACAGCACTGGTTGTAGGCTATTGCCTAACTCTCATATGATTTTTTTGGTGTTGCCTGTTACAAAACAAATTGCCACCACTATGCATACCATAGAACACTAGAAGGAATACAACTATCTCTTTTCTCCAATAACTCATGGGCAATTATGAGCATTTTGCAGAACTATGTTGTCATTCACTTAGTAGCTACCAATAGGTGTGTTTCAATTGTTGTCATATTGTTACCGTCGTATTAACACGGTATACGTACATGATACGTACCACATACATATGTGTATATGTATGCAAAATAGGTTACAACATCCATACACACAACATCCATCGCATTAACACACACAACTCCGCGTGCACATATATAACATATTGGTGAGATATTTTCTATCCTTTGTCGTTACACTGGTTTCAGTAGTATAGAGATACTAGCATTCCTTCTGTAATATTCTGTGATACATACACATAATATAATCGTTTTAGAAACAAAATTGTATGACATTGTATAATATGTATTCATAAAATATTTTTGATTAATTTTATTCTATAATAACCTTTAATCGTTTGATTTCTAATTACAATTTTTTAATAACATGATTGTCACAGTATAATTCCGCCATTAATTATTCATTTTTGTTCATTTGTACCCGATAATGACAGGGATAAAATTGGTCTTTTTTAGCATAAAAATATTGTTTATTCTTCTACATGAAACATTTTGAATTAATGAACTGAAAAATTGATAACGATGTACCGTAGTGTTATATTTCACAAAAATTAGTGTTGAGTCGCACATATCACTCTTGTGATAGAGTGACTCGCACAGAGTGACTCTTTCAAATGTGCGGTGTGCTGCGTGACTCTCATTGTTAGTGTTACTAGCACAGGCCACCAGCATAAGTGTTCTTATGCATATTACATACTGCATATTTGCCACAAAAGCTTCAGTTTTTTTTCAATAATTTCAGTTTTACCAGTTTTTTCCAGGTTTACGGGTCACATTAAAATCCAATGTCTTTATAGATGCAACACGTATAGCACAGTACAGCCTACTTAGCACAATGTGCTAGGCATGTGGGCTCCAGTAGAGTCAATCTCTGTGCTCTATGCGGCACATTTCACTGTGCGAAGTCATATTTTTTTGCTAACACACATAAAAGAGTCGCTTCGACCCAACACTAATAAAAATATAACACTCCCCAACATCCTCCAACCACCATCCCAATCTCACCTGACTAGAAAAAGAGATAAATAACAAAAAATATTGGAAATTAAACAAAATTAAAAATATTACAAAACATGAATTTATTATTTATTTGTTCAAGTATTGGGAAAGTGTAGTAGGGGATTAAAATGAATGTGGGCGACTGTCAAGAATAAAATTCTGAAGTGTGATTAATTGTAACAATCAAAAAGAAATATAGATACAGTAGACATTGCTTACTGGGATTACGAATTATAGTTGTTACGTATACTGCAAATCAATACGTTACTCCTAACCAGTGCTGGGCTATATAATGAAATTGACTCCAATTATATTGTTATGAAATAAAATCACGTTTATCTCTTTTGAATGTCAGTACTAGACTCCTTTTATTTTATCATTTTTGTTGCCAGAAAAACTCAATCAATAGAAATAATCTTTAACTTTTATATCTTACACGGCAAACTATTTGTCAATTAATTAAAATTTCCACAATTAGTAAATTTACATTTTCACGGCAATCTTGTGTCGGTACATACGCCCCCATCGCAAAAAAATAAATTTTCTGAGCAACAATCCAAAAAAGAGTTCCTTTTTAGGAAAAAAGTTTCCAGGAAACAACTGTAACAGTATCCTGAATGCGTTATTTGGAAAATATACCCGTATTCAGAGCTCAATGTATCTGAACTCGGGTATACATTCAATGTTTAATAAGCATATAGTTCGATACTTGAAAATATACCCATTAAAAGCGCTGAGTTCGGGTATATTTTCAAACTCAATATTTAATAAGAATAGTATGAAAAACATACCCACTTTCAATTTATTGGTAAACAAATGGTACAAGTAGTAGTAGTTAAGGGAAAACAGCACTTTGACGCCGTAAAAAATTGATCATTTTAGCGAATTTTTTTTTGCAAATGTGAGTGAATATAGGAGGCTCGAATTAAAAAGACTTTAATGAATATCCATTTGTTCATATAAAATTTTATAGAATAATATTAAATATTTGCAAACTTAATAATGAAAATGCACCTAAAAAAATTGCAAATTATACCAACGATATTGCAATGATGAATCATTTCAAATTAAAAGAAGAAAAAAAAATTATTAAATTAGCTATCGTTATGCATAGGTTTTTTTTTACATTTTTTTCATAAAATAGCAACGGATTCAAAAATTTTTCGTTTTGTTTTGTTTTGTTTTCGTTGAATTTTGGTCTAAAATTTTCACAGTATATTCTCAATATATTTCGAATTAATTATACTTTCGAATTAAACAAAAAAAAAAAAATTTTCGATTTTTTCAATCCAAGTTACCAGACTACTACCTTAATTGCACCAAATATTGTTCAGCGGATTCCAATTCGAATAATATTATCCGTCCATATTCATACGCTTTTGTAGAAAACCCTTCTAAATCTGTTTTATTAATCATTATTCAATTTTAAACAAATTTTGCACGTTTAACTCACACGCTAACAATTAAGAATTAAGATAAGAAGAAGCTAAAAATTATTTCAAAAAATTGTAACGGTTTTTTTTGTTTGCAATACAGTAAGTCTTGTTTTAAATCATATGTGCATATTTTTTTTATCAAGATCGAGTATAAATTACAGTTGAAATAAGTTATTGTCGGGTATATATTCAAATTCTCATAGTAGTATTCTTGTACTTGAAAATATACCTGATTTGGCTCTGAAATGAGGTATATTTTAAAGAGTCATTTTGTTAGTTTCTGTTTTGTAAATTATACCCGATCCTAGATCGGTCAGTGGCGTCACAAGCTCTGACTTCGGGTATATTTTCAAAATACGCATCCTGAATACATAAAATCTCCCCAAAATACAATGCTAAATAATTACAATTCATGTAAATATTGAATTAAACATGAAAAAATATGTACATATATAGAAAATTAAGGTATACATATATGCATATATGTAACACGTGCACTTATATATGCCCCATGATTCGGATGTTTTCTCTTTTTCCAGAAATTCTTCCGCAGAATGTAGATATCCGAACCTGTAACAAAACAAAACAACGGCAGAAAACAATCCCAACAAAATATGTACAGAAAAATATTTACAAGCTTATTTTATATGTACTAGTGATGCGACTCGAGTAGGATTTTGTGACTCGAGTCACTCGAGTAATTTTGCTACGTCACTCGAATTGTACTCGAGTTTTCGAGTCACTCGAGTCAACCGAGTTAACTATTTCACTCCCTCCAACTCGAGTAAGATTTTTTTAAGCATTTTTAAATACCTTTATTGAATTAGTAATATGAGGTAATATGAAATAAAATACATATGATTAGTGTACATATTATTTATTTAGGTAATCAACAAATAAAAGTAAAATGACTTCTTAAGAATAATAAAATTTCCATGTAAGGATGACCAATTAATGACCATAAATAACATTTATGCAATTTTGATTGCAAATAAAAATTAAACTTAGTTATTTTATAATTAGTTTCAATTATCAATCATTGATTATTTGATTAAATATTTTGGTTGTATTTTTGTTATTTAAATATTTCAATTTTATTGACTAAAAAGTGGATAAAGTCAGGTTATTATATTTAAGTCAATTATCGGTATAATCGATTATACCTCGATTAATATACCGATTATAAATCGATTACGATTATTAGTATATAATCGATTAATCGATTGGTAAAATAATCGAATCGGAACATCATTATTATAACCTATACTTTAGTCTTTACTAGTAATATTAACGAAAGCTAAATTCAAAATCACACGTATGTCCCACTTTCATAAAATAATTATTCAATAGTTCAATCAAATCAACCTAATACCTATTAATTTATTATTATCGTATCAAGTGCAAATTTCAACCCGTCTCTTTGTAACTAGTGAAGTAACATCTGGCCCTAACCGAGTCTACTCGGTGTGCCGAGTTGACTCGGAAACTCGAGTGCAATTGGACTCGAGTAAAAATTTTTTTTTCACTCGAATACGAGTTTGACAAATTCACTCGAGTCACTCGAGTAAACATCACTCGAGTCGCATCACTAATATGTACAGATAAATATTTACAAGCTTGTATATAATTAAATATTACATAAAATTAAATCACATATGCCGTTTTTAATCGATCGATCGATACATATCCAATCTGTTACTTATTTTAAGCTTAAAATATTTATCTCCCCTTTCAATTATACTTCAAAGGGTCCCAAATAATTTGGAACCAGTGAAGATTTAGGGGAAGGTTGCCCAAAGCGGGTAAGCTAAGATTAAACGCCCAAAAAGTGACTTTTGACCTCGATAAGCAGATCTTTTTTATATTATATTATCAGATAGAATAGTTATCGAACTTTAAAATGAATCTTCGCTTAAGAAATGTTTATACGATATTTATTTTTAATAAAGAAAATACAAAACCTCTGCAAAAACCCGCTTTGCCCGTATAGGTATCCTAAAGCGGGTAACCCCCTTTGGGCAAAGTGGGTAAGTATATTATGTATTTAAATACTGTTATTATTTTTTAATATAAACTTTCTTAATCATATAGAACTTAACAATAATAATAATTAAGTTAAAGAAGATTGAAAAAAGACAAAAATAATAAATTTATAACAATTAACTCTAACTTTCTTTACAACCTCCATATTGGAATATATTACTTCAGGTGATTCCACATCAAAATCGCCACAAACAAGGCAGAAATATTTTTTTTAAGCTTTTTCCCTCACCCCGTCGTAAAAAGAAGATTATTTATTTTTTCCCCTTCCAACAGTTTTTTCCATTAAGATGCTTCTATTTTGTCCACCCGTTTTGTCCCCACCCGCTTTGCCCAAAAAGACTTAATTTTTTTAACTTAGAATAATTTCAAAATGAAAGCCGATACATGTCTACCTTTTTCTATATTAAAAGTCAAATGATGATAACATAATATGGTAATACCAAAAAGATTACCAATAAAAAGGTTTGTAACTAGTCACAGAATATTTATCGTCAAAATTTTTAACAAAACCAACAAAAAAATGTGATGAAGCTTAACTAGGACATTAAACGATACAAGCGTTCAAGTGCAACTGATTGACATTGGTTGATATTCGGTTAATCTCGGTATACACACGACTTGACAAAAATATTCGATACAACGATATACAAGCGCTTACCCGCTTTAAGAGGGGTACCCGCTTTGGGCGACCTTCCCCTAACTCTATCGTCCTTAATATATACAAATTTGGCAGACGATAGATTCACATCTACGAAACTTTTATTTTTATAAAATTTCATAAAGAAATATTTTGTATTTTGAATGCCATTTGATAAAGCATTCGCAAAATCATATTGGCTCAATTTGCTATCATCTGAGTTACAATATGGTATTAAATGGTATGGCAACCTTAATGAATTACCGTATAAAATTTGTGAAGGAGAAGTTTTGGTATCTTCCCGTACTGCAGTCCCAAGTGTAATAACACCGAAGGAAGAACTTCAAGCCAATTATTGTCTTTGAAACAACATTTTATTGATTGTTTCAAAGTTTTATTAAATCTCTCTACCATCCCATTACTTTGTGGGTGGTAACTAGTAGTTAAAATATGTTTGATTAAAAGTCTACTAATAAATTGTTTCCATTCCGAAGTCTAAATTGACTACCTCTGTCAGTTGTGATGGACGTCGGTATACCATAACGACTAATCCATACATCGACAATACTTTTAATTATAGTTGAAGCATAACTATTCTTTAAAGGTATAACTTCAACCCACCTTGAAAATCTATCAACGATTGATAGTATAAATTTATAATCACTGCAAATTGGCAGAGTTCCAATTATATCCAGTTGGATTGGTGAAAATCTATCATCTGGTTCAATTATGGGTTTTAGCTGTGCCACATTATGTCTAATAATTTTGTTTTTCTGACATTTATCGAATGATTTGACAACACGATTGATAATTTTGGCACAGCAGAAAACTCCATATTAAATTTTTCTAGTCAATGTTTGCCAGTAGCATTGCTTAATGCACCTTCTTGCATGCATTCCATACCACAAATGATATGGGCAAATTCTCCGATGATATTTTGAATTGACATAATTCTTTGATTTCTCGTAATTCCCTTTCTTATTTTTGTTACCATGGAAATTATGATTTTTATTGAATTTTTCAAAATTTTCTTTATTGACATTAATTTCTTGTAAAATTTGATCAAATTTTTTATCTTCATTTTTAATTTCATTTATCTGATCTTCTTTAAGGAATCTAATATATCATCAGCTGTTCTACCCACATCATCAACAGTTAGTTTATCCAATGCACAGAAAAAGGCAAAACGTTTGCTAGCACATGATTTAAAAATATTTGTTCTCATCATTTGAAATGTTTTTTTATTACAAATAATATTTCGCATTATAATATTCAATATTCTATATCATTTTTATCGAACGGTGGCTTTTTATTTACAAAATTCGCCAGTATCCGTTCTGATGTAGTTTAAAATTGAACATTTTGACTTGTTCGTGGCATTTTTGTTTTGTTTTCAAAACAAATATTTTCAAACTGACCTGGTAATGTCGGTGTGTCACCACTATAATGAAACTGACTCCAATTATATCGTTATGAAATAAAACCACGTTTATCTCTTTTGAATATCAGTAGGTACTAGGCTCCTTTTATTTTATTATTTTTGTTGCCATGAAAACTCAATTAATAGAAATAATTTTTAACTTTTGTATTTTACACGCCAATTAATTAAAATTTCCGCAATTAGGAAATTTACAGTTTCACTGTAATCTTGTGCCGATACAGGCTACAGCAGAGAGTAAGGATATTGAAAGTCAAAACTACCTATCACTAAAAAATCTTGATCGAAAACTTTGAGAACCAAAACAAGTTTACCACAGTCAAATTCCGTAGGCATCTCCCCATTTTATCCAAGATCCTAGAAGCTCCAAAAAATAAGGAAAAATTAAATGTAGGTCTTAGGAGTGCACCGACTATTTGAACCAAGAGCGGATCCAGCCAGTTGAAAAGGGGGGAGGGCGTTCTGCCTCTAATCCCAGGAGGAATTTTGGGAAATTGTGTGTTCTGAATTGTATGTTTAACTAAAAAAAGTTACCTATTGTAGGTCAAAGGAGGGGGCTGCCCCACAGCTACCCCCCTGGATCCGCCTATGATTTGAACATACTTATAAAACACACGATACTATTTTACTTGTGTCATTTTCGAAAAAGAATCTGCTTTATTTAAAAAAAAAAAAAATAACAGATTGTGTACCGATAACAGCTTATTGACAATTATTGTAAGGAAGATGAAGTAAACTAAAATAATTTCGCGTTCAGAGCTTGGATTTAAAATGGGATTAAATTTCTCGAAACAGAAACTTATAAATTGAATTTAAGACGATGACGATCATGAAAAATTATGATGAAATGACCAACTGCTACAGTATTTTTACAGCTGGAATTATTGACGTGGTACCATCCGTTAATTAGGTTTCACTTGACGTCTTACAACATCAGTGACTATCAACCGATTAAAATTATAGCATGAGTAACATTACGGTTTCGAGGTTGATTTAATGTATGAAAAATAACGATCGAAACTAAAAAGACAATTGAAGGCTACTTACGTAGAAGAAAGTGAGGTATATCATCTTACGCACTTACACCATTTTAGGCCAACCTCCCCTATATTATTTGAAGAGAAACTGCAATAAAATTAATATTTTTTTTTGTTGAATAATTATATTCCATTGGAGCATAAAAATTCACTTTCAAGAACAATTAAAAAAGAATTTTCTATAAGCCATGTTACGTTAAGATTACAAATACATAGTATTACCTATTGTAAATCGTCCTATCGGAATTACTATCAGGCGGAATTAATTTAGCATTAATAACCATATATTTTGTAGATGGCTTACGTAGAGAAATGTAATTAACTCTTAAAAAGGAATTCGAGTATTTTCTTACCTACGTCTTTTATTGTGTATTAGTTACTCCCGTATTTCTTGTTATATATTATTTAAATTATTAAAATTTTAAGTGTTTTAAAATTAAATTATTATTGTTAACGCATATTGAGACTATTTAAACATTTAAATTGTGTTTCAATAAAATTTAAAGTTATATTAAAATTTCGACGAAATTTGTAATCGCTTACTTACTGGAAAACAAAGTTTTATTGGTTTTTCATTACAAGTATTGGAATAGATCAAGATGCTTATTTAAGCAGTATAGAATGTATATATAGCCCGTTTTAAATACAATTGAGCATGAGTTATGGTTAAAAAATTAAATAATTCTTATATTCGCAACAAATCAATCTTCTATTCTTCTTTAAAAACAAACTGAAAATTTAAAATTTACGCATTTGCAACAATGAAAGAGATAAAGTAAGTCTAAATTCCTTACATATGTAAGTGATGAATTATACTTAAATTTAAGTGAAATAGATTATTCAATACAGCTATGTATTCTCAAAATTTTAAAAATTTTTCACATTTTAATGTTGAAAACTAGAAGTACTAGAAACCTGAAAATGTATCGCCAGATAGGTTGTCTGACACTAAGGTTATTATATGTTTATGAGGTTCGCTAATCAAATGAAAAAGATACTTGACTGTGAACTGCAGTATAGCCAGGTCCGGAATATTTTTCTTTTTATTATGTCTTAGTAATGTTGGAAGTGAACAAAAATATTTAAATTAATGAAAATATAAAATACGCGAGTCAAGTTTTCAGAAAAGAGAATAAAAAATAATTAATAGGTATAATTTTTTCAATTAAATATAGATAAAATAAGTATTTGAAATATATTTATTACAGAAGTTAGAAAAAAAGATGCAAATATATTCGATAATGTTACACAAATGTGTATTCATTCTCTGTATGTCATAAAATTCGGGAATTATGAAACATTAATGAAAAAATTTGTCTTACTTTATTAATTACGGATTAATTTAGGTGTTTGCAATGTTTTTAATTCAACAACGTTATTCTACCCCCTTTTTTGGAAATCGGAAATAGCTAACGTCTTTATTTAATGTCTTATACTGTAAATTTCTACAATTTGGCACAGAACACCGTATACCAGGTATGACTATAAAAATACGTAAGAAAAATTTTAGATGTCGGTCCTGAAATAACGATTTTCAAAGCCGCAATTAATGAAATTAGTGAAAATAACTAAGTAGCTTACGTTACGACACAAAATAACAAACAAAATGTGAAAAATTAATAAAAATAATTATATTAAACTGAATATTATATTGTAATAACTAAAAATTATTCAGAAATAATACGTTAAAATTTAAAAATGACAGTTCATATACAAATAGTGCTGACGATCAAGTGATGATCAGTTGACGTTATAAAACAGCTGATTGCAGTCCAAAAGCCAATACATGTGTAGTATACGGATTGAATCTACCTCATAACATATATATATAAAACTTGGTCTGACACCAATAGCACATCATATTAACACTATACAGACTGCGTGAGAGCGCAGTGAATATCTCAAAGGTCGGTAATATTTTTAACACGTTGACGTAACGCTGTACGGCTGGCTGTACCGCATCAACAATTCCGTAGAATGTGTACACTAATAAGGTATACAAACATAGCTCGCTCTCTATCTAGTTACCGTGGGTAACGCAGTGGAGCGGACTCTATGCTCAACAAGCGTTTTCGCTCTTTCAGCGTAACATATATACCAAAATTGTCTTTGAACATACAACCACAGTGCTCTGAAACCTCAGAATTAACCCCAAAAGTTTCAGTATATTTTGTGATAGAGCTAAACAGTTAATGTTAAAAATCTTGTGTATGCGCCTAGTCTAACACTGCGCTGTTGAAAAAAGATTTATGTCTTTATTTTCGCAATAACGTCTTCTTTCTAAATCTAAAAATTACATTCACAATTTTCTTTTGTTGCAGGTAAATGCCACCTGTCATGGTCTGTATACATACTGGCAACATCGATTCTTTTACTCTTCATTTGTTTTGGGTTGAGTTTTTGGGCATCTCGCGTGAAAACCGGATCATTCAGAATCTGAGTGTACAGCACCGGAATGATTTCCGAAATATAACCAGCAATTACTATGTACCATCGCCTACGATAGCTAGCGCTACAAATACACTGACAACTACTTCACCAAATGTTAAAACAACCAAATCCACAACGGAAATGATCGTACCTGGAAACAGTAAGGAAACTTATCGAAAACGACGTCGTTGGAAATTTTGTTGTCGTCATGGTGGCAGTAGTAGAAATACGAAACTTGATTGCAGTGATGCAACGATAGACAATGATAAACAAATATTTACAATCAAGACATCATCTTCGATGGGTGCATTCGAGGACGATATATCGTTACAGATACTATCAGCAGGGTCAACAGCAGTATTGACACTGAGCAGGCAAACAATGACCCCGACTGTTCAAGCACCGAAGTGTTTACAACAAGTGACCGATGACAGTTTTCAATAAATAGTGATCGTGCAATGTTAATATAATTGTTTGACCGTTTACATGCGCGATAAATAAAAATAAATAGATAATATTTAAACTAAAAAAAAATTTAAATAATTGTGAAAAACGGAATAATGTTTACCGGCAAGAACTCTGAAAAAGTTAAAACTCATTTCGATGGTTCATATCTAAATAATTTTTGTAAATCCTTGAGTCTACGTGAACACTTTCACACTTTATTTTAACAAAAGGTAAAGTTGTCTCTACATTTGTTACAGAACGTCATAGAGTAACTCGAACATGTTTCTAGAATATATCTATTATCATCACTGAAAGCGTAAAAATGAGAACATAACACTCGATTTCTTGAAACATGTAACTGATAGTCTGTTTCAAATGTAATTCAATATTCTGGTCCCTTATAAACGATCAAAACTGAAGCTACAATTATATATTTTCTTTGTACTTTATCGTTTTAAGGGTTACAGTAACAAAAATTAACATAACTCTCCCAGTTCTTCCCTAGTACATTATGTTATAAAACTTTTATCAATGTAATTATTGCGAACATCGAATAATTAAAGCAGAAAATAATAATGTATTTATTACTTTCTAGATGTATTAGGTATATAAAATTATATTTAAAAAGAGAATGTATATAATTATTTAGGAAATAAATAAATAAGAAAGCAAATAAAAAAATATCTTTGTAAATAGACGGATTTAATTATTTTTTAAAAATAAATTAATTTGAAAGAAAAACTCTGTATTTTTTTTGACATATTTTATTTTCAACCCATTTATTTAAAGTACCATCACAGTGTAGAATTTTGATAAAATAATTTTTTTTGGTCTTATCTTAAAGTACATACAGTTATGCATGTTCTCTCAAAATTTCAAATTAAAATTCGAATTATTACGGACGCTACGACCACGGATCAATAGATTCAGTCTAAATACAAAATTCTGTGGATCGATTGGCGCCTTTTGACAGGATACCACTTTACCTTCAGTCCATCCACAACCAATGAACGTATAAGATCAATTGTTATCACCACAGTATCACATTGTTGTTGAAACAATGATTTGAAACAGTTTCGAGACAAACTTTAAACATGTTTATCTCAAAATGCCCTTTTTAAAAAAAGTACCCACTCTCAAAGGGAAAGTTTCCAAGCTATTAGTTTGAAATCTTGACACAATATTCTTTATTCCATTCTCCAGGTACCTATGGAAGAAATTTCCTTTTTTTTTAAATCTTTCTATTTTTTTACCCGGAAAACTGTTGAAAAAAAGGCCTAAATTTTGTTTTTTTATTCAAACCGCCCGTTTTTAAAGACATTTTTTCAAAAAATTATAATAATTATAAAAAATAAATAAAAATGAATAAATAAATTTTTTTTGTAGTATTAAATAGTAGTATTAATCGTAAAAAAATTCATCCTCATTCCCCTATTCTATCCATCCGAAAAAAAAATTGGGAAGATTGACTATTTTTCGGTCGGTCACACTGTGATGATACGTTGACAAAATATTCCTTTAGATATCGTGCCTATAATTGAAGTAAATGCTACAAGGATTAAATTTTTATGGAATTCGAATAAGTAATATTAGAGGTAATGTATATTTAAATTAAAACTTAAAATTTTAATACCTAAGGTAATTTATATTTTATTCATAAATTAGTATATTAACATCTGGCCAGAGGACATCCCTGCAAAGACAAATATCATCTATTACATCCAGTACATGTTCGTAACAAGTTCACAAGTTTTCGACCACCATGGCTAAAATTGCGAGATATGCTATTGATTAGTGATGGTGTGCTCATAAATCTGCCCATACAATTCTTTTAAGGGGAGGTTTACTTGAAAGTCGTTCAAAAAAATCGATTTTTTTTGCAGAAATTGGTAGCTAATTATGTGTATAATATGTTCCCAAAGTGATTTTACTGAAAGTAATTTAAGGGAAGGTTTACTTGAGATTTAATAAAAAAAAAAAAAATCGATTTTTTTGCCGAAATTGATAGCAAATTATGTGTAGAATATGTTCCCAAAGTGATTTTACTGAAAATAATTTAAAAACAAGATTCTTGCACATTAACCGAATCCAGCTTTCTATAAAAAAAAATTCAAGAAATGTAGTTCACGCAATAATGAGTATTAAATGTAAAATTTTGAAAATACGTTTCTTTATATATATATTTTATAATATCTCGGAACTACATTTTTGGAACTGGTGGACACGATAACTCAAAAACTATTCGACGGATCCTTTTTTTAATTTTTTATTTTAAAGATAATTCAATTCTTCGGCACCTCTACCTAAGTCCGATACATTTTAAATATTTTTTTTTTATTTTTAAATTTACTTTAAAGAGCGAAAAATAAGACAAAAACCGTAATTAAAAGTTCAAACATCCGCCATTTTTTTTTCTTTCAGCAATTTATTGATATTATAGATAGAGGTGCTGGTACTCTGCATATATTTTATAAATCTTTTTTGTTTTTGGATTTCGGTAGTTTATTATCGGCGCTAGGATGTCCACCAACAAGGCATTGGATTTTCGGATTGTCACACTGCACTATCTATAAAATGGACACTTTTTTACATTTTTCCTTGAAAAATTTTCTTTGTATAGTTTAATAGTTAATAAATATGTATACAAAATTTGAAATTGATATTTACTTCCGTTCTTGAGAAAAAAATTCTAGAAAAATACATAATTTTTAAGGACTCTCGAGTAAACCTCCCCTTAAGAAAATAAAACTATTATGTATGCCGTTCTAGATACACAATTAACTCATCTAACCCAGATCCGGCCGTTAGATCTACGAAAAGTAAATTGACAGAAATATATTAGTTTTCAAGAACTAAGTATCGACGGATCTGAGTTGTAATTAATGCTTAACTGTTCTTTTTACAGAACAGCTCCGAAGAGAGTAGGTCTGCAAAAAAAAAGAGTTCTAGAAAAACAGTTATTTATAAAAGAACATAAATGTGCAGATTTTGAAAATTTTCCTAAGAAAATGTTCTATACAACACAATTACCTTTTTAGAATAACCACTGTAAACATAAACATGATAATATCACCACTTGGAAACGAATGAAAGGTAACAAAACCGAAGTTTAACATAAACGAGTAAACTTGCATAATATATAACACAACCATTTAATATATTGTATTTTATACGTTACCCGAACAAATTTGTACAGAATTATAGTATGAATTAGATATTATGAAAACACGTCATAAGATTGTTGAGCCCAAAGTAGATAGAGAAAGGTAAGCGACATTTGAGTCCAAAATAAGCTTTTTTTGCTCAGTTCGCCATCTACGTCATTATACGTCACATATTTGAATTTTTAGAAAAAGACAACATTACAATTATTTATTATTATATTTATACAGCATGAGTTTATGAGAGTTACCATTTTTATTACAAACAAACCGTTGATAAGAGCTAAGATCATAAGAGCTATAAAGCTCCTGACTATAGCAATCGGTTGCCCCCGTAGATATCAACAACTCTTATTGGAACAATTTTTCAATTAAATCAACGGTTTGGCTGTAATAAAAATGGCAGCTCTCAAAAAACTCACGCTGTATATATGTAATTCGCCATCTACATCATCTATATCTGCGCGTCGATATACCTTTCTACATCTATTTTGGTTGAGCCTACTCTTTTCAAAACATACTAACTGAGTATTACACAAACAATTTAAGGGATTTTCAAGTACTTCACGCAATACTACTTTAGCAAAAAGTTCTTGATAAAGTTAGGGGTCACAAGTGTAGGATAAAACTCCAATGATTTTGTAACTTTCATTTTTGTATCATAATAAAGATTATGATACTAAATATGAAAGATATTATAATATATATATATATATATATATATATATATATATATATATATATATATATATATATATATAGTTTCCCTACCAAAGCTCTTAGCATTTCCAAGATATTTAACAAAACTGGGAAAAGATCCAAATTTTAGGGGGAAGATTTACTCTCTTAATCCGCTTATGGGCACGAACGAAATATGACTCGTGATTAGTTTTAATAATGTCTATAATGCAGTAATGTTTCAAAATCTTCTGGGAGATACTCACTTTTAAACGATAGGTACCTAGTTTAGATAGGTACACAGGAAAGTTTCTGAGCTATCAAAGTCCACTTTACAGTACTTAGTTAAATAAATGAAAGTAAAGGTCTACATCATTAAAAAAAATCGTATTTATAAATACCTACATGAAATGTATTCAATTTTATTGAACTACCTGATGCAATCATAAAATCGACTTTTGTAATGCTGCTATTATTGTGAATTTCTTAATATTATTTATTTTATTTAAAATTATTTATTTAAGCAGGTATATATATATATATATATATATATATATATATATATATATATATATATATATATATATATATATATATATATATATATATATATATATATATATATATATATATATCATTGTATTACTATATAAATAAGCAAACTATTTCAAGATCTATTACTTTTTTTACAACGTAGTGTATTTTTATACATTGTATATACATTGCAATATTATCTGAGTGAGAGATATAAAAACTAATAGCGGGAGTTTAGATATAATTACTTTATATCCATCTTTATTGCAAAAGTATTTTATCTTCTTAATGTAACAAAATACGTATATCTCTTACTAAAAATATATGTTTCGTTTTTGTTGGACTTTGATCCCTCAAAAATTCTGCGTTTACTTATACAACTACCAAAAATGCAATTTCTTTGAATATTTTGTGTCTATTAAACTGCATAAAATATACTTAAATTTGTACTGAAATCTAAAAACGCCGTGAGCAGCGGGGCCCCATCACGGTAGTCGAATTTTCCCCTTCATCTTCGGTATTGAATGTCTACAAGCGAAATGTGATTGAAAGTCTACAACCGAATTGTCATTTTGTTGGTTTCAAAACTGGTGATGAGTGTTCGGCTGATCGAGGCTTTAAAAAAAGGTTTTAAGTATTTAAGGGCTGTATCTCAGTAAATTTCAATTTTGTGCCGAAAACAGGTAGCAGAAAAAAAGGCAACACAATTCGTACGAGGACATTCCTGCCCATGTTTATCCGCTAATTGTCTTTATGTTTTAGTTTTAAAAATTAAAAAAGGACCTTAAATAGTAAACTGGAAGGCCTTTATAAAGATATTTTTTCTTTCCAAAAAAATCCAAAATTTCTATTTTATAAATACTAAAAATCCAAAATTCCTAATTTATAAATAAACAGTGACTTTAATAACATTTTTAAATTACTTAATATGTATGTATTTCATTTGTCATAAAAGTAAGTTCACTTTTTTTTAAATTTTTTAAAATTACTATTCGCCTACTTGTATTTAGAATAAACATAATGCTTTTAAAACACATTTAACCATAGCATTCAATTCCGATGTAAAAATGGGAGAAGTGGGGGGAAAAGTGATGCGGACTCCCTACAAGGTACTAGCTGGATACTAACTGAATACACGTACAAAATTTCAGCCCTCTAGGTTTCCTTATGGAGTCTATAGACATGTTAGAAAACAAGCAAAAAAATTAAGGAAATATTGGCGTAAAAATCGTGGGGGTAAGGGTTAAAAGTTGAAACCTCCAAAAAACAGTGTCTGGCTATTAGCTTAACCTGTACACCAAATTTCAGCCCTCTAGGTTTATTTGGGGAGATTTTGACCCGAACGAAACTGTTAAAAAACAAGAAAAATCATGTTCTTTTGGGTATAAAAATGGTGGGGGTAGGGGTTAAAAGTCGAGACCCCCAAAAGGCACCCCCTTGATACTAACTCAATCCGAATACAAAATTTCAGCCCTCTAGGTTTATTCGGGTGACCTGTGCGAGTGGTACAAACTTCGAAAACGTCGAAAATGCATGAAATTGTAACTTAAAAATGAGGGGGGTGGGGGTAAAATATTAAAACCTCCAAAAAGCACAACCTAGGTACGAACTTTATCAACACACCAAATTTCAACCCTCTACGTTAATTCTGGGGGGCTGGGGGCCTGTTAGATCCAGCGAAAATCGTTTTTCCCCCCTCTACTCCCACCATATCATCCTAGGAAGCTGAATTTTGGATATGTTGTAGATAATTGACCGAAACATTATTTAAAACCGGTTTGGAAAAGTTTTATTGCTTTTCCGCCCCCCACCACCCCCTTAAAAGTCGGGTCCGAAAAAAAATTTGCCCAAAATTTGACCCCACTTTGATAGTATTGTTGTGCATCGGAATAAGCCCCACTTACCAAATTTCATCTCTTAACTTCCATAGGGGGGCCCTACACATATTAAAAGGTTGCGGGAAAATATATATATATATATATATATATATATATATATATATATATATATATATATATATATATATCAGACATCTTTTTTTTTTACATAATCGTGTTCTACGGGTCCGAAAACGGATAGCGCCCCTGGTCTCGCCTCTCGCAGCTCTTATCGTATAGACTGTATAAGTCTAATTTTTCGGAGAAAATTCGACTAAAAATTGAGACTATAATGACATGTTTGACACCGGTTTAAAATCATTTTTTTTTTTAATATCCTATAATATTTATATTTTTACATCATTATAAAAAAAAATTTCAAATAATTTTTTTCACTGTATAATATTCTAAAAATAAATTAATTAAAAGTTTATGTTAAATTTAGTTGCAGTAACTTTTTCCCAGATTAATTTTTAATTAAAATTTAAACAGAGACAGAAATGTTTTTGTACCACCTGTGAAAATAAACAAATCTGAAACCTATATAATTTTTAATTTTCTCTTTATATGTAGGTACCTAATCTATATATAATATAAACTGGATGGAAATTTTAGTTTAAAACAGTATTAACCATATATTATTTTTAAATCGATTTTTAGTCGAATTTTCTCCGAAAAATTAGACTTATACAGTCTATACGATAAGAGCTGCGAGAGGCGAGACCAGGGGCGCTATCCGTTTTCGGACCCGTAGAACACGATTATGTAAAAAAAAAAGATGTCTGATATATATATATATATATATATATATATATATATATATATATATATATATATATATATATATATATATTTTCCCGCAACCTTTTAATATGTGTAGGGCCCCCCTATGGAAGTTAAGAGATGAAATTTGGTAAGTGGGGCTTATTCCGATGCACAACAATACTATCAAAGTGGGGTCAAATTTTGGGCAAATTTTTTTTCGGACCCGACCTTTAAGGGGGTGGTGGGGGGCGGAAAAGCAATAAAACTTTTCCAAATCGGTTTTAAATAATGTTTCGGTCAATTATCTACAACATATCCAAAATTCAGCTTCCTAGGATGATATGGTGGGAGTAGAGGGGGGAAAAACGATTTTCGCTGGATCTAACAGGCCCCCAGCCCCCCAGAATTAACGTAGAGGGTTGAAATTTGGTGTGTTGATAAAGCTCGTACCTAGGTTGTGCTTTTTGGAGGTTTTAATATTTTACCCCCACCCCCCTCATTTTTAAGCTACAATTTCATGCATTTTCGACGTTTTCGAAGTTTGTACCACTCGCACAGGTCACCCGAATAAACCTAGAGGGCTGAAATTTTGTATTCGGATTGAGTTAGTATCAAGGGGGTGCCTTTTGGGGGTCTCGACTTTTAACCCCTACCCCCACCATTTTTATACCCAAAAGAACATGATTTTTCTTGTTTTTTAACAGTTTCGTTCGGGTCAAAATCTCCCCAAATAAACCTAGAGGGCTGAAATTTGGTGTACAGGTTAAGCTAATAGCCAGACACTGTTTTTTGGAGGTTTCAACTTTTAACCCTTACCCCCACGATTTTTACGCCAATATTTCCTTAATTTTTTTGCTTGTTTTCTAACACGTCTAGAGACTCCATAAGGAAACCTAGAGGGCTGAAATTTTGTACGTGTATTCAGTTAGTATCCAGCTAGTACCTTGTAGGGAGTCCGCATCACTTTTCCCCCCACTTCTCCCATTTTTACATCGGAATTGAATGCTATTGTTAAATGTGTTTTAAAAGCATTATGTTTATTCTAAATACAAGTAGGCGAATAGTAATTTTAAAAAATTTAAAAAAAAGTGAATACAATTTTTTAACAAATGAAATACATACATATTAAGTAATTTGCAAATGTTATTAAAGTCACTGTTTATTTATTTATTTAATTATTATTTAGGAATTTTGGATTTTTATTATTTATAAAATAGAAATTTTGGATTTTTTTGGAAAGAAAAAATATCTTCATAAAAGCCTTCCAGTTTACTATTTAAGTTCCTTTTTTAATATTTAAAAGTAAAACACAAAGGCAATTGGCGGATAAGCATGGATAGAAATGCCCTCGTACGAATTGTGTTGGCTTTTTCCCTGTTAACTTCTATCGGCACAAAATTGAAATTTACTGAGATTCAGCCCTTAAAAACTTAAAATCTTTTTATAAAGCCCCGATCAACCGGACACTCATTATCAGTTTTGAAACCACCAAAATTACAAATCGCTTGTGGACTTTCAATTATATTTCGCTTGTAGACACTCAATACCGAAGAAATAATTTTTTATTTTTTTTATTTTTTATTTATTTTTTTTTTTTTTGAAAGAAAGAATATCTTTATAAAGGCCTTCCAGTTTACTATTTAAGGTCCTTTTTTAATATTTAAAACTAAAACATAAAGGCAATTAGCGGATAAACATGGGCAGGAATGCCCTCGTACGAATTGTGTTGGTTTTTTTTCTGCTACCTGTTTTCGGCACAAAATTGAAATTTACTGAGATACAGCCCTTAAATACTTAAAACCTTTTTTTAAAGCCTCGATCAGCCGAACACTCATCACCAGTTTTGAAACCAACAAAATGACAATTCGGTTGTAGACTTTCAATCACATTTCGCTTGTAAACATTCAATACCGAAGATGAAGGGGAAAATTCGACTACCGTGATGGGGCCCCGCTGCTCACGGCGTTTTTTTAAATTTTTTTTAGCTATTATATAGGTAGCATTTACAAATTACAATAAAGCCTTTTATTAAGTAAACTACTTTCTCAAAACGGTTTCATTGTTCAGACATTAAAAATCTCTTTTTTCTTTGAATCAGAAGTTTTTTATTTCAAAGGAAAATATTTTTTGATCCAAGGAATCAAATTTTTCTTGTCTACTGGCACATAATTAGATGTCACATGTGCTTACATATAAGGTAACGTAAAAAAAATGGTTCTCTATTTCTAGAAAAATTTAGAATGTATTAAAAAACAATAAAAATATTAAAAATGAATGGATATCGACAAGCTAAGAAATTTGACCCCATATTATGACAAAAAATTTAACTATCTTTTTTTTTATATATAATTTAGATTTAAAAGTCACAAGTTCCGATTTTCATAATCTTGTGATAAAACGAATTTATAAAATGAATAAATAAATTTTCGTTAAAAACACTGATCAAAACAAAATCCCTGGGACCCTCTGCCGCGTTCCGGTCAAAATTAAGCACTACTGAAAAAAATAAACAATAAAGACAACAGCTCTCGTATGAAGCTGGGTCAGACTGTTAGAAATAATACAAATTTATGTTCATATCAAATTCTAGCAGATAAAAAAATTTGAAATTGAAGAACCCGAAATATGGCAAAACTTATTGATTCTCTACAAAAACAAACTTTCCAACTTTCTACAGGATTGCGGCCAATCTGCAATACATATCCTAGTCCTAGAAATACTAGTGATAAAATCTGCACCTATCTGGTATGCACGGATGACCGTTAAAAGATGACATATTTACTGTACCATATAGTTCCGCAGTTAAATATTGAATGTTTATAAAATATATAAATATCGAGTGTGTGTTGAGTTTAATTTCAAAAATCTGTTTATCTAAAACTCCGGAGCGCTCTTCAATAAAAAGAATTGAAAGACTTAATAAATAGAAAATCAAGTTTATAATATGCGCAGGCGAAGTCCTTCTAGCCAAAAGAAAGCAATAAGCCTGTTAATATGAAATTTTTATCTATTGAAGTAGCAATGAAACGTTTTTGAATTATTTTTAATTCACAATACTATTAAGTTGAATAAAGATCTAAAAGGAAATCAATCGATCAAATACTGTTTCTTCTTATTGTTTTTAAATATAGACCTAGTATCTACAAGATGCTATTGTTAGTGATGAGCAAATGCAAGACCAAGACTTGGCACTCTTGGTCTTGATCTTGTTCTTCCATTAAGAATCTTGGTCTTGGTCTTGGTCTTGCAAAATGCAGTCTTGGTATTGGTCTTGGTCTTGGTATTGCTAAAGAATCTTGCACTTTCTTGCATTTTTTTATTAGCGAATTTTTTCCTTCTAAAATCAGAATTTTCTCTCTTTACGGTATTAATTATAGTTTTAAAATATTTAAATAATTTAGCCAGAGTCTTGCTTTTTTCTTGCTATTGTCTTGGTCTTGCTCACTTGAGTCTTGGTATTGGTCTTGCAGCCACACTTATAGTCTTGGTCTTGGTCTTTCTCTTGGTATACATAGTCTTGGTCTTGCAAAAAATGCAAGACCAAATCAAGACTGCAAGACCAAGACTAATTTTGCTCATCACTAGCTACTGTTCATTTTCAAACTTAAACTGTTTGAAATTGAGCAACTAATGTTTAAAACAATTATCATAATTTAAAAAAAAAAAGTAAAATTATGCACAATATTCATATTAAAACTAAAGAACCTGAAAGCCTAACACTTTTTTTTACGAATTTCTCTATTCTTCAAAATATTCAATAAATTAATAAATTTTTGAAATCAATTTCCACAATATGTTATTGTTGTAATTTTACTGTTGACGTAAATACATACGTAGCTGTGTTACGATGATCTAATATTTTATCATTAGTGTCCTGTTCACAAGATGTTAACAGTAGAACCGAGTCGTGACATAAAATTGTCTGTAATAATATATTCTTGAAGATATAATACCCTCTTTCATAGAATTACTTACGTTCCTAGAATAAAAAGAAAAAATATTCACGATAAAATAACTAACATAGCGTTATAAATTTTCTACTAAATCATTTTATTAGGTAAAACTTAATAACACTAATTTTAAGTGTCATCAATACAGGTAATTGCTTGTGTTAATGTAGAGCAAGATAAAGATTAGAACTTTTTATATTTATAACAATTTTGTTCCCTCTATAATGGTGAAATATTAATATATTCTAATATTTCAGCTATCATAGCTACATTCCAAATCGGCTAACAACGAGAGATTTATTAACTTACAAAAAATTTTCAATAGTAATCATATTGGTGTGAAATTTATAGGAAACCAACAAGACCTAATACTGCTGAATGCTTCTCACTTCAGTGCTTTCTACAGTCAGCTATTTAAATTAAATCATTACCTGTATAATTATTTAAACGTTAAAGTACCAATAGAAAAATTAAGATTGATCTCTCAACTAAGAACTTTTAATCAATACAGAATCCGTCTAATATATAAAAATTTCCGTTACATTTTATACCCAAAAGAAGTGTGCCCTATTTGTAATACAAATGAAAGTGGCGACTTATCCCATTTCTTTATGAGATGCCCTTTTTTCCGTCCTCATAGAGACTACTATATCGCCAAGTATTTAAAAAATCCAGTATTCGGTGCCTGTGAGCTTCTAGATGTACGATCAATTAACCAACTAAACGATGTCTTCCATTATACTATCGAAGCACTTAAACTTAGAACCTTTGCACTGGAAGAATAGCTTTTTAAATCTATTTTATTTGCTAATTGAATCTGATTATGTATTATAATTGTTAAACTTACTGTGATAAATTTACTGTGATATGAGAACATTTTGATAATGCAAGTGTGATACGTTTTTTTTTCTTTTTTTTTAAATATCTTTATCAGTATTATTATTTAAGTACCTAATCTATATTTAAAAAGAAAAGGTCAAGAAAAGAAAAATCATACAATGATTGAGAAAAACTTATTGAACTTATGAAAATATCCTTGTAAACTAGAATATTTAGTCTATATTTTATCTGTTTACTTATTGTTGGAACTATTATTTGTTACCTATTACTTAAATAAGGCTGTAATCTGTGATATTTCTAATGTAACTTCAATGTTGACGTACATTTATAATTTCTTGTTATCTGTAAATCGCAACCCATATTGTTACAATCGCTTTGATTTTATCAATAAAATTAATTATTATTATTATTATCAGAGGAAACAATTTTATAGTCATATAATATAAGCACTAACAATCATCATTGTCAATCGTTCAGGCAAAAGCATTTAAATGTAAATATTAAATTTGTAAATATTAAATCTTATGCTCGGATAGTTAAGACACGGATTAAACAAACTATCGCATAAAAGAAGTTTTACTTCAATGTTTTTTATTTCATTTTCTCTAGCAGGGTAGTGTAAAATGAAAATCGATTTTTCAACAAGAAGCTTGTACACCACCACTAATGAAAACCCACTTAACTCATTATATTTATGTCGACGAAAATTTATATAACAAACTCGACACCTTTACACTGGCTAGTAATAAATCTATTTCGCTTTTTTGTTTGTTTGCTTATGAAAATTATTAGATATTTTAAGAAAGTGGCGAAGACTATAGAGACGAGAATAGTATTATTTATCATGGATTTAAATTAGAGGTAAATTTATGTATCGCTTGCTACGTCGTCAGTGACAGTACAGTGATGCATAAAAACAAGCAAAACAAAGAAATCTCATTTTCATTTCATCAAAAATAAATTGCTTTTGTGCATGTATATGCAGTCGACTAAACAAATGCGTTCCGTTATTTGCATATACAGAGAGAATTTTTGAAGACCGTACAATACAATAACAAGAAGATAACCATTAATTTCAGAACTACAGATGGTCAATATTAGTCGTTAGAAATACAAGAAAAATTTCATAATAGTATAAAATCAGAGAAAAAAGTTAAAAATTAGACATTAATATTTGATATTTGATCACTTTAGTAAGTTTTAAAAAAAAGTGAAACAGTATTATTAGCAGTGCCGGATTTACATTAGAAGCACTGGCCCCGGGCGGCAAATTTTTAGAGGCGGCAAAATTTGGAACACACGTGATAATTTATTTATTTATTTATTTTTTCGTTATCACTTATTTTCTAATAGGAAAATAAGAAATGGGAGCTGTTTTTTTTTTTTTTTGCTCGTCACTTATTTTCTTATAGGAAAAGGTAAAAAAGTGGAAAAGTACCTACATAAAGAAATTTTTTTAAATTTTTGTTAAGGGCGGCATTTTTCACAGTGCCCCGGACGGCATTTAGGGTAAATTCGGCCCTGATTATTAGACTGCTTGGAGACTCATCACAAATTAACAGTTTATATTGGCAAAGGATGACCCTTAACTGTTCCACCCCTTTTAAAATAATTTTTGTTTCATTTTATAATTTTGATTGAATGTATTTTACCATGCAAATATTGGCTACCCATGTAAAGTAGGGATGATCGATATTAGAAAAACATCAATGTTGACATCGATGTCAACATCGAATCAAGAGTATCGATATACGATATAATTATATCGAAAGAAAAACATCGATGTTCCAAAACATCGATGTTTATGTAGCAAAATAAACAACCATTATAATCTATTATTTTATTTATTAAAAATTAACATTGCCAGTATTTATTTGGTACACTTTGCAAAAAGGTAACTTTGTTAGAAGTTTCCCTTTTAATCTGTTCCTTTGGTGATACAAATGCTGCCCAGCTTTCGAAAAGAGTCTCTCTGAAGCTGTTGAAGTTGCTGTGCAACACAAATATTTAATGGCAATTTTTTTCAAGTTTGGATAAGTGGATACTAGAACTTGCCATAAAAGTAATGGATCTTGTTTTAAATCAGCTACAGGACTTTTTAAATACTGGATAGCTTAGAGTAATATCGATGTTTCGATATTATTCTCGTAACATCGATGTGTCGATGTTATCGAGGACATAACATAGATGTTTTTACATCGATGTTTTCCCGCTAAACATCGATATTTTCTACCATCGATGAATATCGATCATCCCTAATGTAAAGCATTTTAAAACGTAATTCGCAATGAATTGTAATTAGTTATTTGTAATTGTAATTAGAGGTATAGTAATGAACAAAGAAGAAACAAAATCTTTTTGCAGGATAATAAAATAAAACACTTTACTTTGCAAAAATACCACTTTTTATTCAATTATTATTACACGAGAGGTTTGTATTTTTTCGAATAAATTTGTGTTTATACTATAACGAAAATTTGTTACCTAGCAATTTAACGAGAACTATCAACTAATAAAAACGCGACAGCGAAGCTGAAGCGTTTTTGGGTTGACAGTTTTTCGAGTTAAATTGTTTTTAGGCAAGAAATTTGAGTTGTAGAAAACACAAATTTATTCAGTAAAAATATAAAATTCGAGTGTAATACGGTAAGACAATTTAAGAAATAAAATAAATTAGTATAATTCATATTATTATTTAATACATTGTTACTATGGTTCTGAAATCAGTTAAATGTACCAATACGAATTTTTGTTTCGTTTTTATCGTGTTTACCTACAATGAAATGACTAATGAAATATTTTCTACCATTGTTTTCGCTGTAAAAATCTGTCCTAACTTTTTTCCATGGTGAAAGAGAAAAAATTACTATATTCTTATGGGACTTAATACACATGAGTTAAATTGTCTGTAAAAAAAAAAACTTTTATGACATGTTTCGCTACAATATGACCATTATCAAACAATAAAAATTAGGGAAGAAATTATTTAAATGTCATTCAAACTGTATGAAATAATATTACATCAAGTATACTTTGGCTTAATCAATACAATACAATATAAGTTTGTCTTTATCTACAAGTTTGAAATTGTTTTTAAAAGTGGTATTTTTGCGAAGTAAAATATTTGTTTATTATTTACAAATATGGAGGAATACCATAAAGTAACGCTCAAATCTATTAATATTGAAATTGTTTATTATTTAACTCGAAGAAAAAAAATTCAATCTTTGAACAAAGAAATAGTTTTGAGAGTTACCATTTTAATTCTAATTCACTGCAAATTTGTCTACATTTGTACTTTTACCCATGTACGCATATTGTGATAGCTAGGAGGAGGAAAAAAATTCAAAAGGTATTATTCACATGAACCTCGTTATCCCCATTTCATAAATATTTCATATTTTTTTTCTAAGTATATTTTCTTTTTCCATGTGCTCTTCGTGCTTAGTAAAAAAAATGAAATATCAGGATAAATATGTAATAAGAACTGTTTCCCATTTGATTATGTAATTTAAATAAAAAGAATAAAGTAAAGAATGGATTGTATACAAATACACATAACATAATATAGATGTTACAATTTTAAAATTTATAAGTAACACCCTGTCTACCTCATTGCGTCCACGTAGTAGAAAAATGATTTTTTTTCTGAATAAATAAAAGGAGAAGAAAACCTTTTTTGAAAATAAAATTCATTTAACCATAAAGGTGAAATGGCTGAAGAATATTATAAGAGGCTATACAAATTGCAAAAATGAATAAATAGGTAAGGTATATTCTTTTATGTTTTTAAACAATTTTGCTTTATTTTTTATTTATTATTTTTTTTTCATCAGAGAAAATACGTACCTAATGAGACATTAATTAATTATACACAATATTTTACAAAATTATTCAGTCAAGATTTTTATGATTCCTCGTTTTAGTCTAACCATTTCATATACGGAATTACTAATTAGACAATAATTTATTATAAATAACACTTATTCTTTTTTTTAAAAGTATCTATATACTATTCACAATAGAGGCGGTAGAGCGTTTTGCAAAACATTTTTAGTACGATCCAATTTTTTTTTACAATCGATTTATATTACACCTGTAGAGAGTTTAAAATCAAAATGGATCATCACGCGTGCAAAGCCGCGGGTAAATACTATTTCAAAATATTTTCCTCTTTTTCCTTTATTTTTAGGTCAAGCCGTATACGCACAGATTAGTCCTCATATTTCTTCCTAGAATTAAATTAAAATTGTAACATAATACTTGTGAATCTGGAGCACATTTGTAAAACGTTAAAATTTTTAGGATTAATCCATACCAGATATGTATAAGTAGCAAAACCACAATGGATTCAAAAATATGTGATGATCTTTTGATATCGAAAGGGAATTGTGGAAATTATGCATTAATATTATCTAAAGGTATTTCTATGCCCACTTTCACAGAATAGTATATACAAATATGTTATTAGGGCCATAAAATGATAAAAATATGTGTTTTGTACAGATATGAATAATTTGACGTCATGATCACAAAAATATATACGTGTAAACTTATTTTCACGGTCCAGATATTTTCTTTGCTCTTAGCTTCAGTTTCTTTAACCGATTAACGTTCAGTCAACTATTTATAGATCTCACAATAATTTTAGACAATTCAATTTGTTTTGAAAATTATCTACGCTAATTTTACGACTGCTACAATAATATATGTCCATTTATTAATTACTTTTTAAATTAGAGATATTATTCTTCTAATTCAATCATTAGAAACATCTGCAATACATAAATATTTTTTCAATACATATTCAAGTAAGAACCAAACAAGCACACAACTAGAAAAAGCTGATGAGTTAGGCTAGCCGTATACAGTTATGTAGTAGGATTAGCGAAAGTTTGCGCCGCGAGTATATTCGGTTTTTGACCCCTTCCTTATATATTTTGGCGTATTATCATGTTTATAGCGTGTGCGCCGGCTGAAAGTTAACTGCACATATGCATGAATAAATTTTAAGGGAAAGGGTCAAAAATCCGAGTATACCCGAGGCGCAAACTATCGCTAATCGCACTATACACACAATTTTTAAGTGAACAACTGTTTAGTTGAATGTCAAAAAACTATGGGATCTTATGGTGGTGCGCATACTATCAAGACAATAGTAACTCGACAAAAAAAATCAAAAATCATATCGATTGTTTTTTGACTAAAAAGTCGGACAACTTAAACAACTATCGATCGACCGCTATATATACATTAATACTATGTATGGATGTATAGAATATCTTCTTTTACTTTTTTTATCGTACGTTCTATATAAAGCAAAGCACAGACAAATGTCTTTCTATTCACCATTTTTGAATTCGATTATTGATAAGAGAGTTAAAGAATTAAAAGCACAAAAGATTCAAATAAGTTTTGAAACTCAACACCATGGATATAATATACATGACGAATATAGAAACTATTATTTATGGATTGGTTGAAAAAAAGAGGATTATGCACGACCAGGAATTAATAAGCGTACGAATAATTTTAAAATCGCTGTACAACTGATTGATAGTGTGCGCATTCTACAACTAAACAGTTTAGTTGGGTTGAAATCGTGAGGCTCATCGATTTCGACTAAACAGTTTAGTCGAGATAATAAGTGAGTGTATGCGCCAGGCCTCAGCGTCAAGTCAGCTTTATAGTCATAAGTACTACCTACTGGAATTATTCTTTTGTCAATACACTGAATAAATATTAATAAAACTTCTTCCTCCTTTTAACTAAAAATTTTGAAATATATACAGAATGCTAACTTTGACTTGCGAATTCTATGTGTATGTATGTTTGCAATACATTTTTATGTAAAATATTTACTAATCAAATAAAAACTAAAAATATTTTTTTATATTTATTATTTCGTAATAAATACTACATTACATGCTTTATATATGAATCATTCTATATATTTCTTTATTACTCATGCGGGAGAAGTACTAACTTGGCGCACACTCAGAAAAAAAGACGAACACTTAAAAATATTATTTTAAAAAGTAATAAAAATGTCAAAAATAGTGATAATAATAGAAAAAAGTATGTGAAATTCGTAATAAAAAATAGTATGTGCAACTCGTACGGGATTGTCGATTGCCCCACTCAAGCGAATGAGCGCTCTCACTACGTTCGTTTCTTCGCTTTCGTGGGTAATCGACAATTTCCCGCACTTATTGCACAATATACTATACTAAATGGTATATTTATATTATTATTTTAAAAAAAAAATTAAAAAAAATATACTTCGTTCTTTCTTAAAAAGACTACGGAATACATTTTCTCTTTCTCGCACCCGTATTAGCAAAAGAGTAATTTCTGTATGCTTTTCAAATATTACTTAAATGATTTATAACAGATAATACATCCTTTCGCATGTACTTATCGATCTTACCTGTACAAAGTAGCCCTTATCAGATATTGTATCACAAATACCTACTTAATACTTACTGTCCTATCCGACGTTCACTTTAGTCTCATTTATATTGTGATAGTTGAATGATCTAATCGATTAATTTCATTAGAGACCCTCATTTATCTTAATTAACCATGTACTACGTTTACACAGGACACAATACAAATACTATCAATAATCAAATATATTTTGTCAACAGTTAACACCTCCTCAATGTGCGTATTTAAGAAATTTTTGAACTTAATTTAAATAATTTATGCTGTCAAACCCTTTTCGAATGGAATTACAATACTATTTCATTATTTGTAACTGAGGGAAATTTGTTAAATAATTACAAAACACATGTACTGTAAAGTGGAGTGAATAATGTAATTTTTGAACAGTGTATTCAACTTTAATACACTTTCTTATGTATTAGATTATGTAGAATACATTTTTTTTTCGATAGCAGAATTTTTTCTTTACCATTTTGTGCAAAAAATTTAATATGATATTTCCTTATTTGGCCACGTTTTTCTATTAGGTATTTCAGGTGCCAAGAGTCGGGGGGGGGGGGGAGGGAGGCAGCTGAGGTTGTAACCTGGATGCCGGCGTCTGAAAAGGTGGCCCGTAATGATTGGGAAGAAATTCGGGCAAAAGTATTAAAGTCTATCCCCGGGGCTCATCATTTTTCTCGCCTGTCCTGCAGTTACCACAACATCATACTAATATAATAAAGAAGTAAACTTTATAACTAATTTAATAACCGATAGTTATTTCCTTTAATAGTTTCTATTTTTATAACTGATCCGGGCAATATTAAGGGCGCCCATATTAAACGGACCAATTCTTAAATAATTTTTTTTTCAATTATTATTCTCTATTGTAATTTTGTCAGATTACAAATTGAAAATAATGAAATAATTTAAAATTTTATAGTATTTTTATTACATTACAATTTGCCCTTAAAATGGATACTTTGTTTGGTAAGAGAAACTTTTCAAAAATTATACAAGTGCAATCGACTAACATCTGTTCAGTGATTTTTATTAAAACAAAATTTCACTCTTACGGTTTTTCCCATCCGTTCGGAAAAATCTACTCAACAATTTTTTACTATTTCATAAACTATAATTAGTTCAGTGTTTGCACAGTATCTACATTAGTTGAACTGTATGTTTTAGCTCGTCCATTTTTTACGAAATGAATATACCTACATACATAAGAACCGTATTACCATGTAGACCACTCAGACGATAGACAATTACCATCACATTGAATATGAACGCGTTCATAGAGAATATACCCGGAACAACAGTTAAAAGTATAGAGAGAAAAATTAATTCTCTTTTTTCCACTCTTTTCAGTTTTCCAACTTATGAAATAGTACCTATAGATGGTTTGCCTCTGTTCAGACGTCAACGTCATTGTCATAGTATGTGTACATTTTTGTCTATCTGTATCTCTGTCTGTCGGTCTGTCTGTTACATACAATGTACCTACTACCTACTCTTATCTACTGTTGATTATTGTAATGGATACTGTTTAGTAAGAGGCGGTTAATATCCTTTAATTTATATAGGCTGTTGTATATCGACTCGGCAAATATTGGGTAAAACGTACGCATTTCTTGTATAAGGAAAAAAAGAGGTTTTCAAGTCATCAGTTACCTAAAGATACTATGCCGTTTTCAAAATTTGTAACCAGTCTCGAAACTCATTTGCTCATTTTTAGATAAATAAAGTATAAAAAATAAATGGTTCAAAGGAATGAACAAGACTTTAATCGAGGTACCATAGCTTACTATAGACACAGTATCACTTACAATTAACTATGATTTCGTCACTGAATGATTTCATCGCAAATAAATTTTAGGTACATAAACGACAGCGATACAATTTAATTACCTGTTATTTCTAAAGTCGATCAAAATTACCGAAAATAATTTTAATTTGAGAATTTTTATAAGAGGATATTACCTGCAGGTACCTAATTTTTCGCATCTTTTGGATCTTTTGAAAATGTTTGTTCTTTTTTGTTACTGTAATTTTTAAGTTTACTAACTAAGATTACATGAAATAACTTTAGTTGGGAATTCTCATGGATCAACAATTTAAATATTAGGTGAGGGCGCGTAAAACTTCATTTTGAGCTCGATATTTCGCAAAGGATACTTAAATATTAAAAATTGTAAGAATAATCTCTAGTTCATGAACCCTTTCTAACAATATTATTTGAGGTGTAGCGTGTACAAGCAAAATTTTAAGTTTATAGGTTGAAAGATGTATAAATTATGGGGTTATGACAGACGCATAGACAAACTAAGTATTTAAAATAGTACTCAACATGAAATATTTTCTAATTACATAACAATTATTTTCAATATTCTTTAAAAAAGTTTTTAAAAGTTTTTACAAAAGAATTATTACATTCTGTGTTAAATATTACTGTACAATTACGTGTTTGGGTGCTTTGTTTAAAATTATGGTTATTATTATTTCCATTGATAGCATTTGGTTGTTTTTCGCTTGGAAAACACTCTATTTGAAGCTCTACAAAATTCCTTTGTTCTTACGTTTTTTGTTACTGCATACTTTTTTGGTGTGTAGATTTCCACCTATTTTGATATTAGTTTGAGCAATTTTTTGACTTTTTTAATAATTTTTTGTTTTACTTTTATTAAATAATGGTTTTTGTCATAATCTCTTGAAGATGGCATGATGGCCGAAACATGTTAGATTGACAACTATTTTTTGATTGTTGTTATTTTCTGACATGTAGATCTTGCTTTTAGTTTTTCGATCTACACTTTTGATTTGTTATGCAGAAAGTCGTTTCCTTTTGGTTATTTCTAGTACTCAACCTTACCCAAAACTATAAAATTAAAATCAAGCAGGAAAAAATGTATAAAAATGAATGAAGAAAAACATCTGTTTTCTGAATATGACTCATTTAAAATATAGCTTTGTATAGATGATCTCCCCACTATAGACAACTACCATACGAAACTTTTACTTCCTACTGTTTTATGTAAAAGATAGTAAAAAAAAGACATTCTATCTTTAAATTTTTGATTTAGAAAGAAAATTCTTTTCTGTTTCCCCGACTCTCTGTTCTCGACATCTCATGTAGCATTCAATAAAATAAAAGAATCAGGAACAAAAAAATATGAAGTTGTTTGTCTGAATATAATTGAAAGGCTTACAAACGTGTATGCAAGGAGAAATATCTTTGATCAAACAACGGACGTACCTATTCTGTCTCATGCACACACCATAAACACAGCTCCCTTACTGCCTCAACGCAACAAACGAACCCAAGAGATATGGAGTTTTATTTCAAATTTCAAATTGCAATCAATGATCCTTTGTTATCAACTGATCATTTAAAATGAATAATAGAGTTTTCTAAATCAAGCAACGCTCATGTTTTATACATATAGTTTTTAAAAAACAGCAGTCTACAATTTCTAAGCCGAGCCCGAATAAAAAATCTTTTGCTATTAGAGAGATTATTTTGTTTGTATAGGACAACAATGTCCGATCATAATAGATAGACTGGCCGACCACTAATAAATTAATGATTTTTATCGATCTCGTATTTATGACCTCTTACTTACAAATCAAACCTAAAAACATAATATATATACATATACATATACATATACATATATATATATATATATATATATATATATATATATATATATATATATATCGTCCCGGCCGGATGTATACATACGATTTATATACATTTACATTTAAATATTAATTTTTAACATTGGATTCCCATAAGGAAAAAGTTATGTCACAAGAGTGCTTTGGATAAACATATTCCTATTTGTGCTTCGAACTGCACTTCGAACATTTACTATAAGTGAGTTAAATACAAATACATTAGTTTTATGAATTATTAAAATACTTTCAACTATAATAACCTCATAGAAAAAAATAAATGCAGTTGTTTTCCACAAATTTGGAATCCTAGTTTAATTTGAAACCAACTGACAACTTATAATTGGAAACTGAATCATTTCCGCTACTGATAACCAACGGACATTGCCTCGACAACACCAGTGCATGCCAGTAACCATATTAGCACCATATCATCATATTAATTGCCCCTAATGTAATATCCAGACAGACTATTTTCAACAATTTACAACACAGAGAGACAATAATTAATGAATAGGGATAGTAGACACGATATGTACCTATATTGAGAGAGCCTTGCTTTGCTCATGGTTAAAGACCATGAGTGATGATCCAAAAAACGCATTACTATAATGATAATATTTATATTACATAGCTAGTTGTTTTACACCGAAAAAATGTTGTCATCATTTTTATATAAATTGGGATGTAATTTTAGGTTAGTGATATGCTCATACGCGGAATTTCAAATAAAAGGTATTACTTAGGTACGTACTACAATGGCATACTATTTTACAATCGACTAAATGATTAAAATAATTAATTTGTTAAATAACTAAAAACAGCTACATAATTCAATTACTTTCTGTATTATTAATTTCAAAAAATGGAAACTAAAAAAGTATCTGTAATTATGTGAGTATTCTAATGATCTAATAAGAGGATAGGATATTAAGAGTTTTTAGTCATCAAAATTAATTGAAAAACAATTTTTTAAATGTTAATTTTCTACTACCGGTTTCGAGGTAATTAACCCCATCGTCAGATTCTTTATTAAGAAGGATCCACATTCTCGCGAGGTTGGCCGAATACGAGAATGTAGACCGTCATTTCGTTGTGCCTCGCGATTGGTGTTATAATGCAATTCATATGCCTCAGCCAACCTCAGCGAGAACCTCGTCCAACCTCGGGGAGAATGTGGTGGGTCCTTTATAAAAATGTAAACAAAACATTAAAAATGACAAAAATATTGTTTACAAAAATGTCAAAAATTTAATTAAAAACATGCAGTACTTACTTACATAAAAATTTTTTTGCTGTGTTTAGTTTTTACATTATTAAAATAAAAATAATAACTGCGTCAAAAATTATTTACAAATAAAAATTGTTAAAAAAGGAAGTTATTTAAAACAAAAATTTAAAAATATAAAATTTAGAAATAATTATAATAGTTGGCGTGTCCATGGTAAGAAATTGAGATACGACTTGAAAATGGCCCTTTTTATATGTTATTGTAGTTGTTGAGGGGAAATTTTCTTGAAAACATTGACGTAATTGTTGTCTGTAGAGGAGATCCAGCGAACGAACGAACTAACGAACGCAAACAGAGACATCACGCTAAGAACGATGGATTCGGATTCTAGTAACCTTGAAACGTGGAGATGTCTAAATTAGCGATTCGTAAAATCGGACCCATTACAGTAACTTTCAATGGGAAGTTAAAAAAGAAACACGGTTTTGACCAAGTTACGTCTATAATAGGTTAACCATATTTATGAATTTAATAAAAAATTTAGTCGATTAACCCGGCTCTGGTATGCTCAATATTTTTGACTGATGACTTATTTTATCTGAAAAACAACTTTAATCGATTAACTGAGCAACTGTTCTCCACTTCGACATCACTAACTAGTACATAACGGCTATATATTAGAAATTCACTAAAAATAGTCTGTCCAATATAATCTAATTATATGAGTATTACACAGTGTGATACACAATATCCATGAATAAAGTGAACACATCAATTTATCCATGGCTATGATCAATCATTTCCTAATGAGATAACCATTAATAATTGCATCTGCGTTTGCATTAAATATTGCAAGTTAGGTACATATCTATTATATTACGTTACTTAATTGGACCGATTCATTCATGTCAAAAAATTCAATAATAATTGATAAATTTATGTTCAAAACATAATTGTTTTAGTAAATGATTACGCACGCGCCTTCGATGATACAATTAAAAACTGTATTGGATAGAACATTTAGACGCCTAATTGGTGATAAGAATGCATGTTATTCAAATAATATGGATGTCACTAGATTTCAATTGCCAGTTAGACGTATAGGTACTAGTGATGCCAAGCGAAAGAACAGTTAGTTAATTAATCGACTGAAGCTATTTTCCAGATAAAATTAGTCATTAGTTGGAAATATCGACTAAGCAATAGTCCATTAATTGACTAAATTTTTAATCGAATTCACTAATAGAGTAATCTATTACTTTTTGAAGAACAATGTTTTGTTTGGATTCAGTTATGCAGGGTGTCCTAAAAGTCAACGATATTCCTCGGAAGGAGGATAGACCAGTTCATGCCTGACCAGAATATCAAAATATCGTCTGGTAAAATGTCATTGGTTTTCAAAATATTGGAATTTTTATAGATTTCGGGAAAATCGACAATCTTGATCAGTTTTCCGTGTACTACAGCTTCAAGGCTTTATTTTCTGAAATTCTAATTTTTATTACGCAACCCTGAAGAGTCCTTTTGTATATCACAATCCATAGTAAAGGGTGATAGACCTAATATCTTGGAAAAAATAAACCTTTTTTGCCGATTCATACATATTTATTTTTTTTATTAGCTAACAATAAGTTTGACTTTTTATACTACAAAAAAATGTACCACCCTACCCGGGTAAGTTATGTTAAAAGATTGCTCATATATTGCAGTTTTTAAAATGGTCTACAATTTGCTTCGCTTTACTTTAGTAAAAGCAATTTTATTGCAATTTTATTGTTTTTAATAATTAAAAAAATAATTTTAGTCATTTTAGTTATTTAGTAGATGGTAAAATAGTCGACTAAAAAATAACAAAATTTAAGCCACAGGAGTCAAGGAAACCTCCTTGTTTTGTATATGTATTCGTTTGTACTTTTTGTATTAAATTCAAAATGCGTAAAATAAAACTAGCATTTGGAAAATGAAAATGTATTTTAAGACATTGGAAAGACATATGTGACCTTAAATCTAGCACAGCACTTTTAATGTAAAACAAAAATTGATTTCTTTTAATTTTCATTAAAATATATGGTATATAACAATTTCTGCCCAAACTCTACAAATATTGGACTAATAAGGATTGTTCCAATCTTTTTCAAATGTTCTTAAGGGTTATTTTTTGAGAGCAAGGATGTGTACAACTTAATTTCTTTATCTCAGATCATTTTTATATGACCGGTCCCTGTACCTACGCGTTTCATTTGTTGTGAGATTTTTTTCATACATATTTGATTTTAAAACAGTACGCTTTAGTTGTAAATTTTTAATACCTACGGAAAAATAATATTGATTCATAATATACCTACGTATACAACATTTTGTTCAATGATCAAAAAGATTTACAAATCAAAGAAACATAAATAATGGCATAAACAAAATATTTTAAATATTAATGTTTTCCACATTCAATCGTCAACTATATCATTCGAAAATATTCTTGTCATTTTTACAACCGTTAGTAACTATTCTGAAATGAAAATTGATTCTGCTGTGTATACAGTTGTCTACAGCAAACCTGCATCTAAAGGGGGGGGGGGGGGACAAACCGGAGCCCCTGCTCCGGGCGTCAGTTTCAGGGGGCGCCAAAATCATATCAATCAAATGGTCTAACAAAAAAGTTGGTTGCTCGACCATTTTAGAAAAAATTAATTTTTTTTCCAGTTGTTTCTATTGCATTTGCGGTATTGAAAAACAATTCTTAAAAATAAATTAACGTGAATCGCTTAAGCATCGTAGCCATTTTTGTTTTCCAATTTGCGCTGATTTTTTTTGTGTTTGCAGCCATTTATGCCAATGTACATATTTCATAAACCGTTCATCCTAAAAGGTTGAAATAAAAACCATTTTAAAGGTAATAAATCTCTCTTGTTTTTAAGTTATGCCCATAGATTACCTATTTTCGTTCCTTCCATAAGAAAACTTTACCTAAAATTGGATACCATAATTTAGCAAAATTCAATTTTTGAACATTTTATTTCTTATAGAAAGAGCTTGGTATTTTTATGGGTATAGCTGTATATGGGTACAACTACCCAAAAAAAATTTCAATTTTGAAACTTGTATCCTTTAATTATTACAAACTTCCGAAAATTGACTTTTTTCCAAATTTTCGAACTTTGCGCCCCAGTATCTCTGATGGAGCTGGTGATAAAAATTTGAAATTTGCACAACTTCTAGTGCTTTCGGAGTAGATTTATTAAAATAAAAAATCAACTTGATTATTGACCCTTTACAATTTTACTATTACCGAAACAGGAAAAATAAGAGTTTTTTAAAGGATATATATATTCTTATGAGTTCTTTTGACAATTTATGCCAAAGGTTGGAGATGAGGCCGCCACTTTCAAGTTTCTTCCCGGTTCTAAAAAATCGTAGATCCGGGGCTAGTCTACAGCTTAAAATTATTATCTACAGATGTATATAAAATTATTTCTCAAACTTTACTAATATTTTATGGCAAAATTTTTAAATAGTTGCTGTAATTACTTGAAGCTTGAAAACAAATCTTACATTTTAAAGGAAAGTGTGAAGGAAAAAGTACACGAATGATAAGAAAAGAGCGAATGTTTTGGAGAAGCAATATGGAGCATAGCCTAGTCAGAAAGTGACTACCCTGAAGATATTATAAGCAGAATGCTCAAGAGCCTTCAGTAAAGCATTTCATCTTGCTTGATGATGGTTTATCTAAAACAATCAAAGATTTTAATATTGCAACTTGTCTTCAACCTCAATTTAACAAATCAACCAACTGCGGGGATATTACAATTATAAAGAACAAAAAATTCAAAAATGACGACGAACCCGCAAATTACAAGTGATAAAAATCACCACATGATAAATTCAAAACCAAAGAAAAAATAAAATTGAAAATAAAATGCAAGTCAAGTTTAACTAATTTTCCACCGTTTAAACGGTCATTTTCAAAAACAACAGACCCAAATCGTAGTCAAAAATCATAACGTTTAAAGCAAGGTTTAAAAATTGTTAAAAGTGAATTTGTAAGGGTATAAAAATACCAGAATCAAGATAATAACCACATAGTTACGAAAATTATGCGGCTAAATAAAAATTAAATTAAATTAGTAAACTTTAACTTTTAATTTTAGGAGGTTTGAAAACAAAGAATATTACAAAAAAACACGCTCAAACATCAGACAAAGAAGTTTCCACAAAACAATAGAATTGACAAATTTACAGAATATATTTTAAATAAAAATGCGAAAAACCATTGAACAATAAAAGAAACGTAAAATTTAAAACTTAGAAAAAACCACTGACAAAATCACGAAACATCTTGAAAATTGGTAACAACAAAAGCAATTACAAAAAGCAAAGGAATAAAATAAGCAAATGACTCAAAAATGGATTCGTCGTCATTTTTGAATTTTTTGTTCTTTATAATTATCTTCAACCTGTTAAGATGAAAAATGGTCCAAAAAATTTGAACCTATGTACATAAGTTCTCAGGGAACGTCGCAACTAAGCATTTCCCTGCTGATTGCTTTATATCTCTTGAAATGTACTTTTAATCACTAATATTCATAATATTAATAATAGTTCTGAATAATATTCACCAGTATTCACCATCACTGACTAGATAGGTACTTGTATATAATTTATAAATACATACAATTCTATTCGTATCAAAATAATACACGTGTTGTGTAACTATATACACAGTTGAATAAATAATAATAATTAGAGGAATACTATTATTGGATGTTACAGGTAGATAGTCTTTTGTTTAATGTTACGATGTTGTTTTTTTTTTTTTTGTTTTTTTTTATAACGCGTTAAAAGAAAACCTACTTCAAAAAGAATATATAATTTTTTTTTAATTTCCAAAAAGGACCTTTTACAGTAGATAAAAAAAAAATTAATCTAGTCGAGAATAAATAAATATCAAAAAATCAAAAATACAAAGTTTGAAAAAAAGTGATTTACAACAGATCTGTGCAGTTGGACACACTTTTCAAAAATTCAGAAAAATGAGCAGTGTTCTAGTTGCCCATTCTTCCACCAATTGTAGAGTTTTCAATAAATAAAAAAACACAAAATGAAATTATAGAGGCACCAACTTCACAATTGCGTAAATTCAGAATGTTGCAACTTTTTTTTAGTTCTAATTATAACACAGAAAAGGTAATTGATGGAACTCTTCAGAAGGCTTCCATTCCACAATTTGTAGGCACGATTTATCATTCGGTAGACCAATTACATACGTCAATTATTCTAATGATTCTTCGGTGACATTTTTCTAGCTCAATAAATGTTGAATGAATCTGAATCTTAATGGTGAGAGCCTTTTTCGGTGCTACTAAGAATTCTGATCGAACCCGTCTCCCTTTAATTATCTGAAAAACTTTTGTGCCAGGATTCGAAGTTGCACAGTTGTGAAATTGCTGTAAAAATTCAGTTTGAATTTTAATCACTTAATCGACGATACTAGTTTTATCGACTGTCGATAAAGAGACAAGAAACTAGGTTCGTCTAATTTTGTTTCAATCATGACAACAGACCATTTTTACTTGATTTGGCCGATACAATCTTTTTTAACTCGAAGTCTGTAACGGGTGGAAATTTTAGTTTCAAAAATACTAAGCTGCTCCTGGGTATTATTATCTTATTTACTTTTGACCAAATTAAAAAAAATAACCTGTAATTTTTTGGGTGGTAAAACCAAACTCCCATTTTAATTTTAAAAGAAAATTTTGAAAATATCGAATATCAGTATCATCGGTCAATAAGACATTTTAAACAAATCTAATTTGTTAAATAATTATATATTACAAAATAAGATGTCCAAGAAAGTGACATATTTATTTTTTGTATAAGTTTCAAAGACAATTTTATACGTACGTTCACTTTCATTCTTTTTCTACTTTGTCTACTCCTTGAAAAAAATTCATTTATCACTTGTCGCTGTTTGACTTGCATACTTGACTAATTAAATTCAAATATACTACACATCTCGTCCAGTCAGGCTTAGGTATTATGGTACATATACTTAAATATACGAAAGAAATGTAAAAAAAAAAAAGAAAAATTACAGAATTTAAACAAATACTGTCTGGAATTATTTGTAATTAACGCAATTAAGGATTTTTTAATTAAAGAATAATAGAAATAATAAAAACTCTTTTCCCAGTTCATTTACATAACAAAATGTCTACTAACAAAAATTTTATAAACATAAAGGCATCGTTAAAAATAGATTACCATTGCCGAATGTCAATTTAACCACAGTTATATTTAACCACCTCACATTTTAACGAATTTCCAGATTGGAATTCAGCTATTACAGCCACTGTCATGACGCAACTTGAGCCCGGGACTATAGCGGAAATTTGTTATATATATATATATATATATATATATATATATATATATATATATATATATATATATATATATATATATATATATGTATATATATATATAACATATATATATATATATATGTTCGCGCGATAACTCTCGAGCGAAGTATCCAATTTTTACGAAACTTGGTGAAAACGTTGGAAGTTCTAAATCCTTAGATGAGCTCGTCAGCCAGACACGTCGGATGGCAGGAACATGGATTTTGTTCTTGCAAAAAATTAGTTTTTTGCCAAAATGTCCACTTATTCAAAAATTTTTGCGAAATTTTTTTACACCATTTAAAAGAGGAGAAAAAAATACATAAAAAAGTTCTTTAAACTATTCTTCTACGTCAACTAGTTTCCGAGAAAAACTAATTTTATAAACGGAAATTTGCTATGTTATGCAGAATGCTGCGACAGGGGTATTTAAACTTCACCTCCGGTTGCATAATATTCAGCTTCGATGTCAAGCTGTATATTTCTATACACTCTAATTGTTTAACTATGATGAATGACTCATTCATCATGAATCCACGCAGATAGTTTCAATTGAGAAAAACTTTCAGTTAAATTTTTTTCAATTATCTTGTGTCGATACTTTAGCAGATATAACAGCCAATAAAATTATCGTAAACTTGACACTTTTGACTCTCATACTTCTATAGTAACGCATATACATATCGTGACTGAATTTTCAAACGTAGTAAGGTATACTTAAATATAATAGATTTTTCTTCTTTTTAACGCAATTTCAACTGCAATTAACATATTTTAATTTTCTACATTGTATCTCGAAAACAAAAAAAATAGCGAAAAAAGTTGTTGCGTATGGAGGATGAAGAAAATGACGTGACAAAGGCAGTACCGGAAGAGATACTGCTAATATTTATCTGAAATTGTTGAGGGAGTCTGTAGAAAAATTTTTATATGTAAAACCGGCAGCCAAAATTGAACCCATGAGATAGCAATTTGTAAGCTCTGATGCCCTATCACGCTGGCCTACACGGTTGGTTTTTTTCTGGTTACTAATAAAATTAATTATCATTTTAAAATTTTCATCACCCCCAATGTCGTCATTCAACCGTATCATATAAACTATAATACGTAATTTCGATTAACAATTCGTTAACACAAACATTACACACTACTGATTGAAATATTATCAGTATAAAACAAAGAACCATCAGGTCAGGGTGATTATTTATTAACACCATGACGGTCATAACTTACAATGACCAAACATCCAACTAGTACACTATCTTGACAACTAATACACTTTGTATGGAATTATTGACAGAGTCCTGGTTAGAAATTCACTTTCATTCTTTCTTTTTTTTTTGGTATTTCAATAATATTTGAACAAAATTTGGTCTAAATCCACCTGGCTAATTATTTTATCCCTAGATCTTTAAGCAAAATTTTCTCAAGATCAGTTCAGTCATTTATTTTGGTTCATTTCTGGGGCTCCAGAACCCTAGAGGATAATTTTAACCTATATAATTTTGAAAATTATAGGAATCTATTTTTTCCAGGACCCCAATAGTATCTCAGCAAAATTTGGTCCAAATCCATGCAGCTACTTATTAAGGACTCTTTTTGAAATCTCAAAGTTTTCCAGGACAATTTTATTCTCTGAATTGTAGCGTCGTAAAGCGAGTATATCACGTCTCAAGAATTGAATTTTTTAACGGCAATTTAATTTGGTTGTTTCTGATATCACTGTATATTACAAAATAATTCTATTTTTTTATGTCTAACTTACATGACGTGTTGAAAAATTCAAAAAGGCTCTATACTTTCAGATTATTTAAAAAAATATTTCGCGCAAGTAACATTCAAAATATTCATTTGACATTGAAAATTGTTCATCGCATATTTATACAATTTATTTTATCAACGCCCTATATTTAAAGCACAAACATAAAGCAATTATTTGCATTTATGAATCTTTTAATTAGTCCACTTTTCACCTGACATAGTTAAAACTAATTATTGCATACTAAATATGCCACTAATTATATATATATATATATATATATATATATATATATATATATATATATATATATATATATATATATGAGCATTTATTTATGACGTTGTAATAGGTGGCGCCTTTTGGCGAAAATATTATAATTATCAGGATTTATGTGATATTATACATAATTTAAACCTTTTAGCATTTTGCCTAACAAATGTAACTGAATTCCTTAAGGTAGTTGGTCGATAAAACGATTTCTTCAAAGGAATTTAACGAAACTTCTCTAATTATTTATTTAATCCAATACCGATAATTCGAGCTCTTACCCAAAAAAAAAATTGACCTTCCCAATTTTGAGAAAAACGGTTTCAAAGTTTAAGATAAAAATTTAATATGTTATTTAATACAAAATTTCAAACCATATTTAATAAGAAATAAGTGTTATTGACCACGCCGTTTTTGAAATATAATTTAAAAACATCATTTTACAACGTTTTTACAACGCTTTTTGAATAATTCTTTTAAATTGCTACAACATAAGCACGCGGAAATTCAAAAAAATAATTGGAATATAAATACAATAACTGAAGAATATTAATACATTAAATAATTTTTGATAAAAGAAAATTTTTTTGCTAAGAATACTTTTGTTCCTGACTATCTCAGAGCAACTACGTTAAATTAGCTTTTAGTACACATAAAAATTTTCCGTATTATATAGGTACGTACAATATATAATTAAAACAGACATTACTGTTCAGATGTACATAATAGATATCAAAATGTTTTTTTTTAGAAGAAACATAGGGAAAGCTATGTTGGTTCCATGTTAATGTAAATTTGCTATTCGTTCAACACTTCCGTTAATGTGAATTGATAATTGGAATATTAAATGTAAAGATGTTAAGGTGCTCCGGGCTTTCTGGGCCCAGGTGGTAACTGAGTCAGGGGTTATTCATATCCATATTTGTGAGAATTAAAATGTTATTTGGTTGGTACACCTTTTTCTGCTTCGTTTCTCTCTAGAACAGGGGTCGTCAACCCTAATGATCTTGCGGGCCACTTTGGAAGCGCATCATAACTCCGCGGGTCGCATCTAAATTATGTGTTCCCACATATTATGTATTTTTTTTAATACATTGGTTGTCACTACCTTGGTCATTATAAAATAAATATATTTTGTATAAGTGCGATGAATCCCGCGGGACAAAAAAAGTTCAAGGCGGGCCACATGCGGCCCGCGGGCCACGGGTTGGCCACCCCTGACCTGCTCTAGAACAACAGGCATTACTTCATTTGAATCAATTTTGTAGTTGTGAGAGCTTGTATAAAAATAGGTATAAAAATAGGGATGCATAAAAATAGATCCACTTACCCCAGACTTATTGCAGTGCTTTTATAGAATATCGGCTGGAATGATCCAGTTATCCCATTCACGAAGAAACGGCCAGCAGGACAGAAAAATTTATTTATATGTAAATACATAAATATATAGTGTCAAAAACTTACCTTAAATGATATACAACACAGAATAGATTAGAAGAAACGCTAATATCTCTTTTCTGTAATCACCAGTGTGCATTTCTGATCACGTTAAGCTACTTAGTATTCACTCGTTCGGTGTCAGTCAATGAGCGTAGATCAATTGTTTTGATTGTTATAGTCATTATTGTCCCCGACTTATTACATGGTATACATACCACATATATACGTATGTAATATTATATATGCGTATACAAGATAGATTACCTCACTCACACACATAATATAGATCACACAAACACAAACTGAACCGAGGGCATATATATAACATTTAAGTTGGAGTTTTCCATCTCTGTTTGGTTACACTGGTTTCAGTAGTATAAAGATAGGAGTGTTACCTCTGTACTCTGTGATATACAATATGTTTGTCTATTTATTGCTAAATAATCATGCAATATTTTACAGTAAAAAATTGTTTGTATTTTGCCATAAATTACAAGTTTAATGGTAACTGTAGGTCATGTTGTAAAATCATAGTCCAGTTACCCCAAAACACCTTATATATACTTCGTTCACACCGAATCGTTTAATAGTTAACAATCAGTAAGTAATAGTAAATAATAAGTAGTAAGTAGAACGTATTAGTTGTACAAAAATATAAAATAGCCGTGGTAGGTAATAAAGAGTTTTCATGAAATTATAACATAACAAAGTACCTACTATGTATAAAAATTTATTTGAAAATATTACAGTCGACTCTCGTTAATTCAAATCCACGATAATTCGAACCTTTCTATAATTCAAAGTTATCACGAGTTCCCTACAAAATCTCATTATATTTTGAACTAAATCAATACATTTTTATGCACTTGGTAATTCGAACGAAAAAATCATTGCTACGTAAAAAAATGACGGATTAATTCGAACTCATCGGCGTCAAACACTCTGATTGATTTTGAATACAGTGTACATTTTGATTGAGTTTGAACCATTCGGACCATTTGATATTTCAAACACTCGATAATTCGTATTATTTTAAGAGTCCCACGAGTTTCGAATTAACGAGAGTCGACTGTATATTGTTATAGCTAACATAAAAGATAGCTCTTTCCATTTCCATAATAACTTAGCACAGCATACATATATTATATTATGTAGGCAGTCGCCATTAAACACATTTGTGACATAATTGATGTAATTCATTTAATACCGACTTTACAGAAAGATAGAAATATTTCCGATAATCCGGTTTTTTGTTGTTGTCGGCAAACCGACAATGTATGTTCCAGTCAGAATTTAAAGAACTCCAGTAGCAAACGGGATCACATCCTGTATCAAGTGTTATTTAAACATATAGAATATGGGAACATATTTTACAGTAGACCGACCACATTGATAAAGTTGATGTATTTTATTATTTATGAAAATATGATAGACAATACATACATACGTACACATAATTATATGTATATATATCCGCCATATGTAGGCCTGTATGGATATTTATTATTGAACCATTATATAATTAATTAAATATTTATTTTTAATTGATAAATGTTTAATTAATTATCCGTTCATGTACGAAAAAACTGGAAGGTGGCAAATGGGGTGGTTCAAACTGAAAATTTATGTTTTAGGGTTTCGAAGAAAAGTTTCGAAAGCTATGGTCTCGTTAAATCCCGTCTCCCTATACGTTCGTCCATTACATTCCCCATAATTCACATTTTTATCTCCAACTATATACAACTACTTATTTACTGTACAAAATACTATCTAGGTAAGCTGTTTTACATACAGCTGTACAAAATTTTGTACTTAACACACAGCTCAGATTACTGCACTTTTATTAATTTTATATTGTTATTATTATATTAAAATCTGTACAAAAATTTTACCTGGCAACTGAATACTGACATTTGTTTTTAATCATACATTAACCGAAAGCTGTGAAATTTTTAGTCATCGAGGAACCCGAACTTAATACGTGTCCAGCGTGCACTTGTAAATTTGTTACGTTAAATGTTTTGTACAAATAACAGAAATTAATTAGTTTATATGTAGTTTTTTTCTGTTTTTGGAAAAATAAAGTTAAAAGAGTATTATAAAATTTGTTTTCGACGTATAGGTTAACTACTAGTAACAAAAAATTAAAAAATATATAATTGATCTGGATAAAATACAATAAATTGGTTTTTTATATTTAATAAATTTGAACATTACTTTATGGTAAATTCATCATATTTGCGGACAAAAAATAAAAGGCTTGTCTGATAATGGACATGTGGATCGAAGCATGTCACATAGTTGATCATAATTTCTAAACCAAATTATTGTATATTGGTATACTAACAGTATTTTCAATATGCGCATTCACACAAGAGCAGTTACAGGGAGTGGTCTAGGGTGTCATACCCCCCCCCCCCTCAAAACAGAGATTAAATTAGCTCCCAAAAATATACAAAAAACTACCAAATAAAAAATTTGTATTTTTTCTATTATTTAGATGCGTAATATTGAAAAATTAGCAGCTGTTGTTTCCCCGAAAACGTAAAATATAAAAGGGACTCCTGTGTTTATGCCCACCTCAACTTCTTTTCACTATAGGTGTTATTGAGTTTTAACTTTTACAGACGTGTTCGATTATCGTTCTTTAAATTTGAAACGTAAAAAGAATTCCTTATTTAAGAGGAAATTTTCATTTGATACGGTTTAAAAGAATGCAGCCCTTGACAAATATTTGTTATATTAGTATATTGTTGTAAAATTATTCAAATTACGATAAAGGTATCCACTTTTTAGATATGGGTAAAGATCACCCATATTTTCTTTCTTCTACGCAAATATTTGAAATTCTAACATACGTACCGATGCGTTTCTTTTCCACTCTCTCTTCTTTTATAATACCTAGACGCCTTAGACATATAAAATGTTAAGAATTAAAAACCCTTGTTATTGAAGGTAAAAAAGGGAATTTTCCGTCCTTTTTTCCTTTTATTTATTGTTGTAATATGTGGTCGGCTAAAGCAATTTTAATTCACTTTTCACAAAATGTAAAAGTAACAAAAAAACCGAAACCAATAATAAAAAAAAATGCGTACGATGAAGACCCGAAATTAAGCCATGTAGAGAATTTGTACCCTACTATCATAAAAAAAAACTGTTCCAAATTCTTATAAAAAAAGGTGGTTACAGTTGACAAATATTTACAAAACACTTTGAAAGAGAAGAAAAAATATAAAATTTTATTTTAGGGTTCCAAAGAAGAATCTCGAAATTCTTATTGTTTTGTTAGGTCAGTCAGTTTGTCTGTTGGTTGCACCTTCGTAATTCCTACACCCCTCGGACCGTTTGCTTGAGACAGCAGCAAAACAATCCTTCTCTTAATTTCTTGAAATTCTTTTGTGTATTGGAAAGTGGAAATGAAAGTTTTCTTCTCAAGTATCGTAACGTATGGGACATATTGTTAGAACTAGCCCGTAAAATAAAGTTGAGGGTCTTTTTACCATTTTTCATTTTTGAGGCACATTTGCGAAATACCAGGTTTCAAAGTGACGAATAGCTTGTCCCCCCGTCTACATGATTTCTAAACTCTCAGTTAAAATCATTTTATCGTATTTATCTACAATCAGGCCCGATTCTGGCCACTCGGTGGCCTTTATTCTTCTAATGAAAAACCTTCCTCTATAGGTATTTCCTCCTTAATAAAATGACTAAAACCTGTGTTGATTTATTTATTTAGGTATTTATTTTTATTTCATTTTATTTTTTACAAAAATAATGACTCAGATGAATTAGCTTGAAATTTTTAATTTCTTCAATTTCTATTTTATTATTCCATTAACTCTATTCGTACGATTATCCACGTTGCCCTCACTGGAGCTGTATATCTAATCAATTTCGGACTCGCATAGTAATCAGAGGACTGTATATGATCGAATTACAATTTTCTCAAATAATTCTTTTTTGTGTATGTTAAAAAGGAAAAACCAAAAAAAAATTCCCTTTACATTACAAAAGAATTATTATTTCTTTTTTTTCGTAACCACATTCTTTCTACCTTTTTTTCTCTTGGATTTCGCCGTGAAAGTAAATTGTCTAACATATTTGTTTTATTTTTAATGACTTAGCGAATTATTTATGAAATTTTTTTTTTTAGTCAATGTTATCGACATCGATTTGTTATTTTTGTTGTTTACTGCCCGATAATAAAATAAAGCAAAAAAGTATATGTATGAAAACGAGAAAAACACGGAAAACACAAATATTGAAATGAGAAGTAATTTACTTTTTGTTAGATAGGTCTTTTTTACTTTAATGGCAATGTAAAATGGAAAATGACGGTATTTTTAAATATTTAATGATACAATAACATTTTTTTTAAATAAATAGTAGATACATACATCATTTAAATTTATACGGCTTTTTCATTTTGTAATAAAACTGTAATTGTATAAAAAGTAGTTTAAGTAAATGTTTATAGGAAGTAATCGTGTAGTCAAATAATACCTAAAATTATTATATAATAAAAAAAAAAAACTTTTTTTTATCGGTTGTGTTATTAAAGAAGAGATCTTGAATTATGAAAGTTGTTTTCGTACCCTTATTATTAATAATTACACTTTGGCAGATCGGTAGTATTCGTAAATCACAAAAACACTCAAATATTAAATACTTTTGATTTACAAGTTAATTTCTGTGGCCGAATTCATCGATTTTGAGGAAACTTAGGCAAGTTCTAGAACACTAAAAGATAAGTGACACATATCTTTTTATTAACGGAAAAACGGTTTAAAGGAGTGAAATCAGCCAATAAAAACTGGGGTAAAATTTTAATTTTTCAAATATCTCGAAAAAGGTAAGAGATAGAGCAAAAGCTTAAATTGGCGATATTGCTCTTTTATAGAGTTATCTATTGATATGCAATTTATTTAAATTACATCAATAGAGGCGGTTGGGGATTAAAATTTGGGAGATAATTTTGCAAAAAGAGGAGAAAAAACAAAAATTATTAAAATTTTGCCTACAGATTTCGAATCTACACTAAGTACGTGTTTAATTTTTTAATATTAAGTTTAGGGGTAATTGTGTCGAAATAATCGTACTATTTCAGTAGTTCAAGAAGTCCTTCTTCACATCAAATAGTTTTTAAGATAATTAGAATAACGTAGACTAAATGAAATTATCGAATTCAAAATCGAGTTTGAGCAATACTGAGGAGGAGATCAGTCATCATCTTAAATTACGTACTAGTTTTCATATATTCATTACTAGCCGTACCCGTGACGTTGTTCACGCGAAACGTTGAGTAGTTTCTTTTTCCAATTTGTAGTTTCTTGCAACACAAAATGCATTAAATTGGCTCCAAATTGACAACTGTGTATTTATTGTATTTTACGGTACACAATTAGCAACATTTTCTTTGATTTCGAATTCAGAAAAATTTTCAAGCTACAATATTCAATTTATTTACATTACATTTTGTTTCTATAGTTATGAAATTATGAAATGTGTAAATTTACGTAATGTGTGTACATGCTCAAAATAGTTTTTTCATTTTCTCGTGGGAATGAGACAATTTCCCGGAATAAAAAGTATGTTAGATGTTGACCCAGCTAATAAGTTATCATCACACCAAATTTCATTAAAATCCGTCAAGTAGTTTTTACGTGATGCATGAACAAACAGAAAAACAGACAGACAAAGATTTTAAAAATCGCTGTTTTAATATCTACATCGATAACTATTTACAGTACCAGTACAATTTCCAAAAAATATTCCATGTACAAAAACGGTCTCGTTACAGTTTTATTATATGTATAGATTACTATTAACACATGGTGGTGGGTAATGTCACAGTAAGTGTACTGAAGTTGGACCGTCACATGAAGTTAGCTTAACGAAATAGTGATTTTAAATCGCTAGTCTTAGAAAAGTTTACTGTAAATATCAGCTTATTTTAAAAAATAGACTTCCTGTAAAAAATATTTCTTCGTTGGACTTTTCTAGAATTTAAATTGAAAAGGTAGCATCTTCTAATTCAACTCTATTACTACAAATACCACGAATCTTTTGATTATTTGTGATCAAGCACAAATAAAATTTTTATTTTGAAAATTATGTGTGAATGTAAGTGTAGCTGAGAGATACTTGTTCAATTCCTTATTGATTGAATGAAAAGAAAATAACTTGGAATTGTGTACAACTGACCTCATTTTCTAAATAGTGTGTCGTGCGTTCGAAAACTTTATCGGTTTAATAAACTGATTCATTCCCGTTCATTCATTCACTTATTGACCACTTTGTTCGATGTCAAAGACTCTATTCCACATACAAATAATAACAAAAATTCTGTAGATACAAGAACGATCATATGTATATATATATATATATATATATATATATATATATATATATATATATATATATATATATATATATATATATATATATAAGTATATATATATATATATATATATATATATATATATAAGTATATATATAGGTATATATATATATATATATATATATATATATATTTCGTATGTTAACAATAACTGATGTGTAATATCTATATACTGTAGGTACTTTAATTACGAAGTGTACGTACTCGTATGTACATACTTGCAAATTTTAGAACTAATAATTGCATTTGACATGTAACTACAAGCATAAGAAAGCAGAATATGTACGTTGTGCAACAGTGGCGTAACAGCTACAAATCTGCAGGGAGGTCAACAAAAATATAGACAGAGCTGGGAACTATTTAGAATGATTTCATTTTAAACATGTATTTAAAATACAAAATGGCAGTTTGCATTTTCTATTTTGAATAAGTTCGGTAAAACCATTTTCCATTTTGTATTTAAAATGAAAATTTGAATCCATTTTACATTTAAAATGAAAATGCATGCATACTCAAATTTATGTGTATATATTTATGACACTATGACTCATATTAATCATAGAACTTGAATTGAACGCAATCTAACAAATTGTAAGTAAAATTGACAATTGACTCAAACTTTTTATAAGTCGAGTTGTAATGTCACTTGGGTTAAATTTGTTACTCTAAACTCAAACTTTTCTGACCCACCTTGTGTGCTATTCTCTTTAAGACAAGTCGATAAGAAATGTTTTGGTATTTCAAGTAGATGATTTTCATAGTTTTGAAGTAATTGTAGCGTAGTCAAGCGTAGTAAGAATTAAACTTTACAATATTTTTTGAGTAACAATATTTCAAGAGTTAAACTTTGTTTTCATATCATGCAAACTTTATAAAATTTTCTCAAAAGACTGTTCGTATTTAATTTCAGTACGTTTGACATTTTCTTAACTTTTTTTACATAAATAATTATCCAGAATCGGCGTGTTCGTTGCTGAGTTTTTCTGCTCAAAGTGAGCTGTTAGCGCATGCGCAAGAACTTTTTTTATGGAATACACAAGTATTTCGTACATTTCGTACTTCATAAAAAATGTTCTTGCGCATGCGCTAACAGCTCACTTTGAGCAGAAAAACTCAGCAATGAACACGCCGAGTGTCAATATAAATAATGATGAAAAATTTATAGAATAAATTTAAAGTTAAAAAAGCATTTTGCATTTTATAATCCATTTTAAATAGCTATTTTCCATTTTCTATTTTAAATATGTTCAGCAAAACCATTTTCCATTTTGTATTTTAAATGCATTTTTGGAAACCATTTTCCATTTTCTATTTTAAATGGTTTCTATGAACCATTTTTCCCAGCCCTGAATATAGGTAACCCAATTTTTTGATAAACAAATTCTCGGTAACATTAAGAAAATTCCATTTTAAATTAAATAATATCAGTAGACCATTAAAACATTTACTATTTCAATATAAAAAAGATTGAGGGAGAGAAGTATATTATTTATTTTTTCTTAACTACTTCAAATATTGTTTTTCTATGTTTATTGGCGTTACAAAATTCTGTTTATAAGAAGACAATAGCTTTAAAACATCCAGAATATCTTTGTGAATATTACATTTGACTTATTGCAAGACCGTTTAATCTTCCCTGACCCATCGTGTTACGCAAGTATGTTTTCAATCTCTGCAAGGCACTAAAATTTCTTCCTGCTTCACAAGATGAGGCAGGGCACGTCATCAAAGATCTAATTAATCTGTAAAAAAGATTACAGGTAGAACTATACATAACGCTTTTCGATTGCAAATTAGTAAATAAATAAATTAGTTTAAAGTCAAAATGAAAATAGAATAATACGTCATCGATGAAAATGTCCGATTATTTGAGATACCACCCATCAATTTGAATTTCTACTTTATGTTTTATAAGGTGTGCAGTACTGAAATGGTCATCACCTTTAAAACTATCCTTACAAGGCCTGACATAAACATTGTTCCATTATTTAGCAACAGCAGGCATTGAGTATCTGCGTATATACCCATTTTATTATTACATTTTTCGAGCAATTGTATTATTACTGAAGTAGTAGTATAATATGTTGAAAACAATAAAGATTAATATTGTCCAACTGGGAATATAATATAAGTATACGTATACATATATATTATAAGTATACAAATATTGCAATAATGTATGTCTGCAAATGGCTATATTAGTCTCATAATGATGATACAAATTGATAGTTATATCGTATATCACTTCTAGTAAGCATATGTAATTTTATTTCCAAGAAAATAGGTAATCATGTATCCACTTAAGTATATACAGGATGCACTGTAGGAATAATAAAAGTCGACTAAAGAGTCTGTCAACACATCAACGACAAGGTGTAACGAACCTACACGGAGAGAAGAATCATATAATTTTTGTAGATAAAATTTCAGAAAAATTACCATGCTCTCTTTTAATGCGTGCGCGATCGACGACCAAAGTAAAAAATATATTATAGCATGGTAAAATTTAATGTGGTAACACAACTTCTATCACACTCTTATGCATATATGTGATAGTTTAATTCTTGTTTCGTACTCTTTCATTTGCGCATCTGACCCGCAACCTTATGTTGCTTCGGCTGTACCTGTAAAAACTTCGAAGATGTCCAATCTTTTCGGACCTTTGATTCTTTATGATCCATACAAAAATGATTGGCAACAATATATTCTAATACTGAAGATAATGGAGTAACAAAATGATGAATTAAACGATGACCATTCGTCAAGACATTCTAATGAACACTGCTTCGACACCACACGACACCACACCAGCTAACCAGCTACTTGCAACACCACCAGTCCTGCTATGTGACCTTCATATATGATTGTGTTGATACTTTCTGCAGCTTGCCTCGCTATGTGATACCTTGTCTTTCTTTCTTTCAACTATTAGCTTCTTTTATTCTTTTCTACTTTTCTTCTATTTTAAGACAGCATGGTAATTTTTGTAAGAAAAACAATTAAACTGTCGGCAATGGAACTTTTTACTGTGCTGTTTTACAAATTTTACGGAGCCAATATTACGGAAAGAACATTCTATCCTTTAAATTTTCTATGATTAATTATAATTTTTATATTTTTACCGTACAAAATTGAATATGTTCGCCTTTTACACGTCGATTATAGTGCTGAGCACAGTAATTTTTATATGAATTTTCTTTCTGTGTAGAGTTTTTCACAATTGCCTGAATTGTAGTACAAAAAAATTTAAGTAAACATTATCTATATGTACCCAATCACTGAACATATTGACAATCAATTACATCATAATTTAGTTGCCCATATGCATATCTCTTGTAATTTCATAGAGTGATCCTTTTAGATTGTTTATATCCAAAGTTCAAAAATTTGAATGGAGAGAAAAATGGGATTTAAAAATGAAACGTGATACAGGAAACCTCAAATTGGTAAAGCTGCCTGGGAAAAAAATTAGAACATTAACTTCTTACTGCAGTTATATTCTGACGCGTTAAAAGTAACACTGTAACATAAAAATCAACAGGTAGAAGTTAATCACTAAACAAAAGGCTATCCTTACAAAGCATCTATGAGGTCTAGAGTCTAATAACTGTATTCATGCTGTATTTAGATTTACAACGCGTGCTTTATTACATAATAATATATTCTTATAAATTGGTAAATAATACTGAAGATATTTGTTAGTTGTGAACACTAGTGATAAAAATTGTATCTATAAACTTTTCTTAGTAACCTCCAGTGTAACTGAAATTAACTGTCGGCACGTATCGTGCCATTTCAATAAATTAATTGCATGAAAATTAAAAATTAATTCTTTATCGTGCCAAAGAAGGATCTATAACTTCCAACACACGTATATAAGTACACGCACACATTTGTTTTCTATGAGGACTGGTAATTCCAATTGTTTGGTAATTCCAAACGGCGAAAGAGGAAAGTATAAAGATATTCTTTATTGTTTTATGTCCCATAATATGTTGAAATATAATGAATTAATACATCAGGTTTAATCTTAGTGTCTTCATTTATACAAAACACATTGTATATCGTACAAATAATACATAAGATATTACTAACAATGATATATGTAGCAGAAAACTTTACTCATAACAATTTTATTTATTCAAGGAACAAATATCTGTTAGTGTGGCCGTCGTATTCCCATCTACCTGCCCCCAATCTCCTTTCCAATCGTTTGTTTTTATTTTTCTCGTTTTTGTCTTTTCGATTCTTTCCGTTAGCAAATAAATAATTCGAAAACTATAATATAATGTTTAAAGTCAAATGATGGATATTTTCTTGTTTACGAAATAATATATTATATTACATTATCCTACTCAAACAAATAAAGATAGACAAACTTTGGTAAATATTTAAAATTTTTTAAACAAGCAAATTTACGATGACAATTTCGAAAAAAAACCGGCATATTAAATTTACATTAAAAATTTATAAATTGAGTACATATTAAATTTTACATAACTCCATGTTTACATTTTCTAAAGCCTTTCGGCTCGTAATTTTTAGGCAGCTAATTTTATTATTTTACATATTTATGCTGAATATACAGTTCAATGTGTGATGTTGGAACATGTACTTAATATGTATTGGTACACTTAATACTGTTTTTATGCGAACTTTTATTATATGTAACTTTTTAATTTCCTTTTAACACGACTTGTTCTGATTTTTCACGACCAACGAAACGCTAATTTAAAATTTCTTTCTTTCAGTTAATATATACCTACATATAATAAAACTGTAACGAGATCATTTCTGTACATGGAATATTTTTTCAAAATTGTACTGTTACTGTAAATAGTTATCGATGTAGATATCATATCTGTCTGTCCGTCTGTCTGTTCACGCATCACGCCAAAACTACTGGACGGATTTTATTGAAATTTGGAGTGATGATAACTTATTACCTGGATCAACATCTAAAATGCCTTCTACTCCAGGAAAATGTCTCATTCCCACGGGAAAATAGAAAAACCATTTTGAGCATGTACACACATTACGTAAAAACTCTTGAACGGATTTTTATGAAATTTAAATTTCATAAAAATCTGGTCTGCCAATTGGTCTGCTGTTTAGGTTATTACCTGGGTCAACATATGAGATACTTTTTATTACGGTAAAATGTCTCCTGCCCTTGGGAAAATATAAAAACCATTTCAATCTTTGCATGCATTACACAAAAATTACACTGTGTGACACGACTTCGGTACCCGGAAAACTGATTGCTGTTATAATTTTCTATTAGCTAGAGTATATTGGCAGTATTTGTCTTTTGTTTCTAACAACGCGTCGCGCGAACGATGTTGCGGGTACAGCTAGTTCAAAATAAAAATTTAAAAAATCTTATAAAAATTTATTTATTTATCAGTCAACACAATAAAAAAAATTGTGTTCTGCGTAAAAAAAAAAATAGTGGTTAAAATTTTTGTGTTAATTAAGTAACACAACCCTGCGTTAATGTAACATTTCGTGTTTGTGTTAAATGAAAATATTAACACAAATTTCGATTTAACAGAATAAAAATGTTAACCAGTTTTGAACAACAAGGAAGTAACACAATATTTGTGTAGAGCAAAAGAATGCTATAAGGCCTATAAGTACCTAACTTACATTAGAATATATATGTACCAAAGTATATATAATAAAAAAGATGAGAGTAGTTTTTATTATTAAACAAAACCGAAAAATTTTTTCAGTTATTGACGAATATAGTTTTATTAAACGTTTAAAAATGAAACAATTTTCTTACATTTTAAGGTTATTTTGTTACAGATTCAGTTAAAAAAAAATCATGTAAGCTTACTTGAAATTGTATTATATAACATACAATCTCGTATGTTTTCGGTTTTGTTTAATAATAAGAACTACTCTCATCTTTTTTATTACATATATTTTGGTACATATATATGGAAACAAATAAGAATTTTTACAAAGGACTGACTTACATTGCGTTCTTTGAGTCTCATTTATAATAACATATGAACAAAATCGTTATAATTTTTGACGATTTTCAAATATCTTAAGTGGAAGTAAAATATTGAATAAAAAAGTTTAACAGCTAACTCTGATAAATCTGAAAAATTGACACAAAATGTATGTCCTCTTGTGTGTTAAATCATTGACACAAACCTTGTGTATAGATTTGACACATATGCTTTGTGTTAAAATAACACAAAAAATTGAGTGGACCGTTCTGTACATGTGAAATGTGTTAATTTTAACACAAATTTTTTCACTGTGAACTCTAAAGATAGTCGTAAGACTGAAAACGCGTTAAGCTGAAAAGTTAATTTTGATAGTGAAATTAGACGAAGTAATTTAAACTTTAAATATTTTTCAATTATTTAAAAATACACATTTTAAGAGTGTACCTATCGTGTAAAAACAGAATTATGTGTAGTATACAGTGTATGAGCTATGAGCTTGGTATATCGAACATAGTCAAAATCAGTTATGTTTTGTCCACACAACTAGCTTATTGTATTTTGTGCTCTTGTATGTATATGTAGACGAAGAAATAATATTTAATATTCCATATACCGAATATGATAATAATAACAATGTATTACAACAGGTCCTATAATAACACCGTACTATTACAATAGACATAAATTGTTAGGGGACAATGTGGCTAAGATTGTATCATTCATTTCTGGTGCTGATGAATCGTAAGATTAAGTGCAATTGTATTTTGAAAATTTTCACGTAAACATGAGGTTACATGTTTGTATTGTTTATTTTTCTATTAATTGAGTTTTTTTACAGAAAACATACCCACAAACAAACATTAACTTAAAAATCAACAGTCCAACTGCATGGAAATTACATATTAGAAAAAACCAAAGAAGTTTTAAATAGGTAACATAGAACAAATAGAACGAATACAACTATCTCTTTTCTGCAATCACTTATGGGCATTAATGTGCATCTTAGGCTGCTTAGTAGTCACTTGCTCAGTACCCGACGCTGAGTGTAGGGCAGTCAAACAACAATGGATTTGATTGTTGTTAGCATTGTAGAACCCGCACAAGTAGCGTTGTGGTATCACACATATGTATGCGAACCAGGGTCACGTGACGGCTATCACCACCTCCGATCACTCACACTAACAGAGTTTACCGCACAAATACAAAGTAAACACCGTGCACGTATACAACATATTTTCTATCTCAACTGGTTACACTGGTTCCAGTAGTATAGAGATAGGTATTTTATCTCTAGTGCCCTATGATAGGTAACGACAGACCAGCAAAATACTATGTAAAAATATATATCAGCACATAGGCGAATCAAGAAGAAAAATTTAAAAAAAAAATTAAAATTTTACTACTTTCGACTGCTGAGGCATCCATCTTCAGAAAGCGAACACCAAACAAAATCGTCAATCAAAAAATACATAAAAAATTGTGAAAAACTTTCAATGATCATGTAAGAAATTAAAAAGGTAGTTGTGAAAAAATACATTTATTTATAAATATTTTGACAACATAATTAACACAGACTATGTAGAACGTAAGAAATATCAAATAGAGGATTAGAAATAACACAAGATTTATGACAATTTCAGGATTTTTAGAACAAAGGGTTGTTAAAAATTCCCGCCCAAAAGTCAAACAAAGAGACGTGTCAAAAACTGACGTAAAATGAAAAAGTCAGAATGTGGAGACCCCATCCTTAGGTACAGAAGGCGAAACCCCCGGTGTGACGAAAGGAGCAAAGCCTCTATCGCGGGCCCAGATGAGGAGTCCCTTGAATTCAAAAAAAAGTTATTCATGTGCAATAGTCTTTAAGAGCATCCAGTGGGAAGTTGACAGTGTGGATAGACCTGTCTCTCCAAATTTTCCTTTTTTGATTCGCCTATGTGCTGATATATATTTTTATATTGTATTTTGTAAGTTTGTCGTTACCTATTTAAAACTTTTTTGATTTTTTCTAATAAAGATTAACTTTATTAGAAAATATTTCTTTGAAATATAATTGTATCAATCAGTGCAAATATCGTTTGGATCAAGATACATCAATCTGACACTATTTGCTAGATTCATCAAACAAACGATTTTAGTTTGGATCTTGTTAATAAAAAAAGCCAGAAATTTGAAGAAATATCAGTTAGTTAGTGGTTTATTTACTCCGATTTTCTCCCAATGTGGTTGAACTTGGTTTTTTGATTTCAGTATTAGGTAGGAAGGTACATACTATAAATACGGTGCTATAATATAGGATATGTACAAAACGGTAGGTACACTATAAACACAAAACAACAATAGCGGAGCGAACAGTAACAAATTTTTTTTTTGTAAATAAATATTAAATTTTCAAACAGAACAACGGCCGTTTTGTCTGCGAGTATAGAAAAAAATTTTAATTAATGTGTCCCACATAACGGGGATGTGTTGTTTGGTAACGAGTCATTTAGTCAATATCAAACAAAAAAAATAATTATCAATTTTTCATTACGTATTCTTATATGAGTCTGTACGAAAATAGCACAATATCAATCAAGAGTTTTCAGTGATTACCTCCAATGGTTATTTTGAATTTTTCATATACCTATATAAGCAGAATGTAATTTATTAAATTTATTAACGTAAAATAATTGATTTGAAATCTGATCGCTCGAATTTCTCACTAAGCCAATTTAGGTTATGGTTTACAACGGCAGACTCAGGTTCAGGTAAAAAAATTTAAAAATTGAAGTATATTTATAAAAAAAGTAGAAGGCACTTAAATTTATTTTTACGAATTTTCGATAAAATTATTCGATGGTAACACACATATAATGATTCTAGTTATTGCAGTCATAGTAATTCAATTGTAGCGATTAGCTAAACCACTTTTCAAATTGTTTTTGTTATTTCTAATTATTGTTAGTGTTTTGTGTAAACATGAGTAAGAACCATTAATCGTGTATTCAGTTCTTTTTTTTTGTAGAAAATTAACTACATTTTCCTTAAACCTATCCTTATTAGTAGTTATTTTCCATACAATTCTACTCTATACAACAAATACTTTTTTAAATTATTTTATCTGTATATTGTGTTTTTTTGTGCTCATTTTACTTTCTTAAAGCGTTGAACAGAAAAACTAGCAGTTCAATAGAAGCAAAATTAAAACCTATGTGAGACCTACTCTCATTATCAGTAATTTGGAAAATTCTAATGCTAAGCGAAAGCCACTCACTGAAGAAAAACATTAGAAAAACATGTATTTAAGACAACTACCTTTGAAATAGAAGAAAATCTCTAAATCCTTGCAGAAAAACAGCAAAATTGTTTCTCAATTTCTTAGATGATATATTAAAATGTTAAGATTTCAGAAAGAGCATATTGGACTCTTAATTGATTTAAGAGTTACTTAACGATTTTATTGGATTTTTCTCTTCTATAATACTTACTTATCAACGGCTTTTACTTATTTACTTATTTTCTAAGAATAAGCTATAAGGGTAAATGAGTTGCTTTTTAAATTGATGGTCCATATTCTCATCATTTATCAAAATACATTTCTTAAATTATACCCTTTTTAATGACAGCAATTCATCCAACATCAGTCTTATATACATATGTATCCCAATAATAACGCAAGACTGCGTTTGAACCCCTTCTCTCATATCAATACATTATATTAGCAGAATACGTCGCTATCCCGATCAGAAAATCACCTCTATTAAAATAGTATTGACCCATGAATATTTTTGAATTAACTTCAATTTTTAAACAGCTTCAAACCATTTTTTTATCCTCAGTAAGAAAGAGTACTGTTAGGAAAATATATTTATTAAAAACATACTGGAAATCCCTGATTCGTGGACTTTTTTAATTAAAAATAAACAAATCAAAATTACCATGCGAACTGAACGAAAACGTCTATAGCGTCAATTGGTTTGATTGTTAATTCTTTATTGTCTGTCGCCCCACCAATCGATTTAGCTTTTGTTACAAATTCAACAATCACGGTAAACATATTTTTCGTAAAAAGTAATTTATGGATTTCATGTGTTGTTCCATTATTCTAAAAGTTGATTATCTGAGAAATTTATACTTTCAAGTTATTCGAAATTTTGGGTACCATGACACTGGCCGGAAAGTTTTTTGTAGTCAAAATTTAATAATTTCAATCGATTGTAGGCCGTTTGTAGATGTTTGTAGTATATTTATTTTCGTTTGTAGCTCTTTAGTTTATTTGTAATTAACAATCAAAATTTTATACTGAAGTTAGCCGGAAGCAATCGTGAATGTAATTTTTTTGATAACAATAGAAAGATTATCGTTTGTAGTGTCTAAATATAACGGTAAAATGTTCGTAGGGTCGCCTGATAAAGCATAATTAATTTAAAAGTTAAAAAAATTGCGCATGCGTACCATTTTAAATTTGCTCCATGTGAGTTGGTTATTTTAAATTTGACGCATATATAGGTTTTATTGCATTATATTATTCAAAATTTAACACATTGCGTTTATGATTACAGTATAATTTGATCTAAGAGTTTTTTATTTTTAATTAATTATGAAAGATAATAATAAAAAATTATTAATGAAAGATAGATAATAATAATAAATAATTTTCAATTGTATTGAACCTGTTATTGAGTTAACTACTCGAAAGGTGCCTCGTTACAAGAAAACTTCAATTGGGTTAAAAGTAACAAAGCAAAGTTATTCTCATATTAAGTAAATTGTTTTTAGAAAATTGCCTTAGTTACTGGTGAGTTTGTTTAGTTTGCACATTTTTGAAAATTCTTGTGAAATTTTATTATTTAAAGCAGCTATTTTATTGGAATTTTTCATTCATACCAATTGCTGACACAAGTTTAAAATAAACTACGATGTATTTTTGATAGTGTATTAAGAAAAATTATTTTAATAATATATGTAGTTATATTATATATTATTAAACATATTTTATTGAAATGAAAAAGATTACTTTTTTAAAATTCATTGTTTTATTTTTATTTTCAAAAATATAACGACCTCATAAAACGGCATAATTATTCTGTTACATGTGGTTAACTTTTCGTAATATTTTTTAATTTTGAAGTTTTAAAGCATATAAAATTTTCAATAGTAAATACTACAGTGACTGTATAATATTCTTTATAACAGTGTGGCCATTGGAACCATATCCGCCATATTCAGGCCAAATTTGAAGTGAGTAACCGTAGTAACAGAATAAACAAGGTATACAAATTCAATGCATTTGGCCTGTTAATGGCGTCAACCAATCAAAAACTAGACCTACTAATGGCCACACTGTTATCAAGTATATTATAAAGTCACTGTAGTAAATACTAATTGCTGTCCAAGAAAAATTCAAATTAAAAATATTCTACAAACCATTGTCGAAATAAAATCCGTTGCACTTTTCTCTTTGCGATAAAAGTACATGAGTTTAAAAATGTGTAGGTGTAAGAAGTTTTCCTTTTTAAGAGTTTATTATTATTATCTTTCATAATTAATTAAAAATAAAAAAAACTTTTAAATCAAATTTTACTGTAATCATAAACGCAATCTGTTAAATTTTGAATAATATAATGCAATAAAACCTATACATGCGTCAAATTTAAAATAACGAACTCACATGGAGCAAATTTAAAATGGTACGCATGCTCAATTTGTTTAAATAACTTTTTAATTATTTATGCTTTATCAGGCGACCCTACGAACATTTTACCGTTATATTTAGACACTACAAACGATAATCTTTCTATTGTTACCAAACAAATTACATTCACGATTGCTTCCGGCTAACTTCAGTACAAAATTTTGATTGTTAATTAAAAATAAACTAAAGGGCTACAAACGAAAATAAATATACTACAAACATCTACAAACGGCCTACACGGAGAGAAAAATCCTATAATTTTTGTAGAGAAAATTTCAGAAAAATTACTATGCTACCCTATAACCCGTGCGCGATCGACGACCAAAATAAAAAATATGTGCTAGCATAGTAAAATTTAATGTGGTGCTAACACAACTTTTATCACACTCTTATGCATGTATATTATAGTTTAATTCTTGTTGTCGTACTCTTTCATTTGCGCATCTGACTCGCGACCTTATATTGGTTGCACTGTACCTGTAAAAACATGTATACAAAAATTATTGCCAACAATATAATTCTAATACATATACTAAAGATAGGTAAATAACAAAAAGATGAATTAAACGATGACATCATCCTAAGAGAGTTTAAAAGCAACTGACAACTAGCTGCATCAAGGTGCCTGGTGCGAGCTGTCTGACAAAGTTTCTTCCACAGTCCACACCTATATGGTTCGCATGTAACCCATGTAACTCGCTGATTGAGGTACATTTCATTAGAGCGATCCCAACACAACCAACCTTCTTTCTGTTTTTTTTCTTTCTATTATTAGCATGTTAGCATGGAAATTTTTTTAATAAACACAATTAAAAATTATTTTTTTGTCGGTAATGGAACTTTTTACTGTGCTGTTTTACAAATTTTACGGAGATAATATTACGAAAAGAACATTCCATCCTTTAAATTTTTTATGATTAATTATAATCTTTATATTTTTACCTTACAGAATTTAATATGTTCGTCCTTTACACGTCGATTGTAGTGCTGAGCACAGTAATTTTTATAGGAATTTTCTCTCCGTGTACAATCGATTGAAATTATTAAATTTTGACTACAAAAAAACTTCCAGCCAGCGTCATGATGCCGAAATTTTGAGATAAAATTATTAAATTATATTCGTTACCTTTTGCGAACTATTTTGAATCCGAAAGTATAATATTATTATGGCATGCACGTCTCTACGTATGCATTCCATGTTGTATATGAGTATCATTAGAGCACAAACCACTTTGCTTGGACGTGTAAATATTTCGACTAAACATCGAACCACCGCACCGGCAGCCAAAGAGTATATATAAAACATTAAAATAAATGTTTGGGTAACTGATTTAAACTGAACTAAACTACACTGCTGTCCTCAATCTATTGGTGGTACTTATTGTCACTATTTAAGCAAGAACTGTACATTCTGGCTATAGTAAACTCGTCGACGTTTATCTAACGGACGTTGTAATGTATTGGTAAGTTTCTTTATTTGTTTGTTTGCCTATTTGCCTGTTTAGTGTGTCCGAACGCTCTAACATTGATTTATATTTGTGTATTGAATTTGATTCTCTGGTGAATACAACAAGAAACTCGTTTACCGTTCCTAGGGAGTAATTACAATTACTGATAGTAAAAAAGAAGCGACAAGTTAGTACGTTCGCCAATCGTTCTACGGTCCTTTCCTTCACACTTGTATGAAAAAACGTAATTGTATTTGGAGTAAAACATATAGGGAGATTTACGGAATTTAACACGAACAGTAAAAACATATGTGTACCTCTAACATTGTCTAATAGATTTTTTTTATTTACCGGCTCTTTGTAGGTTATCGATAATCGTTCTATATCAGAAATAATATTATATCATATTGATATCTATGTTGCAGCCATATAACCAGTTTCGGTTACAAAATTTATTGTTTCAGAAAACTCTTAATTTTGGAAAATTTTTGATTGTGGGCATCGGATGTGTTTGGTGTTCCGAGCTCAAGTTTTATCATTACAGTGGTTGTAATAGTTGAATTTTCCATTCGGAAATTCGCTGCAAACATCATCACTATCATCAGTAATTAATGGAAATTAATTTTTAAAAGCTTTTATTTAGCTTGCTATGTTAGTACATATGTTTGTTTAAATCAAATTTTGGAATCAAAATTTAGACAGGTTCTAATTGAACTATAGAGGTTTCAAATTTTGCATACGTGCAACTTTTTGACATTTCGAATTGTCAAATATTGTTCATTGATTTTATATTGCAATTTTTTATTTCCATAGTTATGTTTGATTAGGGTAAATTAACCGATTAAAATATAGGTAAAAAAAATTACTTCTTTAATTTTTTTTTAAATTAATTGTGATCAGACTAAAAAGTAGAAAATAAAGAAAATGTTTTTTAAGAAAAAGCTTTTATTTAAAAATGGGCAAAAATAATAACATAACTTTTGAGTGAAGTTTGAAGCAATATGCAACATAATTTTATAAAAGCTTGAGGCGTTTAATTAAGTTTGGTAACTACTGAAAAGTAAAATAGCTACACTTATACCCAAAACATCCAAAACAGAAATAATTAATGATAACGCCTCAAGCTTTTATAAATTATGTTGCAAATTGCTTCCAACTTCATTTAAAAGTTATTTTATATTTTTAGCCCATTTTTGAATAAAAGCTCTTTCTTAAAAAACATTTTTTTTACTTTAATTTATTATTTTATAATTTGACTAGAATTATTATACATTTTTTACAATATGCCTGTAACATATACAGTAAATCTCTTTTCATGTATACATCTGTAAATTAACGGTTCCTTTTCGTATTCTAATTAGACGAAGATCGTACAAAATGTTGGAACTTACGTTGGTATATACATACTACATACATTCAGTTAAAAATTATCTCCCCATTACAATCTCCAAACATTTTATTCGTTTCGAATTCTTCTGTATAATGTATAAATAACAACAAATAGGAATAATTTTATTTGTTTCTACATTTGTACTGATCTGATAACTAATACCGCGGTATATTATAAAATGTAATTTATGACTAAACAGTAGAGGTAATAAAGGTGAGGTTTGTCGAGGCAAACTGAGTAGGTACAGAGAAACCTATTTTATTGAGGAGAATAGAGACTCCATAAAAAAAAAATCGCACAGAAAAAGACTTCATAAATATAGTAGGTACATATAAATCGTATAGTTAGTTCACAATAGATTACAAAAAACAAAAAATTATACATTGAAATATTTTTGAATATTTTACTTCATTTTTTGTCATGTTAAGTTTCAATATACGTATATGTAAAGAAACTAAATGATGCAATAACTTATATACTTGTAATGTGATGACAAAATGCGTTAAAAACTGTCAGCAGATAAACTTACCGTAAATTTCTGTTCAAATTTGTTACCATTTTTCTTCACATTATCTATTTTGATGTCCCATAATTGTCCTATAATTAATTGCACAAAAACAAATCTCTCTGTAATGTATATAACTATGAAAGTACTAAATTAAGCCAACTATTAATATAAATGTTATTTTATTTATAACGTACAAAACAGGGAACAAGAAGGAACAGGAATAGAAGGACAATACCTATAGTTATAACATAATTAAAATCTACTAATATTTTGAAATAATTGATGATTGTTAAATTGTAATTCACAATAAGTAAGGATCGCTTGTGCCACAGATGTGAATTCTGATAACAAATGTTGTCAATTCATAAATATAATGAAATTATAAACGCGTGTTGGACACGTTGAAGAAATTTAGATAACTAATTCAAGTAGAATACACCTTGATATTGTGCCTATTAGGGATGGGAAAAACCGACCGTTTTTAACCGAAAACTGGTTTTTCTGTTTCGATTAACCGGTTTATTTCGGTTATTTTTTTGACTCGGTTATTACCGGTGTTTTTTTTTATTCAATAACCGGAAAAAAAAACCGGGCAAATTATTTTAAAAAATTTAAAAATTTAAGTCATTATTCAGTGGTCGGTGATTGGTTTTTATTAAAAAAAAATTAATTAATTTCTTTAAAATTAGGTAATGGTTATTATGGTATGGAAAATAATGAAATCGTGTTTTATTTTCAATATTTATTTTTATTTGCTTCAATACCCAATAATAAAATCGATTGTCTCGGTCCAACCTGACAGACCAATACCAAGATTTGAATAAATAAAACAAAAAGGAAAGCAACAAGCAAATTTACCAGATATTGTTATCAAAATTTCACTCAACTTTCAAAATGGCTTATTAATTATTAAATTACTAGAACTTTTAAAAACTTCTAGATCATGAGAAATTTAGGAAAATGAATAAAATTTTCGTTTATCAGTATGGAATATTTAGTAATTATATATAATAATATATGAATTTATCTGTTAATTTGTCTTACCGTATTACACTAACAATGAGTTTTGTATTTTTTTTTTTTAATAAATTTGTGTTTCCTACAGCTCTTTGTTGCCTAAAGGCAATATTTTACTTTCGCATTTTTGTTAGTTGATAGTTATTTTTCTCGTTAAATTGCTTAATTTTTTGTTTTTATTTGTATTTACGGTATTAAATTCGTTTACAAATAAATATAATTATAAAATAAGAATTTTTGCCTATAGAAGTGCTGTTTTTCCTAGAAAACACCGAAAACCGGTTTTTTCAAAAACCGGTTATTTTAAACCGATCAGGTTAAACCAAGCATAAAATAAATCGAAATAACCGAAAACCGGTTATTTTTGAAAAACCGCCATCCCTAATGCCTATATCTAAAATTATTATGGTTACTCAAAGGTCAAGAGTCTTTTTTGCAGAAGAATCAGAAATTATAAATGTAACGTCTCTAGTCCTATTAAGTACCTAATTATTCCCAATGCTGGTGCTCCCTCTTATAAGCAGACACCTTAGATTTCTTAACAAAACGTGATAAACTCATTAAAAACTTAACACTTGATTGATAGATGGTAGCCCCACCAAATTTTATTTCATTTTATTGTCAAAATAAAAAACAAAATTTATAAAACTCGTTTCTCTTGAAGATTTTCGCTTTTCAGATTTATTAGTGTTCCCGGCCAAAAGGTTACGGCTAGTTAAATAAATTCTTAAAATAAAAAAAATAAAAATTTATATACTTACATATTATTTCTATTCATATTCAACGTTTCATATATTACTATACGTATTTGGGTGAAACGTGTCAGGATAAAATTTAAAATTTAAACAAATTAATAATCATTTTTAATTACTAATAATTAATTATAATAATATAACTCGTTTCCAATTAGTGTAAAATGTTTTTTTAGGAAAATTATGTGATGTCATTTAAATGTATAAGTACCTATGTATTTAATTTGTACAGGTAAGATTAGTATAGCGTCGTAAATATAGAATAACCGTCAAATTATGTTTTTGAATAAAATACGAATTTCCGAAGGTAATGTAACATCATACAGTCATATTTGCATATCTGTATATTTAAATTTCCATGTTGAATACTAACAATTAATACCATTGTTTTAATATATTTTATCTATACGAGTACTCTGGAATTATCTACTTATGTTTCTATAGTCTATGTTTGAGTTTTTTTCAATTTTATTTTTATAGTTCAGCAGTACTCGATTATGTTGTTAAAAGTTCAATTCAATAGTTTTCGATTCTCCCAACTTAGATTATTCATAGTCTGTACTCTGTACTTAATTATAAACGTAGATTGTAACAATTTTTTTAATACCTACTTTTTGGATACCTACACTGAGAAAAAATTACAGTAAAAATTACGGAGCTGCCTCCGGTAAACCAGACTCAAGTGACCAGTCGGTAGGAAATTATCAAGCAAAAATATAAAAAATGCCTTTCAAACATTATTTCTTACGATTCATTTGAAAATTTTTCCTGTACAGCTTAAGAATTTTTCCTATACAGCTCCGTAAAATTCGATGGGCTAGTAAAATTTCAAGTGGATACCAGGAAAATTTACTTAATTTTTGTAAAATTATACTAGACATAGAAGAATTTTTACACAGCCACAGTGTAATTTTTACTAAGCTAGACGGTAGACGCTATTTGTTATCTCTATTTTCTCCTTGAAACCTGTCTTTCAGCATCTCTTTCACACAAGCATCACACACAACTGACGATAAACAGGCACGTCACACCGCACCGAGGTCATTTTGAATACCTAACTCACCAACAACCGGACCGTTACCGCAGTTCAGTAGCAGTGGAGCCATGGTAGTGAGTGGATGTGTACCAGAAGTCTTATCATTTTTTTTTTTATATAATAAACTATTTAATGGACTTTACATTTAAAACAAAGAATTGTTATTTGTGTTTCATGAAAATATTGTAAAAACTCCTGATAATAAAGAACTAAAAATTAAGATATAACAATTAAGATTTTTATATGTATTGATTTACTAGTACTTTTGATTAAAGTGACAAAAATGTCGAATTTCAGAAGTAGCTAGACCAAGCTGTCGCCTTAATCAAGCCAGAGCTTTTGCAACTTTAACGACGTACAAAGTATTTTTATCCTTACAAACTATACTGATACTTGTTCATTCATCTACATATGTGCACACACACATATATATACGTAGTGCCAGTGATTAATTATGGAAACTGTTTTCAAATTAGGGTTTTATGTTTCATTTAGGTGTTATTTAATATACATTTAATTTGTTAACACTGCCGGCCCTCAGTTTGCTCATTTGAAACAAACGTATGCGCAGAATGTACATAATTACATATTAATGAACGTTGCTTTGTAATTAAAATTTACCTTTTCCGCATCAATCAAAAAAAAAAAGACACAAAAATGCCATATTATTAACTCTAACATAAATATAGTGTCCCAGAGTTTCTTATTTTCGGGGTAAAATTATTTAAACATTTATCGATCGATTCTATATTGTTTGTCGCTAGTAATACTCAATATACTTTCTAAATATAGTGCAAAGTTTTCAAACTAACTAGAATTATTCGAATATTATTTAATTTCATTCCGAATAATCGACGATAGAGTTATCAAAGAACAAATACATCGATTTTAATGTTATAACGCTTTTAAGTACTAAATAATAATTATATGTGGCTGGTTATCCTGTTACATATAGATTTCCAACATAGTTTATCCTTTCATCTTCCTGCGCCTTTAAAATACTTCATCCTCTCCATCCAGTATCCATATATCTTATATGGGATATTATCACAATTAGTTCCTTGATATAATTTTATTATATTATCCTTAGAATAGAATTCCTTATGTGTATTTTGATATCCTCCGTTCCTTTTACATTAAATAAATTTTGTTTGCCAAAGCATCTTATATCGTGCGGAGAACATGAGTACTACATACACAAAATTGTCCATAAATGTTATCTACCAATCCCCATAAATAAATAATAAGATTGCGGTGTTGAATACATTAAGTTAAATGTACTACATTCGATATTCAATTACCGTCCACCACCGAAATCAACAAAAAGTTGGCCAAGTGCATACATTGCACATATTACTTGATAATTACATTTACACAATATTAAGTAATAAATTGATCGTCTGAATCTATTAAAGTTTTCAAGTTAAGTGAAAAACTTCCACTTGAAAGTATTTATCAAGCGCTACTGCCTGTGATTTTTCCAGATTCTTGGATTTTCTTCTGAAAAGCTACAGGCTGCAGGTGGAGCTACATTGCACGCCATTTTGAAATTTACCATTTCACAATTGAAACTTAAAAAAGTAATGTGGTGAGGGGAACTAGAGTTTTATTTTAAAAAATCTTTCCAATCTATCAGTTTTCATCTATACTTTTCAATACATGAAAGTAACTTAGGAAAATGAAAAATTTTTTGTCTCATTAACTGAGATCGCTACCTGTCGTATGTATGCAAAATATTTCCAAAGATATAGAAACTATAAATACGGGCAGTTAAGGCGAAATTATGAAAATGGAAATTAAATTTAATTATTGACATACAAAAGAAAAATTGTGGAGTAGGTTTGAAAAGTGAAGAGACTTTATCAAGTTATGAAATATTAATTTTTAAATAAAACCTATATCCTAAAAGGTGATAAATTCAGTGCAAGAAAAAAACCGTTCTAATAAAATGTGCTTCTAAGGACATCCGAAAATTTTACAATTTTCACTTTTTAGCACCTTTTAACATACAATTTCACTCTATGTCTCATTATCAGTAGTTTACCATTTAAGATGGTGTATGCGTACAAAGAAAGCGAAGTTTTGACTCTTAATAGCTTACTTAAGGAAAAGTTATGTGAAACTGAGACAATTACTTGACCACGAATCCACCACTAAAAGGTACTTTGTTAGTTTTATTTAACAAATTATTCATCTTTGAATTTCTTGAGTCCACAATATTGCTGGAGAATAATAAGTGTATTAAATATATTTATCAGAACAAAAGTACTTATTGTTTTGTAAAAATTTCGGGCTTTGTAGGTAACCAACCAAATAGAATATTATTTGAATATTCTATAAACGTATTTTTACACATTTTAGATTTTTAAAATGAAAATTTTTGTTAACATTCAGATAAAATGTTTTAATTTTTCATTGTCTACAAATATATACATATAGGTATTATATATTCTTAAATGTTATATATATATATATATATATATATATATATATATATATATAATATCGTAAGCTTGTAGAATATTTCACATCAGACATTATAACACATCGATATGAACCTTACCAGCGTTTTGTTTCAGGTTTATTACACTGCAATACTCAAAAAATATAACTTTGTCTAGGTCAATGCGGTTCTCCGAGTGATAACAGCTTAATTTCCTCAAGATTCACGAAAACGTCAAAGTTAAATTTGTAATTTTGGTACTAGATAATTGTGTAGTTATTTCATTTTGAAGTTCATGTTTGTTATGATAAGGATAAATGGAAGACCTATAGTGTTCACCAGAGAAAATTTCATGAACACTCACAATCAGTAAGAAACAATTCATACAAAAAATATTTATACAACATTGTCCTCTTTTTAAAAGCTTTTATTTAACTTGCTGTGTTAGTATGTTGGTTTAGATCAAATCTTGGAATCATAATTTGGACAGGTTCTAATTGAACTAGAGGTTTCAAATTTGGCATACCTGTCTAACCTTGACAATGCAATATTGTATAATTAGTTTTGTCCTAAAACGCCACAAACCAAAATTTTTGATTTTTAGTCCTGTGCAACTTTTTGACAGTTCGAATTGTTAAATATTGTCCATTGATTTTATTTTTTGTTTCCATAGTTATATTACTTCTTTAATTTTTTTTAAATTAATTGTGATCAGACTAAAAAGTAGAAAATAAAGTAAAAAAAATGTTTTTTAAGAAAAAGCTTTTAATGGACTAAAAAAAATAAAATAACTTTTGAGTGAAGTTTGAAGCAATATGCAACATAATTTATAAAAGCTTGAGGCGGTAACTACTGAAAAGTAAAATAGCTACAATTTATATCCAAAGCATCCAAAACAGAAATAATTAATGATGACGCCTCAAACTTTTATAAATTATGTTGCATTTTGTTTGAAACTTCACTCAAAAGTTATTTTTTTTAGTCCATTTTTAGGGCTACTCAGAGGTCATAACCTCTGAGTAACCCTTATCGTTTCACAAAAATACTATTCTAATGTGTGGCCAACTTGCATTTCTGTTTGCTGAACTCAGCTCCCCAACTTTTTGGAGTAAAGGGGATATTTTTCTTAATTACAAAAATAAAAAATTTAAGACATTAATTTTGGACCTAACTGCTAATTGTTTAATAATCGAACGTATAGAATTAGAAATTAACTAGATTTTTTTCTTAATTGCTAATTTTTTTTTATCTTTCTTGTTAGCAGTAAGGTATAAATAAAAAAAATATAATTGACGCCTATACTATTAGGTACATGATTATTACTGTGTCGTTTATGGATATTTAAATGATTTTAATATTACCTACATATTAACAGTAAATTACTATCAAAAAAATGCAAACTTTAACAATATTTTTTAAATTCATTCAAATTCAATTTAATTGCGATTAATTTTGCTATTTAAATATATTAGTTTTTGACATTTGACGTTTTGAATTTTACTCAAAATATACATACGTAATTTACACATGCTACCTATATATATAGTGAGTATACTCTATTTTGAAAGTGTCACACCATAGAACACTAGAAGCCAACTAACATAAAAAAAGTGAAATTCGCTTGGAGTCATTTGTAAGCCAGTCACAGCTTAAGGCATTAGTCCGTCAGTAGTCGTCGTCGAGTCAACACACCATTATATTAACAATATACCCATTGTTAGTTGAGCACGTTGAACAGCTCTCTCTGGTAATACGTGTGATGTGATTGTATGCGTGTATACACATACTACTACAAAAAACCAAACTAATACACTGCAAACAGTGTGTATGTACACAAACAGACTACGTCACAAACTCATTACAAGTGGAACAGAGGCAAAGCCAATCTAGTTTGTCCCCTTGTATCACACAGTATATAATACATGATAGGTACCTACAACATATGTACATAAAGCTACGGATACACGAGACATCAAAATAACGCGACACATCTAAATTAACATTATTGTGTGCAATGTTTACACTATAGAACACTAGAAGCAAACTAATATCAAAAAAGTTTAGTTCGCTTGGAGTCATTTGTTGGTCTGCCACAGCTTAAGGCATTTAGTCAGTCGGTGTCGGTCATCGAATCCACTACGATTGTTATGTATTGTAAGACCATTGTTACTTGACCTGCACGTTGCTCTGTCCGATAATACGTGTTTTGTAATTGTGTGTGTAAATATTCACACAGAAGCAAACATCAAGCCTAAACCACTACAAACAGTTTGTACTTACACAGCATAGTGATGCGAAGTGGAGGAGATTTTACGTCACCTTTCTGCTACAGTCGGAATACTAACTACCATATAGTAGTTTGGCCCGTTGGTTTACACGTTCAAGTAAAGCGGGTTCTACACGATGCTACGAACGTTCCTTCCAACATTCGATCGAACGTTTGAGGCAGTTAAGTTCGATAGTTGGTGCGACGAATGTATCTGCTACACGGTGAATCGAATGTTTGATCCAATACGAATGATGATGTGTTGGTACTCAGTGGACGATGTTATCTGTCTGATGTTATCTCTAATGTTATACACTGATGTTGTCTCTCTTCACATGAACGAGCGTGCAGCTGCTGAGTCGAACCAACCAACGAACCAACATTGACCTTCAAACGTTCGAAGCACCCCTTTGACTCGGTGCAAAAATACCGACATCGAACGGGACACGACCAAATGCGAACGTTTGACGCTCGACATTGGACACTCGTAGGTTCGAACAACGGCTACACGATGCTATGAACCATCCAACGTCGAATGTTGGAAGGTGTTCGTAGCATCGTGTAGCAGCGGCTTAAATTTGCAGTCTAGATCAGGCTAGAACAGTTGTATACACTCGAGTTGCTAGACTTCTCTAGCAAATATTTGAGGTTGTTTACACAGTAGTGTCACACATGGCGAATAGAATAGTGTCAGACATTTCACACAACACCTGATTTAGATTATAATTTAACATTTCTAAATCGTATTTTGTATTGCCATATTCTATTTTGAATTGAAAACTAATATTTTTATAAATGTTGCTGCAAGACGGCAGTTTCGTACTGAAAATTATTTATTTCATTTTTTGCTATAGTGTAAATCCAACTTGTAAAATTTTATTGCGTTTACTTTTTTCTTAGAGTTGTAATATAATATTATCTCTGTATTATCTTTTGGATGCGTCTCACAATTTAGGATTACCTTGTTGGTAGTATCTTAAATCAACTTTTCTGTCCTTTTGTAAAAAAAAAACTTCTACACCAAAAGCGTGTCGTGTGTCTGTACCTTTATAATCTTTTTAAAATAAATTATTTTTTTTTTTGTCAAAAGATTCTTATAACATAACCTATTTGTACCACTTAACGTTTATGTAAAAAAAAACAATATGTTTTCATCCAAATCATTTTAATATTTGCGACGATTTGAATTTTTACACAAAATTTCGAATGCGAAAGGAATTTTTATTTTGGAAAAAAATCGCCCACGAATACAACACAAAACGAACTGGTATGCTGTTTTTTAAATAATAATTATTTCAACTAAGCAGTAATGTATCTTTTTTTTAGGAATAGTACATTATCTTCAGAAATAATGTTTTTTTTTAAGGAGGAGTTTTCAAATTTTTATAACATTACGCGGTTTCCGAGAGTGTTTGCTGCTTTAGATTGTACACAGTACACACGTTCGGATACAGTCGCCAGGTACGAGTAAATTGTAGAGCACGTCAACTGTAATTTCGATGTTTGCCGGAAATAAATAATTTCGCAAATATGAACGGCCAAAAGGAATTGGAACTGTCATTTGCTCATACGTATTTCTTACAAGTAAAGGGCCCGAGGCCGGACCTATCGATTTTGATGAAACTTAGATATGTTGTAGAACACTAAAAAATAAGCGACACGTATTTTTTTTTATCGGCGGAAAAACGGCTTGAAGGGGTGAAATCGCCCTCCAAAAATTGGGGTAAAAATTTAATTTTTTAAATATCTCGAAAACAGTAAGAGATAGAGCAAAAGTTTAAATTGGCAGTATTGCTCTTTTTTAAAGAGCTATTTATTGGTATGCAATTCGTTCAAATTGTGTCAAGAGGGGTGGCTGGGGGTTAAAATTTAGGGGTTAATTTTGCAAAAAGGGGATAAAATTAAACAATATAAAAATTCTGTTTACAGATTTGAAATCTACGTCAGAAAATCTAATTGACCTATTTTTGCTCAATGTCCTAATATTAAGTCTAGGGGTAGTTAACTAGGGAGTGACTGTGTCGAATAGTCGTACTACTTGTGTAGTTTAAGAAGTTCTTCTTCATGGAAAATAGTTTAAGACATTTGAAATAACGTAGAAATGAAATTTTCGATTTCAAAATTCAGTTTGAGCAACATTGGAGAGGGGGTGAGTCACCCTCTTAAATTACATATTAGTTAACATACACTCATTTTTAATAATAATACATACACGGTTACATATACAGGCTGGAAACAGATTTATCGAACGTGGGGCAAGTATGGTGAGAAATTTTTCTCAGGATCAATGTGATCTCTGACACTTTTTGATCAATAATATTTCATTTTTAAATCGCGTTACCATGGATCTGCAATATTTTTGTGTTTGTCAGATTAAATACCCCTGTCGCAGCATCTGCATAACATAGCGAATTTCCAAATTTTGGGGACTGGCGGATCTCATCTAAGAACTGTACCTATTTAAAATAGTTTAGCTTTCTAAGAGTAAAAGATTTTTTAAAATCGACTGGGTAATTAGTTTTGATATTTTTGGGACCCAAGAACCCGAACGGACTTTGTGCAGCATAGTTGTATCCATCTAAAATAATTTAGTTCTCTAACAGTGAAAAAATTTTCAAAATCGGTCGGTTAGTTTATTTTTTACAATAATGGGAACAGTAAACCCTGGCGGAAATCATACAACATAACCTTTATTCATCTAAAATAATTTTAGTAAAAAGTTTATCCTAACAGTAAAAAACGGGTCCTAGGGATCTCATATAACTTATGGTAGTCCGTAAGGTTCTTGTGGACATCATTTAATTACTTAATGAATTCAAATACTTTAACTTACTAACGGTGAAAAAATTTTCAAAATTTTCGACATTCGCTAAAAAAATCATTGAAAAATATTTGATATGTTTCGATCAATTAATGGTCAACATCAGCAAATAAAAGTTACTCAAATCAAAGAAAAGAATGAGTTATTTGTCCGTAGAAATTAAAATACAAATTCTGAAAACGAGCAAAGAAATATTGAAAAAACTAGATCGGCAAAACATTCTGACAAATAACACTACCCAACTAATACTTGCCAATTTGAATGAAACTTAACATACTTATTAAACAGCGAAAAATATTAAATACGTGTTTTTTTATTTCGGCTAAATACGCTTTTTAGGGGTAGAAAACACCATTCAACCTCTGTAGATGAAAACAGTTATAGCTAGATATTTTTGAAACGACATATTTTCTGAAAAAAGGGCTGAGTACCAAATTTGTAGAATTTGAAGCGATGCACTTGATAGTGACCCTGAAATCGATTTTCAAGGTCAGTTGAAAATGATTAGCCATTGCCGAACTTTGACCATATCCTGTACCTATAAGCAGTAATTTCATGTATTGACTCAATCTATCTTCAAAGTTGATTTATAGAAAAAATTAGAAGAAAACATTTTTGTAAGTAATTTTAGAAGTAAAGTTAAGAAAAGATTTAATATCACTCTAATTGTAAGTTAAACATTAACTTTATGTTATATTAGAAATTTTCAAAATTTTTTAAAATTTTTATTGCTACTCTATAGTTATCATATTAGGAATTCAATTGAACATATGATTAACTATTATTTTTCCGATTGCGATTGAGCAAGTATTTTTCAAAATTACTTCTTGATCACTTATTTTCTATCTTGCATGTGAAATTCGTTCGAATATACTTTGAACCATTTAGGGGTGAAAAGTAAGCTACTCCTTTTGAAAAATATTAAATGATTTTCAAATGACTTTGGAAATTGACCTCAAGGTCAACTTCAAAGTCATCATCAAGTGCATCACTTTGAACTCTATAACTTTGGTCCTAAGCACTTTTTTCAGAAAATATATCGTACCATAATCCACTTCTATGTTGATTCCTGGTCTCTTTTCCTGCGTTTCTAATATTTATGTCAATAAAAAATGTGCTACCGTAGACAAGGATGAATAGGTACGCATTCAGACTTCACACCGTATTTTTTTGTATTTATTTTATGAGTACCTAATCTTTAATATATTAAAAATTTACGCGAAGATGGTCACTTTATCAGCAGTATCCAAAAAAATTTAAAAATATTGGTGGTTTTTGAAAAATTAACAAAAATCGTATAATTTCTTCTCTATGAAAAATTGGGATCAAAAGAGACGAGAAAAGAGTAAATGGGGACAACCCGTAGGGTCGACCAAAATAACGGACCCGATTTTTTTCATCTGACACAGTCGCCATTTAAGAAGTGAAATTACCCCTCAAAATTAGGGTAAAATTTCAATTTTGCTAGATTACTTGAAAACTGCGGCAGATAAAGAAAAATTTTAAATTGACACAACACTTCATTTTTAGAGAGCTTTCTACTGATATATACAAAGCCAGAGTCGGACCTACTAGAGGGGCTATTTTGGTAAATTTGGGGGTAAAAAAAGTTGTATAAGCGTTTTTCCTAACATCTAAAACAAAAACAAGAGCCTTATCACCATTTTTTCTAAGCATTAAAAGCTGGTTTATATTCGGTTTCTATTGAAAACTCAATTAGACTGCATGTTAAAAGTGAGCAAAAATTAAACCTGCAATAACTTTTAAACGCTGTAGTGAATCTAATTTAAATTTTCACAGTCGATTAAATTTAGAAAAACCATTATTCGCACAAATTTTCATAAGACTGTCACCATTTTTAAGTACCTCCATAATATCCTTAACTTGTAGCTATGGTATAATTATCAAAATTTTTTGCAGGTTTCTTACTAATCATACAACATGTAATGATTCATACAACATACAACACATAATTCCTGAGTAGCCCTAAATAATGCGTGTCAAACACGCACTTGAAGACTTTTTTTTTAAAGAAAAGCTTTTTCTTAAAAAACATTTTTTTACGTTAATTTATTAAAAAAAAAAATTCGGATTAAAACCTTTTTAACAAAATTTTTTTTGAATATTTTAACAAATTTATAAACAATTGTCGGGAAAGCACTATACCTTTTTTGATATAAATAAATTATAAGTTCTGTATCCAGATGGTGTCTCAGAAATGTGAGCGACTCCAAATTGTTTCGAAAAGAGACGAATGGCTGCCGACGTTTATAGAATCCGACCGAGAAAGGTTGAAAGATTTCTTCCACTTTCTGTATGACACCTTGTTCGTCATTCAAAATGGAGTGAAAAGTCGCTTAAAATCACATTTATGAAATAACGTTTCGGTCTCTGTCTAGTGGTCTGTGAGAGTAGATGCCGGTCGTTTATGATCCGATTAAGAGTGAAAATTTAAATTGATTGGTAAAATATAACAACAACATTTCGCTACTTCAGTTTCAACGAAATTGTGCACTGCATAGGACGTCAGTGACACAACTGAATTTAAGAGACGTAAATTATCTTCTCACAGACAGCGACACTACAAATGACCAACCTAAACATCAGTATATGTAGATCTGTGAAATGCTTGCAAAGTTCGGTATATGCAATTAACTATCTTAGAAAATATTTTATTTATGAAACTTGCACATGCTGTAGCGCGCGTCAATAAGAAAAATAGTAAAGGAATATTTTTATAAGCGACATATTAAAAGCATACAATATCACATGACCTGACACATCTAACAAACATTTACAGCACTTCATATACATATGAAGTGTAGACGATCAACAAACACCTAATATGTAATATATTTTGTGCCGTCTATGTATTATTGTATACAATCACAGACAAAAATTAATTTAAATGTACTCGGCTACTTTTTAGCGAATTTCCAGAATGGAATTCAGCTATTACAGCCACTGTCATGACGCGGCTTGGGCCCGGGACTATGGCAGAAATTTGTTTTGAGGTCCCTAGAAATCGAAAATAATATTCACTAAAATTTATATATATATATATATATATATATATATATATATATATATATATATATATATATATATATATATATATATATATATATATATATATATATATATATATATGTGTGTGTCCGCGCGATAACTCTCGAACAAAATGCCTTACGCTTATGAAATTTGGTGAAAATATTGATTGGAAGTCCCAAACCGTTGGACGAGTACGTTAACCAAACACGTCCGATGCCCGGAACATGGCTTTTCCGGTAATTTTGTGAAAAAAATTAGTTTTTTGTCAAAATTTCCCCTTATTCAGAAAATTTTTTTACACCATTGGAAAGAGGAGAAAAAATCACATAAAAAAGGTCTTTAAACTATTATTCTAGGTCAACTAGTTTCCAAGAAAAACTAACTTTTATAAAAGAAAATTCGCTATGTTATGCAGGATGCTGCGACAGGGAGTATTTAAAATTCAAATCCCTTATTGTTTCCAAAAATTATCTTTAAGGTAATAACTGAAGGAATTTGATTTTCGACTAGCTTGCATATTATTAATAAAATCAAATTTTTAACAAAAAAGACACTTTTTAGTAAAAGTATGGGAATAATTTTCTTTGTCACTTTTCACTAAAAATGGACATTGCAAACTGTCCTCAGATACCATATTGACCGCCATATTGACAGTTTTTGAAGCATCTAAGTTTTAACCTTTTTAAAGCTCCAGAGCCTTGAAGAACAGTTTTAAATTCACGTTCATTTTTCGAGATTTCTAAATATTCTAATAACATTTGATCAAAATCCGTCTAGTCGTTTGTTTTAAACCCTTTTCTGGAGACCCTATTACCTTGGAATAATTTACATCAAACGTTGCTCTTACGATGATTTTTCAAATTGCAGGTTACCTTTTAATTTTGATCCATCATATATATTTAAGTGTGTCAGGTTTTCTTCTGTATCTACATCTATACGTAATATTCTACATATACAAAGCATGAAATAAAAAAATATTATATAAGTCTTTAATTTTCTTGCCCAATGAACATTTATTTTTAAGTAGCATTTGATGACAAAAATCATTATTACTCTCAAAATGGGAAGAGAAAAAAATGAGCTTTGATATGCTTTTATCTTAATTTTTCTTTCACTACAAAAATATTATTTGTTATAAACGAAGGCAAACTTTTTATGTATATGAAAGGTGATGGTAAAAAACAATCAAATGAATTTTAAAACAAGAGTAAGATTTGGATTTTATGCTCCATATTTTAATTTATTATAGACAAAACCCACCGGTGATTCCATTGAGCCCAAAAAGTCCACCGTCTGCAAAAAAAAGAAAAGAAAAGAAAAAATACACAGTAACGGCAAACCACGATCAATGTCATCAATGTCCTGCATGTTCTAACGAGCAACATAGATTAAGATCTAAAGTTTTGGATTAAAACCCATATCAAAAACAAAAGGCATTACGTATTTATCCAAGAAGCTACAAACTTGAGGTGTTACACCAATTTGAAGTGTCAGAGAAGAAAGTTTTGCAGTATACTATACGTGATCTGGGGTACCTACACAAAAAAATTTTCCTCCCCAATTTACAAAACAAAATGGCGGCGCGGGAGCAGATCGAACACAGACGCTTTTTTTCGAAAAAGTTCATGGTGGGCAGCATAAAAATTTTTAAATAGTACCTAGTTAAAAAAAGAAACCAGTTCATTTAGATTAGTTTCACTAAAGTGGTACACAAGATTGTGCTAATTTGTTTATAAAAAATATATTTGGTAATCAATTTCAAAAATCTTAGGTACCGTCGTTTGGCTATTGATAAAATTATTTACTTTCGTTAATAATTTTATATTGGTCTTCTCATTTTTTTTTAAAAGCTTTTATTTAACTTGCTATGTTAGTAGGTTGGTTTAGATCAAATCTTGGAATCAAAATTTAGACAACTTCTAATTAAGCTAGAGGTTTCAAATTTTGCATACTTGTCTAACCTTGATGACAATGCAATATTGTATAATTAGTTTTGCTCTAAATCGACCCAAAACCAAAATTGTTGATTTTTAGTCCTATGGAATTTTTTTGGCACTTGGAATTGTCAAATATTGTCCATTGATTTTATATTACAATTTTCTGTTTCCATAGTTATGTTTGATTAAGGTAAATTAACCGATTAAAATATAGGTAAAAAATTACTTCTTTAATTTTTTTTTAAATTAATTGTGATCAGACTAAAAAGTAGAAAATAAATTAAAGTAAAAAAAATGTTTTTTAAGGAAAAGCTTTTATTTAAAAATGGGCTTAAAAAAAAATAAAATAACTTTTGAGTGAAGTTTGAAGCAATATGCAACATAATTTATAAAAGCTTGAGGCGTTTAATTAAGTTTGGTAACTACTGAAAAGTAAAATAGCTACACTTATATTCAAAACATCCAAAACAGAAATAATTAATGGTAACGCCTCAAGCTTTTATAAATTATGTTGTATATTGCTTCAAACTTCACTCAAAAGTTATTTTTTTTAGCCCATTTTTAAATAATAGCTTTTCCTTAAAAACATTTTTTTTACTTTAATTTATTTTAAATAAAACACGATTCTTTAAAAAATTTTTACAATGTAACTGATTGTTTTTAGCCGTCACACTTCATATTTATATGGGGGTGGAGAAATAGGTACGTGTTTCAAAACTTTAACAAACAAAGACGAACAGACGCACGTATAGACCCAAAGCTATTCAGTATGAATGAAAATTTTGATACTGTACCAAGTTTATATGTGGTATGTACATGTTTTAGGTTCTATGAATATGAAGAAAGTTTTGACATAAGATGAAAACTTGCTTTAATGGAAACTTCCAAGCAAAACATTGTACATAGTTAAATAAGTTTCTCAAAATTTAAATAAAAATTGGTCTAATCCTTCACCAATAATTTACAATTAAACGTGTCACAAAGTTTATACAGAATTTGACGTTTTGCGCTGGTCGAGACGCTACTATTTAAATTTATATATTTGCCCTTTATTAAATAGATTTTGTGCATCAATTAAAAAAAGACAAAAAGATAAGTAATACGACTCTCTCTCTCTCTTTGGGGACCAAAATGACAGAATATATTAACTATGGTTTTGAGATCCAACGTAAAGCGTCAGAACTATTATATTATTTTCGTATTGAAAAGTGTAAATAAAAAAGTCTTAAAAACCCATGACAAAGAGTAGCTCTAAGTTACAAATAAAAATTCCTGGAATTTCATATTAATTTAAAATTAGCTAATTTTCATTCGTCATGTGTGACATTTGACTACAAAATACACGGAAAAACATGTCACACACGACAAACGAAAATTAACTTATTCCAAATTAAAATTTAATTTGGAAAATGGTATTCCAAGAATTTTTATTTGTAACTTTTTCGTTTCTTGTTTAATGTTGTACGTTGACCACAAGAGTTTGTTCGTTGGCCTGCATTCATTATTATTAAAGAAAATTCTTTAAGGTAGATATAAAGAATCAAATTACGACGTAACTGACTCTCATAGTAACATTTCCATACAAGTAAAATTTTTGAACATATTAGCGAATTTCCATTCTGGAAATTCAGCTACTTATATATTTTTATAATACATAAATAGTAAGAAAATACTTACGTATAATCTCTTTGGTGTCTCAAAACATGTGAAAACTGGACTGCTTTGGAACCCTGACTTAATGCGTGTCCGAAACTCACTTATTGTATTTTTTGTTCTGCTATGTATCACCTTCTTCAAGGTAGAATCGACGGTGTATGCCTATACAACTTTAAAACGGGATTATGAACGTTTTAAAATTAAATTAGTTTTCAAAATTTCATGGAAAATCTTCAATTATATCGCTTCATTTGTTTTTTTGTTTGTTTATTAAAGCATATCATACCTTAAATCTCGTGTTCACCATACGGTTTAGTGCTCAAAGAACAATTATACTCAACATTATCTACACTGCAAATATAAATGTGTAAAATCGCCGCTACAAAGGCGCTAGATACAATATCCTACTCCGAAAAACTATACGAAGTTGCGTCAAATTACACTAGAGTAAATCATGCTACCGGACTTAGGAAAAGTGCTGGAGTTCAAGGAAAAGTGCTTGAACTGATGGAGCTCAAAGAATTTATTATTGTGTGAAGCATCCGTCTTGAGATTTCCGGACATTGAGATCACTTACGGTATATATAGACGCATCCAAGAAGATGAATCATTAATGATGATCAGCGGGGAAAGTGATATGGTATAGTTTTGGTATAGAGAAATTTCACTCGAATTTAAAAGGGCACTGTTTTGTGGTTATGATGAACCATAATTCGCTGTTATGGTTAAATAAATTAAATTACCTGACTGAACCTGGCAGGTAGGTCGTACGCTTGCAGTTGGAGTTAATTTGTAGAAAAGAAAAGAAATATTTGACTCCTAGCTGATGTGCTCCTTTGAACTTGTGTGGATGTGGCCACGTTGATATCGGAACATGATAGATAGGATTTCGTGGTTCCCAGAGAATTACCCAAATTGGTGAGTGTCCAATAATTTCTTGCTCAAATATACTTAAAATCGGTTTAGTCCAAATAATGATCCGGCTTGGAAAGTCATAGTGTCTAAGAATTGTCTAAAGACTGTATTAAAAGAGTGTTATAATGACCCCTCCGTCGTACTTTGCAACCTTAACGTTACTCAGTGGCGTAGCTAGCCGTGGGCGGTGTGGGCCCACGCCCACGGCCTTGCACTTAAAAGGGCATCGCGAGTGGCTGTTTTTCCCTTTTTTTTTGCTCGTCTCCTAATTTTGAAGACAGAAATTTCAAAAAGAAATTTAAAGGTGGCCTCGCAAATATTATCTTGCCCACTCCCGATTTTCGTCCTGCGACGCCACTGACGTTAGGTAGTTTTACCATCGACTACGGTATCTAATGTGTCTAATTTAAGAAGAAGTTTTCTTCAAGTTCGGTGTTGCCCAGATACTCACGCTAATCCTTACACATTTCCTTTTCGAGTGTACCTTTGAATTCTCCAACTCTAACGATATCAAATAATAAATTTATTACAAAATTTCTTAATTTGTATCCATCTCATTCTATTCACCATATAATAATGTGAGAAAAACTGAGATAGGTGTGTGTATCTGTGTGTATGAGGTAACATTTTTGTACTTTAGATAAACATAAAGTACGTACATATATATAGACAGAGCTGAAGTTGTGAAGGTTTTTCTGATAATTTTACGCTACGTAGCATTTTCGTGTAGAGTCCGTATTATGCCTGTTTGTTTGTAATTTAAACATTTTATGATAATATGTTGCAAAAAACTTTTAATTGTATTTTATGTTATACGGCTAATTTAACAAAATCAATTAATTAAGAGGAAAAATCCTTTTTCCCACATTTTCCATTTTCTCATTCTTTCACCCTCGTATGTAGGTACCTAAAATAACTATGTATAATTCTTCGAATAAATATTTTCGTACGCATTTGTTTATTTATTGTAGGTACTATCAAGTATTTTTAATGTTTCGCGTTGCTAGTTCGGTAAGTAAATTTATACATTAAAATATAAAAAAGTATTTAGATTCAAAACAATAGCTAAGTTCAAAATTTATTTTAATTAAATGTAGTATTTTATCTACGACTATCATAAAATTTTTTGTTTACAATACAAAATAGTATCTAGTTACGTTTTACATTCAGCTCTATGAGATTTTGTATTTTACACACGCCTGTGTGTAAAGTACCATAGCGTACTGCTTTTATAAATTTTTTATATTGGATAGGTATTATATTAAAACCTATATAAACTTCTTACCTAACAACTAAATTTTGCATTTATTTTTCATAAATTTTCATTTCTACATAGGTAACTTTAACTTATTGTAACTCGTAGATAAAGTATAGTATGTAACTCACTCGTGTGTTATACAACTTACAACCTCGATCACGTAATGGACTATAATTTTTCTTCAGTACACTGATTTTTGTGTGAGTAGTATTTTAAAATTTATATCGTAACTGGAAGCTCAATTTCATTTTAAAAGAAGTTTCAACCGATGTCCCACACGACACAAAAGTATATAGATAAAAAATTTTCAAATTCACTTTTCAGTATGGAAAATTGTCTCAAAAAAGTAAAGAGTTTTTTACTATAAAGACATTTACCTGTAGCATATTTTGAGGCATAATTTCATGTTTGTATGTTGAAAGATGTCGGGTCAATAAGGATGAGACAGACAAAGAGATAGAATGACAAATTATAAGAATTCCTTGGTTTTGACTCCAAAGCCCTAAAAATGTACAATTTTAATATATTCAAAATAAAATGTAAGTTAAGAAAAAAATTATAATTAATCAGTTCAACCGTTTCTGGAAAAATGATGACCACTAGCTTTTAGATATTATCTTAAGAAAAATGCATTAAAAACGAAGGTATGAGAATTTCAAATTTAATATAGGTACATATCTGACCGTTATTTTATAGTGAGTATTCCAAATTTGCTAATAAAAAATAATTACTTTGCAAAAATACCACACTTATTTGTTGTATGTGACATGTTTCGATCCATATGATCATTATCAAACAACCTTTAATGATTTCAGTAATATATGAGTAATGTTTAATCAAGGTAGTCCAACTGCTTATTTCAAACTTTCACTACCTTGCACCATTTAAGCAATATTAGCAATGTTCCTCAACTTCTGTTGTCTTTTTTTATTATTATTATTATTATTCTACGCCATAATTATAGTGTAAGTCGTAACGTAACATATTGTGGTTTAAAATTTTTCTCAAAGTATGAAATCTCTAATTACGCAATAATTTTTGAAATTAGACGTGTGTTTTGTCTATACTTTTATTTCTATTCAAATTCAAAGAGTGATTTTCACTTTTTCTAAATACCTATGTAAAATTAAAACTACTTTTACACAACGCACTTGTGTTATTTCAATTGTTTTTCTTTGGAATAAATTGAACGGATACTATAATGTACTTGTGATGAAACTTTTCATACTTATATAAGTAATACTTCGCAAAGGAAAACAAATATTAAATGGAAAATAAATATACATTTGGAGAAACTTATTGAACAGTTATCTCATTTTCAAGTTTTATTCTGTCTAATGAAATTAATGTTGTGACTAAATTATATGTATATTGTCTATAAGGTAATTTTGGGAAAAAGGGACCACTTTCTTTTATTTGTTGCCTATAAAGTCAAAAAAATATACAATCAATGAAAAAAAAAAACTAAACAAAACAAAAACATATTTGCAAGTAATAAACAAATACTTTACTTTGCAAAATACCACTTTTATTTTTGAAACTGTGACAATACTGTTCCGAACCGTTAGTTCATTTTCAAACATTTTCAAACCGTTAGTTCATTTTCTGTTTGAAAATGAACTAACGGTTCGAAACAATATTGTCACAGTTTCAAAAATAAAAGTAGTATTTTGCAAAGTATTTGTTTATTATTTACAAATATGGAATACCATAAAGTAACGCTCAAATCTATAAATATTAAAAACAGATTTTTTAGTAGTCATAGTATTTTATAGAAAAGTTGTTTTCTTCCAAAATTTTTTTTGTTTTTTGCAGACATAATACACTTTCATGCCATTATGTGTACTCATAATAAACAAATCACATTCCTGAAACAAACCATAATTTTCAGTTTCAAAACAATCGTCTTAATGTGTGTACGCTTATCAGAAATAAACAGTAATATTTACTGAATAAAACGAATGTACCAAGGGGTGCCACTTGTTTTTTTTTCAATAATAATAATTACTAGCAACACTATTTATCAGGGCTGGGAACTATTTAAAATGATTTCATTTTAAATATGTATTTAAAATACAAAATGGCATTTTGCATTTTCTATTAAATGGAATATAAAATGGAAATTTTGGAATTTTGGAATTGGAAATTGTATATAAAATGGAAATTTGATTCCATTTTACATTTAAAATAAAAATGCATGTATACTTAAATTTATGTGTATACAATATTAATTATAAAACGTGAATTGAACGACTTGAAGTTTAACAAATTCTATGTTAAATGTAAGTTGATTTAATTGACTCAAATTTTTTGTAACTCGTGTTGCAATGTCACTCGAGTTAAATTTGTTACTAGAGTTGCAGTTCTCTTAAGTCAAACTTTTCTGACTTAAGTTGTGTACTACTACTTTTAAGACACGTCGATAAAAAATGTTCTTCGAGTAGATGATTTTCATAATTTTATTTAGAAGTTGCAGTCGTAGCGTAGTCATAAGGTTTGAATATGTTAACGCTGAATTAAATTTTACAATATTTTTAAGTAACAATATTTGAAGAGTTAAGTTTCGTTTTCATATCATGCACACTTTATAAAATTTTCTTAAAAGACAGCCTTTATTTAATTTCAGTACTTTTAAACTTTTTTTTAAAAATTAATATAAATAATGATAAAAAAAAATGGTAGAATATTTTTTTATAAAGTATATAAATAAAGTAAAAAAAGCATTTTGCATTTTATAATCCATTTTAAATAACTATTTTCCATGTTCAATTTTAAATATGTTCAACAAAACCATTTTCCATTTTGTATTTTAAATGCATTTCTGGAAACTATTTTCCATTTTCTACTTTAATTGGTTTCTATGAACCATTTTCGCAGCTCTGCTAGTTATTATAAAAATTGTATTAAACAAACAATCTTTTAAATCAGAAAACTATTTAAATTTTATTGTCAGTTACTTCCAATATCTTGGATTTTTAATTCTACGAATACACTAACAAAATTTTATAAAAAATAATATTCAGGTGCAAATATTGTACCTAATTGTACCTAAATGTACCTAATATATTTTTCGCGTATAGATTATAATCAACGATTCCTTACTATTTTTTTAATTTCTAAAACTCATTTTCTTCAACACGACACGATTCACAAATTTCCTATTTTAACCATAAACTACACACGTGTCGTGGTGCACATGTCACCGTGGTGTGTGTCTCCCGAAATTACCCTATATTATACAATGCCGAAAAATATCTGCAAACGAACATCCAACCAATTGTCGAACATCTTTATCGTTAGAACTTGGTTTGTTTGTTCCCAGTACACCATCGTAACCAACCAATCGCATCTGGCAATTTCATTAACAGTTTAAAATATAAACAGTTCAGAATTTTCGTTTAAATAATATTAAAAAGTTTTTCAATTAAAATACTAAACTTCGTTTTAACTTTATGATATTCTATCATTATTTATTTTTAAATATTGAAAAGGTAAATGATTATAAGGCAATGGTATAAATCAGTATAAATACTTCCAGGCCCGACGAGAGGGCGGCAGCCAGGATTGTAGCCCAGGAACCCAGGTTTGAAGAGGCAACCCATAGCTGTTACTAAAGAGCCCGCAAAAATGTCAAAAAAGCCTTTTTTTGATCGTTTTAATTTTTGGGTAAATTTTTTTCAAAATGTGATTTAGGGTGGATCCATGTACCTGGGGACACTTTCGTTTAACCCCTTTAGGACTAATGACGAGCTCAACTCGTCATACTAATTTTTAGAAAAAATTTAACTGACGAATGTATGTATATTGTCTTGTATCGGTAACTAAAGGCTGTACAATAAAGAGTGATCATATTGTAAATAAATTAAGCAAAACGTACCAAACTTGCAGTTATACAGATATTAACTTTTTTATCTAAAATATTGGAATATATGGCGGTACTAAAAGAGTTAAAACTTCATAACTTGAGTAAAAATTTATGTATATGACTGCGAATGTTGAAAATTCTCTAAGTCCACAATAACATCTTAACATTATGACACAATATATCACAATATTGTGTTTCATTTTTACGAAAGTTTGAATTAAATAATCAAGTATATTTGTGCCAAGGTACAATCACAGCTTGTACCTTGGGACAACAATGGTTATACCTTGGAACAAACTTTGCAAGACATTTAAGACATAAAAGCAAAATATATATTCTATTTTTTTAAGAGCATTAAAAATTGTTTGGTTTTACTTGCAATCATTTTTATTATAGAAAAAAATGACCATTTTAATGGCATTTTTGACGTTTCTTCATTGGACTATCGCCAGGTGACTGTTTTTACTTCGCGGCATCTGGATAGATAAAGACAAATATTGAAAACAAACTTACCTATAAACCTCTGTTCCAAAGTACAAATTTCAATTGCATACAATAAAGTGTGGTTATATTTTTTTTTTAATTAGGGAAATCCAGTGATATACGTCAAAATAAATATAGTTACGAATGTGTATAATAACTATTTGTATTTTTAATCATTTACTCACCTCAAAATACTTCGAGTAAAATGATGATTTATATGGATTACAAAAAGAAAAACACGGCAAAAATCTCACAACCTTGCACATAGAAGAAACGAGTCAAAGTGGCCGACTTCACTGCGTGTGTTTTGAGTATTTGTGTCAAATACTCATTAAATGTCACTACTAATCATTTTACAATACATTGATTCTCAAATTATGGGCTTGTCCCGAGGTACAAGGTGTCCTGAGGTAGAAGGATCTCCCCTATTCCAGGGGTCTGCTATTTTTCTTCACGGCCTTGCTAATTACAGAAGTAAAATCACTCTAGGTGATGTCTGATAGCTGACGTCATTAAACAAATGCAACAAATGAAGCAAAATCAGACGAACCAAATTTTCTATCTCTTTTCTTTTTTTTATATTAGAATAACTATACTAACTTAAAAATTTTTGAAACAATTTCAATACACTCTCAACCATTACAGATTTCATTACGATCTCACACAAAGTTACTCTCTATATAGAAGTTTTAACTTCAAAAACATTGCATGAATTGGAACTTACATATTTTTCATTCAATCGTGTAAACTTATACTTTTATCAGCCTATTTTCAACAAACTATTTTTAACAGTGATATACACTTACTGCATAAAATCTCAATTTAAAAACTTAAATCATTTCCAGAGCCGGCGAGAGAAATAACGGGCCCCCGAGCACAATGAAAAATTTTCAAACATTTTTTCTCCGAAAGTACAATTGACAAGCAAATGAACGTCTTCACACTTTGTCCGGACCTCTAACAGAGGCTCCGCGCCCTCGGGCAGTTACCCTACCTACCCCTCCCACAGGCCGGTCCTAATCACTTCAAAGAAAAAGAAAAAAAATACGTTCACATACTTACCATAAATATAGATGAGTAAAAATAAATTTCCTGCAATTAGGTTTTTGCAGAAAAATTTTTTTTGTCATAAATGGAAAGATCATATATAAGTTTTATAAGAAAACTCTTTTTATTTTTTTTTAAACGTAATAATTAAGAAGTTATATTAAATTAAAAATAAATTTTCAAACTTAGAACCGATAACGGGCCGATAGTTCACGAGCGCTTATGTGACGTAATAAAGGTTATATGGCCTGAACATAGCTACATTAGTATCTTTTTATTTTCAAATAGATTATAGACCAAGAGCTACTGGCCGATTTGCGATGGTCATTTCAACACGCGATAAATTAAGAAGATAGAATCTTGGATACTTACTCTACACAGAAATTCAGTTCTGGCAAGCCTATTCGACTCAACCCGGCCGAATAGGCTTGCCAGAACTGAATTTTTATGTAGAGTAAGTAGTATCCAAGATCCTATCCTCCCAATTTAACGCCTGTTGAAATGACTATTGCAAATCGGCCAGCAGCTCTCCTACTATTATTGTTGCTATGAAATTATTGTTACTATGAAATTATTGTTGCTCTGAAATTCTTGTTTCTATCCAAATTATTGCTTGCTATAAACTTCACTGTCGAAATATCGAAACTTAAGAAATATCGAGCTTGTTTAGTACCACTTTGTGATAGCAATACAAAAATAAATCCGGAAAAAATGTCCCTCAAGATTTTGAACGTCGAAATCAATGAAACAACCATCAATAATTTTTCCTACTAAATTTTAATAATTTTGACACTTTTGACATATTACCTTTATGACGTCACAGACATCGCGATCTTTTGTAGTGCTGTTTTTAAATAAATGATATTTTTTAAAATTTTTCAGGTTATAATTAATTTATTATTTATTATATATCATTTTTAAAAAAAAATTTTCGTATCGATTATCAATATTATTTATGATGTAGAATTGAAATAAAATAAAAAAAATGATATTTATTTTTTATTCAAAAACCCAATTCCGTCCAATTTCATACCTTTGAATATCGTCTGTTGCTGGAAAATTCACTTGTTTTATTCGCTTCATTAATATTCTAAAAGAATATCACAAATAAAGATAATTATAATATCAGTGTTTCATATACAACGTAGGTAGGTTAACATTATATGATTTAATGGGATGATAGTTCTAGCGGCTAGGAATCTACTACTTACTAACGCAACCACACTATCTGTAATTCTGCTAAATTTGTTACTTAATGTGTTAGATATCTATATTATGGCGAAATGGGAAAGGCAAAAAAAAAGAAAAACTCATTAATAACGACTGTAGTGACTCAATGTAATACTCTAAATGGCACACCAAAATGAAAAACTTGTATATTGTACTATTAAGGTCCGAAGTTCGGTTTAAACCATAGCGTTAACTATAGGTATTTAACCCTAGAATCATACGTTGGTCTACTAGTCAAGTTAATCATACATCGGCGTCATTTCGACAAATGGACTTTTTACGGGGAGTTTTAGAGTTTATTTGCAAAAAACATTTTTTTTACATAACAATACTACAAAAGCGAACAAAATATTTAAAAAAATTGGATTTGGAAAAATTTCTTAATATAAATATTTATTAATTTTTTTAATCTTTTTATCAAAGCATATTTTCACTATAAAAATTAAAAAATAGATAAATACATCAATTGTATCAAAAAACATGTCTTTCAAATAATTAATTTATGAACTATTATGAGTCAGTGGACATGTGTGACTTTACAGAATGTGAAATTTCTCAGCCATAAATATTCTTATAGATATGTAGTTATTTCCCCATTAGGCACATTTGTAAATTTTCTAAAATTTGTTGGTAATTTTTAGAATAAAATCTCAAAAAATAATAAAAGTTAAAATACTTTCCACAAAATAAATTGTTAACCTTTTTTTAAGTCACTTGAAACGCATTCTTTAGTTTTCGATTCAATATATTAAAACTTCAGTATTATGTCGTCTCTATAAGTCAAACAGCTGTAATCATCTTTCACATTATCATAATCATTGAATAAATTAATTATAAAATCCATATCTTTAATAAATTTTAGAACAATTAGGAAAACTTTTATATGTGGAGTACAAAATTTTTAAAAAAAAATATAGGTTAATCATACATCGTCGTCCTTTTGACGCACACTATTTCAGTATAAAAAAACGACAATAGCTATAAACAAAATTTATACGTCTTATGTGTTATAATAACAAATAAATTAGATAACAGAAGTTTCACAGCGAGCAGGCACCGACAAGTTGTAGTATTGGAACAGGTAGAGAAGTTCGTTCGTCATTTTGACGAGTACGTATGATTCCAGGGTTAAGTGAGTATAATTTATATTTATTTATTAAGTATATGAATAAATTAATTGAAACCTAGAAGTTTATTTTCAGGGCCGGCACGACCGTATAGGCGAATTAAACGACCGCCTAGAGCGCCAGAAATCTGGGAACGTAAAAATTATAAATTTTGCAAGCACTGTACGTATTTTTGTTAACTAAATTCACTTTCCAAATGATTTTAAGGTTTGTGTATTTTATGTTAAAAATGTTGATCGGATGCATTGTATCTAGAACAAATGGTCACATACAAACTGAATGGTTTTTCTTTAGAAAAGTATATTAAGAAGGTGGTCACTCAACCTTCTTTTTTAACTCGCTTTTTATGATTTTTTATTAAAATACTTCTTTAATACTCGAAATCATGTCGATGTTCATCTGCATTACATGGTCGGCCAAGTGGTCGAAAAACGATATTTCATATTACACGATCTAATGTTATTCCAATTAATGATGGAAATGATTCCAGGCTACAAGAAATCTATTCAGAGTTAATGAATTGCTTTTAAACATTTCTCTAATGCTTAAAAAATTGTCGATATTTATCCGGATTACATTATAGGCCAAGTGGTCGGGAAACGACATTTCATATTACATGATCTAATATTATTCCGGATAATGGCGAAAATGACTCCGGGCTACAATAATTCTATTTACAATTAAATAATTGCTTTCAAACATTTCTCTAATGCTCAAAAAAGTGTTGATGTTTAGCTACGTTATATGGTTGGCCAAGTGGTCGGAAAACGACATTTCATATTACACGATTTAATGTTATTCCAATTATTAACGGAAATGATTCCAGGCTATAAGGAATCTATTCAGAGTTAAAGAATTGCTTTTCGATATTTACTCGAATTACATTGTCGACCAAGCGGTCGGAAAACAACATTTCATATTACATGATCTAATATTATTCTAGTTAATTACGGAAATGATTCTAGCCTAGACGAATGACGCAGTCCATGACGCAGGGAAGACTGATATGCTTGGCGACAATATCAATTGAACAATGATTCGATGATATTCTACCGTTCATCAAACCATTAACCAATAGGAGGAAAATTTTGGCTTTCGAGACGGAAACGGTTAATTTAACTCAGATTTAGCTAAAGAAGGTATCAAAATCACATATTTAAAGAAGATATCATACCTTTTTAAGGCGCACAAATCCTGGAATTTTCCTTTTTTGCTTACGTGTGATTTTCACCGTCCGTCGAGAATAAATATAAAAATAAATTTTAACATCGTGCTGTCTCATAATAATTTAGTATGTGGCATCACCAAGAACGGCACATCCAGTAGCAATTCATAATCGACAAAACAAACAATTATTGAACAATGTCAAGTAATTAAGGAATAAAGCCGATAAAAGAATCATTAGACAAATACTTATATAAAAAAATAAAAATGCAACAATCCCAAAACGTGGTATAAATACAAACAACTGCGCTAATTCTGGTCAACAAAATTCATATCTCCACATCAAAATTAAGTCAAAAGTAAGAACACTAATTCTAATTCTAACACTAATTAAGTAAAGGTTCAACTCAGTTGCGACATCGATCAAAGAGCTTTAAGAGCTACTACGAATCACGCTCATTAATACAAAAGGGTATGTGACAGTATGACGACATAAATCAAGATGATGACCCCCAGTATGATTCATTAAGAGTCTCCACATTCTCGCCGAGGTTGGACGAGGTTCCTCGTCGAGTTCCTCGCTGAGGTTGGCTCAGCCATATGAATAGCATTAAAACACCAACCGCGAGACACAACGAAATGACCCTCTACATTCTCGTTTCGTCCAACCTCGGCGAGAATGTGGAGACTCCTATAAATGAACTACAGGCATGAAGTTAGAAGCTAAAAAAAAAAAAAAAAACAGATGCCTCTGGTTGATTTAAAATTAATCATTAGTGATTTTAATAAAAAGTTTCGAGGCCTGTTTATACAGTTGTGCTATACATACATATGTATATCAAAATTAGCAAAAAGTTTTCTTGTAATAGAATTTTGTTGTGTAATAATAATCTACAAATGAATTCATAAAGTGAATATTTTCACAAAAATGTACACAAGTTTAAATATTTAAAAAAAAAATTAATACATAGTTACTTATTATTTTACTTATTATTTATCTCATATAAAAAGCCTCAGAAGCCTACTTGTGTTCTTGTAGCTGATTTCTGTATTTACTAGTCCCTTGGTTTTTATATTATATGTAGCATATTATATTATCTGCACCAGAAGAAAAAATCTCACTACTTAATGCTTTCTTTAATAAAATTAAACGTACATTTTTTTTTGCTTCCATTCAAACTGAGGTCTATTCAGAGTCAAATTACTTTAAATAATTCAATGGATATATAATTATTCCACGTGAGTTCACCAAATGTTTCGTTCTTTTTTTGTGTCTTCTTAAAACTTTCAAAGATTATTATCAGCTTAATTTTGTGTTAAATTCATTTATTTATTTAAAAAAAAAGGTAGCGTCAAGTAAAATATAATGAATAAAAATTTTCATGCCACCCTCAATATTAATATTACGATAAGAAAGGAAATTATTTCCTTTAGGTAGGTATAATTCCATAATTTCATTCTACTGCTACTCCAAGCGAATTGCATAGGTAGCGACTTAGATTTTTACGTGGCAAAAATATTACCTAAGAAGGAAAATTTGGAAAAAATTTCGTAGAATTCGATCAACTATTTTTAAATAGCTGAATTATTGTAGAAGCTCTTCAAAATGGCAGTTAAATTAGGCAAGTCAAAAACAAATATTCCCATTTTTCTTAAAAATATCCTTGCCGCATCAACCTGCATAACATTATTGTCCTACTTTGATAACCATCTTGAATGACTTCTGCAAAAATTTAGCCGTTTAAAAATAGTTCATGGAATTCCAGGCAATTTTTCCTATTTTTCCCATATTTTCACTTCAAAGTATTATTTTTGATAAAAGGCCGGGTTTTTTCGACCATTTGCTTGGAACATTGATACTTTGAAATCAATGAATGAAATTGTTCCAGATTTGGTAATTTATTATTACACAAGAAAATTAAGGAATCACCAATAAATTTTAATTTTGTGGACAAATTTAAGGGGAGGTTTACTTGAGATGGACCAAAAATTATGTATTTTTCTGGAATTTTTTTTCTCAAAGACGGAAGCAAATATGAATTTCAATTTTTGTGCACATATTTAGTAAGTATTAGGCTATACAAAGAAAATTTTTTCAAGGAAAAATATAAAAAATTGTCAATTTTGTAGATAGCGCAGTGTGAAGATCCGAAAATCCGATGCCTTGTTGGTGGACATCATAGCGCCGGTAATAAACCACTGAAATCAAAAAACAACAAAGATTTATAAAATATATGAACAGTATCGACAGCTATACCTATAATATCAATAAATTGCTGAAAGAAAGAAAAATGGCGGATGTGTGAACTTTTGATGACGATATTTGTCTTATTTTTCGCTCTTTAAAGTAAATTTAAAAATAAAAAAAATCTTGAAAGTGTATCGGACTTAGGTAGAGGTGCCGAAGAATTGAATTATCTTTAAAATAAAAAATTAAAAAACAGGATCCATCGAATAGTTTTTGAGTTATCGTGTCGACCAGTTCCAAAAATGTGGTTCCGAGATATTATAAAATATATATAAAGAAACGTATTTTCAAAATTTCATATTTAATACTCATTATTGCCTGAACTACGTTTTTTGAGTTTTTTTTATAGAAGTGATTCGGTTAATGTGCAAAAACCTTTTTTTTTTAATTATTTTCAGCAAAATCACTTTGGGAACATATTCTACACATAATTTGGTATCAATTTCGGCAAAAAAAATCGATTTTTTGATGAAATCTCAGGTAAGCCTTCCTTTAAATTACTTTCAGCAAAATCACTTTGGGAACATATTCTGCACATAATTAACTACCAATTTCTGCAAAAAAAATCGATTTTTTTAAACGACGCTCAAGTAAACCTCCCCTTAATATCCAATATTTGGTAAACGAATTTTAAGAAGACTGAAATTTGGTAAATACGATACCTCAATTTCATTTTGAAAGACATTTTTAACGATACCTTGTAGCATATACTTATCCTATAGGTCTACAGATATAGAAATGTAGAGTAAAGATGGACGGATATGATGAAATTGTAATGATTCTGTGGTTTTAACTACGGAACTCTAAAAACTAAAATATAATTTTTTTTTATAAAAGCAGACAATTTTTATTAAATTTTTTTATATCAAAAGGTTGTACGTTATAAATACAATTTAATTTTGATGAATTATACTTTTTTTGATATTTCTAAACAAAAAAAATTATTAATTATTTTTTCAAATATAAATATAACAAATTTGGTTATAATATGTTGGACACACTAATTATTAATATAAATATTTTATTAATAAAAATCATTTAACACAGTTTTTTTGTCTTTTTTTTTTTTAATATTATATGAAAACAGCACGATGTGTTACTGTTCAAAATTTTTACAGTTAAATGCACAGATTAACGATCCCTGTATAAAATAAATCTAGCGTGAATTTTTAAAAAAGTTTTTTTATTTATTTAATAAATATTTTATAACATTTGTGTAGTTGTTAACTGTTCTCTATTCCATTGTATTATTATATTAGTACGTAAGTTTAATAAAAACCTATTGGTGTGTATTGTCTGGAAATCAAATAAAAAATACGTGTGTAACCTATCTATGATTTTAAAAATAATAACCAAACACGATTAATATTGTTTGCATAAAATTGTTACTGCTACCGTAAATTAGATTCGGCACAAATTCACACTTTACCTCGTATTATTTTGTATTTCTTATATCAGAACCTATATTTTTAATATAATAAAAATTTATGGTTAATTTATTACAGAAACCGAAAATTTTTGAAAATATTTCGTGATTTTGAAAAGATAATCAAAATGATCTAAGCTCCACTCATGGTAACCCGGAGTCAAAAGAGACGATAAAAGGATGAATTTGGACGAGTAGTAGTACTGACTAAAATTTAAACTTAAAGATCTATAATTTAAAGATCTATAATAAGCATAATTTAATTTTTTTATATTTATACACCTAAAAAGGGAAGTCCCAATTTGTTTGAAATAGCCACAACTTTAAAGTGACCAGACATCCCGATTTTTGCTCGCCAGTTTTTTGTTAAGAGAAAGTTCGTAAAATTTCATATTTTAAATTTTTAAATGTAATTGACGTTTTTTTTACGTTTTTTTTCCTCGTCAGTTATTTTTTAAGAGAAAGTTCGAAAAAAAAGTAGGAAAGATTAAGTTTTTCTTCTTTCCAAGCAAAAGGTAGGGCGGCATTTTTCACAGTGTCTTTAATTCCATTTGTCCCGCTTTGTCTCAATGAAAATCTGGTCACTTTACGCAACTTGCTTTGCTTAAGCCTTCAAAAATTTTGTTAATTTTGAGCAACGATGCACCGTTTACGGGATATTTATGATCATAATTTTCAAATACGTAAAGTATCATTTATAAACTTACATAATAAAAAACTGGTACATTTTATGATTGACGGACTTCAGAGTCCATATAAATGCTCAATTTCATTCCATTTTAATTGCTCCATTAAAATATGAAAAAAATAATTCCATTTAAATGAAATCCTGCCTTTGTAGACTCGAACAACACGGTTTCAAAGAACACGCAACCAGTTAATCTTAGGGCTCGTTCACACGACACCGAATCGGTATTTTTTCCGAATCGGTGCGAATTAGACACAGTGTTCACACGGCAAGTTTTTTCCCCTGTATATCAGTTATTTTACCGAGTCGATACATACATGTACATGTATATAGTACATGCTGCCATTAAATGATGGAGTGTACTCCATATACTCGGTAACTATGAGTCTGTGACTGTCACTTAATTGTGACTGTCACTAACCCAAAAAAGCAATAGGAGTATTGGCAATGTTCATAAATTGATTAATTATATTATTATTAAATTAATAATGATTCCTGGAAATCTCTCTTTAAAATGACACATATTTCTCTTCATTTTGATACTTTCAAATTTTTTTCTTTACATATTTTTAATGTTTTGTCTCATATAACACGTCTTTCTTCTACGAAAATTATTAAAATTTTAGTCTTAATACTGTTAATTGTTCATAATACATCTGTTTTATTAAAATAATAAATGACTGCATGAACATAAATTATGACAAGTCTGTACCTAAAGCAACACAAAACAATTAAAAATACTATATCGTCTGAACACTTGTATATAAAATACACGCGCTACCTACTAGCAAGTCTAGCAACCGATTCGAATTTTTTACTGTTTTACTCTATTCGGAATTCGGTGACAAAATCGAATGTCAAAAATCATCGAATCGGTTTTTTTACTGTGTACGGTTTTGTCCGTATCGTGTGAACGTACACATTGAAATACATATACCACTGAAGCATACAGTAAAAAAACCGATTCGGAAAAAATACCGATTCGGTGTCGTGTGAACCAGCTCTAACGTTTTAACTTATTCTCTGTTTAAAATCCAAAGAGGATTTAAAATATACACCCATACAACGATTTCTAAAACTTTCCTACTTTTACTTGTAAATAGTAAAGCTACCGACTCGAATGCTGTAAATGTTAATATGCTTAATATGATAGCGTACAAGTCGAGTTCAGTAGCTCTATTTCATTTCAAAGAACAAACGCGCGTTAACTCGTACCTTTTACGTTTGTACACTGCCTCTACGTCCGTCAGTTGCATCGTCGTTAGTCGTTAAAACAGAATTCTGTACATACTTTGTTTGTTTATTAATTAAACTGCACACATACACATAGCAAGGTAATTATTTATTGGATAAAAGCCAAAATGTACATATATCAAAGTTGGAAGTATATTATAAATTAGTAAACTAAACTCACTCGCATTGTTTGTCGTTAGCAACGGGAACGGGTTTGGTTTTAAAACCAGACCGGATACCCATAGTAATAGTAAATAAAACAATGTGCAATTAGAATGTATAAAATTAGGATTTCTTGGAAATTAAATTTAATAACCAACCAAGTTCGATATTAAATCCTATACATTAAACGAAATAACGAAATGGTATATATTTTACCGTAAAATCATATACATTATAATTCATATTTTCCAGAATTTTTGCTCATATAATTCCGCTCTCTACTTATATTATCTTTAAGCAGCGTACATATTTGGTTTCAGTTATATTTGCTAGTTTAGGAATTTTTTAATTGGTGATAACATCTCTTTAATTGCAAATACGAGAAAAATGATAATAAGCTTTTTTATAAAAAATTTTATTCTATACATTATTTCTCGAGTTATTTACGAAAAATGAAAATTTTTCTCATTTTCCAACATTTCTTGCGTTGGTGTGTGATTGAGTTTTTGAGAGATGTTTTCTAATATCAAAACATAGCTGCATGCAAAAATTACATTCACTTGGAACCACTTTACGATCGCAAAAAATTTTGACTGGGCTAATAAGAATATGTTATAGCATCATTGAATATATTTGTAAATGTATTTATCACAATTTTCATAATATAAAAATGAAATTAAATGCTCCCGTGTGCAGATTAATACTTTATCTTGTTTAGAAAAGCAACTTCTAAGCAAATCGTGAGGTTCTGGGCATTTTCAGTTATGTATTTTCTCTGAAACTTTATTTTACAATTTATTTTACAAACTTTAAATACAAAGTGTATTTTATAATCTGGACTGAACTATACTTTTTAAAGCTATTTATGAATTTTTTTTGTACGGTTGTTTTAATGCGGTGCAAAAAGGTTCAGCTCTATTTGATGGCCGAACTCCTCTTTTAAATTGTAGTTAGACTCCATTAAGGACATTAACCAAGTCGATGGTTAATAGTCTACGACCATACGATAGCTAATAGCTCTGTCTCTATTTTCTTTTCTTTTATCTCTGTCCTGTCCAATAGGGCCTTGAGTAGCTCCGATCGTTATATCACTTTCGTCCGTAGTCAAATTATGTAGCTCTTTAAAGACATTATTCGCTGAAAGGTCAAAGGCTCGCTTTTTAGACCAAATGGCATTCTAACGCCTTCGAAATATCCATTCTTAACAGCAAATAGCGATTGAAAACACACTCGATTCGTCCTTGTCGGATAGATAGTCAAATTTTTTCAGTAATAAATTCCACTAAAAATTCTGTATTAGGTATTTTATACATTAAGGTAACGTAAAAGCCCCCATTATGAAACGGTATCTAATACTGGAACAGTTTTGACATTTACATATTAATGAAGTTATTTCTGAAAGAAACGTCTGATAACAAAAATTATTATTAATAGGATAATTGTTTTCCAGTTTAAATTCACCTTGCATTTAATGTTTCCTTACTTAATTAAAGAAATAAATATGTAAATCTCAAAACTGTCCCAGTATTAGATACCGTTCCATAATGGGGGCTTTTACGTTACTCCTGGTATTCATTATAAAGAACCGTATATCGTTTATTTCCAGCTATCAAGAACATGTTTGTGTAGAGTCCCTATAATAAATAGAGCCGTGACATGTGTGCTGAACGCTGATTGGTTCCAGTATGTTCTGTCCAAAGTTTCCGTAATATACATCGGAAATAAATATTAACAAAAATCATTTAGTTTAACCTAGAAAGAATAATTAAATTAAAAATTTTTAATTGTTGATTAATTCTTAACTTATTAACAATAATTATGTACTCAAAAATATTTACACAAAACATGTGATAATTAATTTTGAAGCTTCCCGCTCTGTTTTGGATAGAAAATGGCTGACATGTCTCGACGCTATGTATTATAGGGACTCTATGTTTTTGTTACTGCTAGAGACATCTTGTCAGTTTGAATGGTACTGGCTCTGGCATGAATGTAGATTTCTCTACTATTATCATAAATCGACAAATTGCTTAAACTTATCAGAAGACCAAAAAGGTGGCGGCAGAATTTACATTATTATAGAGTCCCTATAATAGAGTCCTGACATGTGTGTTGAACGCTGATTGGTTCCGACATTTTCTGTCCAAAGTTTGCGTAAAATAAATTAAATATTAACAAAAATCATTTAGATTAACCTAGAAAGAATAATTAAATTAAAAAATTTTAACTCTTCCTTAATTCATAACTTATTAACAATAATTATGTATACATATTTCAATTTCAAATATGACACCTGGTTAGTTACCGGGAGATCCTGGGTTCGACGCCCAGCCGATCCAATTTGATAATTTTTTCAATCACTTAGTGATTTTTAATTTAAATAATTATGCACTTAAAAATATTTACTAAAACATCTGATAATTAATTTTGAAGCTTCCTGCTCTGTTTTGGACAGAAAATGGATGACATGTCACGACTCTATTTATTATAGAGACTCTACATTACTATAGAGTCTCTGTACTAATTTGGCGACGCAAAGATTACGCGAGCGCCTCTGATGTTTTAAATTAAAAGCTGTATGACGTAAAAATTTCTTTATACGTTTAATTGTCGATAGAATTATGTATTATACAAATTATTCTACGGATTAGGTACTAGATTTTATACCACCAATTTAAACGTATGCCTATATTTTTACTTAAGACTAGTTCTAATTTTACCACCAGAGATGTGAGTAAGAATCTTTGTATCGGAGCATATTAGCCATTTTTCATCAAAGAAATTAATTATCACGTACCTATTTGAGTAAATCTTATGTTTAAGTACATAATTTTATTAACAAAAATTTCAATGTTCTGGTTTCTACTCAGTCAATAGTACTTTCTGCTTTAAAGAGAAAAAAAATTTAATAAAAATTTTACCGATAAAATTAATCCTTTATTAACTATATGATAGATTTATTTTACAATTCTAAATTAAACCATGGATGTACCATATACATTTCAATATAAATAGATAAATAAACATAAATAAATTAATATTAAAACTTATTATTACTTTTAGATTTTTATTTTCCCAAAAGAATCTTTCTGGTAGCACCGAAATTTTGACCGGCTTGGGTGGCTCCCTTGTTTGAACCAGCCTGGAGACCAATAACTGATTCACCAGCGCGCAATTGTTCCTCTGTCCATTCACGTCGATTTTCTTCGGCAGGTCTAGGTCCTAAATATGGACCACGCCATTCAGGATGCTTATATGCCTAAACATCAAATTCGACAATAAAGAAAAAAAACAATATTTTAATCATTTCTATTTAGACTTACCGTACGTCCAATCGCGAAAATGGTTGTGGTTACCAATGCTATATTTTTCTTGTCCCATAAATCGGTTGTTTGAAATAGATCGACATCGGGAACGCCATACTTCTTGCATGCTTTCTGAAATCTAAAAAAACGAATATATTTTAATAATATTTTTTAAAAAATGTACTTTTACTTTTCCAAGATGGAGACCAAATCACAGGAATAAACAAAGAAAAAATAAGGATTACCATTTATCTGACCATAACTTACTCCAAATGTTGGTAGTGAAAAACAATTTGTTAATGAAAGAAATTTAAGAATATATTTTCAGGAAATCAGAATAAGACGAGTATTAAAATTGCCTATCAATATATAGTCATACGAAAATAAATTTTAATGGTTTTTACGAATGACGAGTGTATGAGGTAAGGGACATACATACTAAAATTTTATATATATGTTTTCAATAAACGTTATATCAAAATTGATCCTTAAGGTCCCAAGGTCCTAAACAGGACCCAAATAAGAGGCTAGACAGGTATTGATTAAATTTTGCTCAAACAGTACGGACACCCTTAAAAAAATTAACGTGAAGTTGAAATTACCGACTCGAATCCTAGGGACCCAAAAAAGTTCAAAGTAAACTGCTGGATTGACTAAGTTTTGTTCAAACATATATCCTGAGAAGAATGCGCGTGAGGTGAAAATTGTCCCCTAGGACCACGCAAAACGCGAAAATTAAACGACTAGTCGGTTCTTGACCAAAGTTTCTTAAAATAGTATTGAGATCTTGTAAAAAATGAACACGTGGTTAACATTTTGCCTCGGGAACCTGGGGACACAAAAAATGCTAAAAATGAACGGCTGAACGAAGCATAACATAGCTCTGGAACCTCAAAAAAGGTCGAAATTAAAGTGCTCTTAAAATGATCAACATGGGTATCTACGAAAAAATCTTAAGGTATGAGATTAGATACGCTATAAAAATATGAATATAAGTAGTTACTTTGAAATTATTGGGTGAGCAGAGCAAAGCATTGTAAAGAACTGATTTTGTAAAAAAATTTCAAAATATCTGATTTAAAAGTACGGAAAATGTAGTTCAAATTGGCCGCCTCAAATTTTATGAAGATAAGTAGAAAGAATTGCTCAAATAATAAATACTCTTACTACTACGACTGGACCTCTTACTGCATACAGATACACTTACTCACTCGCTAGTTACCTTTAAGTATGCAATTCAACTTTTCTATTCTCCTAATAGTAATGATGTAAAAATTTAAATCTAAATGTTGTTTATTTTTTTATTTATTGTTTATTTTTTTTTATTCTTTAAAAGAAGGAGAGGGGGAGAATTTTAATTTTTTTTATTTGAAATTTTTTATGGCTGGCATCACCGATGGTGCAGCGAAAAAATACTTCAAATTCCTGAGGACAAAACAATTTTATTGATGTTTCCATATACTAGGAGACTAGAAGTTCTAGAAAATAACTCTAAAAGAAAGATAGTTAAGCAAATAATTCAAATAGTTTAGTAAGCACTAGAGTCACTAGACTAAACTACTACCTAGGGCAGAGATCGGCAATGTTTTCTTCTTTTTTGGTAAAAAGCCATTTTAGCCAATTTTCGAACGGAAATTAAACGATTACACCAAGTTTCATGGTGAGACTTGAGCTCGGAACTGATAGTAATTTGTTTTGAGGCTCTAGAATCCGAATAACATCGAACAAAACATCCTATTTTTGCGAAATTTGGTGAAAACGTTGGAAGTTCCACTCCACTAAAATTCTTGAATGTTTTCTTATCAGTTAGCCAGGTTCGATTCCCTAAACCGAGTATTTTGGGTATTTTTCATCCAAGAAAATATAGGGTTCATGTCAAAATTTGCTAAAATTCAAAACATTCAGAATTTTTTTACATCGTGGTAGAAAGCGGAAAATGTCACATAAAATAGGTGTTTGAAACATTATCCCCACATAAACTAGTTTTCGAGGAAAATTAAATTTATATTTACATAAAATTCTCATGATGTTTTTATCGTATTACAGAGAGGATTACGAATTATAACTAATCTATACAAGGACTAAAATTTGGAATTACTTAAATATGAATTTAAAAAATGTTGCAGTTTTATCTATCGAGTCGCCAGGAAGCCGCATTATTTTGTTTCATTTTTTGCAATTATTTAATGACGACCTATAAAATTTTTAGTTATTTTAATCTATAGTTACTGAATACCAAATTCATAGGAACCGGACACAAAAGTTACTGACTTTAAAATTTCAGTACCTACACATTTTTCGTATAAGTGTGACGACAAATCGTAGCGGGCGCCCGGAACGGTAATTAAGAAATTATATTGCATACTTGACAAGGTAAAACGTAACAAACTGACCAAAACACGTATTACATTTTCTTTATCAAAATTTAAATCCACTTGATTTTAATTGTGTTCAGAAATTATTGTCTACTTAAATGTTTGGGTGTAAGTCAAGTAGTACAATATAATTATATGACATCCACTTAGCCCGCAAGATGACCGTCTTGGTCTGATCTGTCCTTACCTACCTACTGTACCTACCATCACCCTTAATTCCTGTGGCAATCGCGAAAAATGTAACCGTAAAATGGTATTTTTTTATGAGCAAAGATATAACGATTGTAACAATAAGAATTTGGCATTTCATATGAATTTTGGTAGCAGAGGGTAACAAAACTGAAATGAAATATCAAATTGTTACTGTTACAATCGTTATATATCGATGAAGAAAATCTAATGAAAATTCAATATAATCAAAACCGATAAAAACAGGAAAGGCCTATTCTCCAATTTTCTTACCTTTTCAGGAGGTAAGAAAAATTCTACCTTAATTTTTAATTCACATGTAATTCGTTGTTTATTGTTTTATGTTGTCCTAATCCATACAATGTAAATTTTTACAATCAGAATGGGCGCATAATGAGAAAACACAAACGACAAGAAAGGAAAGAAAACAAGCAAGCAAGGGGACCATACTAGTAACCAAATTACACTGTTCCACTTGTCGCCAGTGGGTGACGTAAAATTTCCCCACTCTGTTGGCGTTGATACACACTGTTTGCAGTGGTATTGGTTTAATGGTTGCGTCTATGTGCGTATTCACAGACACTACTACAACACACGTATTACCAGAGAGAGAAATGTGTGCTGTGCAACTAACAATGTTTAACAATGTAATACAATGCACTGTGCGTTCGGTGACGGACAGCGACTGACTACATGACTAAAGCTGTGACAGGCCTACAAAGAGCTCCAAGCAAGCTACACTTCGTTGATATTAGTTGGCTTCTAGTGTTCTATGTAAGCAAGCCAGTCGAGCAAGTGTGTCTGTATGATTTCTAAGACTGACTATATCATTAAAAAAATAAAGCATTCACATACTCATAAGATACGATCGACTGCTATTAATTGTATCTATTGATTGTATCGCAACCGTGGTTTATCCGATCGATCATTTCAAATGTCACAAAATATTGATGAAAATGACTTTTTTTTAGAAAAAGCTGCAAAATTTTGAAAAAAAAGTGATTTGTTTTGTTTTCCAAATATGTGTATACATTTACACCAGATATTTAGATAAGATACACAAATAACAGTTCACTCTTTCTCTAGGTACAAGGTGCACTGGTGTCAGTAGTATAGAGATAGATATATATGTTGTCTCTGGGCCTCTGTGCTTTGGACCTTTTTTTTTCTTATGATGAAAAAATTCAATAGTAAGGCCGCTATTACACTGTCATAGATATATGTGAAAGATCTTTGATCAAATCTATGATCAAACATTAACTCTTTGCACTCAAGCAAAAAAAAAAGTCAGTTGTAAATAGGCTGGTAAGACATGTAGCACATGACAACGACCGACGTTCTTTTTTTGACGGATTCTTTTGACGTTCTAACCTTGTTTCCCCAAAGTTGAATACTAAATGCGCTAAATACGTCATCAATGCTGTTTTTATTAGTTTTTAATTTTAAAAAGATAATTCAACGTGATTTTGTATTATTTTATTTACAATTTTTCTAATAAATGAATGTGTTTGCAGTTATTAAATAAAATATTCATGTAATGTGAAGTATGAGCAGTCATTACAGTTCAACATTCAGTGTGTCATGTGGTACATGTCTTATGATCCAACAGACAAAACACTTTAAATATGGTAGAGTTAATGGACAAACCACCTTGTCATGCTGTACATGTCTTATAAGCGCAAAGGGTTAAGAAGTATGTTTAACTATGATTACAGAAATATTATGTTATCAAAGTTGACTTATTCACTTTAATATTTCTCTGGTCAAATAAAACTTTGACATATTTCTTTGACAATGTAATGGCGGCCTAACAGACCCCATTTGAAATGAACAAACCATATCAACCATATCAACACTTTAGCAATGGCCACAGATGAGAAAGAAAGTAGAACACTTTTAAACAAATCATATGGAAAATTTTTTTTGTCTGAAAATGCCGGACTACTGCCAGTTATAAGTACAATGAATCAGGTTACAAAAAAAGAAAAAGAAAAAATATCAAAGATCCCGACATCAAATAATAGTAATATTTTTTCCCATTCTTTTGTCATAATGGCCACACAAGGAAACTAATAGGGATCCGAAGTAATGCTTCGGAGCCCTAATAAGTGAACACTAGGAATTTACAAAATATTACTAAACTATGTTGATAAAATTGACATGAATTATACCATAGAGTAAAATTATACCGTATTTCGGAAAATCTGTCACAGATGACAGCACCTGTACCAGTGAATTTATTATACATACCGCAGCATTTTTAGCTGCCATATGGCCTAACTCGTCTTTAATCATTTAGAGTTTTATGGATGCAAAAAACGAAGAGACAAAAGACACTTGGGCGGTGTCAAGTTTTGGGTAGGATTCTTTCAATTTTTTTAATAATTTTATTTTATATTTTGCCGCCATTGATTGAGGTTGGATGGATGATGATGCCCGAAAACATTTGTAATAGTGGCGTTTCTTATTAGGAGAATAGGATATATACACGTAAATAAACAAATATTGTTCGGGTTACACCATATTGTTTATTTATAGAAGGTAAAAATAATTTTAAACTATTTACTCTAAACAGGTACATCATACCACATTCCAAAATGACGTTCTTCAGCCATGTTCGAAATTATTAAAACAACCTATGTAGTGACACCGTCTTTTTTAAGAGCATCTCCAAAAGTGGTAACAGGTACATAGTTCTTTTGAGACGATATCTCCATTGATATCTCCATTTAAAGAAACATTTTGGTTAACAGTTTTGAACGTCTCATAGTGGGGCCAAAGATAGTAAAATAATTTCTTTTAATTACTTTAATTTCTATTTTATAGCTTGAAAACGGTTGTATTTGAGTTCGTCATGAATTAATAAATAATATAAAATAACTTTACCTAATTAGAGTTAAATAGCACTGGTAAAATTAAATAAAATATTAAATGTGAAAAGTCAGTGATGAAATAGCCCAATAATTAAGTTGTTAAAGTTGGTCTCTTTCCTAATTTACTTAAGTTGTGTTTATGTTTTAAAAACTTGGATCGTTTATCTATACAAAAAAAAGTAATATTAAGCTAACAAATTGTCCATTGTGCAGTTGGAATTTATGTAATATCAATATGGAAACAAAAGGAACAACAACAATCCAGGCATGCCGAAAATCATTTCGTTTACTCTAGTCACTTATGCACTCCTATTACATAATCAGAGCACTGTATTAATTTATTACTCCTACACTTTCTTAATCAATCAATAATATATCAATTATATCCAATATATCAATTAATTCTTTCTTACATAATGAATGTAGTGTTTCCCTCTAATTGTAAATCTAAAAGCATAAATCACAATAATATAAATATATATATATATATATATATATATATATATATATATATATATATATATATATATATATATATATATATATATATATATATATATATATATTATATGCAATGGATGTGTTAATGTTAAATGTATGTGTATAATACATACATACATCGCGCGTTCTCTGGCCCATCCTCGTATCTGAAAACTCCCAATTTTTGGACACACAAAAAAACGTATTTAAAATCTGTATTTTCATCACATTCATATATTATATTATATTATATATTATATATCATTATATATATATATATATATATATATATATATATATATATATATATATATAAAATTTAAAATTATTTAAGTAGGTATATCATTGTATTACTATATAAATAAGCAAACTATTTCAAGATCTATTACTTTTTTTACAACGTAGTGTATTTTTATACATTGTATGTACAGTCCAATATTACCTGAGTGAGAGATATAAAAACTAATAGCGGGAGCTTAGATATAATTACTCTATATCCATCTTGATTGCAAAAGTATTTTATCTTCTTAATATAATAAAATAGGTATATCTCTTACTAAAAATATATCTTTCCTTTTTGTTGGACTTTGATACCTCAAGAATTCTGCATCTAGTTATATGTATTTGTATTTCTGGTAATTGTATTATTTTTTATAAAGTAATTTTTTTCACCAAATTATCTGCATTATTTATTCAACAGAAATATTCTTTCGATATTTTTATCATTTTAATATTTATTTCCAAGAAAATAAGAAAAAAATGCCTTTTGAATTTACACAAAATGACACAAATATTTATTTATAAAAATGTGAATTGCTTGAAAATTGCGACATTTATTTCTTTATTTTACTGCATTATTCTTGTTAAAGTGATAGTAACAGTGGTTATAACATTTAAATTGGTATTATTATTTTGTTCAAAGCACTCTTGTGACATAACTTTTTTCTTATGGGAATTCAGTGTTATTAATTAACATGTAAACCCTATGTATACATCCAAACGGGACATCCGTTATATAAATACAGTATTTAATATGTTTTTTGCGTGTCCTAAAAGATGTAGTTTTTGATATACGAGGTTGGGATAGGAACGCGCGATATATAATATCATATAATTTTATGTGTATGTGTATTAAATATGTATATATACATAATATTATACTGCGCCACACTGCCACACCTTATATAATTTGTAAGATTTGTATAGTAAGTAGGTATACGACATGTAATATTTTATTACAGACTCTTAGTATGTCTATCACTGTTACATTTGACTTAACTGAATGTGTACAATAAAGAAAAATATAAATAAGAATACATATGTACATATATACCTATATACCTATATGTATGTACAACTACACAAGACGATTTTGATTATTTTATGTTTTCCTAATATGTAAGGAATATCTTAGTAAATTTTCTTAGCCACTTTAATGCCCCTCATGTCCATAACCTCATCCATAACTCGAATTGTATTCATTTTTTGGATTCCAACATGATTCCAAGATGTTCGCGTGCCTGATTTAGTGATTTGTTTGCATCCTTTTCTAAATCAAAACAGATTATGTATGTGTGTATGTATCGCCCACCAAAATCCAAACATATGTTTCCTATCTTTGTTACACTATTATAATTGTACTAATGCAATAAAAAGGGTTACATAAAAAATAGAAATGGACTTTGAACGACATAACCAATCATAAGGATAACTATCCATTCATAGGAAAAAATCCATCTTCCAATACAAGGGAAACTTGTTTGTTTTTGTGGGATTTTTTTATGGGTTGTTTAAAAAAATATCCATCAAAGTGCGAGACCTGGATAAAAAGTAAGAAAAAGTAAGAAAGAACATTGTGTATGTATTTTCGGGTAAGGTAAGTAGTTGACAGTTTTTAGCGAATTTCCAGAATGGAATTCAACTATTACAGCTACTGTCATGGCGCGACTTGAGTGAGCCCGGGACTATGGCAGAAATTTGTTTTGAGGTCCCTAGAAACCGAAAATAATATTCACGAAAATTTTTATATTATATGTATATGTATATTACGTGATTGAGGTTGTAAGTTGCATATTTGATATTACACACGAGCGAAAGTTACGCAAGAGCCGCGTAGCAGCGACCGTGTAATATGCCGTACAACCGAGTTACGTTATACTTTATCTACGACTAACCTCAAATTCACAATAAACGATAAAAATTTGATTACATTACATTAAAATTATGTAGAATTTTAAAATTTAAAACAAGTGTCCACATTCAGTTGCTAGATACAATATAAGAATTAGTAAAAGTGTAGTAAACCTGTGGTATTTTACGTATACATGCGTGTAAAGAGCCATTTTTTGTACAGCTGTATGTAAAAACATAGTTACGTAGATAGTATTTTGTACAATAAACAAGCAATTTCATGGTAGTTGTAGAAAAAAAAGTAATTATATGTTGATTTTACATAATAAGTTATCCACCACAAGTTTCATAAAAATTCGTCCAGTACCTTTTGTGTGATGCGTCTCTATAGGCAAACAGCAAATCTAGAAATTGCTGACATATAAATATGTATGTATGTAAAACACACATTCTTGTATTTTACTGTGTACGAATACATTATACACATTCATAAAATCATAATTTATAAATTTAAGGCGAGGAATAAATATTGTAGAATACTCATCATACTCATAAGTCATAAACTATCTACCCTGTATAATCAATATGTGCCTAACTGCCTACATAATTATGTATGCATTTACATTTTAGACACAATACAATTTAAGTACTTAAATATGTATACAATAAAGTAAGTATGTACATTTACTCCAACAGTTTTTGATTTTCTGTTCTCCTAATGAAAGAGAAGACTAAATTAAACTTATTTGTCAAAAGAAACAAACAACAAAGAGCAGCAAGAGCATCATCATTCCTGAAAAGCACGAAAACGGCAACCAGAATCACAGAAAAGAGTGAAATCACAAATACTTAATTTTCTGTTCTCCTAATCATGACTATGAGTGAAATGGTTGCGATGATTCTCCTACGTGGAGAGGAAGGAAGGCACCACAAAAAAGAAGAAAAACCACCACCTCAGGAGGTTTTTTTTTCGAAACGTAATTTGTTTTCTCTTACTAATTAGTAATAATACCAATAGTGGGAACTCGCTATGCCTTTAGTCCTTAACATACTTACGGGCTACGGCCGATATTTCATAATCTTAGGGTTCTTTTAACAACTAGAGTTCTACTTTATCTAAGTCAGCTAAAAGAATTTTTTCATAAAAAGTGAACCTATGCCGTAGCCTATTACAACAAAGATATGAAAAGATTTCTGTGTTTGAATTTCAAAAAAGACCATTATGGAAAATATCAATAACACAGATTTCAAAGAAGTTTCTCAGCCAGTTTAATCCGAAAAGAATTTTTGACACATATTTTATAATAGAAAAAGTTTAAGCACAAAATTATAATAATTAAAATTAATGGGGCTTTTTTGATTGTAAAACAGTACCAAAAATAATTTGTTTTAAAGTTGGCTTTAGTGTTAAAGTCAATTTTAAGCAAAGTTGTGATATTCCTAGTCATGCCTAGTTGAGACTCAGTAGTCATAAATAATATCATATATAAAATATTTAGTTAAAAATTAATACAGACGTACTGGTTAAGATTATCCATCATCTTGTAATCCCCTCCAGAAGTGTTGATTTTTGGAATAATACCCGGTTTTAGTTTATTCATTAATTTACAAAGAATAATGCCATCACGCAAGGCATCTTCATAACTAACTCCTGGTGGAAATCGTTCCCCAACTACTGTTTCAATCCATTGTTGCGCCTCGGCTTCTTGATCTGGGTCACGTTTGCCAGCAACCTACAAAGAAAGAAAAGAATATTACAAAATTAATGTAGAAAAACGTTTGCTAATAATTATAGTAGCAGCAGTCCCCATAACTTAGAAGTTATATCGTTTGTCAATATTTTGAGAAATTACTTGTATATTTTTAACTTCGTAATTCAGCTAAAATTATATCTCTTTGTCTTAATTCTGGGCGAATGTTTAGTCGGACCGTGTCTTAAGGTTTGTAATCAAGGAAAAATTTATTGTTTTTTTTTTGAAATTTCTTTACTAATTTTGAAAATGATAGTCAACTTTCTTGAAAAGTTAGTTGAAATAACAATATTTATATGTTTGAATAATATATATTCATGTAAAATTTTTGTTGGCAATGTTACCGAAATCAATCATTAATGTTTAGTGAAGATTTTCTATTTCTAACGGTCCATACGTCGGCAGTTGGGTTTTTCCAAAACTCCCACACGTCTGTACAGTACTGGATACATAAAATAATACCTATTATTCTCTGAGCACTGAATTGGGGGTGTATACTAGTTCGCTCCTGCGGTCAGATTTTAAGATTATCTTGAAAAAAGGTCGTAGGTGTTCGCTCCCAACTTGTTATCCACTGACAGGTAAAATTAATTACCTAAATGACAGTGGCGATAAGTAACTAAAGAAACCTAACCTTAACTAACCTCATCACTTAGCTTTATATCAAATATCGCAATATATTGTTAAAACTAACTAAACTAACCTAACCTTATCTAACCTCACCACCTAGTTTGATATCAAAAATAGAAGTATACCTATTATTAATACTAACTAAACTAACCTAACCTTAACTAACCTCATCATCCAGATTTTATATAAAAAATCGAAATATGTTGTTAAAACTAACTAAAATAACCTAACCACCTAGTTTTTATATCACAAATCTAAAGGGAGCGAACTAGTATACGGTCACGGGAGTGAACTAGTATACCCTTCAGGCTTATCTGACCACGAGAGCGAACTAGTGTGCTGCCTGAATTGGATATAGAGAGTATAATGCGGCCCATACACGGTTCAACTTGTTGTACAACTTGGTTGAGTTGTACAACATGTTGAATCGTGTGTGGGGCAGTTGGTCAACTATTTTGATGGTTGCGTAAACGGTTGAAGTAAAATCAAAATATTTTGATTTTACGTGAGCGGAGCAAATGGTCTATGAACATGTTGTACTGTGTGTGTGGTAGTTGAACAACAAAACCAGTACATATATGGTGTAAAGGGTGTAAATCAACAAAATATTTACAGCGGTAACAATTGGAAAGTTTAAATATTTGATTTTGTTTGTTATTTCCAATAGCTTGCGGTGATACCGCATTTGAAAATTTTAAATTTTTGAAAGAATTTCCCGTTGCAAGAAACCTTAATGTAATTTCCAAGTGTGTTTTTGCAGAAATTGCATCACGCATAAACGTATCTTCTTTGCTTCTTAAAGGTGTTATTTTTACTAAAATATCATTAAAAATTTCTTCGTTCATTCGCATATAACTTTTGTAATCGTCTGGTTCACATTCACTATTTTTTTTAAATAGTTTTTCATTAGAAAATTTTTTTCCCAACCACTCCTTGCTTTATTTTGTTTTTCCTTTACTGAAGCTTTCTTTACTAATTTCTGCAATTACTGCTAAGGCCAGAATTTTGTCCATAATTGCTTTAAGAACTCTTTTTCAAAAATTGTGAATAACTGAAGTTGGACAACAAGTTGAATGAATAGTTTAATAGTGTATGGCAAACAGTTCAACTTGTAGTACAACTAGGTAGTACAACAAGTTGAACCGTGTATGGGCCGCATAAGGATTAAAGTGTGAGACATAAGACTCGATTTTACTAACAATAAGAATAAGTCCACTTGTGACCTTATAGCTCTTTGCCTTTTTTTGAACTAAGGTATTCTTTTAGTCTAGATTTTTTTTAAATTCGCTTATTTTTTGTTTAATTTTTTAAAAATAGATATCTTTAAAAATGTGTCCTCAAAAGGAACTTTTAAAAATTTTGAAAAATTACAATTTTATAGCCATTTTAATATGGTAGGCGCAGGTATTTATACTCATAACTTTAAATGCATTTTTCTTGAAACTACATTTTTCAAGCCAGCTGACATATTTTTAGGTTTATCTTTAAGTAGGCTTCCCCTAATACTTTTATAGTCGGTACTTGCTTTGTCTGTATAAGTGCCTGTGCATCAGAAAAACTACAATCAACATTTCTGTGGTGAAGGAACGTATTCGCCCACTGTGCATACTTTTTATGCACAAAAAATAGGTTTCACGGTCACGTTAAAAAGGTAGCAGTAAAAAATGCTTTTGGTTAAACCGGCACTCTTAAAAAAAGAGGATGCTCAGAATCAAAAAATTTTTGTTAAATGGAAAATGTTCTAAGAATCTATCTATAAGTGATATTTTTCAACTATTACAGAGGGTGTCATGATAAAATTTGAACACGGGATAGTGATAAAACATTTGTTCCGTCCTGTACATGTACAGTAGGACAATCAAACAAATATTAAAATGTTTATATGAGAAAAGAAAAATTAAAGTTTATTTTTATCAATGATCCAATAAGTATATAACATACATACATTAAATATACATATATTCTTTAATGATAATAATAATAATAAAAAAATTAATTTATAAACATTTTACGTAAAATATATATTATACCGGATATCCCATTCGGATGTATACATACGATTTACACGTTAATGGATTCCTATAAGGAAAAAGTTATGTCACAAGAGTGCTTTGGATAAAAATTTTCATATTTTTGGTAATTTTCTTTTATAATTTTTTTTCCAGCAAATTACCTGCACTATTTCTTCAACAGAATATTCTTTCGGTATTTTTATTATTTTTATATTTATTTTCAAGAAAATAAATATAAAAATAGTTAACCTTTTTTAATAAAATGTACCTTTTGAATTTACAGAAAATGACACAAATATTTATTATGTGAAAATGTGAATTGCTTGAAAATTGCGACATTCATTTCTTTATTTTACTGCATTATTGTTGTTAAAGCGATTGTAACAGTAGTTATAATATTAAATTAGTATTATTAGTGTGTTCAAAGCACTCTTGTGACATAACTTTTTCCTTATGGGAATTTAGTGGTATCAATTAACATGTAAACCGTATGTATACAACCAAATGGGACACCCGGTATATTTATATTATTATATTAAATAGGACTTGTTGCATGTTTTTTCGTCTATTATTGAATTGTTATTCGTTTATTATGGAATATTACAATTTACAGCTAGTTATTGTTTTTATATTTTTTTTCATTTTTGATTAAATTCCAAAAAGTCTAGTAAATACATTTCTTAATGAAATTTTGAAGTCATTATAGAAGTAAAACCATTCACTGGTAAAATCATTTTCAAGTGAAAAGTTTATCTTTTTTTGTTACTTAACAATTAAGCTTCTGTTTCGGATTAGAATAAGATTGAACTTAAAATTGTGAACCGTTTTTCAGAAAATATTTTTATCTTGATCACAGCTAGAGATTGTAAATTTACCGATTTTTTCATTTACTGGTAGTGTCCAATCAAAGCTTCTGCTTCGGCTTCAGCTACGGTTCGGCCACGGGTTGGAGTATCGTTAGAAATTTCATAGTAATAGTACCTACTTTACCTACTTTAACTAACACATATGTATATCGCAGTCAATTAAATATACAAAGCCATTAAAGGCAAAAATTTTTTCAAAAATTATTAGGTAATTTTGTTTTCTAAGAAAGTAGTACATGTAATGATTTAAAAATATAGGAAAATTTTACATTTGATTAGGCCATCTTATAAAAAAATATCAGCCCTAAATGCATCTGGGGCCGCTACCTCATGTTTATCCCGCCATGCTTTTTAGTGACAGAAGTAAAAAATTACAGACATATAGTTTATAAACAGCTAATTATAGTTAGTTCAGTTAGTAGATAACGAGATCGTTCATTTTAGGATGGGCATCGATTTTGTTAGGGAATCAAGGGGGAGTCTACCATAAGTATGGAACGGAATTTTCGAAACTCGAAGTGCTGTAGGTTGACCGCAATTTTGAAGATCGAAAATACTTATACTCGATTATCCCTGTAACTGTGAGCCTGACAAAAACTTTGTAAGGAGCTTTTTTGTAGATTTAAGTACATTTTTTATTATTTATCATAAAAGTAGGTATTTATACTAACAAAAATCCAACAAAATACTCTAGCTACTTAGGAGCCCTGATTTGGTGCATGCTTAGCAAGCATTTAGTGAATTTTTTTATACAATTAAATTACTTAATCAGAGTGAATTAAATTAATATATTGAGGTCAAATTAAAAAAGAAAATTATTTTTCTGAAATTAATAAATTTTTTTTGCCTCTAGTATTTTGATGAAAAGAAAAATTGCTGACCACCTAGGAAAATGTAAATATTTTGAAAATATTATATAAACATGATTTTCTCGAATTTTCATTATATATATATATATATATATATATATATATATATATATATATATATATATATATATATATACTTAAATATTCATTTTTATATCACACCAAATGAAAAAAATTATTAAAATATCTTCTTATAATAAAATTATATGTTCAATAAATTGTCAAATTATAATGAAGATACAATCTCAATTAGAGACTTCTGAATCTAAAACAAAATTTAACGCCGACTCGGCAGTAGTAAATTAAGTAAATTATAGGTTTTTTTTCAGTCCATTTAAATCGTTTGGAAGATAATACTACTTTTTTTTTTTAATTTTAAATTTAAGTAAAAAAAAGTTTTTAGTAAAAGAACCTCTAGTTCAATTAGAATTGGTCTAAATTTTGATTGCAAAATTTGACCCAAACAAACTGATTAACACACTAACATTGCAAGTTAAATAAAAGCTTTTAAAAACATATTTTTGAAAATTCATTGTTAGATATTTAAGTCCCTTTGTTAAGAGCCCTTTTTTTCAACGTCGTGATAAATTTTATTTAAATTTATGCACAGAACTACTTAAAGTTATTTAACCGAGTGCAGTTTGAACGATTATTTGAAAATTAATCCTAGTATTGCCAAATTTCTATGTTTCTGTTATTATAATTTTTTATTTATTTACAAATATTGTAAAATCAAGAAGATAAAGGTCATAATAATAATAATTGTCAATATTGTAAATTCTAATTTTTATGCCGCGACAAAATGGCAGTGATCCAAAACGAGAAAACACGAACAAATCATAAGTTTACAACATAAAAATTTTGTAACATGAAAATTTTGAAATGGACATGTGGGTTGCTTTATTTCTCGTAATTTTATAATTTATATTAATAAGTAATTATAAAGACTGGCTTACATCAGCAATCTTTTTGGAAATCTAATATAGAGAAAAAAACAAGGAGGACTCAGATTGTGAGAAATGCCAAAACCAATGAAAACTAAATTGCAATGGGCTGAGGATCAATTATCTTCCAATACAAACGTAACTGAATTACTCTTTCCAACATTATAAATCCGGAAGTGAATTTGTTGATCTGTTTCACATTTAGTGATGAGCAAATGCAAGACCAAGACTTGGCAGTCTTGGTCTTGGTCTTGTTCTTGCATTAAGAATCTTGGTCTTGGTCTTGCTAGAGCAGTTTGAGTCTTGGTCTTGGTCTTGCAAAATGCAGTCTTGGTATTGGTCTTGGTCTTGGTATTGCTAAAAATCTTGCACTTTCTTGCATTTTTTTATTAGCGAATTTTTTCCTTTTAAAATCAGAATTTTCTCTCTTCACAGTATTAATTATACTTTTAAATTATTTAAATAATTTAGCAAGAGTCTTGCTTTTTTCTTGCTATAGTCTTGGTCTTGCTCACTTGAGTCTTGGTATTGGTCTTGCAGCCATACTTATAGTCTTGGTCTTGGTCTTGGTCTTGCAAAATGCAGTCTTGGTCTTGGTCTTGGTCTTGCAAAAAATGCAAGACCAAGACAAGACTGCAAGACCAAGACTAATTTTGCTCATCACTATTCACATTCACGTTTCCACAGCTTAACCAGTTGACTTGATACTTTGTACAAGGGTGATTAGGGAGTAAGAAGGACATAAGCTACTTTTTTTATCTCAGGGAAATGTCTCAATCCTAAACGTAGATGTATTTAAGATGAAAGAATGGAATTACTCCGATTGTTTATTAAAAAAAGAATGACTGACTTTAAGCTATTCGCATTGTTAAAAGGGCCGACACAAAAGGATCTAAGATACTTTTTATCTCAGGAAAATATCGGATTCCCGTGATAAAATATATTCAAAATTTAACTTTATATCATCAGAGTTTAACATGACAATGAAACCATATTAAATGAATTTCAACAATAATGAAATGTTTTGAATTTGTCGCTCATCCAACTGGATGGAAAAAAAACAGTTTTTCTTTTTTTTAAATTTATAAAACAAATAGCTCAAGATGTTTTAAACAAGTGTTCCTATGTTTAAAATCGTGTTTTTATTAGTTTAATTTAAACATATGTTTTAAACATTTTAAACTTGTTTTAAACAGGTTTAATTCCTTTAATTGAACCATATGGAAAAAACTTTTTGTCTCGAAATATCTGACTTTTTGCTGCCAGACATTGGTATAAAATAATGTGCTATTAATTTATAAAAAGTGGCATTAAATGGAAACATTTGAATATTTTGTTTGTTGTAAAATTTATAAAATCGTTTGTTGTTTATGCGCGTTGAATACTGTGTACAACAAAGATGTTGCTGAGAAATTTTATAAAATTTGATCAGTGTTGCCAGATTGGGGGGTTTTCCCTCCAAAATTTAAGAAAGAATTTTTAAATTGCTGGAGGGAATTTTGGTGGGATAATTTCTTTGGAGGGACTTTTAGCTGGAAACTAGAAGGAATTTGAAGGTTTGATTAAATTTAAAACATATATTTGCCATCCTGCTTAAAAATACTCAAATTCAAAAACCAGTTTCAAATCAACTACTAAAATTTAAATATGTGGTACCTATAGTATTTTAAGACAACGTCAAAAGTCAACAATCAATTTTGCTTAATTTTATTGTTTAAAAAAATACAGTAAACAATTTCTTGAAAATAATATTAGATTTATATTTTGCTATAAATTTTATTTTATTTTATTTTATTTATTTATTTATTTATTTTTGCTCGTTAACTGTATTATTTTTGAAGAAAGACATTTTTTAAAAAGTTGACCACTTTAAATATTGATTATTTTTGGGCTACTCAGACGTTGCTTATATGTATTTAATATGTGTTAAATAATTTTTTCTTTTTTTTGGAGGTTTTTTTCCCCTTTGGAGGGATTTTTGACTAATGATGAGTCAATCTGGCAACACTGAATTGGATACATACTAAAAATAAAAGAGTTTATATTACGGTACAAAGAAGTTCAAAATCTTATTGTTAGCTGAACAAGTCAGTGCTTTAGAAGGGCGGCTATCACTAAAGTCACAAATCGACCCCAAAACATTTAATTTGGTAACACAGTTGCATTCGACTGTAGGCTTGGCCGTTAGTAGAAGGAGCTGTAATGCTAGTCGCTGTTTTTCAGGATTTAAATGGAAATACTTAACATAAATTAGTATTTAACATAATAGAAAAAAAAAACATAAATATTAATACATAAATAAATTTAGTTTAACCTAATTAAAAATTTAATTTTGTTTTTATAATTTTATTAGTATTACTGATACATATTGGAATTGCCTAATTTTTAATTACTAAAGATATAATTAGGCTATTTTTTTTATCTCAGTACATTTTATTTACAACTTAACTGAAAAAATTTAATTAAAAATTGTTCAGAACACAGTTTAATATGTAATGTTTTTTATCTGTTTTAAACATAGTTTAAAACATCGTTTAAAACACTTTAATTTCAAACATGTTTTATTTAGATTGTTTTAAACAGTGTTTAAAACATGTGATTAAGACACTGTTTTAGACATGCCAACCCTGCTAAATTGTGATGATGGTTGCTCAGGCCCTTTTCAATTATTTTTAAATTTTGACCAACATGTCCAGTTATTTTTTGAAAAAATGAATAGGGATTGTATATAACAAGCACGGAATGTGCTAATTTGAATGATTTTGACCAAATCTTTGTAGGAATTTAATTACTGACCTAACCAGTGTTTATTAATTAAGTTCGTGGTTTGGTATGAATTCTGTCATAAAAAATATGATTGCTATCTCAAATTCTAAAGAATGCAATCATTTATTGAAACTTTCTGTTCACAAAACAATATACCGAAGAATGAACGATATCTAAAGAGGACTCTAAAAAACGGTGAGTAATAATGCCATTTTTTAATTTTCCGAAATTATTCAAAAATAGAAATTTTAAATGATAAGCAGACATTTATTTGTGCTTTATATTTTCAAAATTTCATTTACAAAATATCAACGAATATATTACGAAAATAAATAGAAATGGTATTACACTTAAGGCATGTTAGACAGTGTATTTGTATTTTTATTTCGGAATGTGTTCAGTCGTAAATTTTTACTAGTGACAGACGCCACCTCGCCTCTAAAACTATAGCAAACTATAGCAAATGGGGGTACATACATATGTAGCAGTACATACATTTCGAATGTATATGTGTATACACTTAGAAACATGTGTATTCTTAATGAAATATTAGCTCGAAACGTCGTTTTTAATAACAGAGACATTCCCTGATGACGTCTTCAGTATGCTTTCAGGTGGGGAGTTCCTATGAAAAAACCGGGTGCATTCTTAACGATCATGTCAGTCGACATTTAGAATACAATTGAGTAAAGTTTTGAGATATAATATATATACAAAACAAGTGTAAATTTTTTTTTTTTTTTTTGATTTTGTATAAATAAGAAATTTAAGATGGTGGTAAGTATTTTGATATTTTTACTTGAAAATAGTAATTTCCAAGTTTTTTTTTCTTTTTTTATTTGGTGTATGTGGAAAATTTTTACGTACTAGAACAATTTCAATGTCGATTAACCTGGTGTGTTAATTTTTAAAAACTTTAGCTACTAGTAACTGATATGGATATTATTATATTAGTTTTAAGGTTAAAATTTTTTGGATGTTTTTTTTCTTTTAATATACATATAATGTTTTCAAGTAGATAATTTCTGGAGTTATTGATAAAATTACTAGCCATTGAATATGTGACATAAGGCCAGTGAGTTGTCAATATTCTAGTTGGAGACCAAGAATTTCATACTTACTTAGAAGTGCTAGGAAATTCAAACCTAACGTCATGTTCACAAAAAAAATTATATATTAAACATCGTATAAATTTTCTAATTTTCAAGAACAACCAGATTGTTTTGTGATCAATCAATGGTCTTTATCAAAATAAGTAAAATCATAGTATGCATATTATACACGTTAGTTTTAACATTATGTCAGACTTCATAAATGTAACTTAATTCATTCTAAAGTAGGTGGGCTGCAATCTAAACAAATTTGTTATTAAAGAATTACAATCGAAGAAAATTCATTTTAAAAATTTTTCTAGTTCTTAAACGAATTTAAGCCATTGTTGAAGACAATTATATGGATACAATTGTAAATTGTCGTTCTCGTTAAACTTAACTCTGTAGCAATAATCATTTCTAACGAAAGCAGTCAGACGAAGGCAGTCAGATGCCCTAGTTCTTAAAATATATTTTATTGCATGTATCTTCATCCGATGACTTAATGCGCGTTACTTTACGATTTTCTTTCCATAAGTAATGTACCATATATACATAAATTTTAATTAATGTAGTTTTATTTGAATTGTATGGATACAAACTGTTTATAGGGTGTACCAAAAAAAATCGCTTTTTAAAATTTTGGTTTTATTTTCTCTTTTTAAAGAAAAGTAAGAATCTATAAAATAGACTAAACCCTAAAATTTAAACTCATTAAAGTATATATAAAATTATTTACTATTTTTGGGATAATCGGGGTAATCAGGATCTTTGACCCAATTGGTATAATAATCTTAAAAATCCAAAATTACACTTTATATAAAAAATTGGAAACTACACTTTATATAAAAAATTGGAAAAATTGGAAAAAATTGGTTTTTTGGAAACTGCCGCTTCTTGAGCAAATGTAACTGAAACGTATCCATTAGAAAAATTAAACTAAGAATTTTTCAATTTACTTAATAAATTTCTAGTGCTGACTGATTGACAGGCAATGCACATCCTAAACGAAGAATGAAATTTTGCATAGGTATGTAACGTAGATGAGCACTAAGAAAGGATTTTTAAAAATTCGTCCCCTAAGTGGGTTTAATAGGGCATGAAAATTTGTATGTAAATTCGTTATTTTTGAAGTTAGTGGTATATCAAAATATGTTACTTTGGATATTAAAATAAATAATATATTATTGAATAAATCTTTAACACTGATTGACAGACAAAGCACAGTTGGGTGTAGAAGGACGAAATTTAGCACAGGAGATATGAAAATTGGCGTTTAGGCTTCTATTTATAAATAATAGTCAGTTGTTTCTGGAAATTTATTCCTTAAGGGGTTAAAACAGAAAATGAAAGTTCATATGGGAAGTTTGTCGTTTTTGAAGTTAGAAATGTGGATATTGATTTAGGTTTTTGAAAAACATTAAAAGTGAACAGAAAGTGAGTACCTAATAAAAAGATGTTGTCAATGGGAAATCCTATCGGGTATACGGCTAGTATATTAATAAATACCTTGTTAAATATCTTGAAATGTCTGAAAGTTTGAAAATCGCGAAACCGGAATATTTACTATTTTACAGTTGTAATCACATATTCTGCTAAAAATATTATTTTCAATTCAAACAATTTTTGCGCACACGGTATTTTTAGAAAGGAAATTAATTATTTTTAATGTTTTCAGAATTTATTTTTGGTTCTAATGATTATGATGTTTGTTGCTTTGCATACGTACGTAAATATTTCAATAAAAAATTTATTTCATCTGGTAGTTCTTCTTCTGGAAGCAATTTGGCTGTTATCGCACTCCATTAATTAAATTAATAAAATTCTACTACATACGTAAATCATTTTAGAAAACATCTTTCAACTAATTTTATGACTAAACTACCAAATAGATATTTTTTTCATTTTAGAAAAGAAGAAAAGCAAATTCCTATTTAAAAACTTATTTTTAAAAAATTATTTCTATTATGTCAATGAACTCTTTAAAAATAAATCAAACTTAATTAGTATTTTTAATGAAAATTAATACGGAACTATAAGTTTTGACCTGAACCCAAAACTAATTTGAACACTTACACACTTTTAAACAAGTACCTTTGTGTCAGTTTACCAATTAATGAAATATGTTCTATTTAAATTTTTTTATCCGGTTTTTCTTTTTCTTTGAATCAAAAACCTACATAATTCGTTTTCTCACATATTTCTTTTCCTGGACCATTGATCCTAAAATTTTATAATTCTTGAGTAAAATTTCTCTATCTCTTTATCTGTAATAACTCTCTCATTTGATAGATGAGATTTTATTCTAGCTATCAAAAATAAAAACCACAATAACATACCCGTTTAACAACAATGCTACATTTTAATATTTTCACGGTCAAAGACGTCATAAGACGTCAAGTGAAACCTTACTAACTCACACGCACACACACTTTGTGTAATAATTTTAAAAATAATAGTAATCCACTTAAATTTTTATATGTACAGTTGTATTGAATTTAGTTGGTTTTCTTGACAAGAGAGTCGTTGCACAAACACCCACATAGATTTAAATATTTAAATCATTGGATTAAATTTAAAGCCATCTTTTATTATTTCTTTTTTGGCATCCAAATATTGTTTTGCGCATTTTCAATTTATCAAAATATAATTATATTTTTTCGCGAAAAAGATTAATTACAATTTAAACTTATGCTCCAACGCAAAATTTCAATCTTTAGCGCATTCATATTATGTATAGATTAAGAAGATTGCACTAAATTGATCGTTTTTTGGCGTTAATTCAAAAATAACGTTTTACTGTTGTTATATAACTTTACAGTTCTTTTTAATATTTAATTCATTTTTTTTTATAATCATTTAAAATAGATGTATTTTTGTAAATTTTTTGACAAAATGGGTTAAAAGATTATTTTAGAAATTACAACATTAACATACTTTGTTTTTAGTCGAATTTTTCAACTGAAAAAATTAGACTTATACAGCCTATACGATAAGAACGGCGAGAGGCGAGAGTAGGGGCCCTATCCGTTTTTGGACCCGTAGCACACGATTATGTAGAAAAAAATTTCTGATATATATATATATATATATATATATATATATATATATATATATATATATATATATATATATATATATATATATATATCAGAAGATGAAGGGAAAAATTCAACTTCCGTGATGGAACCCCGCTGTTCACGGCGTTTTTATATTTTTTTTCGGTTTTTGAACTGACAGAAAAGAAAAAAAAGAGAGACGATCGATATTTATTTGTTTTATTTTGATTTTGTTTCTGATTATTTGGATTTATCAATGAATGCAGACAATTTATTTCAAAATTGTTACGTTAAATTCGTTGCCAACAAATATAATACATTAAGACCCATCATCTGTTGGCATGCTTAAGCATATTAGCGTAATATTTGTCACATAACGATAATAAATAATATTTTTACACTTCAAACTATGTTTATGCCAAGAAGTTTTATTTACATTTTGCACGTCCACTTTCACATCTGCCCCAACAAAAATTTATGCATTTGCGTCAATGTACTTCAAATATCCATATTATTTTAGGGTCGTGATCCTGAACAAGAGAAAGAAGTAATGGAATGGATTTCTGCTGTGCTCGGTGAACCATTACCAAAAGGCAATTATGAAGATATACTTCGAGATGGTGTTATTCTATGTAACCTAATTAATAAAATTGCCCCCGGCTCGGTGAAAAAGATTCAAACGAAAGGCACGAATTTCCAGCTTATGGAAAATATTCAAAGGTATTTAAACTACTGAGAATTATTACGTGTATAATCGATATATTTATGATATGTTTGCTTGATAGGTTCCAGGCTGCAGTGAAAAAATATGGTGTACCTGAAGAGGAAATTTTCCAAACGGCCGATCTGTTTGAACGTCGTAATATTCCACAAGTTACATTATGTTTATATGCTCTTGGTAGAATGGTAGGTTGAGAATTTCTTTGAATTTTAAATCATAGGTGAATGCTGCTAGACTTTTTTCTAATTACAGTTTCCATATTAGTAGGTGGTTTAAATAAAATTAAAGAAACAGAAATTAAAAATAAATTTAATATATATAGTATATAAATGTAACGAATATTTTGTGTATTTTTAAAATATTTTAGACACTGCCAATTTCGTAGGCATTAAAAGGCGTCGATAAAAATTTTACGAATGTCAATTCTTATATTTTTAGCTATGATATAGTTCAGAAGGAAAAGCACACCCACCACACATAATTATGTCAAAATTGAAAGACTATTTCTAGTTGTAATTAAAAAAAAATTACTCCTACCTAAAATATGAGTGGAAATTTAATTTTTTTTAAATTTTGCTGTTTCTCTGGCGACATTAATTTTTTTTTAATAAAGTGCCAGCACAGACCAGTGAACATATTATATATTATATTATATAGACTGACAGTATAAATGTGTAATTGAGGCAACCAGTTACGACTAAGTTCCGACCATAATAGTATTCTGTTATATAGTAATGGATTTGTATCCGTAGTTACGTTTTCAAATAATTATTGTCAAAATATAATATTGATAATAAAATTTTACTTTTTTGAGAAGAAATTGCAAAATTTTGAAAGAAGAAAAGTGGAATTCGCTTTATTTTCAAAATACGTACGTATACAAATTATGTCCTGCAATAATTACAGTCGCATTTGCTCAAAAATTGACATTATATTATTTCATTAAATTTCACCCGTCTCACCCTTGTTACCTGCTTCAAGAAAAATGCTTAGAAACTGGCTTTACGCTTTGTCTAGTAGTATAATAGAATAGTGTTCATTGGTCTGTTAGTGCCAAACTTTATAAGTTATGAGTTATGAAAGACATGATGAAAATGATAAGAATTCTAATGTTTTCGTTACTTTAAAAACGTACTTGCAAAACATATCTTTCTTCATTAATAATGATATTTCCCGAGTCTCAGTGAAAGTTAATCTTTATTGCTTAGTATTTGAAATCGTACTTTTCGGATCTATTAAAAACTTAATTATTGCCTAGTCAGTTCGAACGAACAGATAATAAACATATAGGTTAACAAAAATTCCAACATTCGCAATTTAAATTATGGAAAATAACAAATAAATAGCTTATTTGTACTTGTCTGTAACATGTTCTTATAGATATATTTATTAAATATTCTTAGAAACATTATTGGAATAATAGGAACGAAATCTTAAAATACTTTACTATTACTAAATTAAATCTCATTTTTATAGACACAAAAACATCCCGAATACACTGGACCACGCTTAGGACCAAAGATGGCTGAGAAACAGGAACGACAGTTCACGGAAGAACAGCTGCGTGCTCACGAGGCGCATTTGAATTTACAGATGGGTTACAATAAGGGCGCTTCACAAGCGGGATTGGGTGCATTTGGTAATACAAGACATATGTAAAATAAAAGAAGGAAGATGAAGATTTCTCAACTTTAACAAAAAAAAAAAAAAAAAACAATCATCTCCAAAAATCTTTCGCAACAGAAAATTGTTCGAATAATTTAGTTACAATTTTTATTTTTTATTTTTAGAACTTATTATTTTTTTATAATATTTTATTATTTTTCATATCATGATTTCAGAAAACCGTTTCCAAAATTTTGTAAATAAAATTTTTTGAGAAATGTAATACAAAAACCACACATTTGAACACAAACACACACAAACAACACTTTTACAAAATGCTTTAAATTTACTAACAAAATTACAAACTTTTGATTTTCTCTGCATCTACTTTATTTCGCATTGGTTAAATTTATTAGTATTGGCACCTACTGTAATTTTTGTTGATTGTCTTCTTTCACCGCATAAATAACACATTCAAAAATTATCCAAATATTAGCTTCATTTTTAGCGGAAAACTAAAAAGGTTTAAATTGTGGTACTGCATGTAAGTAATCCAATTAAAAGTTATCCAAAATAAAGTTTCAATTTTATTTCGAAAAAAATGGAGCAGCCGCTGCTTTTTTGTTTCTAAATCTAAAAATTCATACTTTACCATACAAAAACACACACTTACGCATTAATTGACACACACACATACACACAGGGCCGTCTTTACTCAAAGGGGATGGTGGACACGAGCCCAATGTCCCAATGATGCTTGGGGACTATATCAAGCACATTACCACAAAATAAAAAAGTTATAATTTTATAACAGTTGGTGGCAGTTATCATTTTTCGAGACATACTTATGCCAAAATTCACATATTTGTGTCATAAGCGGGTGCGATAAAATATTGGACGGAATTGTGTTAATAATTAAATTATTAATTATACACAAATCTTTTGTGATTTGATGTATTTCTATAGGTTTTTGCTCTTCTTCAAGGAGTCGCAAAATCAGTATGCCCAAAGACCATAAATATAGTGTGCACACCGGGGGCTACCAGACTCAATATCTCCCAAATTTAATGTGTCCAAGGGCCCCAGGCAGCTTAAGACGGTCCTGCATACACACACACACACACACACACACACACACACACACACACACACACTTTACACATACACACACAAACACACAAACACACACACACACACACATGCATGCATAAGAGACAGGCTTTTCTGCGCACCGATACACAAAATAAACAATTTTTCCAAAAACTTCACAGAACTTCAACGAGTGGTTGGAAATTTTATTACTAAACGAGGGGTTGAAACCGGAGTGAATTTTTTTAGATTTAGTGATCTGGAAATAATGTAAAGCTTCGAACGCATTCTCCTATAAGCTATAATTTATAAATACTACGGGCTATAGGCTGTGTCCCGTTTCTGAAAATATACTTTTGAGTAAAATACATTCAAAGTTTTTTGAATCTTACTCCATCTTACATATATACAAGTTAAAATACCGTTCAATTAAAATCAAATTGTAACTGATGGTTTTTGATATGTAGAAAAAACCTCGAAGAAAAAAATTAAGTTTTTTTCGTAGATTCTGAATAACGCCTTATGCACACATGCACAGATACACAAAATAGTCAAAATACACAAAAGTTTTTACACAAACGTAACACATATATACATATACACACCCAACACACCATACACAAAGATTTGTATTGCATTTCAATTGATTTTGACGGTAACCAGGTTATTTATTTGCTGTATTCTAATTTATACTTTTGATATTAAACAATATAAGTAAAAACCGTAAGTAATTAGTATCTCGAATAATTTAAATTTATTTATGTATATATTTATGAATGTACTAATTAATAAAATTTTATACAAAAACTTTTTAATGTTTCTTTTGAATTCGTTCATAGCAGTTGGAATTATTGCTGCACGTATAGCTTTAATACTTATAGCAGCTTACCTTCAGCAACTTTCCGATTCAGCTACCAATCAAATGGTCGTGTATATTTTCATCTAATATAATGCAAACTAAATAATTTTTCAAAGTTGCAAGTTTTATTAATTCGTCTAGTGGTGTCTTTAAATGGAGTAAAAATTGCGAGTACGCGTGACACGTCACAGAGGGTGAAATATTTCATGTACATATATTCAAAAATAGGCCAAGTCTACCCGATTTAGTTTTTATATGATTTCTTTACACCAATAAATTGTTCCCAATTTGCTCTAACAGTAAGTTAGATATTAATTCTTTATTTCTTATCACACGAGAGGTTTGTATTTTTTCTTTCTTTTTGGAATCAATTTGTGTTTACATATAATGAAAAGTTGCCGAGCCATTCGAGTTAGTCATTCTTCGAGTTAGGCAACAAATGTGAATTGTAGAAAACACTCGTATTCATCACTTTTTTCACAGGTATTTATCACTTTTTTTTTCAAATGACTATTTAAAACAGTTTTGATAAAAACTTTTAAATTATATTTTTGAATACCATTACTTAAAAAATAGCTACAAATAAGGATACAAAAAAAATTGAGTAAAAAAGATATAAAAATTTTATTAATTTATTTTTTACTCGGTGTAGTAATAATTTTCAATTATTTAATAAATTAATAAATATATGTTTAAAGGAACAAATTTATTTTTATTTAATTTTCTTTTAACCAGAATCCCTCTATTTAAATTTTTCAATTTACCTATATTTCAATTTTTTTTTTTTGCAGAAGTGATTTGTAAATCCTTGGCACTAATTATATAACCAAAGTCTAACATTAATATAAAAATACATGTATCTAAAATATTATTTTCTAATATGTAGGTACCTATACTTATTTAACGAGTTTTTTGACAGTGCTATTTAGTTTTCATTTTCGTACCTACAATTCCGTGTTATGTGTATGATATCACTACATAATGTTATGATTATCTAGGTACGATTAAAGGTAAAATATATTATTATCTAACCACTAATAAATAATTGTTTCCACAAAATTTGAATGATTCGCTCGTCTTAACAGTTTTAAAAAATGGTTTGGCTATTGTTAAATAGCCAACTTTTCCAGAGAATATCGTGTTTGGTAGGGGAAATTGACTATATTTTTTACACGGGCTGGTTGCTAACTTGTCATATTAGCGATATTTTAGAAAGCTCTTCATAGTTTTCCCTTTATTGTTAATGTTATTAATAAAAATACTACCACGTTGCTCAAATTGTAAAAAAAATTTAAATCTTCGAACTTAATAGTTTTTAACACTTTCAGTCCCATGCCTTCGGCATCCGAAACCAAACAGAACATCCTCAGAGGCCGACCGCGATCAATATTTAGAATAATAAACAAAACACAAAAATATTTATAAAAAAGATTTTATATTATTCTAATAAAAATAATTTATTATGTACTACGTATCGGACACTTTTCATTTTTTGTACATATCGTACATATAAATATACATAATATGTTTTATCATCAAAATATCTAGGCTTCATATTTTATTTACAATAATATTTTTATCCACATATGTATGTATGTGTTGTATGCTTGTATGTATATGTGTGTTATCACGTGTTATTCATCTTTTGACCTGCATAACACAATCATTTAGTGTTTTGTGGAATCATTTTATGTACTTGTTTACATAAAATTTGCTTAAAAATAATGTCGGCTTCCGGGGAAGTTTACTGTGAAAGTGCTCGAGCCTCATAGTGTTAACATTCTTAATAATTTTCTGTATTCAATGAAAATAATTTTCGTAATTTTTATTTTTTTGATACCATGTTAACATCACATAGCATTTTTCAGATCTCTTCTCGCTGTAAACAGGCCATGAGACTTATGGAACTCCGTAAAACATTGAAGAGATGTATTGAATTACATAAGTTAAAGCTTCGGATTTATAAATTTAAAAAAAAATAAATAAAACAGGAAAAATTACTTCCTTTAAAAAATACAATTAAAATGTGTAAATAGACATACGCGACCTTTTTAAAAAGTCGTATATGCTTGGATGATGCTTCAATTTTTTGCCAGATTAAGATCTAAAAAAATATAAATTAAGATCTGGCAAAAAGGTTAAAGCTACTACTTCAGTTGAAATTTAAATAGTGACTTAAATTTTACCTACATTCTCAAGACAATTTTCAATTTTTGATTTTTTCTTGTATAAGAAAAAAAAATGGATGAAAGGAATAATTTTTTTGTTTTTTTAGTAATCAAAAAAACATTTTGTTGAATGAAAAAAATATTTTCTTTGATTCAAAGAAAAAAATTTAATCTTTGAACAAAGAAATCGTTTTGGGAGTGTATAAAAATTGTAAGAAACATACTCGGTTTCCCCTACTAAAGAATCATCTCAATCTATACAATATATCAGAGAGTAGCACTGCTTCATAACTAGGTTAATATTTCTAATCAAAATATTAGACACCATTTAGTTTACATTAACAGTCACTTTTGATTGAACTATAGTAACAATTTATATTGCTTATCTAAATCCACGACATATAATTAAGGTTAAATTATATACCTATAAAATAAATGTAGGTATATTTCGAATTTTTGTTTTATTTCTTTTGTGGAATTTATGGAAAGTAATAAAATTTTTAATAATAATTCATATGTGAATGAAATAAAAAAAAAATAATAATAATAATAAACTGTTTATGCAATTAAGTATATTGATTCATTTTAAAAATAAAAACGGATTCTTATTTCCCGGCAAATAAATACACCAACAAAAAAAGAAAAAACTTTTATACATAGGTCACGGCATAAGTCTTGTCGTATGACAAAACTATTTATTGTTTCTCGAAATATTTTCCACCGCACTCAATACACTTTCCCATACGCAAGAACCACTCATCAAACCAATGCTCCCATTTTTCTTTTTTAATGGAATCACATATTGTTTCCCAGTCTGCGATTAACTCCTCCTCCGAAGCAAACTTAAGTCGTTTTAGTTGTGATTTTGCAAACGGAAAAAAACCAAAGTCGCATGGTGCCAAGTCCGGACTATAAGGTGGACGGTCCAATACTCAGATTCCAGATTCTTGAAAAGTCTGTTGAGTTAACACATTTTTTTGCATCAAATTACTCGTGCCCCCCCGTTGTGCGTCGGTCAACTTGTGGGGTATCCACAGGATACAAAGTTTTCTAACATTTAAATAATTCGATATAATTCTTCCAATACTTCTTTCGACAATCTTCAGAGTTTCTGATAATTTTTTATAAGTGATTCGTCTATCTTTAGTAATAGTTTCTCAAGTTCAATGTTTTTTCCAGTTATGACTTCTGTCGGCCGGCCTGAACGAGGCTCGTCTGATAAATTAAATAACCCACGCTTAAAATTTAAGAACCATCTCTCAGTGGTTCTTAAAGACGGACAATCCTTTCCAAATACCTGCTTCATTTCGTCTTCACACTGTTTAGCCGATAATTCGCGACGAAAGTTGTAGAAAATAATAGCGCGATAACCGATAGTTGGAAACGACTCTATAGCGATCTATTTAAAAAGTAACCGATTAAATTGTGTTAATAGCTAATAGTTTATATTTTGTATTTAGACAATATAAAGAGGGTACTTTATAATAAAGAAAACAAATCGACGCGACGCCGCGTTATGTTTAAGTGCAGTACGACAAGACTTATACCGTGACCGATGTAATTAGGTATAATTTTGAAATACATATTCTTTAATACCAATACCTATATACTATTCGCAAATTTAACAGAAGAACAGTACTAAAAACAAACTGTACAACAGTCATAGTGAATTGTTGGGAAAAAATATTGAGCTTCTTTTCGAAAACAAATTATATAAAAACTAAACATAAGAATTACTGTTATTGCTGTTATTGCTGAATTTTTTTTTTTTTATCAATTTCCTCAGTCGCATTTCGAATAAAATTTTTGTAAAGGAGGGTAAAGTATTATTAGTTAAGACAAAAGAGCTGTGTCAAAAAAGGAAGATCATGTGTTACTCAGTGACATATCAGCGAGTGTGATCAACCCATTAATTACCATTATTCCGTCTATTAAATCCATTAATTACCGTATTGTTACAATTTTTGACCGCAAAGTGAACTGATTGCAAATAGGACTGACCAGCTGACCACAGTTAAGAGGACACCGGTTTTGCTCTTATTTATTGACGCGCTTCAATTTTTTGATCAACTCTTTAGATTAGGTCAATGAAAATTTTTGAAAACTTCACTTTGAAATGTCATTTTGGTGTTTTGTAAAAGAAAAATATATATTCAATATTTCCATTTTTAAGTTTATTCATGTTTCCAACAAAAAAGTATAAAAATCAACCGACAGTTGATACCTACGAATTTACGATATTAAAGACTTGCATCATTTTCAGCAATCAGCATAATATATAGGTATGTCTATACCGATACCACTTTAGATAAATGGAGAAGATTGAATAGATCAAATATAAAGCAAATTACTCACAAACGACTATATAAATACATCGCGATTGGTATCAACAAATTGAAATTACAAAAAGAGAACAAACACATGTTCCAGAATGTGTTCCCAGCATATACTGCTGTGCGTAACAATTCTTTCTAGGTCACACAATTCTATAAATACCATTTTCTGTATATAATAAACGAAATGAACAAAAAAAAGAAATATGAATTTAAATACGTATTAAAATTTAAACAGAAAATTTTGGCAAACAATCAAAGTATTAAGAAATGTTTTGCTAAAGGTACATTATATGCTTGTTTTATCCATTTTGTTAAATTTTTGTATAGAAAATCATTTTGAAATATTTAAATAGTTTCACAACAAAATACTACTAACCGTAATTGTATCTATTTCAGCAAAAGTAAATATTCATACAGGCATTATTGCTTATATTTAAATAATAAAAACGATTCATATAAAAATTATAGACAGCTTCACATACCCTGGACCTTTAGACCAAAAATTAGTGTACATTTCAGTCAGAGTTTTCTGCTATTTTTATTTATTCAAAGCAGGACCAGATCTAGGGGGCAGCCGGGGCACGTGCCCCCCTGCAGGTGGTAGGAGGCGGCAAAAGTGCAAGTTCGGGGGCACCAAAATGCTGAATTTGAGTTTTTTTTTCGTTGCTCTTCACTTGCTTTCTGCAAGGATTTTTGAATTTTGAAATTTGAATTTTTCTCGGGGAGAGCGTCAACAACAAAGTTTGCCCCCCCCCCTCATAATAATTGTAGGTCCGACCCTGATTCAAAGTGTATTAGCAAAAGAATAATTTGCCTATACTACTATATCATCTCATAATCTTGAGAAAAAATTCTGCAAGAGGGTAAAAGATATACATTTAACTGTTAATTATACTCGGGTCATAATGAGTTAAGTTATTAAACACATCTATATATTTCATATAACTTAATTTTTGTTTTGGCTTGCTTAAAGGTCAATGCTGAAATCTTGAATGTTCTAGAAGGTTATCTATTCTATTCTAAATATAATTTATAACAAAAATTATAATAATTAAGTATAAATAACATGACTGAAGATTTACATGCGTAGCTACTCATTAACCTTAACATTCATAGAAAAAAAAAGACAAAAACAAAAACAATAAAAGTAGCAATTTTGTTCTAACATTTACAAAAGTTTGCTCCTACAACAGAAAAAAATTTATAGCATTACATTGTCAACTGACGAGTAGAATAAAATAAACTTTAGCTTAAAAATACAAACTTTGGTTTAAATTGTTTAAAAGCAGTTCTTTAACTTTGAATTGATTTTTTGTAGGCAGGAATCATTTCTATATCATTAACTGGAATAACATTAAAACGTGTAATATGAAATGTCGTTTTCCGACCACTTGATCCACCATGTAATTTAAATAAATATCGACACTTTTTTAAGCATTAGAGAAATGTTTAAAAGCAATTCTTTAATTGTAAATATAATTCTTGTAGCCCGGAATCATTTTTGCGATTATCTGGAATAACATTAGGTCGTGTAATATGATATGTCGTTTTCCGATCACTCGTCCAACCATGTAATTCAGATAAATATCGACAAAATATCACATATATGTACCTATATATAATACATTTTCAGTGAATTAATAATGAACATGATGAGTTAAATTATTAATAAATTAATAGTTATTTAAAATGCCGATTTATTTATCTTACTTAATTTAAAAAAAATTACTCCATAAATACCCCAATAAAAAATTGGCTTACTGGAACAATTAAGAAACTGGCGACGAACAGGATGAAAACATAAGATTTTGAAATGTCTTCGAAAAAGAATCAGATATTACAGTGAAGTACATAATAGATAAAAGATAAGATAAAATTATTTTCAATTACAAAAAATATATAAATTAACTTGTTATCATTTTCATGGTCGAGGCTGAGCATAATTATTCTATTTTTTTTTCTTTCTTATTTTATTATATATATATATATATATATATATATATATATATATATATATATATATATATATATATATATATTATGTATAATTTATTTTATATAATTATATCATTTTATAATTGTGTTTTAATTACTATATTGACAGTATGTGCTAAATGATCTTATGGTAGTTTTTTTTTTTTATAGTATTTTTCCATTATACTGGAAAAGCATTGTAGCTCATAATTTTTAGTTCAGTTTTAAGGAGTCTATAAATTAATTTTTCAATTGAATCATTTCAATATTCCTATTTTAAGGGAATATCCTCTCAAATTTAAGGCGAAAATATTAAGAAATAAGCAAGCTGTAATCGAATTTACACAGGATTTTTGAATAGAATAGAACAGAATAAAATTTTATTGAACAATTTATGATACATTAGTTGGTTACTTTAACTGGCTATGAATGTACCCTTACAAAATCATTCCATATAAAATTAAGAATTATTAAATCAAAATTATAAGCTGATGAGCTTTTATAAGTAGGGAAAAAACACAGGATTTTTGAAAATTTCTGATCTACTTCGAACGTAGTTTTCCTTTACAAGCAAAAGGATATTTTAAGGATGTATTAGTTTAACCGTTCAAACTGTCATTTTTAACATTAAATCACTTTTACTTTTCGGAAAAACATTATTCTGAAAATTAGTTAATTTTTTCAACAGCTATTTCGCAAATTTCTTAGGTGTGTTGTAACTAGTAATTAAAAAATATCTAAAAATATTCTTTGAATTATTGGGGCGTACGCATATATAAGAGGTCCTTGAATAAGGGTATCCTTGAACATAAAATTACATAGAGATTAATTGACTATCTTGGACATTATCGGCCACTTAAATGAAAATTAATAAGATTTTATACAGCATAGGAAGCATGACTAAAATTATATACGTATAAACTCTCAAAACAATTCCTCTGCTCAAAGACTAAAAGTTTCATCGAATTTGTTTCCTACGAATCAAAAAAGAAAATATATATTTCTTAAATAAAGAAGTTTTTTAAATTTTTTTTTTGAATCTAAAAAATATATTCTTTGATTAAAAGAAAAAAAATCAAAGAAATTTTTAATGTTTGAACAAAAAAAAAAAATTGTGAGAGTGTAAGAAATATACAGTAGAGAGCTGCAATCAAAGCTGGAATTACTGAATAGAAAAGACTGATTTTCGTAAGAAAATAGGTACTGAATTTCACAAGAAAATATTTGAGAGTATCATTTAAAAAATATTTCGGAAGTGATCCACGTACTTTTTTAAACTTTATACATACGTAACTTTCACAACATTCACTAATGCGCCCGTTATGTAAATTTCTAAAAACTTATCCGGTTATCCACACCCTGCTGTAGGTAAGTGTAAAGACAAAGATAAACTTGTCGATGTACCTAATTTAACTTTGTTGGAAAAAGTACAATTATTGTAATTTTATTGAAAATATTATGTATTGTAAATTTGCAAGTATTTCAACTATAATCATATTTTAAATGCGTACCTTGAAAATAAATTCAAATTTTACGTGACACACTGATTTTATTTATTTTAGATTTCTTTGTGGTTTCACTTCACTGGAACCTGTCTACCACAAACGAATAGGAATTTTTGAAACACTCTGTTTGCAAATATAAGGTTGAATTCACACTAAACTGCATGGTTTCAAGTAATTTTCTACAGAAAAAATACTTTTTACTTATAAAACCTTTAAAAGAATATTTATTATTATAATTACAATACGAGGAATGAATTTTATATTCATTAATTTTATTTATATCACATAATTAAAGCTTAAAGGAAATTAATTAATAGCATAATCAATTTAACAGCAATTTAGTTTTTATTTATTAATCAATCTACATAATTAGCATTATTTTTTTAAACAAACAATAAAAATACACAAAAAGTAGTTACATAATTCCTATAGCTAAAATTCGTATACCAAAGAAACGATCCTGTGAAATATGATATTTTCTGATCTGTGTGACCTCGAAACCAGCAAATGAGCGAGCGTTATTATTTTATCAATGTTTTTCTGTAGTTTTCTTTTACAATTCCAGATAAGTATCGACATACATACCTTCCTTTTGGCTATTGTTTATTTGGTACAGATATACTTATAACACCTACCCTAAACACGGGTACAGTATAGCACCGATAATGGAAACATCAGTTTTGAAAATTTTTTGAGAGCATCAAATTAGTCAACATCACTTTTGGAAAGTTGCATCAAAAATGTCAAGTACATAAATATTAAATACTTGACATTTTTGATGCAACTTTCCAAAAATGATCTTGACTAATTTGATGCTCTCAAAAAATTTCCAAAACTGATGTTTCCATTATCGGTGCTATACTGTATTTAGTATTTTAAAAAATGATCCTTTGAAAAAAATTAAAACAAATTTTTAGAATAAATATTTTTCTTTTATTTGGCCTAAACTTACGCTTTATGTTAATAAAAATTTGAAATTTATATTTATATAATATCGACTCCGGACCAATTTCATTAGATGATACGTAATTAAGAAATGAAGACCGCATAAAGTTTGCAGAAAGTTTGGATTAGCAGTTTGTTTTTATAATAACGAAATTTAAAAATTTTCATAGAATGTTTTTTGTCTTGAATTTTTTCGTTCGGGGTACAAGTGCCAATGTACAATAGTCTTTAGTCTTTATGGCACTCAATAGTAAGTCAAGAGTGTAGGTAGGGTAGACCTGTCTCTCCAAATTTTTTATTACAGTGTTATGCCCTTCTGAACCCCTATTTTGAAAGTAATATAGTAAAAAATCTTTATAAACTGCTTTGATAATAATTATTAATTAATTAGACTTTATTTAATGAAATTTTTAAATTTATTAATAAAATAATTGAACCCAAAAAAGAGAGAAAAAAATGATATTAAAAAAAGAGAGTTTATTAAAATCATATTTACACAAACAAGTTTCTCTTTCCATTAAGGTATCTCTTACAGCATATTATGTATTATTATATTATGCTTGTGTTACCTTTTCGTTTCTTATTTTTTTTATTGGCCGTATTTCTGTTAAGAAATTTAAATAGCATTGATTGTATAGGTACGGTGGAATGTAATATAATAATATTACACATATTACTCAATAATCGTATTTTGTTTTCACTGAAATTATTATTTATTTATTAGAAAGACGGGACACTGTACATAAATATAAGAATAAACAATCAAACTTTTTCAGTTATTTTAAATTTTTAAAGTTTTGGGAAAAAAAAATGTTCTCAATTGTTTGTGTTCTATTAATTGTTAGTTTCAATCATGTGTTTGGTGAAAATCCATACTTAACAAGAAAACGTAAGTTTAGTGAATACAGTGAGCGGTGTTGATTAAAATAATTTGTTCGTAGAACATTCTTGAAACAACCGTTTCAATACAATATTATTTTGTACTGCAATTTTTTCGACAACACGTATCATAAGATTTCAGACTCGCAAGATTGTGGACAATGCAAATTATTAAAAAAAAATTTTCATTTACAGCCGATTGGGTTATAACATGCCAGTTAAAAGATCCAAATTTCACACCGTGCTTAACGAAAGCGGTGGGTAAAATGTTCGAATTACTGGGTAAAGGAATCCCCGAAATTGGTATGATACCAATGGATCCGTTATTTGTGCCAGAAATAAAAATTTCCCAAGGCAGTGGTGCTGTGAGTTTACAAGCGGCATTGAATAATGCTACTGTTACCGGTCTTGGAGGCATTAAGATTTTAGAAAATTTGTAAGTCAACAATATTTTTCTTTTATCGAAAAGATTATAAAGTAGATTCTTAGTTTACCTAGGTCAGTTAGTATTCAATTGTTATATAGGAAATTAATTAGATGCATGTGTAAAATTAATTTATATAATTTGTTTAACAAAAATTCCATGGAAAATTTTATAAATTTGTTAACACATTTGTACCTGTTGTGTGACCTAACGAGATGTGTGACGATTTTAAAAGTTTCGGTACTCATGACCTACATAAACATAAGAATTGAAAGTGAATGACCTGCTGCCATACCAGTGTGGACAAGTATGAGAGGTTGTTATAATATATGAATTTAATTTACACTGTCTATAAACACTGTCTACAATGCGTATATTATGTATGAAAGAAAGTAAAAGCTATTGAAGAATAAGAATTTCAGCAATCTGTTTAAGTGTTTATAGATCCAATAAAAGAATGATACAATTATTTTATTTTATTAATTGTGGGTAATTCATAAATGTTTTGCACTGTTATTGTTTTAAGAGTATATTTTTTTGAGTGGCTTCGAAGTGCTTAGTCTCACCCGGAGCTATCCATTCATACACAATACTTTTAACAATAAATATTAACAAAAATATTGGAATTTATATACAAAAGTGTCGCAAATAACATTGATCATTATTACAACACAGACCGCAGACATAGTATAACAGTATTGCTGAAAATAATTCAAATATGTACTTTAAATGTTACTTTATTGTACGTTTGCGGACTACATTGTGGTATTGAGCAATATTATTTATTATTCTATTATCAGTTTAGTTTGTCAGTAATACTGTGTGTCTGCAAACACCTTAATATTTCATAGTCGTTTCCGAAATGTTTTTCATTTTTCGACAGCTTTGAAAATTATGAGAAAATTTAATTTTTCTAAATTTTTACATGCTTTTTCCATGATTTAAAGATATATTTTTGTATTTTTCGAACGATTTCGAACATATGGCTATTGGAGTGGATTAAAACCAATGGTTTGCTGACCCAAATTTAAAAAAAAATATTGGTTTTAGGGAAGATAATATAGTTATTATCAATGCCAATAAAAAATAAAATCAATTTTAATAATATAAGAGATATTTCAATGAATTATTTAAGTACCCATTTTTATTAAAAGTCAAATTTTTATTGAGTTATAGACTTCCAGAATTTGTTACAATTTAAAATTTCCTTTAAAAAACTTCCAAAAAATCCAATATGTGAACTTCCAATATGCGAATTAAAAGAATATAAATTATGAAATATTTATTAGTATTTAACAAACATGGTGATCATTTTTAAAATGTTATTTGACTATACGCAATCAGTTAGTTCTATTATGACAGGTTTTTTTTATATTTTCAAAATAACTACTTTTTTTATTTTGCAATCGAGGGCTTGGGATATTTAAAATTATTTAAAAAAAGAGGTTATTGTGATCAACTAATGATCACATGCAATGTAGTAATATTTAATAATTGTTACATTTTGAAAATGCATAATTTAATAATTTTACGCAACCATTTTAATTAATTACTATTTTCGCTGCTAATCAGTTAATTTTATACCTAATTAAGAAATAAATAAGCAGCGGATAAAATAAATTAACTAGCAATAAAAATACACTATGATATATCTGCATGTGTTAATGTAATATTGATTTTGTTTTAGAATGGACCCGGTAACGTACGATTGGGACACGCACCTATTTATCCCAAATTTACGTATAGATGGTATTTACACGGCTAAAGGTAGAATTTTAATTGTACCAATACGTGGTCGTGGCTCAAGTTGGTTTGAAGTAGGTAAATTGAAAATGTTTCATTAATATTTAATAAAAAATTTAATTGGAACAGAATAAGCGGTCGAAAAGCAAAAATGTTGACAATTAATTACTAAATCAAAAAATATACATAATTCGTTACTTAGCTTCTACAAAACACGTTTTGGAAATCATTGTAATAAAGAATAGAAGAAAAATTGAACTCTATCCTACCAAAGTAAAGTTTTGTGTAATCCGTATTATCTGTATCGTACAGGATCTGACGTAGTAACTATACATACATTCCTATAAACTCGACTAATGTAGCTTTTTCAAACTTTTCCAGGGGACTTAGACGTTCACGCCAAATGTGACGTTGATGTATACAGAGCAGAAAATCACATTTTTTACAATGTAACCGGTGTTCATGTTAATTTTGAAATTGGAAAATTGAAATTCTACTTAGCCAACATATTTGATGGACGTAGAGAATTGGGTGAGCTATAAAAGTCCAATTTTAAATGTCAACTTTTGAAATTTAATATGTACATATTACATTTTGTTACAGAGGCTACAATCAATAGGTACCTGAATGAAAATTGGCGTGAAGTGGCGGATATTATTAAACCAATAATTCGCGCCACTATTGAACATATTTCGTTGCGATTTGTTAAACAGTATTTCGACAATATACCAGCGGAATATTATGTATCTGATTTACAAGTACCAAATTAGTATTTAAGAGAATATCTATTTATAATAATTTAGTTTTTAATTTTAAGAAATACAAAAAGCAAAACGTGTGATATTTTATATAATTGAAATAATAATAAAAATCAAAAGTTTAAAATATATCTTTGCTTTTTACACTTTCTAGGTAGACCTAGAATTATCAAACTGAAATACATATTTACCATAAATACTAAAAAGTCGAGATCTTCCGAAAACTGTTAATTATTGCAATTTTAATGAACATTACTGTGTACAATCTTAATTAAAAAATTATTATTTATAAAGGAAAAAATAAATTTTATTGTTTTATAATTAATTTTTTTTTTAATTGCTGCCAGTGTATGATGACCTTGTCAGTACTTCTTGTAATATTCAATAAAAATGTTTAATTAACCTGCAATCTTGAGTTCAATTAAAACATAAAACAATAATATATATGTACAGTTACATATTAAATGGTATGCATAAGGTTGGGCATTGTGAGCACAGAATATAACAGAAGGAACGCTACTATCTCTATACTACTAAAACCAATGTAACCACAAAAGATAAAAAATATCCCACTAATATGTTATATATGTGCACTCGGTTTAGTGTGTGCTAGTGTGATGTATCTTGTGTGTATGAGTGAGGTAACCTATTTTGCATACGTATATACATAATATTACACACGTACGTATGTGGTATGTATACCGTGTTAATACGACGGTGATAATATGACTATACAATGACAACAATTGAACTACACTCATCGACTGCTACCGAATGAATGACTACTAAGTAGCCTAATGTGCCCAGAAATGCACACTGGTGATTACAGAAAAGAGATAGTTGTATTCCTTCTATTGTTCTGTGATTGTGAGACTTTGCTCAAGTAAATATGAATATGTTGTTATATACACAGACATATACACATCCCGGATACACGTAGTATGTGTATATAATAACATTTTCATATTTACTTGGACGAAGTCTCACAATTCTCAACCTTATGCATACCACTTATTATAATATATTATACTTAAGCATAATATAATAAAAGCTACCATAGTTTTTGCTGCCACCAATAACGGTGACGCCAGGCGGTAATTTAGGTTAATTTCAGACCAAAAATTTGTAACTTTATGTATTTGGAGATAGAAATTTGAAAATTTTTTTAGTATAATTCACTATTTATTTCATTGGTATTACGGAAGGACGCTAACTGTGGATAGGAGTCACTAAGGTGGTTTTAAAAACCTACGGTTAATGGGTCTAACGGCTTTTACAACAAACCAGAGGGCCTGTCAACGGGGGCAACAATTCACACGAGGAATAAAAAAACACTAGTTCTGTGGCATATACATATATTATGTATTATATTTTGCAAATTCTAGATTATTTTGAAATTATAAAATAATAAAACAATTATTTTGTAATTCCGGGACTAAAAGACATGATTTAATCCCTCATAATAGGGAGTAAAATGCCACTTTTAGTCCAATCCAATCCAGCTTTTAAACCAATCAGCAAGCACAATTTACACTTTACAGAAATTTAACTTAAATTAAATAGCGTTGCTAGGTAATTGAAAATAATAAACAAATTCAAACTTGTAGATAAAGAAAAACAGTTATATTGTATTGTACAATTCGATTGATTTATCCAAAGTATACTTGATGGAATATTCTTACATACAATTTGAATGACATTTAAATAATTTTTATAAATTTAAATTATTCGGAATTGCAAAAAATAGCATATACTACACCACAGGATTAAAGAGTTTTTTTTTGTCCCTCGTGTGATTTGTTGCCCCCGGGCCTTTACGGGCCCTCTGGCAACAAGCTTCACACTCGGAATTAAAACTCACACTTTAGTCTCTTGGTGTATAACATACTATTTAAATGTTATTTAAATTGTATGAAATAATATTACATCAAGTATACTATGTAAATCAATCAAATTAGACCATACAATCAATGTATAACTGTTTGTTTTTACCTACAAGTTTGAATTTGCTTATTATTTTAAATTACCTAGCAACGTTATTTAATTTAAATTAAATTTCGCTTGCTGATTGGTCATGCTCTGTAAATTTTGCTTGTTAATTCGTTAATTGGCTCAAATACGGGAGCAAATGTATTTTTAGTCTCTTGTGACTAAAAGTGACACTTTACTCGCTATTATAAGGGTCTTAATTATGTATTTTATTCCCGGAATTGCAAGAATATTTATTATAAGCTTTAAGCATAAATAAATAGGCAAAATTTTGAACACAAGCTTTTTTCCTCGGCTATGGTTGAGTTAAGCGAAATCCTTATATATTACACTATGTACAAAAAAAGTTCAAGCATAAAAAAAATTTCTGATTTTTGATCCGAAACTAACTATACGGCACCACTTTTAACAGAAGTGACATTTCATGAAGCGAGAAAGTTAATAGGTTATAAGAGGCTAAACAAAAATGTAACTGTCTGATTTATAAGAATATTAAAATCAGATATTTATTAAAAACGGATAAATTCTAATGGCAAACCTAACGTAACTTAACCTAACCTCAATGGCCACTTCACTCAACACTGAAGGTGGTGTATGATGAAGTTATGTTCAATAGGTAAAGTTAGGGATGTTGATGGTATGTAAGAGAATTTTTGGCTCGATAAATTACGGTTTTTCAAATTTGCTTAATTTACGCCGAATGCAAACCACAAGTAATACAAGTATATACTTAATTTGGGTAATATTTTTGATGCAATCATGTTAAACAGACCTGATTTGATAAGCCACTCAAGGCACTAATTTAAACCGTTCTACTAAAAATTTCTAGAACTTAAATGTGAGTTAATGAAATTCAGCAAGTATAAAATAAAGTATTTTAGCGTGCTTTAGGGTAAAGTATAAAGTAAGTTTACTCAAAATAAAGTACAATACTTTATTCTGAAGTGCGAGTAGCAACCCTAGGCGAAATAACAAGAAGTGAAGTTGGTCTTGCAAAGGCTGCGCTGTTCAAGAATTTAAAAGTGAAAGAATGTCATAAAAACAGTAGCGGAAAAGTTTCAAGTACATAAAACTATCATTCTAAAGAACTCTCCACATTCTCGCCGCCGAGTTATTCGCTGAGGTTGGCTGTGGCATATGAATAGCATTATAACACCAACCGCGAGACATAACGAAATGACCCTCTTCATTCTCGTACTCAGCCAACCTCGCGAGAATGTGGAGGGTTCTTTTACAGGATTCAACACCAACATGCACGTACACCAGGCCATCCAACTGTTTTAATTGTAAAAGTGTTTATAATTAAGCTAAATAAATGTTGATCGGAAATTCCTATTATTATTAAAAGAAGTTTGTTTTGGATTCAATTTTATTTGAATTTAATTTATTTTGCTAAATACCCTGCGATTTTTTAAAAAAGGTTGTCGTAAGTGAATATATTAAGTTCACTATATACAGAACAAAAATTGTGTCAATTTGAATGATCATAGTTTATGTTCAGGTGTATATTTCTTTACAGAAATTTTCCATGATGTCTTATAAATATCATTAAACATTCCATAAAAATCATAAAAAAATTTATAAACTTTTTCGATGAAAATTTTCATGCGAAATTCTTACATGTCTGAACCGAGTGGCCTTCTGCCATCCATTGGTTGGATAGCTTTCGATCGCTTGGTTAGAATCAATAAACGATGAAAGACAAGGAGTGCGAGTATGATCGACACTCATTGTGGTCTCACACAAACCACCTTGATACCTAATTATTAAATTAAAATGCGACAATATTTGTGGTTGTAATTGCATTTGTTCTACTTATACGTTTTATACATAGAACATTAGAAACCAACTAACATTAAAAACATGTAATTGGCGCGGAGTCATTTGGAGTCGTATCACAGCTGAAGGCATTAGTCAGTCCGTGTCCGTCGTCGAACCCACAGTGCATTATATTTACATTGTTACCATTGTTGGTTCAACACGTTGAACAGCTCTCTTTGGTAATACGTGTATTGCGGTGGTGTGCGTAAATACGCACACTACTAAAAAACACCAAACTAATACACTGCAAACAGTGTGTATCTACACAAATAGAGTGGGGAGATTTACGTCATAAACTCATTACAAGTGGAACAGAGACATAGACAATCTAGTTTGACCCCTTGGTTCTATACTTGCTGTTTACCACTACTTACCGCTTAGGTGTGAAGTTTAAGTGTAAGTTAGGGCTTAATTTCCTATTTAACCGTCAGTCTCATTTAAAAGAAACGGTAAGCTAAAGTGATTTTTTTTTATTAGCCAGCATATTTACGGAAAACGTTAAGCGCAAGCCAAGGTGACCTTTTTTTCTACCATCACACATTTTTTTGGAAAAATTTTTAGTTACGCCCTCGTTTCGGCGCCTGAAATTTTAGAAATTAAGCCCTGTCTTAACGAATAGTCAAATTGGAACTACCTGGAGCCGGCACGATTGACAGACGAATAGTTGGTGTAACGAACGAAATAAAGAGAAATAATCCGTATCATTTTAAACGTTATATATGTCATGCAAATAAAATGGTATCAAGTGTCTGCTAGTAAGTAGCACTTACTTAAGGGGAGGTTTACTTGAGAGTCGTTAAAAAAAATCGATTTTTTTTACAGAAATTGGTAGCTAATTATGTGTAGAATATGTTCCCAAAGTGATTTTGCTGAAAGTAATTTAAGGGAAGGTTTACTTGAGATTTGATTAAAAAAAATCGATTATTTTTTTTGCCATAATTGATAGCAAATTATGTGTAGAATATGTTCCCAAAGTGATTTTACTGAAAATAATTTAAAAACAAGATTCTTGCACATTAACCGAATCCAGCTTTCTATAAAAAAAATTCAAAAAACGTAGTTCACCCAATAATGAGTAATAAATATAAAATTTTGAAAATACGTTTCTTTATATGGTTCATTTCAGTTAAATTTAACCATGCTTCGTCACTTTGAATTTAAATAATTTCCGTTTTCTTGGCTTTATCTCTTTTATTATTGCATTTATGTAAATTTTAAATTTGCAGGTTATTTTTAGAAAAGAATGGAAGATTGATTTGTTTCGAATATAAGAACTATTTAATTTTTTAACGAAAACTCATGATCAATTCTACCTGAAATGAGGTATATATATTTTATAATATCTCGGAACTACATTTTTGGAACTGGTGGACACGATAACTCAAAAACTATTCGATGGGTCCTTTTTTTAATTTTTTATTTTAAATATAATTCAACTCTTTTTAAATTTACTTTAAAGAGCGAAAAATAAGACAAAAATCGTAATCAAAAGTTCAAACATGCGCCATTTTTTTTTCTTTCAGCAATTTATTGATATTATAGGTAGAGGTGCCGGTAATCTTCATATATTTTATAAATCTTTTTTGTTTTTCGATTTCGGTGGATTACTACCGGCGCTAGGATGTCCACCAACAAGGCATTGGATTTTCGGTTCGTCACACTGCACTATCTATAAAATGGACACTTTTTTATATTTTTCCTTGAAAATTTTTTTTGGGTAGTTTAATACTTAGTAAATATGTGCACAAAATTTGAAACTGATATTTACTTTCGTTCTTGAGAAAAAAATTCTAGAAAAATACATAATTTTTAAGAACTCTCGAGTAAACCTCCCCTTAATAAATAATTATGTATATTAAAAAAATTTCATTCTATGATTTTTAAAAACAATTATAATAATCACATTCGCGTCAATCTTTAAATTCAGAATACAATTACTGAGGTTGTTTTTTTTTTGTATTTTGTAACGCAATATCATTATACTAATTACTATATCGTCAGAACGTCTTAGAACAGTGAAAGTAGCCATCAATATGTAGTTTCAAAATCTGATATCAAATATTGATACCTATATAGATTCGATTTGATATACTGGAAGAAAAACTGTATACTCTCTCCTACTTAATATTGATTTTCTTCGAAAATAAATTTGAACTAAAAAAAATCAGTTTTATAAGAAAGTTAATATAATTATTTAGATGAGAAGATTTTATTATCAGAATTCCCACCAAAGAGAAAATGTGAGAAATTTGTATTGCGTTCATAATGTGCACGGATGCAGATAGCATGCAAATGCGTATTTGTCTCAAAATCTCTTATTTTGTTAATAAGAGATTTCGCAACAAATTAGTAATACATCCTGGATTCATATACTTGGCACGTAAGTATACCCGATAATCTGAATCAATTCTAATAAAAAATTGAGCTATAGTTTGCTGAACTGGAAGTTTTTGGAATGATTATGTAAAGGATATTTTTATAATTTTATATGATCCAGTTTAATGACGAATTAATTGAAAGAAAAATTCACAATATGTAGAGCATTTCTGTACACGGTATATTTTGTGAAACTTGTACTGGTAGTGTAAATAGTCTGTCCGTTCACGCAGCGCGCAAAAACTACTGGTTGGATTTTAATGAAATTTGGTTTGATGATAACTTACTATGGTCCATTTCACTTAAATTTAACCATGCTTCATCACTTATGAATTTAAATAATTTCCGTTTCCTTGGCTTTATCTCTTTCATTATTGTATTTACATAAATTTTAAAATTGCAGTTTGTTTTTCAAAAAGAATAGAAGATTGATTTGTTTTCAGTATAAGAATTATTTAATTTTTTAACTTTGAATCATGATTAATTGCATTTGAAATAGGGTATACCTGAATCAACATCTAGGATACTTTTTATTGTGGCTGTCAGTTATAATTTTCAAGGTCGATAAATAACGCTTTAATTACACATCATACATCATATTTTTTTTTTTTTAGTTTAAGTAAACAGCAGTTACAGTAACAAGTTAATTATTATTCGAAATTATGTACATATGTACATATTTTTCATAGGCAAGTATTTTATTTTATCGGTAATTTATAACCAGGTATCCGACATTTTTCGGATCAAACAGCATTCGGGTTTTGTGTATGCAGGTATATCGCACTTGATGTGATTAATGTGAATAAAACGAATAGATATTTTGATAAAGCATACATATATATATACAACTAACACATTATCTGTCTATCTGCCTGCATATACAAAACACGATGTTGTTTGATCCGAAAAATGTCCGATACCTATTTATAACACTGAACTTTTTTTTAAATATCGCGTTAACATAATATTAGTTTGCGTTTATATGGATATTAATTTCAACAACGACGACCACGTAGCTTAGTGGTCAGTAAGTCGGTCTTTAATCATGATGGTAACAGGTTCGAATTTCAGCTGAGTGAAGACGGTTGTAGCCGATTTTCCCCAAGATGTTTTATATATTTATGATAATATTTTGTAGGTACATATTATATTTTGGATATATTGAATTTTTCTATTAGAACGACAAAAAGCTTTAAAATTAGGTAGCATTCACAAATTAATGTTTGAAATTAATCTCCATATTAGGCTAGCAACTTACCCTTAAAAAGATGCTTAGAAATTGAAAAAGTGACCACGAGCGTTCTAGTGGCTGGTTTTTTTTTTTAATTGATGCAGAATTTAAAATAAAATATAAAACTCAAATACTATTTTTTGATTAAACCACGGCTTCAATGCTAAAAATTGATAAAAATAAATAATTTGACAAGTATTCTTATAAATGTTTGATTTTAGTCTACGTATTCATTCTAAAATATCATATTTGTCAATAGTTTTTTCTCTCTCTAAAAAAATGTTATAATTTTTTTTTATATATCAATTGTGCTTAGAGAATACTACAAATACAAAATTTATATATGTATCTTACCTATTAATTTCATTAATTTCAACTTTTCACAGTGACGCCGGCGTTTGGTAAAAAAATAGTATTGGAATTTTTTATTGCTTTTTAAATTTTGAATCGATTAAAAGAAAAATCAGCCACTAGAACGGTCGTGGTCGCTTTTTGTTAAAAATTAGGGGTAAGTTGCTACTGTATATTATTATAACCATATTTTTAATAATCCGCAAGGTCTGCTTACTTGTTTTGTTGTAAATACATGAAAATGTTTATAGATAAAAATGTCATTGTTATATAATATGAAAATATTAACAAAATTATTATTTTTGCATTATAAACACGTCTAGTCAGTATATACTTCCACAGAATTCGTAAATTTTAATAACATTGAATGACTTAATACTAATTCCGCAAAATTTCTGTTACTTTAAAATTAAAGACTACTAATAAATAACAAAGTTGACCTTTAGAAATTAAAATTTTATTATCAAACTAAAAGTTTCATATCATAATAGAGATCGTGTAAATAAGTTATTAAAAGTTTACTTAAAAACAAACCAGTAATGTAGAGCTTAATTTTTAAAATACTAAGTGCCGGAACGCCGGCGTAACTAAAAATTTTCCCAAAAAATGGAAGTGACGAGCAAAACGAGTAACGTCGTCTGGGCTTACCGTATACCTCTGCTCTTAATCCTACACTCCTTGAGACATGAATAGTTTTAGTATAGGCGAACATACAATTTAGTGATATTGCAGCAATATTTAAATTCCGTATCTGTATAAGAAGTACGTTATTTACCTCTAATATTAAATGATATTTAAAAGCCTACAAAATATATGTATAGACAAAGTCAAAGAAAGGTATGACATCATTAAGAAATGAACCAAAATTAAACGTGCAACAAACAACAAAAAGAAAAACGGATGGAAATCTATTTAGGTTTGTCTAGTTTTGTTTAATTGGTTGCATTTGTTTGATGACGTCATATCATTTTTAATTGGTTTGGTCTGTACATACATTTTTATGTTTCTTATTTGCAAAAGTACAATAATAGAATCGTTCGTATACCAAGTTTTTTTATACATTAGAAAAAGAAAATTTTATTACATAGGTACTATAATTAATACGTTAAGAATAAATTAATTTTTTTGTTAATTTTAATTCAATTATAGCAAGGGTTCAAGATCAAAATAATAAATTAAACTAACTATATATATATATATATATATATATATATATATATATATATATATATATATATATATATATATCTATATATATATATATATATATATATATATATATATATATATATATATATATATATATATATATATAACTAAATTAATATTTTATAATCATTTGGTAAACTTAATTGAAACTTTAATTAATCAGAAAGTTTTCTAAAACAAAAAAAAAGATGCAAATTGTTCAAGAATATTCAAGGCAATTTACTAATAACTTAGGTAATATTAATAAAACAATTAGTAACAGATAATAGTTGCTTATTCCGAAATTTTTGTCGTCAAAAACTATTGAACGGATTTTCATGAAATTTGGTGTGGTGATAATTTATTACTTGGGTCAACATTTAAGATACTTTTTACTCCGGGAAAATGTCTCACTCCCACGGGAAAGAGGGAAACTATTTTGAGCATGTGCATCCATTACGCAAAAATTATTGTTCTATGCAAGTTCTGTATAATTATTACACTTATATACTTCTCACTGAGTTTCTAACAATGCGTCGCGCGAACGACATTGCGGGTATAGCTAGTATAATAAAAACCAGGGGTGGCCAACCCAAATGATCTTGCGGGCCACTTTGAAAGCGCATCGTAACTCCGCGGGCCGCATATAAAATTATGTGTTCTCATATTAGATATAGGTATACCTTGGTTTTCACTACCTTGGTCATTATAAAATAAATATATTTTGTATAAGTTGGCCACCCCTGAACTATCAACAATAATAAAGACTGTAAATCTGTCGAGATTAAATTAACGACAATTTTTCGAATTTTATGTACAGCACAGCAGATTCTTACAATAAGTCCTAGCGCATTTTTTTTAGATTCAGCAAATTAATTTTTATTATAATAAAACCTATTTTTTATCAAATAACTTTTTTTTTAAATAATGAAAAGATAAAAAAGTTAAAACGCCACAATTTTAAGACTTTTAAAATTTTCTTTTTATTGTAGTTCCTGCCAGAATAACAACCTTTCTAAACCAGAATCTTTTTCGTTTTTTGTTTTAGATGAACACAAATCCCAAAATCATGTCAAGCAGCATATCACTTTCTTTGAATGGTTATACAATATTAATATCGCTATAAATCGTTGAATTTTCATTTTTTTTTTTTTTTTTTTTGTATGAAACTTTTTTACATATGTATGTGTTTTCAAAATATAAATAAATAGGTTGTAAAAGGACAGTAAAAATATGGATTTAGTTATTTTTATATGAATCCTAAAAAAAATCAAAATTTTTGCTTTCTAAACTACAATACCCCTTAAGGTAGTTACCGTGTGAAAAAATTGGAAACCAAACTTACTTTATGTCATTATTGTATGTATTAATGGATAGATGTTGATGCATACTATTTTTCATACGAACGTGTAGGCATACATTCAAACATAGTCTGTGCATACACACTTATACTATCAAAGTTTTTTATAATAAATGCTTTGACATCGTTAATTTACTCAACAAACATATTAAGTGGTATGCATATGCGTTTGGATGCTTTATTTTTTCACCTGTACAAGATAGACAGATGCTATCGCGGACTTTTTTTGTAGAGAATTCGATTCTCTACAAAAAAGGTCTTAACACTTTTTAATGTATCTATCACCGTTTTCGCTACGTAAGCGGTAAAAGGTCAAAAAATGCTATTCATAAATTTTCAATATTGTTTAAACAATAAATACGAGTAAACCAGTTATTAGGCTACTCAGAGGCCATAACCTCTGAGTAAGCCTTATCGTTTCACAAAAATACTATTCTAATGTGTGACCAACTTGCATTTCTGTTTGCTGAACTCAGCTCCCCAACTTTTTGGAGTAAAGGGGATATTTTTCTTAATTACAAAAATAAAAAATTTAAGACATTAATTTTGGACCTAACTGCTAATTGTTTAATAATCGAACGTATAGAATTAGAAATTAATTAGATTTTTTTCTTAATTGCTAAATTTTTTTTTAATCTTTCTTGTTAGCAGTAAGGTATAAATAAAAAAAATATAATTGACGCCTATACTATTAGGTACATGATTATTACTGTGTCGTTTATGGATATTTAAATGATTTTAATATTACCTACATATTAAATTACCTAAATGATTTTAATATTACCTACATATTAACAGTAAATTACTATCAAGAAAATGCAAACTTTAACAATATTTTTTAAATTCATTCAAATTCAATTTAATTGCTATTTAAATATATTAGTTTTTGACATTTGACGTTTTGAATTTTACTCAAAATATACATACGTAATTTACACATGCTACCTATATATATAGTGAGTATACTCTATTTTGAAAGTGTCACACCATAGAACACTAGAAGCCACCTAACATAAAAAAAGTGAAATTCGCTTGGAGTCATTTGTAAGCCAGTCACAGCTTAAGACATTAGTCCGTCAGTAGTCGTCGTCGAGTCAACACACCATTATATTAACAATATACCCATTGTTAGTTGAGCACGTTGAACAGCTCTCTCTGGTAATACGTGTGATGTGATTGTATGTGTGTATACACATACTACTACAAAAAACCAAACTAATACACTGCAAACAGTGTGTATGTACACAAACAGACTACGTCACAAACTCATTACAAGTGGAACAGAGGCAAAGCCAATCTAGTTTGTCCCCTTGTATCACACAGTATATAATACATGATAGGTACCTACAACATATGTACATAAAGCTACGGATACACGAGACATCTAAATTAGCATTATTGTGTGCAATGTTTACACTATAGAACACTAGAAGCAAACTAATATCAAAAAAGTTTAGTTCGCTTGGAGTCATTTGTTGGTCTGTCACAGCTTAAGGCATTTAGTCAGTCGGTGTCGGTCATCGAATCCACTACGATTGTTATGTATTGTAAGACCATTGTTACTTGACCTGCACGTTGCTCTGTCCGATAATACGTGTTTTGTAATTGTGTGTGTAAATACTCACACAGAAGCAAACATCAAGCCTAAACCACTACAAACAGTTTGTACTTACACAGCATAGTGATGCGAAGTGGAGGAGATTTTACGTCACCTTTCTGCTACAGTCGGAATACTAACTATCATATAGTAGTTTGGCCCGTTGGTTTACACGTTCAAGTAAAGCGGGTTCTACACGATGCTACGAACGTTCCTTCCAACATTCGATCGAACGTTTGAGGCAGTTAAGTTCGATAGTTGGTGCGACGAATGTATCTGCTACACGGTGAATCGAATGTTTGATCCAATACGAATGATGATGTGTTGGTACTCAGTGGACGATGTTATCTGTCTGATATTATCTCTAATGTTATACACTGATGTTGTCTCTCTTCACATGAACGAGCGTGCAGCTGCTGAGTCGAACCAACCAACGAACCAACATTGACCTTCAAATGTTCGAAGCACCCCTTTGACTCGGTGCAAAAATACCGACATCGAACGGGACACGACCAAATGCGAACGTTTGACGCTCGACATTGGACACTCGTAGGTTCGAACAACGGCTACACGATGCTATGAACCATCCAACGTCGAATGTTGGAAGGTGTTCGTAGCATCGTGTAGCAGCGGCTTAAATTTGCAGTCTAGATAAGGCTAGAACAGTTGTATACACTCGAGTTGCTAGACTTCTCTAGCAAATATTTGAGGTTGTTTACACAGTAGTGTCACACACGGCGAATAGAATAGTGTCAGACATTTCACACAACACCTGATTTAGATTATAATTTAACATTTCTAAATCGTATTTTGTATTGCCATATTCTATTTTGAATTGAAAACTAATATTTTTATAAATGTTGCTGCAAGACGGCAGTTTCGTACTGAAAATAATTTATTTCATTTTTTGCTATAGTGTAAATCCAACTTGTAAAATTTTATTGCGTTTACTTTTTTCTTAGAGTTGTAATATAATATTATCTCTGTATTATCTTTTGGATGCGTCTCACAATTTAGGATTACCTTGTTGGTAGTATCTTAAATCAACTTTTCTGTCCTTTTGTAAAAAAAAAAACTTCTACACCAAAAGCGTGTCGTGTGTCCGTACCTTTATAATCTTTTTAAAATAAATTATTTTTTTTTTTGTCAAAAGATTCTTATAACATAACCTATTTGTATGACTTAACGTTTATGTAAAAAAAAACAATATGTTTTCATCCAAATCATTTTAATATTTGCGACGATTTGAATTTTTACACAAAATTTCGAATGCGAAAGGAATTTTTATTTTGGAAAAAATTCGCCCACGAATACAACACAAAACGAACTGGTATGCTGTTTTTTAAATAATAAGTATTTCAACTAAGCAGTAATGTATCTTTTTTTTAGGAATAGTACATTATCTTCAGAAATAATGTTTTTTTTAAGGAGAAGTTTTCAAAGCTACTACTAGCAAAGTAGTGAAATTAGTGTCACACAAAATTGCTTTGTTGCGTGAAGAATTCATTAAATTTCCAACAACTGACGTCGAAAAGGCGCAAGTTAAAGAAAATTTTTATAACATTACGCGGTTTCCGAGAGTGTTTGCTGCTTTACATACATACACGGTTACATATACAGGCTGGAAACAGATTTATCGAACGTGGGGCAAGTATGGTGAGAAATTTTTCTCAGTATCAATGTGATCTCTGACACTTTTTGATCAATAATATTTCATTTTTAAATCGCGTTACCATGGATCTGCAATATTTTTGTGTTTGTCAGATTAAATACCCCTGTCGCAGCATCTGCATAACATAGCGAATTTCCAAATTTTAGGGACTGGCGGATCTCATCTAAGAACTGTACCTATTTAAAATAGTTTAGCTTTCTAAGAGTAAAAGATTTTTTAAAATCGGCTGGGTAATTAGTTTTGATATTTTTGGGACCCAAGAACCCGAACGGACTTTGTGCAGCATAGTTGTATCCATCTAAAATAATTTAGTTCTCTAACAGTGAAAAAATTTTCAAAATCGGTCGGTTAGTTTATTTTTTACAATAATGGGAACAGTAAACCCTGGCGGAAATCATACAACATAACCTTTATTCATCTAAAATAATTTTAGTAAAAAGTTTATCCTAACAGTAAAAAACGGGTCCTAGGGATCTCATATAACTTATGGTAGTCCGTAAGGTTCTTGTGGACATCATTTAATTACTTAATGAATTCAAATACTTTAACTTACTAACGGTGAAAAAATTTTCAAAATTTTCGACATTCGCTAAAAAAATCATTGAAAAATATTTGATATGTTTCGATCAATTAATGGTCAACATCAGCAAATAAAAGTTACTCAAATCGAAGAAAAGAATGAGTTATTTGTCCGTAGAAATTAAAATACAAATTCTGAAAACGAGCAAAGAAATATTGAAAAAACTAGATCGGCAAAACATTCTGACAAATAACACTACCCAACTAATACTTGCCAATTTGAATGAAACTTAACATACTTATTAAACAGCGAAAAATATTAAATACGTGTTTTTTTATTTCGGCTAAATACGCTTTTTAGGGGTAGAAAACACCATTCAACCTCTGTAGATGAAAACAGTTATAGCTAGATATTTTTGAAACGACATATTTTCTGAAAAAAGGGCTGAGTACCAAATTTGTAGAATTTGAAGCGATGCACTTGATAGTGACCTTGAAATCGATTTTCAAGGTCAGTTGAAAATGATTAGCCATTGCCGAAGTTTGACCATATCCTGTACCTATAAGCAGTAATTTCATGTATTGACTCAATCTATCTTCAAAGTTGATTTATAGAAAAAATTAGAAGAAAACATTTTTGTAAGTAATTTTAGAAGTAAAGTTAAGAAAAGATTTAATATCACTCTAATTGTAAGTTAAACATTAACTTTATGTTATATTATAAATTTTCAAAATTTTTTAAAATTTTTATTGCTACTCTATAGTTATCATATTAGGAATTCAATTGAACATATGATTAACTATTATTTTTCCGATTGCGATTGAGCAAGTATTTTTCAAAATTACTTCTTGATCACTTATTTTCTATCTTGCATGTGAAATTCGTTCGAATATACTTTGAACCATTTAGGGGTGAAAAGTAAGCTACTCCTTTTGAAAAATATTAAATGATTTTCAAATGACTTTGGAAATTGACCTCAAGGTCAACTTCAAAGTCATCATCAAGTGCATCACTTTGAATTCTATAACTTTGGTCCTAAGCACTTTTTTCAGAAAATATATCGTACCATAATCCACTTCTATGTTGATTCCTGGTCTCTTTTCCTGCGTTTCTAATATTTATGTCAATAAAAAATGTGCTACCGTAGACAAGGATGAATAGGTACGCATTCAGACTTCACACCGTATTTTTTTGTATTTATTTTATGAGTACCTAATCTTTAATATATTAAAAATTTACGCGAAGATGGTCACTTTATCAGCAGTATCCAAAAAAATTTAAAAATATTGGTGGTTTTTGAAAAATTAACAAAAATCGTATAATTTCTTCTCTATGAAAAATTGGGATCAAAAGAGACGAGAAAAGAGTAAATGGGGACAACCCGTAGGGTCGACCAAAATAACGGACCCGATTTTTTTCATCTGACACAGTCGCCATTTAAGAAGTGAAATTACCCCTCAAAATTAGGGTAAAATTTCAATTTTGCTAGATTACTTGAAAACTGCGGCAGATAAAGAAAAATTTTAAATTGACACAACACTTCATTTTTAGAGAGCTTTCTACTGATATATACAAAGCCAGAGTCGGACCTACTAGAGGGGCTATTTTGGTAAATTTGGGGGTAAAAAAAGGTGTATAAGCGTTTTTCCTAACATCTAAAACAAAAACAAGAGCCTTATCGCCATTTTTTCTAAGCATTAAAAGCTGGTTTATATTCGGTTTCTATTGAAAACTCAATTAGACTGCATGTTAAAAGTGAGCAAAAATTAAACCTGCAATAACTTTTAAACGCTGTAGTGAATCTAATTTAAATTTTCACAGTCGATTAAATTTAGAAAAACCATTATTCGCACAAATTTTCATAAGACTGTCACCATTTTTAAGTACCTCCATAATATCCTTAACTTGTAGCTATGGTATAATTATCAAAATTTTTGCAGGTTTCTTACTAATCATACAACATGTAATGATTCATACAACATACAACACATAATTCCTGAGTAGCCCTAAATAATGCGTGTCAAACACGCACTTGACGACTTTTTTTAATATACAGAGTTGCCAGACTGCTTCGGTTCAGTTGCTTGAAATTGGTGTATTTATTAAAATACTATAATTTCTCTGATGATATCTTCAATTCAAAATGATCAACAAGTAATTCAATTTTTTCTTTACATTCAGAACTTATTAATCTTTCCTTCCCTAGTTTTTTATTGAATTCTGTCGAGTCATTATATTGTTAAATACAAAATAAGGGTACGTAGTCAGAATTTTGAGATCTAATACATGGAGTAGATACAAACTTTAACCCTAATTATCTTAACTCAGAAGCGATCAATCTTTCCCAAATTATAAGGACAATCAGATATAGCATTCTTCTTTATACTATTAAAATTTGAAACTATTCTGTCGAAAAGTCGCGGTAACTACCTTAACTAAAATATACATATTGTTGTCATAAGTAGTGCATTATTCCGAGACTGTATTCTAGTGAACTCTTGGCTATTTCTATTTCTTATTTTCAAACTTTACAATTGGATAAATTTATGAATAAAATTGTTAACAAATTAATAGTTATTTTATTAAAAAAAGAAAACTGCAAATAAAATATTCACCACTGAAACTATTAAACAAAGATAGAAGTAGATAATTAATATACCTTTAATATTTACTCATGAGTATCCCATTTTATAGAGGCGTCTATAACATAGATTTTTTCTACAATGCAATGTTACTACTACTTTTTATAGTATATTTTTTTTTAATGGTCTTGTTTTTGCTTTTAAATGACCATGCTAAGAATGTTATTTAAATAGCATTGATTTTATATTTGTAGGTAACATGACTCAATTACACTTTGTTTTATGTTTAAATAATTATTTTTGTTTGTCAGAAGACACACTTATACGAGCACATTAGCAAGATAACAATTAAATTTTTTTAACGTTAAATTTTTAACCGTTTTACCGAAATTGTTAAAACGAAAGAAAGATTTAAAAATGTTACTATTTGTTTATGTTTTATTGGTTGTCAGTTATAATTGTTTTACAAATGTTTTTGCCAAAAATGATAATCCGTATTTAACGAAGAAACGTAAGTGGTTGAGTTTATTTAATTTTGGGTATACTGTGTAGTTTGCGGTGTTGTATAATATTAATGAGTTTCAAGTAGCAAGTGAATTATTTTTAGTAAATTTTTTAATTAACAGGTATATAAAAAAATTTATACCAATATATATTGAACTAGTTTAAAAAACATTAAGGTAATTTTGTGTGACCATTTACAGATATGACAATTCAAATAACTGAATTTTTTTTTTAATTTGTAAAAAAAATACAAATTAAAAAACCAATTTGGTACGAAAACTACCAAATTGTAAAGTCGTTTTACTCTAAAAAGTAGATTTTTCCGATTATTAATAAAATTAGTATCTTAAACAATTAAAAATAATTCCAAACACTAAAATTTAATAAAATTTTTAATAATTAAATGTATATGTAAATTGAAAACACATACCTATCCATTTATTATCTATTTACAAAAATACAAATAGAATTACTTATGACTTATGAGTAATATTTGTTATACAAATAATTATTAGTTTTTCAAAGTAGAAGTTAAAATATAACTGAAACTGTTATTGGCGAACAAAAATTTAAAACTACATAACATTTTTTTTTGTATGTTAAAGAAGAAATGCCTTCAAAAAAAGTAAAAATAACAGAAATTTCGGGAATTGTTTTAGTAAAAGATAATCTGATCTATATTTTTGATGTTTGGCATATTACCTATTTACTATGACCTTAAAGTGTTACAGTATTCATTTTTCTTTCAATGTATATAAAAATGATGACTGCAGAAACCTTCCGTTGGCGCATGTCACCTCAAAAGTTTCCAAATTGCTAGCGTTCTAGTTGTCAGAATTGTCATATGAAAATTTAAAAAAAAATATACATGCAAGTTACATAACTATATAAAATGCCGGTTAACCAAAAACATGTCAAAAAGTAAAAAATTGGGGAATTTGTGCAGTGAATGTTTAAAAAAAAATGTAATTTTTCATTTAATATTCGCTTATTTTTGCATTAAAAAGGATAATACATATATAAGTTTCGATAATAAACATATAAGTTTCGATTATCTCAGACATCTAATAATGTCTAAGATAATCAAAATCATCTGACACTTTCTGGCTCTCGATTTTTCTAAATACTATAATTTTTTTAATAACAGCACATATTATGTAATAGTATCGTATAGTACGATACTATTAACTATTCTGTGACATGAGATAAGACTAAAACAATATTCAAATACCCTGTCGCAGTATCTTGCATAACATAGCCAATGTCCAATTACAAAAATTACTTTTGCTGGATAACCTTCGTGCATACGATAATAGCTCAAAGTACATTTTATGAGATATTATTCGCTCTTTACTATAAATTTTTCAGATTTTGGGAATTCTCTTGAAAAATAGCTTGTTTTTATTCGTAAGATTAATATTATGATAATTTGACTTCCCCGACAAGATCTATAAGTGAAATTAATTTGCCCTTCAATTGTGTAAAAATTAAAAGCTGAACTAAGTGAAGCTTATGTCGCCATTAAAATATTTTACTAATCTTTATATTCGTGTAAATTCTGTGGCTTTCAGAAATGAAGTTAAACTTTTTCTGACCTTACTTACATTTAGGTAGCAGCTTGATTATAATACTAGAAATGAATGTACTGAATATACTGAATAATCTAAAATTATAGGGTGTGAAAGGGTAAAAATAGGGGTTATCATTAGTTTCCTGATTTAACCCTAAAATCATACGTACTCGTCAAATTGACGAACGAACTTCTCTATCTGCTCCAATACTACAACTTGTCGTTGCCTGCTTGCTGTGAAACTTCTGTTATCTAATTTATTAGTTATTATAACACAATAGACGTATTAATTTTGTTTATAGTTGTTGTAGTTTTGTTTATATTGAAACAGTGTGCGTCAAAAGGACGACGATGTATGATTAACGTGTTTTTTTTTTTTTTTTTTTTTTTAAATATTTTGTACTTCGCATATAAAAGTTTTCCTAATTTTTCTAAAATTTATTAAAGATATGGATGTTATAATTAATTTATTCAATGATAATGATAATGTAAAAGATGATTACAGCTGTTTGACTTATAGAGACGACATAACACTGAAGTTTTAATATATTGAATCGAAAACTAAAGAATGCGTTTCAAGTGACTTAATAAAAGATTAACAATTTATTTTGTGGAAAATATTTTAATTTTATTATTTTTTGAGATCTTATTCGAAAAAATATTAACGAATTTTAGAAAATTTACAAATGTGCCTAATAAGAAAATAATTACTACATATCTATGGGAATATTTGTGACCGAGAAATTTCACGTTCTGTAAAGTCACACATGTCCACCGACTCATAATAGTTCATAAGTTAATTATTTGAAAGACATGCCTTATGATACAATTGATGTATTTATCTATTTTTAAATTTTTATAATGAGAATATGCTTTGATAAAAAGATTAAAAAAATTAGTAAATATTTATATTAAAACATTTTGCCAAATGTAAATTTTTTAAATATTTTGTTCGCTATTGTAATATTGTTATGTAAAAAAATGTTTTTTTGCAAATAAACTCTAAAACTTTCCGTAAAAAGTCCATTCCTCAAAATGACGCCGATGTATGATTAACGTTTCTCGTAGACCAACGTATGATTCTAGGGTTAATGCTGTTATCAGTAATGCTGTTATGTTTTGTCTCGGGAATTGCTCCTCAGAAACCCTAACAGCTTGTTAGTTACTAGAAATCCTCCACTTCAAAAGAGCTATTGATTCATTTTAAAATCAGTGCATTTTATAAATCCACCAATCAGCTTCGTCGGATAATTAAAACTACTTTTTACATTAAATAAATATTTATTCTAAAGTCCAGTGGTCGACATCCTTGACCTCCATATACCAGGCGTTGAAAATTATGATTAAGAATTTAATATAATTAACCTCGAATATCTGCGGCGAATTTAATGGCACTGTTTTGGCCAAGGTTGAATGTAATAAGATATATAAAATAATTAATAATTAATAATCTAAAAAGAAAAAATAATTACGACACACTTTCAATGTTCCAACTGATTAGTAACTCACCTAGTCGTTGTAAGGGTGATTCACCTGTACTTATTGAACAGTATTAGTTTTATATTGATTAACTATGCTAATTTATTCAAATGATGTAATTTGACTTAATTAAACTGAAAACGCTTTTTTTGTTGATCTTGCAGCTGAATGGGTGAAAACATGTCAGTTAAGTGATCCCAATTTTACGGAATGTTCAACGGAAGCTGTGGGTAAAATGTTCACTTTATTAGGCATCGGTATTCCAGAAATTGGTATGATACCAATGGATCCATTATTTGTACCTGAAATTAAAATTTCACAAGGGGGTGGCGCTGTCCGTTTAGAAGCGGCATTAAACAATGCTACCGTGACTGGTCTTGGCGCTATTAAGGTTCTACGAAACGAGTAAGTTTTTAATAATTTAAATTTTGACGCGAAAACGTCGGGATCCTCCACACTGCGGTCAGTCCATATTGTGGTCAAAAATTTTAACGATAAGTTAATTAATGGGGTTATAGAAATTTATAAGCGTTTATAAAAAAAAAAATTATTAAAGTAGTAAAAATATAAAAAAATTTCTAATTTCTTTTTTTTTTTTTGTTCACTGAGTTTGTAGTTTTTTGAATGAAATATGTATGTTTAGTTCATCAAAGTTTCTTGACTATCAGTTCAATGATATAATCTTTTATGTTCGCAAGTGTAAAAATAATGGGCATGTAGAAAAAAGTTGATAACGCAGACAGAAAAACCCAAATTGCACTAACGATGGCCTTAAAATATATTAGAATTATTTAAATTACTTGAAATTTTTATTTATAAAATAACCAAAATTATTATTAAATTCTCCAAGCAAACAGTTTCAACTTTTCTACCATTGTTAGAATTTTTGACCGCAATCGAGATAAATTTCTCAGTTGACCGCAATGTGAGCAAAATCGAACGGCGATCTTCCTTCTTATAGAATCCTTTTAGATTTACACGTTCTGTACGACCTTTAAGTCTTATCATATTTTACTTTCACTAGTTCAAAGCTAATATTGACAAGAACCAAATTATGTGTCAAAAGACATCGGTATCGATGTGTATGCAAATTCTTGTAAAAGTACAACTTTGTACATATAAACAAAGTACAGTCCACAATAATTCGGTATTATATAAAACTAATTTTTTTTTTAATTATTAAAACTTATTGTAGTAACTTTAATTTTAAAACAATTTTCATTAAGTATTTGTTAGAGTAACTTTTTAAACTTGGAAGCTTCAAGCGAAAAGGTCAGTTTAATAAGAAAAAATGTAATCTTATGAATTTAATACCAACTTATTTTGTAAACAAAATGTCAAGTGTGTGTCGGACACGCACTGACATTCAAACTTTCAAAAAAAATATTAATATACATACATATTATATGATTATTACTTTATAGTACCGTAAAACCGTCTAGACCCGGACAGGGGGTCTAGACCCGGACACTTTGCACCAATCTTCAAATTAAATAATTTCTACATTAACCTGCAACAATAAACATTTGTTCTTGACGTCGTTAGAGACAGAAAAACATCCTCTAAGCAGCTGTACCAATAAAAACTACGGATTTCAACATTTTTGTCTCATTTTACAGGATTACTATCCTACAGTTTTTCAAAGAAATAAAATGTGTGTCTAACTTAGACATGTAATTTTCGTCATAATTGCTATATTGTTTTAGTTTTGACATGTATGTGTTCAGAATTTTATCTAATGATTTTATCTAATGATTATTTTATTTAATGATGTTTGAAGTTATATTCGATGTATATATAAAAAAATACATGCTATATATGTATATCCGTTTAGACCTAGACACATCAGTTTATTACACTATGGCCGCAATTCGCACTAGTTGTAACTCCCACTGTCCATACGTTAATATTTCCCCCAGAATTACGCGGTTTATTCCTCGTTCTGGTGTCATATCGTATGTTTACTTTATAGAGAGGCATACTATGCATTGCCCCCTCTCCCTTCCCACAAAATATTTTGAAGTCTTTGACAGGTTCAAAGACATCAGACGATATAAAACACTGTCCTAAACCCGATGGAAGAGGTTAGTTTGCATGTTATTACATTATTTAAGTAAGTGTCCGGGTCAAGACGGATTTGGGGTGTAGACCCGGACACTTACTAATTATTTTTTATTTTTTTTATTTTTACTTATAATGAAACAATTGGGTCAGGGATAAAACAAATAATATACGGTCTTTCTAATGGTAATACTTTTATTGGTGATATCTATGAAGGAAACATGTATAAACATAAAACTATATCAAAAAATGTAAAAAAGTGTCCGAGTCTAGACGGTTTTACGGTATTCCATATTCCAATAAAACAAATATTTTACCACAAAATGGTTTACTTTTTTAAGCTGTGCTAACAGTTTTGAACACTAGCTGTTCATTTTTAAACAGAATCTTTATTTTGTTCCATAATGAGGTTAGGTACTTAAACTACAAGTAATTTATTAAGCAACCTACTGTTTTTGAGTTACAACTGTTTGACTTAATGTTTTTCTTAAACATTTTTTCATTTTCAAAGCCAAAATTGCATTAATTTGCACAAAATGCACATAAAACTATAATTTTTCTCCAATTAACAAATATTAAAGTACAGGAGTTTACTCTAATGTAAAATGACAAAAAGAGACAAATACAAACACTTATTATACTGTTGATTCCAATTAACAGTACTTTGCAGAACTAAATGTGGGAATACAAAATGGTCAGAACTACACACCCCAGCTCTTAAATATTCTTTAAATTTTATTTAAAAAAAAAAAATTGTTAATGTATATGAACGGGACATTATTTACCGTATCTACTAAAATAATTAAATTAAAAAATTTATTACGAAATATTTATTAATAATTAATAATTCTATCGAAAATATTATGTAACCAAATTCAATGAATTTTACTAGGACCGTTTTTCTTTTTCTTTTATTTTGAAATAAATTAAAATTAATAAAAATAGTTTTCAAGCCTAATACGCTTATGGACGTTGTATTTTCTAACAGATTTTATAATATTACCAAGGTTAAACAAGGACATCATTTTTCTATATCGATTATCATACTTTCGATACACTGGGGGTCGAATCCACAGTATTGTGAGACGCTGAACTAAGTGTATTCAGAAAAAAGTAGATACATAGGACAGATCAACTAAAAACAGTCTGACCTCACCAAACAATGAAGCAAAATTAGACGAACTTAGTTATTTTGTCTGGTTTTCTTTTTTTATTCAACTATACTAACTTAAGGTTATACGTCTGATTTTGCCTCATTTGTTAATGACGTTAGACCATTTTTAGTCGATTTGATTTATACATTTGTGTTTTGTGTATCTAGATAAACTACAAAACGGGTGGGTGATTTTTTTACTTTTCTTTATATGCAGTGCTCCTACATATTTTCAGCGTTTTTCAGAGATGTGGTATTTGCTAAAGACAACAAAACATTATACAGTTACAGTTAACATAAATAACATAGACGGTTGAGGGAGATCGTATTGCGCATCTTAAATCATCCGAGCTATACTATGTATTCTATTCAGTATGCACAGTAAGACCTCAGCCAGCTCTATTAATAAGCTCAATGATACAGGCAAGCGATTTCGAACACCAATAATACGTAGACGGGCTGTATATGTATACATGAACGCTTTATATACCCAACTAGAAATTTTTCCTTATTTGCAGAAAGTATCATCGGGTCCTTATCAGGTTTAGATAAGGTAATCCCTAATAGGGAAAACCTGATAAGGTCCTTATGGGGATGAGGTCAGGATAACCTTCTTTGAAAAAAAAAATATTTTTCATCGGGTCAACCTGATGGGGAAATTATCAGGTTCATGTCAGGATAACCTCACTTGTAAGAAAAATATTTTTCAACAGGTTATCCTGATCAGAACCTCATCAGGATCATATAAGGATAACCTTACGTAAAAAACATAAATTTCCTATCGTGTTATCCTAATCAGAACATTATCAGGTCCATGTCAGGATAACCTTACTTGTAAGAAAAATATTTTTAACAGGTTATCATGATCAGCACCTTATCAGGATCATATCAGGATAACCTTATGTAAAAAACATAAATTTCCGATCGGGTTATTCTACTCAGAACATTATCAGGTCCATGTCAAGATAACCTTACTTGTACTTACTATATTATATAATACAATCTCATGTAAGCTTACATGATTTTTTTGTAACTGAATGTGTAACAAAATAAGTAATAACCTTAAAATGTAAGAAAATTGTTTCATTTTTAAACGTTTAATAAAACTATGTTCGTCAATAACTGAAAAAACTTATAATTTTTCGGTTTTGTTTAATAATAAGAACTACTCTCATCTTTTTTATTATATACATTTGGGTACATTTATATTCCAACGTAAGTAAGATACTTGTAGTTATAACATTCTTTTGCTGTACACAAATCTTATGTTACTTCCTTGTTGTTCAAAATAGGTTAACATTTTGTTTCTGTTAAATCGAAATTTGTGTTAATATTTTCATTTAACACAAACACGAAATGTTACATTTAATATTGAACTCATTTTACATTGAAGTATTAATACTATATGTATAATTTAACATTGAGCTAACCCGATGAGGACAGCCTGATTAGGATTCAATAAGGTTTTCCTAATTAGGATCTGATAAGGTTATTCTGATCAGGATCTGATATGGTAATCCTGATGAGGACCTGATAAGGTAGTCATGGTAAGGACCCGATGACTGTTTTGCGTGACAAACCTGATAAGGACCTCATACGGTAATCCTGATCTGGACCTCATCAGAATGTAAGGCACGCCTGATAAGGTCCTTGTCTGGACCTTATTAAAATTTCTAGTCGGGTACCTAATTTGAATTAGACTACGTAAAATAAAATAATTTTAATAATATTTTTAATATGTATTATTAAAAAAAAAATTTTTTCCAGAATTGATCCAGTCACTATCGATTGGAACACTCACCTGTTCATACCAAAATTACGTATCGAAGGTATTTATACGGCCAAAGGTCAAATTCTAGTCGTACCAATAAGTGGCAAAGGGGCGAGTTGGTTTGAAGTTGGTGATTTAGATGTCCACGCCAAATGTGATGTCGGATTGTATAGAAAGAAAAATCACATATTTTACAACGTAACCGGTACGCATGTCAATTTTGAAATTGGTAAATTAAAATTCTATCTAGCCAACCTATTTGAAGGTCGTAAAGATTTGGGTAAGCTAGGAAATTTTGCAGTACAATTTCGATACAATTATATTTGAATAATAATTTTGATTTACAGAAGCGTCGACCAATAAGTATTTAAATGAAAATTGGCGTGAAGTTGCGGATATTATTAAACCAATTATACAAGCTACCATTGAACAGATAGCGCTGCGATTCGTTAAACAGTATTTTGATAATATTCCAGCTGAATATTATGTATCTGATTTACCCGAGCCGAAATAGTATTTTTAAGAAAATTGAATTGTTAAATTTTTTATACAAAATATAAAATTAAAAAATTGTGATATTTTTATACAAAAAAAAAAAAGAATAAACAAAAGTTAGAAAGTTATAAATTAGAATAAAAATAATGCTGAATATATTTTTCTAATAAAAATATTTCTAGTCCATTTTACGACATTATTCTTCAAGTATGTACTCTGAAAAAATATTTTTCGGTACAGTCACTATAGTTAATCGTTTGCCACCCACAAAATCAAAATAATAAATTGTGACCCTAATTTTATTTTTAAATTTTATTATTACATTTCAAAACGCATGTAATTTTTATATAAAAAAAAAGTATACATATATACGATATATTATGAAATTTATACATAGTTACATTAATACTAGGTAATTGGTTTTTCTTGGAGTTATTTCCACCACTGGATTTTTACTAAAATTATTTAGGATGTACTCACTATAACGGTCATAGTAAAACTAGATGAGTCGTTTAAATGTGTCTAGCAGCTCCACAACATGTGACTGGCAGCCACGTCCAGAAACTCCCGAACTATCAACCTTCATACATTTCTCAATAGGTACCTCAAAGTTAACAATGAAAATCAGAATCCGCTCTTCAGATGGCTGTAACTCAAAAACTATTTGAGATATGCACTCGAAATTTTAGTATGTTATTTTTAAAGGTATAGACTATCGGAAAATGCAAATAAATTTTTCAAATTTTTTTAAAATGTCACACTAGTGGTCCTCCTTAAATAAAATATGATTAAATATGATTTTAAGATTTACCAAATCTTAGTATTTGCATACACCTAATGAATTTTGTTTAAAATACTAAACAAAAAATATCCCTCTGCAACTACTTATATAGATTGTTCACATTAATAGCCCTGCGTTTATAATCTTAAGCTAGAGAACTGACTTAAAATAGCCAATCAGCGTTACAGAATTCAAAGAAAATTGAAATTAAGCTGTTTTTCTATAAAAATTTTTCTAAAGGTATTTAAAATTAATTATAAAAATTTAAAATAACTTAAGAAAATCAAATCTTATGAAATCTTGATGAATCTTTTTTCTTCATCATTTTAGACGAATTTACTACAGTAACTTGAGCTGTTTTGAATTCAAGATATACTCCTCACAATTAATTTTTATCAAACAATGACTGAAAATTTTTATTAGTTGTTTTAATCACCGGATGAAGTCAGTGTATTTGTTTTCTGACCACGGAAAGCAATACATGCGTTTAATTTTTGACCACGGGATACAATTCGTATGTTTTTTTCTGATCGTCAGATCCAGTACGTGTTTTGAAAAAACTTAACCAAAGCATGAATTATTGTTTTTTATTCATCCAATATTGGACTGTTTTTGTTCAGAAATTGCCCACTTAAGTTTGAATTTAACTGAAGAGCAGTTAAAAATTTAAACCTATTGCGAGCCCATGATACGATCACACGTACTATCAGAGTATTAGACTGGGGTTTTAAAGCTAAATGTCCACTGGCAATAAATGGTGCAGAAGTCGACTTCTGCAAGTATTTTTTCATATGGAAACAACCACTACAAGTTAACTTCTGCAATTATTTTCAAGTTGAGCAAGTCTTTTTTGCTTTGTGTGTAAACAGTGGGTTTACACATAAAAAAAACCTATCAACTGCAATTAAATTGCCGTAATTTAATTTGTGCAAGTATTTAATAGTGGAAACAGTAAGCTGCAAGTAAACTTCCGCAAGTTCAGTCACTTGCAGAAGTTGTAACAACAAGTAGGTTCAAAACGTGTTTCAAAAGTATATTTAACTTACGCAAACAACTTTTTACTTATCCAAATTGTTGGAAGTTTTTTGTGCAAGTTTTTTCGAAAACAAAGATAGAATAAGAGACAAGAAAAAGATAAGAAAAAGATAGATATATTTATACACATACGTATATTAAAAAATGTAGGTAATTGATTTGATTGTTAATTAAAAAGAAGTTTGATAAAATTTTAATAAGTACATTTAAAAAAAAAATGATGAAACAAAACCAGAATGAAATATTTATTGAAAATAAATAAATGTAAATTCTATATTGAATTTCAAGTTATTTTAGAATGTCTCACATTTAAATCTAATTGATTTTGAGTTATTTTGAGCCTTTTAAAAATTTTTGGTACAAGTAGATGTTTTTGCACTAATACTCATTCGAATTTGCGTATTTTATTTAATTAAAATCTTCTAATGATATTCTAATAAAATTTTTTACTTCTTTTAAATTTTAGCTGTTAATTTTGTTTAAACAATTCTTTTTTTCGATTTCATGCTCCTGCCGTCTTTTACTCATACTTTTCTTTTTCCTTTAATTTTTATTTCGTTGAAATACTCATTACAATGACTGCTGTTTTATTAGGAATATGTATTTTGGAATATGCATCTGATCTTGTTTTAGAACTACTTTATAAAAGTTAAAATGACAGTTATACCTATTGATTGATAATACATACAAATTAACGGTCAGATTTTAAATAAATAAATAATATTGCGAAAATATCAAATAATAATGTAAACAGAAAGCAAAAACTTCCAGCAAGTTCTAGTGGTAAAACTTGCAGAAGATATACTTACAACAATCAATTTGCAGAATTTATTGCAGCTAGGGAAAACACTCGCTCAAAAATTGTTTGAAAATTTATTGCCAGTGGTTGATGTAACTTGCAGCAAGTGTTTGCAGCAATAAATTGTTCATTTTATTACATCTAGTGGAAACAGATACGCAAGTAACTTCTGCAATAAATTACAGAAGTTACTTGCCAGTGTATCCTTGGCTTAAGATGTTGAACGTAGATTAAGAGTTAAATGTGGGACAACGTGTTGAATGCTAAAATTTAACGTTTTTATTATTTGCGTATAAGGTAACCATTTAAGTGGAAATTTTTATACTTTCAAAAGCTTCTGTGGAATTGGTTTAATAGACGTCAAAATGATTATTCAATAATTGTTTAATTGATATTATGCTAATTATTTCAAAGAATTTTCGATTCAGAAATTAATGACAATTGATAAGAAATTTGTATATCATTTTTAAAAGTGCAGATACCAATATAACCAGTTGCGACACAACCGGTTTCTTTTTATCAATCCTTGATAATTTTTAATCATACGTAACTTTGTATTTTTAGGATTTCGTTGACACAACCACGAAATTGTTATAGATTCGTCATGTCTGTTATCGCGTTAAATAATCTATCCGCACTTGACCACTTTTTCATAGTAAATGTCGGAACTTACATAATTTAAGAGACAATGTCGTTTCTTAACCGATTCAGTGCCATTGGCATGTTAACATGCCAAAGGAAACAAAGAGAGAAATATACCGGACAATAAAAGACAACACTGTCTTTCGAAAGCCATAAATCTAATAATTTTGACATTTTTATTCAAGAATCAACCGAATTATTTAGATTGAAAAATATTGTTTTTCAGTTCCATAATAAAATTAAATTAGTAGTACCACAAGTACACTAAAAATCTACACTAGGGTTATTTTTCTAGTATAAATTTTTTTCCAGTAAACGTTAAATAGAAGGTTAATTGATACCTTTCTATTTGCCCAACATTGTTTAAAATAAAATAATAATAATGAAAAACAATATTGTGAATAATTTAACATTTAGATATTTAGAACAATATGTAAAAGTTGCTTATGATTTATTGAATATCTTAACATAACTGGACTTGTTGACAAAAAATTTTTCTAGGGTGATTTGACCTTCAACACAGGTATAAAAAAAATATTTACATTACACACACATAGATACGTATTTTAGTAGAAGACCAACTGACTAAATATAATATAATAGAATAGAATAGAATAGAATAGAATAGAATAGAATAAATTTTTTCGAACAACGGTACAATATTTTACAAAGATTTTTATGTAAATATAATACGTGACTTAAATCTAGGTACCTACAACTAGTGCTTAACCCTAACCTAACATATACAATACTAAATAATTACAATACATGAAACAACTTAATTAAAATTTTCAAAAAACCTTTAAACATGAATAATTAAAAATAAAATAAAAACTTAACCTAAATACACTTACGCACACACTTTCTCTTCACTTACTCCGTCCGTACGTACACATTTGACCACCCCCCGGGGCCGAGGGCAGTCACGGTGGGGAGAAATCCATCGACAGGATGAACTTCTTGCTCCGCTTGGACAGTGTCTTTGAAGGCAGGAACATGTCAGCAATTCGGTCGTTATAGTGAAGACGGCTTCTGGCCAGGTGACGAGAAGTTAGTGACATAATGTAGTCAAGAACAGGTTCAACACCTGATTCTTGATGTAGTTGACATACCGGGGTACGTCGCGGGCCTTCAGGATGAGACGAAGTATCCTGTTCTGGAACAGTTGCAATTTGGCAATGTTGTCAGATGAAACGGTACACCACACAGGTGCGGCGTATGTGACGATGGGCCGGATGCACCTCTTGTACAGCTGTATCATCTTCGCCGTCGGGATGACATTGGAGATGAGTAGAATTTTCTTCTGTAAACAAATCAATATATTGGTATACAGGGTGGTATTTTAATAACTCTTATACCTTTTGGTGAATTTCAATAAAATTTTCGATAAGATAAAATAAGATTTAGAGCGAAATTTGTCGGAAACAACATAGCTATTTTTTAAGCTATGTTGTTTCCGATATATACCGTTCTAAATCATCCTAAAATTTTATCGAAATTCACCAAAAGGTATAAGAGTTATAAAAATTCCACCCTGTATACCAATATATTGATTTGTTTACAGAAGAAAATTCTCATGTTTTTTTTCTATATTCGTGTGACCAAAACATACGCATTTTTCTTTCTCTCAATCGGAGCACTAGTTTTATTATTAATTACTAGTATTACCCAAAACAAAAGTGTGTTTATATATAGTTAAGAAATGAAATTAATTAGAAAAATAAAAAAATCCTACACATAGATACGTAATATCAACAATTTTCTTTTTCTTTTTATGTTTACACATTCTCTCCTTCACAAGGTATCATTATTTGGCATTCATAGAGTTAAAAATTATTTTATTCGAATTTTTTTAATTTATGTGGAAAGAATAAAGTTTAAATCATTATAGTATTAATAAATTAAAGCACACTTTTAATTTAAATAAAAGCAAGGAAGATTTTATCCTCAGAATTGTATAAAAACAAACTACTGGCTACAATTTCCAAACTTAATGCGTGTCTAACACGCATCTGGCGAACTTTTTTATTAATATCAACATTAGTATTTTAGTGTAAACAAATAATAATAATAATCAAGTTATAAAATATCTTTTACCAAATGGAAAATGCAACTATTACAGCCACTGGAATAGTAAGACTTGAGTTCGGGACTATGATAGAAATTTGTTTTAAAGTCACTAAGAAATCAAAAACGACATAAGAAAATTTGGTGAACGCGTTGAAAGTCCAAAAATCTTGGATGAGTTCTTCAGCCAAACTGTCCAATGCCAGGAAGCTCCATAAAATATGCTTTTTGCAATCTTCGAATCTTTTTCTTTACACCATGGCAAAGAGCGGAAAAATCACATAAGATACGTTTTGAACCATGATCCTAGGTAAGCAGATGTTCAAGAAAAAGTAATTTTTGTGGTCGACAGTTCGCCATGTTATGCTCGATGCTACGACAGGAGTATTTTTTATTTAATTAACATATTACAATCACAAATTACGGATAATAAAAAAATTAAATATGGTGTTGTCTTAAACATATTTCGGGTAATTATCCGTTTTTTCAATGTTTTCCCCTGAATGACAAAATTCTCAAGTTCCTTCATCACCAAAATTTTTGTCAAAGTAATTCTATTTCCCGATACATATATATATATATATATATATATATATATATATATATATATATATATATATATATATATATATATATATATATATATATATATTTATATATATATATGTATACCTATATCACAACAAGTTGTAATCAACACATTCAAAATAATAAAATTTGAAAATTTTCCTAATAAAACTCTTTAAATTTCGATAGAACAACGTTAACAGATCTATTAACCAATCATAAGTGTTAACTTTGGTTAAGTACTTAATGAGTTCAATGTCAGCTCAAAAAGTAGTGGCTAATAGATGAAAAGGAAATGCAAGGTTAACACTGTACGAGTCATGAACAACTGACTCATCCTTAACCTTGCCAAATAGCGAAAATGGTAATTTATTCTGTAAAATGAAACACATCATGCAAGTATGAAAATAAGTAATAATATTAATTTAAAATTTTATTCACAGGTCATGGTGTACTGAATTATACTACAAAACGTTTTTTTGCTTCGGAAATTATCATTTAGGTCAACTGCACACCTAAACGAACGATTGGATACGTATCCTAAGGTTGTAAACGGTAGGCAATTGTGTGACTATATTAGTTCCGATTAATTTCAAAAACTATACCTATATATATATATATATATATATATATATATATATATATATATATATATATATATATATATATATATAGCAAACTCTCGTTAATTAAAACCTGCGATAATTCGAAACTCTCTATAATTCAAAGGTATCACGAGTTCCCTACAAAATCTCTTTATATTTCGAACTAGAACAATACATTTTAATACACTTGGTAATTCGAACGAAAAAATCATTGCTACGTAACAAAACGACGCGTTAATTCGAACTCATCGGCGTCAAACACTCGACAATTCAAAGTTGTAGAGAGAAAGAAACAGAAAGATTGTAAGTACATTTTGAGACAAGTTCATTCACCGCAAATGCTTAAAAAATTAAAATTGTTACCTGCGATAATTCGAACCTCGTAATACTTTAAGAGACCCTCGACCTTCCAATTAACCAGAGTCGACTGTATATATATATATACCCCTATCGGAAAGAACATCCTATCTTTACGAAATTTGGTTAAAAGATTTAAAGTTAAAAAATGGAATTTCAAACGTTGGAAGTATAAAAGTTTTTCAAATTTTATTTAAAGAGTGAAAAAATCACATAAATAAGATACGTTTTGAACCATTATCCTATAGGTAAGCGATTTTTCGAGAAAAAGTAATGTTTTTTATCCGAAATTCGCTATATTATGCAGAATGCTGCGAGGAGGATATTTTTTGTTTCATAATTTTACCAGTTTTAACATTAGTTAAATTTATTATTTATCAGTAGTAACTTATGACAAACTTAAATACAACTGTCTTCAAATTATAAACTATAATAATCCCAAGAAATTATTTGTTTCGTTGCTGTCTGCTTGCTGATTCCGGTAAAGGTCTTTTTACGGTAATAAATTTCATAAGTCATGACAAAGATAAGTTCTAATTTCAGTTTAATAAATTTTCATTAGGAAAATCACCCAAAACCATTAATAAAACTTCTAGCACGGTAGGAGTCCACTGTATTACCTCTTGTTTTTTTTTTTTGTTTTTTTTAATGTCTGTAATAATCACCAACACAACGTGTACGTACAAAAAAATTATCTGTATACTCTTACCAAAATTTTATTGCTTAACCTTCATAATTAACTTTTCTGGTTGATAATACTAAGTTTCTTTCCTGCTTGTACAACAATTTTTATATTATGACTTTTGTCAATTTTTTGCTGTAATAAATATGGCTATCTCTAGATCTAGATAGTTACATACAAATTAAATTTCTGTTTGGCATTTTTGACTATTTACCACAAAGAGCTTCGATAAAAATTCTGTTTATTTCTGTTTACAAAAATCTGTTTATTTTAATAATAATTTCTGTACATCAGTTGAAATCCAAGAGAAATATGTTATATTTTCTCTTTTTTATTCGTCTTCCTGTGTTTATATAGGTGAATAAATCCTCCGAAGGTAACTCCACTTCCTGTCTGTTGAAACATTTTTTTTTCCTTTTGGGTAATGATATTTATCAACGACCAATTCTATCACTTGGTTGTTAAAACTGTTAATTTTTTTTTTAAATAACCTTTGAAAATATTGATGATGTAGGCATATTTACAATACTATACTATAGCATTTCATTTATTTCCTGTAAAATGGAAAATTCTTATGCAAAAAACGACGTATTAACATGTAACCTACAAAACTGAAAAAATTCAACAGAACCGGTTTTATTACTAAAAAATAAATAAATATAAGAATAACTAAAAATTATGAGCGGTATCACATTTGAATCAATAAAATTAAGTAGTTACTAATTTAAAATGTTTCACCTATGTTTATTTCGTTTCTATACATGTTCCTGACACGTTCATTTGCATCTAATGGATACGAGCGGTACAAAAAGTAGCACAAAAAATTTAGAAACTTCATAAATAGCTATAAAAAGTAGTTCGCCCTAGATTGTAAGAAAAGGTTCATAAAAAAATACATAACTCTAACCGCTCAAAACCTCAAGATCTCTTTAGAAGTTGCTTTTCTAAACCAAATAAAGCATTAATTTACACACATTTTATTTTATTTTTATAACATTACAAAAATTGTAATAAACAAATAATACGTAAAGAAACTTGTGACGATACAATAACTTAAGGTCTTATGCACTTGTTCTTATTTTCGTTTCTCATCATACACTTTGATGGGTATTTAAAAAAAAAATTGATTTAAAAAATCACAAAAAAAGTTATAAAAAAGTCGTATAAAAAAGACTGCATAAAAAAAGTTTTGCTGTTCTTAATTCTAAAAAAAGTTTATCAATTAGGGTAAAAGCCCCCTTTGTGGAACGGTATCTAATACTGGAACAGTTTTGACATTTACATATTTATTTCTTTAATTAAGTAAGGAAACTTTAAATGCGAGGTGAATTTAAATTGAAAAACAATCATTCTGTTAATAATAATTTTTGTTATCAGACGTTTCTTTCAGAAATAACTTCATTAATATGTAAATATTCATAATTAGATACCGTTCCACAAAGGGGGCTTTTACCCTATGTGGTTACAAACTAAAAATTACTAACTGTGATTTTTTTTTAGAAATTTTCATCTTTTCTTTATTTTTTAAAATTGCTCTTAGCGAATTTCCATTCTGGAAATTCAGCTATTACGGCCACACTCATGGCAAGAACATGACCCGGACAAAAGTTTCATGGGAAGTAATGAGGAACTAAAAAATGACCTCGAATTTGACCTTGAACATGACCTTGACCAGAATTTTGAGGTCAACTTTGTTTTTTAAATGGAAACCCCTATTTTTGACCTCGGATTCGGAAAAAGCGGGAAATTTTACGTTGAAAATTTTACATATTGTAGGACGAGTTAACTCGTCTTAATCATTTAAAGAGTTAATGAGACGCTTAATTAATGTACATTTCAAATGTCCCCTTATATTTCTACGCTCGTGGTTGAATATTTATCTCGTGATTTATCTAATTAAAAAAGTGTTAAAATTATTACGTCAATTGTTTATAAAATATAAATTAGATGTAATTTTCCATATAGATACACCTTTGAGTAAGTACTTAATTATTAGACAATAAATAAATGTTTTTCCTATTTTTTCTTCCGTTTTATTGTGTATTATTAATTACTAATTATTAGTGCATATATAATATGAATTATAATTTATTCATTAAAGAAAAATTAATATAATTTTTCTTATTAATAATAAAACAACTAATAATAAAACAATTGGATAAGAAATGAACCACTGAACTAAATTTTGCTCTCTTTTAAAAATCCACTTTTCTATAGTAAAATTTAATATTCTCGAAAATCGAGCTTACAGTTAAAGTAAATTAATTTGGCTAATCATTCGTTATAATTTTCTTATATCAAAATTTAAAATTGCTCAGCTATGGGGGCATTACCTGTCCTCAGCAACACTGAAAAAGTCTGATTTTGAAGTATTTTAAATCTTTCTCGTTCGATATCTCAGCTAATTTAAACTTATTACATTCTTTCATCGGAAGATTTTATATTTCAGCATTAATTCGGGTGCGAATTGCAAATTTGAAATTGGCTTTGGTGTATTATGTCTCCGATAGTCACTAAGAAGAGAAATCACAAACTCAGTGTAATTCGAAAAAACAACTGAAACTGATCAAATAATTCAAATCAGCTAAACCACGTAAAGAAGATCTGCGTTTGAAGCTGACGAATTATGTCCAACGTTTTAAAAATTTATTTACGATATTGTATTCATACAAGAAATCAACTTTAATTTGCATAATGTTATAAAAATTGTAATTTCCGTGACATTATTGGAGGTTAACAAGTCTTACGGCTGGCTACATTATTGTTGAAGAAAATAAAATTATTTAAAAAAAAAATGAGTGAACGTCCAAGTTCCATAAACTATACATGGCCTCCGATTACGTATTACATTGGACGAAAAACAATACAGCTTTATTATTATTATTAATTTGTATTATTTAAATGAAATATGATTCAAAAAATCAGATTCTATCCATGTATATATATATGGGTTAGATTGTATAGTTCGAGCATTTAGTCTAGTTAATAAGTGTCTGGGAAACAATTACGTTTTCCAAAACGGAGGAAAAGTATAATTGTTTTAGCTAACACCGTAGAAATATGGATAATTGGAAAATGTTAGTTTTGACATTTATACTCATTTGCAGTCTACAAATCAATTATGCCGCTAATCCATTTTTAAAACAAAAACGTAAGTGGACGTTTCGAGTTACGATTATTTTCATTTTTATATCGACTTTGTTTTTGATTTTGTGTATGACTGCAAACAAATTAAGTTCAAGATAAGTTCATCTTCACATATCCATATATAGATTTTTAAATAACCAAGCAATTATTGTATACATTTTAAGTATTAAAAAAAAAATTAGTTTTAAAAGCTTTACAATTATTATCTATTTATTTAATTAAATTCGGAACAAACACCGCTAGAATTTTTTTTTATAAAACTTTCATTGTTACGTAACTTTGGCGACACAACAATAAAATTATAGAAGTCCTAATATCTGACTTAAATTTTTAAATTTATTTTTATTTCTCTATATAATTCACATGTACATATTATAAGTATTTTTAAAATTAGTATGTTGTATTTGGTAACGAACAATTTACCCTTAACAGTGAAAGAGTTGAAACAATTTTAGGTAACTTTTACACGAGAAAATTTTCAAAATTTTAGAACTATTGCGAATGTACAACAAATACATTTCTAGTAAATACATATTGTTTAGACTAGACCGTTCTAACAACAAATTTCAGTTGATTAAGTGAATTAACTCTCCAGTTTCTATTTTACCTTTTCGATAATACATAATTTTCAATTTTTAATTTAAGCTGATTTTATCAAAACATGTCAGTTTGGCGATCCTAATTTCGCGAAATGTGTCACAACTCAAGTACAAGGCCTGTTCAATCAACTGTCTGACGGTTTACCGGAAATTGGTATCATGCCACTAGATCCACTGAAAATTTCTAAAATTAATATATTATCCGGGGAAGGACCTGTCAGTATCGATTTATCGTTACGAGATGTGACAATTAAAGGATTCAGAGACCTCAAAGTAGCATATAGCAGGTATGTCACTACACTTTTTGTTCACTGCGATTCAAACTAACCTATTCATCCGTTTGTTACAGTGTTGATCCAAAAACTTACGAATTCGTAGCCAAAACTAATTTCCCGAAATTCACAATCGAAGGGAAATATAAATCAAATGGACGTATTTTAGTGGTGCCTTTGAATGGAAATGGGGACTGTTGGATCGAATGCAGTAAGTAAACATTTCTTTATTATTTTGTTAAATTAAAATTCTTAGTTACTTATTTATTTTTGCTTAATTTACAGGTGACATGGACGTTGAAGCAAAAATTCAAAATAAATTATATCAAAAAGATAACCATTATTTCTATAATGTAACATCAGCCCATATTGACTTTGATTTTAAGGGTTTCAAAATAAAATTAACGAACTTGTTTGACGACAAGCAACTGGGTGAGTAAACTGACATATTCTTTATCTTACTAGATTTATACTAAAGTATGCTTTCAAACGTGTTAACTTTGAATACTATTTTTAACCTACCCAAACATTATTTTTATTAGGAAACACCTAACCAAAGTGAATAGACACAAAGAGCTTAATTTTTTTAAATTTAGCTTTCAACATATTTTTTCTAAAAATTAAAAACATTTCATAAAGTTAATAATAAACTAACATAGGGTAGCTTCGCTAGTTTCCCGTCCAGAGCCAGTTTTCGCCCATTTACTGTACAAGAGCATATAATAGAAATATAAAAAGAGATAATCGAGCAAGTTTGATTTTGTTACATTCCTGACTCATAAACAGTGACAACACAGATAAAAAATATTTACTTGATAGAATTGTGTATTTAAAAAAAAATTATTAATTAGCCAGTTGTTTTCATGTTAGACAGACAGTATGTGAATTAACAAAAAAACTAGTAACTTGACATTTCACGGTTAGTTTTAATACAGTTATGGCGTGATTAAGTTTTATTTTTTGTTTTTATACTAATATTTAAGAGACATTGAACGTAATTAGAAGTGAAAATTTTTTAAAAATTTAAATTGAGTTGTAAAAATTTGATGGACGGATATTAAGTAATCAATTCCTTAAAAACTTCAGTTTTCGACCACTTGGACGAAAACTGAAACAATCAAATGAAATTTATTTTATTCCTCAATCTAGCTAAATATTGTGAAATAACAAAAAGCTTTATTTTGGACAATTATCATTGGATGCTTGATTAGAGATTTAATTTTCGTCCACTCAATTATTTGCGTAGAATGAATTACAAAAGTTTAAATTATATGGACGAAAACTGAAAACTGCATTAAATTGTACTTTTCAGTTTTCGTCCATATATTTTTCTGTATGTGAATTACATTTTCAAACTTTTAGATAACCTCCTTAGAATCAAAAAAATTATAAAATAAAATAAAATAAAAAGGTTTAAGGAGGAAGATAAAAGGTTCTAAATACATATAAGCATTTGCTTTTTATTAAAATTAATTTTTTTATAACAATTTTTAACCTAAATGGTGGTCGAGAACTAGCTTACATGTGGACGACAACTAACTTTTTTGGACGAAAAACTAGCGAAATCTGTATATTTATCAATATTATTTTTTTATAAAAAAAAAAAAAAAACAGTAAACGTAATTAGCTATCATTTTATGTCAACTTAAAATAGACTATGTAAGCAATAAATAGCAATAGAATTCATTACCATTAAATCAGTTGAACATATTCTTTTTATGTCGCAAAGCTATCAACTCCACTAATTGAACGAAAACTAGCGAACCTACCCAAATTTAAAATTTTTCTAAATTTATTGATTCTCAAATACCTTGAATTTTATATACATAGTTGGAATTGGATAAATTTAGTATTAAATGTCAGATTTAATCCTTGATTGAGAACACACATCTATCTGCTTTCCCCTCTCTTATTGAATGACTAATTCAAGAATCATCCAGTTTCGATTAAATTTTGGTGTATTTTGACGTTGATTCTGACGTGTATTCATTTCTGTTTATATCTAATAGATACACATATATTAGCTTCTAACCATACAAATTTTTTTTTCAAAAATATAAAGTAATTAATTTACACAAGAAAAAATTTACTATAACCTTATTTCGTGAAATATTTTTTAATTAATTAATTTTTCAGATGAAGGTACGAATGATTACTTGAATAAAAATTGGAAAGAATTGGCCGCAACAGTAAAACCAATAATTGGTGATACAATTGAAGATATTCTATTGAAGATTTTATCGAAATTCTTTAATAATTTGCCAGCCGAATATTTCGAAAGTGATATAGCAAATACATTAAAATAATTTAGTTTTACTTATATTTATTTAATAAAAAGTATTAAATACTTTAATTTTGTTTCTATCAATAAATTTGTTATTTTTTAAAAAAACTGTTATTTTTCATTTTGTAGTAAACTACTGAAAAAAATAAACAAACAATTCATCTTTGTCATTTATTTTAATGACTGAAAATGCGTAATTAAAAATTCGTACAACAAATACAACTTTTTTAAAAATAAACATTTTCCACCTGGGTAAATTAATTCGTTAGTTTAATTCATATTGAAAAACATCCAAAAAATTTTTCAAAGCAAGACGAAATATTTATTATAAATAATTATTTAAAAAAAAAAAGAAAATATATAAACAACAAACCTGCCAGAGTGGACGTGCGGGACCAGGCATTTTCAAGAAAAACTTTAAAAAAATCTATTCGCAACACTAAACCAATAAATAAAATAATCCAAAATTAAAAAAATCTGAAAAATTCTTATTTTTCAGATTGTCAAATAAAACTACCTGAACGAAGGAATTCAGGAGCGGTATATATATGTCTATACTCCCCGTAATCCCTGCAATGTTCCAGTGACGTCGTAGCGTCGATTAGTCAACGAAATATACTTAGCACATTTAAACAGAAAAACGTACACCGTTAAAAAATATTATGTATTTATCCGTTAAGTATTTTAATTGCAAACAATTTATAATAAAAATAAAATTGACTATATAGTGTCAGAGATTCAATATATTATATCCTTTTATGGTGTCCAAAACTAAAAAGGATAATTAGGTCGATCAACATTGTCTTATTCATATAGTATAATTACTTATTTCGTTTTTGAATGATTTTTACTTTTTCGTCTGCTTCCATAAATGAAGTTATTAATGTCAAAAATAATTACCTACTCTACACCAAATAAATCAATTTTGCACTTTATTCTTGAAATTTTCTTTAATATTAAAAAAATATCCTTAAATTTTAACCAAAGAAATTTGAACTTTAGTAATTAACCTTGTATTTTGAAATCACATTTTACGCACATTGAGCTGCGTCACGGAGTAAACGCAGGGCAGAGCAGAGCAGAGCAGGGCAGTGCAGGAAAGCACGAGAAATAAACTGTGTGGCCGGGCGCACATTGAGACGCAGTTAACGCAGACAAGGCAGCGCAGTTTTTGTGACTCTTGTTGTAGAACGAGATAGCACGAATTTAAAAGCAGAGCAGAACAGAGCAGCACTGTTTTTCTTCAATTTCTTCAATTCTTTTCATTTCGGTGAAATAAAACCAACTAAAACTCGAGAACGTGTTACAATGTCGCGCAGCATCGCGCAGTTTCTGTGTTACATTCACGAGTGCCACATCAGTCTCGTGAGACGCAATGCTGCTCTGCTCTGCTCTGCGTTTCAATTCGCGCTGTCCCGTTCTACAACACAAGTCACAAAAACTGCGGTGCCCTGCCTGCGTTAACTGCGTTTCAATGTGCGCCCGGCCTTATACATACACATTCTTAAAATTCGTAAAAGTTCTAAAAGAATCAGAGTAATGAATGACATCACGGTGATCGTAGAATTTAATCACATTAAGTATGGAATTATGGAATAAATTACGTTACGCAAATTAGGACGATTTTAACCGCCTTCCTTTCGTCATGCTGCATAACATTTTGTCGAATCTTCTACCTATTATGTATTACGTCCTAATACCTGAACTCCCTCCGGAAAGGAACTTAATCAAGGATTTTTTTTACTCACCGATTATACCTATATAATTATGTCATTATAATAAAATTGATAAAAAGAAGTTTCTATAGAGAAAAATTATTTAACCTCCTCGTTCCAAACGTCGATTCTAGTCAACATATTAAAACAATAAATTGGACGGCGTTATGTAATAATAACAGATTAAGCGCCAAATTGATTCAGGTAAATAACGGTACATCTACTTTTCAATGGCAAAGAAGATGTATCGTTATTTACCTTAATCTATTTGGCGCTAAATCTGTTATTACATATCGCCATCCATTTTTTTTTTAATATATGACTATATGAGGGTTAATATGTTATTATGAATGTCCAGAGAAGGAAATAAGATATTTATTTAGAATCTTTCATGAGTTTGGTTTTCAATTAGTAACGCTAGAAACCATTTATGTCTACTATAAAGAGTCGACATCAAGTTAAAAAAAATGTATATTAAAAGTGTATTTGGAATGAGGAGGTTAAAGAAAAAGTATAGCTGGCCGATATTTAGCATACCCGAGTATGAGTGAGTACATCCACCCTATCTAGCAAATATTTAAGGAAAAAAATAAAAATAAAAGTATAAATGAAAAAAAAGTTGGCAGCGGTGGGATTCGAACCCACGCCTCCGAAGAGACTGGTGCCTTAAACCAGCGCCTTAGACCGCTCGGCCACGCTACCGACATGAACTGCCGCTCTTTATAATGGTAAAAGAAATTGCCGTATAATGTATAAATATAAAAGTGTAGTAAAGCGGATATTTCTACTACATTTTTAATATTAGGGTAACATACTAAAATGCATTTTTCTAATAATTTTAACAAAAATAAATTTAGCATCCACAATAATTCGGGAACAGTAAAGTAGAATTAGAAAGGCAGATTTATTTAGATAAATTATTTATGGGACTAAATACCACAGAAATGTACTGTGAAGTTGTACCTAATGTATTTAGCACTCCAGCTGCGAGGTGGAGATATTGATATTAAAAACTAGAGAAGTTCAATCATAGAACACAGAAGCCAACTAACATAAAAAAAGTGTAATTCGCTCGGAGTCATTTGACACCAGTCACAGCTTAAGGCATGTAGTCACTTATTGACCGTCGTCGAGTTCGCACTGCATTGTATTAACAATATACCCATTGTTACTTGAACACGTTGAACAGCTCTCTCTGGTAATACGTGTGGTGAGGTAGTATGCGTGAATACACATACTACTACAAAAAACCAAACTAATACACTGCAAACAGTGTGTATGTACACAAACAGAGTACGTCACAAACTCATTACAAGTGGAACAGACACAAAACCAATCTAGTTTGTCCCCTTGAGAAGTTCAATCATAGAACATAGAAGCCAACTAATATCAAAAAAATGTAGCTCGCTTGGTGTCATTTGTAGGTCTGTCACAGCTTAGGTGATTCAGTCCAGGGTATGGACACTAGATGCTCCCCTCCACTCCTTATTCAAACGGTGTGAAGTGGATCAGAGCGATACCAATAAGACCAAAATCACCAAAATTAAATCGTAAAAACTTATTTTAGTGGTATTACTGAATGAAAGTCCTATATTATTTTAGTGAATATTTTATTATTATGTTGGCTACTGTTTGATCCACACCATTCCACACTGACGAATAATTTGTCCAATAAACTATTGAGTGTCCATACCCTGATTCAGTCGTCCACAGCACTTGTAGCAGTTCGGACATTGATTGTTGCAACAATGTAATACATGAATGCGTAGCGCTTAGAGTATATACATATTACACCAGACATTACCTCCAGACATTACCACCTCACACACACAAACATAAACTACACCACACATAGACACAAACTCTGAATATGTATAAAACCATAAAAAGTATGGGGAAGCTCCTCCCATTTTTGTGACGTAAATTTTTGGCGACACGCGGGATACTCACTATTATACAGTAGTTTGGCCCCTTGAGTTCAATATACCATAAAATACCCCTGTTACAGCATCCTGGATAACATAGCGAATTTCCAAATATTTACGAGGGGAAAAAAATTTTAATAGAAATCTGTCTTAACCTTTTTTCTACGGTAAAAGTGAAAAAACTACAATATTTTTATGAAATTTAATAGTACAATGGAGTTAAATTGTAGATCCATTTTTAATAATTTTTCCCGTTTTTTTTTTTAGCGATATAAAAACCGGACTCAAGTCGCCTCATGACATTTGTTGTAATTGATAGCTGAATTTCCAAAATAGAAATTCGCTAAAAAGCTATTAGCAATGTTACCCGAAATGCACAATCTCATTATCTTTTAACTCCACTAGATAGTCTTTGAATATGGTGGAATTAATCAAAACTAATTACTTAAACGACTGATTAAGTATATCAGTTTTAGATAAATGTGGCTTACAACCAATCATTTAAAAATAAATGAATTCTTTTAACTCTAAAAAACACTTTCTTTTTCAGCACTAGCCTACTAACTAAAGGAATTTTTACGTTAACATTATACAAGAAAATATCACTGTTATTATGAATTCAATTGATTAATATTTAATAAATTATTATTTTATTATCTTCACATCTACATATTAAGTTTTTTACAAAATTGTTTTCTGTAAAATTGCTCAATAAGAACGATTTTTTTACAATAGTAAAAGAATTTAATCAAATATTATGCTCTCCTAATGCACGGATTGGTATAATGCGCGCTGCTTGTTGTTTGTCTTGTTTTCTCATTTTCTTTAAAAACAATGCTAGTATGTCCATCTATTATGATCTATTTGCACATGAATAATGTTTGGTTTCTAAGAAATAGATGTCACTGTAGAAAACATTTCTAGAATGTAGGAGTTTCTACTTGCCTAATACAATTCCGCTTATCATTCGAAATCATTTTTTGACGACGATGATGATATACGCCACATACGCCACACGGTGTTGTAACGGTACCTGTGGAATAAGCATCCATACTGGGTATAAATTTTATTATATTGTGCTGGTATGCGTATTCCACATTATTCTTACAATATGGCTGATTAAAATGCAAATACTTTTTGTTAGTGGCATTTTTTTACTATTAGTTCCCGCCAAACCTGTTTAATGACGAATCTTGCTTCTGTAAGTGTTAGGACTGAGTAATTTATATTTTCCCTCAAAATTTAATTTTATTCGGCTGTTAATCAATAGGTACATATTGCCTAATTAATAAATGTACACACGATACCATGATAATACCACAATACAAACTAAAAAATTTAGGTGTTTTTGGGGGGATTTGATGTCAACTTGGGGCGGTACGTTTTTTTACGTGCGGCAAACCTGAGCTTAACTAACAATGCTTAACCGTTTTTCTTACTGAAAAATAAATAAATAAATAAATAATAAAAAAGTTTAATCCACGAAAAAAGCTCTAAAAAGTTCAAATAAAAATTCCTGGAATATTCTTAAATTTCATTATAATTTATAGAATAAGAATTTTCTTAAACTACAAAATACACGACAAGACATGTCCCACACGACGAATGAAAATTAGTTTTTGTTTGTTAAGAAAATTAGTAACTTTTTAGAGCTTTTCGTCGTGAGTTTTAAAGCTTTTTTATTATGAACTCCATTGGAAGTTATTGTAATAGGTCTTTGGACTTATCTCCACGTTTCAAGGTCACTATAGAATCCGAATTTATCGTTTTTAGCGTGATGTCTGTGTGTGCGTTCGTTAGTTCGTTTGTTCATGAATTTTTTTTCGTCTCGCATGTCTCAAGAACAAATGATGATATCGACGCCGGATTGATTTCATTAGATGCGTAATTTAAAAATGAAGACCGGATAAAGTTTTCAGCAATTTGAATTAGTGGTTTGTTTTTTAATAAAAAAAAAAAAAACGGAATTAACTTTTTATGAAAAGTTTTTCGTCTCGCATATCTCAAGAATACATGATGATATCATTTGTTTGATAAGGGATGGAATCCACTACGAGATACAGGGGGCGAAGCCCCCAGTATGGTGCAAGAGGCAAAGTTCTTGTCGTGGGTTCAATTGGGAGCAGTCCTCTGAAATGAAAAAAAAAATTATATAGGTACAAGTAGTCTCTAATCTGTAAGGGCACCCAATGACAGTGTGGGTAGACCTGTCTGCCCAAATTTTTTATTTCTTTCAGTAAGAATAATTTACTAGAAAAGCGGTTAAGCATTGTTAAGCTCAGAGTTACCAAGTCACTTCGGGTCCAATGAAATTTTGACAGCTAATTCTTTATAATATGGGTTAGTTAGACCTCCATGACACTGAGCGAGTTTACAAGCTACTACACGGAGAGAAAATTCCTATAAAAATTATTGTGCTCAGCACTACAATCGACGTGTAAAGGACGAACATATTAAATTCTGTAAGGTAAAAATATAAAGATTATAATTAATCATAAAAAATTTAAAGGTTGGAATGTTCTTTTCGTAATATTATCTCCGTAAAATTTGTAAAACAGCACAGTAAAAAGTTCCATTACCGACAAAAAAATAATTTTTAATTGTGTTTATTAAAAAAATTTCCATGCTAACATGTTAATAATAGAAAGAAAAAAAACGGTTGGTTGTGTTGGGATCGCTCTAGTGAAATGTACCTCAATCAGTGAGTTACATGGGTTACATGCGCACCATATAGGTGTGGGCTGTGGAAGAAACTTTATCAGACAGCTCGCATCAGGCACCTCGATGCAGCTATTGTCACTTGTCAGTTGCTTTTACACTCTCTTAGGATGATGTCATCGTTTAATTCATATTTTTGTTATTTACCCATCTTTAGTATATGTATTAGAATTATATTGTTGGCCATCATTTTTGTATACATGTTTTTACAGGTTATGTGCAACCAATATAAGGTCGCGAGTCAGATGCGCAAATGAAAGAGTACGACAACAAGAATTAAACTATAATATACATGCATAAGAATGTGATAAAAGTTGTGTTAGCACCACATTAAATTTTACCATGCTAGTACATATTTTTTATTTTGGTCGTCGATCGCGCACGTATTATAGGGGAGCATAGTAATTTTTCTGAAATTTTCTCTACAAAAATTATAGGATTTTTCTCTCCGTGTAGTCAGTGAGTTTAGAAGCTGGCGAGTCAGCTAGTACGATAGTAATGATGACACACAAAACCTTTCACTCGCTCAGAAACCAACTAGCTAACGTAGCTAATCACGTATTGTAAATATAATCTTGTATTTTTCTATTATTTGGTCAACTTTTTGGGGTATTCTAACGATATTTTTTAATACCATAGTTTTTTCCATACACACCGTGCATGATCCACCGAGCGTTTAAAATTTTGAAAAATAAATAAATAATATAAAAATAATAGCGAATAGTCACGGATATAATTCAAATATAATCGATAAATTAATAGCTAAGAAAGAATTTAAACAAATTAGGGTGCATTTACACTGCGCGCTATGCGATGCGAGGCTTTGCTATGCGATGCTAGGCTATGCTATTACTTTTTCTATGTTTCAAGATGTGTTCACACTGCTTGCTCAATCTATACATACATTGTATTTCATAGCGAGTGATCATGAGAATTAGGGATGGGTGATGTCAGTAAAAAACATCAACATCGAACTATCGATTCTTTTAATTTTTCGCCATCGAACCATCGATGTTCTTATAAAAATAACGAAACATCGATTGTTAACGTCAATGTTGAAAACGAGCGCGAAAATTTGAAATAGTTCTAAAGTTATATTCAAAATAGATACCTATACAATAGCAATAATTCAAAATTTTCAATTTTACTTTTCAATTATCAATAATAAATTTAATTTAGTATTAAAATTTTTAATGTCGATTAAAAATATATAAATAGTAGATAAAAAATATATTTTCATCTTTTCTATTTTATTGCTTTGTATAGTTTTGACCGTTGATCCCATACTGGCGAACGACATCGAATGACTTCAATAAGTTTTACCACACCCATCACTGATGACTGAATAGCACAATACTGGCGAGTTCAGGCGATAAAATCAAACATACTGAATTGTTGCGTATAAAAGCTGCTACTAGCATAGCATCGCATCGCTGTACATAGCGCGCAATGTGCACATTCAAATACGTACTTGCATGTTTGTTTTCATAGCATTGCATCGCATAGCAAAGCCTCGCATCGCATAGCGCGCAGTGGGAATGCACCCGTAAAAGAAATTTACCCCTCCGTTAAATCAGAACTAAAAACTAACTTTAAAACTATAACATATTTTAGTAATATATCGGATAAAATTAAAAAAATTCTAGAAAAATCAAACATAAATATAGCATTTAAATGAGGTTTTAATCTAGGAAACTTAATATATTATATATATATATATATATATATATATATATATATATATATATATATATATATATATATATATATATATATATGTAACAATAGAACAAAAATTGATAAACTTAAAAAATCGGGTATCTACAAATTAAACTGCCAAGACTGTAATAGTTTTTACATCGGTCAAACTGGCAGAAATTTTGAAACCCGGAGAGCAGAGCATTTCAGATCCTAGAGGAATAAGAAATCCAACTTTGCTTTTGCGAGGCATTTAATTGACACCGGACACACACCAGAACGTGAAATTACCGTGCTACACGTGGCAAACAAAGGACAGAAGTTAACAATCCTAGAAGCAATATAAATAAATAAACAAAACTCCGATCACCTTTTAAATGACTACACCGATATCTACAGTTCAACTTTATTTTCAGTATTATAATTTAATTAAACCTTTAAAATTGTATTTTTCTGTAATATTGTTTGTTTGTTAATTTCAATCTTTTGTCACGTGTTTGCTTGCATTTGTCACAGTTTCAAAAATAAAAGTGGTATTTTGCAAAGTAAAATATTTGTTTATTATTTACAAATACGGAATACCATAAAGTAACGCTCAAATCTATTAATATTATTTTATTTATTCTTTAGGAAACAACTACCGGCATACTTGCAGCTAGTTCACTAGCAACTATGGTGACACACGGCTAGTTTACTAGCTAACAAGCCTACACGCCAGCGAGTAGCGAGTAAAGTAACCCGGCTTTCAACATTTGTCGCAGTTTCTTTATAAGCTGCTAGTTGGCTAGTCAACATGATGACACTGGGCGAATTTACTAGCAGCTTATAAATTCGCCGGTTAGTAGCGAATAAACTCGCACAGTGTCATCGAGGCTTTAACTGGTAATACTGGTACTTAACTACCGCTAGGCAGGAAAGAGTTAAAGGAAAGGCATTATTGCCAACTTTTGTAACTTCGTATAATTTTTGCTGATTTGAACAGTAAAAGTCGTGAAAAAAAGAACCTTAGATAAAAAAAAATATTACATATATATTCTTCTAATTTAGGCTTACATATAAATAATTATGTAGGTATGTGTACATAATAATAAATTATAGTGAAAAAGTATGACAATTTATTTATCAATATGTACGTGTATTTAATTTCTATTCTCCTAATATGAAATACGTAAAAAACATTCACAAAACCGGGAAAGAGATTCGCGTTAGAAAAAGAGTACATATCAGAGTTACGTTATGGTTGTCTAATAATTCAGTGTCCAGTTCAGGACCAGCACAACATGGCCTTCAACGGTCACAGGACGCTCTGAATGACAAACAGCAAAATACTTACATGCATTCACCATAAACATACATTTCAATGCCGACGTATGTATCAAATGCCAACGTACCACAGATGAGACAGATCAAGCCTACATACAAAAAAGTGTGATCCGAAAGTTGCAAAAAGTAGCAATTTATAATGCTTACCGATTAGTCGTCCATCGGCTCTTCAAGCGTATACATTCATTGCTAAGTCGTGGCCACAGTGGTGGCTGTTCATTGTTACATCACTAGTAGCTGGTATATGCACATGGTTGTTCTAGTATACGTATGCATTCTCACCTTGGACCACCGCTACATACATACAGAGTATTACACACACAAACAAACATCCACTACCTTACACATACCAACAAAAACTCTAAATACGTATATAACCTTCCACCTCTCTGCCAAGTCTGATGACGTAAGATTCTAATTACAGTCGGAATGCTGTTATAATCACAGAACAAATAGAACGAATATAACTGTCTCTTTTCTGCAATCACTTATGTGGAAATATGTGCATCTTACGCTGCTTAGGTGTCAGTTGCTCAGTACCCGTCGCACAGTGTAAGTCAGTCAAACAACAATAAATTTGATTGTTGAACCGGCACAAGTAGCGTTGTGGTATCACACACATCACACACATGTATGCCAACCAAAGGTCACGTGACGGCCACTACCATCTTCGATTACTCACACAAACACAGTTTACCGCACCAATACAAAGTAAACACCGTGCACGTGTACAACATATTTTCTATCTCAAGTGGTTACACAGGTTCCAGTAGTATAGAAATATGTATTTTCTCTCTAGTTGCTCTATGGTTATAATAGTAGTTTGGCCCCTTGCAACGTACCTACAATCAAATGTAAACATGTTACGATATCTACTTGATATTTTATCTGCTAGATATATAATATTAATAACTAAGCTACTTATTATTTAACAATACGGTCCGCGCATTTTCATAGTAAACTTGCTCAGGAGCCGGTAATATTTTAAAGAATTAAAAAAAAAAAAACTAAAAACTAACTAATCTACAATTCACGAAATAAATGATTCAACATGCGTAAAACATACATATTTTTAATAAAAATAATAAATAATAAACGCACTGATAGATAATAATTAATAATAAAAAAAAAAAAATTACAACAATTACAACAATGGTCCATTTCATTTAAATTTAACCATGCTTCATCACTTATGAATTTAAATAATTTTTGTTTTCTTGGCTTTATCTCTTTCATTATTGATTGCGCTTTAAAATTGCAGTTTGTTTTTAGAAAAGAATAGAAGATTGATTTGTTTTTGAATATAAGAATTATTTAATTTTTAACTTAAACTCATGATCAATTTTATTTGAAACAGGGTATACTTAATTACATGCACGCTTTTCATACAATTGCAAGAAAATAAAAATTAAAAAAAATGATAAAAAATATAAAAAATATATTTTTAAACGTGTTATGTTGTGTTATGTTATTCTTTTATATGTAAATGTTTACAAAAACAAACACACAGAGAGTGTGTTTGTTGTAAGTCAATAAGTACCTAATTGTGGTAACGTTGCACAAATGACGTGTGATCACTGATCGCGATCGGGACGATCGGCCTTTACGGTTGTTGTAGCTACAGTGGCCATCCAATGGTACGTACTCCGATTTTACGTAGTGACGTCAGCGATTTAGTGGGGTTCCCCTCTCACAGATATGTTGTTGTTTGTCTGTGTTGGTGTAAATTTATGTACCAAGCCCGAGTCAGGGCCGTAGGTAATATTGTCTGAGGGTCTCGTAGCCTTTAAAAATTTTAAAATTTCACTGAAGATATATATGCACATATTCTGTATACGTAATATGCAAAATGCAAATGTAAAATAAGTAACGTAAAATTCTAGAATATTCTAATCATCAACTAGCAGAGATATCAAAAAACAAACTTCACCGTTGAATTGGTCATTAAAAATGAGATTAAACAGTGTAGTTTGACAAAAATTCTAGAATGTTCTATTTGTCAACTAGCAAAGATATTAAAAAATCAATTATACCATTTAATTGTCCATTGAAAAAGAGATCAAATTACACATTTTGACAAATGTTCTGGAATATTCTATTCGTCAACTAGCAAAGATATTCAAAAACAAACGTCGCCATTGAATTGAGTACCAAAAAAGAGACTAAATAACATATTTTGAGAAATGTTCTAGAATATTCTATTTGTAAACTAACAAAGATATTGGAAAATCTACTGCACCACTTAATTGTCCAACCGAAATTAAACTAATGTAAACCAAATGTCCGATTTTGACAAACAATTTTTGCTATCTGACGAATAGAATATTCTAGAACATTTATGAAAATGTGCTATTCCGTCTTTTATTCGATGACCAATTAAATGGTGCAATCGATTGTTCGATATCTTTGTTAGTTGACGAATAGAACATTCTAGAATTTTTGTAAAAATGCGCTGCTTATTCTAATTTTTAGTGCGCAATTCAATAGTGAAGTTTGTTTTTTGGTATCTTTGCCAATTCACGAGTAGAATATTCTAGAATTTTTGTCAGCTTCCGCTATTTGGCGTCTTTGATGCTAATGAATGCGATAGTGAAGTTGATTTTTGGACAGTTTTCTAAAAGTTGTCACTCATATTCATTAGTATAACATTCGATTTCCTTTGTCTACACAACCGAATTTTAAGTGTAAATTGTCTCTTAAGATAATATTGTTTTAAATAAATTTAGATAAATAATATTTACCAACCCCCCAAAACAAAAGTTTACCGACGCCCCTGATCTTCCGATTTTACGTACTTCCCCTTAAATTTGCACCGACCACTACGTAAAATTGGATTTGTGGTGTATTTACAAATGCTGTGAATGCGGACTGTAAAGTGTTTTTAACTAACACTGCGTATGTGTATGAGAGTGACGAAATATTTACATACATATATACGGATTGAGGTTAGCTAAAAAAAGACGGAAAATGATTTTATAAATACATATGTATTTTGCCTATTGATAATGGTTTTCATTCATTTACTTTTTTCTTGGGTAATTTCCAGATTTTGTAATAGACATTAAGGCTTTTCCTATTATTTTTCTTAATTAAAAGTTTTTTTGATGAAAATAAAATAGAAAAAAATTATATAAAGTGAGTAAGTGTATTTAATGCATAACGGAACTTTATTGTTCTGAGCGCCTAGTATTAGAAATTGAACATACCACTGACTTCGTTGAATAATCAACGTGGTCGGTTGGGGTGGAGTTGTTTGGTGTGTGTTTTTGTGGAGAGATTTTTGTGATTTTCCTTGTTTTTTTGTTGGGTGTAATGAGTGAGGGAGATTACTATCTTTTCGTCTTTTATCTTGCCTTATTTTTTTAATCAAAATTTTAGACAAGTTCCTAAATTGAGTGGCTTCAAATTTTGCGTGCGTATGACTGTGATGACAATGCAATCAACAAGAGTTTTGTCCTAAATTCCCTCAAAATTAGATTTGTTGATTTGTGCTTTTTGACATTTCATTGATTTTTACATTGATTTTTCATTGACATTTCGGTAGCAATTTTTAGTTTTCATAGTTATGTTTGATTAGGGTAAATTAACATATAGGTAGGTAAGAAAAAGTGAAATGGTTTATTTTTTATTGACGATGATAAGGATTCCCTAGCGACAAGTCGCGAAACTAATTATATGACAGATAATTTTTATACAGTTGAATTTTCTAATAGTAAAAGTTTTTACATAAATTGTGCTTATAATTTAAGTGATTTAAAATGTTGAGATAAACACTAGTAAACACAAAAGAAAAGGGAGTACATACACTGCTGTGTTCCACGACCACAGTGCAGGAACTACAAAAGGGAAGAACTGCGTTTTGATCGTTTTCCTACCAGTGTCAAACTTAAAAAAAACATTGGGAAACTATTCTTAAAATGAAAAAAAACTACATTAGTGTTTATGCGTGTTTACTCAGAACATTTTGAGGTGTCGATATTACTTACATTCCACTTCATGTGGATAACTTAATACTCCAGAAGTTTGTGCAGCTAAATCCAGATATTTTATGTTACTGAAATTTCGTTCAAATACCAACACATATTAAACATTCCACTTTTAAAACCCCCTTCTCTCACTCACTCTTTATGTATTATATATAAGACTGGAGAGAGAAAGGGGTTTCCATTTGGGAATTATTAATGTATTCACACTCGTGAAGAGGTCTCGTAGCTTTTACTCTTTCATGAATGTCTAAAAAAAATCATCACAAAATTTTTATAAAGCAATGAAATAATATTAATCATGTTATATAGGTACTAGTTCCAGAAAGATTCACCAGGGAAATTTTATCATCACCAATCACGAATATGAGTTTGTTGCGCGAGCCCGCAGAGTGATGAAATTGAGTGGATGCCACTCAAAACTTAAAGATTAGAACCTAACCAATATGTAAACCAAAATTGGTGCTTTTGTCCGGCGTGTCCACATCTAACCAATATTTTGCATTAATCTGCCTAACTAAAATATATTGTTATTAAAGTAAGGAAATAGTCTACTTTTTTATTATGTTAAGGCGTGGGATTTTTTGGCTCTTGTGAAAAACTTTGGCTTTGTATTTCGAATGTTTCGGAAAAAAAATGTTTAACATTGATAATCTATATTGTGGAGGATAGTTTAATTTTATTACAGAATTTAGTTGGCTTGTAGACACAAAGATAAAATGGTTTTCTTGTAATATTTTATTCCATAGTTCTTAGAAAACTTACTCTGTAATTTTCGTTGTAAAATTTTTTCATACAGGACGATGTATCATCTCATATTTTACGTATCTTAAGAGGATATCTAAACCAACAATTTGTTAGTCGATTGATAGTAGGTACCTACCCATTATAAATATTATGCATTATGATAATAATTATTCAATCATTTGCTGAAAGGTCTATATGTGGAAACATTTATATAAATCAGTGGCATTTATAAAAATCAACACAGCGAGTTTTTCTTTATTATTTCATATCCATTTTGACCAGTGACCAGGTTAAAAGTTTAAAATAGAAAAAACCGATAAATATTAAAACTGTTCGAGTATTGAACGCCTTCGGGTATTGGGGCTTTTACGTTATATGTATATAGATATTTTTGAAAAAATTACTTGGATCGTTTCTAAAATTTTGGAAATTGATGAACTAAATCAATCGGACGTGTGTATTACGAAATTACTACAAACTGATTCGAGCTATCAACCAGAAAAAGGCTAAGAAGAATTTCATCCTCAAATTTTTCATGTTTTGGCTAATCATTTTTTTTTCTTTTGTTGCTGATTCTTTTAATAACTGATTTTTCATCGAAAACTTTCTGATAAGAGTTTCAGATAATATGATTATCTAAAAGAAGGATTTTTACAAAATTTTTGTCAGGCACGTAGTTACGGTGATAATCGAGTAATTATTTCCTACCTTTAATTTAAGATTACGACGGACCTTATAACACACCCAGTTCCGAAAACTCCTATAATTAAAAACAGAACATTTTACAATTTTTAAAAGAAGAAAATCGTTGTCTACCTCAAATGGATCAACTCATTATATTTTCGACTGTAATATATGGACTTAAGCCCCCAATTGACGAGAATGGCAAAGAGGGGGAAATGAAAATGATTCAGATGCTTATGACAACGGTAATAATTATTGTATCACTTTCAGCATAGTAAATATGAATGTACAAACGGCAATTTCCCAAACTTTGTGCCAACGATATTTCCTAAAGTTTTCTCTTTTTCTTGATTTATTTGCAAGTAAAACAAGTAAAATAATAGATAAAAATTTTCGGACACGTTTAGTTTTCGTTAAAAAATATTAAAATTTAATATATTAAGGATTGCGTTTAATATAAGTAAATAATCCATTTTCCTCTTCTTTTTTTTTTTTTTAAATTTGAGCAAAAGGAAATACTAGAAAGAAAAACAAACAATTTAATTTAATTATCATATTTATTTATTACTAAATAATATAATTTCTAAGAGGAATAGTAAAAAGTGCCGTTACATAAAAATAAAAAATTAAGTTTTTAATATTTTTTAATGAAAATTAAATATGTACATAAACTTTTAACGTCGTTTTTATTTGTTTTAATACTAAATCAATCAAAAAATAGAAAATTTTACAGCTTTATAGGTTGGCATAAAATTTGGGAATTAGCCGTAAGAACAGATGGTGTAATAGTTGCTGAATAAATTGTATTGTTGATCATTTTGTTATTTTCTTTATTCGAAAATACCAGGCACATTTAATCAAATAATGTATAATTATTAAATAAATCTGTAGTCTTTATATTATACACTAGTAAATCGCCCAAACTATTATAAGATTCTAATTAATATTATGCATTTACTGTTTTTTTAAAAGAAAGATATGACGGATACATGACACAATATACATAAATTGAACAAAAATGTCAGTTTAATAGCTCCTATGTGGGCTATGTGTAGGTATTCGTTAAAAGTTAGATGTTTTAAAAGTATTTTTCCTGAAAACATGAAAAATTCAAGCAGAACCATGATTTAGGTTTATAAAAACTTAGTCTTTCCCTTATAGTTCGTAGAACGCCTAAGTAGTCGGTTCCAAAAGTTTTGTCTGGTACTACTAGAAGTTTAATCTAGCTTGAATTTCAATACTCGATAAAAAAAAAAAAAACGATTATGTTCTAGTGGAAACAATATAAAACTTATATCGTTCTAAATCAAGGGAAAGAAAGCAGTAAAAAATCTTATTTATGCTGATTCTGTAATTGTTGCATTTGATAACATTATTTACTTCTTATACGCATAAAATAAAACTCCCAAATTGAACAATAAATAACAATAACAAGGGAATATTCAACTTTTTTTGATTCTCAAGATTGATATTCACATATCTACATAGAACGCAGGAAACAGAACCACTGGTAAATGACATTGGAAAATCGTAAACATCTTTTGTTATTTAAACGGAGCAATACGATTGGTTTATTTGATATTTATTTAACAAATAATACAAGAAATTCTAATTTATTGTTGCATTTTATGTCTCTAGCAATACTGACGGGTAAAAAAAATTCCCTACGCAGAATGTTTCATAATAAGAATACAGTAAATGCGGGAATAAAGGACGTAAATATAAAACCCTAATATGCTAGTAGAGTCTTGTGCGGCCATTATTATCGACTGTTGGCTGCAATTGCATTATTTTATTGTAATTGGAATTAAAACATTAAGAAAGAGGACAAAGTTACTCGGTAACAGCTCACAGAAAGGCAAACATAGATTTATAAAGGCAATTTTTAAACAGTTTCCAAATATTTTTGGAAATATTCAATACACGAGAAAGATGTGTAAAGAAATAAATTAAGAGGTAGTGTTTATTACAGGGAGAAATATCTTTAAAGAGGCGAAAATAAAGGCAATTTTGGAATCTTTTAACACAGAAAAAATTAATCTTTATTTTTGACGGGTTCTCTAGCTGCTGATTGTGCACAGTCGTCTATAAACAAGGACACGGTGGTAATGGGAAAATAAGGAATTTATCTGAATTTTACTTTGTTAACAATAATTTTAATTTTAATAGAAATATTTCTTCTGGAAATGTGACACAAATTATATTAGTCTAAGCATATTAAGAATGTTAAGGGAAAGTTTAGTCACAGTCCCAATAACCTTGATTCTTTATGTTTTCTGAGTCGCTGAACACGAATTTGAGATTTTCTGGCAGATATTTTTCCCGGAACATTGATTATTTTGCTAAAAAAGTCAAATTTTTGTTAATTTATTAGGTTTTTGACCTTAATCTTGATAAATATGCGTTTTCTCGAAAAAGCTTTTTCTTTACAAAATTAAAGTAGACAAAATTTCCTACAAGTTTTGTACATAACAATTTTTTTTACGACAAACCGTTACGCCCCTAGAGCGCGCTAAAAACCGGGCAGAATTCTTAAAAATAAAAAAAAGGTCAATCTTACTTACCATTTTACTTTTGATTTCCATACAAACGACCAATGTTACGATAGTTTTGGCCATGTATAATATTAAACTTATCGAAATAAACTAAAAAATTAACAAACTATTGGTTCCGCTGATTACGAGCCTCATCAAAAACTTGTATAGATTTTTCTAACATAAAATCTAAAAAGAATTGGAAACAAATAAGTGAAAAAGCAATTTTTAATTAAAATTACTTAACATATATAGAGAAATACTATAATGAAATGTACAGAAAATGTGAATGATGGGTAGTCTCTTGATCATGTAAATTAATCTTTTGAGGTTTAGGAACGTCAACCCATACGCCCCTTTTTTGTAGGTGGACCAGAGTGGAAAGAGTAACATCAGTCGTTTCCATGGAAATTAGAAATCAAATGGCAAAATTGACGTTTTTTCTTTATTTTTTGGAATTCTGCCAGCTTTTCAACGCGCTTTAGCAGCGTAACGATTGGTCGCAGAACGAATTGTTATCTATAAAATTCGTAAAAAATTTTGTTTACTTTAATTTTGTGAAGAACAACTATTTCGAGAAAATGCATATTTATCAAGATTAAGGTCAAAAACCTAATAAATTAACAAAAATTTGACTTTTTTTGCAAAATTATCAATACTCCGGGCAAAACATCTGTCAGCAAACCTCAAATTCGTGTTCAGCGACCCAAAAAACATAAAGAATAAAGGTTATTAAGACTGTGACTAAACTTTCCGCTAACTAGCCTTTTTTAGTAAATTAACTAGCCTACGAGTATATACCTACATATGTTTATTATATGATAATTTTTCATTACTTTTTATAATGTAACTCAATGCGAAACTATTTTTGCATGAAAAACGTACATTGAACAGACATTAAACATGTCGAAATATATTTGAACAAAAATAAACTATTTTATATTGGATTCGTTGGAATTTTAATTTGCTCCCGTAGGTAGATCCTGTTCTCCAAAAATTTGGGTGAATGGTTGAAATTCAAATTAACATTGTCTTCATTTAATACCCAAAAGAAAATTCATAATTTACGTAGTGTGATTTAAAAAAAAGAATGTTATCTTAAGGACGTCAGGAAGCTAACTTAAATTTTCCAGTGCCTTAAAAACCATAAATAAAATAATAGAATGATGAAATTGGAAACGATTTATAGTTTTTCGAAGTTGTTCTTTTCATTTTTACCAAAAGTAGAAATGCAGAATCACCTGAAGAAAGACATTTATTGAATAAATTATACGTTACTAAAAGGAATTTCATCATTTTTATAGCAAAAATGAAAAATTCGTATCCAAATTATTCCAACTCAAACAATAAAACTAATTCAAATTAATTACATAAAGTTTGATAAAAAAAAAAGAGAAATTAAACTTCATGGCGTCTGTCAATTAACTAAAATTTTTCAGTATTTTAAAAATCGTAAATGAAATCATAAAATGATGAAACTAGAAGCGAATTATAGATTTTCAGAGTTATTCTTTTTATATTTTTAGTTAGAATTAAGTAGTAAAACCATTTTCCTAAATCACTCACGTTTCTAAAAGGAATTTGCTCATTTTGATAGCGAAAATAAAATGTTCACATCCAAGTTAAGTTAGCTAAACTAATCACAGTAGGAATTCAAATTACTTCTATAAAACTTGATTTGAGAAAAGGAATTTTTTTTTAACTTATTGGCGTCAAAAATTCTACAAAAATTTTTCAATACCTTAAAAATTGTTGATAAAGTAAGTCATACGATAAAACTGGAAGCGAAGTGGTTTCTTTTGTTTTTATCAAAATTAGGTAAATAAAGTCAACAGCGGATATAGATGGTGATCATAGGGGTTATACCGTCCTGCTGAACGGAAGTAAATGTAATTTCCATCGGCTTTTCAGTTATTATTTTTGTTTTATTATAAATGTCGTATAAAAGATACGATGCCTCATTGGATTTTTATCAGAAAATCTCAGTAGATACGACTTTTTTACTGTTGTTAACAAAATGTGATCCCCTCCTAATTTGAAAGCTGGATTCGCCCTTGATTTGTATCTATAGCAAGAGAAATTTGTATTTTAAAGTAAATATGAAATAATAATATATAAATTAGAATTTCTTTTTTGTTATAGGAATGTTTTTATTCAAGATTATAATATGTAATATGTATTTACTTGCGGTAATAACTTATATAGATATTACTATATTCGATGGATTAAGTTTGTCTATCCGAATTAAATATGCAAGTAATAGTTGGTTACAAATTTTTTATTGTACGTACGTTTCCTAAAAATATGTACCGTTTTCTATATATTATTTTCTATTCGAGCGAAGGTTTACTCCCTAGATAAGATCTAAAGAACCATTGCTTGTTACTCGCATATTTCATGGCTATTTTATTTTTACGGCTCACGTGATGTTCATTCTAAAAGGTAATATATGTTTTTGCTTATGATGGTCTTAACATGGTCTTAATAATAATGATGAATTTAGACTATACAGTTTTACAGATAAAAGTTTTTGATGCATTACATTGTTTCGAGCAAGTAAGACAAAAATGTTGTATACCATTATCGTATACTTAATTAAATCCGCATCATTTTTAACCACGACGGAACGGAGTTGGTATATGCATTTCGGGTAAGAGGTATATTAGTTTCATATCCTAAATAGCTTAACCAGTTTTGATGTTGCTTTTTGTTTAAAAGCTGGTAATTTTTTTTTTTTTTTAATAATCTTTATCCTTTCGACTGTAAATACAGTATAGAATGCGTCATAAGAACATATGTATTATTATTACGAGTTAATCATAGAAACTATTAAGATTATAATAATTATTTTTATATAGGAACTGGCGTAACTGTCTTTTAAATTGTATAATTGGTAACACTTTCAGTTCATTTGATAAGTTATTAAATATCTTAATACAAGAAACTAATGGTCTTTTTAATCCAATTGTTAAACTTGAATTTGGTGTTACGTACAGGTTTTTGTTTCTTGTAATGTATTTGTGGCAGCTAATGTTGTTTTGAAACATTGTGGGAAATTTTTTGACAAATGTTGCATGTTCTAATATATACAGGTCATACACTGTTAAGATTTGTAGCGACTGGAAAAGTTGTTTGGTTTCGGAATGGTTTCATAAAAATTGATTCAGTCGTTTGCAAGATATTTCAGGATTTCCAGAATAAAAATAAAATTAAAATGGTTTGATGAAAATGGGTTCAATTTCTTTTCGTTTTGAGCAGGAATTTCCGTACCAAAACATATTTTTCTCTCCACGGAGAGAAAAATCATATAATTTTTATAGATAAAATTTCAGAAAAATTACCATGCTCTCTTATAATGCGTGCGCGATCGACAACCAAAATAAAAAATATGTGCTAGCATGGTAAAATTTAATGTGCTAACACAACTTTTATCACAGTCTTATGCATATATGTTATAGTTTAATTCTTCTTGTCGTATTCTTTCATTTGCGCATCTGACCCGCAACCTTATGTTGCTTGGGCGGTACCTGGTAAGAACTTTATGATGCATACAAAAATGATTGCCAACAATATATTCTAATACTAAAGATAGTGAACTAACAAAATGATGAATTAAACGGTGACATCCCCGTCCTCTAACCCAGTGCAATGAATACTGCTTGCTGCTTGTAACACAGTCTAATGGATCAAGGTGCTTGGTCCGACCCGTCCGACCAAGTTGGTCGTCCAAACCTATGGTTGGCTATGTGACTTGCTATGAGTGAGGTACATTTCAACAGCGTTCACAACAAACACAACCTTCTTTCTATTTTTTTCTTTCTACTATTAGCAGATAGCATTTCAAATATTATAATACAGCATGGTAATTTTTGTAAGAAAAACAATTAAAAAATATTTTTTTGTCGGCAATGGAACTTTTTACTGTGCTGTTTTACAAATTTTACGGAATTAATATTACGGAAACAATATTCTATCCTTTAAATTTTCTATGGTTAATTATAATTTTTATATTTTTACCGTACAAAATTGAATGTGTTCGCCGTTTACACGTCGATTGTAGTGCTGAGCACAGTAATTTTTATATGAATTTTCTCTCCGTGTATAAGCTTACATATTGTGTGTTCAGACATTATCAATCTATCAAAATATTTTTGCATAACTTTTGAAGTAATATATGCATTAAACTGATAATTTTAAAAATTTGATTTCATCAGGATTCATGTTAACAGAATCACATATGACTTTTAAGGTAATGTATGAGGAATCATAAGTATATCGAATAAATTGTGACAGAAAGTCCTCGTATTTAATTTCAGTTAGTAATCTTTTTAAAGATTTTCTGGGTATTCTGGTGATCTAATTACTGATAGTTTCTATAAATCTAAATAAATGTATAAAAAATATTACACAATTCGCACCATTAGTTCAATAGGGTGATATGTGCAAATTTTTAATTTTGAGATATTTGACAATAAAGATTTTAAAAATTCATATAAATGAACCTAGTGCACGAAATATTTTGAAAATTTAGCAATTTATTCCTACACTTGCTCTTTACTTATTATAATAATTAAATTTTCTTTAGTTCAATTAGGAAAATTTTTTTTGCAGTTATAACCGCGAAAATCAATAGCATAACAAAAAGAAAATTGATTATATAGTGAGAGCAATGCGGTTACAAACGCATTTGTAACTTCTATGCAATCATTTTCTTCGTATAAGGAATTATTTTTAAAATTTTTGGAAACATCAAATGTAAAAAAAGGAAATGTGGAAGTGGTGTTTATTTTTTAAAAGTTAAATTATCAACTTAATGTGGCAAAATATATGTATACATATATATTCTTGATTATTGAAATTGTTAAAAATAGGTAATTTATAATTTTTACTGAATTGTTCTCAAAAGCTTCCTTAGGCTAGTCTTCAAATCCAGAGGAAAATCTTCAGCCTTGTAGTCAGAGCCGGATTTACACAAGGGCACTTGGGGCACGTGCCTTGGGGCAAGGGCCTCCACACAATAGGGGCCTTCACAAAATTGATAATAAATCTCTTAAGGGGAAAAAGTTAAGTAAAGGCACATTTTTTCAAGTTTTTTAAAATAAAAATGGGGAAGTTTATTAAATTGATATAAAACCTAGCTAAAAATACAGAGTATAGGTCCCAGCAAATTTTTTTAAATAAAAATATTCCAAATGACGGTGCTACAGCTGCGGGAAGTTGGAACCTTATTTTTGCGTCGCGTCGTGCAGTCTACGGGACTCAAATCTTAATTAAAATCAAAAAATAAAATGTCCATCGTCCAAATTTATAAATACCTATATACCATTTGTATAATGAAGAAAAAAGAAAAAAATAATCAGGATCATTTTGAAAAAAAATCGCTAAGGTATTTCTTTATAAATATTCGGTAAGAAACAATGTTTATAATTTTTAAAAAACTATAAACGTCTTGCAATTTACGTAACTTTTCCTCCTTAAAAGAGTAGAATAGAAGAAAATAGAAAGGATAAGCGCTTTTTTGTTTTTTTGCTCGTAAACCGTTTTTCGGGGAAATTTGAAAAATTTTGGAAATTTCCTTACTGCTTTAAAAGGGGTCTCTACATGAAAAGTGCCCCGGGGCCTCCACAAAGGTAAATCCGGCCCTGCTTCTAATAAAATTTATAACCCCCTAATCCAAAATATTTTATATGGCGATTCTGTTAGGGACCACTATTTTCCTAAATCTAGTAATAACTTATACTACTTATACACAATACAAAGTATATTTAAATATAAAATTTAATTATAACTATACAATAAAATACATAATAACAATACAAAAATGAAGAGTTATTCCTGTTAAAACAAGTATGTACATAATATGTATACAACTACAGCTATACTGTTTATCTCCCATAGTACCTTTATGGTACATAATACATAAATAATATGATATACATATGAGAAGAAATCGTAGCCCAACTTAATAACAAAAATAAAAATATTGCTACCTATGTATGTATGATAAGGATACCTATATATTATTCAAACAATAAATGAATTTTATTTTTAGTTATCGGTGGATATAACAACAAACGTTTCTTAATTGATCTTGAAATTTTATTGCATTGTATCTATATTCACCAATTCAATGAAGTGATATTAACTAATATGACTTTATTTTATAAACTAATGTTAGAAAAAGGTCAAAAATTAGTAAAATATTGTCAGATATGTCCTAATTGTCTTAATAAGATTTAAATGGGGGTAAAAATTCCATAAAGTTATAACTGTTAAAAGTCATCATATTTTTGTTATTTATTAACATTTATTTATACTTGTGGGTTAGGATAGTGTAGAAAAATATGCCTAATCCCAATATACTCTTAACTCGAAAAAGATATTTTTGCACATATCACCCTATTGAACTAATGGTGCGAATTTTCTTAAATTATTAAAAAATTTAACCGGATCGTTTTAGCTTAGCTTTACTTAAATATATTTAAAAACTGTTTCTATAGCACATAAAATTTTTTATACCTATTATTTAATACCGCACACATGCTACTCACTGTAATTTGAGCTACCATCTTGTTGATCATATATTAGAAGAATTTTTTTTCATCTACTAAAAGACATCCAATAAGAACGCTGCCTTTAAGATGGTTGACTATTACGAGGGGGATTATTTTGAAAATGTTTAGATATATTATAAATGTCTTCTATTGTGTATGATATATGGTTATAAAAATATGATATATTACTATTTTAGAGGGTTGTTTTCACACATAAAAACCAACTTTAATTATGTATGATAAGACATTCAGCCATAATAATGGATAATTCTTTCGACACTAAAACCAGCTTCGCCTGAGAATATTTGCGGTTGGTTTCGTTAGTTTTCAATAAATTAAAAATTATTCTGTGATTTTTAATTCTCTCTCGAAAATTTCCATGATTAAATTAATGATGTAAGTTCATCCGGGTATCATCAATTTTATTTTTAACTTCAAACTTTTTTTGAAATTGGGTATTTATTAGACTTTGCGTATGTGAATATATTTTTGTACTTATTTTATTCAAGCAATTAACATAAACGTGAATCCTGAGAAATGTAAATTTTAAAAGATAATATTATAATAGGGTGAAGTGGGGTAACTGCAGACTAGTTTTTATAGAGTTGATATCACAGACCAATGAATACTATTATATTATACTACTAGACAAAGCGTAAAGTCAGTTTCTAGGCATTTTTCTTGAAGCAGGTAACAAGGGTGAGACGGGTGAAATTTAATGAAATAATATAATGTCAATTTTTGAGCAAATGCGACTATAATTATTGCAGGACGTAATTTACATACGTACCTATTTTGAAAATAAAGCGAATACCACTTTCTTTCTTTCAAAATTTTGCAGTTTCTTCTCAAAAAAGTAAAATTTTATTATCAATATTATATTTTTAAAATAATTATTCGAAAACGTAACTACGGATACCACCCATTACTATATATTACAGAATACTATTAAGGTCGGAACTTGATCGTAACTGGTTGCCTCAATTACACATTTATATTATTAGTCTATATAGTATAATATATAATATGTTCACTGGTCTGTGGTTGGTATGTATGTGCAAATACATTATCCTGTTGTTATAAATAGTAAGCAATGTCGGTACCGATGAGATGCACAATTATTATAGATTTAATTGATATTAACTTTAGTACTAACCCTTCTCGTAATTTCTTATTTTGACATGAAATTTTAAAAACTTTTAACTACCTTACATTTTTTCGGGGAAGTGGGATACAAATGTATCCTCAAGTGAAAAGCATTTTCAAGTCTTTATATGAGGTAACAACAGAATTATAAAAAACCCGTTACAAAATCATTTTTGCTGTATTAAAATAGCTGTTACTTAGTTTTAAAGTTTTTCTTTTTTATAGAAACAAGAATTTTTTACTTGAATTTGACAGCGGATGTTGTGGAGCAGAGCAAAAATATAGAAAGTAGAACAAAATATAGAAATTATATTTAAATTTATTAACATTTTGATATAAATTTAAAAAAAAGTTGGAGACATAGTTATATAACTTTTCCGTGTCGTTTTTCATTTTCTGAAACATTATCGAAGAGATTGAGGTAATAGTAGATGATAAGGGATGGTATTAACACCCTCATTGCCAATCACGTGATATGTTTACTTTAATATATGGCCAATTACGCAATATCGCGTGGCAAATATTAGAACCGACTTATTTAACATAAAATATTTGGCCATATCTCACAAAGTCTATATTTTTAGCTTGGCACTGAAAGTGTTAAGCATTTATGAATAATAGCCAAAAAACCCAACGAAACAGATCACTCCATTCAACAGCTATAAAAAATTAAAATTTGTTTTGCGATTTTAAAGGTAGATTGTTGCATTTTTAATGAAAGTTGTCAGCAACAAAGTCGTTGCAAATTGAATTTCTACAAATTATTTTTTATAAGATTTTTAATTAAAAGGTGAAAGGGTTTAAGACACAAATATCGAAATAAAGCTACAACATACTCCACACTACTATCTCTTAAACCTCTTATTAATTGTTTATGGTACAATAAAACCGCCACTCGATTATTCGTTAGTTTTTGTTATTCATCATCACTGCCGAATAAAAAAAATGCAGTCTCTAGCATTAGGTATAGGCAAATCTACTTTTAGTAGAAAAGTAAGTATTAGGTTAAAATAAAGAATATGGTTGCAAAGAATATGAAATTATTTTATATTGGTAATAGCATATACGGGTTTCACCCTTTTCCAATCTAAAGTTTTTTTTTTCTAATTTTAACTCTGCAAAATTAAATATATCACAAAACACGTATTATCAACTTGTAAACATTTTCACTTTCGTCCTAAAGCTATAGTACAGTAAAATCAATTTATTAATAAATTTTTGTTATCCGTTCAATTCGATTAAGCGTCACAATCTTGGTTCTGACAATGAGGGTTAATTGAATTTCTGCTGTATTTATCTTTTACATTCAGAAAGTACATCTTACCTATGTGGGGACTCACCACCTACCGAATTGCTCAATTTAATCCGAAATATGAAATGAAATTTTGAGATACTTGTAACTCATATACATATTTTTGCATTCTGTTTATTCATTTTTATAAATTTATAAAAATTGTTGCAGCCTGGCTTTACAAAATATTAAAAAAAATATTCCACTGTCTCCTATTTTATTTTAATGACGTGCGCATGGATGTAAGGAAAGATGGTTTCTATAGCAACCATCTACCGTTAATACAATGTCCTAGATAACGCCCATTTCATAATGGAATCGAAAAAATTTCGTACAGGCTATTGGTGAAATAAAATAAATGGCCTCCTGGTAAGTGACAGGGTTTGTAATTTATTATAGAGGGTGCATTCGTTTACAAAAAATTAGATATGGGAGATCTGAAAATACTTTTCATCTGCTTTTATCACCCTAAATGTCTATTTTAGATAAAAAAAATTCAATAAGCACTCCTTTTGTCGGTGTAGATATATTTCTCATACCACTATATCTGTGCATACCACCATAATCAAATAATTCACTTTTAAGCTAATTTGATTTAAAAGTGGTCTGAAGATATTTTTTTTTTGAAAATTTATTCTTTAGGTACATAATAATTTATGACTGTAGGTATCAAAGAAAATAAAAAATGACGTCCAAAAATTTATAAACAGTTGGTAAAAAAGACGAGAAATGACGTAAAGATACCTCTTTGAAGGGTACAGGTGAAAAACGATCAGAGTCACAAAAAATAAAAAATGCCAAAATCCATGCAATTATATTGGCAGTATGCAGAATATTGGCCTCGTGATAACATTACACGTGAAAATCGAACATAGTCCGTTGTAAAAGCGAATATAAAAACGATATGCAGGGGAAGAACGATCATACTCCACAGTTCCAACGTGAAAACGATCAGGGTGAATAAAAAAAACGAGTTTTTGAACATGGACTGCATTTCTTATATTGTAAATAAAATATTTTAAGGCATTAGTTATATAAAAATAACCCATGTACAATAAAGTTACATTAAACACACAGCTTTTTTGTTTAAATTGTCCCAAGTTACAGGGGAGTAATGATCAGAGTCCATGCATTCGTTTTTTTTCGTTTTTAATCAGTATTGGTGCTGATACAAGTTTAGTATTATAGAAGTTATAGAATCTTTATAAGATGAAGTTAATTTTAAAATAAAAATAAAGTGCATAAAAAACATCAAACATTCGGCTCAAGTCTTTAAAGTTTAAAAATGCTCCCCTGAAAAATTTAGTGACTATGATCGTTTTTACCCTGTACCCTTCACGTGCATGTTGGGCCAAATCAAATTTGAGTAGCAGAATTTTTTCCCTAAAATCTACGACGCTATAATAATTATATGTTGGTAGAAGTACTTTTACATTTTGTAGACCATAAAATTTTCGGCGTTTGGTAAGGCATAAAAAAATATTTTTCTCACCAGTAAAATTAGGACAAATGTGTATAGGACTTACAGACTTACAGACTGGCTTTTACCGCCTTATTTTGTGAAAGAATCCATTGGTACAAATTTTCCTGCGTTGGAAATATATCTCCTTTGAAATTCTTAAGTGTAAAAGGGGATTGAGCATCAAAAAGTTCGAAAAACACTGTCTTATGACCTAGGGCTATGCCCCTAAGCTAGCTCGAGCGATTTTACTATACCTATATATTCTACGTATTTAAAGTATAACAGTAATGTAAAATTTGACTAACTTCTAAAGTTATGGATCAAAATTTTTCGAAATAATTTTACTTAGAAGTTCTTATAAAGAACTAATCGATTTTTCAAATTTTTTGGATTTCAGATTTTATTGACTTTCATAACTTTTAAAAAAATTACCCAAAATAATTTTAATTAAGTATTTTCAGTAAGTCCTTTACCTGTAAGTTCCTTCAATTTTTTTAGATGAATTGTTTAAAAGTTACAAGAGGGAGACAAACGAGCTTTCGAAATACAATATTTCGCAAACAAGCCTTCAAAATGAAAAATAGTAAAAGGAACCTCAACCTTATGAACCTCAACGGTACGATATCCAATGATAGGTATCCTTCTAATATTACGCGAAAAAAATTCTTAATCCGCACTTTCCAATACGAAAACGTACCTCGAAATATTAAAAAAAAATTTTTGTCTAGCATTAATTTACACCTACACCTTTTACACTTTCATTGTAGCATACATGTTCAAAATTTTATTTTCATAGGCTGAAAGGTGTAGAAATTATGGAGGGTGGCTGATTATTTTTACTGATATATCTACCATCATTTTTACAAATTGATTCACGGCTAATTTAAGAAGTAAGAATTAAGTAAAAATGTAAAGTCGTTAACTGGTAAGATATAGGATTATAGTGCCTTTTCGATCTTTTCTTTATATCTTTTTATTAGAAAATGTCGTATAAATCACCATAAATTAAAAATTTAATAACATCAAAAGTGTATAAATCATTTAAAAAATGGAATTTCAGGTGGTACTTACTTGTTTTTTCTTGAACAAATTTTAATTCCATTGGTACCTATACATTAATCTTATTAGAATTGTCAGTTGGTGGTCATTGGTTTGAATTTTTGATGCACGTATTTCAAATTTTGACATCTTTACGATGTTACTGTTGTCATTATGCCGTTGTTTATTTCCTGGAACCACACATTTTGAAATGAACTTTGCATTGAAGAACAAAATGAAAAATAAAATGTGTTTTGATGCGTTTTAGGTCGTAAAAAAGAATACCTTCAAAAACAAATCATAAAGAAGTTCTTCAAATGTTACATGCTTATATAATGACCGAATCGAGGCCTTTTAACTTCGAGGTCATTTAACTCACCCACAAATAGAATTAATCAGTTCTTGTATTTATAGTGCCTCTAAATTTCATTGGTGAAATTTAGAGGCACATTGTCGTTTTGAATTGGAATTTTGCAAAAAATTTTCAGTCTGTTTAATACAAAATGCAATTGTTTAATTCAGTATTTAATGCAAGATATGTTACAATTTTGATCGATTCTGGCTTATAGTTTGTGAGATAAGAATTTCTAAAAATTACTTTTTATCACGCAGTTAAGGGTTTTTTCCCAAAACGGTTGCGTGCAGGTTGAGTGTGGGTTCAACAAGATATCGAATTTCATTATCTAGATAACATACCTAATTTAAAACATATAGATAAAGATAACAGATAATTTAACCGTTATCAAGATAAAATTTTAGATAATAGATAAGATAATATTTACAGAAATAATACACTAGGTTAGTGCTTTTTAACCGCTGGTACCCGAAAATATCTTACCAGTCCGCAAAAAGATATGTGAATTATTAAAAAAAAATTATTACAAAAAAAGCTTTTTGGCGATAAGAATCGCATCTTTTGGAATGTAGTTCTTGTATTTACGGCCCATGAATAACACACGTCTAGCACAACAGAGCACAACACTTTTTGTTTTAAAAAAGAAAACGGCGAAGCTAAATTGGTGAGGACATAATTATGGTCGACCAAATGATTTCAAACTAAGTGAATTCTATTTAAAATTAAAGAATTTATTTTAAGCATTTCTTTAATGATTAAAAAGGTGTTGATATTTATCTAAGGTCGGCCAACTATATGGTCTTCCAAGTGGTCGGAAAACGATATTTCATATTGCACAACTAAATCTTATTCCAATTAATGGCGAAAATGACTCCAAGCTTCAAGATTTTTATTTTAAATTAGAGTTGCTTTTAAGCATTTCTCTAGCGCTAAGAAAAGGGTCGATAATTTATTGGACTTACATGGTCGACAAAGTGGTCGGCAAACGACATTTCATATTACACGACTTATTGTTATTACAATTAAGGGCGGAAATGTTTCCACGCAACAAAAATTTTGTTTAAAATTCAATAATTGTTTTTGTAATGCTTAAGAGAGTGTCAAAATTTGCCTGAATTAGATGTTTAGCCAAAAAACAACATTTTGTATCAAAAAATATAAATGTAATTTAGAAAACTAGTACTTGTCATAATTATGTAAGTAATCTGTTCGCACAAAATTATCTTAGATTTTACCGGACTGTGACTGACAAAAGGTTAAGAAGCGCTACTCTAGGTTTACTTTACTATTTCATTGATTATACCCAATTTATTCTAGATACTTTTGATGATGAATTTTTTACTTCAAATTCTAGAAATTTTTCACTTTTAAAGCCACATTTTATTAAAATTTCAAAAAAATTTTTGAATTCATTGCTACTTATATTTTTAGAAATACAACAATGTCACACGATAATTAAGCAATGTAATAAATACATCTAACCCGCGAAGAACACGGTACTCAAAGAACACGGGTACCTTCCCCCGAATTACACGGTTTCAAAGAACACGATTTTTAAGTAATTCTTTTGAAAATGAATATAAAATACATAGGAATCGTAGTTCCAATTTACTTTTTTTCAGAAAAAATAAAGATGTGTTGTTGTTATCTTATCTTTTTCCTTCGCTTAATATAAAGATATTATAACTTCTTTTAAAAATATCTAGATAAAAGATAATAGATCTGATAACGAAAACATTATTGAGATAAGCACCACACTGAATAGGATTTCCAGTTGATTAAGTTATTCTCTTTTAACTCAGTTAGGACACAACTGTTGTATATTTTGCCTATGTTAAATAAATATAGTTATTAAAAGTTAGATATTTACTCAAATAATTTTCAAGCTCTATTCAAATCAAAAATAAAATTGTAATTTTTCCACCTAATAGAAACTTTAATAAAAAAAAACTTACGACATAACTTATTCGCTGAACTTTATCATCACAGCTTTATATATTTTCATTATAATTTTTTTTTAAAATTATTTGAAAATATACACACATTGAATTAAGAAACTTTTGATTTTCTAAGATGAGTACAATTAACAAAAATAGACATGTATTGCTAAACACTGTTTAATTTTAAGTCCTTACTGAACCACTTACATAATTATACTTTTAATCATACATTTTAAAACAATTTATTTCATATTGTTAGAATAAACTTTCATTGATATAAGTTGCAACAATTTCCAAAAATTTATCCTTTTGGAATAATGTGCTACATTTAACTAAATGAGATGAGAGACTGACGTTGACAAAATTTTAATTTTTATTTCTTAAAAGAATAACAACTCGGATATAAAAAATATATAGATATGTATAGTATTTGTTATATTTTTTCCATTACTATATAGGCACGTTTTTAAAAATCGTAAAATCAGTTCAACATTTTACGATCGCCACATTATATTAGCTTCTATTTAGCTAGTTCGCCGTATTCATTGACTCGATCGCTATTTTGTTGATAAGTATAACTCATAAATATGTGAACTTGAACAAAAAAGAAATAAAAAGGATATTATTACTATTGATTCATTCATGTTATTTCTTATCCTTAAATGGAAACTATTTCCGAAATGCTTTTTATTAGTATTTTCATGTATTGCCGATAAAGGAGTTACTGACATTTTCTTTTCTAATCGCCGTTGATTGGCAATTTCTGTGCGAATCATCAACCCCTAACATTGTAGTAAATCTCAAATTTCTACGTTTTATAGTTTCCGAGAAAAGTCTCTGTAACAGGCAGGCAGACGGACACAAGGGTATTCTTATAAGGGGTCCGTTACAGGATCCTAAGAAAGGAAAATGTTGACAGAAATAATTAGTCAGTAAAATACTTTTGTTCCCTATGTTTCGAATTTAATTTCAAGCAGACAACAATTTCGAAATTCACAGAGGGAGTTAGTGCCGGCAGAAGTGAAAACTTGAATATTAACGTTGTGCATTTTTGATATTTTTGAATGGTTAGGGAATAATTTTGCACGAATTGCTTTAATTATCAGTATAAAAGTACTATCATTTATGTGGTAGAATACAATATTTATTTATTGCGCTATCGTACACAAACATGACAATTTATATTAGATTAAAAAGTTTATTGTCTGCTCTACTGTACTGTCTACTCTCCATTCGTCTTACGAATTTTCGATCACTCTCCATCCGTCTTACGAATTTTCGATCTGGTCACGTGTCCTGACGCGAATTAAACATTTTTTACCCATTACAAAAAAAGTGTACAACGCCGCTAAAGAAGTTTTCACTTTAAAAAATTACTTGGATGTGTCATGTCTATAAAAAAATCAAAAACGTAAAATTTTTAAATTGATCCAAACGACACAACATAGTAGTACATTTTACGTTAGCTATTTTAACGGATTCAATAATCTCATACTTTGTTGCATCATTTTAAAAATTTAGTGTCTATTTTAACAAGGTTATACATCGGGTGACAATAAGCAAATTTTAATGTTATGCTTTTGTCTATTTTACGACACTGTTTATGTTTGTTATATGTAACTATTAAGTTTTTAACTCCTTATTTGAAATTTCACACTGTCTGAATATATTTTTATCCTGCTACATTTTTTTCATTTCTGGTAATAAAAGATTACATATTATAGTTTTGATGCAGTGTTGGATGCCGTTTTTTGTTGTTTAATTATTTCCACAAAAAAAAGCTATAAAACACACACAGAAAAGCCATAAGATATCTTTTTATGAGATAAAATGTTACAATTTTTAATATTCTTTCTTTTTAACTGGGGTTGAATGTTTTGAAGAGAATTACTATATATATTCTTTTGTTAAATAGGTTCATATTTGAATAATATTCGATGTTTACAAGCAACTGAATTTGAAGGACTAACCATTCGGTTTTTAAGGTTCCGAAGAAATATCTTGGATCTCTTAGAGTTTTGTTAAAGCCGTCTGTTTATATATCTGTCTTTCTGTGTGTATCGACATTCCTACCTAAATCTTTCGGCCAGTAAGCATGAAATTTTGAATGTGCATACTAGAAAGTAGAGATTTTTTTCTTAATTTCTTGGAGGCAATGTTCAATTTTGCCCCAGAAAGTAATTTTTAAACTGTTGAACTAATAAATATGAAAAATTACCGATACTAGTACCTGCTAAAAACACTCAATTAAAATTTTTTTCAGTGAGTTGTGTCGGTAATAAATGAAATATTGCATCGATGTATGTCCGAGTATTTGGAAAACATTTTACAAAAATTCGAGGTCAAATCATTAAGCAAAATGCTCGAAGATTTTCGTTTTTCGTAACTCCAGAAATAACTCCACGTACCCTATCGTGACAACATATCGTTAAAATGTTCTCTTAAAGTTTTTAAGTTTTTTAACCTCATTTCACCTTTTAGCCTCGTTCGTGAAATCTTGAACTTTAAAGTTTATACTTTTCGCTGCCATATAATTATTATGGGTGAGTTAAATTGAAGTTGTTATCAAATACATTTAGATATTCTTAGAAAAACGGTAAAGGTATTTAAATGGCTTATATTTTATTCTAAAAGCTGTAAAAAACTGTAACCACTAAGAAACTCTAACTTAATCCGTTTACTTGGCGAATTTTGATAAATAATAGAAGGTAGTAAATGCAGTTCTAATTTAAAATCCATCCGATGAAAAGTGTCTGAGTTTTGGTTTCACTATGTTGAAAAAATCTAGTTTCGTGATAATCGCGTTTGAGTTTCCACTTTATGTTTTCCTTTACAGGCAATTTTTTTTTTTTTTATATACTGAAAATTTCTTTTATAAACCCTTAAAATTTCATTTTGTATGGCTTTTTTTGTTTTCATAAAACAAATTATTAAAAAGAAATCTTTTTTGTGTAAATCTACTAGATGTAACGTTTAATATGACAATTTTCATATACGGATAAAGTAATATCATTTGATTGAATGAACACGTTCTTTAAAAGAAGAGGAAAATTTAAGAAAGGGCGTATTTGCCCAAATTTAATTAACGAAGATAGTCGAAAACTATAAACATAATACAATTACATTTAACCTAAAAACTAAGTTAATATAAAACCAGATCAAAATGGAAATAGGTATGTATATATTTACTATCTAACATCGTTTGTTTGATAAGATTAATAGAATTATTTCTACCTAATTATCTGTTTTTATGACATTTTTATTACAAATACTTAACGATTATTTTACGATTACATAAAAATGCAAGACAAGTAAAATTATTTTAATATCTTTATTTTCTTTGTTGATACTATTTGATTAGAAACCCCATAAAGTAAAATCAGAAACCATAAAACATAATACTGAAATCAAAAAAATTTTTAATTATTCGATTTAAGAGATTCTTATCTCACTTTTGTTATAAAAATGATTTTGAAAAAAAGCGGCTTTTTAATTAAAGAGATTATTAAAAAACAAAAGAGTGTTTTGGAGTTTTATTATTACAATTAAATAAAATATGAAACAATTAATAATTTATTGTAAACGAAAAGAAAATGAGAAAGTTGTGACAAGTATTCAAAGAATTTGTAATTAACTTTTCCTTTATTGATTTCAGAAACTTTTTATACAATACACATAGATGGTACGTTTAAACAGTAAAGTAAATATAAAGAATGCTATATTATCGTCCTCCCTCGCCGGTAAGTTAGAATTCTACACAAAAAAGTACGCTGTTTCTACATTTGTTCATACTGTACACGTAAGATGGCAGCAGCACCAAACACTTGAAATGTATGTGTATACTAACCAACCTTGTGGCAGTAAAATGTATTACAAATAAAAAAATTATGCTTTGGAATATTTTTTTTTCAATTCCCAGAATTTTTGAAATTGTTTCAAATTTTAAATACATGTTATGATGTTCAAGTATTCTGTAGCTCAAAAATGTAGCCCAAACTTTTAACTTTTATGTGCGAATTTTTTTGGTAAAAGTAGACATGAAGGCGATTATGTTTTTTGGAATAATTTGATTTGAATTAAAAAAGTAAATGAAATATGGAGCCATCCATAAAATACGTCACCCGTTTTGGATCTGTCCCAACCTCATTGTCAGGCTACATCACATTTCCTTTAACGCCCTACTTAATAATACTACACAAATCCTAGACTTCCCCAAATGAATAATTAGTTTTATTAATAACATAAAAAAATGATGTCCAGACAATTTCGTTTATTCGTTGAATTTTGATATAGGTAATACAAAATTACTGTTATTCTTTAGCAATTTAGGTACTGTTCCAGTTAATAAAAAAAAAATTGATGCAGAAATAATAAAATTGATATATTTCAAACGTTACGTCACCTTTTTTGCGTACGTATATTATGGATAGCCCTTATAGTGAAAAAAAGAAAATTTTATAGTTTCGACAAGCTGTTAAAATTTAACTGGTATAAACTCAATTTTTAAACACGATTCCAAATGTAAATTCGATAATTTTTGTAACAACGTTTTATTTTTATGGTAATGTTACCAATATTGTTTAGTGTTCATTGACGTCATACAATTATCTTTTTTTTTTATTCTAATCAATTTAGTTTGTCAAAGTTTGCGTTACCTTCGTAGACAACCTTCAGAGAGTTTTTACATCTATTTATTTTTTGTTTATAAATCAAAGTTCAGGGCACCTCTTAGATAGATTTTAGGGATGTTAAGGATAGGAGGTATTGGGTACGAATAAGGATACAGATATTTAAAAATATTCGTTTCGGTTACGGTTACGGTTACAGATAGGTAATTATTTCCGATAATGTTTCGGGTACGTGACGGCTAACTTTGTTTCAGTAAACTTTGTTTTAAATTAAAATTACACCAAATGTACAATAATTGACAAAAATCGATTAAATTCAATAGCGAAACTAAAAATTTTTCATATTTATCCATTATCCAATTTCAGTTTTAAATATAATTTTATAAAGTTTTATATACTTAGGATATCCTGTAATTGCGGTTATGGTCACGCATATCCATTGCCTGTATCCTCGTAGATTTATGTCTTATCAGTGCTTCCACCATTACGATATTTCTTTTTTGTGCCTTGTGCTTAGCTTTACATTATCAGTTAATTTTTTTAAATATTTTGATACCTATCAAATAAATTGAAAACCTTACGTAGAGTAAAATTAAAATCATTCTAAAATCACTGTTTTTCTGTACTAAAATATAGTCCATGATAATAAAGTGTGTGATGTTTTAAAGTTGTAGTAAAATGTAACATATTTTCATTAGTGTTAAAGGATACAAAAAACGAAACTGTTATAAATTTTAGGATTTTTCGTTATAACATTGAAAATGTGTGTTTATTTATATTTTCTTTTTTGTTATAAAATATCAGTGTCTGTTTGCTGCTCACAAAAAAAGTTATAAACATAGACAGAATAAATTGTAAAAGTTATGATTAAATTCAGTAAAGATAGATTAGATTTTACATTTGATTGTTTATATATAGGGTGTTTGATAAAAGAATGCTTGATGGTAGAAGTGCAGTGAATTTCAAACTGTTTCTTAAAATTGAAGATTTTTTTCCATTTTTTTTCTTCAGTTTTTTTTTTCTACAGTTAATGACCAAAAAAAAAAATTGTCTTCTTATATTGTCCGGGCTCCTAACCGAAGCTTCGGGCCCCCTTTTTAGACTGGAGTTCCCGGACAACTGCCCACCTGACCCCACCCCCCTCTCTGGCTTTCGATCAGATTTTACTCCCAGTCTATCGGAATATCTACGATATTCCGGTATATATATATACGATATTCTGTGGTTGTTTGGCAAAGAATCTTAGCCCAAAATAAATCATAAATAACATCCAACAAAGAAACTGACTTGTATCAAAGTGTAATGACGTGTTTAGAGTATATTCACAGTAAAATAATATCCTCTCAATTTATTATAAGTATCATCAGAGTGGTAAAGTACTTCTTCACACACATTCGGCAAGTACACATTTTGTGCTCTGTGAAGAGAGCACAAAATGTGTATTTGCCGAAAATTCTCGCTGCCGAGCAACATAGTACTACTTTTCGCTTTAAAGCAGAAAAGTAACAACTTCTCGCTCGCTCAACGTATATTTAATTACAAATCGGGTAGGCGCTGTTTATATTTTCTATGGTAACAAATAAACAGATTCTAAAATTATTAAATTTAAAAAAAATCTATACATATATGTTGGAAATATATAATAGAGACAGTGATTTCTCAAGTACACCTTTAGATATTTCTGAAGCTGCAAAAATTACAACATTAAAGTAAATATTAAGGTCCATTGTTACTTTTTCAAGTATCTTTTAAATAAAAAATACATTTTATAAGATTGCAGAAATAATTCTGTGTGTAACTCGAGCACAAAATGACTTTGCCGCTCTCATGAGAATAACGCGCTTCGCTTGGCGGCGTCGAGCGTCAACATTCTCAATCGAGCGGCAATGTACCATTTTGCGCTCTTAAATACACAAATAACTATTTCGTATTACTGGATGATGTTTATATTCACTAAAGAAATCGCTGTAAAATAGCTCAAAAATTTAAAAATTCCTAGATGGTGGGAGTACTGGTGAGACTTAAGTCAATCTAGGAAAGTGTTTTCCAAACTTTTTTCAAAGTGAAATTGTGAATAGCATCGTTGTCTTGAGGACATTTTTTGGTCAGACTAATGAAAACGAGTAAGGTGAAAAATTTTAGTGAAAACACGGTATATTTGTTTATTCTGTGTTATATCAAGAAATAAAATATACTGAGTTAATCAGGTGATCTATCAATCAGCAAAAACGGGAACGGAATTAAATAATAATGAAATTTTTTCGGTAATAAAAATCTATTTAATGTATTTGAAGTAAGTCTTCTAAAATCGTGTCTAGATTAATAAAATAATAATGGATTTCTTTCCTAATCAACGTTTTTAGGATGTATATAAACAGACGTATAGGTATTACTCGAAATCTTTTAGGTTTTATCCAACAAAAACATTATTACGCATGCGTCAAGTATGAACGTCATTTTATTTAAATTTACTGTTGACAAAATATTTGCTTTCCTATAAATTTTTTATGATCGATGAAATATATTTTTCGAATTTTTTATTATTTTCAAATAGTTTACATAACGATACGCAAGATGTAGTTTTTATAGGTTTTAATGTCATTTTTGATGATACTCAAGTCCAAACTGAATAAAAGTATTAAAAATATAAAATTTTTTTAAAGACACCCGTAAATTTTTTTTCTACTTTGCATATATTTTTAAGTTAGAAGAAGCACTCTGATGTAGCTATTTTTATTTTGTAATAAAGTTTTTTTTTTGGGCTGTTGGTGACACAGTCATAAAATAAATCATACTTTTCCGCCTATAATGGTTATTCACTGGAATATTTGTAATAAAATTATTATTTCACAATTTTTAATCTCGACAAAAATTTTTTGAGTTCATTAACAGTACAAATGCTACAGTTGTTATTAATATTATTATTTAGCTTTTTATTGTCGCAATTAAAAAAAAACATTAAGCAAATCAAATTCACAGCAAAAATTTGATAGTACAGTTCTTCAAAAATTGTCTAATTCTATAGTTTCTCTAATCAGAACAAGCTTCTCTTCTTTCCGGTATGCAGACTACTAAACAGCTACGTTACTTCACCTGCCTATAATGCAACGTAAATGAAAAAAGTTTGATTCTAGATTTAGGTTATAATACTGTGTGAGTTTTTTGAGAGTTGCCATTTTTATTACAACCAAACCGTTGATTTAATCGAAAAATTGTTGAAATAGAAGTTGTAGATATAGACGGGGGCAACCGATTACTATAGTCAGGTTTTCGAGCTATGATACAAACTTATAGATCCGTAAATGAGACTATGTATTAATTTTTCGATAAAACTGATCTAATGCATTAATTAACAATAGAAAAGAGCAAAAAAAATTTTTTTTACCCAAGTTTAATTTTTTAATTTTTCTTTAATTTATTAATTAGACGGTAAAAATACGCATAATATGTACTTGAGGCTACTTCAACCGATAGTGTTCTGGTTGGTTATATTTCCATTACATCCAAGAAAAGAACTTTTTCCAGTACCATTTCTATTATACAAATTTGGTTGTAATAAAAATGGCAATTTTTTTTTACCCAATTTTTTTTATACAAATTTGGCTGTAATAAAAATGGCAACTCTCAAAAAACTCACTTGGTATATGATAAAGACAAAAAATTATGGAATTTTAACGATTTCATCTTTTTAATTTAGGAAAAATGTAAATATAGTAGATAGTCCAACAAGTGAGCAAGCGGTCGTGACCCCCACCCAAGAATTAGAAATATACACTGGATATTATTTAATTTTTAACACCATATTAGTAAAATTACTATAATTATACTAATTATTGAGTCAGTTGTTCTTTTTGGTCATCAAGTGAATTTGAGGGAGACATCGAGAATTTCTTGTGTATGACCTGTCCCAAGAAACTTTTTAGTTAGGAAATTACAGATTATTTTGTTTTTGTTTCTTTGCTTGTTAACTGTATTTGATTTTTTATCAATTTTATTCATTTTACGTATATCTATAGAAACAATTTTTTCTGCCTTTCATTTGGTTTGGAAGGTTTGCTGTATACGCCACTGTAGCCCAAATACCACAAAACCGCCTAACTTAACTTATTAAACCTAACGTTACCATTCCACACTGTATTAAAAAAAATTAAAATTAGGTACATGGCTTATATTACCTATATCATTTTTGTATTATGGTTTATACAAAGGAAGAAAAGAATTATTTTGATTGTAAACCGCTTCTGCTACTAGGCGTTCCTTTTCCTACTTTCAAGGTGATTTACCTATAGCAAATATTTTTAGTTGTAAAAAAATTAACAAATTTTTGCGTTAAACGTTAATTATGGTAAATCTCAAAATGAAACTTTCATTAAGGAAAGTCATTAAGAAAATTGAAATCAACTTGCTTATTCACACTTAAATCACGTAATTTTTATTATGAAATGTAATTATGACTTTTGTTGATTGAAATAGCATTGAATATTAGAGCAAAATAAGTAAAGAAAATTGAATTTTATTACAAAATCGTGATTGTATCGCCATATATGGGGCTTATTAGTAATAAATGCAGATATGATTGATTTTTTTCACATATTCTAGATTAGATGGGTGTAAATTAAAGGTGGCAATTGATCTAATAACAGTTGCTAGCATTATTTTGTACGATACTGTAGCACTATATCTATTAATGTGCGCGTTCACATTTGGGACTCAGTCTTAAAACAATTTGTATTAGAGCGATAATGGTGGAATTTTGAGTGCTCGAACATTAAATATAACATTCTGTTAATGACACCAATAAAATAATGACGACATAATATCTTCTACTTAGAAAATGATTTCGAAAATGTTCTTTGTTTCAACATATAGGTACTGGTACGATTAGTTTGTTCGTAAAATTACGTCATCGACGTGTTGTTCCTTTTAGTTATTTTTGGCAAAGTATTATATTCATTCGTATTAGATGTACGCGTTAATGTCTTCTTTTTTTGTAATCTGTGATTTTATTTTCAATTGTTTGAATGCATGCAATTAATTACTGTTAATATAGATTAGGTATTTTACTTCACCTATCGGATAGGTAAGAACGGTATCGATTTGAACAGATCATAATTTAAAGGGGAACACGCCCCGTGAAGTATAACTATCCAATCCAAATATAAATTGGTTGCCTTTATTACTTTCGTAATGAAGGAGTCATGCCGTCATGAGTCAAGATAATTTTTTTTTTTTTGGTAAGTAAATTATGCAATATTCTTGATAGAGCTTTTTATTAATTGACTTCGTTATAGTAATATAAAACAGCTCTTTGATCTCACTTTATGAAGAGGGAAAATTTTCTTCTGACCGTTTCGAAAATGACTAAACCATTTTTCGGAAGTTTACGCATCCCATAGTCACTTTCTTCGTACGTGGAACAAACTATTTCGTCCACTTCGGTAGTCCGTTCTTTTAAATTAAATGCTAAACGCGGGCAGAGGTATTAGATATATTCTTTATAAATTTTTAAAATTATGATACTCAAATGCTAAAGCAGATGGAATGTCTAACTGTGAATGTGATTATTTCCAAAAGGCAAAAGAGTACAGAATCATCTCAAGATTGACATTCTTCGTATTTTCCCGTTAGAAAAAGTGACATGAATTAATGTGTAAACCTAATAGTTGCTATTAATAAAACAACTCTTTATGCTAATCGTGAGTGGTTCAGGACGTTGCTGTTGGAAAACTACCTTTTGAGTTAGTTTTTGCTGAGGCAAGTTGAGGCTAAGATTTTAATGACCTCATTAGAGTAAAATAGTCAGTAGAAATGGGCTAAACAAATTGCAGTTGTAAAATTCGTATGTTTCAAGAAAAAAAATTAGGAATACAAATTCGTGATATGTGTGTGATTTCAGTGTGTTATGATTACGTAACCTTACGCACAAATTAAATAGAATACATTTGATTAGATCATATTATTGTGATCGTTTTTAAGGGTTTCGTTCTTAATATCCACATTATATGATGATATAACCTTTCTGTAATATTACCAACATTTTGACGATCGTAGAACGTTTTCACTCACAATAAATGTAAGATCTAATATAACAAAACAACTTGTAAAGTAATATCTATAATGTACCTATTTCTTACATAATGTTAAGTGCCTTTTTGAAAGGTCCTGTTAAAATATAAATTTTATATCGACAAAACACGTCTAAACAATAACAAAAACAATTGTTATCTCCACTTCCACATACAGTTACGAAAGAATATTTTATTTTATTTTTGAATTTCTGTTCTTTTTTTCACTTAATTGTTGTGATTGCTAATTGCTTAATTACTGTAACCATTGTATCAAGATATGCATCAACAATTAATTACAAACAATCTAATGTATGGCGTATAATTAACAAATCCACTAACAAAGTTTAGGTAATACAACAAAGTACTAAGTACAAGGAAAATAAAGCAACAATTACCATTTATAACACATGCCTATAGCGAAGAAATCTGATACGGTTATGTGATAATTTAAGACGTGAATAACTATGGGTATCGATTATGCAGTAGGCGAGGTAGGAATGCAGGAAGGGGGCTAACATGTAATGTAAAATCAATAATAATCATAAACAGTAATAAGTTTACATGAAGCGTAATGAATCGGGTTTGATTAATCCAATTTACCAATATCGTGTATATAGGTACCTATATATGATTTTCTGCCAGACAGCCAATACTTCAATAAAATTCAATATTCTGTTAATAATTATGCATTTTGTCTTGCGAATTCAATTTGATTTGACCAGATGTTTAATAAAATCATTTAATTATGTATTAATAGGATATTAGGATACCCATATTTAATGTTAGATTATTTTCTTAAACTAGTCGAGGTTTCTTATGTTTTAAATTTTAGTTTCGATCTTTACTTTGATTTTTCACAAAGACCCAATGTGGGTTTTTATGTCAATTCCAAAAAAGTCAAAATTTTTGACTTTTGATTAGGGCTAGTGAAGGCTAGGACTAGGCTAGGACTAGTGAAGATCCGTATGATATGTTTCTGTGACAGCGTGAAAATATCGGAAAAGAAAAATTTATTGAGTATATTGAGAGGTTGAGTATATTTGTGTTCCGATATTTTTTTATTTTTTATTTTTTTTTTTTTTTGAAGTGAAAACTTCTTTAGGTGCATTGAACGAATTATGGTAGCGAAACATTTTGTTGTAACTGCAGTATATCTGTAGCTATAAGTATGTTGTGCAATATTAGTAGGGGAGACAGGGGCTAGTATTAACGGGGGTAAGTATTAACAGGCCATTTTCCGCCAAACTACGGACGAAAAAATTAAGTACGTCCGGTTGCTGTCATCAGTAGATGACCACGGACACGTTGTGACCAATCAGTCTTCGGCCTGTTGCCGCAAAACAAAGTTGTGAGTAAGCAGTAGATTTTATTAGGTAAAAGAACATTTTTAAAACGACAGTTTTTTGATTTGAGCATGATTGTATACCTAAAAGCGACTAAATTTATTTCAAACGGTAGCATATTCCATCTGGTATTATATTTTGTTTAAATTTTACCGCATTATCAACGCTATTCTTTTTAAAAATTTAAATTTGTAAAAAAACTTACCTTCGGGGCAAGTATTAACATGTTAACATTTACCTCGTTTAAATTTTATGCAACAAAGACTATGTTTTTAACTTCCCTATAAGGAGGTTATTGTATTCATCCCGATTTTAAAATCCAAATATCGTCATTTTCATGCTTCGAGGTTACCAAAATTTTTTTCGTGACATTGCCAAATATGTTTGCATGTATGTGTGTGTACATATGTGAGTGTTAAATTGAAATGGTTTTAATTTTTATATCTTTTCTGCAGGGAAGCAGAGGAAGAGTTTTGCTTGATCTGAGTTATCATATATTTCAAGAATTATAATAATGTTAAATAAGACGAAGACTAATTTTTTAATAAGTAAATATTTTTTAATATAGAAGATATTAAACGATTGTGGTTGTCTATATCGAAGACTGAAAATTTACCAATTTTTGTTTCGTTATCAAGGTCAAAGTGACGTAATTTGCTACTTAATAAGGACTGACTAACTACTGCCTTAGAAAAAAATTAAAATAATGATTAACTTCAACTAATTAAGTAAAGATAAATCTAAAATAAGAATTTTCTATGTCAAATTAATTCCTCTCTAATAATAAACACGTTAAATATGATATTTTGTTTTATTTCCTATAAGTACATATCTACAAAATATCATAATCATATTAAAACTCTAATGTTAATACTTACCCCAACGTTGTTAAAACTTGCCCCAAAAGTGGGGTAAGTATTAACAAACACATTTTTTAAGAAAATGGGTTTTTCCGTAGAAAGTACAAGGGATATGTAAGTTTTTTTTATCAAAAATTATAGACAGATAGTTGATGCTTCATAACGTTTACAAAAAAAATCGCTAACTAGTTTCATTTCCGTTTAATATGTAAAAAAGTAAAATCTGTTAGTACATGCCCCTGTCTCCCCTACTGAATTTAGCGGAGCCAAATTGCTCTAAGTATTCACTTCTGTTGGTTTCAAACAACATCTTTAAGTATTTTGATCAATGAAATATACTTAAACGATCGTATTTTTGATTTTATTTGTGTTGGAAAGTAGACAGTGTACATAACGTAAAGACTTAAACATAAAATTATTACAAAACAAAGTAATATTTTGCACATTGTAAAAATTGCACGGTAATCAAAAAACAATTCGCACATATTTTTATAGCCAAACCAGTATTTTAAATATGGTTTCAATTTTTTTTTGCTGTTCTCTTAAGTTTAATGTATATATGTGCTAGTTAAAAGAACTATGTTAAAAGGAAACAAAAATAAAAGAAAAAAATTCTGACAGCCCATTTGTAGGATTTCCTTGAGCCAGTTTTATTTGAAACCTGTTGAAGGATGAGTGTTAATTCATAAGCATTTATGAATAATAGTAAAAAAATAAGCTTCTGAAAAAACTAATTGGTTTAAAGTTTAAACGTTGCAAAGAATCAAAATTTATTTTGTATTTTTAAGTTAAATGAGGCTTTTTTAGGGGAAGTTCCCGGGAAAAACAAATACAATTTATAAAATTTTTCACAATTTTGCCTTTGTTCAAAATTAATTTTATGTTACCCCCCTCCCAGTAACATGAGTTTAAAAAAAAATAAACGATTACCGATTGAAAATATACTACGACGCCTACTTGACTGCGAATTTTCAACAATTTTCTAGTTCTAACAAGGGAGGTAAGGGTCTTTAAAAAACACGTCAAAAATTTAAAATTGCTTTTTGTAAAACCTTTCTTTAAAATCTTATTTATTTTCATCAACAAAGCCTAGAGGAAATCAATATCAACCAAAATTTTAATGCTTAACTATATACATAGCACGCTCCCATATCGCACGCTCTCATTTAACAATTTTGTCGCAGACATGATGTGTGTAATGGCACCCCTCCGTGTTTTAAAGCAAATATGTTTGAATGCATTAGTGTCTAATTGTAAGTAATAGTTTGTAACAGTAAATCATACAAATATATAAATCAGAAACACTGACGCCCGTGATCTATGACTTTCTCATTTAGTAATTTGGTCCTAGTGGATTGCGTAATGGGAGTTTCCTATGTATATATACACAATTATTTTGAGCCTGGTTTAATGTCTCTAACGCCAGTATATCTGGAGATTTTCATTGATATGGACAACTAGTAGGTTCAAGCATACATTAACATCAGGAAAATTTGTAATCGGTCTTTTGAATTTTTAGGATTGCCTGGCCTTAAGATGTCAGGATCCGATGAAAACCGCATATTTTCAAACTAATTTGGTTCCCATACTTTCCTTCTCGTTGCTGTAGCCGCAGTGTATAGTCTATTAATACGGGAAGGTAAATATCTTGGAAACTATGGGTTTTAGAATTATAATAATATGGTCTTAAGGCTATAAAGCTGAGTTTGAAAATCAATTAGTCTGAAACGACATATTTATTGGCTTCCTCGGTCAGCAAATGATTGGTAAGCATCTAACGATACCAACTATTTTTGTAACTCAATGCGAGGGATCATCTTTCATTTCGCGTGTTTTATGATTCATAAATTAATTTCGTCAATGCGTGCGGCAATATACTGCATCTCCCTCTATTTGATTCGTATATCCTGTTTGATAGTTATCCCGAGGGGATTTTTTTCCACAGACAGTGAAACATGACTAGAATTAGCAACAAAAATACATTATTATAGACCATAAGGGATAATAATGGATTTTGTATTGAAACGGAATTTTGATAGATTCTAATTTTAAGTTGCGGAAATATTTCCACTACGACCACTACGTTTGAAAATAAAAAAAAAAAAATATTAAATACAAACAGAATGTTGAATGCAAGTCCTTGCATTAGTGAATTTTATTATTATTGTTTTTTGTTTATGTTTTGGTTTTTTTTTTTTTTTTGATAGTATTAGACATTTAAAAAAAAAAATATGGCTGTTTTATAGAGCACTTTGGTATTATTAATTATTGAACCGTTTGTTTATTAGTTTTTTAAAGATAATTATAGGAAATTACGTTTCCAAATACCGTAAAACACCCAATCTTTACCTGTTAAACCTAACTTTACCATACCACACTTTATAGGTATTAAAAAAATCAAAATTTCATAGTTTATTTATTCTGTAGCACTTTTTTTAATGACGGATATATTTCTAACAAACTACTGGTGTTATATATAAGTTTTTCTGGCATTACCAGCCGCGATTTCTTCAAATCATTGGGTTTTTTTTAGTTCTTACGGTACATTGTGGTTTTAAGCAAGTGTGCAAACTTTAGTTGGTATTTCAAAAAATATGCAAGTGACGTAGATAATTTCATCATATGAAAAGTCACATAACCTTGTAAGTATATAAAATTATTTTTACGTTTATTTTATTTATACGTAATATTATAGCAAATTTGGTAAAACTGGAGTTCTGTAACAAATCCCAACTTTACCAGTCAGAGCTGCCAACAGTTAGGGTTGTCAAAAATATACGAATTGCATTATATTTTTACATGAATTGATATATTAAAGTGGAAACACTGTTATAGACTTATACAAAATGTCTGGTAAACATCATAAGAAAAAAATTGGTGCAAGGACATACAAAAATTATTCTGCATAAATGTTAAATCTAGCAACTGATATGGTAAAAAGTAAACAAATTACATCGCATAACACTGAAAAACAATTTACAATCCCAAGAAGAACAATAGAGAATAGAATTGAGTACTTTATTTAGTTAAAAAGATTGTCATTTTGTAAGTTAGACAATTTGATTGAAATTGAACATTGATTGATTTGATAGACAATTGTTTTTATTTTCTATTTCTGATTTTGTTATCTAGTCAGTTTATAATATCAAATATTATGTAACATTGTGTTTTATTTATTTATTTTTTTTAATAAAATTTTTATTTTTTGTTTCTGGCATCTTGTTTTATTAATTTTTACTGATTTTGTACATCCCTGGTGAAAACAACTATATTTGACGTTTCCATAACATAATTCTATTGTTGAAAATTTCGAAATGGCTGCGTCTTATTGTTAGATATTATTTGGAATTAATAAGAAAAAGTGTGAACAGCAATGGTGTATTTAAAAATTTTATAATATCTTTTATATTTCACTAAAAATATATAAATAGCAATAATATGGTAAAGTTAGGAACTTCTTGACACCTGAGCTTGTTACAATTTTTTTTTTAATTTTGACTAGTAATTTAAGTTTCTGGAAAATTTATTTATGAGTTAGATCAAAGTTTTTTGTCAGTTTATTCTACTAAAGCAGTTAAATATAAATAACTAAATTAGTTCCGTCTTTATTTTATTCAAATTTGAATTGAAAATTATGGTAAAGATAGGGTGTTTTACGGTAACTAAATTTGTATATTTATATAGAAAAACTATTGAATTCAATTTTGGCAAAAAACTAATTTTTTGGAGTTGTTGACGTGTCTGGTCGAAGAGCCCATCCAAGGACTTGCGATTTCCAACGTGAACTCGAAACAAATTGCTGTCATACAGTCTCGAGTTTAAATCTCACCATAACAGTGGTTCTATAATAGCTGTATTTTGCATTTGAGAATTCGCTAAAACACAGTTTGAAAAAGAATTGATTTTTAACAACAAATTTTTATCTTTTTATAGCAACAAAGGAGCAGGAAAAATATTTCTTTGTAGAAATTTTATTGGTTGAGCGACAGTGTACGTATGTGTTAATAAGTTAAAGAAAGATTACAAAATAAGGTCAAAATACAAACAAACAAATGTAATTTTCTGAAAAATATATCTGAATTCTTAATAGTATACGCTGTCATACAATGAGAACAATTGAGGCTTTTGGTTTTAAAATCTTAAATAGTAAGATACTCTTCTACATATTAGTTTTGATTAAAGCAATAGAAAAAATGTCAATTTTTTAAGTGAATTTAAATAACACAAGCATAAAATTACATATAAATATTCATTTTTCGCGAAACTATTCTTTGTCAGTCTTCAGTTGGTTCTTGTGAATTGAGCTCTCTTTAAGTAGACAGGTATTGAAACTAGAATGTTGATATTTGTATAATACTAGTCGTATACCGACCCGATGGGATTTACCATCGGCAACATCTCAGGATGTCAGACAGTGTCAAAGATTTATTAAATAAGATATTATTTATTTTAATACCCATAGTGACATACATATCTCTAAATTTAAAAAAAAATAATTTACATACAAATTTTCATCCCCTATTAAACCCACTTAGTGGAAGAATTTTCAAAAATCCTTTCTTAGTGCTCACCTACGTTACATAGGGAACTCCTATGCAAAATTTCATTCTTGTAAACCCAACGGTTTAGGCTATGCGTTGTCTGTCAGTCAGTCAGTGTTAGAAATTTATTAAGTAGATTTTTAAAATCAATGTCAGTTCTTAAACCAACAATTAAACAGACTAAAAATATCTACTGGATTTATAATTAAAAGAAAAACCAAAATTTAAAAATAATTTATAAATTAAATAATGAAGTATGTAATAGTTCTTAATACTAGTATTTAGGTAATCAATTTCATAGTTTTAAATGAAATTATTTTTTAAATTACAACAAAATTAGAAAATTATAATTTACTTTTATAAATAAAAATAAATATTATCAAATATTAAAATAAAAATAAAGGAATTTAAAAAAAAAAAAAAAGTGAAACGAAGGTCCCACCGAGATTTGAACTCGGATCGCTGGATTCAAAGTCCAGAGTGCTAACCATTACACCATGGGACCGACATACGTCACACTCTCACAGTGCATATATAAAGCTAAGCACGTTGGTTACATACAAACAAATATATTTGATCCTTAGCAGTTTTTACTATTTCTTTTTCCTTCGACTATAATTATTTTTGCTTAACTGGGAAATAAATATAGAAATGTTGCAAATTATATTATTGGTATAGGGTAAAAGCCCCCTTTGTGGAACGGTATCTAATTATGAACATTTACATATTAATGAAGTTATTTCTGAAAGAAACGTTTGATAACAAAAATTATTATTAATAGAATGATTGTTTTTCAATTTAAATTGGCCTCGCATTTAAAGTTTCCTTACTTAATTAAAGAAATAAATATGTAAATGTCAATACTGTTCCAGTATTAGATACCGTTTCACAAAGGGGGCTGTTACCCTATTCACTTTAATTATTTCTGTTGAATAAACTGAAATGAGCCAAATCTTTTGTAATTTTTATTGTTTTAGTATTTAAAATACATGATAGCAACTGAAAATGAGTTAATGTTTCGTATTGATATGGCAATTTATTTAGCTATTTATCAATGCAACACCTTTAGTTTTATGAGAATATTCATAAATACAGGTATTTTAATTAGTAAAAACATAAATATCAATTGTTCACTGCTGCTTTATCACAACAAATTTTTATATTTTTAAGAAAACTGTTTCAAAGAAACATTATCTTTAGAAAAATGGAATCGAAAAAAGATTGAACAAGTATCCGCATTTCAATAGCTCATTCAGTGATGGTACAAATTTAAGTTGAGTACGATAAGAATGTAGACTTGTACAATTAGGCTCATTTTTTAACTCTGAAAATTCAAACGAATCTGTTGTGAGTCTAACTTTCAATTTGCGTTTGGTTTCTCATATCATCCACAAAATATAGGCTATTGAAATGTATGTTCCTGTCACTACATTAAGTTAATTTTAAGCACTTCCTGGCCCTTTTACTGATATTGTAGTCTGTGGACAAATTTTAGTAGATAGAGTTAAGAGCCATTTAAAATATTTTCATTTTAAATTCACTGTAAAATATATCGGTTAAAAATGGGTAATTTTTGTAATGCCTAAAAAGGAGCAAAATTTTTTTTAAATATTTGTGTAATGTTACTACTTGTTCTTAAATATTACTATGGCCTTATTGTTAGTGTGATAGGAAAAAATAATGTGTAAAAAATACACGAATTTGTGACGTAAATATAAAACGAAAATAAAGATAACGTTACAAAAGTTCGAACTTGTGTATTTTTCATTCAGTTGTGTAAAATTATACTTTCATCAACGTAAAAATTATCTAAGTATTTTTTACTTAAATTTGTAGAATAACTCTAAATAAATTTGTCATATTTTGGATTACAGTGCCATTTAAGATAGTTCTAAATTTTCATTTAAATCAAAATTTTCTGATTTAACACTTAATTGCGTAATAATTCCCAAACTTTTGGACTTATTTAGAGTCGATAGTTTTTATAGTTCAAAGGTTCAATTTGAATTAAATTTTGCATCAGCTTTGCAAATTTTGCAAATGTGTTTCAGAGATAAAATAGTTCACAAAACATATGAACAAATCAAACCAGTAAAAACAAAATAAGTATAATTATGTAAAATGTTGCTAAATTTAATTGTGTTTTTAAGGACCGAGACCAAATTTATTTTCATTCACATAGATTGTTGATTTGCCAGACAAAGTAATATATAAGAGTAGAAAATTTTCTGGCTATTTTTTGATGGATACGTTACCTTTAATTTATGTAAAAATGTAATATTTTTCATTCTTGTTTCTAATAAAATGTATATATAAGAACAATAAAAAAAAAATTTTTTTGAAAAACAGCGTATACTAAAGATTATTTTTAATTTAAAAGATTATTATATGGTTAATTGTAAACTTTAATATTTCGTAGTTACTGAAATTAATATTTTTTTATTACAGATGGATTTTTGTTGCTTTTGAATTCATAAATAATTATAAAAATTTCGTTTTTAGATTGATATCTCTTTGTATGTTTTTATATTGCTTAAAATGTATTCTATGTAAATTTCGTGTTTTAAAATTTTATCTAATTTACATAAAATAGTAAAATGGCCTTTTTATTTTTGAAATTCTATTTTTTTTTTTCGTTTAATGTTGTAGGTACATGCATAGTAATTTTTTTATATATTTTTAATCGTGTTTCAGTCAAAGTCGTATATTATGTATTTTTATGTGAGTGTTACTCAATCCATATGTCTGAATTAATTTTTGTTCTTCAGTTTGACATTTAAGAGTTGTTTTATGAGGCAACGTAGATGACGATGTACCGCCTGCATGTTCAAGAACCAATCCTCTTGCTAGACGACGCAAAATGTATAAATTTTCTAGGTGTAATTTTTTTTAAAAATTTGTTTATATGTATAATAGAAAATGTTGTATGTTTCAATTGCTTAGGTATTTTATGTTGGTAAAATTTCCTCAGCTTAATTGTATAGTTAAATTTGGACTTTTAGGGAACCATTTTCAAATAAAAATTTTTTCTTTAAAATAATTAATGCCCTAATAGTATGCTGTAAGTTGTTACTATTACAGTCTATAAATAAATTCATCTTTTGCACTAGTGCTGCAACTAATTTACATATAACAAATGCGAAATATAAAAAGATTAACCTGCGAGGGCAATAATATTTTCAAATTTTTTTACGTATTTGAGTTTCTGAGCTGAATATGAGTAACAAAGAGAACAAATTCCACCCTTTCCAACTCTTTATCACACTTTTATGAATTAATGGGTACGGAATTTTAGAATAAATGAACATCACAAATAGATACAGACGTTTCAGAATTTGAGAACTTGTTAGAGACATTCTAAAAACTATTGTTTCTAATTTTCTTGGGTTGAAATCTAAAAGAAGGGTTTTCGAGAACTGAATTGGCGAATCACTGAATTAATAAAAATTAGAGCAATAAAAATTTATCTACATATCTAAGTACATATAATATTTTTAATTATCGCAATATAATTATTAGTTTAAAATAGGTACATGGAGGTATAATAGGTACGAATTTTAAAATTAATTTTATGTTATCAGAATTTTTTATATGTAATTTATATAGGGTAAGTGCGGGAGAGATGCCACGTCGGCAGAGATGCCGCAGTAGCTATAGTTCGTCCGTTGATTGATAGATAGCGCTATTAATGGATTATATGTTTAAAATAAGTTACTTATTTAAGCTGTATATGGTAACATTTATGATTAGTCCATCAGCTTAGTAATTATCCAACTTTTTATTATTGAGAAGTAAGTTTTTTAACATAATATTTTATCAAGCATTTAATTCATTAGAATTTAAGAATGTATACTTCATTGTTTTAATGAAAATGAGTTTTGTTATTAATTTAGGTATATTTTAAAAGTACTGTAAAAAATTTTAGGTTAGAATTCCGCGCTATGCTTGCTATAGCAACATGCGGCATCTATCCCAACGAAAAGGAGAGATGCCGCATTTAAAGTTGGTATAGATGCCGCATCAAATTACATTTTTTTTTTTGGACTGTAAATTATGCCACGTAAATATAAAAGATCCATTAATTGGATCAACAAGAGCTCTCATATTAGTGAAGATAACGAAAATAATGATGATTGCGTGTATATTGACGGTTTTGAAAAGTATTCAGAAACAAAAAAAAAAGTTGACTGGTTAAGATGTATAAAGTGCCAAAAATGATTACATATGGCATGCATCATGTATGGAGATGTGTGTAAAATACAAAATTTTTAATATGAACTATGCGGCGTCTCACCTTCTTTGATGGGGCATCTCTCCCATAGGTGTGGGAGAGACGCCGCTTTGCAGGCTCTGCAAAAATGTTAATTATGAATAACTTATGACTCAAAATTTTAAATTATTTATAAATAATTTTAAAGAATAATGTTTACATTTATTGTGTACCAAATTTCAAATCAATTAAATGCATACTATAAGAATTATCAAGTGTTTTCAAAATGTGCGGCATCTCTCCCGCATTCACCCTACATTTGAACAAGGTGCGAAAAGTTTTCAGTCAGTATACAATAAATTTTAAGTGTCTTTTAATAAACCCATACTGATAAAAAATATATTGCAGAAATCGTTTCGGTTATAAATACGAAGTATCAATTCAAGTTTATTGTTTAAAGTTTTAATTAGTAATTAGTTACCTACTGTTGTTTACCATGAAATTAATATAAAAAACTTTTGTTCGCGACTTTGTTCACGTGAAATCATTAAAGGTTGATTAATTCTTAGTAGGGCTTAGGGTTGAATAAACTTAGTAGGGCTTCATCGACTGCACGTGGTATAAGTGCACCTATGGCTTATATTAGACACCGTAGAAAAAGGATAAAATCACTGTCTAAGAATATAGAAATTCTACTCTGATGGCGAGCCCAATTTAGTTTAAATACCCTTTCAAATCTTAAAAAATTTCACACAGTTGCTTTTTTCTATAAATGGGATATTTTACTGGTAAGTATATACAAATCATTTCTGTGCGTAATATTACTCATTACAAGACACAGTTCCCTTGGGTAATATAATTCAGTTCTACCATCTAAAAGTTATCTATACGTATATAATAAAACTATAACGAGACCATTTCTGTACATGGAATATTTTTTGAAAATTGTGCTGATACTATAAATAGTTATCGGTGTAGATATTAAAACAGCAATTTTTAAAATTTTTGTCTGCCCGTCTGTTCACGCATCACGCAAAAACTATTAGACGGATTTTCATGAAATTTGGTGTGCTGATAACTTATTATTTGGGTCAACATATAGGATACTTTTTTTTCCGGGAAAATGTCTCATTCCCACGGGGGAATAAAAAAACCATTCCGAGCATGTGCACATATTACGCAAAAACTATTGGACGGATTTTAATGAAATTTGGTGTGGTCATAACTTATTACCTGCGTTAACATCCAAGATACTTTTTACTCCAGGAAAATATCTCATTCCCACGGGAAATTAGAAAAACCATTTTTAACATGTGCACACATTACGCAAAAACTATTGAACGGATTTTGATGAAATTTGGTGTTATGATAACTTATTACTTGGGTCAACATAGAAAAAACATTTTGAGCATGTGAATGCATTACTTACGCAAAAATTATTGTTCTATGCAATTTCTGTATAATTATTACACTTATATACCTACTCCTCATTGAGTTTAAAACAATGCGTCGCGCGAACGACGTTGTGGGTACAGCTAGTTTATGTAATAATAAAGAAATGGGTAAGAGACAAATATCTCAAAAATCTATATCTACTAAAATATTCAAATTCGTATCCTTTTCGAATGATTTTCTTATTCCTAAATCTTTTCGCAGTTAGGTAGATACTTTTTAAGTTTATAATTTTGTGTCCAACAAAACAATTTTAAGTAAATTTTATTTAAGTATACCTAGGTACCGCAAACTGGAAAACATTTCAAACTCCATGGCGAGTATTTGGGACTAGAAAAAAACCATTTTAAATATACAGCATAAAAAAAGATACGAAAGAAACAACTGGTATACATGCTCTAGGGAGAAAATATAACTCACATATACGTGGGTTGACTGAGACTGTATATGTGTGCGAGCTTATGATGGCCTCCTAGTTCTATACGATCCACGCTGAACGAATAAAAAAAAAACATGTGTGTGAGTCTAGATTAGCTGGCATGTTGCTATTTTATCTTTTATATGGTTCAATTTATAAAGTTCATCTACTAGGTGTGTCAGTTAAATACCAATTTTATTTTTTATTTTAGGTTTGTCTGCATGAGGAAAAGTGCCTAAAGAGCGAAGGTAACTACTGGAGGAAAGTTGAAGTTTTCATCTAAACTCAATAAAGAAATTTATTTTGGTAACAAATTGAAGAGGGTAGTGTGTTTTATCTGTAACTGCAAGAATAAAACTTACTATAAGGTTATAACGAAGATAATATTTGGAAAATTCAATAAGGAAGATATTAAACAGGATTATAGCAATCTTATGAAGCTCGTAAAGCAGATGGCGTGTTATTAAATTGTGTCAACAATTTTTAGTCGAATTTTCATCGAAAATTAGACTTATAGAGCCTATACGATAAGAATGGCGAGAGGCGACAGTAGGGGCGCTATCTGTTTTCGGACCCGTAGAACACGATCCTGTAGAAAAAATGTCCGACATATATACATATATATATATATATATATATATATATATATATATATATATATATATATATATATATATATATGTATATATGTATATTCTCGCTACCTTTTGACATGTGTAGGGCCCCCTTATGGAAGTTTAGAGCTGAAATTTGGTAAGTGGGGCTCATTCCGATGCACAACAATACTATCAAAGTGGGGTAAAATTTTTGACAAATCTTGGATCCGACCCAACCTTTAAGGGGGTAGTGGTGGGGCAACAAAATAATAGAACTTTTCCAAACCCGTTGGAAATAATGTTTCGGTCAGTTATCGACAACATATCCAAAATTCAGCTTCCCAGGATGATTTGGAGCGAGTAGAGGGGGAAAAAAGTATTTTGGCTGGATCTAACATGCCCACAGCCCCCCAGTATTAACTTTTATTTATTATTAATTAAATTTTAAAAATCTAAAAAAAAATGAACTTACTTTTTTTTATAACAAATTCAATACATAAATATTAAGTAATTTTAAAATGTTATTAAAGTCACTGTTTATTTATAAAGTAGGAATTTTGGATTTTTATTTATAGAATAGAAATTTTGGATTTTTTTGGAAAGAAAAAATGTCTTCATAACGGCCTTCTAGTACTATTTAAGGTTCATTTTTAATATTTAAAAATAAAACACAAAGGCAATTGGCGGATAAGCATGGGTAGGAATGCCCTCATACGAATTGTGTTGGCTTTTTTTTGCTAACTGCTATCGGCACAAAATTGAAATTTACTGAAATTCAACCCTTAAAAACTTAAAACCTTTTTTTAAAGCCCCGATCAGCCGGACACTCATCATCAGCTTTGAAACCACCAAAATAACAAACCGCTTGTAGACTTTCAATCATATTTCGCTTGTAGACTTTCAATCACATTTCACTTGTAGACATTCAATACCGAAGATGAAGGGAAAAATTCGATTTCCGTGATGGGGCCCCGCTGCTCACGGCGTTTTTACTAATAAAGTAATTTAAAGACCTGTAGTTTTAAGTACCTTTCATTTAAAAATTAGGGTGAGTATAGTTTTGATCAGGGTAGTTTCAGATATCCGTATTCGTATCTGCAAATACGAAACATCCGCATCAACTTCTTACATCTATATCTGCATCCGCATCCATATTATTAATTTAGAACTGTTGTAATGTTGTAGGTAACTGATATAGGGATGTAGGATCGTTTCGAAAATTTTTGTCAGCACTACCAGCCAATGTTGAGTGTTTTCAATGAACAGTTTGACAATAGAGCAGAGTTAATATTCAAGAGTCACTGCTTAGCAGGTCGATGTTGACAAGCATCAAAGCTTTTTAATATAATTATGTATAAATAGTAATCTTTTTTCAAAATTTGATTACTACTTTTTTTTTTTTTAATTTTACTTGTTAAGAAAAAGTATCTACAAAAAATTATTAAATTTTAATTTTTGTTTTATCGAATGTGCATCTATTTCCAATGTCCGTATCCGTATTTTTAGTTGTTATTTTTGAAAAATCCGCATTCGCGTTCGCTTCTACTCTTATTTTAAATATTATATATTTGCACCAACCCTAGTTCTACAATAATTATAATTTTCTATTTACAGAGTCTAAAAATTATTATTAATAGAAATGCCGCATTTCTACAATATAATTTTGTTTGGGTATTTATCATTCAGCTTAGTGATGTCGGATGATTAATCGATTAGTCGGCTTAGTCGACTAATTTGTTTACATTTAGTCATATGTTAGTCGACTATTTTACCTTCGATTAAATGATTAAAATGATTAATTTTTTTTTAAATGACTAAAAACGACTAATTTAACAATTTTTCTGTATTATTTATTGGACCTCAAAAAATGGAAACTAAGAAATTATCTATTTGTATGATTTTTCACTTTTATGTGATTAATATATTTTATATCTTTCTTTTTCTTAAAAAAAAATATTAAAAGTCCATAATTTAAATTTAAAAGAAAACCTCGTTTTTGAAAGAGTTACATAGTTTACCTTACCATGAATTCGACTAAAAATTTAGTTGATTAGTCGACAACTCTGTGCTCGATATTTTCGGCTAATGACTAAATTTATCTGAAAAACAATTTTAGTCGATTAGTCGATTAACTGCTTTTCGGCCCGACATCACTAATTCAGCTGACAGTGAATTGATAGCATTATTTGTGCTTACATGCTAACCATTATGACTCGGGAATATGTCAGTTAAAACAGTTTAGAGTGGAAGATTTAAACTTTAGTTCACCAATAAAATACAACTGTTATATCTAAATGATAGTGCAAGCTATTTTTCTACGTTTACGTTGAGAATTCAATTGCGAATGTTACTTTGAAATCAAATGGTATAAACAAAAAAGGTATTAACTACAAGACATTGGCTCTGTACAAAAACTTTTTTGGTATAGCAAATCATCTCTACGGGTAACCTGGTAATTTTGTGCTCTTGATTGTATACGTTGGCATCACTGGTTGTGCTTATTCTGTTCTAGCTTTATACGTATCTATGTTCACGCTACAAATAATACATTGTTTGATGGGGAGTAGTAACATTACGAAAGTTATGGTCGTTGCTTTAACGTTTGACATTTACGAGGCAACCAACTTGGTTTATTTTAAAGATGGAAAGAAAACAGGTCCTTCTTTTGATTTGTCTGTTATTCTGTCCAATAATAATTTAACACATGACACATAGTAAGAATATATACGAAAGAAGCAACATACCAGAGAAAAAACGTAGCTGGAGATATCTTATCATTATTTTTATATTTTTTTTTCTCCTCAAGTTTTTGTTATTCAAAACATGGAGTCAAATTTCTCTAACGAATACGAAAATATCCAATTGTAAATTTTGAATAAATGATAGGCTTCATTATAATTTTTATGGTTTGATAAAACATGTTTTTCGAAAGACATGCCAGTGTTTCTATAACGGAAATTGATAGTACCTATATCTGTAGGTATATTAGTAAAATACGGTTTGGAGTAATGAGGTCCACGTTTCATCTAATCGACGATTCTGACTACATATGAACGATAAATTTTATCTAGTTAAAAAATAATAAAACTTTTTTGTCGTTTAAGAATCAAAAAATACTTTAATCTGTCGAGAAAATTGGATGCCTTTAAAAATTTTCAAAATTCTCTCAAAACTTGTTAGCTTCATTTAACCTGACAACGATACTAGTTTTTCCCAGCCTCGTAGCATAGTGGCTAGATAAAAGTCGTAGCTTACCTGGACCAATGCTGTCAACTACTAAATTAAAAAATAAATTTTTTAAAAATTACAATCGAAAATTTGCTTTTTGTGAATACTTTTTTAATTGATTTTTTTCTAATCTATGTAAGAAGTCTATTTCCTGCTAAATTGTGAAAGCGTTAAATTAGTTTAAAATTAATAATTAGGTAGGAAATATATAAAGAAAATTGTTCAGCCCTGTACCACAAGTAATTTGCAAACGATTAATTTTCTACATCCATACGTATATTTAAATCGTGGAATTGTGAAACCGAAGATTCATAAGTATACTCACAGTTAAGTAAAACGTTCTTCCAAGATACTGACTGTATGCTTGTTGCAATAAAATTAATAAATAATAATCAATTTTTCTGATAATTTACGACTTATAATTATACCTCATAGACACATAATTTTCAGTATCCGTGATTTTTTCAACAAAATTTATGATTAAAATCATCTTGCCTGTATAATTTACAACTATGTGAATAAAGTATCAGTCAATGCTTTTGAATGAAAAAATTATTGTTCTTTTAAATAATTATTAACAATAATTTATTTTCATTTACTTTGAACAAACTGAATATTATCGGTATATTCGAAAAAAATCACTTATAATTCTCGGTTATTTTAACCGTTTTAATAAATTCTTTTTTGATTAAAAAAAAATCGTTATCACGTTCTAAGTCCATTTATAAAGGTTTAATATTATTTTTATACATTAGTAGTTGAGTGATTTAAATGTTTTGCTACAATTCGGTTAATTTCTATGCATAAATACATCGCCGTAACGATTATGGTTGGGTAATATAAAATTTTACGACAAGTTTGTACAAAATTTTTCAATTTAATTAAATTAAAATGTATATAAACCAAATATTGGTACATGAGTTCAATAAGGAAATAATTATAAGCATAAGAATATTACAGTAAATACATCTTTTTGTAATTATCAGTTGTACATTTCGAGAGTCGGTGAATAGTCCATCGTGAATGTGAAACGAAATTTTTGGGACTGGATCCTTCTGGTCGAGTCTCAGCAAACAAATTTTTATAATGTTTGTATTAGAATGTAGGGTAAAAGCCCCCTTTGTGGAACGGTATCCAATACTGGAACAGTTTTGACATTTACATATTTATTTCTTAAATTAAGTAAGGAAACTTTAAATGTGAGGTGAATTTAAATTGAAAAACAATCATTCTATTAATAATAATTTTTGTTACCAGACGTTTCTTTCAGAAATAACTTCATTAATATGTAAATGTTCATAATTAGATACCGTTCCACAAAGGGGGCTTTTGCCCTAATTCCAATTGTATTGTATGGAATAGTCGGTATTAATTTCGTAATTTTTCAGTTAGCCCCTTTTGAGATATTCAATTTTAAATATTTTCAAAATAAAGTTTTGACCATTTTTGAACAATTATATAAAAAAGCACAAAGTTCTCAAACTTGAAATTTATACAGCTAGTAAATTTGTAATAAGCCTACCCATATAAGAAAAGCCTACCGATACTGAGGTGAGTCTTTCTTCTACAGGTTCTCTTTTAAGTTAATAAATTTTCACTTTATAGTTGGGAATTATTTTCTTCACTTTTCTCACTATGTACTAAGATTTTAAAATTTTTAAGAGACGCTGGGTGAGGGAGGAAAATGTGATTTTTTCAGATTTTAAAGATCTAAAGCAAACAGGTTCTTCTTTTGATTTGTCTGTTATTCTGTCCAATAATTTAATACATGACACATAGTAAGAATATATACGAAAGAAGCAACATACCAGAGAAAAAACGTAGCTGGAGATATCTTATCACTATTTTTATATATATTTTATAAGTTTTTGTTATTTAAAACATGTACTCAAATTTCTCTAACGAATACAAAAATATCTAGTTGTAAATTTTGAATAAATGATAAGCTACATTATAATTTTTATGGTTTTATAAAACATGTTTTTTGAAAGACATATGCCAGTGTCTCTACAATAATGGAAATTGATAGTACCTATATCTATATATTAATAAAATACGGTTTGGAGTAATCAGGACCACGTTTCGCCTAATCAACTAACCACATATGAGAGTCTGACACGCTTACAGCACCCCAGAAAAAACCGAGGAGACTGAAATTTGGCACAACGATTCAGCTTACGTCCAAGGTATGCCTTTTGAGAGTTTTAATTTTTAACCTACCGTTATTACGCGAATTGTTTTTTCAATATTTAAACACCAAATTTGCAATCTCACTTAGGTATCTCAAAATTTCGAAGATGAGGGAAAAATTCGACTATAGTAGTGGGGTACCTACTGCTTGCGGTGTTGTTTTTTTTTGGAAATATAGGATATTTTTACACTTATCATGTTATTGATTCCAATATAATATGTGTGCAATATATAAATAGAATATCTTGTATAGCGAGCGAACGCGTACAAAATAAAATAAATATGGCCTTGTTTGTATATGTACGCGTCTGTGTGTCTGCCTATTTGTATATAAAGCATGCCATAAAATTTTTGATTTAATTGAATTTAAGCGAGAGTGTCTCCCTCGCATCTTCTCTAAAACTTCCTGTCTATTTAACAACTTCGCTTTTGATTATCATTAAATTCAAAATGGATGCTGAGCCAAGCACAATATCATCAGCAAACGCGTACCCATTAAATATAGGGACTAGAAACCCCATTTTTGCTAAATATTCTCCGTTCCCGATAATAATTTGTTTCTTGATGTAAATAGACTGAATAGTGCTGGTATTTACGGATTAATCGTTTGATATTTTAGTTAATTAAATGTTCGACTATAAAAGTTTTAGTACTTTGTTAAAATAATCATATCAAATGAATGTATTTTGGGCGTTTAAGAAGGTTTGAGGGGTCTTTTATCAATACTATTTACTAAATCGAAGGAGGAGAATGGGATGTGATGTATGTACATGCTCGTACATCACATACTCGTACACCGTTAACATGTTCACTGTCGTGGAATCAATAGTCTACATCTGCTTTCTGAGTACGCCAAGACCAAATATAAGTATACGTTCTATTGTCTATAATTTATTGTATTATTAAATGTACACCAAGACCTCGCTTTGCATCGTTTCGTTTTCCGTTTTTTCGAAGTTGCGTCGTTGTCGAATTAGTACTAATTTTCACTGTGCGCCGTTAAATTTTCGAAGTTGCGTTGTTTTGGGTTCGAGTTTTTAATTTTTTTTTCGAAATTTTTTGAAATTTCCTTTTTTTTCTAAAAGATGGTATGACTTTGTTGTAATATGGTGGATATGTATCTATTGATATTGTAATAAAGATTGATAATAGATGGCAACTACTTTGAGCGTGTTGGTATAAAACTAAAATAAATGTGTATTACGAAATTAATTAAACAGACAGTGATTAATTTTTACTTTGTTTTTATAAATTAATTGATTATTTTATTTTGTTTTAATTGAATTTGTTTTTTTTTTTTGTTTTTTGTATGTATCTAATTTTTATATTAGTTTTATTTTTTAAATGTTTACTTTGTTCAGTTATCTTTTTAAAAAGTAGTATTTTCGTAACCCTGAAACCTATCTTCGATCTTTACATGTTACGGCGTCGTTTCAATTTGCGTCGTGTTTTTTTGGAACGTAACCACGACGCAAATTGAGGTATTGCTGTATTTAATAACTTTATGTTTGGCAATTGTTTTCGTACTTTTATTTCAGGAATGAAAGGATGAACGTGAATTAGGCGACCGTCTAAGGCGCCAGAAAACGAGGAGTGCCAAAAGTTATCAATTAATAGACAATGAATGCTAAGCTGTTATTAAACTGTATCTTAGAAATCAACACCATCTTCACTATACATTGGCAAGTTTGTTTGTCCTCCACCTCTGATTTAATTTAATTTAGTTTTTCTTTTTTTTTTTTTTAAATAAAGAGAGACTGGACACAGATACGTAACTGATAAGTAATGGTGAATTGCTGAGTGGTAGGTAGTACAGTATAAGGTATAGGTTAATAGGAACAGGTGTATTGGAAAATAATATATTTCGATGTAGAAATCATGGATTGTCTCTTGTTAAATGAAAACGCTCTGTAGAAAGAACTGGCTTTTCTATGCGCTGACATCCGTACTTACATACACCTATCTACATAATTATGTAAAACACAAATTATATTTTAACTAACAAGCGAACGTATTATTAACAACGTTATTTACATACCATTTATGTACGGAGCTATTCTTCATCGGCTTTATTATGCTTAATATGAACGATGCTTTGTGTGTAGTTACATATCTGAAATAGTCTTTACGTTTGTATTACTATAGGTACAAATATTTCATTTGTAATGAAGTATATAATATGTGTATACTGTCTACATGTAGCATGTATAATGTAAAGACCATATTGTAACCTTAAGAAGAGAAGTACCTTAAGGTGGGCGGAAATAAAGGCAATTTTGGAAAATTTTCTCAAACAAAAACTGATTTATATTTTTGAGGTTTGGCATTTTATTTCACGGATAGAAAAAATATCAAATGTGGCACACTAAAGTGATCGCAGACCAAATATTCTAAAATTATTGTTGCCTTACATAATAATAATAATAATCTTTATTCCGTGGATTGTTTTCCAATATGGAATGAGTCACAGATACACATAAAATACCAAGTACAATTATGTCAGAATTTTAAAGTACTTCTCCAGATCATAATTATTTTGAGATAATAAATATAATTTAAGCTCTTTTTTAAATTTATTTAAAGAAAACATTTTTATATATTTTGGCACGCAATTGTATACTTTAATAATTGAATTCAGAGGTCCTTTTAATGTTTTTTGAAGTGTTGGCATCGTAATAATATAATCATTTTTGGTGCGAGTCTGATAGCTATGCGATGACTTATTTTGCTCAAATAGAAACGATTAGTGTCAGCACTAATAATTAAATAAATTATTCTTTAAGATTAAGATATTACAACATATTTATATGTGTTCATAGTAAATAGTGCCTCTATATTATATTTCATCGAATTCAGTTCATGACTGAACCGAATCGATCGCGATAAGATTATCCTATATGTTAATTCAGGATAAATTGTGTTTGTGTACCAAATTTCATCGAATTCGGTTTAATTACTTGGGCGTGACTGAACAGTCGGTTTTATATCCCCCAGGAACCCGTAACCCATAACCGGGATCCTATATGCTAATTCAGTGCATAAAGAGTCTGTATGTAGAATTTTATTAAAATAGGTTAAGTCGTTTTGGCGTGATTAAGCAACAAACATCCAAACATCAAAACATTCAAATTTTCACATTTATAATAATTTACTTATTTAAGATTAAAATATGAAGTCCTTAAATTCGAATTAAATCTACAGCTTATTTTCTCCGAACTTGTTCTCTTTTTGAGGGCATCCTAATGAAATTTCTCGATACAGTACGAGTTTTAAGGCTCGGGATGTATTGAGAATTCTCCTCGGATGCTCTTTGGACGCCCTCAAAAAGAAAACAAGTATACTTATGGGGAGACCCAGACGGATTCCTAGTTTATTAGATCTATACTAAATCTTTTGGTGGTTAGCCCTTTTGGTCCCTCTACAACAATTTCAGAATTATAGTAAATATACTTGTGTTTTGTTTTATGATCTTTATAATATCAAGGAGATAATTTACCCGGCATATTTATCACGATTATAGTTGAATGTTTAACAAATAACAAAAAAAAACATTAACGAGTTTGATAAGAGAACAAAATTTGTTTATTTTACATTACATGTTGATGTCAATTCTCGCTACATTTTTGCTAAAATATAATATTAGTTTCCAACTTTTTTATATTTCCATGTTGTGTAATGATAATGATAATGATAAAACAGAGACAGAAGATGTAATGGTGTTTTTATTAAATTACATTAATGCGTAAAGTTGTTTCATGTAGCACAAAAACAAATACAGTCTGTTTGTAGATTATAAGAGATTTTTAGTTCAATAACATTATAAATGAAGATATTTTAAGTATCGCAAGCTAAAGAAGACTATGTTACTAGAAAAATTGCTCCGATAAAGCTGTAAATTACTTTTACTTGGTAAACGAATGCCTAAGAGATTTTAATCTGCGAGCCTAAATTTATATAAAACTAGCCGTATACCCATCCGATGGGATTTACCATCGGTAACATCTCACATCAGAATATCAGGCAGTGTACTGGTATTGTAAATAGTTGTCCAATAGAAAAACCATTTTGAGTATGTGCATGCATTACACAAAAATGATTATTCTTTGCAAGTTCTGTATAATTATTAGTTATTACACTTATATACTTCTCATTGAGTTCATAACAATGCTTTGCGCGAACGACGTCGCGGGAACGGCTAGAATTAAAATAAGATATTATTTATTTTAATTGCCGTAGTAAAATATTTTTCGCAATTCCGGGACTAGAAGACATGATTTAGTCCCTCATAATAGGGAGTAAAATGCCACTTTTAGTCCTAAGAGATTAAAAAAATTCACTTTTAGTCACAAGGGACTAAAAAATTATTTTGCTCCCGCTTTTAAACCAATCACCAAGCACAAATTGTGTGCTTGCTGCTGCTAGGTTGTTAAAAATACCTAATAAACTAATTCAAACTGGTAGATAAAGACAGTCATATTGTACAATTCAATTGATTTACCCAAAGTATACTTAATGGAATATTATTACATACAATTTGAATTACATTTATGTAATTTTTTTAATTTTTATAGTTTTAAATTATCCGGAATTGCAAAAAATAGTATATATACACCACACGACTAAAGTGTTTTATTTTCATTCCTCTTATGATTTGTTGCCCTCGAGCCTTTACAGGCCCTCTGGCAATAAACTTCACACCCGGGATTAAAACTCAGACTAGTCCCTTGGTGTATAAAGTACTATCTAAATATATCTCTAACTTCAAAAATGACGAATTTCCATACAAATTTTCATCTCGAATTTTACCCACTTAGTGAACGAGTTTTCAAAAATACTTTCTTAGTGCTCACCTGCGTTACACAAGGGTCTCCTGTGCAAAATTTCATTCTTCTAAACTCAACGGTTTGGCTGTGCGTTGTCAGTCAGTCAGTCAATGTTAGATTTTTCTTAAATGGATTTATTTTGACCTGTTTTCCGTACAAAAAAGTGGTGCGAATGGTGACGTAAATTTTAAAATGTGAAATTTTTATGGAAAAGCATGGGTCCTTACATACATGAAAGTGTGGCTAAAAATTTTTCTTGTGTGTTAATCGAGTAGGTACGCCGGTACCTATGCCACCAATTAAATCTTACCGTTTCTAATTTTCACTTTGTTTTCGACCATAGTTATTCCAATATAATTAATCTTTAGCACTTATATATTTTTTTCCAGAAATATTATCAAAATTTTCATATGTTTTAAAGGTATTTACTGCTATTATAAATTATTTCCATATTGAACCGAAAGTGCTTCCATTATAAAATATAAGTGCTCGAAACTGTATGGACTGATAAAACATTTTAGTTAATAATATGAGAAAATGTATCCATATTTGTACGTTGAGATGTCGTTAAATGAGGATGGCCATCAAAAAGTGGTATGCGGGTGATAATGTTTGCATTATATTTAATAAGTTTGTTATGAAATATTATTATATCAAGAAATATTAAATAAACGACATAAAATTTTCACTTTATGAGCAAACAGATATGGAACACCAACGACAGTGTCCCTCTACGTTACAAATGGCAACCGGGAACGGTTCGTTATTAATTTAGGAGAACCATTCTGGAATATAGAATTTTTGAACGTTATGTTGTATAATATGTGGTTTTTATAAAACCAAACAAAAAGAAGTATTAAAATTTGGTTAGAGAAAAATTTTTGTAATAAAAGTTTTTATTTGAAAAAGAATTTCTTTTATTATATTTCACTTTAAAATAATTTTAACGTTTGACTAGTTGATTATATTTATCTTGTCACTATAATTCAAATCCGAAACTTAAGTAATTTTTTTATTTCTTCATCGTGGCAGGATTGTATTTAATATTTCCAAGGTTGTAATTTAAACAGAGCCATGTATTCTGAACCTAGAAATTAATTTAATTGCCCACAATCTACAGGTAAATAAAGATTTAAGATATATCAGATGTTTGATCCAAGTTGCATAATCATCCATTAGCCTATGTCTATTGATTTCATTAGTATAATTTAACTTAAAAAATTACTTCAGTCATTTCAATAGTTATAAATATACAAATAATATAATGAAACATTTTACACTTTTTATCCTGAATACGTTCCTGGGTAACTGACTAACAAAAAATGAGTGGGTTAAGAAAAAAATTATAATAATAAAATTAGACATAATTTATGTCGCAACTAATAACTAAAAAAAAACCCAGATAAAATTTTTGATTAGAATTGAAATTTTTTGTTGTTAAAACGTGTTTTTTAGTTTTTAATTTGTATCTGTATTTGGTTATCTGACCGAAGAACTAAAGCCAAGATGGTAAATGTCGGTTGTACAAGAACAATTTGACCCTCATCAATGTCAAAAACTTTCAAAAGTAAACTCCTCCTCTTTCCAAGCGCAGTTGTTTTGTCCGGACATAGTAATAATATGGCTGGTCAAGTTATAAATTTCGAATTCCTATAGGTTTCATTTTTTGAAACTAGCAAAGACGACTCTAACAGTATCTAACAATTTTATTGGAACTGTGATTTTAATTAGCTCTGGAATTAGAATTTTTTTATGTACCTAATTACTAAGTAGCTATCGGACATTTTTTGGCTCAAACAACACCGTGTTTTGTATATGCGGGCAGATAGACAGATAATATGTGTGAATTGTATATACCTATATGAATGTTTTATCAAAATATCTATTCGTTTTTATTCACATTAATCACATCAAGTGCGATATACCGGCATACACAAAACACGAATGCTGTTTGATCCGAAAAATATCCGATGGCTACTAATTACTTACCGCAATTAGCAAAATATAAATACCTATTTGGAAGCTAAATTTTCTTCATACTTTTAACCCTCTATTGCATTAGACTGGAAGCTTCATTCCCATTGTCTGGGGGTTGAATATACAGTTTGATAACTTAAGAATAATGAAAAATTCTATGTTAACTCTAAGTAGAAACATTGCATCTGTATACGAATAGTAAATACAAATTAGCAAAACTATTTTATTAACACTTTTCAGATACAAATTCAACAAATATTATTGCTGTTACAACTTTTAAGTCGATGTAGGTATACATATTTGATTCCTGCAAAGAAAGGATAATGAGCTCATCAGAAACATGAGTGACTTTTAAAGGTTATTTGAAATATATACCTACACTCAAATTACCCTAACTTAACCAATGACTTGAATTCACTTTAGTAGGGTTTGCTTTCAGAAAAAGATTTTTTTTTTAATTTTGTAATGTCATCAAGTTTATTAGAATGTTTCAAAAGTGGAAAGCTTATGCCAAAATCACCTTGATTCAATCAATTACACTGTTTCAAATCAAATTTTTAATTTGATGACATCATCAAGTTTACTAAAATTTTTCAGTGTCTTAAAAACCGTTAATGAAATGACAAAATGGTGAAACTAGGAGGAAAATTATTAGTTTTCAACTTAGATATTAGATAATTTTTTTTTTAAATTTGTAATGTTAAAAAAGGATTATGAAGTTTTAAAAAAATGTGACTCCCTCGTAGTTTAAAATTCTGAAATTCACTTTTTTTTTTGAAAGTACCTATATAATAAGTACCTATTTGGTAAAATTTGTGTATAATTTGGTTTTTAAAGAAACTACTTAATTAATTCAAGTTTTTATTAGCAAAACATTCGGTTACAGTTATTAACTATAAAATTGCAGCTTATCAGAAGCTATTACTATACCTACGTTAGATTTTACTTTTTGGCTATTTTACGTCAGTAATTTTATATTTCATAATTACATTTGTGCGTGAATATTCTTATTTTCATTTCAAATGACCGCTTTAGTGAGCAGAGTACCTACAACAAAATTTATTTATGGCTCTTACATATATAACTATTTAAAATTTATGAAGTACTTATATAGAAATAAATAATAATCTTACTAAAAGAAACACTATTGATACGATCAACTACCACCACACATTATTCCACAAAAATAATAAATTACATTTTTCTAAGTTAATTAATTTTTTTTCAAAAGTAATCTTACGCAGAAATGTAATAAAAATTTCAGAAATATAAAAAAAAAGAAAACTAAACTAAATTTTAAATTAAAAAGAGAATTTTACGACCAGTTCCTTTCTTTACACGATATCTAATTTAAATTTTGAGAAATATTTATGAGTTTAATATAAAATTCGTATAGTGAAATCTCGTTAACGGAATCAAATGATAGCACTGTAACGTTTCCTTAAATATCATTCTGCTCAATTAAAATTAGATTTACTGTTGGTTAACAAGTTGGATTAATGGTAACTAAAAGGCCGGGCGTACATTGAGACGCATTTAACGCAGGCAGGGCAACACAGTTTCTGTGGCTCGTGTTGTAGAACGGGACAGCGTGAATTGAAACGCAGAGCAGAGCAGAGTAGGACTGCGTCGCACGAGACCGATGTGGCACTCGTGAATGTGACACAGAAACTGCGTGATGCTGCGCAACATTGTAACATGTTGTCGAGTTTTAGTTGGTTTTATTTAGCCGAAATGAAAACAATTGAAAAAATTGGAGAAAAATAGTACTGTTCTGCTCTGCTCTGCTTTTAAATTCGTGCTATCTCGTTAAATAACAAGAGTCACAGAAACTGCGTTGCCCTGCCTGCGCTAACTGCGTCTCAATGTACGCCCGACCACATGTGCTTTCCTGCTCTGCCCTGCTCTGCTCCGCTCTGCCTTGCCCTGCGTTTACTGCGTAACGCAATTCAATGTGCGCCTGGCCAAATTGCTGTATTTAATATTAACTGTGCTACGTATTACGTCTATTATAATTTTAAGCCTCTGTTACATGATTTTCTAGGACAAATTTTCTGTCATTTCCTACCTTATATACTAAACAATTAGTGATATATCTGTCCTATTTATAGGTAAAATATTTCACTTGAGACTAATTGTAAGATATTCAAAAGTTCACCTGCGAAAGTTCACCAGACAGAAAATTTTAGAATGATCGAAAATTTTATCTACGTCTTTTAATTCTGCCTCAACTAAACTATTAGATTAAACCAACAATATGCTGTTCTTGTTCATAAGCACACAAATCTTATTTTTCGAAACGGACTGGTTAGGGGCTGTCAAATGGCTGATGCGTTTAGTTTCTCAGTACAAGTTCTGAAATGTGCGTGGGGTCTTTTTCAGTTAATTAAGCTATTCAGCTTACTGTTATTACTAAGTGGAAAAAGATGCCCGTGACTTCCCCTATCTTTAAGCCTCTCATCTTCAGCAGAAAATTTATTGAACTACTATAGTCTCAAGCATTGTTAAATTCATGCTTTTTCATTTCTATTGAACTAGCACACCAAAATTTAAGTAATTTACTAATAACATAATTCCATTTTCTTAGCCAAATATGGAATGAAATTATTACTTTTGGAATAGCAAATTATAGGCCGAAATACACTGTTCAAAATTACTTATAAGCAGGGTAAGAGCAGAAATTAACAAAAAAGAAAGTAATTAATATTATAAAAGCCCCAGTTATTTTTCGCAGGGCAATTTAATATTTCGTTTTATTGCAACTGATTTTTATTTTCTGTTTTCTTTTGTATCTACTAAAAACTAACTAAATATTCCGTGAACATAAGTAAAATTTATATAGGTGAATAGTTCTGTAAAATAAATTAACTGAAGTATCATAATTTTTTTTTTTTTTTGTTATTTGTTAAAATCAACGAACAAAAATTTCTCAAAACTCCAAGAATATCCAAAAATTATTTATTCATATTTTTGAATACAATAAAACTAGCAAATTTCACTTTCTACATATATATTGTGAACAGCGTGTCATAAAACTGGAACGACTTAACCCTATTTTGAATATAAACAAAAAAAAAGGACCATATATTCAAATTTTTTATACACATGTATAATTAGGCAAATAGTTATGCAACCGACCAGTAGGTCAATCAGTAGACACATACCGAATTTCTTTGAAAAAATATTTATATTCGACCCAAAAATGTCATAAAACCCTTTTTATATTCTTACATAATCATAAAACATTTCAAGAATAAGGAAATATTTTTTTTTCTTTTGAAAAGGAGATATTGACAAAAACATTTTAGCAATGGTCTGTCTACAAAGTAGATACTTCCGTAAATAAATACAGGCTGCATTTTTTTTTGTCTAGTTTCATTTAATAGGGTCATCTAAAAATATTTTAAGGTTTTAAGATAATCTTGTTGAAATTTTAAATATAAAAATTTCTTTTGCCACTAGTAAATTTTCTAAATCTGTAGTAAATATTATATACCTATTTAATTATTTGCTTGCGGGAACAATATTTTTCCTAACAATAATATGATAGTAATTGTAAATGTTTAATTGTCAGATAGAAATGATATAGAATTCTTGTAAGAAATCGTTGAAAGTTTTGATACAAGAAATGTTGGGTTCTTCATCCGTTTTGACATAAAATAATATAGATAGCCCAACTGTTAGGGTTACAAAGCCACTTGCATAAATTGGAAAGTCGTATTAACGGAGGAGTTTACGCCAGAAACGGCTAATAAACTACTTTTTTTCGAATCTCGTTTTTTGTTTTTATTTTTTTCTGTGGTTCTTTACAAACACGGTGATATATAAAACATGGCCAAAAAAATTTTTTTTAAAGTAGAAAATATTTATTTGTGAGCCGCTGCACAGACAAGTTGTTGCTACTTTGCAGACAACGCTCGCCCCCCCCCCCCCCCCTCGCGATTTGATCAGTAATATTTAGTTTTGGTGTGTACATGAATTATAGCATGCACTGACATAATGTTCTTTTATTTGTATGCCTTTGTAGACGTTTTAATAAACAGTGAGTAAACCGTTTCTTTTGTTATTATTTTTGTTTTTTACCATTTCCAGAAAGTTGTGTTTTTCCCGACAAGGAAAATCATATCTCAAGTTCTAGAAAAGATAGAGACTTAATTTTTTTTAAATTTTGTTCATAAACATATTGCGCATAAAGTGGAGTATGCTTTTTCCATTTGAACAAATGAAATTATTTTTAAACATTTTTTTTAAATAAAAAATTGGGTTTTTTTAATTTTTAGAAGTTTGGGATTACAATTTTATAGTTAATTTTTAAAATTACCTGAAACCCATACTCAGCTTTATGGACAGGTTCTTTAGGAATAAAATAATGAAAAAAATTTAAAAATATTCATTACTTTTTGAGATATGGCGTTCCTTGTAAACGCTTAAAAACTTGTGAAAAAGGGCCCCCTCCCCCCACAGGGAAGAGTAATGAATGTTTCAAAAACAAAATTTTCTATTTGAAACCCTCCCTAATTTGAAAAAAATTTCAACAAACAAAATATTCATAAATAAAAAAGTTGCTTTTTTATTTGAACTCCCCCCTTAACAAGGGCTGTTTCAGAAATAATTTTGGCCAGTAAATACTGTACTTTTTCTTACATTTAATTTCAAGTTGTTTAATACTAAATCGTAAGTAGAGTTAAATTATTTTACAGATATTGTAATAAAAACAATTACCGCTTTATAAACAAAGGTGTTGTTTCTTACATATATATTATGTGATTGGGTGATGATAGCCTTTAAGCCTCGAACATAGAACATTTTGTAAAAATCTGTTATTTGTTAATTAAATTCACACAATATAAATGTTTTCTCGGAGAGTTAGCATGGATTAACATTTTAATCGGCGTGCGTGTATGCAAAAGTGCCGTAGGTGATTCAGTGCATATTAGTGACGTGGTACTTGCATGATGGGATTCGAGCCGATTTAATGTGGTTTTTTTGATGTGGACTTAAGTGTGAATTTTATTATAATCATAAAACAAAAAAAGTTTTTATTGGAGCTGGAACAAAAATTTTTTTGTGGTCCATTGTAATTATGTAGTGTTATCAAAGAATTTGCAATAACATTGCATTTTAATTATTTGGAAATTGTGAACAGAAATTTTGATGGTGAAATGCTAAAAAATAGAGAAGAATAACTTACATAAATGATGCTTTAATATTTATTATACCTAAGTATTATGTGCACAGAAATATGTAATGAGTTTAGATTAAGTAGACGTCTACGGGAAGTCTGTCAAACGGAAAAGCTGTAATTAGAAACGAATTATGGTGTTATGAATAACAATTACAGCTGGGCAAGATTACCCCCAAATGCCGCCCCTAGGTACCGTGAAAAAAGCAGCCCCCATTTTTTGCTCAAAAATACGAAAATCGTAACTTTTTCCATCTTTTCATCACTTTCCTCTAAAAAAATTACTGACGAGCAAAAATAAAAAAAAAAAACGTCAATTTAAAACTTTTGCCGCCCTGTTCTAAAAATCTGCCGCTCCTAGGCCATGGCCTACATTGGCCTATTGGGTGAACCGGCCCTAAATTACAGATTAAATTAAACACTTCTTTATTTATGATTTCAATTGTCAACCTTCAATAAGAATGGATGAGTAATATATTTATATATTAGGTAGGTAGCTTTATATAATTTTTTTGACGGTGATTTTTATATCTATCCAACTGGAGCTAAAATTTAACTCGTAGCAAAAGTTAAGTGACAATTTTATTATGTAAATGTATCTAATTGAATTGAGTTTATTTAGTACCGTTTATTACCCTGGAGTATAAGTGAGTCCAATAACCCAATTCTAAATAAAGCTTAGAATCGGAGAATAATTTACTAGGTAGGTATTTAGTATTCAATGTTTACTAATGTATATACTTTTCTAAAAATCTTTTACGGTATAGGAGCACCGAGAAGAAAATTTATTTTCTACCGAAATATAAAGGTTGGTAGTCCGTTCAAAATTTATTAATAAAATATTTTCTAGTATCGTAATCGAATTAACTATGATTAAAACGCTTAATTCTACCACACATTTTCCAGAATCCATCACATTAACATCAGTAGCCGATTGCTTATAACAAAAATAATTATAAACAGTCAATATGTTAAGCAAAATATTGACTGTTTTAACAAATTGTATGAAAGAATTCGTCTATTGATTGAACTAAAGTAATAAACAAAACCAATTTTATTTTAAAACAAACTTCTGTTCTCAAAGCATTTCCGAACTTATTTAAGTTAGATGACTAAATAAATAAATAACAAATGAAAGTTGATACTTTTCAAAATTATTGCCTAATTCTTATATTCACAAAAGAAGTTCTAAATGATTATTTGGGTTTTTAAATGTTTATTAAAACTTTTAGATAATACCTGTATATATATATATATATATATATATATATATATATATATATATATATATATATATATATATATATATTTATATATATATATATATATATATATATATATATATATATATATATATATATATATATATATATATAAGGTACCTAAGGCATTTAAGGCCCAGCGGGTAATAAGGCCCATTAGCTATATTTCTTACCAAGAAAAGTTCTCTAACTTATCAACAAGTTTGAAATGAACTTTCAATCATTTCAAAACCAGATACAAAAGTTGAGCTACTCAGAGTAACAAACTCATGTCATATTTTAACAAACAAATTTAGAGGTTATATTTTCGTTCGTTGATATAAAAATTATGCACATTGTGAGTGTTATATTAATGATTTTTTAAAGGTATGTTTCTTTCAAATTGTTATCAAAATTGAAAAAAATTAATGTTCTTTAAGTTTTACATCAATTAATTTAGTTTATTTCTAAAGTATTTATATAAAATGTATATAAGCATAAATATTGACATGTTGATAATAAGGCCCATGCAAATTTTGTTTGGGCTTTATTACCAACACAATTAAAATCAAACACTACAAAGTCAAATCAATTAAAACAGGTCTGAAGTCATTAACAAATGAAGCAAAATTAGACGCACAACCTTAAATTACAATAGTTACTCTAATATAAAAATAACAGAAAGGAAAAAGGACAAAAAACTAAGTACATTTAATTTTGGTTTATTTGTTGCATTTGTTTAATGATGCCAGATCAGTTTTAGTTGGTTTGGTCGAATTTTTATTTTTATTCCTTAGTGTTTGGAAGTATGGCTGATAAAAAGAAGAGAGCGTTGTGGTCTGGGGAAGCACTGGCATCAGCCTTAAGCTATGTCACTCGACATAGCAATCAATGAGAGGTTGCAAGGAGATTCGGAATTCTAAGAAGAACTCTTAGATTTAATATTTATTTATTTCGACTTAATATATTCAAACACCTATTACTTGACTTATTCGAAAAATATGATAAAAAAATTAAAAATTAAAAATAATGACTTAGGTAATTTTTTTTATTGTTGTTTTCAATAACAGTCACGCAGTCAAGCGGGATTCAAGGATTTTCGAAACTTTTTTGAACGTGTAAAAATAACAAAATATTTTGATATATAAGTTCAAGTTATTCTTAAAGTATTTTCAAGTTCAAGTTATTCTTAAAGTAATTAAAATCCCCCAATTAATTTAAAAAAAATAATAAATGTACTATTTCAGGCAGTTGTAATAGGTGGGCCTTATTTTCTACACCAGTCGGAAATAAGGCCCAATTGCAGACACTTTTTAGAATCAAATTTTTGACTTGTATAATTACAAATTCATTAATTTTTTTAGGAATTTTTATCAAAAAATAAGTAAATTTTTATAATTAAATACTATATTTTTGATATTTTATAAGATATATAAATAATAAGCATATTTTGCTTAGGTGGGCCTTAATTGCCTTAGGTACCTTATATATATATATATATATATATATATATATATATATATATATATATATATATATATATATATATATATATATATATATATATATATATATATATATATATATATATATATCTGTATATATTTATCCAATACATATTTTGTCAGAAACTAAATTTGAGGAAGCGAAGTCAGAAGCGAGCGAATGTTCTCACTGGCGATGTTACACAACAAAATTAGTTTTATTTCGCTGGGATTTGTACATAGCGCGTAATTTGACGTGTCTCTTTTATGCCACCTCTCCCTTATTTAAATATTACTTTTCATATATTTATTATATTACAGCTTTTACCTTGCTTAAGATTTTCTCGTTTACCCCAGCCACTTAGTCAGAAAAATACAAAATTATGTAAGTCCCCTGCCAAACCTACAGCCGACTTTCGTTATCAGTCAGCTTATGATGCTGTAGGAGAATATAATTCTAAAAATTCCTGTACCCCCACTTGTGCTTAACAGTTGACCGTCGTAACTCGCACTTCCCCTACTTTTCAAACGTGTGAGTGTGTACTTATTTATAATCAAATAGCCCGGACGTTTAGTGTAGTATTACCATTCGTTATGAGCGGCACAAAATTTACGTATTTTTAATAAATACATTTACTAATATTTTCTAAATGCGTTCTCTAGTTTGTGTGACAGGAGTGTATAGGATAGGTACTGTCAACACATATTTTCTTTAAAAAATTTTTTTAAATCTTTTGTAGAAATTGTAAGTAATATTGTTAGTCAAACAAAGTTTGTAATATAATCCGCGCGATAAACGAACAAAACTTGTTTTGGTCAACTACACATAGGTATATTATGTAAACATGGACCTATAAAAAAAAATTATTTTAGTGAATAAAAATATCCTGACAGGATGATTTATGAGTTGCACTATTAAACATCAACACCAATGTTCCGGTTTTATAACGAGAGACTGAAATGAATTTTTTTCAGTCATGGAGGGGTAATGTTTACAATAGAAATATAAATCGGCGGACTCGTAACGAGCAGCCTGATAATGAGAGTCGGCTGTACTTATTTATTGTTCAATGAAAAAATTGTTTTTGTTCCCTTAATTTTCTATATTTCATATTTTTATGAAAAATTGGACAGTAATTAACACGATGACGGTCATGAAGAATTATGATGAAATGACCAACTGATACACTGTTATCTGTTTAGACCATATTGAGTCGCTCTGGTATCGACGGTAACTAGACAGTGACCGAGCTATGTTTATACATCGTATTTGTGTACGCTTCATACGGAATTGTTGACGTGGTACAGCGTTGTGTATGTGTTGCAGTTATTCAGGATTCACTTGACATCTTATAGCGTCAATGACCTCAACCAGTTAATAGTTACCTACTTCTCTGTACCGAGAAGGCCTTAGTAACCTTTTAAATTAAAAGAATAAATAATTGCTTGAATTATTTAAAATATAAATTTTTAATTTTAAATTCTGGTTTAGTTTCTGTTTTGCCATTCCATTGTTCTCTTCCTTTTTCTTTTTCATTAAAAAAAAGAAAATTAAATAAAACAAAATCTACGGATATTAGTATAACATAATGGATAAATTTTATATGTCTGTATCATTTAGTATTATTTTTAGATATCGAAATTATAATTTAAATTCCAAGTGATGCATACTAGAAACTTATTTTGTGTCGTAAGTAGACCATATTTTATTATTATAAAAGCATTTTTTTTTCTTTTTAATTTAAACATTGCTGTCGATACAGTCAGTGACAAAATTGTGTGTATTTATGGTTTTACTGTACAGAGAAAATTATGTGTTGAAAGTACAGAAAAATATCTTGAGCAAAAAAACAAAGAATAGCTTTTATAAAGTTGACGATTTAAACGACGTGACGGTAAAATTTTGGAATAACGTGAAATGATATAAAAAAAAAAAAAAATTTCGGCTCCCTGAACCAAATAGTTAACGTTGAAAACATTTCAGAAATTGCACGTTTAAGTAATTCTAAATTTTATTAACTTCCCATTGGAAGTTATTGTAATGGGTCCGATTTTACGAATCGATAATTTAGACATATCTCCACGTTTCAAGGTCACCAGAATCCGAATTCATCGTTTTTAGCGTGATGTCTGTGTGTGCGTTCGTTAGTTCGTGAATTTTCTTTCGTCTCGCATATCTCAAGAACAAATGATGATATCAACTCCGGATTAATTTCATTAGATGCGTAATTAAAAAATGAAGACCGGATAAAGTTTTCAGCAAATTCGGATCAGTGTTTTGTTTTTGATAATAAAAAAACGAAATTGAAAGTTTTGTGAAAAATTTTTCCTCTTTCATATCTTAAAAACAAATGATGATATCATTTGTTTGAGGAGGGATGGAGTTCCTGCACGGGATGCACCGGGCTAAGCGCTCGAGTGGGGTGCGAGGGGCAAAGCCCCTGTCGGGTGTTTGGGGGGAGGAGCCCCTGAAATAAAAAAAAATTATTTGTATACAGTAGTCTCTAGTCTTTATCTTTAAGGACAGTGTGGGTAGGCCTGTCCTCTCAAATTTTTATATTTATTAGTTATAATTTATTGTCTTTCCTGTTTGTTATTTTTCGGGTTATAGCGCTACTAAAAGTACTCTAACATTTTTGTTTCAAAGATTTCTCATGTTAGATAATAATTTAGAAAAATGAGTTATCAAAGTTTTTTTTACTCTATACTAAAAAACGCCGTGAGCAGCGGGGCCCCATCACGGTAGTCGAATTTTCCCCTTCATCTTCGGTATTGAATGTCTACAAGCGAAATGTGATTGAAAGTCTACAACCGAATTGTCATTTTGTTGGTTTCAAAACTGGTGATGAGTGTTCGGCTGATCGAGGCTTTAAAAAAAGGTTTTAAGTATTTAAGGGCTGTATCTCAGTAAATTTCAATTTTGTGCCGAAAACAGGTAGCAGAAAAAAGCCAACACAATTCGTACGAGGACATTCCTGCCCATGTTTATCCGCTAATTGCCTTTATGTTTTAGTTTTAAAAATTAAAAAAGGACCTTAAATAGTAAACTGGAAGGCCTTTATAAAGATATTTTTTCTTTCCAAAAAAATCCAAAATTTCTATTTTATAAATACTAAAAATCCAAAATTCCTAATTTATAAATAAACAGTGACTTTAATAACATTTTTAAATTACTTAATATGTATGTATTTCATTTGTCATAAAAGTAAGTTCACTTTTTAGTCGAATTTTCTCCGAAAAATTAGACTTATACAGTCTATACGATAAGAGCTGCGAGAGGCGAGACCAGGGGCGCTATCCGTTTTCGGACCCGTAGAACACGATTATGTAAAAAAAAAAGATGTCTGATATATATATATATATATATATATATATATATATATATATATATATATATATATATATATATATATATATATATTTTCCCGCAACCTTTTAATATGTGTAGGGCCCCCCTATGGAAGTTAAGAGATGAAATTTGGTAAGTGGGGCTTATTCCGATGCACAACAATACTATCAAAGTGGGGTCAAATTTTGGGCAAATTTTTTTTCGGACCCGACCTTTAAGGGGGTGGTGGGGGGCGGAAAAGCAATAAAACTTTTCCAAACCGGTTTTAAATAATGTTTCGGTCAATTATCTACAACATATCCAAAATTCAGCTTCCTAGGATGATATGGTGGGAGTAGAGGGGGGAAAAACAATTTTCGCTGGATCTAACAGGCCCCCAGCCCCCCAGAATTAACGTAGAGGGTTGAAATTTGGTGTGTTGATAAAGTTCGTACCTAGGTTGTGCTTTTTGGAGGTTTTAATATTTTACCCCCACCCCCCTCATTTTTAAGCTACAATTTCATGCATTTTCGACGTTTTCGAAGTTTGTACCACTCGCACAGGTCACCCGAATAAACCTAGAGGGCTGAAATTTTGTATTCGGATTGAGTTAGTATCAAGGGGGTGCCTTTTGGGGGTCTCGACTTTTAACCCCTACCCCCACCATTTTTATACCCAAAAGAACATGATTTTTCTTGTTTTTTAACAGTTTCGTTCGGGTCAAAATCTCCCCAAATAAACCTAGAGGGCTGAAATTTGGTGTACAGGTTAAGCTAATAGCCAGACACTGTTTTTTGGAGGTTTCAACTTTTAACCCTTTCCCCCACGATTTTTACGCCAATATTTCCTTAATTTTTTTGCTTGTTTTCTAACATGTCTAGAGACTCCATAAGGAAACCTAGAGGGCTGAAATTTTGTACGTGTATTCAGTTAGTATCCAGCTAGTACCTTGTAGGGAGTCCGCATCACTTTTCCCCCCACTTCTCCCATTTTTACATCGGAATTGAATGCTATTGTTAAATGTGTTTTAAAAGCATTATGTTTATTCTAAATACAAGTAGGCGAATAGTAATTTTAAAAAATTTAAAAAAACGCCGTGAGCAGCGGGGCCCCATCACGGTAGTCGAATTTTCCCCTTCATCTTCGGTATTGAATGTCTACAAGCGAAATGTGATTGAAAGTCTACAACCGAATTGTCATTTTGTTGGTTTCAAAACTGGTGATGAGTGTTCGGCTGATCGAGGCTTTAAAAAAAGGTTTTAAGTATTTAAGGGCTGTATCTCAGTAAATTTCAATTTTGTGCCGAAAACAGGTAGCAGAAAAAAAGCCAACACAATTCGTACGAGGACATTCCTGCCCATGTTTATCCGCTAATTGCCTTTATGTTTTAGTTTTAAAAATTAAAAAAGGACCTTAAATAGTAAACTGGAAGGCCTTTATAAAGATATTTTTTCTTTCCAAAAAAATCCAAAATTTCTATTTTATAAATACTAAAAATCCAAAATTCCTAATTTATAAATAAACAGTGACTTTAATAACATTTTTAAATTACTTAATATGTATGTATTTCATTTGTCATAAAAGTAAGTTCACTTTTTTTTAAATTTTTTAAAATTACTATTCGCCTACTTGTATTTAGAATAAACATAATGCTTTTAAAACACATTTAACAATAGCATTCAATTCCGATGTAAAAATGGGAGAAGTGGGGGGGAAAAGTGATGCGGACTCCCTACAAGGTACTAGCTGGATACTAACTGAATACACGTACAAAATTTCAGCCCTCTAGGTTTCCTTATGGAGTCTCTAGACGTGTTAGAAAACAAGCAAAAAAATTAAGGAAATATTGGCGTCAAAATCGTGGGGGTAAGGGTTAAAAGTTGAAACCTCCAAAAAACAGTGTCTGGCTATTAGCTTAACCTGTACACCAAATTTCAGCCCTCTAGGTTTATTTGGGGAGATTTTGACCCGAACGAAACTGTTAAAAAACAAGAAAAATCATGTTCTTTTGGGTATAAAAATGGTGGGGGTAGGGGTTAAAAGTCGAGACCCCCAAAAGGCACCCCCTTGATACTAACTCAATCCGAATACAAAATTTCAGCCCTCTAGGTTTATTCGGGTGACCTGTGCGAGTGGTACAAACTTCGAAAACGTCGAAAATGCATGAAATTGTAGCTTAAAAATGAGGGGGGTGGGGGTAAAATATTAAAACCTCCAAAAAGCACAACCTAGGTACGAACTTTATCAACACACCAAATTTCAACCCTCTACGTTAATTCTGGGGGGCTGGGGGCCTGTTAGATCCAGCGAAAATCGTTTTTCCCCCCTCTACTCCCACCATATCATCCTAGGAAGCTGAATTTTGGATATGTTGTAGATAATTGACCGAAACATTATTTAAAACCGGTTTGGAAAAGTTTTATTGCTTTTCCGCCCCCCACCACCCCCTTAAAGGTCGGGTCCGAAAAAAAATTTGCCCAAAATTTGACCCCACTTTGATAGTATTGTTGTGCATCGGAATAAGCCCCACTTACCAAATTTCATCTCTTAACTTCCATAGGGGGGCCCTACACATATTAAAAGGTTGCGGGAAAATATATATATATATATATATATATATATATATATATATATATATATATATATATATATATATATATATCAGACATCTTTTTTTTTTACATAATCGTGTTCTACGGGTCCGAAAACGGATAGCGCCCCTGGTCTCGCCTCTCGCAGCTCTTATCGTATAGACTGTATAAGTCTAATTTTTCGGAGAAAATTCGACTAAAAATTTGTGAAATGGTGATTATCTAGTTCTTCTCCTATACCCCACATATTTTAAGAAGGAAAACTGATGACCATTCAAACTATAAATATTTCATCAGTTCATTCTTCCGTTTATTATCCTGTAAAAAGCTAAATTGTTTAACGTTCCATCCATGAGGAATGTTCGTTTTCTTTGTCCATCCACATTTCAATGAACATTATATTGTCGTGCGTGGTTGGTGCACATGCAAGCATGTACCCACGACCATGACTTGATGACTCGGCATTCAATAGCGTCCATTATTTATTCCTTTAGCATAACTTGACGTCTGGAAACCATCATAGCGTTAATAATGATCGAATATAACTACATCCCCCTATATAAATAGTGTACATTTATATCTCCGGCACTGTGTTGATTGACATGAAAAACTCCCCCTAACGAATAAAAATGTCAAGAAGTTATTTTAAACAAGAATGGCTCTTTGTTTCTGCCATGGTTTAAAATGTCATATAAGTTGATAAATATATATCGAGTTATAAGCTGTTATATATGCATTGAAGAAAAAAAAACGCCGTGAGCAGCGGGGCCCCATCACGGTAGTCGAATTTTCCCCTTCATCTTCGGTATTGAATGTTTACAAGCGAAATGTGATTGAAAGTCTACAACCGAATTGTCATTTTGTTGGTTTCAAAACTGGTCATGAGTGTTCGGCTGATCGAGGCTTTAAAAAAAGGTTTTAAGTATTTAAGGGCTGTATCTCAGTAAATTTCAATTTTGTGCCGAAAACAGGTAGCAGAACAAAAACCAACACAATTCGTACGAGGGCATTCCTGCCCATGTTTATCCGCTAATTGCCTTTATGTTTTAGTTTTAAATATTAAAAAAGGACCTTAAATAGTAAACTGGAAGGCCTTTATAAAAATATTTTTTCTTTCAAAAAAAAAAAAAAAAAAAATAAAAAATAAAAAAAATAAAAAATAAAAAATTATTTCTTCGGTATTGAGTGTCTACAAGCGAAATATAATTGAAAGTCCACAAGCGATTTGTAATTTTGGTGGTTTCAAAACTGATAATGAGTGTCCGGTTGATCGGGGCTTTATAAAAAGATTTTAAGTTTTTAAGGGCTGAATCTCAGTAAATTTCAATTTTGTGCCGATGGAAGTTAACAGGGAAAAAGCCAACACAATTCGTACGAGGGCATTTCTATCCATGCTTATCCGCCAATTGCCTTTGTGTTTTACTTTTAAATATTAAAAAAGGAACTTAAATAGTAAACTGGAAGGCTTTTATGAAGATATTTTTTCTTTCCAAAAAAATCCAAAATTTCTATTTTATAAATAATAAAAATCCAAAATTCCTAAATAATAATTAAATAAATAAATAAACAGTGACTTTAATAACATTTGCAAATTACTTAATATGTATGTATTTCATTTGTTAAAAAATTGTATTCACTTTTTTTTAAATTTTTTAAAATTACTATTCGCCTACTTGTATTTAGAATAAACATAATGCTTTTAAAACACATTTAACAATAGCATTCAATTCCGATGTAAAAATGGGAGAAGTGGGGGGAAAAGTGATGCGGACTCCCTACAAGGTACTAGCTGGATACTAACTGAATACACGTACAAAATTTCAGCCCTCTAGGTTTCCTTATGGAGTCTCTAGACATGTTAGAAAACAAGCAAAAAAATTAAGGAAATATTGGCGTAAAAATCGTGGGGGTAAGGGTTAAAAGTTGAAACCTCCAAAAAACAGTGTCTGGCTATTAGCTTAACCTGTACACCAAATTTCAGCCCTCTAGGTTTATTTGGGGAGATTTTGACCCGAACGAAACTGTTAAAAAACAAGAAAAATCATGTTCTTTTGGGTATAAAAATGGTGGGGGTAGGGGTTAAAAGTCGAGACCCCCAAAAGGCACCCCCTTGATACTAACTCAATCCGAATACAAAATTTCAGCCCTCTAGGTTTATTCGGGTGACCTGTGCGAGTGGTACAAACTTCGAAAACGTCGAAAATGCATGAAATTGTAGCTTAAAAATGAGGGGGGTGGGGGTAAAATATTAAAACCTCCAAAAAGCACAACCTAGGTACGAACTTTATCAACACACCAAATTTCAACCCTCTACGTTAATTCTGGGGGGCTGGGGGCCTGTTAGATCCAGCGAAAATCGTTTTTCCCCCCTCTACTCCCACCATATCATCCTAGGAAGCTGAATTTTGGATATGTTGTAGATAATTGACCGAAACATTATTTAAAACCGGTTTGGAAAAGTTTTATTGCTTTTCCGCCCCCCACCACCCCCTTAAAGGTCGGGTCCGAAAAAAAATTTGCCCAAAATTTGACCCCACTTTGATAGTATTGTTGTGCATCGGAATAAGCCCCACTTACCAAATTTCATCTCTTAACTTCCATAGGGGGGCCCTACACATATTAAAAGGTTGCGGGAAAATATATATATATATATATATATATATATATATATATATATATATATATATATATATATATATATATATATATATATATATATATATCAGACATCTTTTTTTTTTACATAATCGTGTTCTACGGGTCCGAAAACGGATAGCGCCCCTGGTCTCGCCTCTCGCAGCTCTTATCGTATAGACTGTATAAGTCTAATTTTTCGGAGAAAATTCGACTAAAAAATATAATGACTGAATTTATTTAAAGCCACAAAATTTTTTTACGAAAAGCATTGGGTATATTTCTAAATCTATACATAGAATCTCAAAAAAAAAAAAAAAAAAAATTGACTAAGAAAATTTAAAAAAATTGACATTTTGAGAAAAAAAGACTTTTTGAAAGAGGAAAATCTTTAAAATTTTTAGCACGTTTAGACTTTTTTTAGTGTAATTTATGTATTTTAACGTAGGTTTTGAAAAGTTATTAAAAAATCGATAAGTAATATTAAGTCAATTTGAGCACCAGGGAAATTCTGTACATAGAAAACTGTACATCTCTTAGCAAAAACTTTAAAATTTTGCAATATTCTGTGACAGTAATTTGCTATTGCTTTTCTGCCGATTGTTACCATAGCAGATCGTTATTCACTAATATCAGTTTAATATGACATTTATTTTTGATCTAATTGGGAAAATTTCATTGGATATACATGTTTTAATACGTTTTATATGTTTGTGGTTCAATTTTTGTGTTCTTTCAAAATCCGACCCTGTTTTTTAATGAGAATTAAGAAATATAAAAGCCACTCATTTGTAAATAGTTTTTATATATAGATCTTAGATATTCAAGGGAGGTCCACTCATATAATATATATATCGTCTATGAATATAATCTTATAATTTATTTTTTTTCGGATCAAATTTTAAGTAGTTTTAAATATGGTGGCTTTGATTTATGTCTTCTTTTCTATATGCGTTACGCTAGTTAATGGCCGATAATAATGAGAAGAACATTTTTAAGAAAAATAATGTTAATTCCCACCTACTTAAAAACGAAACAGTTTAGAAAAAACATTCTTTCAAAAATTTTTATCACTTTCAAAATGGTCGGAAAAGAATACCGCTTCGAGTTCTATTACGATTTCTATGCTCGTAATTATGTAATTTATTACTTTATCAGAAACTGTTAAAGTCTTCATTATAAAAGAATATTAATCGAAGCAGAACAATTTTTGAAATTTGACAAGAAAGAATTTGTTTAAATACGTAGCAGGATCTCAAATTGATAGTTCTCTACCAAGGCAAAAGCAGATTTAATTTAATAATGAAAGATATAACTATTTAATTTTTGGGAACAGACAGTTAACGGTAGCTACCAGACTTTTAAAATTTCATGATTTTCGAAGTAGTTTTATTCGAATACGTCGTACAAATATTAGCTACGTAATTTAACGGGTTTTTTCTTTTTCCTTTTTTTAAATAAAAAAAGTTATTGTGTAGGATTTGGCTGACGGAAATAAAAGGAAGTATTAAAAGAGAATTGACTATCATAAAAATATATGTCGCTAACGTATAGCAAAACAAATCTTTCAAAATGAATGTAAAAAGTGGATGTTAATGTCAATATCATACTAAATAATTTCATTCCATATGTTTGTTTAACGAAAGCTTGCTGTCTAGTAACTGAACGAAAAATTAAAATGGAAAAAAGTTATAAGTATTTTAATTATGTTTTTCAAAATTAAAAATTAAAATTCCAGTTTTAGACTTTCATAGACCACTGGACACAGGGTATCCAGGCCTACTGTGTCTATTCGAAAAGATGGCTCTGGTTATAAAGTAGGTACAACCCAAAGTACTTAGACTATCAAAAATACTTTAACTTTTAGTTATAATTAATTGGTGTAATTATTCTTTGCTTAATCATTTTAAACAAACCATATGGAAAAATTTTTTTGTCTCCAAATGCCGGAGTTTTTACTGCCAGTGATAAGTACAATAGATAAGATTACAAAAAAAGAAAAAGGAAAAAAAATCAAAGATCCCAACATCAAAAAAATGAATCCTAAGAATTTACAAAATAGAAATTGTACTAAACTATATTGATAAAATTGAACATTACATATTTAGAATTATACTGCATTTCGGAAAATCTGTCACAGATGGCGGCGCCTGTACCAGTGAATATATATACATATTACAGCATTTTGAGCCGCCATGTTGCAGGACGAATTAACTTGTCTTAATCATTTAAAGAGTTAATATGTGAGATGTGACTTCGAAATAGTGTTTGCTATTCTAGTATCGACTTTAGTAAGCTATCCACTTTTAAATACAATCTTTCGTTCGTAATGAAAATTATCTTTGCTGGAACCGTTTGTTTTGGCGTCATTGGTGAATCATTCCGTATTATTTAACTGTTTACTGTGTTCTAAATTGTTTATTTTATTTCTTTCTTTGTTATTTCTTCCGATAAAATAGTAGCTTTTGTTATTTTTTGTGTACGCTAAAGATATCGTTGATCAAAAAAAAATTAAAACGAAAATAACCATTTTTATTTTGATGTAAATTTTTGTTTTATGGTTTTAGAAAAATATTCTTATCAGAAAAATGGCGTCGTTTTCGATTTAAAATAGGGAAAGAATAAAATTATTCTACGATGGTCACCAATAGAATTGAATGTGAGAATTTGTTAACCCTTAGTTGTTGTGCGATGGTTTGATGTTTGAACGAGATTTGAGATTTAATAAATTTGAAATTGTCGTCTAACAACAAAAGTCAAAATATGGGTAACTTCAAAAATGTAAACTTTACCGCACCGATGCAGCATCATGACTTTTCTGATGCGTCTAATACTACATGATGCGCTGCTGATGCTGATAATGTAGCATAATGAGCAAGATACAATATTGTAGACTATAGATAATATATAGCAATACAGTCCTTGTATAGGTATATTATCTTTGAATTTCAACTTGAACTTACTTGAAATTGAAAATATTGAAATTATTTGAATAAAAAATATTACATATTACCTTTTTTGAGTGCAAAATGTATCCAAATAGTTTAAACAATTTTAATCAAAGGTAATGTACATTCATCTTTTTTAACAATTTGTTTTTCGGAATTATTCCTGTTGGTGTTAATATACCTACTTAATATGGCAAGTAGTTATAATTCTACATTATACACATGACATTCATCTTGGACACGCATCACCAAATTTCTTGATGCATTGTTTTGACATATCAAATACAAAAATGAACTTTTGATTTTTCGTTGTGGCACGTCTGATGAGTTTTTGAACTTTTGACTTTGCCTCATGCAAGCAGTGATGCATTTTTGAAGTTAGCCTTTTTTGACTGTTTGTTGAAAAATTGTAATTTAATTATTCCAAGTCACAAGTTGGAGAGTAAAGGTTTAAATTGATCTATACAAACACAATTTAGATAATAAAAGCATAGTTTCAAGTTTATTTTAAAGTTAAAGCCATTCTTTTCTTCTGTTTAATCGAAATTAGAAATTTGGAACAAGCATAAAAAGACCAGTAATCTATCTTGAGAGAACTTTTATAGTTTAATGTATTTCACATTTTTACTGTATTGCAGTAAGTAAGAAGTATAAGAATTACTTTGAAAATACCATCTTATTTTTAAACTAATTCATAATATATGACAATGATTTCAAAGAAAATTCGAATATCTACCATAAATAAAATAACACTAAGGCCCGATGCACACCATAGTGCCGATATCGGTACGCTTCCGCTTCGGTCTTACTCCGATATAATCTTGTGTTCACATTACAGTGTTGACGCCATGCTGGTACCTAATCGTTCCCCACCCACATTATAATGCCGCTTCCGGTACGCTCCCAGTTCGGTCTTAGTTCGATACAAATATCTTTTTATAAAAATTAAATGCAAACGGAGCGGAGTGGAATCAAAAAAGTGTTCGCACTATCGATATAGGTCTGATATCGCTCCGATACTAATCCGATAAAATATTATCTGAGTGATATTGGTATTGGAGCGAGAACGTAGCGCGACTGATATCGGAGCGATGATGTGAAAATACACTTATTGTTTCGTGTGTAAGAATATTTTATCTAATTGGGAGCGTAGCGATATCGTACCGACAGCGGAGCGATAGTGTGGATCGGACCTAAAATTTATCGCGTAAGTATATTATAATATAAAATCAAAGTTAACAGTAAAATTTATTCTTACAAGTACTGTAAAGCTTTTTTGTGAGTGTTAGATATATATTTACGTTAGACAAATATCCAAAACTTAATGCCAATACCGCCCGATATTTTTAAATTCAAGTGTACAACCCTCGATAGGAGCCAGCTAGTAGATTGAAATTAAACATTATGGAAAGTTATTACAATCCTTCTGCTTCACAAAATGTAGGTACTTTAATATTTTTTCCAACAAAAGAAAAAAAAATTCTTGCCAACTCTGCATTTTTATCATAATATTTTCATTTTTATACATCCACATCATGCATAACTTAAACAACACAAAAAAGCTATATTAAAGGAATAACGAACGCTATATACGCTTGTCGTCATGCTGCGATGCTCGCTCGCTCCTAACCTAAAATAATATCATAAAATTTTTTAATATCAAAACACTCTTATTTTTCGTTCTTTCTTATTTCATTTTTCGCAGGTTAAATTCAATAATTCTACATGTCCGAAAAAAGATATTTTGATATATTTTCTACAATTGTGATGTTGTTGAAATTAATTGGCGATCTCCAGTATATTACCTAGAATAGATTGAAACTATAAAAAATTTTCTTTTTTGTTTGCGTCCCAATTTTTTTTTATATAATATAATATATAAATAAGGAACGAAATTTTCTTTGTTTATTTTTTTATTAGCGTTATATAGTTTATGTTGAAAGTTTTTTATTAGATTGTTTTACTAATACTGTAACTTGCTGAAGAAAATTGATAAGTACCTACTGTAATAATTTCGTCTTTTAAAATTGATATTATAAAACTGAAAAACATGTTTCTTGTTTTCGTGGGTTTCAACAAAGCTTCAACAGACGCAATCTTTACAACAAAAAAATTTCTATTAAAAATTTTTTAGCAGCTTTTTAAATAATTGGTAAAATAGATACTATAGACCCTTAGTACATATGACTAAAACTGGGATGTGGTGTCATGACTCATTTCGATTCATAAGATTTTCGGCAATAAGGTTATAGGTCGCAAGAAATTTTCACGTAAACAAAACAATATTTCAAAATGGACTAACGGTCCGCCAAAGCGGTTGTTGATCTAGTTTTACCAATGTGACATTAAGATTGAAAATAAATTTTCTTTTTCTAAATTTTTTAAAAAATTTCTGCCATAGTCCCGGGCTGAAGTCGCGTCATGACAGTGGCTGTAATAGCGTATTTCCAGTTTTGGAAATTCGCTAATAAAAAAATTGTTACACGCACCGATTACTTCAGGTGGTTTTAAACACACTTTATACGGATGGTAGATATTTTAATTATCTATATAATTATGTGGAAAATAAATCTGGGAATTTCAAAATAATTGAGTATTTATTTTGATACACAGAGAAAAAATTCCAGTAAAAATTACTGAGCTGCCTCCGGTAAACGAGTCTTAAGTGACTAGTCCGTAGGAAATTATTAAGCAAAAATATAAAAAATGCGTTTCAAACATTATTTTTTACGATTCATTTGAAAATTTTTCCTGTACACCTTAAGAATTTTTCCTATACACCTTAAGAATTTTTCCTATACAGCTGCGTAAAATTCGATGGGCTAGTAAAATTTCAAGTGGACACCGGGAAAATTTACTTAATTTTTTGTAAAATATACTGGACATATGAATAATTTTTACTGAGTCGTTGTGCATTTGTTATTTGTCACACACCACTGCATAGCCAAGCATCACATAAACTGAGAATAACAAGCATGCGCAAGCAAAACAAGCATGCGCAATAGCACCGAGCATTGTCTAACACGGCCAACACGACTTCAGACAGCAAGTAACCAGGACTCCCCAGTTTGTTCGTTTAGTTGTTCAAATGTCCAATAGCCAAGGGGACTGGATGTTTATATAGTGTTATTTTTTTTATAATAAATTTTTAAAACAAAAAATTGTTGTGTTTCATGAATTTTTGTTTAGTTTTGATATGTTAATTGAAATATGTTTTTATACAAATTATTGTAAAGTGCTTATTGTTAAAAATTTTTATCATGTAATATGTCAAATAAAGAATTTATATATTTTTTTCCACAAATAATAAAAACCCACAAAAAATTTTTTCTATATTAATAATTTGATTTTAATGCTTACCCTTCTATCAATATCCTTTTAAACTATTTTAATTCAATTATTTATTAATAAATAAAAAAAAAGCCTTATTTATAAATAATACGGTAATTTTTACTGCGCTATAGGATAATTTAAAATTTTTACTATAAATTATCGAATTTTTGGCTTAGCCTGTCACTTATGTCCGCATTACCAGAGAGCTCAGTAATTTTTTACCAGAAATTTCAGTAAAAATTACTGTATTTTTTTCTCAGTGTAACATAACTAGTTTCCTAAAAATCGGCACTTTTTTGACTGTCTAAACTAGGGTTTTTTACTGGCTCAATACTCAACATAATTTTGGAACCTCATTGATCTATTTGACTGTGAGTACTTTGAAAATTTTAATCAACAATATATAGTATACTATAATTTAATTAGTTAACTATTGAAGATTTATATATTTGTCAAGAATTATATATAACATAATATACCTTCAATTGTTACATAGCTATATGTATAATAATTTATCTTAATGTTTGTATATTTTATCCTTTTTTTGTTATAGCTCTTATGTTATATGTGTGCATATTGTAAAAGATTACCATATTCATTAGCACTGCAATATAGAATCCGTTTGTCGGCAGTAAAAACTTGACCAGGTCTACGCTATTCGGCTCGCTGTATGACTAAAAAAAAACCTTACGTATTTATATGCCCGGTGTGCCTATATTATGCAAGCATACCATTGCATATAAGGTGTCTTTTAAAACGCACATGAGTATTTTCAAAAGGAATGTGTATATTTATGTTACTATTATATGTGGATATCAGATTGCTTGCTACATCGTATAAATGTTACTGTCAAAACTCTTAGCCGGTCAACACTATTTTTGAAAGATATAAGAGAATCAGTCAAAAGTAGTCTTGACTGTTGGAAACGGTAAATTTCAGTTTTGTCTGGAAATTATTATAGTCAGTGCATAGTAGTTTTCACTGATCAATTTTAGTTAAAAGTGGATTTGAGCAGGTGCGTTAATCAAAACCACAGAAAACAGAGAAGACACTGCGTGGTCTGTACTACTGATACTTGCGTAGACAAAAAAGCCCTTCTGCTTCTCCCCTCTATGTTGTGTAGATACACACGTTTTTAGTCGTGTGGGTTTGATGTTTGCATGTGTGTGAGTGGTCACACACACAACTACATAACACGTATTAGCGGACAGAGCAACGTGCAGTTTAAGTAATAATGGTCTCAATAATATACATAACAATTGTCGTGCATTCGATGACCGACACCGAACGACTAAATGTCTTAAGCTGTGACAGACAACAAATGACTCCAAGCGATCCACACTTTTTTTGATTTTTTAGTTTGCTTCTAGTGTTTTATGGTCAAAACCATTTTTATCTGGAGTAGGTACCTACTTACAAATAAAGGTCACGAGGCTGGATCTATCGATTTTAATGAAATTTGGCTATATTGTGGAACACTCAAAAATAAGCGACATGTATTTCTGTTATCCGTGGAAAAACGGTTTGAAAGGGTGAAATCACCTTTCAAAAATTGAAGAAAAAATTTAATTTTTCAAATATCCAAAAAATGGTTATCTATTGATATGCAATTTGTTTAAATTACATCAACAGAGAAAGTAGCTTTGACCGGTTAAAAGCTTTGACTGTAATAGACATAGGAACATAAGTATAGGTACCTATAAGTACAATAATATGATAAGATGATAGATAATAAAGTTTCAGAAGGGGGAATCGAGCGTCAAGAATACCGATCATAATTTTATTATTAGTGTGAACTTAATTGATTATAGACGAAAAATGGTGTTTTGAGATTTTTTAGATAGAATCTAAAATTGTCGAATTATCTGTTTTCGAAATGGTTGAAATTTGTTTTAGGCTGCATTGGTGAAACTGAGTCTTGTTCAATATAATATAAAGATATCTTGGGTGTACCTATATACAATAAATAACAGACATTTCAAAATATTCCCTTCTGACTAAAAATATCTTTTTTGTAAGTTAATAACCCTTTTAGACAAACCATATAATTTTTTTGTCTCAAAATGCCAAAATTTTTACTGCCAGTGATAAGTACAATATAGGTAAGGTTACAAAAAAAGAAAAAGAAAAAAAACTCAAAGATCCCAACATCAAAGTAGTGAACCTTAGGAATTTACAAAATATAAATTATACTAAACTATGTTGATAAAATTGAACATTATTTAGAATTATAGCGTAGTTCGGAAAATCTGTCATAGATGGCGGCACCTGTACCAGTGAATATATATATATCACAGCATTTTGAGCTGCCATATTGCAGGACGAGTTAATTCGTCTTAATCATTTAAAGAGCTATATAACTAGTTTTAAAAAACTAATTAAAAATATTAGAAAAATATTTGTACCTTTTATTTTTGAAAATGACAAAAAGAACATACCTTTTAACATAAATACTTAATATAAACAAAATAAAGCTATGGTTATAAAATAAACGTTTACATTTCTGAACGGGGTCCGCTATCTATCTCTGTACAATAATGAACAAATAAATAAATAAATAAATAAACAAAAACGACAAAACTCAACGGGATAAGCAAATTGAAAGGTAAATTAAAAAAAAATTTTCTTGATATAACTGAGTTTGTTAAAAGGTAAATTATTTGTACAATACAGCTGATCAAAACGATTCATTTTATACTGCAAATGAAATTGCAGTTAGTTGCACGAATGTATAGGTAAAACGAGATTTTCTTGTTCATGTATACAAGTTTTGTGGTCAATATTGCGAAAAACGTAGCTACAAACAGTTAACTTGTTTTAAGTACTTAAAATTTTGCGTCTTTCTTAATAAGTGTAAAAAAGATGTTGCCTAAAAGATCCTTTTGAATGGAACTGAATTGTATTTAAAGTGAATTTGTGTTGTGTTTATAGCTTTTTAAAGCTATTTTTTCTGTGAACAAAAATGAGTGGAAAATTCTTCAAGCTTCTTTTAGATTTATATCAGTTTTAGAGGGGATGAATGTTTCTCTAGATTTGGTAAAAGGTTAATCTTTAAAATAAATTTAGAATAAGAAACAACAAAAAAACGTAAGTGTATGTTAATCACGCCTCAGAGGCTTGACTTTTTCAGTGTTTTCGGAATAAAATATAGGATATTTAAGTATATTTTTAATGTTTATCTAGAAATAGACAAATCTTCAGCTGAGGAAAATTTCTCGAAACCCTTATAAATTCGTTATGTATACCGGCTTTTAATCATACCACCTTTCAACACATAAACGCTATCGTGCAGAATAGACTTTGAAAAATCTTTTAAAGTTGACTTAAATTAGTTTTATCGAATATATTTTGTCAGACGAGTATTGGTTTGTACCAAACCCACTTTTTAAAAATTTTTTCTAGATGGTTGTTTTGTTCATTTTGGGCATTGAGAAAGCCGAAACCACTATCAGAAAATTTTTTTTAAGAAATGGACTTGATACAAACCAATACTCAGTTGACGAAATATATTCGATAAGAGTAGCTTAAGTCAACTTTAAAATATTTTTGAAAGTTTATTCTGCATACGATAGTGTTTATGTGCTGAAAGGTGGTATGATTAAAAGCCGGTATACATAACGAAATTATAAGGGTTTCGAGATGTTCTCCTCGAAACTCTAAAAAAATGATAACTGGTCATTTATTTTTATTTCTACAACTTAATTTCTCAAACCGTATAGAGAAAAATATAATTTCCAAAGAAAATTTAACTCATGTGTATCAAGTCCCATAAGAATATTGAAGTTTTTTCACTTTTACCACGGGAAAAAATTTAGGACAAATTTTTACAGCGAACAAAAATAGTACAAAACATTTAATTGGTCATTTCACTGTAGGTAAACACGATAAAAACGAAACAAAAATTCCTATTGGTAAATTTAACTGATTTCAGAACCATAGTAACAATGTATTAAATAATAATATGAATTATACTAATTTATTTTATTCGTTAAATTATCTTACCGTATTACACTTGAGTTTTATATTATTTCTGAATAAATTTGTGTTTTCGACAACTCAAATTTCTTGCCTAACAGCAATTTAACTCGAACAATTGTCAACCCAAAAACGCTTCAGCTCCGCTGTCGCGTTTTTGTTAGTTGACAATTTATTCTTCTCGTTAAATTGCTAGGCAACAAATTTTCGTTAGACAAACCCAAATTTATTCGAAAAAATATAAACCTCTCGTGTAATAATAAGTGAATATAATTACATATACCTATTAGGTTTCATAAAAATTGAAGAGTGATACCCATATATTATATATTGGCAAGTATCTTATCGAAATGTTGATATTAAAATAACTTGCAAAAGCGGCGTCTTACAACCAAATAACGTAACATTTCTTACAATTATTCCTATACACTTTTATTATTATTTTATAATAAAAAATAATCTTTACAATATTCTCAGTTAATTTCAAAATAATAACGCTACATAATAATATTTATATGTATGTAAATTAGAAAAGGTTACAATCCCGTAGCTTAACTATATGTTGATACTTCCATCGTATTTGAAATGTAAATTACCATACATGCATATACGTACGTATAAAAAAGTTTTTTGTGTTGTGTATATGTTTGGTTCGTTCTAACGGTGTCGGTGTAACAACTGTCGACAACACTTCCAGGCACTTCTTCATGGATTTCTTCTACTTATTTGAAACGTTCAAGTCCGCGTCATGTAAATATTAACTCACATTTGTCACACACTTCAAGTTCTCTTGTACTTTTCCGTACCGGGTGTCATATCCGTGTGACTGCATATAAAAATTAAGACGTTTTCCAGATTTAAATAAATAACTGCATCGTTTTTGTTCTTCGATATTGTTTTATTCCTTCGTATTTCAGAAATCATTCGGTACATCATTTGTAAATTTATGAAAACGAAATATTGAATGATTACCGAGATATCAGTATACGTAATAATAATTGTAATATACAGGTACATAACTATATAGATATGCATAGCAAGATGTAAAATTTTAAACGCATTTTAAGAACCCAAGGAAGAAAGAAACTCGCTTTGATTTACTGATTTCAGACCATCAACCAGAGCTCGATCTACATGAGGGCATTTGGGGCACGTGCCTCGAGGCCTCCACACAATAGAGGCCTCCACAAAATCGAATAAAATTTCAAAATTAAGGAATAGAATAGAAAAGATAAGCGCTATTTTGTTCTTCTATTCTCGCCAACCCTATTTTTCGGGAAAATTTGGAATGTTTCGGAAATTCTCCTAAAGTTGGGGCCTTCACATGTAAAGATTTCAGGGACCACCACATTAGAAATGCCCCGGTGCCTCCACAAAGGTAAATCTGGCTTTGCTGCCAGCTGGAGCTCTGTGTTGCGCCCCGTAAAAGATTTTTTTTAAGTATCTACGTTAACGCTACATACAGAATCCTCATTCAAAATCCTCATACAAGCCACATACAACCTCTAAATTATTGGAAATATAATTCTGAAACAGTGTCTTTAAGTATGTGAATTAAATTGTACCCTATATAAATCCTAAGTTAGTCTTGTGGTTAGGCGCTCCGATTCTTGTCTAGTATACCCAGTGTGTTCGAAATTAAGAGGAGAAAATATGTCATTAACTTTGCTGAATCTTAATTTTTCATTTATAATAATTACACCATATTCAACAAAGAAATAATGTATCATGCTTGCCGGTTTTGCAAGTCGGAGTAGAAGTTTAAATTTACACTATAGTACCGGTGTCGATCCTCCCGCTCCAGTCTCGCTCCCATAAAATCTTGTTGTGCATACTACGGCGCTGCTGCCATACATGATCTATTCGTTCTCCATTCAGATTATAAGGCCGCTCCCGATACCGTCCCAGCTCGATTTCAGTTCGTTACAAATATCTTTTCATAAGAACTGAGTGCAAACAGAGGAAAGTCGAATCAAAAAAAATGTTCACACTATCGGTACAAATCTGATATCACTCCAATATTTTTCGGTATTGGACCGGGATTGGACCGCGCTCATACCGTATTCGGATCGGAGCGATGATGTGAATATACTCACTGTTTCTTGTGTAAGAATATTTTATCGAACTGAGTGCGTATCAATACCGTACCGAGAGCGCACAATAGTGTAGATTGGCACAAATTAGTACAATTATATAACAGACCTATGATTCAAATGAACACAGATACTCGGTATATATATATATATATATATATATATATATATATATATATATATATATATATATATATATATATATATATACGTAATTATGTACATATGTTGGCGGATTCTAATACATTTCAATGTTTGTAAAAGTTATAAGTAAATAATTATTGTAAATATGCAAAATTCTATAGAGTTTTAGTTGGATTTTTAAATTAGAACATCAGTAGTGAAAGAACGTTTGCATTACTGTGAAACTGTTTTTATTTTTATATTATAATTACTACCTATTTAACAAAATACACAATTTGGCTACACTGAGAAAAAAATACAGTAATTTTTACTGAAATTTCTGGTAAAAAATTACTGAGCTCTCTGGTAATGCGGACATAAGTGACAAGCTAAGCAAAAAGTACGATAATTTATAGTAAAAATTGTAAATTACCCTATAGCTCAGTAAAAATTACCGTATTATTTATAAATAAGGTTTTTTTTATTTATTAATGAATAATTGAATTAAAATAGATTAAAAGGATATTGATAGAAGGGTAAGCATTAAAATCAAATTCTTAATATAGAAAAAATTTTTTGTGATTTTTTATTATTTGTGGAAAAAAATATATAAATTCTTTATTTGACATATTACATGATAAAAGTTTTTAACAATAAGCACATTACAATAATTTGTATAAAAACATATTTCAATTAACATATCAATACATATAAAAAACATACAAGAATTAAAATAAAAACTAAACAAAAATTCATAAAACACAACAAACAAACACTTTATAAACATCCAGTCATGATGGTTGCTATTGCACAACTCAACGAAACAACGCAACGGCCGGAGAATCCTGCTTAGTTGTTAGGCCTGTAACTCGTGTTGGTCGTGTTAGACAATGCTCGGTGCGCTTGCTTGCTTGTTTTATTTATTCTCATGTCTGTGTGATGCTTGGTATGCAATGATATGTGAGAGTGATGAAATGCACAGCGACTCAGTAAAAATTATTCAATGTCCAGTATAATTTTACAAAAAATTAAGTAAATTTTCCCGGTGTCCACATGAAATTTTACTAGCCCATCGAATTTTACGCAGCTGTATAGGAAAAATTCTTAAGGTGTACAGGAAAAATTTTCAAATGAATCGTAAAAAATAATGTTTGAAACGCATTTTTTATATTTTTGCTTAATAATTTCCTATACGGACTGGTCACTTAAGACTCGTTTACCGGAGGCAGCTCAGTAATTTTTACTGGAATTTTTTCTCTGTGTACAATATGAAAAGTCAAACATACAAATTTACAACTATAAAAACGTTAGGTTTTTATAGACAATTAAATTTATTCACTTATTTTTACCCAAAAACTAATTTATTTTAGACAATTACTTAAAACTACCCTACAAAAGGCCAAATTTTCTACAAAGTCTTTTTCTTCATTTTTTTTATTTAGCTAATCCAAAACATTCAACCCGCATAATTATCTTGTAATCTATATGTACCATTTTATTGAATTAAAAGTATATAGTATTCTACATATTGAATTGAACTATAGAACTCTTTCACTATATTTAAGTCCATCGATCTACAGCTTTTGTTGCATCGAAGTTTGTTGTAGTATGCTATTGATAGTGATGGTGGTTCTAAATTAATTTTAATTTTTACAGAAACATCTAAATAGAAAAATTCAAAACCAAAATTTCTAAAATTCAAATTAGAAGCTGAATAAGATTTGAGCAACGTGTATGAAGTAGACGTTTAAGCTGATTAATTTTAATGTATTCGGTGAATTACAGAAGAAAATAATGTATAAAATGAACGAACATATATCTATATATATTTGACGAGAATTTATTACCTATATACTTAATATAGAAATATCAAGATAGCCGAGCCTCGCTCGATAGAAATTTTGTCTGTATTAAATTTGCTGACTCTAAGTCGCATTCTTATACTAGAAAATTTTATAAGGTTTAAATAAAATCGTTAGAATAGTTTTCGAGAAAATACGGACAAATATACAAATACATATATATCCAAAAACAGCTCGTGTAATAATATATAAGACTAGTTTTGAATAGACGTTAAATATTTGAGATTTTTGTTTTAAAAATCAAAGTTTCTAATATTAAAATAGCATTTAAAATTTCTGGTAATTCCGCTAGAAATATTTTTTTTTTTAAAAATAAATAAAAACAGTATTTACGTATACTTAATATGACGGATAAGTTAAAGTTCAAACTATAACTCTATGAAATTAATGTGATTTTTCGAAATCTATGTTTGTTTTACAACTAACTTTAGTTAAATGTATATTTTCTAATTATGTCGCTTTGTCTGTCACTGATGTTAGATCTGACACCGCAATGTTGCTTTTATGTAAACTTACATCGATAAATAACACAGTTATATTGTACACATAACAAATGTATCTGATATTACATAAATATGTACAAAAACCGATTTTCATACGTAAGTACTTGTTTCAATGTTTGCAAATATGTAATTTTGCATTATACATATAAATAATATAAATATATGTAGCAATTTTTTTTTTAAGAGAACTGCTTTGTCTATACAGGGTAGAACAAATATAGGTAGTTGATTTCTCGAATTTTAATATTTTAAAAAAGTTTTAAGTCAAGAAGAACATCAGTACCTATAACTTAGGTAGGGGAAATCAAGATGGATTTAAACAAAGGTGAGTTGGAATAGCGGTATCTTCTGATACATACACGCCAAATTAATCATTTACGAATAGTATACTTTCTGGACTGAGTGGAGTCTTTTCTGGTTATATCTACTAAATATAAATAATACCCCTGTCGCAGCATCCTGCATAACATAGGGAATTTCCGTTTATAAAAATTAGTTTTTCTCGGAAACTAGTTGACATAGAATAATAGTTTAAAGACCTTTTTTATGTAATTTTTTCTCCTCTTTTAAATGATGTAAAAAAATTTGGCCAAAATTTTTGAATAAGTGGAAATTTTGGCAAAAAACTAATTTTTTGCAAGAACAAAAACCATGTTCCTGGCATCCGACGTGTCTGGCTGAAGAACTCATCCAAGATTTTTGGACTTCCAACGTTGTCACCAAATTTCGTAAACCTAGGACATTTCGTTCGAGAGTTATCGTGCTGATACATATATACATACATACATACATATATATATATATATATATATATATATATATATATATATATATATATGTATATATATATATATGTATATATATATATATATATATATATATATATATATATATATATATATATATATATATATATATATATATATATATATATATATATATAAATTTTAGTGAATATTATTTTCGGTTTCTAGGGACCTCAAAACAAATTTTTGCCATAGTCCCGGGCTCAAGTCGCGTCATGACACCTACTGTAATAGCTGAATTTCCAGAATTCTTTCTGGAAATTCGCTAAAATAAAGTCCTTTATTGATAATATAACTATAGGTGTACCTCAAGGTTCTACTTTGGACCCTATACTGTTTGGTATATATACATAAATAATTTTGATTGTTTGGATTCTAGAAACTAGTTAGTACTAGGGTTTCCGATCTCGATTCGATTTTATCGAAAATCGATTATTGGAGAGCCGATCTTCGATTTTTCGAATCGATTCTTTGGAGACCAAATCGATACACAGAGATCGTGAATAGTTTATGGGATCAGAGATCGATCTTTTCCAATTTAAATGAGATTATTTTTAGTAAAAATACGATATTATTTCAAAATTATTGTAGAATATATTTTCACTATTGATGTTGTCAAATAATTTTACCAATTTTATGATTCATTTATAGAAAACTGAGTCAAATTTTGGATTCATGTGACCCTTTTAATGCAAACTGGAAGCCATTTTATTGATATTAAATTCAGCAGTTTATCTTCAAAGGAAATTGAAAATTTTTTGAAACTGATTTGTGATGACCTATAATAAGAAACCTTTCATTAAATCTTTTATATATCTTTTATTTTCTGTAATTACAAAAATTCAATCGATTTTCGTCAGATCGATCTTTGGTAAGCCGATTTTCCGAATACGAGTACAGCAACAAAAATTTAATTAATGTTGATGAGAATTGTAAGAAAAATGGGTTACAGCTTAAAGTGTTTTTTTTTTTTTTGACACTTTTTTGAATGGACACAAAGGCATTAAGAAAATATTATTCAACGATGTTATTATAGGCATTTGTTGAAGTATAAAAAAATTTGTCAAATATGCGCGACACGCAGTGTAGCTGATCTAAGAAAACTGGGACAAAATAAAAAATATCCTAGAGTCTATATTGCTATTGCTTGTGAAATAACTCATAGGAGATTTTCCATAAGTTTATTAAAACATTTTTTGATTGCCTTACAAGTGATTCATTGCCTTCTTTCTTGGTCCAAATTTGTAAATTTTATTCCAGTTACTCACCAATCACCCAAAATTTTTTAAAATCTCTTAATTATTTTACTAACTATAACAATGTTAAGGAGATATTTTTTATTTTGTTTCAGATTCAAATTTATTTGTTTCAGATTCAAATTTATATCAGCTATCAGTGGAGTGTCTTAAATTCAACATACCCTGGAAGCATGGCTCAAGTTATCAATGATAATTTTCTTTATATACTTCAATATATATATATATATATATATATATATATATATCTTTCCTACCACCCACCCCCCCAAAAAAAAAGTGTCAAATATATGCTTCTCTTCGATGACTACAGTGGTGTTATCCCTTAATAATCAGAAAACCAAACTCATGATATTCTAACTGCAAAAACCCATAAACACTTTTAATACCTAGTTTTTGTGTTTTCAATGAGGCTTGAGGCATATATACACGACAATATTAAGCTGTTGAATGACAAAAAAAATAATTTTTAAAATGAGAGTGAGATGGAAGTAGGTATCTGACTTGACTTCAACTTTTAGTTTTACCAATACAACAATAGCTGCTTAAGATGAAAAAAACAATTTAAGTTTTAATTAAATGTATTGTTGGTAAATATTTTTTTATTATTTCCACGAAGTTTTCCTTGTACATATTTAAGCTTATTATTAAATTTTGAAATGACCTGCGTTTACGCTACGGTCACCAAGGTAATAAAAAAAAAACACACAAAAAATTATAAATTAGAAAAATTATTTTATTTATTTTTTATTGGATTGATTCCGACCTTGATATGCTCCAAAGAACTTTGTTTTAATTCAAAAACGTATTTTTATGTTCGATTATTAATAAAGATTAACTGACGTTAATACATCATATATAGGTATTATGTACATTGTACACCAACGGCCAGATAGTTCGGGTATCACTATATGAATGATAAGGAGACTTATGGGTGCTGAATAGTGAAGACTAAAGACACATATTTTGCACGTGTTGCATACAATATTTTATGCAATTCTGAATTAAAATGGAAAATTTTTAATGAAAAATGAAAAAATTGTATCAAACCAGTTGGACAACTATATACATTAAAAAAATATTCTAGCATAATTAATTGTTTTCTATAATTCATCGATGACTAAGTACGGTTTGTATTGTAACTTTACGGTATAAACAAATACTCTTTTTTCATGAATGAAAAATCTTAGCCATTTTGACACTATCCAAAGCAGATATAAAGTTAGGTAACATGTTAATTCAAAATTACAAATAAAAAAGAAATTATAAGTAGGGGAGAGCGGTGTCAATTGTAACATTTTTGATAAAAACCACTGTAATATCTACAGATTTTATTTTTAACGTTCAGAATTTGGTAGAACACTTAAATCAAGTCTTGGCAATCGATTAGTAACCGATTTTTGGACTTTCTGTATCTAGTTTGCGAAATAAATAGACAAAAAGGTGACATTTTGTTTTGTTACAAATGACACCACAGTGGTGTCAAAAGTAACAGCCTTGGTGTCAATTGTAACACATACATATTTAAAAGAATATAAAACAATATTACATATAAAAAACTGTTATTTCTTTAATTTTGGTTTATAATTATTTAATTATATTATTTAAATAAACAAAATAAACTTTATTCTGTTAAATTTTACTTCATTGGTACGTTCAAAATGAAAATATAAATTTTTTATATTCTGATGTGCAATTGATACATTAGTAATTATGTTTCGTTCCTGCACAATTAATATGTGCCCAGTCTTTGCAGGTTATACATTGTAGCCAATCTTCTTTGCTTTCAGAATACGGTTCCATGCACTCTAGATAGAAAAATTCATTATCTGAGAAATCGTGCAACTTTTCGAATTGATTTTTTCCTTGACATTACTTCCTCTGCAGCAAATTTGTATGTTGCTTGACTTACTGAACCTCGATTCGTTTTCCTTTCCCGCGGTTTAACCATTTTTCATGTAACTATAAAAGGAAAAATTATATTTAAAAATTATTATTCTAAAATTTAACCTATACTATCCAATGGTAGTATAGGAGAATATATAGAATTAAAATAAACCGAAGTTGTATACAATTAAAATAAACTCAAAAAAATCGTCGTGAAATTTAAAAATGATTGTTTACGTAAATTAAAACATGTTACAACTGACACCAAATTCATTGTTACAATTGACACCAACCGTATTTGAAACAAATAAACTTAAATTTTTACCATATTACATTTTTCTAAATTTAAAGTTGTGTGATTATGTTAAAAAGGATAGAATTATTTATCATATAATCATTTCAACTTACCTTAAATTGCAATAATTTTCACACCAAAAGAAAAATTATCAGTACTCTGACATTTACTTTTCAATGTGTTTTTTTATTAATTGTAATAAAAACTGATTAGAAGGGTTAAGGCTTCTAAAATTTCAGTCGGTATAACAAATTACTCTTATACACACTCTGGAACTGTTGTTTTTACTTAAAACTATTAGATGGCGGAATAGCAACCATTGTTACAATTGACACCTGTTACAATTGACACCGCTCTCCCCTACCTATCTGTTTTTTAAATACCTAAATATTAATAATTTGGAAGAAAAATTTTTGGAAATTTTTCGAAATATGCAGTTATACCTATCCATTTATTGAAATTTATTAGTACACGTTTAAACACATTTATGACATTAAAAAGAAAGTGTGCAAAGTATTAATAGAATTTTATTTGAGAGTTTTAATTTTCTAAGTAATTACTCTTAAACAATAGTTCTTTTAATCAGTTTAAGAAATTGAGTTTTTTGCCAAAATTGTACTTATATCTACTGTTCTGTAATTAAGAAAAACTGCAAATCATGTGCTCTTGTGATATTTCTGTGTATGTACTAGCTGTTGCTCTTGTATTCTTCTGTATATTCGACTAATCTTGTTGTTTTGTTACAAATTTTGTCGCCTCAGCATGTCGAAAGGTGAAAAATGGCTCTTATCCGATCATCACCTCTTTTGTACCTATACAATTTTTAGTATTGGGACTATTGAATATTCTCTATTATTTCAAGTAGCTAATAATTTTTTGACCAATACAAAAATATTGTAATTATATGAGTTGTGATCAAAAATATTGGGCAACTACTTTTTTAGATTTTTCTATGAATTATTTAAAATTACCTTTATACCGTTCTCACACTGTACTTTCAATTACTGTACCTGTAACTATTACACAAATAAAAAAGATTAATTACATAAAAAATACTTTCAGACATTGTTGTAGTTACATGTCTTTATGTAATTTAATTTATAATCTTGTTCCTAGACACAATATTAAGAAAAAAACGAAAAAAAAATTAAATTAAAAAAAAAAAGATTTATAAGACAATTCTGACGTTATTTATAAGCTAAATATATTTCATTAAATTAAAAATCCGTTGTAACTAAAATTTTAATTGCTTCTATAGATAAAATTCCCAGTCAGCGTCTGGACTATCTCAATTTTAATCAATATGTTCGCGCATTGTAATTGGTTTTAAAATTAATTGCAATAAAAATAAATTTTTTAGCATCAATTTTTTTAATTAGATAGACCATAGTTTAATTGAACAATTTAGAAAATATTTACGGCTGTTTTTCTTTTTAGAAACATTGTCATTCGTCGTTGGTCCAATTTGTGTTTTGAAGAGACGCCAATTATATTTTTGTAAGGTTATAATGTTTAACATAAAATTTAAACAGTACATAAATTATTTAAGATCTAGACAGTTAGTTAATAATTTTACGTGTTGCTATAATACACGGTCTACCATCGTGTCCTGAGTTTCTAAAATTTTCTAACACTTGAAGTCTATAAAACTTGTGTCCCGTCTAAGGCATGTGTCTGTGCGAGCTCACAGGGTTCGCATCAAAAATTAGCGCAAAAATATAACACATCGGCACACATTAAGATTCAAATTCAAAGAAAATTTGTTCGTTTATATAACGATGTTGCAGGTTGTCGACTTCTTAGAACTATGAATTTGCTGATATCATATGAGTCTAATCAACCGAATGCATTGTTTCTTTTTGAAAGTTGAAATTCTATCTAGTTGAAATTTTTCATTACAAAGTGCAGATGTAGATCTCACTTAGCTTTTTAAGTTGCTTCCTTGTATTAAGAAATGGGAATAAAATTTTCTACACATGGAGGATATTGTCGAGAAAAACTGAGCATGAAGTTGAGGTTCCTTCGTTCCTTTTGATAATTTTTCATTTTTGACTCCCGCTTGTGAAATATTAAGCTTGAAATGCAGTGCCCTGTTTCACATGGCACTGCATGGGGTTTGCTCTGATTGTGGATAAAAACAGAACAATATTAAAATATTCGCGAACCCTGTTTCACATGGCACTGCATGGGGTTTGCTCTGATTGTGGATAAAAACAGAACTAAAATATTCGCGAACCCTAACTGAGAAAGTTGTGATTAGGGCCTTAATTTTTTGATCAATGTTTCATTGCCTTTTTATCTGTATTTCATTTGTGTACAAAGAGGTCTAAATTCGCGCATTATAAAATCCTCACCGGTATTTAATTTCGAAAGAAGAAAATTCGACAGACCACGGTATATAGCAGCGCCAATTTCTGTTTACTTAAATTCTTCAATTTAAAATAATTATTCTTACAATTAGCACTGGTATAACATAATATATTACGTGTTTTTGTCAAAATTAATATAACAAGATGAATTATGTAAATTTAATTTCAAGCAAGATAGTCAAAATTTATATTTTATGAGTGGGCTACTATTGTTTGTATTACCACAATGACTTAGAAATAAATAATTTTGTGGTTCCTACAATAAAAAAGACTTTCACTTTTCCAGTTTGGGTCCATTGTAAATTATTTTATTATGTGAAACAGGACATAGTTATGATCTCAACTTTCAAAAATATATTTTATTTTAAGAATAAAGTCCCATATATAGTTAGAGCTGTGATTTAGTAAGTATTGTGGTGACGTAAAGTGCAGTGTGATTTTGTGAGACGATATTTTATCTCCTGCGAGTGCCAAAAGGATCTTATTTAGACTTTTATGCGTGTTTTGTGTATTAGATACCACTTATATAATTAGTCCAGAATATATTGCATGCCGCGACTTTGTTAGAGATCGCATTTAATTCGCTCATTAATTGTTACAACTGAATTTATTACAATCTAATACTCTTTAATAAAAAGCGTTTGGGTATAACCAAAACCAAAGAAAAGGAAAAAAAATGTTCTGTTTTTTTTTAACAATAAAAATTAGGGGATAGCGGGGCTATACCGTACACCTAAGGGTGAGCTGTTATTGCTCAGCTAATATCGAGTATAAAATTATAAGAAAATAAGCAATATATAATTTGGACCATTGGCTATTTATTTCACACAAAGAAATTTGAATTATTCCACTGTTTATATATTTAAATTAAATTACAAAAAAACGCCGTGAGCAGCGGGGCCCCATCACGGTAGTCGAATTTTCCCCTTCATCTTCGGTATTGAATGTCTACAAGCGAAATGTGATTGAAAGTCTACAACCGAATTGTCATTTTGTTGGTTTCAAAACTGGTGATGAGTGTTGGGCTGATCGAGGCTTTAAAAAAAGGTTTTAAGTATTTAAGGGCTGTATCTCAGTAAATTTCAATTTTGTGCCGAAAACAGGTAGCAGAAAAAAAGCCAACACAATTCGTACGAGGACATTCCTGCCCATGTTTATCCGCTAATTGCCTTTATGTTTTAGTTTTAAATATTAAAAAAGGACCTTCAATAGTAAACTGGAAGGACTTTATAAAGATATTTTTTCTTTCCAAAAAAATCCAAAATTTCTATTTTATAAATACTAAAAATCCAAAATTCCTAATTTATAAATAAAGAGTGACTTTAATAACATTTTTAAATTACTTAATAGGTATGTATGTATTTCATTTGTCATAAAAGTAAGTTCACTTTTTTTTAAATTTTTTAAAATTACTATTCGCCTACTTGTATTTAGAATAAACATAATGCTTTTAAAACACATTTAACAATAGCATTCAATTCCGATGTAAAAATGGGAGAAGTGGGGGGAAAAGTGATGCGGACTCCCTACAAGGTACTAGCTTGATACTAACTGAATAAACGTACAAAATTTCAGCCCTCTAGGTTTCCTTATGGAGTCTCTAGACGTGTTAGAAAACAAGCAAAAAAATTAAGGAAATATTGGCGTCAAAATCGTGGGGGTAAGGGTTAAAAGTTGAAACCTCCAAAAAACAGTGTCTGGCTATTAGCTTAACCTGTACACCAAATTTCAGCCCTCTAGGTTTATTTGGGGAGATTTTGACCCGAACGAAACTGTTAAAAAACAAGAAAAATCATGTTCTTTTGGGTATAAAAACGGTGGGGGTAGGGGTTAAAAGTCGAGACCCCCAAAAGGCACCCCCTTGATACTAACTCAATCCGAATACAAAATTTCAGCCCTCTAGGTTTATTCGGGTGACCTGTGCGAGTGGTACAAACTTCGAAAACGTCGAAAATGCATGAAATTGTAGCTTAAAAATGAGGGGGGTGAGGGTAAAATATTAAAACCTCCAAAAAGCACAACCTAGGTACGAACTTTATCAACACACCAAATTTCAACCCTCTACGTTAATTCTGGGGGGCTGGGGGCCTGTTAGATCCAGCGAAAATCGTTTTTCCCCCCTCTACTCCCACCATATCATCCTAGGAAGCTGAATTTTGGATATGTTGTAGATAATTGACCGAAACATTATTTAAAACCGGTTTGGAAAAGTTTTATTGCTTTTCCGCCCCCCACCACCCCCTTAAAGGTCGGGTCAGAAAAAAAATTTGCCCAAAATTTGACCCCACTTTGATAGTATGAGGTGCCTCGAAAATGAGCCCCATTTACCAAATTTCATCTCTTAACTTCCATAGGGGGGCCCTACACAAATTAAAAGGTGGCGGGAAAATATATATATATATATATATATATATATATATCAGACATTTTTTTTTTCTACATATTCGTGTTCTACGGGTCCGAAAACGGATAGCGCCCCTACTCTCGCCTCTCGCAGCTCTTATCGTATAGACTGTATAAGTCTAATTTTTCGGAGAAAATTCGACTAAAAAGCGTTTCTGTACGAAATAGCCCCGGGGGGCTATGCCGTACAGTAAAAAATCATCTCACTAAGCAAGTAAATAACAGTAATGCAGTAAATTATTGTACAAAACACATTTTAGTACCTACTTATTGTCGACTCAACTAAGAAACATCATAACGTAACTTGTATTATCGGTATATTTAGTTCAACTTACAAAAGTATAAAAAGTGTTAGGTTTAGTTCAACTCACAAAAGTGTAAAACTTTTATCAAAAAAAGTGATAAAGTTTATAGAACCAAAGTATTTTATTTAAAGTTTATACATTTAAACATAAATCACAAATAAAGTTATCTGCAGACTCGACAGCACTAAAACTATAATGTTTATGGTATTTCCTGCATCAACTACAATCTATTAATGTTGCCATATTAAACCATTTGGGGCTAAGTCGTACACTTTTGTACGGCTTAACCCCATCCTGCACCTCGTGGAAGTTTCATAACCTAACCTTAAATTCCGTCGCCTAACTAGTCATCACTAGTGATCAAGAGAGAGCTTATGAAAAGTAGTTTCTTATAATCTTACTAGCTTATAAGTAAAGGTTCTCCACCCAACTCCTATTTGGCAGTGCCCCAAAATTATAAGAGAAATAATAAAAACAAGTTTTTTCACCGTCACACTGGCATTTATTCGCACAGCGGAACGAACTCAATCTGTGATTATCCGCGGTCAGGCGCTAGGTTGCGACACCGACTGGACTCATCTAGCTTGAAATCTAGACACGAAAAATGGGTGTTCGGTTTAGCCTCGCTGTACGGTATAGCCCCGCTCTGCCCTATACAAAGTAAAAGAGTCTAAAAATTTTTAAGTCTCCATGATTTAATGAATGTCTGGTGTCTTTTCTACACCTGCATCAGAAGAACGAACCTTCTGTTACACCTGCCACAAAATTTAAAATTATAAAACTTTAAAGTTTGTAATCAGCAAAAAGGTTATTTTTTGATAAAATTTCCTAAAATCATTTAATGTTAAAATAGGTGATGTTTGTAAAAAATTTGTAACGAGAAATAAAACCCTCGAAAAACTCCAGTTAAATTTTTCACCCAAACACACCAAACATAAAACATTCTCAAACGATGAATAGAAATAGATATATACATTCACATGCTAAAATTGAACAAAGACCACTCTATACGAAAAATATATTATTTATAATTTCAAGTAGGCGTCACAAAATTCTATCTAGCCGACGTACACATGGTGAACTCGTTTCCAAGTTGGCCAATAAAATGAACCTGATCGTGGAGAATTTCCAACAGTGAATTTAATGATAAAAACTTCGTCTATAGTTCTATATCAACATAATATAATACATATAATCAAAACGCTACACGATATTATACGTATATCGTACGGAGCGGGCAGCGCAGCGCATGTACGAACGAAAACCGTGCGCTGCTAATCTCTTCATATTTAAATTCTTACGTCCATGTATAATATAGATGGTGTACATAATGTCGATTCCCGATAAATGTATATACGTTATTATATATATTCTTAATCTTGAACAACTTGAGACGTCTTGCCTATGAATGATTTGAAAAATGAATGCCGTCGGAAAACGTTCACCATAATTGTTTTTCCATATTTAGTACCTAATCTGCACACAGCCGGTGTGATCCATTGAGTCATCACTTTTTTTCGAAAAATTAAATAAGTGACCATATAAAAATTTATTGGTGTTTTTAATTTCTTTTTACAAAACGTTTTATTAAATAGTATTTATTTTATAATTGTTGTATTGTTTTTTTTTTTTTACTAATTATTATTATTATTGTGATTTGAGTGTTTTAATAGTGTCTAATTTTAGTTTCCGTTTGGTTTTTTTATCATATTTTATTATTTTAATTTTGTTTTTATTTTTTATTCAATTTATTTATTATTTTTAAAAAGTGTTGCGATAAACTACTGCAGTAAAAGGCGGTAAGTTTAAAATATTTTTAATAACATTTTATTACTAATTATTATAGATACATTATTCAATGTTTTATATTTATTTATTAAGTCATTCTTCAATAGCTTGTACATAAGGCAGCATATGAGCATACCTGTATTGTTATCCTGGACGTTTTTTTCTATATTTGACAATTGCGAAAATTGTTAACAAGCTGAAAAATTATTAAAATTATTTTTAATACTACGCTGTTCCATGTCTATACATAAATAATATAAGAAGATGAAGTTGATAATTTAACAATAAATGTCTTTTATTAACAAAGAATCATCGGATTGCATTTGAATATTTTCTTCAGAAAACTATTTAGTAGTTTCATTCAATTAAATATTAGAAATTAATTTGTGTGCCTATTCGAGGATTAGATATAGACGACACTGCGTTTTATAAATATTTTCTATGGTCCATTTCACTTAAATTTAACCATGCTTCATCATCTATGAATTTAAATAATTTCCGTTTCCTTGGTTTTATCTCTTTCATTATTGAACTTACGTAAATTTTAAATTTGTAGTATGTTTTTAGAAAAGAATAGAAAATTGATTTGTTTCGAATATAAGAATTATTTAATTTTTTAACGATGATTCATGTTCAATTGTATTTGACGGGGTATAATAACAATCTAGCCTTGCTTACTTATAATTGATATGGTAATACACCCAAATTCGCACGTCTATTCAGAATTTTAGAATAGTTTATATCAAGTGATCTTAAGAAACGACCTCAATATACTTATTAACAGGGCTAGCGAGAGAAATGGCGGAGCCCCGGCCACAATAAAAGAAAATTTTCAAACACAGTTCTCCAAAAATACAAATGACAAGCAAAAGAAATAAAAACGTATTCTCACTTTCTCCGGGCCCCTAATCGAGGCTGCGGGACCCCTTTTTAGACCCGGGCCTCTGAGCAATTGCCCCACCTGTCCCACCCTCTCGCCAGCTCTGCTTGTTAGAATAAGGTAAAAAACCTAGCCACAAAATAAAATTAAATAAACAGTATTAAAAGATTTTCTTGATAATTATATGATTATAATTTGACTTTTCTGTAAAAGTGGGTAAAGAAGCTTTAGTACAAATTCGGTAATACTCGAAGAAATTTCACAATTCTTGTCACTGAGTAACAAACATTTTATTGAAGCTTATTCTTGAAAAGTGGACAGCTATAGTGATATTTATCCTTTGGGTAATTTTGAACTTGAAATCTGAACCTATAGATCCGCTATATGAGCTTTAAACAGACAAAAAAGTTACTGACTCAAAAAAAGTTTCTTAAATCAAAAGAATAACGTTCAAAACAAGGAGATTTTGTTTTTGGAAAAAATCTAATCTGTTTAAGAAAAAAAAATTAATAAAAAATTCTTTTTTTACACATAATAAACTAAAACAGATAATATGTATTAAACTAAAAAAAATATCCTCGGATATGGTAACAATAATTTCAGATATCAACGTGAGTGATTTTGTCAAAAAATCCCCGGGCGGTTGACTCACAGTGACAGTGGCATAGTTCGGCGTGGGCGATGTGGGTCCACGCCCATGGTCTCGCACTTAAAGGGGCCTCACGAGTGACTGTTTTTCGTTTTTTTTTTTTTAATTTCTTTTTCGCTTCATTTTTAAGATAGAAATTTCAAATAGATAATTAAAGAGTGTTTCGCAAAAATTATCTTGCCCACTCCCCATTTTCGTCTTGCGACGCCACTGCACAGTGATATTTCTGGGCAATGAACTTATTAAGAATAAGAAGGAATATTAAGTCAATAAAAATTGAAGTTATAAACCTCTTGTAAATAATCTGGTAGATTTAATAATAATTTGATAATTATGTTTTGAAAACAAGAAGTAAGTTTAGTTGAGGAGGAACGGAAATAAAACGGAATATATTTTGGTGGCGGAAAGTAAAGACTATACCATTTAAATCAGGAATTTACTGGGGTTTAAAGTTACTCAGTTCCTAATTCTCTGATAAATTTATTTTATATATGTTAACCTAATTCAGTTTTGTTTGAATACCATAGGTATAAATTTTGATTTATGTAAATATCTTTTCTTTTTTTTTATTTTTCCAATCACGTCTTTATCTTTTATTTATTATATCTGTTCCAACGAATGTGTTCTTCAAAAAAGAAAAACATTTATGATTAGAAGCTCGAGGTTATGCTTTGAAATGGAACAGTAAAAACTTGTTACAAGACATTCAGCCGTTTGAAATATATGTTGTAGTTTTATTGACCGATAGTGTGACACATTATTTATAACTCATGTATATAGGGAATAATTAGTAATAAATCAACTTAATAATGTATATACATAGTAAATAAGTACATCCAATTATGGTCATACAGTTTCTTTTTCATTTAGCGTGGTATAACTTTACGCAACGCTGATGATATTTCTTATTACTTCGTGTTAATTAATGTAAACAGCATTGAGTATAGTTCAATATAAGCGAAAATTTTAAAATAAAATACATACACCTATTTTATGCACGCACACTTCTGTTTCACGATTCGTAAATGCTCTCAAGTTACACATATGGAGTAAAATTGAACAAAAAAAAAAAAAAAAAAAAATTAATTTTTTTAGAATTTTCTAGTGAATAGGGTAATTCGAAGAGAGTTGGATCACACTTTTATAAAATTAATATTATTTTCTTATTTTAAAACATAATAGTTATTTGGGTATTTAAAGTGGTACATTGCCGCTCGATTGAGTATGTCGTCGCCATTCTCATAAAAGGGGTAAATGTTACTTTGTGTTCGAATTATACACATAATTATATTTCTATACGATCTTGTAAAATTTATTCGTTTTACAAAAAAAAAAAAAAATACTTGAAAAAGTATACTAATAGACGTTAACATTTATTTTAATGTTATAATTTTTCTTAACTTCAAAAATATCTAGTGTATTTGATAAATCGCTGTCAGTATTGTATATTTCCCTTATACATAATATGTATAATTTTTAAAAAAATTATTTATCGACTTATTATTTCTAGCGCAGGTAGACAAAACTACTTAAGTCCAAAATATCAGCTTTACAGTAGAGAGTAAAAACTAAAATTAAATGCAGGCAATATCAGTTTATTTGAATTATCTTCAAGTTTATATGACATTTTGTAAATTTTGTTAAATCAATTACTTTCTTAACATGTAATACAGTAAATCATAAAAAAATTAACTTTAAGCCTTAAACTAAAATTTTTCAAGACATTTTTGTGGACTTATAACATATAAAACAACAATACATTTCATTATTAAAACCATTTGTGGACTTAACTAGTTTTAACGGGTTGCTAGTTTTAGTTGTTGCCATAAAAATACATTTCCAATTTAATTAAACTATGTACTTATTTATTATTTTATTAAGAATTTTAAGACCTTATCTTCTTTTTGTTATAGTTTCTGAAAAGAATTTTTTTGATAACAAGTGCATAAAAGATGATGTTAAGGGTGAAATTGAATTTTGCCCTTTTGGAAATATATGAGATACACTCTCTTGGTTCTTATTATAAAATCAAAAAAAAAAATCAAAAATGGACTTAAGTACTTTTGTCTACCTGGGCTAAATTTATTATTTATAGTTGTTTATTATTTTTAATTAATATTTTGTAGTTACTTTGAAATTTAATAAAATCGATATTTCACTTGATCACGATAAAAATAATATGAAGTTTAGAATCTGTTCATTTGTCGCCATAGAAAATACAAACAACGCTTACCCGATTTGTAATTAAATATATGTTGAGCGAGCGACAAGGTACTACTTTTCGCTTTAAAGCGAAAAGTAACAGTCCTCGGTAAACACATATTTTGCGCTTTCTTCACAGAGCGCAAAAGCCTACTTTCTATTATGATTGTAGAAAATAAATTTTATTCTTAAACATTACATTAAACCTTTATAGTTTCGATTTAACATACATACCTACAGTAAACTTCAAATTATAAATTAGAAAAATAACAAATTAAAAACAAATTCAGGAGTATAAAAAGTCCAACTCTCCTCTACTTTGAGGGCAAGTTAGACCTTTTTGGGAGGATAGATATAGACCAGTACAAATTATTATTTTATTCCTTATTATTTCCTTTTTATGGTGCAGATTTCATGGAGCCAGCGTCCACAAATTATACATTTTATCCAATTATTTTTCTGTTTTGTTTTGCGACATTTATTTTCATAATCTTCGTTATTCTAAATTTCGTTAAATATTGAATTTCCCGATTCCGTAGACGATGATGAAGTAGATTTTCGTAAGTTTAATTTTCTTGTTTTTCTCATAACTATTCTCGTTTTAGTTTTCTTTTCTCAGTACATTTGCATTCGTTTCTTAATATTTCCAGTAAACGTGAAAACAGTAACAGTAACTATTTTTGTTTGAATTCAGCACTGCAAAATTTTTGATGGTGTAACATTCATTGACAAACCTGAAGTAGGTAATCGGTGATGGATCAGCTTGACACAAGCTGGAACAACATTTACTTTATCAACAGGATATCATTCTGTCCATTATCACACGAATCACTTGGAACAGTAAGATAGGCTTATAATCAGAAATAACGTTAGGATTGAAAGGCATTATCGCTGTTGATTTAAATGCCGACGCAGCATGATGAACAGTAGCTGCTTTACTCCAAGCTTTATCAAGAAGTCTTCAAAACTGTAATCTGGACAATTTTCGATTAAAATTTGTTTTGGCAAATCTACGGCAGCCCTCATAAGTCTACATATCATTTAGTAGTTATCTTATTAATTTTATATCACTTCATGAAACATAAAATTAAAGAAAAATACAAAAATAGGTCACTACCAAAAAAAAGCTCCTTGGTATGCATTATTCAACAAACAAAAAAAATCTTCAAACTCAACAGACAAATTTGCAAGTTTATGTCTCTAATAGTATAAGTGAGATAGTTAGTTGTCCTCATAGCTTTACCAGACACTGTAGATACATAATAGAGAGTGAGAACTTTGACGGTCAATTGTCCCGAATTCTGCGCATCATATACTAAGTACTTAAAAGTTGTTGTTTCCATTTATAATATTTATTTAAATAGTCTCGCAGAAAATTTGATGCGTCCTGCGAGGCCCGTATTCCTTCTATTCTTTCATAAGGAATACTAACGAATAGACTTATTCAGGAAACATAGATAAAATATTACCCGAGAGCTTCTTGAGTATGTTCTCTATAAGCTTAGGAGAACCGCGTCTGCCAAAAACGTATTTTTTTAGAGGAATTTCATATCATTCTCATAATGATTTATTTGTTCAATTAAAGATTAAAAATTTCTTTGAACGTGACAAATTTGCCCAAAACCTTTAATTATTTTGAAATTATTATCTAACTAGGAGATGCACCCAGAGTGAAATTCGCAATTTTAATGAAACTTCGCTGGTGTGTAGAATAGGCAAAAATAAGGGATACGTATTTTTTTTATCGGCCATCTTCCACGTTTAGGGGGTGAAACCAGCCCCTAAAGTTGGGGGTTTAAATCGTATTTCCTAAGATATCTCGAAAACTATATAAGAGATAGAGAAAAACTCTAAATGGACGAAATATTACTCTTTTAATTCACCTGTATAGGTTAAACCAGGGTCGTGTTCATAAGAGAGGCTGGAGGGATGAAAATTGGGATAAATTTTCTTGTACAGCCACATTGTAGGTACATTGTTGACTACTACTTCTTGTCGAATATTCATTAACACTTGCAGATCAGAGAATATTGGAAGAAATAAGTGTAAAAAAATATAGAATAGGAGTAACCAAATATAACTACACATGGCTAAATTACTAATTAAACAAGTACTGAAAAATACATGAATCATTATCGAAAAGTGAAATATTTACATTTCCAAGATGAAATAAACATGAAAATAAAAAAAATATAGAAGGTATTTGCAATCAATAATAATGCAATATATTATTTACCCTATTTTATTCTTCCTTATATGTTTCGGATACCACACATATTTCAGAAAAACGTAAAAACCCGTATCCCCTAATTTTTGGTGCTCTTTCTATCGATGATGGTAAAAATTTGATACGTTGGACCACTCAGGCTGTACAAGAAAATTTACCCCAGTTTTCACTCGTCCCTGTTATGAACCCAACCCTAGTTTAACCTATATAGGTGAATAGATCTTTTAAAGAGTAATATTTCGTCAATTTAAAGTTTCCCTCTATCTCTTATAGTTTTCGAGATGTCTTAAGAAATACGATTTGAACTCGTCAACTTTAGGTGCTGGTTTCACCCCCTAAATGTGGAAGATTGCTGATAAAAAAATTACGGCTCCCTTATTTTTGCCTATTCTACACACCAGCGAAGTTTCATCAAAATTGCAAATTTCGGTATGGGTGCATCTCCTTGTAAGTACTTACTTGATTGTTTAGATCTAGGTCAAGTATAGTATAATAATATTTTATGACACACTCAGATCGCAAGATGAGTTTCAGACCGTAAGATGACCGTGTTGGTCTATCCATACACTTACAATTAGTATGTCAATATACGTTATGTATAGGGTTGCCAGATGTCCGGATAAAGTCGGACTTTCAGGCTTTTTGGTTGCGTGTCCGGCCAAATTAGACGGTGTCCGGTCTGTCCGGCATTTTTTAGGCTTTTTAAATTTGACCATTTTTTTTTCTTTTTTACATTGCCCGTCCGTGATTTGATTCATGAATCCTTTCTAATTTTTTTTTTCGTAATTCAGATTGCTTTTCAGAATTCCTTACTGTTTGTCAATATTATTTTTCCCATTCCGGGTCATAATGTAAATGTTGAAAGAGTTTTTTCTTTACTAGGTCAACATTGGTCAAGAGAACGCAACAAATTAAATGTCGATACTATACCCAAAATGTTAGTTGTGCAATTTAATTTTAAAAATTTGATTTGTAAAGAGTTTTAAAACTCAATTTTAAAAGAAAATGAGCTTTTAAAGCAGATGTCTGCTAGTGAAAAATATTAATTATTTTATGTTACAATTAATTTAAAGTTTATTTAGTTTATTAGTGTTATGTTTAATTTTGTTTTTCATTGCAAATTGCAATAGTAGTTACTGCTAACTATTATTGCCATGCAATTATTGAAATTAATATTGTAATGAATATTGAATGATTAATAATAAAGAAAACTTATTCAATCAATTTTATTGTTGTTTCATTAGAATCTAAGAAAATTTTATGGTAATTGATAAAAACGCCTTGTTTTACTTTTAAAAAGATAGTCGTGTTATACTAAGACTAAAAAATTAAGGGTGTCCGGCTTTTTTACCCAAATGTCCGGCTAAACTGACTGCTGTGTCCGGCTTTTCGGTTTTAAGATCTGGCAACTCTACTTATGTATGTATGTACATGCGTGCATTATATTTATTTGGGTTACTAATTTTAACAACTGTACAAAATTTTACTTAAAAATTGTCATAATTTTAATGAAGGCCGGAAGGGTTCTTCCTGCTTGTTCATAAAAATTTGTCCGATGATAAATATTGGATGCGGACAATAAAACACATATAGTTTCACTTTCGCTAGTCGCATTTTAAATTATTATTATTATTATTGACGTCGCCATTTTATTTCGCAAACATAAATAATTATTTATGACATTGTAAATTTCACAAAAACACATATACAACTTATAAAATATACATTTAATGTTCAAAACTGTAGTAACTAAACGTACAGTAGTATACACACGTCATATGTGTCTAAATATCTATTATAGTACCTACTTAATGATGGATATGCACTTGTCAATAAAATAATTGCGGCCGATCCGGACATTCACCCAATTTTATTTATTGTTTATGTTTCAGTTATTTCATATTTATTGCGTATTTAAAAATTATTGGTAATTATGTTTGAATTTATTTGATCAACTCACTATTGAAACCGAAATTATAATTTTGGAATGTTAAATGTGTTTTAATCTCTTCTGTAATGCACTTTAAGTGAAGGTTCTCATCCAGTGATTTTCTTGATTTTTTTATGTGAGAAATTAAATAATGTATATTTATTATTTTTGACACATATTTATTAGATTTTATAGAATAAAAACAATTTTTTGTGTTGAAATATAACGTCTCGGTAGCTTATTACACATGTTGCAGCGTAGTTTTCCGAAGGACAGGTGATATCCAACTGGTGTGGATTGTAGTAGTTGTCGTAAAAGTTATCCAAACACAAATTTTAAAATTTGTCAATAAAATTTGTTAGTTATCCCAATAAAATTATTGAAAAGTCAGAAATTAATAAAACGGCAACGGTTCGAAATTTACGTTTCCATTCTATCCTATATTTTTAATCTTTGAGGTGTTGTAAAGTATAAATTTTAAATAAAAAAAATCATAAGTATAATCTTTAGGTATCGGACATTTTTCAGATCAAACGGCAGTCGTGTTTTGCGTATGCAGGTATATCGCACTTGATGTGATTAATGTGAATAAAAACGAATAAATATTTTGATAAAACATACATATACATATATAGGTACAACTCACACATATTATCTGTCTATCTGCCTGCATATACAAAACACGATGTTCTTTGATCCTAAAAATGTCCGATACCTAAATTTTCAATATATTCAATTTAAAATAAAACAAGAATCAAGTCGATTTATCATCTTGTTCAAATGTCGTTTCCTTACCGATTTAAAAAATGTACCTACCTAGTTTCGAGAAAATCGTGTATAAAGTTTTAGTTTATTTCAGTTTTCAATTTCGGAAATTAATTGCGAAGTACTTATTTTACCTTATAATCAATCTGTTATTCCGAAGCTGTATTTTTTCATTTTTTCAAAATTTTTGGTAGGCCCTGCCCTACTTAGCCTACCGGATCAAGTCTCTACTATTTCCCAGACCTAGTCGGCAAAGTATTTGAATTAAGAAATACAACTGTACAATTGTTTATTCATTATTTTCCGAGAATGTCGTGTTTAAATTACCGTATGTATTATTCTTTCTTCCACTTGAAATACATACACTCATGGTCGATTGTTTCAAGAATAAAATATTTATCTATATTCGCTATCTAAATTGAATTTTTATAATTAACAGATAGTTTTCATAAGACGATTTCCACGGCGTATGAAGGCTATTTCTCGGAAAAAAATTTATTGACAACTCTGCAATCACAATTTACAGAATTTAATTATTTTTCTCTTTATAGTTGTGTAACGTTAAAATCGATTTTTTTGTCGTATCTAAGAGCAGGGGTGGATTTAGAGTTTTGTCGTCGGTGGGCTACCGATATCTTCGTTCCTACACCTATAAATGACCTGTATTACCAAGGGGCCAAACTACTATTATGATAGTTAGCATCCCGACTGTAATTAGAATTTTACGTCATCAGACTTGGCAGAGAGGTGGAAGGTTATATACGAATTTAGAGTTTGTGTTGGTATGTGTAAGGTAGTGGATGTTTGTGTGTGTAATACTCTGTATGTATGTAGCAGTGGTCCAAGGTGAGAATGCATACGTATACTAGAACAACCATGTGCATGTACGAGCTACTAATGAAGCAACAATGAACAGCCACCACTGTGGCCACGACTTAACAATGAATGTGTACGCTTGAAGAGCCGATGGACGACTAACCAGTAAGCAGTATAAATTGATACTTACTGCAACTTTCGGATCACACTTTTTTGTATGTAGGCTTGATCTATTTCATCTGTGTATATTACACAATTAATACTTACTAAAATAATGTGTTACATTAGCATGTTAGCACAGTGCTAATGTTACACCTATTACCATCGACTCAAAACCTATAAAACGAACCAATAAATTCTGTTATTTAGGTACAATTATAGCGGATAGTGGCGGTGCTTATAACGATATTTGTAACCGAATACACAAAGCGAAAGCTGCTTTTGCAGCCTTAACAACAGTCTGGAAAGATAAAAATTTAGCTGCAACCACCAAGATAAGAATCTTCATAGCAAATATCCTGTCCGTCTTATTTTATGGTTCTGAATCTTGGTTTATTACTAGCTCACTTTTACAAAAGTTATACTGTTTTGTGAATCGATGCCTAAGATACATATTTAAAGCGGGTTCTACACGATGCTACGAACGTTCCTTCCAACGTTCGATCGAACGTTTGAGGCAATCAAGTTCGATAGTTGATGCGACGAATGTATCTGCTACACGGTGAATCGAATGTTTGATCGAATACGAATGATGATGTGTTGGTACTCAGTGGACGAAGCTGTTATCTGTCTGATGTTATCTCTAATGTTATACACTGATGTTGTCTCTCTTGTATAATGTGTTGGGACAAACGTTTATTCAGTGGACGAAGATGTCATCTGTCTGATGTTATCTCTAATGTTATACACTGATGTTGTCTCTCTTCACATGAACGAGTCGTGCAGCTGCTGAGTCGAACCAACCAACGCAACCAACATTGACCTTCAAACGTTCGAAGCATCCCTTTGACTCGGTGCAAGAATACCGACATCGAGCGGGACATGGCCAAATGCGAACGTTTGACGCTCGACATTGGACACTCGTAGGTTCGACCAACGGCTACACGATGCTATGAACCATCCAACGTCGAATGTTGGAAGGTGTTCGTAGCATCGTGTAGCAGCGGCTTAATATTTTTTGGCCAAACACCATATCTAGTACGGAACTATGTCTCAGGGCTAAAATAAGACCAGTCTCTTGTCTGATACGGAAGCGCAAATGGGGCTGAATTGGGCACGTTCTACGTAGGAATGATATTGCCAGAGTCACAATAGAGTGGAACCCACAAGGATCTAGGAGGAGAGGTCGCCCAGAAATGACATGGCGTAGAACTGTCGATAAAGAAACAAGGCTTACCGGTTTGACCTGGAATGAACTTAAAATCGCACCAGATGGCGGTGAATAACATCAGCCCTATGTTCCCCGAGGGAATGAAAGGGCCTTATATTATATAATATAATGTGTTACAGTTCGTATAAAAGAATTTAATGACGTCGGTAGTACTGTATCCCATTCCTGCAATTAGCAAACCCTTAAACACTGTCAGTGTCGTTAACAAAGCCAATAAACCCACGATCATTTGTCCTAGAAATTTTTAAGGAACGTATGTGTTCACTAAATGCGCAAAATATTCGAAAAAACATTATTTTTTCTTAAATATGATTGATTCAACAGAAGCCTTTAATAGTAGCTCTATCTGGTTAATTTTGGTAAAAATGAAAAGATCGGTATCGAAAACCTAAACTCACTTTCAGTTTCATCATTCTATTTATAGTTTTCTTTTTTTTTAAGATGTTAAAAATGTTGGTAACCCTGATGACATCATTGGTATAATTTTCTTTTAAGTCAGTCTTTATAGAAGTGATTTGAATTTTGATATTTTGGATGTACCTATAAGCTTTTTATTTTTGCTACAAAAATGACTAAATTCCATTTAGAAAATTTTGTCGTCTCTAAAATATACCGTTTTGGGCTATTGCCAATTTGGTTTGCCTTTAAGTACGCCACTGTCTAAAAACAGATAGAATACCTATATGTTTAAAGTTTTATAGTTCTTTTTTTGACATAAAAAATATTGATTACACAGGCCAACGACTAAAAAACTTTTTTAATACTTTAACCATATTTTTATGGATTTTAGTGTGCTGAATCTGAAAATAACAATAAAATTGCTGTATCACCCACCATTTCCCTACATTTTACATCATAAACCTTTATATTCAAAAAATAGTTCAGAAAATTAATGCAATCAATATAATACTAAATATGCGAAAGCCAGCGATCCAATATCTTATAATGAATATAATATCTTATAATTCCAATATCTTTGCTCAACGTTCCCGCATTTATCAGAAGCAAAGTTACAAGAGGGTGTCTTCATTGGCCCTGATATAAGAAAAATGATGTTTGACTCTGAGTTTGAATTACATATAACAGTGAAAGAGAAAGAGGCTTGGATTGCTTTCAAGGAAGTTGTTAACAAGTTTTTGGGTAACAAAAAAGACCCAGACTATAATATAACCATTGTATCTAATATACTCAATCGCTTTAAGAATTTGGGATGTTTAACGAGCTTAAAGGTTCATTTTTTAAACAGCCAGCTAGACTACTTTCTGGACAATTTAGGAGCTGTCAGTGAGGAACAAGGAGAACATTTCCACCAGGATATCAAGATAATGGAAAAACGCTATCAGGGACGTTGGAACACCAGGATGATGGGAGATTACTATTGGTCCTTTCACCGAGAAAGTCAGCAAGCGGCACACAGAAAAAAAGCCACATCCGAAGCTTCAAAGAAAAGAGAGAAAGAAAATATAAACCCATGGACTCTTAAAACCTTCATAAAACTTAGTATTAGGAATAAAAATATATTTTATGTGTTAAAATAAAGCTCTGTTTGTCTTGTACAAGTTATTTTTTTTTCACTCTTATAGAATATTAGCATATTTCATTAAATCTAACATAGCCAAAATGTGACAAAACTGTGGGTGATACAAAATAATGAAATTCAAATTTGGATTTAGCACCCAAAAAAATATAAAGATCACCTATTAACATTAAAAAAGTTTTTTATGACCTTAATTTTGCAGGCCTGTGTTATTAGTGCCATTTTAATGGCTTGTGTAGGTTAAGTGTATTAATAAATTCAAAAAAATTATTGTAGTTTTTAATGTCAGTTGATACTATTAAATTTAAAAAATTTATTACTTTGATTTGACACTAAGCTATCAGGTAGTTTAGTTAATTTTATTTAAATTTTTAAATATTATTAAGTTTGAGTGTAAATTATTTCGAAGTAAGTAAAACGAACTCACGCAGAGTTAGACATAGTTCTGAAACTTTTTTTCATTAAAAAATAAATATTAAATCCATAGATAAATGAACATATTATATATAGTAATATAGTGTAAAGATTTAAAATATATAATAGTATTCAGTTATAATATATATTAGAATTCAGTTATATTAAAATATAACTGAATCCTAAAGATACGACCGACTGTTACTTTGTATAATCAGCGCAATAACCGTGGTAACTGCAGTAACATTTTTTAAGAAAAAAACTACGAAATTCTGAGAGAAAATGGTACTGGTTTTATTTTCAGAAAACGTTTGTACAAAGTACGTGACGTTATATTTCCCGTGTCACACCCCGCTAGGTGCTTCAGCGACATATCCTACAAACTAACTTTCTGCTCCGTCTTTATTACTACAGTATAATAATGTTCATTGGTTTATGATTAAATCAAATAAAAGACTGAACGTTTGTGCTTCAAGTTTGTATTGTCTGTGTAATAAAATCTGTAGAACTTTCATGAATTAATGCGACTGGTCTTTTTTAAGGAAATTCGATTTTCAAAGAATACGATATAGTTTTTACTTATGTAGATAGGAAAGCGATTTTCGAAATTTATGCTTTAGTATGATAGGGCTTACAATTAGTAGAAAATGGTTTGCCTATCAATAGATTATCGACAACTTAAAGTAGCTACTAAATTATTAAATTTAAGGGTTGTATAATGTTCTCCTCTGAACTGTTCAGCTGTGGATCCAAAAAATCGAGCAAAATTGTGGAAATGGCCTTTCTAAGAACTTTCAATTTAAATTGTTTAAGATAATTTCGGTTAAGAATTTAGAATTGAGAACGACATCATTACGTAATGCACTCCCATAGTAACACATACAATGAATGAGTACACGCATGTGTAAATAACATTGTTGAATATATTTATGTACTGTTATGATAAGTAATAAGCTTCCTATACCTTATCTCAAAAGTTGTGAAATATTCTAGCTGTTGGCTACGAAACTTTAATCTGATGCGTCCACAACACGCACTCGACAATTTAAAAAAAGTACAGTTATGTTCACAATGTTCAGTTAATTTAATTACATTTAAATTAAATTCTTGGTAACAATCAACTGAAACGGATTTTGGTATAGTACGGTTTTTTTTGATTAAATCCACAAAAATACAACGAAAATGTATTCTCCCACTTCCTGCAAAAATAGATAACAACAATTTTACAATAGTTAAAAAAAATTTACAGACAAAATATAAGCTAATAAAACTTGGGAAAATGTCTGATTTTTTCATTTTTTTCGTTTTTGTTGTAAATTGTGATATTTACAGATTAATTTAATTAACGATAAATTAGAAGTGAATTTATGGTCATGCAATATAAATGCAAGTGAACTTTGATGACATTACAAGCGTGTTACTTTTAAGTTTACTTTTAAGTTAAATAAAACTGTAATTGTAATTTTGGGTACATTATTTCAATAGGTGAAAACATTTGAAGTAATACTTAAAGTCCCGATCAATTAAAAATGATGTAATGTCATCAAATCGGTTTTGGCCGAATGTCTGTTCGCAGCCGAAGATGGAATTCTATCATACCATGTTATTTTATTTATTCCTTTTTTTATCGTAAATTAATTTCATAATTCTGTATATACCGAATTTAATTCTATATTTTGATTGTTTTTGCGTACTGTTATTAAGGATGTCTGGGAGGTACAATCGGAGATAAAAGTACATGAAATTAGAAATTCGTGAATAATTGCGTTGTATAACAAACTATGAGGTAAATAAATAATTATCTTTGTTAAATAATAGCTCGCATTACAACTGATTGTACAATACATCAAACTATAGCTCTCAGCTGAGTACAAGAGCTGAGCACATTCTGAGGATTTTTCGGAGAATTTCAAAATGCTACGAAACGATTGAAAATTTAGTAGATTGTTCCTCATTAAATACTACTGCCCCTGTGAAAATTTCAAACCTATTCACTAAACCGTTAAAAAATTATTAAAAAAAAAAGCAAACTAATTTTACACGTACTCTTACGGAAATTCGAAAACAGAACAGATTAAATAACTTTTTAACGGCTTAGTGAATCGGTTTGAAATTTTCACAGGGGCCTTAGTATTTAATGAGGAACATTCTACTAAATTTTCAATCGTCTCGTAACATTTTGAATTCCCTCCGAAAAATCCTCAGAATGTACCTACTCAGCTCTTCTAGTCAGCTGAGAGCTATAGTTTGATGTATTGTACAATCAGTTGTAGTGATAGCTATTATTTAACAAAGATAACTATTTATTTACCTCATAGTTTGTTATACAACGCAATTATTCACGACTTTCCAATTTCATGTACTTTTATCTCCGATTGTACCTCCCAAACATCCTTATTAAAGTACCCTGCACTCGTTCAAAATAATTACCTATAATTCCACATTTTTTTTTTTTAATTCTCAACTAAGCGGTTCTCTGTAGAGAAAATGGATAACCGTAACTTTATTGTTGTTGTTGTTTATTGTTGAATTTTTATTTCAACAAAATTGTAGCTGAATATATAAAAAGTTATACAATATAGCAATTCTAAAGTAACATAATCACAATTATAGAAAACTAAATAGTTTACAGTACCTTTTGAGGTAGGTATAACAAAAACTTGCTCAGGCTTATTTTTTAAAAAAGCATCTATCAATTTTCTTATATACGAGTACTTGGTACCTACTATTGAAACTGTGACAATTTTTTAAGATGATAACAAGCAAAAAAAGTAAAATGACAATTATTGCACTATTAAAATTTAAATATTTCATACCTATAAATAAATACATGTAGAAGACATGCACTAAAACAATAAAATGTTTAAATCGTTATAAAATTAAAAATTATTTAGCGTCCAGTTAACTGCTTTTTTTCAACTATTCTTATACCTATGAGTTACTCATGCCGCACAACGTCTGATGTCCTCTATGTATTAACATACTTTATCTAATTAATGTTTATTACGACTGTAACAGACTGTTTACGTACGAACATAAAACGTAATCATATGAGTAAACACTAAAAAACGACTTCTTTTTCTGAATAAAAACAAAACCTACTAGATTTACGATACTAAAGACGTAATTTCCTTAAAAAAAATCATTTTTGCTACTATGGTAGCTGTAATTATATTTAATAATGACGTTTAAAAAGGCATTGTTGTAAAAAGAACTTGTAGGTAAAATTGAAGGAACTGAAAAATACAGTAGAACCTCTCTTAACCGGACAGCATTTTCACGCGAAAATTACCACTGAAATATGAAAATGGCTAATCAAACTGGATCGTCTGGAACTCGAACTCGGATCTCTTGGTTACTAGCCAAGCACCTTACCACTTAGGCTACCGAACCGCTAGTCCGAGTTCCACTCCAGTCCGGCAATCAATCACACATCTTTTCTTTAATGCGAGACGCAGTTATATTTTTAATTTCAAATGTTATCGAGTTTCGGTGAAACATTATTAATGTATGACGAACTTTTGTTCGTATTTATACACACACCAATATTCATATGTTCACTTAATGTCTAGCTTTAGCTGATACTTAAACACTCGATCTACTTTGGCCAACACTCGATTTACTTGGGGGTTCAACGAAGTCGCTATCACGATGTATATAGAGTGAGTTTTACTGGCAATCCAAAAATGCATATGGATCAATTTGTAATTTCCAAATGACATAAATCTTAGGTTACAATCCTGAACCCTTCGCTAGAAGCAGAGAAAACAGTATTTCTATGTTAGAAAATCGAATAAATAAGTCGGCAGACCTAAACAGTAGCACCGACTACTTTTACTGATTTATCCTTCTGATCCGTAAATTAATTTATTCATTAAGATATAAATAAATATTAATTAAAATTATTATTTTAATGTAAACAAGTTCAGAATTTATTTACACAGATTTCTTATTATTTATAATAAGCATAGGTAGACTTGAACACAGCATTAAGGTAATTTATATTTGTTACTCATGTAGTTTAATTATATAATAAAAGCACTTTAAATCGATTAATAAGTTTTACGAGGCGTAACAAATTAATATTTTTATTTTATAAATATTTTCAGGAAATAAATTTGTTTGTATTTTGATTAATTTTTCATGTAATTACGTTCAATCGCTTTGTTCTTTGTTAATTAGTTATAACAATTTCATAATATGATTTTTTGTGACTAATCTGATATCGTATACTATGCTACATTCTGATGTCGTGTTCTCTGATTTATGTACAAGTGTTGTAATATGTATTCAATAAAATAATTTGATACAGAAGAATAGTTTAGAGTTGCTGATAAAAGACATAAGAATTAAGTTATTAAATAAGTATGTTTTATAAATACAGTAAAATTTAACGTTATTTCTTTTCAGAAAACACCTCGAAACGTATATTTTAGTAAAAATGTGTAGAATTTTTTTAAAAGAGGCAAGTGTTGGTTTTTCAATAAGTAGTTTTAAGTTCTAAAACTTACGCGGTATAAGTAGAACTCAATACCAGAGTTTTGCAAACTTTATTCTATAAGTTGAATCTCTTTCATATCAACATATTACGATGCAAATCTTACGTAAAATCCCTTAACCCCATTAAATTAACTCACTATTGAAATTTTTTACCATGGTAAAAATGTAGGGGACACTGTATTGCACATCTGTTTAAAATGTTAAAATTTAGCATTAAAAACATACGCAACTTATTCTGCTGCTGAACCCGCAGGCTCAGTAAATATTATTCCTTTGATTGGTAATACTAATTTATAAAAAAAAAAAAATGTATTTTTAACTGAAATATAATTTCTGTCCAATATTTTAACAACTATAACAACATGTTTAAGATCAATCAAAAGAATAAATTCAAATGTTATGCAACGCCAATTTATTTATTTTTGAAAAATATTTTTGTGCAATATTTGGCACACGTCAAAAGAACACATGCAATAATAAATAATAAGAGTAAACCTTTAAAAAAAATGAAATTTCTTCACGCCAATAAAAAGATATGAAAAGCATAATTTTTCTTTTTAAAAGCAAAGTTAATATTATTCTTTTAAAAATTTTTTTAGTATCGTTTAAACATTGTTTAATATTAAAATTGCATAATCGGCACATATAATATTTAATTTATTTTGTCGACTTAACTATGTGAAAATTTTGAGGTTGACCCGTAAATTGTTCAGAAGTAATTTTGACTCTACTTATTCTAACAATGAGTGGGAGTACATTTTGAAATTGGCAACGTTAATTCGAATTAAAATTTTCCAATTTATTTTAAAAACCGTTGGACTTTTAAGGATGTAAGACCTATAAGTAATTAATATATATACATTTTATTTTGTAATATTTGTCTATTTCATTTATCTTTAGTTTTAGAAGTAATTAACACAGGAAGTCTAAAAAAAATTTGTATTTTTTGTTATTTCTATATTTTTTTTTAAATATTATCAGCATCTTACACAGGAAATTGAATAAGTAACTCTTTTTCTTAATCAAAACATCACCTTTTTGTGTCTTTTTTATTTATAAAACGTATTTTGTTTATTTGCCGTCGTAATAGAGAATCTTTTGCTCTTTTCAATACTTAGTTTTGTTTAGTCTTTTTTCAAAAATTAGGTAGCTAACTGAATGACCAAGTACACTAAACACACTACAGGTACATGGTACTTACCGTGGAACTGTTACTCAATTTCTAAAGTTCATTATAGTTTCTGCTGTTTCTCTTCATAATTCCGGATAGAGATGCTATCAACATAGTTCCTATAAAAAAAGAAAAGAACATCTGTAAACGTGTATGTCCCAAGTCCAAATCCGGTTACTATCCTTATCCTCCGTTCACATCATAAATGTTATATATTCCGGAAGATAATATTTACTATTTAGTACACTGTTCTTTTAATATGAGCCGTTGTATCTATACTTTGCCACTCTGAAAATTTAGAATTTAAGGGCGAATTTTAGTCTAGAGAGAAAGAATTCGGGCTTTTTTTTAGGAATTAATAAAAAGTAAACTATTAATATTTTACTGTGGATTGTTTTACCAGCTATTTACTGACATTTTAAGAACAACGTAAAAGCTCCTATACTCGAACGCGATTCAATACTCGAACAGTTTTGATGTTTATCGGTTTTTTTTTCAGAAATAACTTCATTAATATATAAAATATCAAACCTGTTCGAGTATTGAATCGCGTTCGAGCATATAGGCTTTTGCCCTATAAAATCATCCAAAAATAATGACAATTCAAGGACTTAGGCCACTATTACACTGTCATAGATATATGTAAAAGTTTTATTTAATCAAAGAAATATTATAGTGTACACAGAGAAAAAATTCCAGTAAAAATTACTGAGCTGCCTCCGGTAAACGAGTCTTAAGTGACTAGTCCGTAGGAAATTATTAAGCAAAAATATAAAAAATGCGTTTCAAACATTATTTTTTACTATTCATTTAAAAATTTTTCCTGTACACCTTAAGAATTTTTCCTATACACCTTAAGAATTTTTCCTATACAGCTGCGTAAAATTCGATGGGCTAGTAAAATTTCAAGTGGACACCGGGAAAATTTACTTAATTTTTTGTAAAATATACTGGACATATGAATAATTTTTACTGAGTCGTTGTGCATTTGTTATTTGTCACACACCACTGCATAGCCAAGCATCACATAAACTGAGAATAAATAAAACAAGCATGCGCAATAGCACCGAGCATGCGCAATAACACGACCAACACGACTTCAGACTGCAACTAACCAGGACTGGTTCATTTAGTTGTTCAATAACCAACGTGACTGGATGTTTATATAGTGTTTTTTTTTTATAATAAATATTTAAAACAAAAAATTGTTGTTTCATGAATTTTTGTATAGTTTTGATATGTTAATTGAAATATGTTTTTATACAAATTATTGTAATGTGCTTATTGTTAAAAATTTTTATCATGTAATACCTATGTCAAATAAAGAATTTATATATTTTTTTCCACAAATAATAAAAAACCACAAAAATTTTTTTCTATATTAATAATTTGATTTTAATGCTTGCCCTTCTATCAATATCCTTTTAAACTATTTTAATTCAATTATTTATTAATAAATAAAAAAAAAGCCTTATTTATAAATAATACGGTAATTTTTACTGAGCTATAGGATAATTTAAAATTTTTACTATAAATTATCGTATTTTTTGCTTAGCCTGTCACTTATGTCCGCATTACCAGAGAGCTCAGTAATTTTTTACCAGAAATTTCAGTAAAAATTACTGTATTTTTTTCTCAGTGTAATAAGTCAACTTTTATAATAGAATATTTCTATAACCATAGTTAAAGATACTTATTAATATTTGATCATAGATTTGATCAGAGATCTTTGACATATTTCTATGACAATGTAATAGCGACCTTATAATAAATTAAATATTGTTATGGAAAAAAGCTGATATTTTGGTTGACATGATTTTCTGAATTGTGTTCATCTGAAACAGAAAAAGGAAAACGATTCTGGTTTAGAAAAGCTATCATTCGTGCAAGAACTAAAACGAATTTTTTTTTTTAAATCTGAAAACGCCGACTGTTTGAAAAACAATTAAGTATTTTTTGACGATTTTTCTTTACGAAGTTTTTTATTTTTAAAAATATTAAAAATTAAAATTTCGCAACGTCTGTAGTTTTTACCATAAAGCAATATGCATTGACAGTACATCCCAAATTTGAAGTCGACTGGTTAAATAGAACTCGAGATATCATGTCGACCAGCTTGAAAACTTCTAGATTCAAAGAAAATGCATGTAAAGTTTTGAATGATAATACAAATACTGAAACCTATACCGTTATTAAAATGGCTACTATTTTGCAAATTTGCAAAATTTTTAAATTTACTTTTGAGAACATATTTTTCTATAGGCATCTACTTTCAGAGAATGAAAAAAAAAATCGAATTTGAAAAAGTTTCAAACTAGAATATTGCGTTGCTTATTAACATGTAATAGACTGTATTTAAAATGGGAATATCAGCTCCATATTATTAGAACGGTAAATATGCAATGCAACTGGTTATAATAATAATCCGGTAAGTTTGAAAAAACTGCAGTATGGGGTGTCACACCGATCATTTTATTTCAGCTTTGGCTCAAACTTATAGAGTAAGGAGACAAACAACTGTAACCGTAGAAACTCACAGATCAAACCATATTAAATCTATCAGTTTTTAGAAGTCTAACTTTCTGTTATAGAATCGGTATCCAGAAACAGGGCCGTGGACAGAAATAGCGGGCCCCAGAAGTAAACTTCATTTTTGTTAAAATATCCTCCGAAAAAAATAAATTGTGAGCAAAAAAAAGCTGTTAACTATTTTTCCCAGGCCCTCTACTGATAGCTACGGGCCCCCTCCTCAAGCCCGGGATCCGGAGCTCCAACCCCGACTGCCCCACCCTCCCGTCGGTCCTGTCGAGGAATCACAAAAAGGCGCGCTTTCGAAATATATACATCGAAATTGAAAACAAAAGTGAATTTTAATTATTTCTAGGAATACAAATGTAGAGCGTGCGTTCTCAGCTGTTGTATTTTTTTTTATTTCATTTTTCCCAAAATATTTTGTTTAAATATACAAACATATACACATGCACAAATGCGCGGATCATAAAAGACAAAGAGCACAATATGTTTATTGACATTAATTAACATTTACTTTCGGACGCGCACACATATGTTTTTTTTGTTCATCTAAAGTCAATATTTAATTTTTATATTAACAACGGCGAAACCAAATGAATGGTCAGCTGTTTCTGCTGTGTTTTAAGTTTCTGTTGTAACGTTTTAAAAGACTAATGAATGAAATTAAAATAACAGTAATTTTATAACTCCAAATAATTATTGAAAAAAATCGAACATATCATCGTTTTAAATACACTTTTTACTCGTTGTAAGCAACTTGAAATAGAATCATATATCTTACTCTTTTTAGATAATAAAATTCGCATATACGAAAAAAGAGTAAGGCATATGATTCTATTTCATTTTTTGAGTTGCTCACAACTCTCACAAAGAGTAAAAAGTGTATTTTGCGTTTTATATAAACCAAAAACTTCAGTTGTATTTATTACGAGGTTCATTGTTGGAAAGATAGGTCCTGTTATACAAAGGTGCTATTTAGATAGGTATTTACATAAAGTTGTTACTAAAGGTTTAAATATATGAATATTTAAGAAAAAAATTATAAACTTTTTCATGTTTCGGCTGATTAAATTTAAAAAATCCAAGCCTCGCGTCGCTTACGAAATTAAACCTTTTCTGCGTAGCAGTAGATAGGTACTCGATCACAAAGTGTTTTTGTTGTCTCTGCTTTATTATTGGAAAAGAATGCAGTTCTCCTGTAATATTTCTTCAGTGGTAATTAACCATCAATTTTATCTATCACAAAAAATGAAAATTTAGAATCTAATTTCGAAAATTAGAGTTTCAATCCTATATATAGGTATGTTTCTTACAAAAGTACATTTTATTACAAAATTAGTTTTGGCAGTGGGTACTGCTATTGTTGCATCCAACGAGGTGCAGATATTCCGACGGAATACGCAACACTTAAATATATTTGAAAAGAAAATATTTTATTTCGCAAAAATACCACTTTTATATATAATAAAAGTGGTATTTTTACAAAGTAAAATATTTGTTTATTATTTAAAAATATGGAATGGCATAAAGTAACGCTCAAATCTATTAATATTACCTATATTTGAAAATAGATTTAAGAAAAAAATTATTGAGCTTTCAAAATTTAAATATAAATTCAAACATATTGGGTCAGCGATATGATTGGATAAACTGTAAAGCAGTCTCCACATTCTTGCTGAAGTAGGACGAGGTTCCTCGTCGAAGTTCCTCGCTGAGGTTGACCGAAGCATATGAATAGCATTAAAACACCAACCGCGTGACACAACGAAATGACCCTCTACATTCTCGTTTCGTCCAACCTCGGCGAGAATGTGGAGACTGCATTATACAAAATTTTGACAGTTATTCGCTCCAGTTATGAATACATTGGAACGTCATAAACTACAAGAACTAATGGCTATTTAGAGACATTTCAGTTTTCAAAAATAGACTACTACACCCACCGAGCTCCTCAAATAGCTTATTGTTTTCGAACTATAAATTTACCTATATCTCGTTTTAAGAGTGTTGATCCATAGTTTGATTTGGTGCCATATTTGTGCTATAAGTTCAAGAGTTCGGGATCTCTGATCTTTTCACCAATTTTTGTAAAGATTTGATGCTTCGTTCGATACAGGTATAAGATAAAAGCACCAGTAACCGTCAGTGATTCATCAGTCATATGTATGAAAAAAATTGTGCAATATTATTGTTATTTGGTTGATTTTATAATACACCAATATTCAAGCAATATGGTCGTGTAACGTAACGAATTATACCTATCAAAAAATTTTCTTATTACCTACTGGATAGTAATTATATATATATATATATATATATATATATATATATATATATATATATATATATATATATATATATATCGGGTGCCTAATAATTTCATGAAACATTACGTAAGCAATACAAAATACAAAATATACGTACTTACTTAAAGTTAGTAAAATTATTCTTAAGTTACGTACACTACATATAGTCACTGGTACGTAAAAGTTAAGTCAAATGCTTAAACGGTTTTCTACATACATTAGTATTCACGTTGATTGAGTTCGGTATATTGAAGCGTATCAAATAATCAGTATTAATATTAAATTCACCATAAAATTAGAAAATTATTATGAAAATTCGCATGTAAGTGTTTATTGGCTTTATAAATAAACTTTTAATTTTTTTTTTCGAAATTCTTTACAACAGGTATTACAGCCTTCACTGAGAATGCAAAATACCCAAATACAAAAATTGTGTTAATAATATGTAAACAAAACTGTCTTTTTATTTTTTATTTTTTGGAGTTTGTAAAAAACCAGTTTATCTTGAATTTGATAAAAGTTGCATTAGTAGTATAGTTTTTTGTTTCATGTTATCTGTGATCCATTTAAGAAAATTCCGAAATTGTAGAAGTAGGTACATGACGAAGCTTGCACTAAAAAAATAATTAGCAGCTTCATAAATAAGAAGCTTTGACAATTATCAATTGTTCAACAAAAAATATAATATTATGGTTGGAGCGCTGGGAACAACAATATTAATAAACTAATCAAGATGTTTTTTTATAATTGTTAAAAAAATGTTATTCCCTATGAAATTTTTAAGAGAAACGTATTTAACTATTCTTTTGTTTCTCTTTAAGCTAACAATACCCAAAATACTCGCCGTAGTCTTTCTTTTATGGAACGGCTAAATACGCTAATTACTATGGATATCGTTAAATATAGGCTTTGACTTCTTGATTCTCTGTAAATTCAAAATTTTAGACATTCCAGTTTTTGGATTACTTAAGTTTAGCAGAGGTGCATTTCCGTCCTACGTCTACAAGATGTAGGTATCAAGCTTTTCACCATTTTTTTATTTTTATAATACCTGTGAGAGTTTCTTTGTAACTTCAAAACAAAAATATAATAAATAATAATCCAACATTAGTAAAATCTAATTACTAAGTAGTTATGTTCTCCTAATGCCACATTCAGATAATACTGGCTAGGGTATTCAAAAATTTCCATCTTGATGACAAAAAAAAAGCCATTGAGCCAAGTTTTAAAAAAATTAATTTATCGGAATGCAATTTGTAAAATCAACCGGAATGATTGATATTTTGAAATTTTACAACCGTAAACTTTTGATCGTAAGTATCTTCTGAAAGGAGCGTCATAGCGAAAGAAAACAAAAATTGAAAGTAAACTTAGATATTCGAAACTTATTGCTGAACTAGAATAACGACTTCATTCACAATACTGCGTGTCCTAAAAAAGAATTAATTCTAAACGAAAATGTCCTCAAAATAACAACATACAACAAAAATATGGCGCAAAAAAGCTCAAATAAATAAATAATAAAGTAAATATTTTATTAACAAACAAACAAAAAAAAAAAAATTTTTAACTACAACAATTAAGTGATAAATAAAATTTTTACTAACATAAACACTTATTATTTATATTGTTTTGAGAATTATTAGAATCATAAAACCGTTTCATAAGCTACTCGTCAACTCCATAGTATTTTAAAATAGTAGTCATAATACTTGTAATTATTGTCAATAAATACAAGTGATCATAAATACTTATTTGACTAGGTCAGGGTTATACAATACACTACACGTTAAAATAAACGTCGATAATATACATGGTGTTCTACCTTAGAGAATAAGACAAGAGAAGAGATGACAGTTATATAATATTTTCGACTACTAATCAACTTTAAGGATTTCTTTTGGTAATCACTCAGTGCTTGGGGAAACCACTGGTAGTTTTTTTCAATAGTAGATAATGTTGTCATGTTTCTCAGACAAGAAAATTATATAAGCAAGGCAAGAAAATATGATATTTTATCATTTTGTTTCTGAATTTCAGAAATCAACTTTTTTAATGTTGATTTTAAATTCTTTGAGGGCTTGCTGAAATTTAAGAAATCCTAGAGATTTACCATACTTTTTCTTATCACGCTTTAAAAAATTGCTGCGTTTGCCAGAAAATTTTATTAGGCTAACGTTAGCTAACGGAGCTTGCATCGTTACAAATCAGAGAGCTCTCATTCAAAAACATAAGATGCATTAGATATTAAAACCACAATTTCTAACTTGGTGAATGATTTTTTTTATTTTGTAATCTTTGAATGTGGCTGTATTTTAGAAGTTAAGTATTTATGTATACCGCGAAAAACCATCAAAAAATATTTAACGTGCATTAATTTTTTGAATTAGAGCCCTCTTGTCTGTAACGGTGCAAGCTCCATCAGCTAAGGTTAGACTAACAAAATTTTCTGGCCAAGGCGAGCAATTTCTTTAATTTTTTTCTTTGAATCAGATAAATAATTTTTTTAATTCAAAAGAATATTTTTTTAATTTAAAAAAAAATAATCCTAGAATTTTTTAAAGAGTGAACAAAGAAATCGTTTTGATTGAGCAAATAATAATTATTAAAATTTTTATAAAATCTTCAAATGCTGACTTATTAACTAACAATTTACTTAAAATTTTGAAAATGTCTTTCCAGAGTTTTCGAATGTAAGATACCAGTGGACTATCTTTTTTGTACTTTTCTGTTTCTCTTTGTAGAAAAAATATTATTATTATAATATTTGAATCTAAATTTTAATAGGCATTTAGAAAATTGTCTCACACCGAACATCCTGTAGGTACCCACTATATAATTCTATATAAGAAATGAAAAAACTTGAAACCTAAATATGCTGAATGGATTTTCATAATTAGTTTTCTGTTAAGTTCTAGACATTAACACTAAAAAGTGACTATTTAAAACTACCGTTAGTTTCCTTTTTCGGTATTATCAGGCTGTATCTCATAAGTACCTATACACTGAGAAAAAAATACAGTAATTTTTACTGAAATTTCTGGTAAAAAATTACTGAGCTCTCTGGTAATGTGGACATAAGTGACAGGCTAAACAAAAAGTACGATAATTTATAGTAAAAATTTTAAATTACCCTATAGCTCAGTAAAAATTACCGTATTATTTATAAATAAGGTTTTTTTTATTTATTAATAAATAATTGAATTAAAATAGCTTAAAAGGATATTGATAGAAGGGTAAGCATTAAAATCAAATTATTAATATAGAAAAAATTTTTTGTGGTTTTTTATTATTTGTGGAAAAAAATATGTAAATTCTTAACAATAAGCACATTACAATAATTTGTATAAAAACATATTTCAATTAACATATCAATACATATAAAAAACATACAAGAATTAAAATAAAAACTAAACAAAAATTGATGAAACACAACAATTTTTTGTTTTAAATGGAAAGTCCAATAAATAATAATTTATTATAAAAAAAAAAAAAAAAAGAAAAACCACTTTATAAACATCCGGTCACTATATTCGCTATTGAGCAACTGATCGAACCAACGGTTGCTGCGTCTGTAAGTCGTGTATTGTCTAACACGGGTGCTCTGGGTGGTTGGTGCTTGTTTTGTTTATTCTGTTCTATGTAATGCTTGGTATGCAGTGATGTGTGAGAGGGATGCTGAAATACAAGTTTCAAGGAGGAAACAGAGATAACAAATAACAAATACACAGCGACTCAGTAAAAATTATTCTATGTCCAGTATAATTTTACAAAAAATTAAGTAAATTTTCCCGGTGTCCACTTGAAATTTTACTAGCCCATCGAATTTTACGCAGCTGTATAGGAAAAATTCTTAAGGTGTACAGGAAAAATTTTCAAAGGAATCGTAAAAAATAATGTTTGAAACGCATTTTTTATATTTTTGCTTAATAATTTCCTACGGACTGGTCACTTAAGACTCGTTTACCGGAGACAGCTCAGTAATTTTTACTGGAATTTTTTCTCTGTTTATATAAGACGAATCTCTGCTGTTTCCCCAGTTGGAAAGGATATCAGGATCTACTTGGAATTTACATAGGATAGCTCGTGAAGGTTTTTCTGCAGTTTCCTTTCAAAATTTCAGATCAATATCGACGCATTTTTTTAAGAAGACAGCCGTAGACGCGTTCCTTCCAAATCCTACCCCTCCAACCATACTTTTTCCTTGTCATCCACCTACATCATAATAATTAGGTTATGTAATTGTCTAAATAAAATGAAAACCAATAATGATGTGAGTGGCAGTAGTCTGAAAAAAAACGATGTTAATCCCCATTATTGTATTTTATTATTATATTATTTACATTAGAACCTTATTATCCCGAGTCTTTGTGTAAAGATTTATCGAAATTTGAAAGTAGAAATTGGCGTGAATTTTTACTGAGGTAAATTTTTTATTGGCCTCCTTGTTAATTTTCCATAAATATATGAACAGTTCTACTTTTATACTCTAAGTGAGTACGCTACCAGAACGGTAAACTATACTAATGATTACAATAATTTGTTATTTATATGGTCAATAATAATAAAAAAAAAAGTAATAATTAATTATTTCTATAATAACTTAAAAATTTATTGCCATTTATATTTCAATTTTCAACTAAAAAAAATATCATTCAATACTTATGTTTATTAATAATTATTCGTGATGTACACTACACACATTGCAAACGAAACAGTAGCGGTTTCTCGTAATAATAATGTACGGAGGCACTGAATTGTTCCTTTTACTGACTCTTAAGTTATAAAATTTACTATTCAATGTACCTACTTATTATTTTAATAAGTTATTATATTCCTGTAAATGGTAATGTTTGTTAATGATTTTACGTAGATTTTATTAGCAAAGGCATAACCTATACTGTTTATAATTGCATCTAGATATTTTCTAGTTAATACACATTAGTTATAAATGTAGTACTTACTTGAATAACCATAAGCATCAATATGTTTTTTAATTATTATTATTTTCCTTTTTTTTCTTTCAAAAGAGATTCAATTGTTATCAGCCAGATTGCAAATTCAAATTAACGTTTACTGAATTCCGTCCCATTGTCGAGGTAATGGAACGGAAATGAATGCAGTTGATATATTCTGGATCTCATCTTAAAAAGAGTTTGTAAGGTGAAATTACAAAATAGCAGTTCAGTAGAATTGTGCTTTAGTATGTACCTACGAATATTCAGATTAATGTGATTTTTGAATATTTCGTTTAACGAACGCCTTCTTGGAATCGACTTTTGGCACGCTGTTAATAATTCGAAAGAAAAGTGTATGTAAAAAGGTCCCTTCAGCAAGATTACTGAGAAATTTTAAGATATTTATTTTAAAGGTTAAAAATTTCTTTGAATTTTTTTTTTAGTAATCAAAGAAATATTTCTTTAAACCAAAAATTTTTTTATTTATTTTTTATTTATTTAATTTTTTTTTATTTATTTTTAATTTATTTTTTTAATTCTAGCAAAATAAAATCAAAGAAATTCTTGTCCATTGAACAAAGAAATTGTTTTGAAAGTGCACTTTAATTGACTGAACTACATGTATGGCTGCAGAATTTTATTCAATATCGCCACTGAAATTGATATTAAAATATAATTTACAAATTTGTATTATATAGACTGTTAACGTAGGTCAGTTATTTATATTATTGCCACAAAATTTTATTATTTATTTACTTTTTAGTTTAAAGATCTCTAAGGAAATTTAAGTATACTATAGTTTTATTTTTATATTTATTATTTTATTATTATTACTTAGCATTAAAAAATTTATTACACTCGTGTTATATTTTCATTCTGAAAGTTATTTTTAAATATTCCCACCGTAATTTACTGTTATGATTGTATTGACACGTTTAACTGTAAACCTACAAATACTTGAGTATGTGTTTCGTAAAAATTTGAGATGTTTCGGACAATTTCATAAAATAATTTTGTAATATAATCTACAACATAACATTTATTTGTTACAAATTATGGGCAAAAAACTCCTAGAAAAAATTTTATCAATTTTCCTAGAGTTTCTTTCACATTTCCAAGATTTTTTTTTTGGTTTCAAATAATTTTTACCAAATTATTTAAGTAAATACTTAATTTAAAAATTTGTTAAAAAAATATTTTACTCTTCTCATAAATTTTTCAAGAAAATTTTATCAGTTGTTATTCTTCTTCCTAGTTTCCCATTTTCTTAAAGTATTCAAATATTATCCCACTCTGTTTCAACTAACAGAGCGCATGCTATTCTCTGTATTGACGTCACACAACAGTTATGCATGATGGCTTCTACAGTAGGCGTGGCTACCACAATGCATTGTGGGTAATATTTCTAATGGCTGCCGTGACGTCAGCGTGCTTGAACCAATGAATAGACATACACATGGTGAATAGCCCCCATTTATTTTTCATAAAAGGTTTTAATACCAGTGGGGATTTTTCGTGCTATTGGACATTGTGCCATAAATTTTAAGCTAACTAGCAGGGGGGAGATAAACAATACTCTAATGTTAAAAGATATGGAAAGAAATGGTTGACTGAATTTTATTAGCATGTTGCAATAAATAGGTGGAATGGGTGCAGAGAATTTGGAGGGGATGCTATATTTATAAAGATCTGGGTTTAATAATAGGATAAGTTACATATTAGTTCTGCCACTCACCAATAGATGTCACATCTGAATAAAATATTATCGGTTTGTTTCTAAGATACAAAAATATTTTTGTATTATTTTTTTTAAAAATTGTTCTTAAAAATATCAGTAGGTCAACTGAAATTTCCACTAATAATTTTCCGATATGAATGATATCTAAAATAAGCAAATTTTTTACCATTTTCTGTTTACCTTCTGTAGTCATTTTGAATTTTTGAATTTGAAAACAGCAGGTTAATCATATAAACAATTATAATAAAGAAGTATAAGCCTTTGTATGTTTGCTTGCTAAACTGGACTAATCTTGAGAACGACCCAACCGTTTTCAAAAATTCTTTCACTGGTGAATAGGTGATGGCCTAATATAGGATACATTACAAAAGTTAAAGTTATTCTGCAGGACCCCAGGGTAACAAAAAAGTGCCCAAAGTAAACGACTGGACGAATCGTTACCAAACTTTGTTCAAATACCGCTAAGATTTTGAAAAAAATTGACGCTACATTAAAACTGATCTCTAGGGTTCTACAATCCTAAAGGGACCGAAAATTAACGGTTAAACCAATCTTGACAAAATTTTATTCAAGTAAAATTGAGATGCTGTTAAAAATGAACGTGGGGTTAATATTGCCTCGTAGGGTCATAGGGACTTAAAAAATGTCCAAGGTCATTGGCTGAACGTAGATATCTTAATCAAATTTTGCTCAAATAATATTAAGACTCTAAGCCAATTTAAGTAAGTGCAGAAGTCTTCTGTTAGAGCCTGGGGACCTCAAAAAGAGTCGGAAATTAAATTAGATAGGTACTTTCGAACCGTAGGAAGAGCGGAACAAAGCACTGTAAGGAAATGATTTGGTACAAAAGTTCAGAATATCAAATTTAAATGGTGGTTAAGATAATTGTCTATCAACGCCACTAAATTGGGCCTAAATTAAAAAGTTGAGATATCTTAATTTACAAAATTTTCGTCAAATACTATTAAGATCTCCGAAGAAGATAAAAGTGAAGTTAGAATAGTCTTCCAGGGTCTTGGTACCCCAAGAAGGGCCTAAAATGGACATATATCGGTACTTATAAAACTATTAATAATAGTATACAAACTGATGATCAGTTAAAATATTTAATTTTAAGCTTATCCTTATTTCAAACATCACTTCAATAATATGATCAAACATAAAATTTAAGCAGCAGTTGAAGTCCAAAATCACTTTAAAGATTTTATAAATAGTTTAGTTTCACTTTAAAGATTTTATTATTACGAGAACGATGAAGTGCCACAACCCACTCGCAGTGTATTTAAAAAAAATTATTTCTTTAAACAATTATATTGTGAATTAAAAATCACAAAGTGATTGAGAAAATTATCCGGATCGGCCGGGAATAGAACCCAGAATCTCCCGGTAACTAGTCTGGTGTCTTCGCCATTAGACCAACGATCCTGTGTTCGACAGCCACCCGAGTCAGACAATCATTCAACCACTTATGTGTATTGGTACTCTCTCTAATACGAGAAATTCTTCAATTTCAAATATTATCGAGTGCTTGTGAAACATTACTACCATAGAGCATCTAGAGAGAAAATACATATTTCTATACTACTGGAACCTGTGTAACCACTTGAGATAGAAAATATGTTGTATACGTGCACGGTGTTTTCTTTGTATTTGTGCGGTAAACTCTGTTTGTGTGAGTGGTGATAGCCGTCACGTGACCTTTGGTTCACACACATGTATGTGATGTGTGTGATACCACAACGCTACTTGTGCCGGTTCAACAATCAAATTTATTGTTGTTTGACTGACTTACACTGAACGACGGGTACTGAGCAACTGACACCTAAGCAGCCTAAGATGCACATACTTCCACATAAGTGATCGCAGAAAAGAGACAGTTATATTCGTTCTATTTGTTCTGTGATTACTACATACATGACAAACTGTTTACAAACTTACACGTGGATTTTGGTCATACTAACCAAAGAAATCGAGTGCTTAAAGTTTCAGTTTAGCTGAACGATAAGTGAACATATGAATACTGCGTGTGTTTAAATGCAAACAAAAGTTTGTCATACGTAGTAACACCCAGAGAAAAAACAACTTAATATCAATAAAGACCATATTGATTCAATGTAAAACATTAACGAAAGTCTAGTAATGTTGAAATTTATTGTTTCAATATAGAACAACTTTATTTTAAAGTTGAATAATATTGATTTTCTACAAAATTCCCTATCTTTTCAATACATTTTTTTAAGTTGTACATTATTGAAACAATAATTATCGTATTTAATTTTAAGTTGCCATCTTTCTCTCAGTGAATGTTTCAAAAGCACTCGATAATATTTGAAATTGAAGAATTATATTGTGATTTAACCGTTTAACGAATGTACACATTATACCTATATTGTAATAATTGAAACAATAGGCATTTGAAAAAATATCTATTACAATTACATATATGGGTATCGTATATACCTATGTATTAAAGTGCTCAATGCAATATGAATAATGTTACATTAACACTTATACACCGGTTATATGCTAGGGATAAGGATACCTATATATGCAGTTGCTATAGAATAATGTTCATTTTAGTAATAAACTGTGTTATAAAACATTTAATACATGATTGATTTGTATAAATACAATAAAGTATGTATTAATAAAAAAAATGTAGGTGCCTATATATTGTGCATTAGGTATACTTACAATATAACTATTATTATAGTTATTACATTTAAACTGCAGCACGTCGCACCTCCTTTAGATGCGAAACTAAATAAATGGAATAATAAAAGTAAAGTGAACAATTATTTTAATACCAGACGTCGTAAAAATCAGTTCTGCTACTCGACGTTTTCACTACCTACTTATTATGTCTTTATATGATTTGTTTGTTGCCAATATGGCAAATAAATAATTTATTTCAATGTCTAGTCAAGTAGGTATTTATATTGGCTGTAAGTATTTCCTGGAGTGTATAAAGGGTTAACAAAATTTGTCAGCGTTTTATTTCTATTTCGAAAGGACTTTTTCTTAAGTTAACAACACATTCTGGAATCTTTGTGCTGGACTCATAGACTTTTAGTACGGGCCTGAATATCTCTATAAGGTATGTAAGGGTAAAAAGAGGGAAATAAATCTAGTGATGAGCAAAATTAGTCTTGGTCTTGCAGTCTTGCCTCGGTCTTGCATTTTTTGCAAGACCAAGACCAAGACTATGTATACCAAGAGCAAGACCAAAACCAAGACTATAAGTATGGCTGTAAGACCAATGCCAAGACTCAAGTGAGCAAGACCAAGACAAAAGCAAGACTCTTGCTAAACTATTTAAATAGTTTGAAAGTATAGTTAATGCCGTAAATAAAGAAAATTCTGATTTTAGAAGGAAAAATTCTCTAATAAAAAATGCAAGGAAGTGCGAGATTTTTTAGCAATACCAAGACCAAGGCCAAGACCAAGACTGCATTTTGTAATACTAATATCAAGACCAAGACCAAGACTGCATTTTGCAAGACCAAGACTCAAACTGCTCTAGCAAGATCAAGACCAAGATTTGGCAGTCTTGGTCTTGGTCTTGCATTTGCTCATCACTAGCGCCATTATTCTACGACTAATGGTTTATTAATATTATAATAAATTAGGAAGATTCAGTTATTAATTTTTAGAAATTTTTGTTTTTTTAAAAAATGTGCAAAATGGCCATATTTCCGTACATAGGTGAAAATGTAGCCAACTCTAGCCACATCAACATTATGTAAAATTTTAAGAAAATCAGCACATTTATTTAAATAATTTAATGAAATAATTCTTTTAACAATAATATTAAAGAAAAATACTCAGTAAATTATTAATTTTCCCAACTTGGGCATATGAGATCATCCTTGTCTTCAGAAGTCAGACCAGGTATATCCACATCAGATTTTGGACCAAGTTAATCCACATTAGATTTTGTACCAGGTTTATCCCTATCAGATCTGGAACCAGGTTTATCCATATCAGATTATTTCAACTGAAACATTTGTTTTATTAACTCCTGGGCCACAGTATCCATATTAACAGGTTAGATCTGTTGTTAAAAAGTCCACTGTATCAAAAAAATATCCATTTTTCATAAAAAACACTTTCCATATCAGAACTAGAATTAAAAATGCAACGCACTTACCTTTATTTCAATGCCACAATTATTTAATATAAAGTTTACGCGCTGAATCTCTTTGAAGTAAAATTTATAAACAAGTATATAACCTCACACGCGAATAACGTTTTCTCTTTTTAAAAAACCCACAGACAACATACAGCGACCCGGTCTTGTAGAGTGATATTGCTTACTGTTCAGTTGAGACTAACAGTGTTATCTGTAATTAATTCCGGAGTTATAAGAAAGTGGGCATATTAACTGACTGACCATATTACTCTTACCTACCTTACTCGTTTAGCAAAACATCACTTTTCCGATTTAAATCACAGTGTCGGTAAATTAATGAGAGAATTCTATGATGACGCCATCCATAAATTATATCACGCAAAATTTGGCCATTTTTACCTCCCCCCTTCCCATCGTCTCGCCGCATCATATTTTGTTAGCAGACACGAGCTATTGAATTTATACTTCAAGTTTTAAATGTCAAATCGTGCCAATATTCTCAGAACATTTGGTTTATCTATAACAATGTCAGAAGAAATAGATGCTTCTAAATTTTGTAAATTTGAAAACGGAGACGAAGAATCAAATTTTCAGAAAGGCAGAAGAAATTGGAAAGTAGACGTGTTTTTTCTACAACCTTTTCAATGTATATATTTAGTATATGTATAAGGAATAAAATTTTTGTATAAGTAATTATTTACTTGTCTGATGATAATCACATGGATCGAAACATGTCAAAATTAATTGAATAAAAACTTGTATTATTTGCAAAGTACCTATAAAGTGTTTTATTAGTTTTATTAGATCAAACATACTTTTTCAAAACAGTGTAGGTACCTCAAACGGTAATTTTATAAACTTGAATAAGTAGATACATATTGCTGTGCACAATATTATCGACTGAGAGTAAAATATCGAAAATTAGAGACTGGTCCGTCATTCACTTGTTAAATGAATTGATACCAATAAACAATGGTGGAAACATACACCAAAATGTTATTTTTCTTCATAAAATTTTTCATAATTTGATATTAATTCTTGTTTATTTTTATTTTATATAGGTACTTAAGTAACTGCTGCGACTGAAAGATTGTTAATAAAAAGTATAGGTGTAAGAATATTTAATTAAATTGTATGAAAGTACAAAAGCGTTAGTTCTAAAGCGGGAATTATAAATACACGTATATACAAATTTCCATTATAAAAATTGTAGTAATCTGAGTTTTCTTGTATTTGTTCTGTAGGTACCTATACCTATATTTTTTAAAATAATAAAATATTATTTTTCATACAAAAAGAATCAACGTCGATATAAATCATGTGAAATAGTAGACATGGAGTTTATTTAGTTATATGTAGGTAATAATTTTTGTTTATAATTTTATGTTTCTGTTTATTTTGTTATTTTACATTTGAAAGTTATTCTAGTTAAAATAATTTTAAATAAATTATGGAGAACTAAAACCATTATCGACATATAGTTGCTCGAAGACGGCAACTGATTCTTTCTAATTCGTCGCTACTATCCCTATTTGCCATCTATAATCACTACAATGAAATTGTATTTTATGCAAAAATATAGTATAACATTATTCACTAAAGGACTAAAGTGTGACTTTTGAGGACGAGTGTGAAGACCCTCTGATAACAATTTAGACGGGAGACCAAATTAAATATTTTAGTCTCGTGCTGTACCTATATATTTTTTTTACAATTCTGGATAATTTAAAATTATAAATATTAAGGAAAAATTACTTGAGTGTCATTTAAACTGTGTGAAATAATATGTATGACATCAAGTATACTGTGGACAAATTAACCAAATTGGACAGTATAATACCTTGTTTTTATCTACAGCTTATTATTTTAGTAAGTAGGTATAGTTCATTTAAAAACGAAATAATATTGCAAATCGTTTTCTAGAAGTTTGAAAAATGGATGTTCAATTCCATAATCATTCAGATCGATCCAGGGTCAACATCGGTTATTGTTCTTGAGTTATATCAAACAAGAAAAAAAATCTCGAACATATCCCTACATACGAGCAGATGTTATCTTAAAAACGAACAGGGATCTCAAAACTTGGAGATATGTCAAAATTGGAATTTTTAAAAATCGGGCTTACTAAAGCAATTTCCTGTTTGGAAGTCGAATAGATGGCCCATTTTGCACTAGTTTAAGGGTTTTGTATTATCTTAGGGTCGATGTTGCGCAGAACGTTTTTATTAAGATACCACATAATACAAGAAAATTTTCATCGCTGTTGTTATCAGTTAATCAAAGCATTTCAAATTATATTTATTGAATCATAAATAATTAAGAAAATCATATCCAAACAAATCAATTTTAAATTAGCTATTAATAAAATAATAATATGGGCACTTAAAATTAACTGGAACTAATAAATAAAATGAAAAATCAAATCACACTGTGCTGACTGACCGTAATTATTTGTATTTTACCGTCCATTAAGTAAAACATTTGCTTTGGTAATAATATTAATAAAAATAGTGAACAGGGTTATTTAATCAAATTAATATAATTTTCAACTAAATTAACGAAAATATAATTATTATTAATTAATGTACATTACATACTTTTTTAAAAATATTTATTAAGCAATAATAATTTACATAACAGTAACAATTTAATTCTCAAAATATATTTTTTTACAGCTGTGTATAGTTATTTAGGAAACAAACCAATTGAAGATTCAACAGTCTGTTATGATGTGGCAGCACATCCGAGGGTAGTTACCCTCTTACATGAATACTAGATGTCAGTTTTATTTAATACCATATACATATTCAACAAAGTAGAATTTGTATGTATTTGTATGTATTATATGAAAGTTTTAAGTGGAATATTTTTTTTTTTTTTATTATTTTATTTTATATTTTATGGAATTATTTCGATCGACTTAAAGAATTTTACGGAAGGGTATTTCATATATAAATATTTAGGGACATTTCTCATTATTCTCGTCAACAAAAGTAGTTACCTGTAATGGATTTAAAAATTTGTTTTTCAGAGTAGTACAAATTACGTAATAAAGATGTCACATTTAAAAATTATATTCTTTCTCTTTAGATTTGTGTTAGGTATAGTACCTACCGTTAATTCAGTCAAAAAGTCTATACGTATTATCCATTATAATGAATAAATCTAAACATTGAAAAAATACTATGTTTTGGTGGGAGTGCCGGGTAATAATTTATTTGTCATTTTACTAATGAAATTTTCATATTTTTGCAACAGTTATCGAAAATTACAATTAGGCAAAATAATCGAAACATACATCTGATGACGTTATGAACTGGATACAAAAATGAGTAGCATAAATGTCCTAACTGCCATTTATTTGATTGTAACTTTCGATTTTAGGGTTTTTTTTTTTTTTTTTTTTAAATCAGAAGTAGGTTCTACAATATTGCGCTTTGGATCATAGAATTTAACTTTCGATGGTTTTTAATATTAATCTGATGAAACGGTTGAGTTAAATATATATCAGAACTGTTGTTAGAACCTTAGGTGTTATGTAAGATACAGATTATATAAAACGTATGTTTCAAATTAAAATATACTTTAAAGAAAGTTTTTAATACAAATAGGAAAAGCCTTTTGATATCTGCAGAGAAACAGTTCTAAATGCTCGTTTCAAATTTCTGAAGTCTTCGAATTTTAATGGTTTTATCCAATAAGAAGTAGTAGGGAAAGGTTGGGCTAGATGGGGTGCGAGGCAAAACAGGGTATCCTTATTATCACATAACCTGAATGCACCAATCGCAAGAAAGTATCCACACTTGGCTTCGTGCCAGAATCGATCATAGACAAACGGTAGAAGTAAGTATTTGCAATTGTACTTTAGCCAAAAAAGTGGTTTTACGTTGTTATAGACTATTGTTTTTATATATTTTCTACGTTTTAAAAAGATATCAAAATAATGAAAATTTGATATAAATGAGGTTGCGTTCAATAGAGAACGAAATGGGTTATTAGAGGATATTTTTTCGTTTATCCTTTAAGGTTATAGAGTATTTCATTTCTTTTTTTGTTTGTTACATGGGGGACAAAATAGGCATACGTTTTAGCTGAACCGCATTTTGCCCCTCAACTCAACATGACTGAATTTAAATTGGTTCCTTTTTAATAATCTTTTCGTAACTTCGTATATTTTTGGGTATACCCTGTCTTTCTCCATAGATGGGGGCTTAATAGGCTCAAGAGTCAATTACCTTACTAGATGCTGACGACAAATATATCAAAAACTGTATTTCAATAAACGTGTAAAACATCCTGTAGATCTAAAACGAAGTAGCAAATATTTTAAAGACTCCAACAATTTAACAAAAATCATGTTTATAGCTTATTTGTATACAAATTTTATTTAAATAACTAAATTAGTTTTAGAAAGTGAATTTTGTTCCAACAAAAAACGTTTTTTTGAATATTTTTTGTTAACATATTTATAGCCTCATATAATCAAAAGCATCTCAAGGACTTACGCAAGTGAAATCAAAGGATTATTTTTATTGCATCTCTTCTCAAATTTATGACTTGAACGAAAAAAAAAATTTGAATATATTCAAATAGCTTGTAACCTTGTGAATTATTTTAAATAGCCCTGCATTTTGACAAAAAATTGTGCAATATACAAAATTATTGAAATCGTTTTTATAATTTCTTAGAAAATATGAATATGAGGACAACATTTTCAAGGGTATGTGATTTCATACGTAACTTTTAGTTTCAGTTTCATAAAATACTTTTTAAAATATAACGAAAGATAAAGTTTAATCAAGTACAATTTAAATAATATTTTTTATTGCTTATTTTTCTTCTATTTAAAAGGAAGTGAAAAAGATATAACAAAATATTAAAAATATTCGGAGGGATGAACCCAGATTTAAAATGATTATTTTTACAGGAAATTAAATCTCCTGTGACGTTTGATATTTAATGGTCATATCATATTTGTTATGGTCCATTTCAGTTAAACTTAACCATACTTCATCACTTATGAATTTACAGTGGCCATTCAATGGTATACGTACTCCGATTTTACGTAGTGACGTCAGCGATTAAATGGGGTTCTCCTCTCACAGATATGTTGTTGTTTGTCTGTGTTGGTGAAAATTTATGTACCAAGCCAGAGTCAGGGCCGTAGGTAATATTGTCTGAGGGTCTCGTAACCTTTAAAAATTTTAAAATTTCACTGCAGATATATATGCACATATTCTGTATACAAAATGCAAATGCAAAATGAGTAACGTAAAATTCTAGAATATTCTAATCGTCAACTAGCAGAGATATCAAAAAACAGACTTCACCGTTGAATTGGTCATTAAAAATGAGTTTAAACAGCGCAGTTTGACAAAAATTCTAGAATGTTCTATTTGTCAACTAGCAAAGATATTGAAAAATCAATTGTACCATTTAATTGTCCATTGAAAAAGAGGTCAAATTACACATTTTGACAAATGTTCTGGAATCTTCTATTCGTCAACTAGCAAAGATATTCAAAAACAGATGTCGCCATTGTATTGACTACCAAAAAAGAGACCAAATAACACATTTTGAGAAATGTTCTAGAATATTCTATTTGTCAAATAACAAAGATATTGGAAAATCTACTGCAACACTTAATTGTCCAACCGAAATTAAACTAATGTAAACCAAATGTCCGATTTTGACAAACAATTTTTGCTATTTGACAAATAGAATATTCTAAAACATTTATCAAAATGTTTTATTCCGTCTTTTATTCGATGACCAATTAAATGGTGCAATCGATTTTTCGATATCTTTGTTAGTTGACGAATAGAACATTCTAGAATTTTTGTCAAAATGCGCTGTTTAATCTAATTTCTGGTGCCCAATTCAATAGTAAAGTTTATTTTTTGGTATCTGTGCTAGTTCACGAGCAGAATATTCTAGAATTTTTGTCAGCTTCCACTATTTGGCGTCTTTTACGCTGATGAATGCGATAGTGAAGTTGATTATTCGACAGTTTTCTAAAAGTCGTCACTCATATTCATTAGTATAACATTCGATTTACTTTGTCTACACAACTGAATTTTAGGTGTAAATTGTCTCTTAAGATTATATTGTTTTAAATAAGTTCAGATAAATAATGTTTACCAACCCCCGAAACAAAAGTTTACCGACGCCCCTGATCTTCCGATTTTACGTACTTCCCCTTAAATTTGCAACGACCACTACGTAAAATTGGATTTGTGGTGTATATAATTTCCGTTTCTTTGCCTTTATCTCTTTGATTATTGCACTTACGTAAATTTTAAAATTGCAGTTTGTGTTTAGAAAAGAATAGAAGATTGATTTTTTTTTTTAATATAAAAATTATTTAATTTTTTAACTTTGACTCATGATCAATTGTATTTGAAACAGGGTACTTATAGTTAAATTTAACACCCGCATTGGTCAGTTTAATGTTGGTGTAAGTAAGTACTTTGCTATAGCCAAGTTTCATATTAAATATTAACACTCATATACCTAACAGGATACATAAATATTTCAGAGAAGGATGATATAAATAAAATATGTAATATGCTTTTAATATTTATTTTCTGCCGGATCAAAAATGATTCATCTTGGTATAATCTGAACTGAAATAATTGTTGGTTTAAATTTAAATCATAGTAAGCAAATCGACTTAAACAGTTTAAAAATTGTACACAAAAGTCAGACTGTACGGGCTCATCATCGTTAACAAATGAGAAACTTATATAGAACTTAGAGGCATCTTTGTCTTAATTTTTCTTGAAAATTGTCTTAAAATGTGTTTCAGTAGAATCAAAAACAGTTCGTTTTTATTCAGATACATTTGTGAAAAAAATAGCTATTCGACTTTAATAACTGGTAATAAAATAACCCTTCAAAATATCATTCATTTTGACGCAACTTTAAACACCATTTACGGTGATTTATAAAATTTACAATAAAAAAAATTACAAAATGTATATAGGTAGAGGTACGTCTATAAGTGAGGTAAGAATGTAAATATGTAATTGTTTGTGACAAAATACATTTTATAAAGAGTTTACAACATTAAATTTTTCAAAATAAAAATTTTACAAGATATAAATCATATTTAAAAAGTTACTTATACCGATATGTGTAGAAGTGCTTTTATGTGAATACATATTTTAAATATATGTACAGCCATGGCCAGAACATCTTTTACAATAATGATAAAAAATAATCCTAGTAATTTGTATAGCAACCACTGGCATATTTACAGATGGGGGGGCTGAGTAAGCGGTAGATCGAGCAAGGAAATTTTAGGAGCGGCAAATATTTCTAAAAGGAATATTGTCATTTTAATTGCAAAAATAAAAAGTCCAAATCAAAATTATGTTAATTTAACCTAATTTAAATTATTTTCCCCGTGTCAAATTTAATAAAAGTGACTTAAATAAACGTGATCAATTTTTAGAAAACATTTTCAGTAAATTAACACTAGGAGGCCCGAGCACTTTCATAGTAAACTTCCCTGGAAGCCGACAATATTTTTAAAGAAACTTTATATAAACAAATAGGTACTTAAAGTGATTCAACATGTACATATATGTGATACGTACATACACATACCTATATTTGACATTCAAACACATTCAAATCAATTAGAGATTTACAGAAAGTTTAGATAACAAACTGGTAAAAATAAATAAATACTTTTATTAGTTTTTATATTATTGTTTATTTTAAAATTTTTTATAGAAACCAAGAGAGTAGTGTGTGTTGATGTTTGTGTGAGTTGAGCACATCGGTGTGGTAACATCGCACACATACATAATGCGTAATCAACTAACCATTGATCGCGATCGGCCTCTACGGTTATTTTTATTATTTTCGGATGTCGAAGTCGTGGGTCTGAAAGTGTTAAAAACCATAAATAAAATGACAGAATGATGAAACTAACACAAATTTGAATTGATGGACAAATTGGAAGCAGATTACTGGTTTTCGAGGTCGTTCTTTTCAATTTTACCAAAATTAAACGAATAAGGCCCTTTAATTCGCCTCTGGTAATAACACCTTGACAAAATTATAATTCTCTATAAGTACAGGAACTTCGATGATTGTCGACGTATGTGACTAATACATTCGTTTTTCTCTAAAAATTTGAAACTTCTTTTTTTTTTAAATAGTGTCCAAATTTTTTTGCCCTCACCGGTACAGCGTAGTATTATATTGATAACGGTTGTAATATGAAAGTATATTTTGTCGTTTTTAAATGCATACTTATTTTACATACAACAAATAATAAATAAATTGTCTGAGCAGTAAAAATCTTTTTAATATCTAAACATACAAGTTGCTATAATAAAATTTAATTTTCAATTGTGTAGTTTTGCTTTCAATAACAATTTTGTTGTATTACATATTCAAATAAAATGTATGTGTAATTTTTTATTTATTTGTCAATTGTGGAATGGTATTAATAACGTAAATGTACAGGATGTCACAGAATTAAAACCTAAATACATCATTTCAAAATATTGATTATGTTCTGATAATCGGTCTTTAACCCCTTATTACATGAATTATGAAGGAGGTGAGGAAAAAAATTTTTTTTACTGAAAATATCTTTCACTTCCTTTATTTTAGTAGCCAAATTAAAAAAAAAAACTTAAGTCTTATTGTTTAGAAATTACTTAACGAAGCCATATATGGCTTCGTATGCATTCTAGTATTATAATTATAACTGATGATATGACTTCGTATGCGCTAAATAAAAAATACAATTATATTTTATGAAAATCTGTACGCAATTTTATTTGCCATTTTAACATAAATAAACTTGACACTTTCCACATTTGGCGAATGAACGGAATTTTGAGCAATTTTGACATAATTGTCTATTTAGTTTTGTCGATTCGGGGAAATGGTCACCTTATCTGATCGCACAGAATTCAAAGGGAGGTCTTGATACCTAGTTGGAGTTTTTCAATGAGTATAGGTGAGCCGGGCAAGCTAGATGGAGTACCTTTCCGGCTTGTTGCAGCACATTTTCTGGCCACCAAAGTTGATGGACTGCCTTGGCTGGTGGGAGTACTGGGGAATCAGAAGCAAAATCATCGTCACTCACGAAGCCATCACCAGGAATAGAACTGACATGCTGGGATGTACCATAAAAGCGATACGAAGGCATATATGCCCAATAATAATTTGGATTAAACGCATACGAAGCCAAATATGGCAACTTGAAAATAAGCCCCAACAATCGCAGGATACAAGAAAACACACACGAATCACAACTATCCCATGTTCTTGAATATATAAAAAATGTGTTTTGAAAATTTTTGATTTTAGTACTTACCGTTTTATTGTTTAGTTTTCACAAATAAAATTAGCACCAATTAATTGCACTGTAACGGTCGGACACTCTGAACATAACTTCAAATAATTTGACAACCCGTACTTACCCAAGACAACAAAAATTAAGTTCTGTTACTCGAAGGAGCATAAAGTTAGGATTTAACGTTTTTAATGTCTAAAGTGGCTAAGCGTAATTAGGCACTGGTATGCCAAACGTTTGAAACTTGCGACCGGCTATGCTTGCGAAGGTTACAATTTCAGTTGAATATCGGCAAAATTTCTCTAAGAAATCGACTGCAGAAGCATACCCTCCAAACCTTAACCGATCACCCGTTTCATGTATTGTAAATAATATATAAATAAAAAGATTATGATGTGAGTTGATTATATGTGAATTAATAAAAGGCAGTGGTTATTTTGATAAGTAGCCCAATGTGTACGAATCTACCGTTCATTTTTTAGGAAAATTAAAAGTAGTTACTTTTCATTGTGCTGTAATTCACGAAAGATCTATTTTTACGGAACAAACATGTTAACCGAAATGTAATTGTACTAAAGAGTTGCCTATACTGTACCCAATTCCTTAGTCGTATTACCTTAGTATTTACCAAACTTAGATGTATTTTTTCGTGATAACAGCACTGATGCTAATTGCTATCAATACAAAAACCAGCACACAATTTTGGAACTGATGCAACCGTGTAGTGTGGTGAAATGCAATTTTTTTGTGTACAGATGTTATTTTATTTATGATCTATGTCAGTGTTTCTCAAACTTTTTGGTCTACGATTCTTTTTGGCTGTTAAAAATTTCAGAGGATCCTCGAAATATATAGAAATGTGTAGAAAATGAGTATGTGATCTGTAATCAGTTATTTTTGCGAGCCTCCAAGTAGTTCTAAAATATTTCCTTGATATTCATTTAATTTTTCTAAATGTCTGATAAAAAATGTATCTGTATATATATCAAGAATCTAAGGAAATCGAGAAAACGCATTAAAAATTTTAAAAACTAAAACAATTAATGAATAATCATGAGCTATTCAGCAGCGAAAACCTTTTCCTATAAATAAAATAAAGACACTAACAAACAGTCAACTCAAAAACGTACTTACTCTTCTAAATGAAGATATAGAGGTTCAAATTCCAAGATACCTACTTATCCTGAAAATAGAACTGTATCTATATCTTTAGTTTAACAGCCAAAGCCGTTTCAAAAGTTACCCAATTAAATGAAATCCCACAACTAAATTAATGTTGCTATTTTTTAAAAAGATTATGTCCTGATTTAATTAGACTGGTTAAAATTGTATAAGGTATCTATAAGGTGCTAATGAAAAACCATGGGCTACCTACTATTTAAGAGAATAGAGTCCTTATAAATATAATTTTTAGCTTTTAAAAGTTATCAGTAAGAGACAAATAAATATTCTTTCCAGACTATCAAACTGAGTATCCATAACTTCTCTATTCTTGAGTAAACTCAAATTCAGCACTTGGTGGTACAATACGGGCAACTTTCCCTTACATACACGATGTAGTTGCATATCCATAACGTAGTTGCATATATCTAAATACATATATAATTAAATGCATTAAAAATGGAATAATCCATTTGCCTGTTTTTAAGAGCTTTTATGAGGGCCATATCCAGATCCCGTGTATCATATCCAGTGACCGACCATAAAACGTGGACTGCATAAACCAATTAAATTTTCGAACCGAATAAATCCATTGAGCAAGGGTTTAATTACAAATCTAGCGTGTATCATATCCGTAGTACGTTGATGTTTTACGTATGCAATAATTAAATACCGTATATACGGTCCATTTATTTTTAAGGGTTCATTTCCACCCATCTATCCTATACCAGTTCGGAGCAGGGTGGCGGGAGCAGCAATGCTGGCAGTGTATTCGAAAAACAGGTAACCATAGAATGAAATGTTGTTATCTAAATGGATGGGTGTTGTTGAAAAGTGAATTAAGGATTCTAAAGAATTTTGTTTGATGATATTAGTACACAGTGAAAAAATTTGTGTTAAAATTAACACATTTCACATGTCCAGAACGGTCCACTTAATTTGTTGTGTTATTTTAACACAAAGCATAAGTGTCAAATCTATACACACGATTTGTGTCAATGATTTAACACACAAGAGGACATACATTTTGTGTTAATTTTACACAATTACTTAGTTATAATTTTAACACAAGGATGCGTAAAATTAACTGATTTAAAATGTAGAAGTTTACTCAATAAATGTGTTGGTATATTATTTTTTTAAGTTGGTGTTTTTTTATTTATTTATTATGTAAATGAAAGGAAATAGTAAAAAATAATTTTTCAGTACTTAAAGTTTTTTATTTAATATTTCTACAATTATGTTTTTGAATAAAATCAATTTTTGTAAAGATTTTGACGATAATATTGATGTATTTCACTTGGTATTTGTTGAAAATAATGTTGAAGCAATATCCAAAAATTTTGAAGATCGTTGTCAAACTGAACGTGGAAGGCAAAATGAAACGACTACTCTTCCTTCTTTACCTGACCTTCTTTGCCCTTTGAATGTGTTCTCGAACGCCGAATATTCAATAATTTTTAATTAATTGAAGTAAATTCTGCAAACAAAGAAAAAATTCAATCTATAATATTTTTAATTGACTTACCTAACCAATATTTAACATCTATATAATTAAAACCAATTTAACTTTAGAAATACGCTTTTGAATTTGAAATATTTTTGCCTTTTATACATATATATGTTTCTGTTGAACGCACAATATTGTAATGACTGGCAATGATGCTATACTGACATTGTAACCGTTGTCATGATGCAACCAGTTGCCACTACCCCTGCTCTCAACTAGAGCAGTGAATGCGTGCGAAACCAGTTTTTTGGTATTGGAAATACACAAATAAGCGTACTTACACAAAGATTATGTTATTTTGTGGCTGTTAAAAACAGGTTAACATTTTTATTCTGTTAAATCAAAAATTTTGTTAATGTTTTCATTTAACACAAACACTAAATGTTACATTAACACAGGGTTAGGTTACTTATTTAACACAAAAATTTTAATCACTAGTTTTTTTTACGCAGAACACAAATTTTTTCACTGTGTATCAATAGATCATTAGGGATTCTTGCAGATAAAATTGCGAATTTGAAGTTGACGATTTTTATAACAAAATAACTATTTATATAATAATTTTGGTAAGTTCAGTTGTATCTACACATATTAAACTGTTTCGCTATTTCGTGAAGGAATTGAATTCCATTTTAAATAATAACAAAATGATGCAAAGTTCTGCAGTAATTTTCTCTCTTTGACATTCAAAATATATAGTGAGTATACGTGGACGTAATGTATATACACAGGTAAGCTTTGGAACAAAAAAGAGTTCAAAATACATACATTATTAATGGTGTACTCACATTTGGTGAGATACATAAGAACGTAGTTTCGAACAGGGTGGATGTTTTAAACTAATTAACACACACAGGAAAGTAATAGCAGGTTGATATGTAAAGTGCTTCCAAGCTGTGGAAAAAAACAGTCTATTTATAGTTTGAATTTTATTGAAACTGCCTTTGTAGGTTCACGATCAGTATAAACCCAACAATCCTACTGTTTTTTGTTTAACTGTCTCACTGATTAAAGAGCTTGAATTATATTTTCATAATGTTGGCTATGCGACCCTACGAAAAGGAACAATGAAATGTTCTAAAAGCCCATCAAAGTATTTGAATTTTATAACTTACTTATCCAAATCGTTGGATGTAACTCTCGTAGGTTAGTTTGTAAATAAAATTAAGGTCGTAATCGTTTAAATAAATGTAGGGTAAATGCGGGAGAGATACCGCAGTAGCCTTAGTTCGTCCGCTAATTGATAGATAGCGCTATTAATGGATTATATGTTTAAAATAAGTTATTTATTTATGGTGTATTTGGTGACATTTATGATTAAGCCATTAGTTTAGTAATTATCCAACTTTTTATTATTGAAAAGTAATTTTTTAACATAAATGTTTTATTAAGCATTTAATTCATTAGAATTTAAGAAAGTATATCTCATTGTTTTAATCATATAATGAGTTTTGTTGATAATTTAGGTGTGTTTTAAAAACTGTATGAAATTTTAGGTTAGAATGCCTCACTATGCTTGCTATAGCAACATGCGACATCTTTCCCAACAAAAAGAAGAGATGTCGCATTTAAAGTTGGTATATATGTAGACGCCACATCATATTACATATTTAAAAAAACATAGGCATGCTTATACCTTAATTACACAATTTTATTTTTGGCTGTAAACTATGCCATGTAAATATAAAAGATCCAGTAAGGGATCAGAAAGAGCTCTCACATTAGTGAAGATAACAAAAATAATGATAATTTCCTGTGTATTGAATGTTTTGAAAAGTATTCAGAAACAACATAAAAAGCTAACTGGTTAAGATGTATAAAGTGCCAAAAATGCTTACATATGACATGTAGCGTGTATGGAGATGTGTGTAATATAATGTTCAAGAGAGGCGCTGCGCGAAAGAAATGCAAAATATTTAATATGAACTATCCGGCGTCTCTCCTTCTTTGATGCGGCATCTCACCCCTGGGTGTGGGATAGACGCCGCTTTGCAGGCTCTACAATAAGGTTAATTATGAATCCTTTATAACCCAAAATTTAAATTTATTTATAAATATTTAATAAAGAATTATGTTTATATTTACTATGTACAAATTTCAAATCAATTAAATGCATACATATAGAATTATGAAGTGTTTTAAATTGTGCGGCAACTCTGCCCCATTCACCCTAAATCCTACACCTTGTTAAAATAGAAGTTGTTCACAAAATTCGAGTATCATAATAAGAGAAACTATAATCTTTCGAACTAAAAGTAAAGAGTGTTTACAATTACCAGCTATACTTGGAGTGTCTTAGAGTCCTTTAAACATATTAAAACTCGGTATGTGAAATTAATCGATCCATAAGACTTTCACTGTCGTTACTATATCCCTTCGTGGCACAGATGTTAGCAGAATTTGACTAGTTTTTAGGATGATTAAGAAAAGATATGAGTAGATCGAATGTGTCTAATTATAATACGCTTTCAAATCATAAAAACTTCAATTTTAGAATTGTATTGGGGATACCACGAGTTATTTTCTCACATTTCTCACTGAAAAGCGTTGAATTTTATGTCGTCTTCGAACTTTTTTTAATGTTATAAAATATTTCAGGCATATTTCTTAGTTTTCTTTTTTTTTCTTTTTCGTCTTTTGTTGACAGGGATATTACAAAGTGAAATTCTACTCGAAGTTACGTGAATGGGATATTACAAAGTTAATATCACATTCACGTAACTTCGAGTAGAATTTCACCGAGACCAATGGATATAAGCATATTTCTAAAATAGGAAAAATATCCTGAGTTAATCCATTCAGTTATATTGAACTTCTTTTTGAATGCACGTATACTTAAACTTACGTATATGTGTACATAAATATTCAGACTGACTACACATATTTAGAGCCTGTTCGTAACAGAATACATAATAGAACAACCTCGAACGACTATACACATAAAATATAAAACACAATTCAGAAGTCAAAAACATTGGCAACCTAAATACATATATACATCGGCCATATTACTGTCGCCATTATTTGTATCAGTTGTTTTTTGTTACTTTATTTCATTCGTTTTGTTTATCAAATTTAATTATAAATTTCATCCTTTTCATTTTTTATTACCAAAAATATCTATTTCGTGAATGTATAAAAATATAAAACGGACCGAGAAGATTATGCTAAATGAATAAATTTGCAACTCTACCATCTATCCGTACTGACTTGAATTAAAATCGCCAAGTCTAGTTCGTGACTTCATAATTCGTAACTGACTTCATTAGCCACAAAATAACTATTGACTTACTTTGAAATAAACCAAAAAAAAAAAAAAAACGAGTAGCAACATAATAAAATTTGAAAAAAATAATATCAATTCGTGCTAAGGTTTTCAGACTTAAATATCTAGAATATCGGAATTATGTTGTAAATCAATAGCAAATATGTTCCTGTTTCGAGAAAATAGGTGTGTGCAATCTTACATCACCATACCCTCTCTACATACGTTCAGAACTAATTCCATAGTTGTTTTCTTATTCTAGAAATGGACTGACTATATAGTTCCCTATAATACCTAGTTATTTTTGTTGCCAAGAAATTATTAAGTCAGTGCACATTTAAACTTGCCTTATAAAAACACATTGAGGAGAGAATCGACTAGAGAGAATGCTGTGAATTACAAATACATTAAGAAATTAAAGCAAAAAAATTGACTGATGTGAGCAAAAAAAATGACTGATGGGATTGCTTTAATGGCGGTCAAACCATTAATTTAATGGTTTATCTAATATTTATAAACAAGTCTCCATGGTTACAAGTTGGGCTCACTAAAATGGAGTCATGCTTCAAAATTTAATGTCTATGGTATCTCTAGGAAACATATGTTAATATGTTCGATTCAGTGCTCAGTGTAAAAACATGACTGAATCAATATTTTACATTATAAACCCAACTTCACCTCTGTTTTTAAAAAAATTTACAATTATCAGTTAAAAAAAAACTCTCTTCTTTAAAAATTACAAAAATAAAATCAAAATGTTATTTATTTTGTTTTATTTTCGTTTAAGTGGTCGGTGTTTTTTTGAACATTTTAAAGATCTTTGGATTTTTTATTTCTAATACATTTAATACATAAAATATTAAAATTGTTTGTGAGATAAAAAGTTTTTAAAAATTACATTTTTTACCAAGCAGCTAAAGCGACTTTCCTTGAAAACACACCGAAAACCTTGGCCTAATCCAATAATTACTTACCATCTGTTAAAGATTAATTGATAAGAACCTTGTATCAAAAAATCCAACTACATATTTTTAAGAATTTTGATTTTTTTTCATTATGAAATTATATTTTAACTATAACTATAACCAGTTTTATTACTGCAATTTTAAGGTAATTTTTTTCAGTTAAGTAGTGCGTATTTGCAATAATAAATGATACACTTTTCTGGAATTTAGTAACATTTAACACTAATGCACCAAGAGCATTTTAATTTTATCTTAATTAGCTAAAAGAAAGTTAATTTAACTTTTAATTATACTCACTCATTATACTCATATATGATTCATAATAAGAATTAAGCTTCTTTGAAAATTTTCTGGCTAAAGAAGATTAACACGCTAATGGTCATAAGTCATAATCTATATTGAAAAAATTCCCAATTGGTAGATACGTACAATTTGAACCATGCACTCATACATTTTATATGGAATTATTTTCACGCGGTACAGCGTTGTGTTGCAGTTAGTCAGATGTTACGCTGTAAAGCTTCCATGAGTATCAACGTGTTAAATTATAAATATGGAAAAAATTATTTATATTTCAACTATTAAAATAATTAAGACAATAAAAGTTTTCAAAGTGGCAATTAACTTGGACTAGCGACCGAGAATTATGTTTTCTCAAAAATCAATTGTCAACTGATATCTAAATTATTACATATTAATAAACTTTTTTTTATGAATTGACCATTAGTTTATTAATTATAAAAGTCAGCATGCTTTGAAAATAATAAAAAAAATTAACAAGCTAATATTTTGTTTATGTAAATAATAATAAATAAACAAAATTAAAATATGAAAGATATAATAATTAATAATTTACGACTTTTTGTGATCATATTTTCTACTGACAAAAAAATTAAAATTTGCAATATATTTTTTTAATAAGCAATTTTGCAAGATCTTCAGCGCTGTATGTAATTTACCATAATTATTATTAATTCATCTAAACACTGTATTCTGGAATATTAGCTAGACACAACATGATTTCCTATGGTTCCAGTATTTTTTAAATCACGTAAAAGAACTATTTCAAACTCTCTGAATATTGCGCTATCTTTGAGTTCAAATATGCAAATATGTGAATTTGATTCGTTAATTATAAAAATATTTTCATTTTATTTAGATACATATTTAAAAGTGATGTGCCATCTTATGTTAATGGATCGGCCTATTAAGTATAAGTGATTTGGTTGACCACCCAAATATCGTTAAAGCATTTCTATATTTTATTTGATTGTGATTTCACTTTAGAATTGTGTTCATTAGACGATTTTGTTTTTCATTTAGACATTTTAATTTATAAACTTGTTTTAATGAACTTGGTACTGATTCATCTTAATAAAGAGTGGGACAACTATAGTAGAGATTATTAATAGCAGAAGAGAGACAGAATATTTCTTAAGAGAATTTAAAGAATGTTAATATTTTACCAACTACCATTTAAATGGATGAATCGGTTGAATCAGTAAATTGTATATTTTAAAAGAAAAAAAAAATAGGTACTACAAACGGTTTCTTTTGAATGTCCAATTATCAATTTTATAAACTGAAAAATTTTTTTGTTAGAGAGCAATGTTCTTGTTGCGACATTAACTTATATGTACTAAAACTTATTAGGCAGATATTAATGGCTAATAATTTTAAAGTTCCAGATAAGTTTTCAGAATCTCGTCTTAAATTCAAAATTTTTATTTGAGTATAGTTGATAATTTTGGCAACGAGCGTAGGTACGTATAAGAAATAAAAACTCAGGCTTCAAAATTTTCAACTAGATATTACTGGGGTGTCTTTTGATCGCAAACAAGAAAATATTTGTATTTGAACGCAAAGTAGGCGACCAGAGATAACACACAACCATCACTTATTTGTGGAGGAGATCTGATGCCATTTCTTGAGAATAAATGCATTACAGTCAAAACTATTCACCATTTAAACTGGGTATTTATTCGAATTTATTTAATGATAGCAGCAGTTTTACATTTATCACGTTATAAATTAAAGTTTGACGCAAATTTCATTTCTTGTATACAAAAATTTCAGTTTTTTCTTAAATTAAAAACTACAAAATAAAATCATTTCACCTTCACCATAGCGTACTTTATCATTTAATAATAAAAATATTTAGCATAATACATATAAAGCTCTTATATCTGTAATCTAATTTTATAAAATATCTTTTTACAATGCATTTTATGTAAATATCATGTTTAAAAAATATCAGAAACAGAAAAACAAAAAACTGATTATTTTTATTGTTATAAAAAGCGAGTAGGTATATAGGTATATACAGAGATATTCTTTGGTATAAAATATAAACATGGCTTCGGCATTTATATGTTAAATTCAATTTAACAAAAAAAAAAAAAAAACTTTATGTAGCTGAAGTAAATGAACATGCATTGACTGAAAACATGAATTTCATCTTTTCTCTAAAGTGGATTTGTAAGATTTCATATTTATTTTTTCGAAACAGGATTTTATGTTAATAAATTATATAATTGATATTTTCGTTTTGAAAAAATCAATTATCAAAACTTGTTTTATATTGTTGTGTAATTGAAACAAAAATATGATATACAAATGTGGTAATAGTTATCCTAACGCAAGCAAAATAAATCAATAAATTTGATATTAGTTATAATTTGTGACCCATTTGATAAATTAAAGTGACTCACTTGACCTTTGCAAATAACGTATATACGTAGTACAAAAATCTATTCAAAAATATTGTTGTTACAGCTAATTTAAAAGTTCGTTTTCTCTCATTTGAATAATGACAGCACAATTATCTGATATTAGTTGTTTATTCGTTTCTACATAAACGAATGAATATTTTACTTTAGGTTCAAAATTTGAAGTTTTGTTAAATGATATTGGTTGTATAATATGCTCTACACAAAATTTTTCTGTATTTTCTTATTTATTTTTGCTCTTCATTTATTTTGAAAATTTAGAATTAGGTACGAAAGAAGTACGTGTTTTCGATTACGAAAACCTAAAAAGGTAGCGGATAATTGGAGAGCGTCGCTTATTTGTTCGTTTTGTATGTTTATTATCTATAGATTATTTGTCATGTATAAGTGAAATAATCAGACACAATGTAATGTAGACAAAGTTCACCAAAAGAAATTAAGTAAAAAGAGACTTTTCAGTAAATTCTGGTATAGGCACATATTTCGGAACGTATCAAAATAAATGTGTCCTATTAAAATATGCCAACAATACCTAATATTAATATTTTACTACAATACTAGTGTTTCACAATTTTTAAAGTCATAAAGTTTTTTATACAAATTTTTTTACTAAAATTTTCTATTTTTTGAAAACTGTTACGTAAATGAAATCATTTGTTTCGTTGTCAGTATTGAATATCAGATTAAGTTAACTCGCATCTTTTAAATTGAACAGTAAAAAATCAGTAACTACAGTATGGTTGTATACAAGATCAATCACAGTCGTATGGGTTTTATTGTGCAATTAACGTTTTTATGACTTTGTCATTTAAAAGAATAAATTTTTTTTATTTATTGTTTTAAATCGTTTAAAATGATAAGAAAGATTTGATTCAGAGACAAAACGAATATTTATTAAATGATAAAATGAAATAAAACTATTTTGCTCGAAACTGATTGAGAAAATAAAAAACTCATTAGTAGTGATCGAAGAGGTTGCGGTGCTGACAGTATTGTCTTTATTTTTTTAAGGTATTAAAAATTGTTTATTTATTTTAGATAAAACATTTTGATGCGATTTTAAATATATACAACAGGTAATTATGGATGCCTATATACGGACAATATCCTCTTATATTGATATGTTTTGAATATATTTTAGATATGCGTGTATACATTTATTGTCACAACTTGCTTGGTCCGATTTTAATTTTATGTATTGTGTTAAGGTATGTTTTGATGTAACCAGTGAATGATTTATGTGTATCAATTGTCTTTTTTCTCCCAGTAAAATGTGAGAGAGACAACACATTATTATGTTTTCCAAAAAATATTTTTTTAAATGACAGCTTATTTTTTTATTAACAAGTTTTAAGTTACAGTCAGTCAGTCAAATTTTCAACAATTTTAATTTAAAAAAAGTTAAAATTTTTGTACTTTTTTAAAATAACGCTTTTTTGTAACTTGAAACTAATTTTTATTAACAGCTGATGGTTAATAGAGAATATACCGATTCAAATTTTTTTTAAAAAAATGTATTTAGCCCGATTTTTTAACGTTTTAAGTTTTGAAAATATAAGTACGGTCCTGTCAGCACCGCAAGATTTCGAACACTACTCATTAGATAAAAATTGATCTAAAATACACTCATCAAAAAAATTAAAGCGGCACCAAGAATTCTGAAAATTGTAATTCTTTACTCAGGAGACTGAATTCAGCATCCGAAATCAGTTTTAAATAAACTCTTTGAAAGTTTGAAGACTTTTTGAAAGCTAGAATTTAAAATCTTTTTTTACTACAGGTTAATACTTTTCTTAAAGAATGATTCCCTTTTTCCTGTTAAAATTGTGACAAAATAAAAAAGAAATTCTTTAAAATGAAGTAATTAAGTGTCATACTTTTATCGAGGGTACTTTTTAATTAAAAGACTTTCTACCATCATTACATTAGAAATTATTGCACCTTTAGTTTTAGTTGTTGATATTTTCGAAAGTAATGATGGTATAACAAATGGAAACAGAGTTTTGAATGGCAAAGCTATTTGCTTTAAAGTATAGAAATATCAATTAGGTGATGAAAAGTTCCCTGCTTTTTGAAATGCCGCTCAAAAAAATGCTGTTTTTTAATCTTCGTTTTAATTTTATATTTTATTAAAAAAAAATAAAACTATATACCTAGGTACAAATGACTACGAAGTTATGGGATAATTTACTTGAACATTTTTTTTTTTTCTTAAGTTCAAAGTAACCTTGAAACATGTAAGTAAAGTCTTTTAGACCGTTTAAAAACTTTGTTCGAATTTGTGATTTTGAATTCTCGATTGTGATTTGGATTGTTTTAAAGAAATTAAAGCTAAAAGTACTTTTTAGGTATATAAAGTTGAGCGTCCACTAGGTCGGAAACGCGGCGCGGCGCAGCGCGTCGGAGTTCCGCTCTCGGAGATAAATACATCTGAATAAATACAGATCTTAATGATGTAAGAACCGCTCCGCGCCGCGCCGCATTTCCGACCTAATGGACCCTCAGCTTTAAAGAATGACACATTTCATTTAAAAAAAATTTCTACACTTCCTGGTCAATTTTGAATACTGTAGGAAAAATTTTTGAATCCCAACACTAAAAAATACCTAAAATTTTTTGAGAAAGGGCAACAATTTTAAAAATTCTTCGCTTTCCTTTAATTGGTTTGATGAGTATATTTATGTTGACGACTGTATTTAATTCAGTTATTATTATTATTATTATTATAAAATCAAAATGGTGTAAAAATACTTATAACTATTATTATGTTTGAAAAAGGAGGTGCATCTGTTTAAAAGATTCTTAACTTTTCTTGTTCAGCCTGTTTGGTTTTGTATATAGAAAAAATAATAATGTCTGCATATGACATTAGTACATATTTTACATATTTTGTTAGCCGGTTTTTGTTTCATTTCTACAGATATCTTATGATAGTTTTAATTTTAAATTATGAAGTGGTTTTTGACATTACTTATGTTACATCCAACATCTACATATGTTATTATCAATGCAACCAATCTCTCTTACATTTTTCTTTTTTATCGGTTGCCATGCAAGCAAGTGTTTCGTTCGTTCGTTTTTTTTCCTTAATTCTGTTTTAAATGTATTTTCGAATATATTAAATTCGACTTAGAATATTAAAAAAAATGTAGAGTAAACTTTGATGCACTTTTGCTGACTGTAATTAATTGAGTGATATTCTCCTTTGTTCTATATCTACATATTACGCAATTGACAAAAGAACTGAGTCTCAATTTGTATGGATTTTGGATCATTTACGTACAGCATTGATTTATAAACATTTATGCAAGTAGAATAGAGTCTTTGAAACATTACGTCGGCCATCTCAGGAATGGTCGTATCTCATTTTTCCTGATTTTTACATTGATGACGATTTGTGAGACATTAATCGAAGTCCAAGTGAGAAACACGTAAACCGTTCATCAATGCAGTTTCAAAACGGCAAAAACTAGGGATACAACGGTTCGCGATAGACTTATTTAAAACGTTGAATAAATATTGTCGGTGTCGCAACTCAAAATTTGAATAGAGATACGAAAATGAGATACGACTACTCGTGAGATGGCCGACGACTAATTAGCTGGTTCTAAGTTGCTACGGCTTGTGCACAAGCTGGTATGGGGGCCAAATATAACTATAATTGTAACATATTGAGGATTTTTACAAATCTACCATGTTTAGTAGTGGTCTTTCAAACTGATCTAACAGATCTATTGAATATGTATAAACATACTTATTCATTATATACCTACTGCTTGCAAGCAGGGCACCTAATTATAGGGGTGCTGTGGTGGTAGATGAGGTTGTTTCAATACATTTTTCAACAGCCTATAAAATTTCATTTCCATGCTTCATTCAGCTAATTCTTTTTTAGTGTAAATGGTCTCAAACAGCTCTGTAAAGTCTGGTATATGAATCATGGCTCTGTGCGATATGACCCGTTTCAGAATACAGTCCGTTACAGTTTTCACTAGTAAAAAATCAATTTTACATTGGTAAATGATGTTTACATTCTAAGAGCTTAAATGAAAATGTTTGATAATGTAAACTTTGAAATTATAAAATATCCGAAATTAAAATGTTATAACCGCATTTTAATTATAAGATGTTAGCAAGGTGACCAAACTAGGAAATAGTTAACCCTTTGTATATGATTAACCAGAGGTGCTATTGGATGAATCGATAAAGAAGTAAATATTTGGACTACTATTACGAATTGTCAAATTTTTGGGTTTCCTACAAAACAATCTGATGTATACCTATTACCTATTATCTACATAAAATTGTTTTTTACAGCATGTCCCCGTGACGTCATCGGGTATACTTTTACCTGGTTCTACTTTTACACCAGAAATAATTAGATATTGATTAATAGTGAAAATATTAATAATATTCTAGTGTAATGAGTGCTATAGCTCTACAAATTTGCAATTCTCTAAGGCTGGTTCATATGGAGTTATAATGTTGCTCAATTATCAGTTGAGTATTTTCAAGTGTGTATATTAAAACACTTTTTTATGGATATTTTTTGAAAAATTTCTCAGTAGTCGATATGATAAAAAAAATAATTAAAATGTATTTTTTTTTTCGAAAAAAATATTTTCCTTGTCATATTAATAATTCATGGATTTTATGGCTTGTAACAAATTTAAAAAATTGTCATAAAAATTTTGTATTTATCGTTTTACATATTTATTTTAATCAAAATATTTAAATGAATTTTGACTAAAAAACTGAAAAAAAATAATAATTTTAGTTTACAATTGGTAAGGGGCTAAATGTTGGCAGTAATGGGATCTAGTTTCATTACGTTTTGTTATAAGTATCTAATTGAACTGAATACTCCACAATAGTAAAATTAATCCATTAAATTTATAATGTTGCAGTTATTAATATAATTTTGAGGAATATCTGCGAATTAAATTCTTTAGACCCGAGTAGTTTTTATATTTAGAGGATTCTTTTGACGTCAGTGTATGTTAAAATGGAAGTTCAAAGGAAATCTAGAAAAATTAAAAATGGAATTTGGGAGCCATCCATCTAGCATATACGTAAAAAGAGGAGAAAGGGCAATTGCTAGTCGTGATGATATGTGTCGGCGAGTGAGGGGGGGGGAGCAAAGGTGACGTGACACAAATTCCTTGATTTTGTTATTTCTACATCAATTTTTATTTTGTCAACTAGTGCAATACATCGCTAAAGAAAAATAATAATTTTGTATTACACCGAAATTCTATACCAATGTATAGAATTGGTAGGTATGTTACTGACAAATATTATAAAAGTAATCAGTTATTTGCGGGGAGTGAAGAATTCAGGTTTTGTGACGTATTATTAGGTAGCATTAAAATAAATGTGGTACAGCGTAACAAAGAGGGGTGGGGGTCAAAAATGCATGATTTTTGCCGTACCTACTAATTTTACGGATGACCCCTTGAAGAATAGTGTGAAATATTTAAAAATATCTAATTATTTAATTATGATAGACAAATAAAACTAGTTCCTGTATTAATTTTGCTAAAATATTATTGTTTTTCGTTGAAGATGTCGTAAGTGATCTATTCAATTCGTCATCTATTTCAATTTTTTTTTAAAATCCACTCCAGTGCTTTGGTTGAAAGTATGTAGAATTGAACGAAGGGGTATAATAATGTTTAAATTATGTATTTTGTTTATAGTTATTTCCCACTTAAAAAGTTTGATAACTAAAAATAATTAAATTCTCTACAATTTTTTTGAACTTCCAAAATAATAAAAAAATAATTAGATGTTATTTTCAAAAAAATCTTCTAAAAGACGATCAATATTTCAAAGAGATTTAAACTTTTAACCCCATCCTATAAGCTTTCAGAAAGCTCTAGTAACATGTTTGTGTGAAACAGAATTACTTCGACACTCTAATTTAAATTTTAATTAAATCCCAAAAAACACATTTCCTATGAAAAGGTATCATTAGGACGAGAATACGGGTATTTTAGTTATATCATTATAATCTGAACGTAGGCAGATAGCATACCCGTAACCAACGTATAACACATACACATTAATTTTAGTTTCCCCAATACACCCCCTCTAAAATATTTATAAAATACATCAGCATAGCTGGGTATTACAAAGTTTGGTTGAGACTGTTTGTTGCTGAGCCACCATCATTTATACAACACATATAATACCAATTTAACAATCTCCATTCAAGCCAACATGCTATAGGAGTGTAGCGCGTTGGACGAATAATGGGCTGGTTGCCCCATCTTGTTTGTGGCAGTTGTGTTACATAGTTTATGAGCCACGTATAGATATACACTCACACATGTATCCAACTTCCACCATGTTTTCTCATATCTCTATCATAATATTTTCTTTTTATAATCCCTATCTCTATCTCTTTGCATATATATTATATTTTAACATCAATGAGTTTACAGTATTTTTATAGAATAGAAATTTAAACAGATAAAACCTTAGTGAGAAATAGGGTAAAAGCCCCTGTACTCGAACGAAATTCAATACTCAAACAGTTTTGATACATTTGATATATTAATATGAAGTTATTTCTGAAAGAAACCGATAAATATCAAAATTGTTTGAGTATTGAATCACGTTCAAGTATAAGGGCTTTTACGTTACTTGATAAATAAAAGAGGTTAATCGCAGAACAAAACATACCTCTCAACTAAAAAATTAATACTACACGGTCCGCGGGTCTACGTAGTAAACTAGCCGAAGAGTTAATAATATTTTTAATACGGTGACGTAACGCTGCTCGCACGTTTACAGAAATCACCACTACACTGAGAGTGTGTTACCCATGCTATACTATTTGTCCGCAGAAGCATCACACACATGTGCGCCGTGCCAACCAAGAAATAAATAACCCCTTTTATCTGACCTGAATGGCAATTTTTCCGTTTTATTGTGTTGATTTTTAGTCTGATTCCAATTAAGCTGGTTAGTGTTGCGACAAATTTGCAATTTATCTGGCATATTTAAACTGGACTGCGTTTAGAAAAATCCTTATAGTAGCACTACATTCTGGCGAGGTCGCCTTGACGAGCCGTTCGTCGAGGTTTTGACGAGGCGAGACAACATGAGTATGTACCGTCTACACTCTCCCTTGCTCTCACTTATATACTCAGTTATTCATACTGCTCATACGCGTTCGTATAGTTTGAAATGTCAATCATAGATGGACAAGATGGGTGATGTCGGTGACATGGATTCAAATAACTGCTGCTGCAGTTCTATGTACTGTTGAATACTATAATTTTCTTTATGTATATTACACAAAAAAGTTTAAAATAACATTTTTGTAAATTTAAATCCGAGATTTAATAGAGACGAATACATGCGAGAATCCAGTTGATCGCCTCACCTCGTGTCTCGTGTCCTTTGACTTGTGACAAAAAACCGACTCAGATCGGAGAGCTGACGAGGGGAGGCAAGGCTTGACGAGACGAGGCTAGGTAACACTAGAGCATCTACTACACTCTCGTGCTCGCGTCGCCTCGTGTTGCCTCGACGAGAGTGTAGTGCTACTATTAGAATGAACAGTAGGTTACATTGAAAATTTTTTTAGTTATAATAGGTGAGGTTTTACTAATTTTTTCTAAATTAGATTTATAGAAATATGGTCTTAAATAAATTTATTCAGCTGCCGTAACTAGACAATAATGCTTTTCAAATATTCATATTAAAATAATACAGGAAAATCCAAGCTTGTAGGGAAAGGCAAACCATTATATTATATTGTTCAATTTGTTTAACTTCTCCACTGTGATTTTATATTATTCCATACAATTTAAATGTCATTTAAATAATTTTATTTTTCCGTAATTTTTATAATCTTTCAGTATTTATTGTGAATATTTACACGCTATTTTTTGTGTTATAACGGTAGAAGCGCTGTGAAAGGCTTAAAACGTATCTAAAAAACCGAAGAGAATATCTGGAGTCTGGATTTAACTGCTTCATTTCGCCAGGTTACATATAAGAATTTGTAAAATATTCAGATTATTATTAATCCATTCTATCCGGTTTTTAAAAACTTATTGAATTTTTTAAATTTAAATTTTTATACAAAACTTGTATTCTTCTTAAGTCCGGATCGAGTTTGGCCGGGTAGGTGTCATATATAAAGTTTAATATTTTATTTGTTGTATGAAGACAGCGCAGTCGGTTCATAGTACAACGTTCCTATACATATTCACGTAAATATTATTAGACAAAGTAACAAAATTACATTGAGACAGCTAAAGTAAATTTTTTATGTGACTGGTTGGTTCTCACTGTATTATTATTATAATGTCAACTTTTTATAGAATTTTTTCTTGTATTTTGTACGAATATTTATGTTTTTCATTCAAGAAAAAAATCGAAAAATGTCTTGTCAAGTTAACTTACTTTATTATACTTTGAAAAAATTTAAATTAAAATTCTTTAAGAATGCGTTGTAATTGGACTGATACATAAAAAAATGTTTCTTATGTTACTGATACAAATCGATGTGTTTTAGAAATTTTAGATTTTAGAAAATCATACACTATACTGGGGAATAGATTTCCACTTACTTGTCTTATTTAATCTTATTTAACATCAAATTCTATGTATTTCAAGATACGTAATTGCATACATTATTCCATAGAAAAGTAAATACATATTTTGTTAAAATAAAGAATATGGTGGCGAAGAATATGAAATTATTTTATATTGCTGATGGGGTGTTGTCCTTTTTGGAATAATCAAACAACTACTAAGAAAATTACAAAAAAATTTATGTACTGTATTACTCGGTGCAGTTCGCTCCCGCGGTAAGATAACCCTGAAGGGTCGTATACTAGATCGCTCCCATGACCGTATACTAGTTCGCTCCCGCGCTCAGATAACCCTGAACGGTCGTATACTAGTTCGCTCTCGTAACTATATGCTAATGCGATTAAGGTTCATTCTCAGAACGCAAAGATAGAGAAATTACACAAATTGGACAGCAAAATAAGAATGTTTTTATTGGTGTTTTTTAACTTAATATTAAATATATTATAAATTTGGTGTAAATTTATATTACATAAATCTTACATAGTCAAATCTACTTATGATATTTTTCCTTCTACAAATTCCTTACGCAAATTAACTACCTTGCAATACACTTTTTTATGCCTTAATTTAAATGTTTTGATGTTATTATGAAAATTATATTTATAATTATTTACAGTTAACATGGGTTGGACTTTTTCATTTACCATTTCGCACACTTCCGTATCGATGACAAAATTATACAGATTGGTTGTTAAACTAGTTTTATCTTCAACTGAGTGACCACAAATAATAACTAATGTGCGAATATTTGTTTTTCATCTTACTATATGGAATATCCCCACCGTCTTTTAGGTAATTAATTTTACCTGTCAGTAGATAATAAGTCGGGAGCGAACTAACCTACGACCCTTTTTGAAGATAAGATTAAAATTTGGCCGCGGGAGCGAATTAGTATGCACCCGTATTACCCACCGTACACATAACAATTTAAAATGTCCTTTCTTCATTATTAGATTACAATTTTTTTTAGGATTACACTTCCAAGCAATAATTAGTATTTTAAAGCTGAGCGTCTACTAGGTCTTGCGCGGCGCGGCGCAGTTCCGCTCTTGGAGATAAATACATTTGAATAAATGCAGGTTCGTCTACTAGTGGACGAATCGGCCAACTAGTGGGGTCAGGGAACAGGGGGTCTATCATTAAAGACAATAGCATAATAACATTACACTGTATCTTCTAAAAAATTTTAGGATAATTGTGCATTTTGCAACTATGTATTTTTTATAGTGAACCGACAGATACAATTTTGTTTAATGACTTCAATGATGATTTTTTCAGGTTATACGGATCTTTTATTTTCAAAATATTAGTAAAGCCAAATTTCAGAGTAAATCTTTTAGATTTAAAAAAGAATTTTAACGTGATTTATGCTCCACAGTGGACAAATGACTCGAAGTCTCGAATGCGATTAGTTGATTTTTGCGTTTAATCGCTGTACTGCACATGCAAAATTATTCAATTTGATCAATCAACAAATCATTCCACCGTAAAAATAATTATCGTATAAAATTTCTAATCATAATTTACGGCAAGTAAAAAATTATTTATTGTTCGTTTTATTTGAAATTAATTTTTTTTTCGTCTTCTTGTTCCTTTCCCGTTTATTCTTGCTCTAGCACGACGTAATGATGTGAGTTGTTGACGTTTCTACCTGACATTATAAGAAATATTAATAATTATAATATTATATATAGAAATAGATAATATATTTTTTAAAAGGTAATTAAAGTGTCACGGCTTGGAAATTAAAACTGTTTAATTTGAACGTATACATATGTATAGATTAACTCATAAAAATAATTACAACCAATAAAATTATTTCAAAATGTCTTATTTTTCCATTAATCGGCTTATAGTTACACCGTCGAAAAAATATTCGATTTTTCTATGATCAAAAATCACCGATTATTACAAAATTTGGACTTTTGAAATGTTTTCGCATCATATAGATTCAAAAAATTATTTTTTAAATATTATCGAAATTACAAAGATTGTATATGTAAGAACAAAGAAAAAAAATTGGAGTTTGTAAGAGGAAAATGGTGTTAAAAAGAATTTACGTCGTATCAGAAAAAAGTTTAACTGTTTTTCAATTTATGTCGTAGAATTAATCTACAGTTCTATACAATAAAAATAACCCAAAAATTTTTGTAAGATTTGATTCTTCCGTCGCCGTCGGTGAGAAGAAATACGTTATATCATGTTCTCGTATATTAAAATAAACTAAAACCATTAAGCTTTTTTTAATTTTTTTTTTACGAATATTCACAATCAGACAAAGAAACAATTCAATTTAGCTAAATGGGAACGGAAATAAGTATACTTATTCAAGGTGCCTTGATTTCGTTCATGTGTGGATTTACACTAGAGAATTAATATTTTTATTACTAGAGAATTACTTAGAAAAAGGTTTTTAAAAATGTGATTTTTTCTCAGGAGTCTGCCACTTTTTTCCACAGCTCCGACTTTACGTAGTGGGGCGACATTTTTCACGAAGTCCTAAGACGGAACGTATGATTATGTATTTGATAGAATTTGATTGGTTTGATTCGGAACTCTTCCAAAAAATTATACACCCAAAAAAACAGCGACTACAAGATTGTCGTCAGTGAAGAAATTTTCAAAATCTGTTCAGCAGATACTGATATTTGAGCTCATCTTATCCCCAAATATAAACAAATTCACATATTAATATATTAGAATTTAGCTCAGAAAGCTAACTGTAAATATCACAGTGACAATCCAAGCAAAACTATTGGATTTTACTTCCGTGTCACATGAATCTCAAGCATCTTGAGATACATTAATTGCGAGTATTAAATCGTTTAAAGGAATTTACTCAATCCTTAGTATATACCTATAGATAATAACATTAAAACTAATTAATTTATTAAAAATAATAGATTAATTCATATATTGTATTTTTATTTGGATATCACATCCCCTATATTTCTTATATTTTCCAGTAGTATATATTTATACGTTATATAGATTCATTGCTGTAACGTTTAATCAATAGTGCTTAATAAAAATAAATCATCTCAGGTATCTGATAGTGTCTGGGATAATTAAAATCGTCTGATATTTTATTTAAATCAAGTTTTCTCAAAACCATAATTTTTCAGATAGGTACCTAAGCTACAGAAAAAAAATACAACGGTAACGACGTTAGTGTTTAATTAAAAAATAAACATCCACAATAATCATAAAAGAGAAAAATAGAAAACTGAAACGGGAAAAAATTCAATTTTGTTTGAACATCTTGAAATGAAATGTTGAAATGTCCCAGGTGTAACATTTTCCATTTTTATTGTCCCAACGTAGAAAAAGAAAAACAGATAATAAATATAAAATATGAAAAATTAATAAGCAGTTACATTCGCCAGCAAATATCCCTCAGTGTTTTCAAATTACAGTTTCCATGTAAGTAGGTACCCGTGTATATATAAACTGTCAAAATCCACGTACGAATAAGTGAAATGCATTGACAGTGCTGGAGGAAGCAAGATGAAACATTTATTGGTAGGTACATCTTTAATTCAGAAATACTTGTTTTTGCACCGTTTTGGCATTGCTACTCATTCGAAGGGGACTTGTTCAGCTTTACCTTGACTGTTTATTGCTTGGTTCATCTTCTTCTTATAAACTTCTTCATACACTAAATTAGCTATTATAAGAAATAAAATGAGAGTAAACCTTCGGAGGGTAAAATCTACCATAGTGGGTATTAGTTCTTTAATGAACACTAAATAATTTACCAGGAGAGTACAATAACATAAACTATAGCCACGAATTTATAAACAAAATTTTTTCAAAAGATAAGCAGCCTTAAATTGTCTAACTCAAGTTAATAATAAGTTTTTGAAAAAAAATATTTTTCTATCGGACATAAATTATAAAACAAGATAGAAGATAACCTATATACTTAATTAGATTTCCATGATGAAAATTTAATTAAATTTTTCAAATGTAAAATCATTAAACGAAAATGAAAATATCAAATAATTAACGTTTTGTAAAATATTTCCATAAATTTAAAATAAAAACGGCCACATTAAACGTTCGTTGTTATATAATACAATATTATATAGCTTTATTTCGCCCGACTGAATAAATGGGATGCGTTGTCTTCATTTTCTTATTTCATCCCGAATCCGGGCATTTTTTATCGTTTGTTACTTTTCTCGAAATTAAACGAAACACAATGAAAATGTAAAACAAAATAATTTAATTAGAGAGAGAGAGCGCGCAAAGACCGTAGGTAATATCAAAAATAATAGCTTTATATATTTAATGTTGGATAAATTCAATAAAGTGAAATTATTTTTTCCTGTGAAAGTTTAAAAATTTTGTGAGTTTTACCCTTATTGAATTTAATAAAGGAATATGTGATATTTTAAAAGAACATTAAAAGCGCGATGCTATTTGGGATATTTAAATAAAAATAATTTAATTATATATATATATATATATATATATATATATATATATATATATATATATATATATATATATATATATATATATATATATATATATATATATATATATTTATTTATTGTAATAAAAGGTATAAATTCTTTATATTTTGAAAATTATTCTTGTCAAAACAAAGATATTTAAATCAGTGGCGTAGTGAACATAACCGGCGCCCGGGGCACGACATTTTATTGGCGCCTCTGTAGAAAAATATGTTGCTTTTTTCCTCACAAAAAACAACAGACGAGCAAAAAAACAAAAAACCTCATACCAAATTTTTTGGCGCCCCCTAAGACTGCCGGCATGGAGCACACTTGGCGCCCCTCTGCGAGTGGCGTCCGGTGCATGATAGACCCCCTTGCACCCCCCTCGCTACGCCACTGATTTAAATAAAGAAAATTCTATAATGTAATAAGTGTAGATATCAGACAGCTATTAGTATAGGAATCGCTTAAAACAGACTGTCCGCACTTTGTCAATTATATTGTCCATATTATTGAAGGTTATTCCAGACTGTATTATGTTGTTAAACAATATTACAGTAGAACTCCGATTAACTGTCATCGTAGGAACCGGTATCAATGTGTCGCACCTGCACGCAAGGAACCTGTACTGAAAATATGATTTATATATATATATATATATATATATATATATATATATATATATATATATATATATATATATATTACGGAGAACCGTGCGCAGAACGAAGTTCTTCTGATTGTAATAGCAAGCTCACCAGAAAATTACCATATATATACAAATATACGTTTCAATAGAGAGTTATCAATCCCAATCTATAAAATATATTTTTAAGACTAGAATTACTAATTAAGACGGTTAAAACAACCAGTTAGACTACTCTATTGGAAAGCCAATCGGACAAATAATTTATTATAATTTAAATTAGCTAATAATATAGCTTCGTAAATACATTTAAAACTGATTTCTCTTAACTTTCAATGAAGTTTTTTTTAAAAATTTTTCATAAATGAAAATTATACATAGTTTAAAAGCAAAATCAATTTTGCTTTGATAATTAAATTTTAATTACTATATTTTTTAACGTTATAGATAAATTTTTATATTCACACATCGTGGAAAAAGGTGACCACAACTAGAAAAATATTCACTGAAATTATCAGATTATATACAGATTTGGTATTTTAATTATATGGGCACATATAAAAGTGAACTGATCAGCAATAACTTAACGACATTTTCTTTTTTTTGAAAAAAGTTGCAATTTATTATCCCTGTATTAAACTTATATTAATAATAACTAAATATATGTTTCCATATAACTATACGTATTATAGGTGTATAAATACTTTTTCTGTGATTACGGTTTCTTACCCGGTGGATATTTTATGATCGCTGTCAAAGATTAAGCCATGCCAAATGAACACACAGAGCGAATGTTCGCATGTTTTTATGTTTAATATTTTTCGTAGAGTTACTGTAAGCTGTGCGTAAGTATAATTAAGTTGAGTCTTAAGCTAAAGTCGTAAAATAGACAATTTCTGCGACAAACATAATTATGCTTAATAAGTTGAGTTATACAAAAAACGATTTCCGTAGAAATTGATTTTCTAAACAAGATAAAGCATTAATTTACACGTGGAAATATTTTATTGCATTTTTATTAAAATACCTATTATGAAAATTGTGAAAAATACATCTCTAAAAAAAGTAAATGAGATAGAGTAAGAAAGTAAAAAGTAAATTTTTATCAAAGAGAGTTATTATAATTAACGTTTAGGGCCGGAGCAACCTTCCCGATCAGTGTCGGAACAGGCGCCGTATCAGGGCCGGGATTAAAAAAGCGTTACATTTTTGGTCCGTCCCTCATATGGTTTACCTTACTCGTGCCCTACCTTAAGTTCGGTAAACCCTATCCGGGCCGTATTCAAGCCCTAAGAAATTTCTGCTGACCGCTTGAAAAAGAAATTTTTTATGTGGGTCGCACTGAAGGACTAGGGGACGGACGGGCAAGAAGGATATGCTAATTTGATCTCTAAAAAAAGTATGAGATTATAAATTTATCTCAAGATAACAAGTCTTCAGTTACTTAAGAGTAATAAAGTAAACAGAAAATTAACAAAAATTCTTATCTTACCACATTAAAAATCACTTGAAAAAAAAGTTGCAAAAAGAATGCCCTACTAGGGCGGGTAAAATGAATATCTTGGACGGGCAAAACTAATACTAATGAAAATAAGTAAATTAATCGTCGCAATTATCACAAAAGGACGGCGACGACGATCGCAAAAGGACGATCGACCTGTGTATAAAGAACACGCTTCATGGGTCCATTCCTGGAAAAAATTATACTGCATCCAATCTTCTATATTGCGGATATATGTATTTTTCTTGACAGACAGTACAAAAATAATTATCTTTTTGGTTTTCTTTGATTGACTCTATTAAGCGAATTTTCTTTTCTTTTTCATTGGAAAGTCCGGGATTATTTAAAACAATTTTCCTTTTGACTAGAGAAGCTTCATTTTATTATTCATTTTGCCTGACTCCATTTTGCCCGCCAAGCACATTTTTAACTAACTTAACCTACAATTACAAACTAATAGATTCAAACTAAATACGAGCACGAATTTGTTGCTTGTAATGATCATACAAATTACAGAAATCATTAAACATAAATAATTGCAATATACAAAGAAATAATTCGTAAATTACTTACCTCTATTTATTGATTTTTTTCTCGTCAAAACAGTTTTTCGGTCACTACACACGCAAATAAACTACAGTGCCTCCTTTTGACAAATGATCCCATTAAGTGCAAAATGAAGAAGCGGATGACATTGGATCTGAGTCAATCATACATCTAACTAGCTCAATTAGGCTATTATTCTTTTTGCCCGACCTATCCGTCTTGCCCGTCCGTCCCCTAATTAAACTTTTGTTTTGTCGATGTGATTGGGGCAGCAGATTAACTAATAAGTCCCACACTTTATTCATTAATAAAAAAAAGTTTTCGTTTTTCGTATTTATAGGATGACTTAACCTGTTTTTGATCTAAGCTTTACGTTAAATTTTTTTATATAGTGGAATTTCATATAATTATGTTGGTAATTTATTGCTTAATCTATTATAAAACTTATCTATAAAAGAGGTTATTTTTCTCTTTTATATAATGTTTTGCGCTCGTACGTTAAACATAAATTTTGTTATCAATCACATAGTACATTTACTCTTTGAAAGAAATTTTCGATCGTTAATGTAAGGTACGTCTTCGCTTCGTCTTTTATTATAATCAGCGTTGCAAAATTAGTTAAATGTCTGTGAACAGAAGACTACGTAAGTACAGTATGTTTCACGTAACTCGATTAAATATTAAATTTATTTGTATTAACTTTGGTAAGATATTATTAGTCTCAGGTTACGTGAAATAGAGTCTAAGTATTATATTAAAGAACATCAAGACAATTCTTTTTCTTTTTGAAAAAAGCACATAGCTAACTTGGATATATATCATGATAAAAACACGAATTACAAAAGCTTTTATGAAGATTAGAATAAAAAAAAAAATGTTGTTGAAGCAGCAAATGTTAAACGTCACGTTCCGTATTTATTAACATTTTTCTGTTGTTATGTAGCTATGAAGAGAATGTTTCAAGCAAAAATTAATTAATAGTTGCATGTCTGTTGAAAGAGTCATTGTACCAGAATTAAGACGATCGTATGGATTAGTTTATTACAACTACGATAATTTTATTAAGGCGTTACGTCGTGACCGAAGAAAATAATTTTATATTTTCGTTAGCTGGATACGTAACATGTTTGAGTTACAATAATAATAGCTTTCTCAACAAAATACCAAAGAAAATTCAACCAGAATTGACAGTCAAACATATCTTATTTGAAGCAAAAAGATTGTATTTTAATTTTGTTTTTGTCGTATCAGCCACGGCATACATATATTATATTATGGATACCAAGGCAATCTATTTAATTTTTTGATAGATGAATGTGACGTCATCTGGACCGATCTATTGAATGAGATATATGAATGAATGTATACTCAAAAATTACCAAAAAAGGAATCAAAAAAGTTGATTTAATTCATTTTATTTTATTTGCGCATTGGAATTTATTAATTAACCTGAAATTTAATGTTAAATAAAACCACCCCTTCGACATTTGTATGACTTATTGCATTTATTAATAAATATTTACAAAATAGTTTTGTTCAGTTTTCTTTCTTAATATGTTTATGCACAGATTAGTGTTTATATTTGGAAACTTTCTGATCTAGTATTTTAATACGATTGTATACAAGCGTATTTTGAAGTAGGTACAAATTCTTTACCTTCAGTGGAAAATCAATATATTGTGATGATTGATGAATAAATTATCAAGAATATTATTTATAAAATTTTTGTCGGTCTATATACCATTTTATTTATTAATCTAAGAATTAAATTAGTAAGTAAAATGCAAAATAATCTTGAGAATATTTACTCTTTTTGCACACCAATCTCCTTAAATTTAACTTCATCGTTTTTAATATTATGCTGCGCTTTCGTTTCCTCTGTCTCATGCTTGTAATTATTACTTTTTATTAAATTTAATATTAAAAGCGCATAATTTTAAAACCAAACCGTTTATAAATTTTAATAATTTCCGACACTTGTCAGTTGTCTCTTATGCTATTTTTTTGTTTTCTGTTTTCTCTTTCAGTAACTGTATTAAGCTTAGGAAGATTTTTAGAAGGTAAAACACCTTTAGTTAAATATCGTTTTTCTACTGTAGTATTTCATAATTTTTCTTTTAAACTAGTGTAGTCTGATTCTTCAAATTTATCAGAGCAAATTTTTGTTGTCGCTAAATTAAAAACGACGTTTTCTTCAGATGCTTTTACCCATTTTGCACAAATAATCTCATCAGACTGAAACGCAAAAAATTTAATTTCTTTATTATTTTTAGATTTTTTTCACTATAATTATTTCATATATTTACCGTAAATTTAACTATTTTAAATATCTTATAAACTTTTACAATTCAAAATTATTAAATAATTTAAATTCAAAATATTTAAACAATTTTGACATAAGCTAAATTATTTATCTCGGTCAAAATGACGTCACAAATTGTATCTAATGGCAACTGTAAACTGCTAATTACAATGCCTTCTATAATATTATAATATTTGTATGCCGTGGTATCAGCTAGGGTACATTCCTATTTTAAATTTATACTTTAGGCTTTTGTAGGGTTCCTGCTGGTTCGTAAATCCGAGGTGCAGTGCCTACCCTGTTTATTGGATAGCAGAAACAGTTCCATTTATTGTTTTTTTTGGCATCTTCTCTGCAAGGATATATGATTCCGGAGAAGACTAAGCATGTATGATAAATTGTAATTTTATATCGTATGTGTTATAGGTTATAATCTATAACAAAGAAATTTATTTTTATCACTTCATTTACTACTCTCATTAGATGAAAAGATCCTTGCAAATGGTGATAATTACCCATAACACAACCTTACCCTTACCATTTTTAACATTATCCAACTAAGATTCTTTTTATTCTAGCGCTATAAAAAATTAATTCACACAAATATAAATAATTATTGGAGAATGTCAACCCAACTAATATGATAATTTATAACTTTATGTTTGAAAAGTCAGTGATGCTTATCCGCCCCATAAATATTTTTTGCATTGTTTAGTTTAAGATATGTGTATTTTTTTATTTTTATGATTGTCTCCCTGATTTACCCTATTTGTATGTTTGAAGTAGTTAAAGAAATGACTTCTGTTGAATGAAGATATTCGGTGATGGGAAAATACACAAAAAGATGCAAAGATAATAATGTATTCGCAGACAGAAATGTGAAAAGTTATTTTTCGTTACGAATTTATGTGACGATATCATATTAGTAAGTTATTATACACAGATGAATGAGTTTAAGAATTTGTTGCTAGGAGAATAATTGTACGCACTATTATTTTTAGTTTGTATTTTAGTATCATAGTCACTTTTATTTCGACATTAGCCATATTTTTGGATACTAGGGTAAACTTCTATCTCATTTTCTATCTCAAATTTCACGTTGAATTTTATGCGAATGGCGCATCCGGTCGACCCTATTCTATATATGTGTATATTAGTGATGAGCAAAACTAGTTTTGGTCTTGCAGTCTTCAGACCCAGACCAAGACTATGTATACCAAGAGCAAGACCAAGATTAAGACTTAAGCGAGCAAGACCAAGACAAAAGCAAGCGACAAGCAAGACTCTTGTTAAACTATTTAAATAATTTGAAAGTAGGTATAATTGAAACTGAAACTTTTTAAAGCACAATTAAAAATTGTTTCTTTGAAAATTCGAAGTTAATTAAATACTTGCAAATAAAAATGCGTGATGCTGTCATAAATCAGTAGATATAATGCTTTCAACTACCTTCAAAATTGTTTGATCGGATAGTAAGTAAAATATCGGCGTTTAATAAATTTTATCACTTTAATAATAATAATAGATTTTACCACGTTTAATAGAAACTCATGTATGACTAACTGAAGGAAAAAATTCCTTAATAAAAAGAGTGCAAGAAAGTGCAAGATTTTTCAGCAATACTAAGACCAAAACCAAGACTGCATTTTGTAAGACCAAGACCAAGACTCAAACTGCTCTAGCAAGACCAAGACCAAGATTCTTCGTGCAAAAACAATACCAAGACCAAGACTTACTACTTTGGTAGTCTTGGTCTTGCTCTTGCATTTGCTCATCATTAGTGTATATCAATAGAAAGCATGTTAATTTAAAATTTTCCTCTCCAGCTTTCTCTTGTAGATAATCAAACAATATCGAAATTTAATCCTGATTTTGAAAAGTGATTTCATTCCTTAAATTGCATTGGTGATTAACAAAAAAATATTCCTAATATACCTAGTTATTTAGGAACCGATTCAGAGATTTCCCTGAATCTTATCATCACATGAGTTTTAGTTTTTCAAATATTAAAACTTTTTTTAAATTTATCACGTGAGTTTAGACTACACTTACTATTTCATAGTAAATATTCGTTTTGTATTATACTATCAGTATCAACGATGAATTACTTTTAACTATTCTTGTCTAAACTTGACTTTATTACCCACTTTATTATAAAGCTTCATCCCTCAAAATAATGCCGTCGTGTTGAAATGTGACATTATTTACATATGTAATATACATAGCTTAAACCAAAATGGTGTAACAAAAAGAAAGGAAATAAGAAAAGAAGGGGGAAACACCGCAAGAAAATGAAAAGTCTGTCGGCGATGTTTATTTTGTTGCTTTGTCATTTAACTTCATTTCTGTCTGCACGAAATTGTCTGCAGAAGTCGATATCTGCTGTATACGGCTATGCTGGAAACAGTCAGTACATAGAATTCATCTTTTATTAATCAAATAACGTCTCTTTGTTCGCCATACCAGTCATCTTATGATCCAGCGAATGAATGAACCCTTTATAACTTTATTTACGTTTCACAATACGAAAATTTAATTTATTTTATAATTTTATGATTTTACTGCAATGGTTTTTTTTTTTTAATAGAAAAACAAACAGTACTATTCTTACCATTTCAAAATTTAATAAAAATGTTACCATAAAAATGGTAATTTCGCTCTGGTGAACATGTATTATTAAATTGAATTGAATATTGATTGCAGAAAGATTAGAAAATTATCTTTTTATGGGAAAGCAAAGTACGGAAATTTTTAACATGGATACCTATGTTCTGGGCTAGGCTACAGCTGGAAATTAAGTACCAGTAATCGAGACCTACGTATAGTCAAGAACCATATTGAACTATAAAAAGCAAATTGCAAAAAATGAACAATATAAAAGTTTGACAATGTTGCTATAGATATGGTTTTTGGTTCGACTACCGACAATCATAAATAAAGTAAATTAAATAAATAACTAATGTTTGTTGTTGTCTCTAGGTGTACCTACGGACCTATAAAACATTCCCATAATTCAATGATTTTCCGGAGAACGGAAAAAATTTCCTTATTTCTAAGCTAGGAGTCTCAACTTATAGTATTTTACTTCCACTCGAAACAAAAGTTTGACGCTTTGCAAAACTTTTCCTTAGAAAAGATTAGAAATAGGAGAATTTAAAACGTTTTAAATTTCAGGAATCAGAAACTATTAAAAATGTTATAAAAATTAACTGGACTTAAATTTATAAAAGCCCAGTTTTTCTCAAAATTGTAAATAAAAACACACATTCCTATATCAGTTAGCCTTCTTTTATTTTCGTAAAAAGGATTTTTGTTAAAAGGATAAAATTTTTGTTTATACGAAACAATTTTAATTTTATGGTGCTTTATCTTTGAACAAATTTTATGTAATCCATTATTTCTCTAAAACATTTACCAACATAAAGTATCTATACAGGACGTTCAACAAATATCCGTTATTTTGTTAAAAATATGTTCTTACGTACCGAATTCGCTTTAAATTGCAGTTGGGCAGATTTAGAAATTATTTACGGATACTTCAGCTGAATTATTAAATTGAGACATTCATTGACATACGGATTCTGGTTCTAACCTAATGATATTTAACACTTTCAGTCCCACGGCTTCGGCATCCGAAACCAAACAAAACTTCCCCAGAGGCCGACCGCGATCAATGATTAATTGATTAGTTGATTACTCATTATGTGTGCGATGTTTATCATGTTTATCATTCTTCTTCACACGGATGTGTTCCCATTCACACAAACACATATATACCAACAAACACTACTCTCTTGGTTTCTATGTATAAAAAATTTTAAGATAAACAAAAAATACATAAAAAATATAATTTATATTTTTAAATAAAATTGATTTGAATGTCAGTGTATATGTAGTATGTACGTATCACGTTGTACGTATGTTTACAGTTTTACACATACATACGTGTGGAACTGTGTTGTTGAATCTATTCAGTGTTTGAATCATTTTATTTTATGTATTTGTTTATATAAAGTTTTTTTTTTTTTTTTTAAATATTGCCGGCTTCCGGGGAAATTTACTATGAAAGTGCTCGGGCCTCATAGTGTTAATCTTGAACTCGGTTTGAAAGTAATTTATAATTTGTTTTCCACATTTTTATCATTAAGTTTGCACGCTCATCATAACCGTCACTCGTTCAATAAAAATCCTATATGTAGAGCAGCGGTTCCCAAAAGGTGGTCCGCGGACGATTAGTAAGGGGTCCGTGAGATGTCATTATACTCATTATGATATTATATTCATTCTGTATCATATACACGGTGTATCATTAATTAATAAAAACTAAGGATTATGTTATGTTTTTGTAATTCTGAGTTAAAATGTTAACTATACCTAATTTCAAATACAATTGAGCATGAGTCATCTTTAAGGTACCATCACAGTGTGATCATCGGCTGAAAAATAGTCAATTTTCACGATTTTTTTTCGGATGAATAGGATAGGGGAATGGAGATGAATTTTTTTTACGATTAATACCACCATTTAACAATACAAAAATATTTTTTTTTATTCCTTTTTTTTATTTTTTATAATTATTATAATTTTTTGAAAAAAGTGTTTTTAAAAATGGGTGGAAATTGGTGTCCACGATTGCGACCGCAGTTTTCATTTTGGAAAAAAAATATCAAATAGATTATCAATCTGTAGGTTAGTCGCTATGTGCCTATGGGAGCTTTTTTTGTATGTAACATGTGCAAAATGAGTGTCTTTTTTATTCGTCGCAATTATCCAATTCGACCTGCGACCTCGTTTGGCAAACTTACTACTTATGAAAAAAACACCTTCATTTTGCAACTTATGACATAATAAACTATTGTACAAGTGTCATTAACTACCTGAGAGACTACAATTTTTTTAAAAATCTCTTTGGATTTAGGGGTCCCTGTCAAAATAGTGATTGGATGAAGCGGTCCGTAGAAAAAAATTATTGGGAACCTCTGATGTAGAGTATTGTTGTTACTTGGAATCCATTGCAAGATCATTACAGAAGTTTTAAACTCGATAGTGTTGTTGTCAAGCACACTCAAAATTTTGTATTTTTTTATATTAAATTTTCTTAAACACACAGTAAGTGTATATATAATCTATGCAGATCTAAAACACATTATACATACAAACTAAGCAATTTCTCATTCTTCGTGGAACGTGTGTGCGCTCTAAATGATATCAGAGATACAATTTTCTTATTTTATTATGTAACATATACACACATACAAGAGTATAATGCTGGAAAAAGTTTTTTTTTTTCATTTTCTTCATTAATGTTTTCTCCAGAAGATATTTTCCAGTTCAGTTTATCTCGATTAAGTTTTTATATCTTTCGCCTTTTTTCCATTTCGTTTCGTTTTTGTTTCTTGGTTGTCGTATTTTTTTTTTCAACTCAGCATTTCTTTCTAAATTGTGAATGCTTTTAACTTATCAGTCAGTTGACGTATACACGTAGCTATATATCTACAATGAATTTAGATTAACTTAATATTGATATGACGTCTTTCAGATGCTTAGGGTATGCACATTGAAACTGTAAAAATTAATTTTTTATGACAAGTTTATTACATTGATAGCAGTGACAAGCAAAAAAAAATATTTGAAGTTTTCATTTAGTTGGCTGTTGCGCTTAACTGAATAACTAAATTTAATAAAAATATTTGTAACACCAAAAACAAGTTATATGTGCCATTATAAAACATTCAAAATTTAAATTTTCCCTGCGCTTACACCAGTGCTACCACTAATAGGATTTTATAATGTCTTCATGCTTACCAAATTTTTTTCTAGTTTAGGATCGCTAATTAAATCTTCAGAACAATATTCATTAAGTATAAATTCGTAACGTCACATTGTATTATAGAAATTTATTTTAAATAATAAAAAGCATTCATATCCATTTTAGTTACAAAAATAAATAAATAAATAACAAATTATACCCAAAATAAACCAACTTTTTAACTGTTCAGTTCAAAGATCTAACTAAAAATTGCTCATTTTATTCAACTACACATTTATAAACTAAATTTCCCCATAATTATTTCCCTTTAACTAAGAGACAATGTGACAGTCTTTTATTGGTTACTGATTGATTTAATAATATCTGTAGCAACGGAGTTTACTGATTATTTTTCTGTCTGCTTAAAATAAACAACGTGTCATTCAAAATGAAATTAATTTGAATGCCTAATAGTGATGTCGGGCCGAGAAGCAGTTAATCGATTAATCGACTAAAATTGTTTTTCAGATAAAATTAGTCATTAGTCGAAAATATCGAGCATAGAGTAGTCGACTAATCGACTAAGTTTTTAGTCGAATTTGTGGTAAGGTAACCTATGTAGCACTTTCAAAAACGAGATTTTCTTTCGAATTTAATTATGGAATTTTAATATTTTTTTTTTTTTAAGAAAAAGAAAGATATGAAATATCACAATATTTTAATAAGATAAAAGTGAAAAATCATACAGATAGATAATTATTTAGTTTCCATTTTTTGAAGTCCAATAAATAATACAGAAAAATTGTTAAATTAGTCGTTTTAGTCATTTAAAAAAAAATTAATCATTTTAGTCATTTAATCGAAAGTAAAATAGTCGACTAAAATATGACTAAATGTAAACAAAATTAGTCGACTAAACCGACTAATCGATTAATCATCCGACATCACTAGGTAAATCCGATAGCCTAAGTAAATATAAATACCTAGGTACCAAAGTTGATTATTTACAAGTATACACTCTAAGAAAAAAGGGTCAAAAACGTGTAAAGTAACTTAAATTTAGAGCAAAATTACTCCTCGCTCTGAAAATATGCACTATTATTTGTGTAATATGAAAAAATTGGTGTATTTTTATATAATTTGTGTATAATTACTGTTTTTTTTTAACATTACACAAATAAAGGTGTAACTTTGGATTTTTACAACGCTTTTGGTTTACTTTTACACCACTAAATAGCAAAACCCATGCGCGCGCATATGATTTTGTGTATTTTAAAATTATCTGTTATTGAATTGCTGTAATATTTATACGTACATAAGTAATATTCTTAAAGGTTAAAAATTATGTGTTCAAATTAGCTGAATTAAACAAAAGTATTTTTTGATAGGATATAATATATAGTTAATATAATTACAACGTGTATGATAAATTAATCTTTAAATATGTTACAAAAACAGTGTTATAGCGGTGTACTGATGTTTTGTTTTTTTTATATGCATTGTGTAAAATGGATTCTGGAATAATGTGCAAAGAATACTGTAATATAAATTTGTTTGTTTCCAAAATGCTGTCCTGATGATACATTTAAAAAATTTCAGGTAAGTTAATTTTTTTAATTTTGCTTCATACAAATAGTTATGTAATTTGATAAAAGTTTATTTTACAATTTGACTAATAATTTATTTTGTGGGGCTCTCAATTTCTGTGAAAATTAAAACATTATCTACAATTCAGATATCTTTTAACACACCGACAGGGGGTAATAATGTCACAATAGATCGTTCTGAAGTTAGACTATCGTATGTAAGGTTTTTATTAGGTTTCGTTATTTTAGGTTAAGTTATGTAATTTTCGGTATCGATAATTTTCGATAAGGAAAACTATAATATCCATTAAAAAACAAACCTAATAAAGACCTTACATATGATAGTCCAACTTCAGAACCACTTATTGTGACATTATTTTACCCACTATCAGTGTGTTAATAGCAAAAATTAATGTATATAAACTAGTATGTAATTTAAGAGGGTGACTCACCCCCTCTCCAATGTTGCTCAAACTCAATTTTGAATTCGAGAATTTCATTTCTACGTTATTCTAATTGTCTTAAGCTATTTTCCATGAAGAACTCCTTGAAATACCCAAATTGTACGACTATTCGACAGAGTCACCCTCTAGTTAACTACCCCTAGACTTAATATTAGGGCATTGAGCAAAAACAGGTCAATTAGATTTTTTGACGTAGATTTCAAATCTGTAAACAAAATTTTTATATTGTTTATTTTTCACCCCCTTTTTGCAAAATTAACCCCCAAATTTTAACCCCCAACCACTCCTGTTGATGTAATATGAACAAACTGCATAGCAATAGATAGCTCTTTAAAAAAGAGCAATATCGCCAATTTAAACTTTTTCTCTATCTCTTACTGTTTTCGAGATATTTGAAAAATTAAATTTTTACCCCAATTTTTGGAGGGCGATTTCACCCCTTCAAACCGTTTTCCGCAGATAAAAAAAAATACGTGTCCCTTAGTTTTTAGTATTCTACAATATATTTAAGTTTCATCGAAATCGATAGGTCCGGCCTCGGGACCTTTACTTGTTAGTGCGTGTCAAGAACACGCACTTAACGAATTTTTTTTTTTTTTTTTTGCTTTACAGTAATATAAATTCATAACAGGTTTAAATTGAAACGACGTATGGAAATCGAGTTTTTTAAGTAATAATAACAATGGTAATAATAATAATGGAATTTAACGTTCGTTTTTTAGACAATGGTATGTAACGGACGTCACTCACATCATTATTTCTCAACTTTTTCATGATGATATGGGCGGAGAACAAGAAAAGCGGTATAAAGATTTGGCAGGTGTCTGTTTGCAACCATCTTCTTAAGGACGATGTCGATATTCATCTGGAATTACGATGCGAAATAGCAGAAAACTTTCACCAGCATATAACCGGTTACGGAATTCAAACCCTCAGTCTACCAGTTCGGAAGTGCCAGTGCCTAAGCACGCCGGGTTACTTTGCTGGTGAGTTTTTTAATCAAAAATTTAATATCTGTACATTCATTAAAATAACCTAAAAGTAATTGTGTAGCAAAAACGAAATTTTTTTAATTTTAAATTGCTGTGAAATAGTTATTGAAAAAAGAAAAAATAAATAAGCAAAAATGGTTATAAAATTAAGTAACCCTTATTTTCTGATTTGTTTAGAAATCGAAATTGGTGAAGACATCTGTGAAACCGTAGCATACATTTTCCCTGAAGTTCTAGTAATTGCAAGAGTCAGCAGAATATTGGGCGGAGGACAGGAAAAGCGGTATAAGGATTTGGTAGGTGTCTGTTTGCAACCATCTTTTTAAGGACGATGTCGATATTCATCTGGAATTGCGATGGGAAATAGCAGAAAACTTTTACCAGCATATAACCGGTAACGGAATTCAAACCCTGAGTCTACCAGTTCGGAAGTGCCAGTGCCTAAGCACGCCGGGTTACTTTGCTGGTGAGTTTTTTAATCGAAAATCTAATATCTGTACATTCATTAAAATAACCTAGAAGTAATTGTGTAGCAAAAACGAAATTTTCTTAATTTTAAATTGCTGTGAAATATTTATTGAAAAAAGATAAATAAAATAAATAAACAAAAATGGTTATAAAATTAAGTAATCCTTATTTTTTGATTTGTTTAGAAAAAGGAATTGGTGAAGACATATGTGAAACCGCAGCCTACATTTTCCCTGAAGTTCTAGTAATGGCAAGAGTCAGCAGAATATTGGGCGGAGGACAAGAAAAGCGGTATAAGGATTTGGTAGGTGTCTGTTTGCAACCATCTTCTTGAGGATAATGTCGATATTCATCTGGAATTATGATGGGAAATAGCAGAAAACTTTCGCCAGCATATAACCGGCTACGGAATTCAAACCCTCCGTCTACCAGTTCGGAAGTGCCAGTGCCATAAGCACGCCGGGTCACTTTGCTGGTGAGTTTTTTAATCAAAAATCTAATATCTGTACATTCATTAAAATAGCCTAGAAGTAATTTTGTAGCGAAAGCGAAATTTTCTTAATTTTAAATTGCTGTGAAATAGTTATTAAAAAAAGAAAAAAATAATAATCAAAAATGGTTATAAAATTAAGTAACCCTTATTTTCTGTTTTGTTTAGAAAATGGAATTGGTGAAGACATCTATGAAAGCACAGCATGCATTTTCTGCGAAGTTCTAAGAATGGCAAGAGTCAGCAGAATATTGTTTTTCTTATATTTAAGTATTGTTTAGTTAATTTTCTTAAACTATATTTTTGATATGATGTAACTACAATTTTAATCCATAAGTTTTTAATATTATCATTGTAATCTAATTACAATTAAATTTTTTATAAGATATTGCTTAAATAATTGTGTCTGCAAAACGTAAGCATTGTAAAAAAAAGTCATATCTCAAAATTTTGACCAGTTTAATTGGCAGTTACACTGCAAAATAAAGATTACTTATGTTCATGAAAGCAAGTAAACGTTCATAATAAAACTTTTATAATCTTACTTTTTTGGAGTGTTTATTTTAAAATTTACCAAAAGAATTATTATTTTATCATACGACACACTTATATAGAAATTTAGACATAATAAGCAAAATATTTAACATCTCGAATCTTTTTGTATATAATTCCAAATTATTCTATACGTCATATTATTATAAATATTTATGTAAAAAAACCATCAATAATCTTTTTTGATTCGTTATTTTCAATTAAGTTGAATCAGTTTATTTTTTTCAGCACAATTGAATCACTCATACTGATTCAGTTGAATTGAATCAGAATGAGTGATTCAGTTGGATTAATATTACACTTTTCTGGGTGTAAACATTACTATATAAGTGTGTAAAATTACATTTTCAGGTGTACAGGCGTGGTTTAAAAATACATTAATATGATGTAATTTTACGTTTAACTGCGCACTATTGCGAACTGAATGTGTAAAATTACATTTTGTTGTGTAGTTAATACACAAATAAAACGTAATCTATTACACACCTGGACCGTAATTTTACGTACGACATGTGTAAAACTACACATATGAGTGAGTAATAATTACACCATCATGGTGTATTTTTCACCTTCGTACATTACGGTTTGTAATGTTACTGTCATTATAGAAGGCATTTAATTGCCTCCTATAATAGTAGTAAAACGGTACATTTTTTTCTTAGAGTGTAGTTTCTTAGTGACTGGTTATTAGTCACTTTCATTCGAAACTGGTATTATCAACTTTCTGAAATAAAACAGAATTAGAGCTTACATTCAAGCCAATTTACATGACACAATATTTCAAATAGTAGCTTTATGATCGGAACAAAATCTATATATAATTTGCGTCAGTCATATATTTCTAAAATAGGTGCATTATATCCAGAGTTTTGTGTTTACTTTTATCGAAAACAACGGAACGACGTTAGATCGATGGTTATATTTTTTCTCGAAAATTTTCGTTTCTCATCGAACTTTCGTCTATGTGACAGTTCGTTTTACCGTTCGTTTTCCACACGATAATATACGATACGCATATAAAATAGAAGCTTTATGATTTATGTGGAACAGTAATAGATATTTATATCAGTTTTCGTATTTTCGCTACGTAGGTACTAAAAACACATAAATTTCAATAAAACGAAAAAAGTATCTTTTAGTTTTATGTATATGTATCTATTTGTAGGCACAGTAGGCGGAAATGAAAGGTTAGAAATGAGAAATGGGATTGAAACACTGGAGCTTTTTTGTTTTTGTGTTAACACAAAAAAGTAATTACCTAGTGTTTTTCTTGAGAAAATGTATTAATATCCTAGTACGGGAAAGTACCTACTATATTTTGCAGGGGTGGACAACTATTTTTCACGGCAGGTCAAATAAACAACAGCCAGAATGAAGTTAGCCAAAATAATGATGATGGTAACAATAATAAAAACTGTTAAGCATAATAGAAAATTTAACTTTATTTTTTAAATTCCTAATCTTCAAATTGTACAATTTAGTGTTATTTACGTGAAACAGGATTTTTTGTTTTTAGTAGTAGATATAGGTATCTATTAGTTATTTAGCGTGCACAGATTTTTAGTTACTCTTAATACTAGAATTCTTACATCAGAAAGTTTTAAAGTTAATTCGTCAGCTAACTACTTATAAAAAAACTTACTCAAAAAACTATAATAGCTATAGTTATATCTTTACTACATCTATCGTAATGAATTTTTTCTTTTGGACATTTTATTAGTACTCTGAAAGTTAGACATTGAACTTTTATACAAAGATTCTAAACGATATTATTCGAAAAAATAGATCCTAAGCCAATAAATTCAGCTAACAATTTCAAGTTCATTTTTTCTTAGAAGAGTTTTGAATAGTGGTAGTAGTTCTTCAGTTCTTGAGATTGTTTTAATTGAAAACTGCCATGCTTATTTTAATTACGAAATAAATCATTAGTAATCAGTTTGTCCTATTGGTAAAAGTTACTTTCTGGATATAGTCTTGAGTTGTTGTTGATTTCCGAGAAACCATAGTTATCCAATTTACCCCTGTATTAAGCTGACACAATCTTCCACAACTTTTTCTTAAAAGTATTACAAGTTCTTAATATACCGGCTTATTGCTTGAGATTCAAAACTTTTTTTATTCCGGCTCTGTTTCTAATATTGAAATAACGAATCCGAGACAAAATTTGAAATTGTACTGCACAAATTAAATTGTTTTACATTTACGACTTTAAAGTCATCTTTGATCTCATATAAATTTTTAATATGATTACTACTCTGGTTAAAATTAAGCTCTCTCTACTATAATTTTATTGTTTTATTGTACATAAATTAAATTTCATAAATGACTCTTTGTAATCTCATTTTGTGTGTTTTGGAACAGATCTGATGGTTTTCCTCTCTATGTGTAATATTAACTTGAACTTAATTCTAAAAGCTGATTGCTTTAATCAAACTCTTTAATAAACATGGTACTATTAAAAGATCGTATAAAATAAATTTATTTGAAAATTTAAATACCCGCTTCTGTTTCGTAATAGACAACGCCTTTATCAGCCCAACGCTATAAAAGTTGTTACATTGAATTTAAACGGTTTCGTATACATTTAATTTCGAATTTTAAAGTAAAACCTCTTGTTGAGATTTTGAATTCATATGGGCTAGGATTGTTCCCACTTACGTATTTATAAATTTTGCATGGGTATTTCATTAAACTTTATGATTAGTGGTGATTTGTAGGGGCCATATTTGAGGTACAAAGCAGAGGGCTTCAAGACTTTTGTGAAAATCGTAGTAACCATTTAGTTTTAAAGAAAATGTAAATCAGGATTGAATATTTCAATGAGTGTTCAGGATTGATTGAATAATCCTGTTGTGATGTTGTTATAGTATACTTAACCAGAATTGAATAAATTTGAAAAAAAGTAAAGTATTATGTTTATCCAAGAATGTCTATACAAGATATCTTCTCAAAATTTGTATGAGGCCTATCGGAAAGTAAGTTTTAATTCTGTTTGATGCGCGAAAAAGTCGGGGTAGTAGCAACCTGAGCTGCACACTAGTAATGCCAAGCTTAGAAACAGATTGTTGGTTAATCGATTAAAGTTGATATCGATTAAAGACAAAATTAGCATTAGTCGAAAATGTCGAGAATTCACTAGTCGATTAATCAACTAAATTTTTAGACGAAATCATAAAGAGAAAATAACCTATAGGGGATAAAATAGTATAACCATATTTATTTAATCCAATTTTGTTTAAATTTTTCTTTCACAGAATGTGACGTTATTTCTGGTTAACATTTTTAATTTTTACTTAATTCAAGAAATTACGTGGATGAGACCTTAACGCGCAGCACTATATCTCCTGTGGCTGGAGACTAATTAAGCCTGACATTCCACTATAACCTATTTATTTGTGTTGAAACCTACATTTTGACATAATTTTCATCCATGCTTTCTATCACTTAAGTAAGCTTTAAAAATCATAACTAGAAGTGACGTCATATCTGTGACGCGGGAAAAATTACCTTAAATAAATGGTGGCTCCTTTTGAGTCTCTAGTATTAGGTGCTATTCACGCACAAAAAGTTGTCCATGTATTTTATACATCGTATTTGTATACGGCAGGCTCTCGAACTATATCATCTAGAATTTTGAAATTAAAATGTATTGATGTTTTTTTTTTTAGAACCAAAGCAAACTTATCTTTTAAGCAGCCCTCGAAAAAAATTCAACAAAATTTGAGAATCATTTGATATTCAAAACTGGCTACACAGAAGAAAAATTTCTTATGGTATGTAAGGATATTAAAAATGGCGTAGGTAACCATAAATATCGGTTTCTATTTATTTTTTATTTTTAAATATTTTTCTTAAAGCTTATTTTATTTATTTTAGTCACAATTTGACAAATACGGTAACAGTTCAACTGTAAAAACAAAGTTCGTAATCGTTAAGGGATGATTTCCGTGTTTTATGTACGTGTGAGGGTTATTTAAACATTATTGTTTCATTTGACTGATACGAAGAGTAAATGACTGGGGTGGAAATACTCATTTTTAAAGACTTTGTGTAGCCAAAGATATGATTGAAGCGCTTCGTAAATGTAAGCAGGAAGCAATGCTTCATCTTGTCGTAGGAGATGATGTATATTTTGCTAGAGTTAGTTGTTGATCTTCGTACTACCGGAAATATAGACTTAGAGGAGTTTGTTTATGAGCGTTTTTACCGCACCCAGTAGTAAATCTATGTCGTTAGATCCCTTTCGTATTTTATGGTTTTTGTATTGTGTAAATATATTCATATAGTAATAATTTTGAAATTCAAATTTTGTCACAAATACTTTTGTTACCAATAGAAAAAATTATGCTAGAGCACTTTGGTGACAAATTTATGAATATTGGAGGGTTGATTTATTTCGTCGAAGACTTAAGGATTCTTCAAAATTTTTTCCAGAAATTTTTTCAAAGCTCACACGGGCCCACACCACCACATTCGTTGACGTTACATACTCCCTTTATGAAATTATAACAATAAAAATTAAATTAGGAATGATTCATTTTGTTCTGCGTTCGTTTTGTCTTTTTTTATTGACGAATCGAAGTGCGCTTTTTTACCCTTATTATTGAATCCCTCATCATTTGTGACCATTGAATGGCGAAAAGTGCAAACGTAATCAAAATACAGATAACGCTCTGAGCTTTTTTTTTAGTATTGTTCGGAATACTATCCGACTAACAAGCAATAACAGTTTGTTACAGTGGCTTTCTTTGGTTGGATTTGTTACAATATTAGCACAATGGATATTGAAGAACGTTTCAAGTACAAAAATTGCGTTGTTGTGAGGTATTTATAAATATTAATTTATTAGTGCGAATGTTCAATGTTAAGCAAAAAATATAGAAATAACTTTAAAAGAGAATTTGAAATGTGATATTAATAATATTTTATTTGACATTAAAAACATAGCTTAATGGATACATAAATTACTTTTAATAATGCAATCAAAGTTTTTATACTTTATTTTATCAATTGAATATAATTTGTCACTTGAAGATTTAAGTATTTCGTAACAATTTATCATTTAAACTGAAAAAAAAAAAATTGTAGATATTGACTGTGCTTCGTGGTAATAGAAATTGTATTTATAGTAGATATAATTTCGGTAGTTTTTGTGACAGCCTAACATTAAAATCAGTGCTGCTTTGTACGTTAAGACTACATAATTTTATAGTGCAACTAGTAACTTTCATTACCAGAATATACTATCATGAATAATAAAGGGGAGCTGATAAGCATGGTAGTGGAGTTCCCTAAACTTAAAAATTCTCAGTACCTAACGTATGATCGTTTCAACCGTCCCTCGGTAAATATCGTTCGTGCCCGAAAAAGTTAAAACCATGGAAAATTTCATACTATAAAAATCAGGAAAGTTATTGTGGTGTTTGTTTACATTGTTTATTTTAATAGCGTTTGTTTACAAGTAACGCAGCCATGATTCACTATAGGCTTTTTATATTCCCCAAACATCTTAGAAGCAACGCACAATCAAATTTATAGATAATTCATTTACTTTTTATCTTTCCATAAAAGAACTTTTTGTTTAAATTAAAAAAAAAAAAATTGTGGCAAATCAATAAAAAAGTCTGATCGATTTCCGATAAACATTTGTTCACATGAATCACAGGAAGACATGATCATTTGTCAAGGTTACTTACGAAATAATATTACGTAGTACCTATATCGTTTTAAAACATTTCTGTAAGTCTTGCATGTGCGCTCATTTTATGTTTTTTGATTTTTGAATTAATTGAAAATAAATTACCGAATGACTTGCAAATTTTTCGTAAGTTTTATTACTTTTTTTAGTCTATTAATTAATTAAAATGTTATTTTCAGGTTTATAAAATAATTATTTATTAATTTATGCAAAGTAATTAGCAAAAATTATTCTGTTTATTATATAATTTTTAGACAATTTTTTGCTTCCACAGAAATTTTTTTTAAATTGAAATAAGGCAATGAACTGCTTTCGTTTGACGTAGCATGTCTACAAAATTTATAAAAAAAAGTTTTTTGTTAGTGTACTTAGAAGTAATATTGAGACGTTCAGTAGGTAGCGTTTGAATAGTTGGTAGGTACAGTTTATTTTCGCACTGGCGAAGTACAAGCACAATACGATTACCATAGAACACTAGAAGCAAACTAAAATAAAAAAAGTGTAGAACCGGTATAGACAAAATGTACACAAATTAAAATCAGTTTTTCTAATTTTTCCCCATAACTAGTTTACGTAAAATTATGATTCAAAAACGTAATGTAATTTTTTCTGCGTTTTACGATGGTAAATAAAAATTTTGAAAAACTTAGACTTTTGAAAACCGTTTTTATTTTTCTCGAAAACCAGTTTTACTTAGAACAACGATACAACAACCCATCTTACGTTTCCTTTTCTGCTCTTTCCTATTGTGCAAAAAAATTCAAAAAATTTAAATTGTAGCAAATTTTGCAAAAATTTATCTTTTTTTAACACAAAATACCCAAAAAGCCTGATTCGGAGCATCGGGCATGTCTGATTGAAGAATTCTTCTGCAAATTCGCTTAAACTTAAAAAAATTAAGATCTTAATTACAGGCTTTGGTAGAATTTCGTTACACATTTATATGAATAATCAAATTTCACATCTAACCGGCGCTACCACCCTGTTTAACTATTTTTAATAAAAATAAGTAGTATACCAATTGTAAGAAAAAAAATATTTTTTGAAAAATATTTCTGAAAAGTATCTGCTCACATTAAAAGTACCTGTTCAAAAAAAGCTTCTTGTTTCAAATTTCCATATATGTTTAAAAATAAATTTTCCATTCCGCCTTGTCGATAGCGACCTCTATAAAATGTTAAATTCTGTACTGAACCAAACATATGAGACAACCTAACATTAACTATTCTATTCACAGAGAAATAACATTAAAAAGATAAATCTGAACAACTTATTTAAAATTATTAAGGCCATATGTGGTAAACAATTTTTTCTTTTTTTTGAAAAAATTCTTTTTCATTTTTTATCAACCAACATTAAAAACATTTTTCTCATTGGTGGAATTTTATATATATTACTCTTCACTTTAATTGTATGCAATACATATGTATGTATTATGTTATCTCTGTCTGGCTAGTGGACGCCATCTTTTTAATATCGTGGAATGATGGAACAGACAGAGACCGAATACACATGTTGAACAGAAAACACATTACCGTGTTTACTAAAAGTTTTTACATATTAATATGTCGAACCGTGCGTGTACAGATGGGCACAAAAATGATAACTTAATTCAGTTTTATTGCTAGAATCGAATTTTAAACAACAAAAAGTGTAATAATTATTTTATGGATTTATTGTAAAAATAAAAAAAATCTGTTTGAACATTGACAATTTTTTTTTTGTATGTGTATACACTCGCTTTATAATGTTACTTAGTTGGTTTTTAATGTTGTGTTTATATCAATTTTTTATTTTTTATTATGTTTTTGTGTTTAATTGTGTTTTGATTGATCTTTTGAAAGGCCTCACATGGCATTCATTGAATGACTGATTGATAATTGGGTTGTTTTATTTTTTTTTTGTACATTCAGTTTTGGTACATGTTAATGTAAGCTTTATTTTTTTTTTTAATTTTTGTTTATAGCCTTTTTTATTATCAGGGCAATCAGTATTAATCAACTGTATTGAACTGCTTCTGAATTAACTGCTTCTTATGTAAAATATTTTGGAATCATATCGAATTAGAGTTCTAAATTCGTATTAAAAGTCTTTTTAGAGATAAACTTTAAATATAAAGAACTTTTATTAAAATTAATTTAAAATATGTAGCAGCAAGTTTTTTATGTGAAATTTTTTGTTTGTATAGTATACAACAGTTAAGTGAAACATCCAGGCCAAATTGCAATATTGAAATTCTATTATATTTTACGTAGAAAGTTAACAATATTACAATAGCTAATTGACCGAAAAAAGTACGATAGACTATTGATATAATTGATTTTTATGCATAATGACGATAATGTAAAATATATTTACCAATTACTCGTAGAAATATTAGGGTGATATTGCCATTTTTGGGGACAAGAAATTGTTTTAAATGATTACTATTAATCTGCTGTCTTTCTATAAAGAAAGCGCATAAGAAATATTTTAAAAAATTTAAATATTTAACCAAGTATACGTGTTTAAAATAACTAATTGCAAATTGGGTTTCTGGGAGGGCTCACACGATAACTTAGGAAGCTCTAAGCTAGTTACTATCAATAAAAGCTAATTTTATTCGGAATTAAATACTCTATTGTATGGAGTGACTATATTAAAATTCGCAAATAATTTCGATTTAATCGCCAAGTCAAAGCTCTATAAAAATACTTGACAAACTGACACAGCTGCTATTTTATATGTATTTTTTTTTCTTTTTTAGTCAACATTTTTGTTGATTAGATACTTACCTCTTCGGTATTTTTTCACCTAACCAAACGCGATGCACTTTGATAAATACCTATCTTATAAAATTCAAACAAAAATATAATTATAAACGTTGTATTTATTTGGTTCAAAACCGGAATACCCCTTTAAATAAAATCTTTTATTTTTTATAATAGGCACTGGTAAATTACTATAATTCGTCTTCCAAGTATTTATTTTATTCTGAAATGCGTCGGTATTAATTAAGCAGATGTCTACCTTAGATAAAAATTTAGTCTCGGAAAAAGGATAAAAAACAACCATTTATCTAAACTAACACGTTGCGAAATATATCTAGACTAGTCGCAAATGTCTAGTTTTATTTTTGATCATCCGCTACCATAACTAGGTCTTCAGGGGCCCGGGGCAGAAAGTACATTCGGGGCTCCTATGCCGCCCCTGCTAAAAACAAAAAATTCCGCTAAAACTAGAAGCGGCAACCTTTTTTTTTTGCTCGTCAGTCGTTTGGCGCCCTAATTTTACAAAAAAACTGCCCTTAAAATTCCCCCCCCCCTTAGCAAAGATAAAAAGCGGCGACCTTTATTACTTGTCGGTCGTTTACTTGTTTGCTGACCTAATTTTGACTAGATTTTGTAGTATCGGAAGTATAATATGTGCTTCTGGTTTCAAATAATCGGACCGATTATCCAAAATAAATTCGGATGCTTGCAAACTTACATTAAAAATGCTATATAAAGAATTTCATCGAGTTACTTCCCCTAATCAAAATTTATGAGAAAGGGAGTCAGAGAGGTCTTTTTAAGGTTAAATGATGTTCATGATATTCATGAAACCAGTACCCAATAAAAAACAAATTTTATGGGTGAAAATGTAAATAAAAATGTGAAAATATCAGTTATAAAGAATTTAATGTCAATATATATCACTTGTAAATTACCATTTTATTGCTATAATGTTTGATTATATTATTGAAAACTGACCCGCATAATGTTAAAATAAAAAAATTAACAAACAAGATTATCTTTTAATTAAATTAATATGTATTGAGAATTATAACTCTTTACAATAACTAGGTACATACCATTGCAAACACTTACGTATTCGAAGCTAACGTAAACTTAGAGCAAGCCATACATTAGCAATAAAAATTGCAGTTAATAAAGCAGCAAATATTGAATCGTTCATGCCGTGGCTTTCAAAACAGATATTTTATCGAACTGTCCTTTTCCTTCCACATAGATAATTAATCTGTAGCTTTGCCGTTTAATATAGGTAATTTTTTCCGTCTCTTTAACAATTAATTTTAAATGGTAGATAAATTAATTGTATATAGTCTAAGGTAATTAATATAATTAATGAGTAATTAAAAGTAGAATAAAATTATTAATTACTTAAGTGTAATTAACATATTTTTGTCGGTAAATACGTGTGTAATTAATTTTTTTAATAATAAATGATTATTTTAATAATTTAAAAATAAAAACAATTGAATGTATTCTTTTTGTTTGCTCTTGTATGGAGAATTTCTTTCATGGATTGTGCTCTTACAGTATGCTACAAAAATATAGAATCCAAGAGGATGGGACGAAAAGGGTATCGATCTAGTGCATGTCTTGTACCAGATGTATATATCGCTAGTGCTAATCATACACATTTCAACGGTTATAATGTATTTTTCGTTATTTTAACGATTTTTTCATTAAAAATTGTTGATTTTGCTTCAGGATACACGTTCTTCGCAAGGAATTTGTTATAAATAATTTTCGATAACGAAAAGTAGATTACATTAGCAATCATACGACACAGTGTTTACGAGATATCTACGATTAAATGTGTATAATTACGAAAAAATTACTTTGAAATGAATCAACTATAATCTAATTTAAGATTAAAAAAAAACAGCCTTTGGCTGTAACAAAGCAATTTTTGGGGCTTAGCATTTTTATTTACGATATGTGGTAGCACACGACTAAGTAGCACAATACGGCGCAAACTTTTTGTCCGAAAAAAAATGGCGGGGCTAATTTGGTGGCAGACGTACTGTCAGCTGAGTATTGGTTTGTTCCAAGTCCACTTTTTAAAAATTCTTTTTCGATGTTTGTTTTGTTAATTTTGGGCGTTGAGGAGGTCGAAATTACAACCAAAAAAAAAAATTTGAGAAATGGACTTATTACAAACTAACATTCTGGTGACGATATGGTCGACCAAATTTTAATGGTCGGAAAACGACATTTCATATCACACGACTAAACGCAATTCTAATTAATGGCGAAAGTGATTCCAGGATACAATAATTCTACTTATGATTAAAGAATGGCTTTTAAACATTTCTCTAATGCTTAAGAAAGTGTTGATATTTATCTGAATTACATGGTAGACCAAGTGGTCGGAAAACGACATTTCATATTACACGACCAAATGTTATTCCAACAACAATGACGGAGATGATCCAGTGATAAAATAGTTCCATTTAAAGTTAAAGAATGGCTTTTAAACATTTCAATAAAGTTTAAGAATGTGTCGATATTTATCTGAATTATCTATATGTATACTAAAGAAAGTAGATAAGATATCATGTCATGGTTTAGTTAGACTTCAAGTAAAATAGATTAGGCTGGAGAAGCGAAACAGAATTTACCAATTTAGTAAGACGATCGTCTTAGAGGTATACTTATTGACAATAAAAATTATCAAAGAAGCATATTGATTAAGACCGTAAAATTAGATCATTGAAAAATATAGTCCCTTCGATGAAGTGTACATGTTGTTAAAGTTTAAATTCGAATGAGAACTTCTATTTCAACAAATTTTTTATTTAATTTTTTTTTGCTTTAATGACTTCTGAAAACATTTTTCGTAAACAATAAAAGTAAAGTTTCAACAAAGATCTATTTACAATAATATTTTATAACTATAATAAACCAATAAATAAATTTAAAATTATTGAAATTTATGTCTATTTACTATTTTTACAGCAAAAAATCAAATATTTAACACTTTCCTTTTCAAATCGGCACACATACTTTTTTTGTATATCTTTTTTGTGATGTAAAACTTTAAACATATCATTGTTTAGAATTGTTAAGTGTAGTCCAATAAAATTTGTGGAGTAGACATTTTAGTTTACGAATACAATTTTCTTCTGGAAAGGATTTTTTAATTAGAAAATTGAAAGTTTATAGGATCGACTCTCCCTCCGAAATTTTTTTTTGGCTAAGGCGTTTAGTAGAATCGAAAAGCTTAAAAGCCTAGGTAATTCTAGACATTTTACGCAGGAATTAAGAACCGCAGATATTCAATTCTTGATATTAACCCTAGAGTCATACATACCTACTCGTCAAAACGACGAACGAACTTCTCTACCTGCTCCAATACTACAACTTATCGGTACCTGCTTGCTGTGAAACATCTGTTATCTAATTTATTTGTTATTATAACACACAAGATGTGTAAGTTTTGTTTATAGCTATATTGTCGTTTTTTTTTTTATACTGAAATAGTGTCCGTCAAAAGGACGACGATGTATGATTAACCTGTATTTTTTTTAAAGATTTTGTACTCCACATATAAAAGTTTTCCTAATTGTTCTAAAATTTATTAAAGATATGGATGTTATAATTAATTTATTCAATGATTATGATAATATGAAAGATGATTACAGCTGTTTGACTTATAGAGACGACATAATACTGCAGTTTTAATATATTGAATCGAAAACTAAAGAATGCGTTTCAAGCGACTTAATAAAAGATTAATAATTTATTTTGTGGAAAATATTTTAATTTTTATTATTTTTTGAAATCTTATTCGAAAAATTACTAACAAATTTTACAAATTTTGTAGAAAATTTACAAATGTGCCTAATGGGGAAAAAACTACATATCTATAGGAATATTTATGACTGAGAAATTTCACATTCTGTAAAGTTACACATGTCCACTGACTCATAATAGTTCATAAATTAATTATTTGAAAGACATTTTTTATGATACAACTGATGTATTTATCTATTTTTTAATTTTTATAGTGAAAATATGCTTTGATAAAAAGATTAAAAGAATTAATAAATATTTATATTAAGAAATTTTTCCAAATCCAATTTTTTTAAATATTTTGTTCGTATTGTTATGTAAAAAAAATGTTTTTTGCAAATAAACTCTCAAACTCCCCGTAAAAAGTCCATTCGTCGAAACGACGCCGATGTATGATTAACTTGACTCGTAGACCAACGTATGATTCTAGGGTTAATGTTAGCGTTCTGACAATTCAATTTTTAATTAAGCGTTTGGTCATCGAAAGATCTATTTTTCAAATAAAATTCCAAAAATTTATTATCTATTGATATTAACGTAAAGCAAAATTTATATTTTTCATGTTTAGTCCCCTGGCATCACATTAGTTTACGTTCAACAAATATGGATTTTAAAATGATCTGAGTAAATTATCATTTAAATTATACGTGCAAGATAATTGCCCAGAATTTATACATATATTCCCCTTTCGTTAGGGACAAGAACCTTGTTTATGTGAACGTTATATACATGCTATAGGTACGTATACACACGTATTCATTAAATTGAAGGTTAAACTAAACTCACAACGTCAAATTCATGGCTGTTTGCCATTAAAACGATGCCTTGAGTTAACAATATTTATATATTTTTCTTTAAACACAGAAAAAAACACCCTTCAAACAGAATTAATATACACTTGACACGTATGGTTTCTAAACAGGAATATTCTCATTGGTTGAGAGATATAATAGTAGATTGGTGTATAATTTTTTTTTCTAACCATTTTTTATGTTGGTACCGTGTTTTTTTTTTTCTAATCAGTTTCGATAATGTTTATGTTTTGAAATGATATTTATGTGGGAAAACACGTTTTTCCAGTCAAAATTTTGTGAATTTGTGAAAGTGAATATTTACCTGGGATATTTTAAAATTTGACTTTGCTGGCTGTGCTGGTAAGGAAACATATTGATATTCACTCACTGACCCTGTTCGAAGGGAAATAGGAAGAGTTCGAATTATTAAAAACGGAAATGACCTTCTTTTTCTTTACATGTAAAGCAATTATTTGTCAAATAATTCAATTTTCAGATCAAAAAATTTTGCAATAATTTTTAATATCTAATAAACACCTAATAAAAAGTTTTACTGTAGTTTTATGGTCGTTAATTTTTATGTCTTACTTCTGGGTAATAATGGATTTTTTTATTTTTATTATTCGTGTTTATATTTAGAAACACCTATCAGTTTGGACGTGCCATCAGTGTGTCTTTGAACATTTGAACGAAAGGGAAATTTAAATGGACTTAAAAATGCATTTTAAAAAGTTATTAGTGAGTTTTTCCATTACAATATCTCATATGAAATTTTCTTGATTATAAGCCCAACGCAATTTTATACTCGGTAGAAAGTATATTTTCAAAAGCTGTGGTGATTAAGATTAATTTTCATTACCTACTATGCCCCACAATAAATTTTCTTGGTCATAAAACTGACATGACAAAACTGACACTCAAGCTTTACCCAAACTTCAAATTTTCAAACCGCATCTCAACCTACAAAAGTGACACTTACGGGAATTGGTAAGCAGTTTTGCCAAAAACTGTTTGACTAGACCAGAGAGATTAAATTTTTAAACATAAAACAGATGAAATATTTTAGCAGATATAATAGTATATTGTAGGTACACCAAGGGACTAAAATGTCACTTTGAATCCCGGGTGTGAAGTTTGTTACCAGAAGACCTGTAAAGGCTCGAGGACAACAATTCACACGAGGGATAAAAAGCAAATATTTTAGTCCCGTGGCGTATATATTATTTTTTTATGAAGCAAGCTTCTTTTGGATAACTAATAAATATAATGTTGATTCAAAATTATATTATTATTTTGCATTTTCGGATAATTTAAAATTATAAAAATTAAAAAAAATTATTTAAATGCCACTCAAATTGTATGAAAATATATTACATCAAGTATACTTTAGATAAATCAATCAAATTGTACAGTACAACTATAAATTTATCTACTTATTTAAAAGTTTGAATTTATAGTTTACTAGCCGTATACCCGATGGGATTTTCCATCGGCAACATCTTTTTATTAGGTAGGGGGGAGGTGTGTCAATAGTAACAAAAAAAATATACAGGCTAGTAACTTTGTATTTATTAGTCACAATGAATTAAATTTTTGGTACAAAATACGGGCATTTTTCAGGTTTTGAATGAGCTGCACAAAAATACTCTATGTTGACTAATAATTAAAATAAATGCATTTATGTAGACCAAAGTGTAATGTTACAATCGTCACCAACAGAGGATCAATTGTTACAGGGCTTAGGTTCAATTGTAACACTCATTATTTAGTTTAATTTACACGTTAGTTATTATAATTAATCCAGTTTTAAAAATTCTTCCTTACGTATTGAGTAAGAAAGTGATAAATAGCATAGTCTCAGGCAACAGCTCTGAGTTTTTTCTCTCTATTACTCTTTTAACGGAATTCATACATACATCATTGAATATAGTTTCTGTCCTAGTTTTTCGTTTTGCATATTATAAGCATTTTTTTTAATCCCGTTAATGCAAGATTTTTGTTTCTCCTTTATTATTCCAATTCATACCTAAAATATAAAGTTTAATTTTGTTCAACTAAAATTTTTTTTCAGTTGTACATGTTACAATCGACACTACTGAATTTGTTACAATTGTTCCACCGCTGTTTCATTTTATAAAAAAATTCATAAAATATTAATTTCGAATAAAAAATCAAAGCTATCAATCTGATAATATTATTTGATTGATTGTGCTTATAATAAAATCAGTTTTCTTCCAATTGATGAGTTATTTACTTCAAAAATCAAAAAATTGTTAACGCACTCAAAATTTACGTTTAGCTTATATAAACACATTTGATATTTCTGAGAGAAAACCGCCAAATGATATTAACTGAAAGTTTTGTCAGTAAAGCACAACATTAGAAGCCACTTTATGATATGTAATACTCTTCAATAGGATTGATAGATGTCTCGCAAATTTTGAAGTTACAATTGACCCTCTGTTACTACTGACACACCTCTCCCCTACTCATTGCTCACTTTCAATGTTTTTCAAAAGCCTAAATACCAATTTCCACGTTTCTAATTTCAAAAATGACGAACTTCCCATACGAACTTTCATTTCCTGTTTTAATCCCTTGAGGAATGAATTTCCAGAAACGTTTACGCAACTGACTTTTTATAAGTAGTAATGCCTAAAGATCAATCTTCATATCTTCTGTGCTAAATTTCGTACTTCTAAACCCAACAGTTTAGGCTGTGCGTTGTCTGTCAATCAGTGTATAAAATATGATTTATTTGAATAGTCATAGTAACATGTTTTTATATATCGAACTTCAAAAATGACGAATTTCCATAAAAATTTTCATCCCGTATTTAACCCACTTAGGGGGCGAATTTTCAAAAATCCTTTCTTAGTAGTCACCTACGTTATATAGGGAACTCCTGTGCAAAATTTCATTCTTCTAAACCCAACGGTTTAGGCTGTGCGTTGTCTGTCAGTCAGTCAGTGTTAGAAATTTATTAAGTAGATTATTTTAAATTATCTACCAATGCTATTTAATTTAAGCTAAAATTTCGCTTGCTAACTGCTGATGCTCCGTAAATTCTGCGTGTTGATTGGCTTAGTAGTTGGGACAAAAGTATTTTTAGTCCCTTGGAACTAAAAGTGATACTTTTAGTCCCGGAACTATTTTAGTTTTGGGATTGCAAAAAAGTCGTTCTTGATCTATAAATACAATTATAAAAGTTGACAAATTCAGGTTCTACTACATAAACTGTTATTTTTAAAAACAAATATTATATCTTAAAATTAGTTGAATTTGAACTTTTACCAAGTAATTGAAACCAGAATTTTCAAATCCATAATCAACTAATAAAATCTGCACACAATTACCATTTTAATTTTACAATTTGCATATCAAATTGCATAATGTGATGCAAAAATGCATATTAAAATTCTTTGAATTATTCATACTACTTACTTTATATTAGTATATACTTGTGTACATTCTTAGCGCAAGTGGATTTCGTGTCTTAGTCATTGTTAGCAAAACGGGCATTAGCTACATAATTATAATACGGTAATTAATATTTGAACAAGTTGTTTATTTGCAAAACAAAATAAATAGCACAGCTAATAACTGACCTCTTGCTAATGGAAATTCACCAATATTTTTTCATCAATAGTATAATAGCAAATTGTTGCATGGTAATTTATTTTCTGTTACGTGTTTTTGTATGATTTTTGCTAAGGCTTGCGTTATCAGAATAATTAACAAATTATTAGCAACATAATCCATGAAATAAGAAATGAAAATTGAAAACGTAGGTATATGTCCCTAATATCCGGTTCATACTATACGCATAAACTATCATACTGCGCAATCATAGAGTATTTTATTTAAAGTTTATGAAATTTTGATAGAAAACAAGTTTTGTAGAATATTTTGCTGAGGTCTAAATAGATAAAACTATAAAGTCTCTTTTGTATCTTATAATTCATAGTACACGCTCACAACGATTCCTTTGTTTAAAAATTAAAAATTTTATTGAATTTTTTTTCTTTACATCAAAAAAATATTTCTGTGAAAGAAATACTTTTTGTTCCAGTATTTTCTAAAGCTTTTTTAACAATCAAAGAAATTCTTTTTTTAATCAAAAGATTTATTTTTTGATTCAAAGAAGAAAAATCAAAAAAAAAAATGGTTATGCTTTGAACAAAACAATCCTTTTGAGAGTACATCAAGTGTTGAATATCAAGCTTGGAAATTCCAGGGGTAATATTTCGTAGTTGGCAAGCCTAAACACCAACCTAATCTAAACACATCTTACCCTTTACATCACTCCTACACGGAGAGAAAATTCATAGAAAAATTACTGTGCTCAGCACTACAATCGACGTGTAAAAGGCGAACATATTCAATTTTGTACGGTAAAAATATAAAAATTATAATTAATCATAGAAAATTTAAAGTATAGAATATTCTTTCCATAATATTAGCTTCATAAAATTTGTAAAACAGCACAGTAAAAAGTTCCATTCCCGACAGAAAAATATTTTTAATTGTTTTTCTTACAAAAATTACCATACCGTCTTATAATTATTAAAATGGTATCTGCTAATAGTAGAAAGAAAGAAAGAGAAAGAAGGTATCAACGCTGTTGAAATCTACCCCACTCATACATGCAAGTCATATAGCCAGGCTGGTGAGCGGTGTGACGACCAACTTGGTCGGACCAAGCACGTTGATTCATTAGACTGTCTTACAAGCAGCAAGCAGTATTCATTACACTGTCTTACAGGACGGACTGTGACCATTTAATTCACCATTTTGTTACACCACTATCTTCAGTATTAGAATATATTGTTGCCAATCATTTTTGTATGCATCATAAAGAATCGAAGGTCGGAAAAGATCAGACATCTTTAAGTTTTTCGAAGCAGGTTTGAATACGTATATTGTTCCTCAGTGCGTACAGCCCAACCAACATAAGGTTGCGGATCAGATGCGCAAATGAAAGAGTACGACAACAAGAATTAAACTATAAATATATGCATAAGAGTGTGATAGAAGTTGTGTTAGCACATTAAATTTTACCATGCTAGCACAACAATTTTTATGAAGCCATGACTAAGATTTTTTACGTTTCAATTTAATAATATTTACATGATCGTAAAATATTTTTTACTTTGGTCGTCGATCGCATTATAAGAGTGCATGGTAATTTTTCTGAAATTTTATCTACAAAAATTATATGATTTTTCTCTCCGTGTACGTATATAAGGTAAATATGAGTGCTGATAACTGACTTTAATAAAAAAAAATAAAATAATAAACGAAAAATGGCTTCTTATGGTCCACTCTTAGCAGTGACCCCGGCTGTAAATGGAATTTATTTATGTGAACATTTTGCGCACATACTTATTTGCAGTCTGCTTGATGTGATATATAAATTTTTTTACAAATAAATTCATATGCATAAACAGCTTAAGCAAAATTCGGATGGGTAATAAATTTTACTGTAATACGCATTCTATAATCAAAGACGGCCGGGCAGATGAACTGGTTGAACAATCTATTCGTTCATCAGTCGAATAAGCGGCATTGTACACTGTGTTTTAAACCGCAGCAAAGAACGATTGGTAATATTATATCTGCAGATGTAACCGTCGCGATGAACTTCGCTGTTAGTATTCTCGTACGTTCTCATGAAATATTTTTTTTAATTTCCGTTCTTGACTTGAAAATAAAATCAGTAAAATGGGCGTACATGAATATTGCTTGTACAAATACCTATCAAATATATTCACATAAGTAAATAAAATGATATCGATATAGGTTTTATAGTTTTTCTTCCTGGAAGAGAGTGGTATTTGATTATATATGTGTATGTTAAACCTGGTTTTAGATAAGAATTAATAGTTTTATTTTGGTGAAGTTAACCGGTAATCTAAATTATTCTTAGCTACTTTTTTTTTAAAATATTATAACGAACATATAGTAGAAAACAAACAAACAAACAAACTCACTTTCATAACACACATTAATCTGAAACCTTGGGACTCTAGTGTTGCCATATTTTTTAATATTATTTAGCTTTCTGTATAATTTTTACATCACGAGGTTAGAAATACTTCTGTTAGGATCTAATGTAATTTGCCACCTTGGGTTCTAGAAACGTTGAAGGCTCTCAGAGGTTTTCTCAAACAATCAACTGTATATCCACATTATTAAAAGTCATACTTTACTCCCTTAATTTTCACTTACCTAATAATATTTCTTTTAAATATAATATTTATTATTTTCTCTTGCAGACTTTCGCCTTATCATTCCGCCATCAAAATATTTTGTTGGAGTCAGTGGTAAGTGTTCGAAAATTTGCATACTTTGATTAAAACAGACAAAAAATATGTTGCTACCAATTATTTTATATTCAGTTAATTGCAGCCATAAACTGGAATAAATTTAAAAATGCAATGATTAGTGTATTATAAAAAAAATTAGTCTAGTAGATTAGCAACTTGGTATAATAATTACTTGTCATGGCATAATAATTACTTTGTCTATAATTAAGTTCGTATTTAGAGCATTTTTTTCGTAGAGAATTTGAAAGTACATGTAAATACACTATTTAAAATAACTCCATATATTAAAATATGAGAATGGTCTTAACATATTTAACCTTGAAAGATCTTTCTTCTGTGTTAAATGGTAGTTTTACAAAACCTTCAGTTTTTTGCCTTCCTGTCATTTTAGCACTATATGTGCGCTAAAGAAATATAATTTTGTGAGAAGCATTAAAGGGACACAATTTTATTTATATACAGTTCGTTTCAGAGAAGTAACAAAATGGGAAAAAATTGTTAGAATCAGAGTGTATTTATTTCTTATAGGTATCTATGATTTTCACATTGTATATAGTTATTATAGGTCAAATTAACTTAAATTGGTCTAACGTCATTAACGCTATAGAATCATACGTTGGTCTACGAGTCAAGTTAATCATACATCGGCGTCGTTTCGTCGAATGGACTTTTTACGGGGAGTTTTAAAGTTTATTTGCACAAAACATTTTTTTTACATAACAATACTACAAAAGTGAACAAAATATTTAAAAAAATTGGATTTGGAAAAATTTCTTAATGTAAATATTTATTAATTTTTTTAATCTTTTTATCAAATTTAATATTTTCATTATAAAAATTAAAAAACATATAAATACATCAATTGTAATAATTAATTTATGAACTATTATGAATCAGTGGACATGTGTGACTTTACAGAATGTGAAATTTCTCAGTCATAAATATTCCTATAGATATGTAGTTATTTCCCCATTAGGCACATTTGTAAATTTTCTAAAATTTGTTAGTAATTTTTCGAATAAGATCTCCAAAAATAATAAAAATTAAAATATTTTCCACAAAATAAATTGTTAATCTTTTATTAAGTCATTCGAAACGCATTCTTTAGTTTTCGATTCAATATATTCAAACTTCAGTATTATGTCGTCTCTATAAGTCAAACAGCTGTAATCATCTTTCACATTATCATAATCATTGAATAAATTAATTATAACATCCATATCTTTAATAGGTAAATTTTAGAAAAATTAGGAAAACTTTTATATGTGGAGTACAAAATCTTTAAAAAGAAATATAGGTTAATCATACATCGTCGTCCTTTTGACGCACACTATTTCAGTATAAAAAAAACGACAATAGCTATAAACAAAATTTATATGTCTTATGTGTTATAATAACAAATAAATTAGATAACAGAAGTTTCACAGCGGGCAGGTACCGACAAGTCACAGTATTGGAGCAGGTAGAGAAGTTCGTTCGTCGTTTTGACGAGTACGTATGATTCTAGGGTTAACAAATGAACTAAAATTACATATACAATCTTAAGTTGCTATAGGTACTTACTCTGACATAAAAATAACAAAGTAGAAGAGATACAGAAACTAGGTTCATCCAATTTTGCTTCATTTGTTGCCCTTATTTGATGACGTCGATTTAAGTAACTTTTTAACTGTAAAAAGGTAAATCTAAAAAAAACGAGAATAATCTTGCAATAAATGTACAATTTTTTTACTCAACAATATTATGTTTTCTATTTCAATATCAGTAGGTATTTAAATAAATTTACTCCTGTTACCTTTTAATTATTTTTAAATAATAATTTAACATAAGATCATTTTAGTATTTTCTACATAATTGACAATTATAAATCACGCTTTGATCTTAACAAATTTTCCTTAATATGCTAAACCTTATATGTTCTTAGTTGCTTGAAACACCCTGTACATTTAAGTGTAAGTAATTGTTGGTTTCAAACTGGTTCATTCTACTGTGTACCACTGTATCTCTGGATCTGAATAATATCGTATTTTTAAATTTTTAATTGACAGTTAATTTAAAACAATATTTCAAAAAAAAATTACATCAGCATCCGTTGACCAACATGTAACCGGAGACAGTTTTTTGTTTAGTCTCAACATCTACTTACTTAACTATAGAATTTATATTTTTTTTCTTGTTAAATTTTCATTATTTTTGCAATATAAATTACACCACGCAATTTTTGTACGACATTTAACACACTTTTATCTTATATATAAATTTTAAATTTTATTGAAATTAAGTAGCTCAAATATCAAAATTTATATTAGATTAAGTCATCAGATGCTTAATAAGTACGCAATATTTTCCACACAGATTATTACCCTTTTTAGTAGGTACCTAGGTATTATTTTTCAACGAAACACGCGAATTGCATATGGCGGTCAGTTCTAGTCTTTGTTTAGGGAATAAAAACGGAAGCTATTCCTATAGGTGTTACACAAATTTTAACGTTCAATGTCCTTATCCTGTGCTACAGAACTCAAAGGAGTCATCCTCTGAAAAACCAACTACAGAAACAAATTTTTAACTAATAACAACAAAACAAATCTTAAAATGTGCAAATCTCTCCTGTGTCAAAGTATAAGGCGTAAATGATGTTAAAATAGCTCCAGTATTTAGTACTAAGCGAATATTTTGTGTTGAGTAGGTATTATTTCCGATAGATTTTTAATATTTTAGGTGATTTAAGAATAAATTTCTTATTTTTAAATTGTAATGTATAGGTATATTACCTATTTATTAAAATGCTATAGTCACCAGTGTAGGTAAAGGTAGTAATTTTTTTGATGGGTAACTATTTTTCATAAAAAATATAATGAAGTCGAGATATTCTAAAGAAACCATTTTTGTACCCATCAGGAAAATTTAAGAGGGAACACTAGTGTGACATTTTGAAAAAATTAAAAAAATTTTTTTTTGCATGTTTCGATAGTCTATACCTTTAAAAATAACATACTATGTAAAATAATTTCAAGTTCATATCTCAAATAGTTACAGCCATCTGAAGAGCGAATTCTGTTTTTCATTGTTAACTTTGAGGTATTGAGAAATGTATGAAGGTATTGAGAAATGCATAGTTTGAGAGTTTCTGGACGTGGCTGCTAGTTATATGTTGTGGAGCAGCTAGACTCTGGCACATTTAAACGACTCACCTAGTTTTACTATGACCATTATAGTGAGTACATAGTAAATAATTGTAGTAAAAATTCTCAGTGACTAAATCTAAAAGATAAGGTAAAGAAAAACAACATTTTCCTTTGCTGCAGTTATAACTCGAAGACAAATCATCCGATCGATTTGATTCTTATTCCAGCTTTTTTTATATATATTTCTTCGTGTGATGAACCTCCAGTTTTTCGATCGAATAAAAAATATAATTTTTGCAGGTCAAAAATTATCAAATTTTCGAGAAAAAATTTGAAACTTTTTTTTAAAAAATTCCGCCACTTTGTTAAATTTCAAGTTTTTTTTTTTCGATTGAGGTTCGTGGCACGGGCAATACCTTCTGGCTTAATAGGCTTTTTGGTTTTTTGATTTCAGGCACTGTGAAGGTCGCTATCACTGCAGCAGTGGGGGAACTTTTTTTTTTGGAGCCTTGGAAGATCGCGAATAACTCACTGAATTTTCAATTTTTTAGTCCAAAAATTTTATCATGAATTTATTATATAGGTATCAACGAATATATCCTTAAAATATTAAAACATTCGATACAGTAGTTTTCTTTAAAAGAATTCCAAAAAATCACCTTTTTTCGGCGGTCACACTAGTGATCCCCCTTAAGAAAAGCGCCATTTTTGAAAAATCAAAAAATTACTACCAATAAAGAAGAATGCGTTCAGTACATACCTATGATACGTTCAAGTGTTTCGGAAGTCACAGCTCCATATATAATTTTTTCTTTTAATTACATAAAATTTGATTTATGTAATATATTTTTATAAAAAGGCCGCTCTTTTTTGTAAAGTACAATTAGCGATTAGAATTATTTGTATTCACTAAACCATAAATAATTAATTAGCTTCTAATCCAAAACAAAAGATATTACGCCATTTATTCATGATACAAAAGGTATATTAAATTGAATCCTAAATAATTTGTTATTACGTGAAATCGTTTTTAACGTAAACCTCTGTTCATTTTTGTTAACGCTGTGAAATATTTTTGAATAAATTAATTTTTTTTTTGTTATCTCATCTCCAATTACCATCACTGGTTATTATCATTTTTGTCTATCATAGTTGGTAACAAACTACCAGAATTACAACCGAAAATGAACGTTCAACCAATAAATTTTCGAAATTTTTGACGTAGTTGAGTATAAAGATGGGAATAATTATATAAAATTTTATAATTTATTTATTCTTACATAATTTACATACCTATAATTGTACGTATAGGGCCACACACGAATTTCAGGTGGTCGATCCTCCTCATTTACCGCATTTGGTATCAACGTTTGGTTACGCGTAAAAGATTATTAATTCTAAATAGTTATAATAGCAGTGTGCGACTAATAAAATATTTTTATTTGAACGATAAAATCTTGTGTAATGAGCAGGAGCTAGAGAAATTCTAAATATTATTTTAATATACCAAGGTAATGGACGTTAAATTCTAAGCTTTTTTGTAACAAGTGTACTTGTGACAGGGCTGCTGTAGTTTCAAGATTAATGTTCGCGCGACAATAAATCGGGTTAGCTAAGAAAGCCTGATGGTTTAAAGAAATTTTTAGTAGTGAGGAAAATTGCGACTCTAAAGCTATTAACAGTTTTCAGTGCTTAAAATTGATAAAAACTGTAGCAACTGATCCTCTTGTCGCGGCGATTGTAACATTTCACTTTAGTCCACATAAATCCAATTATTTTAAGTATATAGGACAACATAAACTATTTTTGTGTAGGCAGCTTATTTAAAACCTGAGAAATGTCTGTATCTTGTGTGAAAAATTTAATTCTCTGTGATTAGTTAATACAAAGTTACTAGGCTGTATATTTTTTTGTTACTATTGACACACCTCTCCCTTGCTTACTATTTTTTTTTTTGTTTTTGCGTAATTAGTTGAAATATTTGTTACTTCAACTTTTTTTTATAGTCATCAAAAATTTCTTTTTCAGACAGTTACTTTTTCAGACAAACTAAAAAAATTATTAAATGCCGTATTTAACTAAAAAATTTAGTAGGAGTTTTTCGGTTGCGTTAACTAAAAAATTTTTCCGCGTGCTGTACATTTGATATTTAATATTTTCTTCTCCGTGTAATTTTTTCCAGATTTTTCTAAACAACCCTTTTACTGATAAGAGTGAAAGACAATAATTTTTAAACCTTTCCTTTTTACGAAAACGTTTAAAAATATATCCATAAAAAAGTTAATTAGGTATATATTTATATTGTTGTTTATGTCTCAGTAATTTTTCCTTTCTGAGTCAAATAATTTTAGAATAAATCGCCTAAAGATATCAAAGTGATTCGATAAGTGTTCTGTTTTGTCGATTTTGGTAGGGAATACTAAAGTGGAGCAGATTTTTTAAGGGGAAATCTTTCTTGTCTTAAAGTATATGTTATAACAATGGGGGTAATGACTTAAATCATAAAAATGGAATCGAGAAATACAATAATAAAGCCCATTTATGTTTGAACAAAAACAAACAAATTATGGTAATGTTTGCATTTGTCTCTATATATATATAATGAAGTGACTGATTGCCGTCGGGGTTACAGTTTATTATTTTCAAGATCAGATGTAAATTGTTTTCGATATAAACATTAACCAAATCGTTTTATTTTTTCCAGAGTGTGAAATATTCATGTAAAATACTATACTTACACTTGTTAAAAACCGTTTAATATATTTATTAAGCTAATAAATTTTACGATCAAACAATAAAATTAATTTTACTATTTATTTTAAAATTAAGTGGATTGTTTATTAAAAGTAAAACTAGTAGCTTAGTACCTACATATAACATATTATTTACGTTTGTATTTAGCTATTTTCATAAATATTTTCTCCATATTTTACTGTAGCAGACGCTTTACCGACTTTAGTCTGTATAACTGTTGGAGTAAAGTATATTTAAAATATAATAACGAAATAAAAAAAATATTCTTTGATTTGAAAAGAAATTTTTTGGGTTCAGAAAAATATTTTTTTGACTACTGAACAAAATATTCAAGAAAATTTTTCTTTGAATCAAAAAAATACTTTCCAAAGAATCCCTAAATTGGGCCTTATTTTGACCGCAATATCGTAATCATAGAGGTGATGCAACAACCAAAAAGAGACATAATTGAATTTTTATCTCCAAAGTTCTCTTTTCCAAATTCATTCCATATTTGTAAATTTTATTAGTAATATGAACCATAAGAATCATAGATATACAAAATCTGAATTTCCTATTTCATAACTAGTGTCGCCGGCAAATGACGTGGACGCTGCTACCCCTACCAAACGATTATGATACGTACAACAAAACACATCAATTGTATCTACACAAACATTCGAATGTGTTTGTGCAATAGGTATGCTGTATGTATGACTGGGCACCTTGCATATATATAGTATGTATTGTCATGGCCGACTTATGTGGCTAACAACCAGACAATTAAAAATAAATTTATTTTTTTTTAAGAAAAACCCCTTTATTTTGAGAATTTTTTTGTTTAATAGAATATTTACACTTAAATACGACACACTTCATATTTTTTTCTGTTTAAATTTCACGACTCGATTAATTTAAAAGATCGATGTGACCCTTATGACAAACAGTAACAGACTAAATCAGAAGGGGTATAAATTGACACAAAATTGCACCTTACGAACGACAGATTTTTATATATGTACCTATACCTACACTGCTTTTATAATGTTCTGTGGTAAAAGAACTCAGTATTTCGATTAGTTGCGAAATAACGAGTTAAAGGAACATTTGTCAGATATAACCAGTGTTGAGCTGTAAGAGGCTCTCGCGAAAGCTCACGTAAGGTGTTTACTATGTTATTCTATAATTTGCGAACTTTTTGTTCTTCCATAAAACGTGAAGCAGGAAGGATATAATGTATGGATAGCTACTTGTATAGGTAAATAAATTGTTTTAACGGTTTTCAACATATAATCTACATCTTTTTTCTTTTTATTCAACTATGAGTGAGCTCTTTGTTAACAATTTCATAGCTTACCACGGGGTATAACCAGTAAAAACTTTTATAACTTATTTTAATTATAATGAATCTTTCATATTTCAATATAATAAATTAGCAATTATGGTGAGATAATTTAAAATGCTTATGGTTTCCGTTTGATAGGCACAAAAGTTTTATTCTTTACGGAAATTTTACATAAAATAGTTTCAAAAAAAATCACTTATGAAAGACGCACCAACGTTTGAGACTATCCTTAATAAATTACCTACTGTAATTTTTCGTGAATAAAGCATTTCAGAAGGATACATTTTCCAATTCTAGTTTATTCGTTTGAAGCGACATCGAGAATCATCAGGAAAACCACAGGTGTACATTTTTGAAAATTTTTATAATGTACAAATAGACATATTATTAATAAATTATATGGTCTAAAATAAACAAAACTATGAACATTGATTGTGCATCGAATTGGCCAATAAAATTTCAATAAACACGTTAACAATTGGTTAGTGTGTGGAATATAGTGTGTACTATGAAATATTATTATCATGAAAAATTAATAATAAAAGTGTGAAAAGTAATGAAAAATCGCAATAAAATCATTTATGATTTATTTATTTATTTTCTTTTTGTTAGATGCTGTCTTTTCCAATAAAATTACAGTGGAATGTCTCAAATATTCTGACATTTCTGAAGAAACAAATGTTTCACAATTACAAAATTAAATTACTTTTATAATTTTATCTTTTTATACAAGTCAAGTTAATTTTAAGGTTCTCTGTGAACTATTTTCAATCCAAACTCGGATGATGGGCCTTTTTTGAGGGGAACCGATAGAGTACGAATGACGATTGTGTTAAAAGAGTCAATCGAAGAATTCCGTAGTTCAGTAAGGAATCAATTACGCGTAATGATATATATGCGAATTCACGGATAATATGTTAGTAAACTTCGGTCCAAAAAGTCGTTCTTGAAACTGCTGAACTGAAAAAGGATACATATTATTGTCCCATTTCAAATTTTTCTTAAGACAAAATCATAAATTAGACAAGTGACGTACAATTAAGTGAAAATGAATGTAAAAATTGCGAAGCCGACGTTGTACTAAAACACGCAGACAGTCTCAAATCAAGCGTTATCAAAATGAGTTATAGGTATTTTTCGATTTCTAATTGATATTCAAAAGCAACCATTTTATTTGCTCAAACATTTTAAAAAATGTCTTAAGAACAAAAGTAAAGAATCTGAATAGCTTCTATGTAAAATAATATAAACATTGTCAAAACAGACTTTATAGGTTTTAAATATTTAGAAAAACCTATTTTTAGTGTATAATCTATAGATCAGAGGTAGCCAACCCAAATGATCTTGCGGGCCACTTTGGAAGCGCATCATAACTCTGCACATAAAATTATGTGTTCCCATATATTATGTATTTTTTTAATACATTGGTTTTCACTACCTTGGTCATTATAAAATAAATATATTTTTTGCAATTCCGGAACAAAAAGACATGATTTAGCCCGTCATAATAGGGAGTAAAGTGCCACTTTTAATCCCTTGGGACTAAAAGTGAATCTTTTAGTCCCAAGGGACTAACAAATTATTTTGCTTCCGCTTTTAAACCAATCAGCAAGAACAATTTACTGAAATATAACTTAAATTAAATAGCGTTGATAAGTAACTGAAAATAATAAACAAATTCAAACTTGTAGATGCTTGCAGATAGAGATAAACAGTTATATTGTATTGTACAATTTCATATTGATTTATCCAAAGTATACTTGATGGTAAAGTATTAGTAGTACATACAAATTGAATGACTTTAAAATTTTTTTAAAATTTTTATAATTTTAAATTATCTGGAATTGCAAAAAATAGTATACCTATAGGTACTTACACCACAGGACTAAAATGTTTTTTTTCATCCCTCGTGTGATTTGTTGCCCTCGGACCTTTACAGGCCCTCTGGTAACAAACTTCACACTTGGGATTAAAACTCACACTTTAGTCGCTTGGTGTATAACATACTTTTGTGTAAGTGTGATGAATCTCGCGGGTCAAATAAAGTTCAAGGCGGGTCGCGGGTTGGCCATCCCTGATCTAGATTTTAATATTTCTTGGAGAAGTTCATGATTGCGCGAATAAACGGAAGATTACAATTATTCTGACATATGAAACTTCTCAGCATTACTTATACATGTAAATATTAATTTACTCGAACAAAGAATAAACTTTCAACATCTGACTTAACTAATAAGCATAGATATTTTAAATTTTTAAAATAATAATTAATTATGTAGGAAAGAACGTTCCGAGACAGGAAAATATATTATTTATGATGCTTATTAAGGCATATCGTAAATTATTTATCTGACAGAAAATTAAAAATTAAAACAAAAAGTACCTATTGGAGTATACTTGAACTTGTACGTGCATAGATATGGCCGTAATTTTCCCCACCCGAGTGTATATAATTAACCGAAAAAATTTATATTTACCAACATTTAATTTAAAAATTGATTAAGTAATTAATTCTTTAATTATAATTTTAATGAATGTATTAATTTGTGAATTAACATTCATTAATTTCAAAAAGGAAATAAATAATTTTATATCAAATAGCCGTCAAAATTCAGTGGCAGTAGAGCGAATAGTTAAGATGGAACCACAACTTTTGTTTTCTATAGGCGTAGGGCTATTTGAAAATATTTCGGTATGAAAATTAAGGAAGGTGCATACTCCATTGTTATAATGATTAAAAAAGAAATTTAAAAAAAAAACTGATGTAATGATTTTTCTTTGATAAAGCTAAAAGAATAACTAAATACCCCTGTCGCCGCATCCTGCATAATATAGCGAATTTCCGTTTATAAAAATTAGTTTTTCTCGGAAAATAGTTGACCTAGAATAACAGTTTAAAGACTTTTTTGATGTAATTTTTCTCCTCTCTTAAATGAGGTAAAAAAATTTCCCAAAAATTTTTGAATAAGTGGAAATTTTGGCAGAAAACTAATTTTTTACAAGAACAAAAACCATGTTCTTGGCATTCGACGTGTCTGGCTGAAGAACTCATCCAGGATTTTTGGACTTCGAACGTTTTCACCAAATTTCGTAAACCTAGAGGGTTTTGCTAGAGAGTTATCGTGCTGATGCATAAATATATATATATATATATATATATATATATATATATATATATATATATATATATATATATATATATATATATTAGTGAATGTTTTTTCGGATTCTAGGGACCTCAAAGAAATTTCTCCCATAGTCTCGGACTGAGGTTGCATCATGAGTAAGGCTGTAATAGCGAGCTTCCATTCTGGAAATTCGCTAAAAGTACTTCTTACAGATATTCTATTTCTATTAGATTTCTATTCCTTTTTTATCTTCGCAAAAGAATTACAAAGTTTAAGAAAACGAAAACTTTTGTAAAACCCACACATGCTGAAATATAGGTAAATTATATAGGTAAATTATGTTTTGAAAAATTAAGAAAAACACTTTTTTTAGGTATTGAAATATGAGTTTCCCCTTGGGACAAATGCCGAAAATTGATGCAGGCTATAGGTAGGTACTCAATATTTTGTAGTGTATTGTCATCCATAATACATATAGTTGCTTTACCTATTTTTCAGAAAAGTTATTAGTTTCAATTTCCGAATTTAAACGCAGCCAGCTTCAGTTTCCGCTAACATCTGCCAAAAATCGGAAAAAATGGAAATTTCGATTACAAATTTATTAATAATCGTTCACACAAAAATGAATCAGAGCAAATAAAATATATTATTTAAAATCCAAACTATCAAATTCAAGGTTATACAAAAAGCAATTAAAAGCATTTTTTCATCTAATCAGAAGTTAACGTATCAATTAGATAAAATAGATCTATAAATATAATAAATATCTGTAATAAAAAAACGGTTGTTAGTAGATAAACAGAATATAAAAAATCACTTTAGAACAATAAAATTGAGTATTAAAAGAAGCATTTAAATATAGGTATACTAAAAAAATATTATTACAAATAAAAATCATAAAAAAAAATCGATGAATTATGAGTGAGTTACGGAAATCTGTTATCTGTTGCATTTTTAATAACTATTACCTTACTATCTATACCTATACAGGTTAGCTACTGTACATTCAAAAATTAAACTGAAGTTTTATTTTTAATGTGTTTTTTATGTAGATAGCGATAATCAGGCTAAAGTTGTAAATGGAAGTACCAATTTATTTGAATGATTTCCCGTTCATGTACTAGTATGTAAGTCATTAATAAAGAAATGTCTGGGATTGTCGGATATCATACATTTTTATGTAGATTTAAGAAATCGATTGTTTTATATCAATTGCTGTGCTAGACCTGATGTCATATACCTTTTTGGTGTACTACGTGGGTTTTTTTTACTGTCGAAATGCTAGTTTTTTTATGTCACCGAAGGATGACATATTAATCTCGTTGTGTGATTATAGTGGGGGAAAAATTAATAATAATAATAATATATAATACAATAATTATAGAGTTGTACATGCATATATTGAATAAACGCAAGAGGGCTGTATTCTCACTGTATTATAGAGTTGTACATGCACATATTGAATAAACGCAAGAGGGCTGTATTCTCACTGTACTTAAAAAACGAGCCAAAAAATCATAAATTAACACTTTCACTGAGGTGACATTACTTAGTGCGTGTCAAAAACACGCACTTGACGAATTTTTTTAATTCATTCTAGACTAAAAACAAATAGTTTAAAATAATATAAAAGCAAAACCGGCGATTAGTTTCGAATAAGGTTAATGATCATCTCATTCGACATGGAAACTTTGAAACTTACTATTGAAAATCGATTTTCAATAGTAAGTTGGGATGTAAAATTTCTTGTGTCACTTGCACTACATCCAACATATTTTCTTTCCATTACAAGTTGATAGCCGTCCAAATATTTTTTTTTTTTCGTTCTGTCTTGATGGTCTTCGCTATTTCGGCTATCCGAGAACACTAACTGTTCGATATTACCAACAAAAGGCAAAGGTTCATTCCGGAAACTTCTTCAAAATTATTATCTCTGAGCCTTATCACTAGAAGGATCGTTCAGAAAAATCTAAAAAAATTCATGAATACATATTAGGAATGAATGCAGATTAAGCGAAAATTGTCAGAACTGAATTTTGTTATGTAATTTTTTTAGTAGGTACCTACATTAAAAGAACATATTGGTGACATAGTTTAATCAAAATGTTACGAGTATTTTTGTGAATTCTCTATAAAGTTTGGTAGTAAAATTTGTTGGTCAAAAAATTTTTTTTCTATCGTCATATGCTATTATATATCAAATCCATAATAATAACTGATAGTACGGGGCACTTTAAGTGCGGTATTATCAAACTACATATGTCATTTTATCTATGTAATTTTGTTTTATAACCGCAAAATTAGAAACGAAGCAAGTTTTAATAAAAATAATTTTCGACAGTAAATACACCGTATTTTTCCTTTGTAATGCGTGTTATGATTGTTTTAAATATATTCATCTAATTTGTCGAACACTTACAAAATTATACTGAATAAGCGCAAAAGTTTCTAAAATCCGTCGAATTTACATTGTACTTATTGACATATAACCAGGCGCGAAATAGCCGTATATAAACTATACTTACTTTAAAAATTTGTCAATATTTCGCTTAGCCTTATTTTTTATGCAAATATGTAGTAGTAATTAACTAAATTATTTGACAAAACAAATTTTAAAATGTGTAAAAAAGAAAATAAATAATAAATTATACAAATATACAAACGATCACTTAAAAAACAATATTAATATAAAATAATAGTAAAACAATAAAATTAAACAACTCCGATAAAAATCTTTGTGTAAAATAATTTGAAAACTCCTAACTACTGTTATTGTGTTACTGTTATTATTTACTAAACTACTATGATCATTATCCGAATGTTATTAAATATTTTAATGGCCGACATTAATTGTTATATTGTATCTGTCTTATACACATATGAACATTACGTACGTAGTAAGTACGATTTGATTGTAATTTATTAATTCTTGTGTCTGTAATTAACAGTGACATATTTATGACGTCAGACTACATTGTTTCTTCTGTTTTAAATTTAAAATTGTGTTATTTTTTATTAAAATTTGATGCTTACACTTTACGACGGCATACATACATATTGCTAGCATATTAATTTTTCAAAAGTTAAATATAAAATGATAGTGACGACGGCGCTGAGAAATATTATTTCAGAAATTTATTATGTTACATGGCTGTAGTCAAAGGAGATCGCTAGGGTTTCATTGCTTGGAAACAACTAGTTGAAAAAATGCGGCTCGCTGGAGCCGATAGTTAACATTTCTGAACTCCACATTTAGGTAATTCCAAATTTAATTTTTTGCAGATTAATACCATTTTAGAATCAATGCATGATGTACATAGGTTAGCAATAAAAGAATGATACTGATGAAGAATTCAATATTTTTGTTAAGTATGTTGTACCTATATTTACAGCTATACAGTAACACGAAATTTAAAACTATATTTTAAAGGAAAAATGGGCCTAAAATAGTGATGAGCAAAATTAGGCTTGGTCTTGCAGTCTTGTCTTGGTCTTGTATTTTTTGCAAGACCAAGACCAAGACTATGTATACCAAGAGCAAGACCAAGACCAAGACTATAAGTATGGCTGCAAGACCAATACCAAGACTCAAGGTAGCAAGACCAAAACAAAAGCAAGAAAAAAGCAAGGCTCTTGCTAAACTATCTAAATAGTTTGAAAGTATAATTAATACCGTAAAAAGAGAAAATTCTGATTTTTGAAAGAAAAAAATCGGTAATAAAAAAATGTAAGAAAGCGCAAGATTTCTTAGCAATACCAAGACCAAGACTGCATTTTGCAAGAGTCAAACTGCTCTAGCAAGACCAAGACCAAGACCAAGACTGCCAAGTCTTGGTCTTGGTCTTGCATTTGCTCATCACTAGCCTAAAATGCATTCTAAAACATTAAGTAAATACTTTCGAAAAAATCCAGTAAAAAAAAGTTTCTTGAGCATTAATGCATTTAACAAGTTTATTTCATAGAAACCAGTAGCACAAACGACGCCATAACAGAAGAAACATAATCATATTTTATTGTTCTGATGTAAAACTCAGAAGTTTCTGTCGTAAAATGCGTCTAACTAAAGCGTCGTTCGACTGTTAAATGGGCTTATTTCTTAAGGGATCATTAGCACAAAGATGTCGCTTTATTCAAAAAAGGAAGGTCCGTGTCCTTTTATTAAACTCGTAAGCTATGCGTACATTCGTCTGTACGAAATCACAGAAAATACATCATTCTAACTTTCAAAGGTACAAAGTATCTTTTACTTTGTTAATTACAAGTAAAATAAAAAAAAGTAGAATAATTTATGTAATAATTAGAACAACAACAAAAATTTATATATAGTTGTTTATTAAAATAAAAAAATTAAATTTATTATTTTATGTAATTATTTAGTTAATTTATTAAATAATAAATTTAAAATATGCTAAACAAAAAAGGAAGAAAAAAACAAGACCTCGATCATTACTCCGTGTAATGAACTGATGTTTTTGGAAACAACAAAGGGAACCGAATTAACAGCCACAAGTAAAACAGAAATCAGATAAACCTAACCTATAATTTATATTTAAACAGAAATAACATGACTTATTACTATTGTACGGGCGGTGGAAGACGGAGGTACCACCAACCACTAGCAAACAAAATCATAATTTCATAATTTATTAGGTTTGTTGTTTCATTTTACTTTAAATTACATATTTATCAAAAACGAAAAAATAAATTGTAAGTATACCTATAACCTACCTTGCTTGTACAAAACTCTAGAATTGATGGAATATTATTGTAGAAACAAAGAAATCAACTGATTAGAGCTTAATGAAGCTCATACATGCATTGTGTCATGTCTATGTGACATGTTCTGAACAGGCATAACCTAAAAATAGTATGAATATAGCCAACAGTCGTTGTTGATTGGCCTCAATGTGATGTGTTGGTGGGAAATAAATAAATGAATGTGCATTAGATATGTATACGCACATACACGCACGCATATTCTACATGGTACGTGTAAGGATATTCCAAGTTCAAATTTCTGATTATGTGGTTACTGTGTTGGGTACAATTGTGGAAAAAAATAGTATATTACATGATTAAGGTTGTAAGTTGCATATTACACACGAGCGAAAAAGTTACGCAAGAGCCGCGTAGCGGCGAGTGCGTAATTGCGCGAGTGTGTAATATGCCTTACAACCGAGTTACGTACTATACTTTATCTACGACTAACATGAAATTCACAATAAACGACAAAAATTTGGTATAAATCTACAAATATCAATTCATTAAAATTATGTAGTATTTGAAATTTATTAAAAACAAACGTAAACAGTCAGTTGCTAGGTAAAATTTTTGTACAGATTCTAATATAATATGTACCATGTATACCACTGTATAATATATAATAATTATAAGAATTAATAAAATTGTAGTAGGCGTTGTAAGTTTTAGCATACATGCGTGTAAAGGGCCATTTTTGTACAGCTGGATATGTGGCTGTATGTAAAACGTAGTTTACTTAGATAGTATTTTGTACAATAAACAAGCAATTTCATTGTAGTCGTAGATAACAGTGTACTATTGAACGAGCTAATAATAATAGATATTTCTCACGAAGATGAAATTGTGACACGAGCCGAGCTTGCGAGTCATTAATTTTTCGTCGACCATATTTAATGCGCGTACATTAATTCATAGACTTTCAAAGAACTACTAATGCCTTGCGTCTGATAAATAGGAATGCAGAGCACACGCGGCTATGACCCGTAGTAAACGTGGATATAATCCGTAGCAAACCCGGCTTGGTAACGTCACGTATCACGCACAGAGCGTATCACCACCGGCAAAATATTCTAGCCGTGTTAACGGTTTGTTAACGGTTCGGTAATAGCACGCTACAGTGTTGGTCGGTTACGGAACGGTCTAGTGGCATTGTTGTATATGAATTCTTAAAAAAGAATAGTTTTTGCATGTGTCGGTACACTGTTAAAATATTTTACCACATTTAAGGTTGGCATTTAATTGCCAACATTAAATATTGTAAAATTACATTTCGAAATGTTTAGAACATTTTTTTATGTAAAATTACATTGTAGAATGTTTTACCTTACATTTCGGATGTAATTTTACTCCACTCAATGTAAATTAATTACGTACGACATGCAAAATTACACTGTCAACTCAACTGACGTCGTCAATTGCGCAGAATCAGTCACGTGATACCGGTAATTTACATCCAAAAGATCAGTAATTTACATTCAAATACAATAAATTTTCGTTTCGAAATGTAATTTTACTATTTCAGCATGTCAAATACCACTTTTATATGTAATTTTAGTATCAAAGTATTTAAAATTACAGTGAATATTTACTTTTACACAAAATTTCATATTTTACAATTAAATTATTTAATTTTACTGACACAATGTAATTTTTAAGACAGATATTGTAAAAAATTACCATATTTTTTATTGTAATAATACATATTTTTTTAACAGTGTACGGTTACGGTTATGGTATGATACGTTGTAGTGGGCAGAGTCCTTTAGTGGTTTAATGAAAAACACGGTAAAAAGTAGCTTACAAAAATACATAAAATTATACTTAGGTGTAGATAATATTTTTTTTGCACGATCGTGTATTTTCATGCATTTACCGATGCTGTTGATAATGCTGGTAAGTTACATTTTCCGAACGTTTGTTTATATCCATGGAAAGCAAAAAATAACAGTGCGGTAAGTGAAATAGATGCGTGGTAAGTAAATAGGAGTGTGGTAAGTGAATTAGCTAAAAAATGAATGTATTTATTTATTTATATTGAAATTAAAAGGACAATTTGAACAATTAGGAAAATAAATCGATTTATATGAAAATTTTCATTAGTTTGCACATTATTATTATTATTATTGGCATTAATCTTCTTATTTTATTGACATTTCAAAAAGTCGTTCAATCATTAAAATTTTCTGTGGTTTTCATGTTCTTCTTCCATTCATTTTACGAGAATAAATTTACAGCCAAAAATAAAATGCTTCGTCAGTTTCATTATTCTCACTAATATTATAGTTTAACAAACTATTTTCCTCAATTTTGTTTAATAGGAAATTCAAAAAAGATATTCACGTCAGTGAAATATTGACACTTAATTTTTTATTTACAAATATACACAGAGAAAAAATTCCAGTAAAAATTACTGAGCTGCCTCCGGTAAACGAGTCTTAAGTGACTAGTCCGTAGGAAATTATTAAGCAAAAATATAAAAAATGCGTTTCAAACATTATTTTTTACGATTCATTTGAAAATTTTTCCTGTACCCCTTAAGAATTTTTCCTATACACCTTAAGAATTTTTCCTATACAGCTGCGTAAAATTCGATGGGCTAGTAAAATTTCAAGTGGACACCGGGAAAATTTACTTAATTTTTTGTAAAATTATCTGGACATATGAATAATTTTTACTGAGTCGTTGTGCATTTGTTATTTGTCACACACCACTGCATAGCCAAGCATCACACAAACTGAGAATAACAAGCATGCGCAAGCAAAACAAGCATGTGCAATAGCACCGAGCATTGTCTAACACGGCCAACACGACTTCAGACAGCAAGTAACCAGGACTCCCCAGTTTGTTCGTTTAGTTGTTCAAATGTTCAATAGCCAAGGTGACTGGATGTTTATATAGTGTTATTTTTTTTATAATAAATTTTTAAAACAAAAAATTGTTGTGTTTCATGAATTTTTGTTTAGTTTTGATATGTTAATTGAAATATGTTTTTATACAAATTATTGTAATGTGCCTATTGTTTTATCATGTAATATGTCAAATAAAGAATTTATATATTTTTTTCCACAAATAATAAAAAACCACAAAAAATTTTTTCTATATTAATAATTTGATTTTAATGCTTACCCTTCTATCAATATCCTTTTAAACTATTTTAATTCAATTATTTATTAATAAATAAAAAAAAAACCTTATTTATAAATAATACGGTAATTTTTACTGCGCTATAGGATAATTTAAAATTTTTACTATAAATTATCGTATTTTTTGCTTAGCCTGTCACTTATGTCCGCATTACCAGAGAGCTCAGTAATTTTTTACCAGAAATTTCAGTAAAAATTACTGTATTTTTTTCTCAGTGTATAGTTGTCAATTGTCACTACAAAGATTCGTATTAGTTGTTAAGGATATTTATAATATTTATTCATGGCTTTCTATGTCATAACATAGAAATATAAATTTCACTTATATTATCCGAATTTTATTTTTTATTTAACATATTTTTATTCTTAGATTATTTTAAATCGATCGTGCAAAAAATATTATACAATACACGATGCGTTAAGTGCATTTACTGATCTCGAAAATTGCAAAAACTCGACCCTACGGGTCTCGTTTTCTCGATCAGTAAAAGCAACTTACCGAACTTATATTGTGAAATACTATTATCTTAACACTTTCAGTGCCACGGGTTCGGCATCCGAAACCAAACAAAACTTCCCCAGAGGCCGACCGCGATCAATGATTAATTGATTAGTTGATTACTCATTATGTGTGCGATGTTTATCATGTTTATCATTCTTCTTCGCACGGATGTGTTCCCATTCACACAAACACATACATACCAACAAACACTACTTTCTTGGTTTCTATGTATAAAAAATTTTAAGATAAACAAAAAATACATAAAAAATATAATTTATATGTATTTTTAAATAAAATTGATTTGAATGTCAGTGTATAATATGTAGTATGTATGTACGTATCACGTATACGTATGTTTACAGTTTTACACATACATACGTGTGGAACTGTGTTGAATCTATTCAGTGTTTGAATCATTTTATTTTATGTATTTGTTTATATAAAGTTTTTTTTTTTTTTTTTTTAAATATTGCCGGCTTCCGGGGAAATTTACTATGAAAGTGCTCGGGCCTCATAGTGCTAATAAGAAATGTAATATTACACAGTTGAATGAAAAATAATCAAATTCGAATGTTTGCAGTGTTACATTTTCATTAGGTGAATATTTGAAGTGTCGGAACTTTTAAAGTTTTAAACGGTTTATCTAAAAATAATTTTTATGCAACAGATCAACATAGGCAAATATACCAATTTCAAAGTAATATTTTTTATTCGCTCATGGATGTGTAGCTCGTTCGGAAAATTGTATGTATATTTTTGTATTCGACTGTAACTCAATACATATCGTGGCATAATTTTACGTAAACGAGAATGAATTTCAAACTTTCTCATCTAAGAAAATTGAAATTTTATTCAAATTAACTAAATATTAGAAGGAAAACGCTTGCCTTCTACTTTATTTTTTTCATACACGCAAACCAAACTTATTTGGGCAAAGATTCTAATCAACAATAAATAAATTTAATTTTCGTTTTTGTTGGTTTCAAAATTAAAGTTCCATAAATTTTAATAAAATATTAAGGACTTTGTTTGCTTTGAACAATTTATTATTTTGCAATTGGAATTTCGAAAATTCATTTTATTCAGTTGTTCAGTTTTTGACAGTCACATGTTGGCGCGTACATTCCTTGAACATCTAACATTTGTGCAAACATAATTCTTGTTAAAATTCAATTTTAATATTCCGTAAAATGTTTTTCGGTATTCTCGTATTGCCAAAATATATTTTTTAGTGACATTTATTTGTAAGTGAATGAAAATATTGCACGACACAAAATTGACTAAAATTATTATAAAGAATGTCAGCCATGCACGGACCGGTTGTTAGTTTCACATGTTGTTCGGCTGTGCAATATGTGTGGGATTTGTAAGAGAGTAAACATGTAAAAATCCCCCGAGAACTAATGCCAAGAAAAATTATCCTGAAAATAAACTGACTAGGCGCATTGAAAAATGCAGGATCACTACTCCACTATGTGTATCATGGATACATATGGGTTTATTTAATATGAGGGAAAAATAAGATTACTGTTTTCCAACAGTTGGTAAGTTGAATACTTATATATGCTTTAATGTTTTCATTGTACCTAATTCCTTGTTAAAGATCAAAACAATTTTTATTATAAATATGAATAGATTACAAAGCTGTCATCTCGAAAAATACCTACGCTTGATTGCACTGGAAGCTTTATGAATATAAATGTGGTTAAAAAATCTCAAAAAATTTTAGAAACGGCTACCACTTAAAATTTCTTAAAAAAACTGCCAGCTCAATTTAGCGAATTAAGTGATTCCATACCTAAAATTCTATAAGAATTTGTTTTTAGTTTTTGCCGCCGTCGTAACGAAAATCATGGTTCTTAAAAGACTAATATATGGAATCGTCTACCTACTCATTTTCAAAAATTTATCAGTAATGGAAATGAGACAATAAATATTTTAATATTTTAGTATATATTCTAAAAATCTATAATAAGCTCCTAACGGTTGATCGTTGACTTTTGACACATCTAGTATAAGAATAATATTTTATGTATACGACGAATTTTAAGCTAAAATGAATAATGGCTTAGAAACTATCGAGTATGGGAATATCATATACAGCCAGTAAACAGAATACTGACACCATTTGACTCGCTCATTTTTTAAATAACTAATCACAAAATTTTCCACAAAAAATTAAAAATTCAAACAGTTTGAACGATTTTAAATTTTTTTAAGCTATGTGTCAACAACAGCAGCCATATTGCGTTAGTCATATCAAAATATTTTTAAACATGGCTCTAGTGATCACCGGAATCAATGGTTGCGAGTACGCTAACACAAAGTAGCGTCGCTCCTCGCTACGGTCGCGACAACGCGAATATACCCCTAGTATATCACATTTTAAAAATTTTGTATCATCATTTGGAAACGCAATGAAATTTTCATTTAAAAATTGGTGAATTTCGAAAATTAACCGAAGATGTCTAGCATTTTTCGAGAAGCTATTAACGTATTGTAAGTATGTTGAGTGTGTTTTCGATCTGCATTTGGTAAACAGCTCTTTAATTTTCCAAAAATATATCTAAATTCCATTAAACCTACTAACTTTGCCAAATCACATCCTATGTGAAATAAATTAAAATTTCATAACTTGTGATATCTGTAACACTTTTCTTATGTGACAGGGGCATTTCTAACAAATCAGTGGTATTATATCTATAAAAATTCTCTCTCTTGGATTTTTTCAAATTATGAGTACTTTTTAGTACATAATACGACACTTTGCTGTTGTAATTTGAAAAAATTACAAATATCAATACGAGGAAACTCCATTTAACTCTACCGATACCCTGATTTGGTAGAAATACCCCTTGCCTCTATATAGAGCCGTGAAATTTTAATTTGTTTCACATAAAATGTGGTTTGGTAAAGTTGCCTTTAATAGTTAAAGTTGTCAAAGGTTAAACAGGACTGAAAACATTTTATACCTATCTACTTATTATGGAATAAAAATCGCCAAGTGTGCGAAGTATACACCCTCAGCTAAACACAGTGTGTTGTTGGTTATTTATACGTGTTTGATATAACGGATGGCGGTTTCGTGATGCCATATTTCACTCGATTGTGCTGTTTAGTCTTCAGGAAAAAGAAAAAATACACCAAGCACACTACAATATCCTAGCACCAGTGCTAGCATCACGTAGTAATACATTTATAAAATAAGTTAGGGCATATATATTAGTTGTATTGTACTAAATGTCAGTTAGAGTGAACGTAATAGTATTTTACAATATAAGTTCGGTAAGTTGCTTTTACTGATCGAGAAAATGTTGCAAAAACGAGACCCGCAGGGTCGAGTTTTTGCAATTTTCGAGATCAGTAAAGGCACTTAACGCATCGTGTATTGTATAATATTTTTTGCACGATCGATTTAAAATAATTAAAGAATAAAAATATAGTAAATAAAAAATAAAATTCAGATAATATAGCTGAAATTTATATTTCTATGTTATGACATAGAATGCCATGAATAAATATTATAAATTTTTATATTAGCAACTATACGAACCTTTGTAGTGACAACTGACAACTATATTTGTAAATAAAAAATTAAGTGTCAATATTTAATTGTTGTGAATATTTTTTTGAATTTTCTATTAAAAAAATTGAGAAAAATAGTTTGTTAAACTATAATATTAGTGAAAATAATGAAATTGATGAAGAATTTTAATTTTGGCTGCAAATTTATTCTCATAAAATGAAGGGAAGATCATGAAAAACACAGAAAATTTTAATGATTGAACGACCTTTTGAAATGTCAATAAAATATGAAGACTAATGCCAACAATAATAATAATAATGTGCAAACTAGTGCAAATTTTCGTATTAATCGATTTATTTTACTAATTGTTCAAATTGTACTTTTAATTTCAATATAAATAAATAATTACAATCATTTTTGAGCCAGTTTCACTTACCACACTCCTATTAACTTACCACGCATCTATTTCACTTACCGCACTGTTATTTTTTGGTTTCCATGGATATAAACAAACGTTCGGGAAATGTAACTTACCAGTATTGTCAACAGCCTCGGTAAATGCATGAAAATACACGATCGTGCAAAAAGAAACATTACATACAAGTTAGTTGAAGTTGGCATCGTTCGCGCTTGTCTGTTTGGCTTCAAGAACTTGGTGAGAATTCCCAGACCAACAGTCAGATATGTTATATCACTTATCATACTTGATCGATTAACAGTAGATTGTAAATTATCATGTAGATATTTTTCAGTTTTTTAAAACTGATTCTAGACAGGAGACATTTAAATTGCAACAAAATTCGTCGACTATCTTAATGAAATCTAACATTACATGTTTAAGTTATTTGAGTGATCAGATAGGGTAATAGGTTTTAATTTTAATTTTCCCTACTTTTCGAAATGATTTCCCTACTTTTTGAAATTTATAAAACTCAGCAGACAATAATTACAGTTCGACAATGAACTAAATTGCAAATATTGCAATTTTTCTGGTTGCTACTTCAGAAAACGGAGTATCTACATTGGTGCCTAATGTAGTTGGAATGGGGGGAGGAGCTATATATTTATTACTTTATTGAATGTATAAATATATATATATATATATATATATATATATATATATATATATATATATATATATATATATATATATATATATATATATATATATATACATCAGTTGTTCCGAAATACATATGAATAAGATTACATAATAAGAGTAGATTGTAATAAAACTAGGTTTTTTTTAGCTAAATTTAACTAAATTTTAAAAATATTACTACGTTTCCTCACAAAAGTGACAGAATATCTAGCTCTCCAATCAAAAATATTACAGGTATACCCTGACTCTACTAAGGATCATTTTATCTGTTGCCTACTATGAGACGTTCCAGTTCTCAAACGATTTAAAAATACTTCAGGCTTACAGATTTGACATTTTTTCTTAAGATTTCAGTAATTTACTCTCTTAGATAAGTATTTCCAGAACAATTACTTTTATAACAAGTTGAGTAAGGTATTATGACAAAACGTCCAACTGAAACACCATTTTGACAATTAATACACATTCCATAAACAAACGCTGCTCGCTTTCTGGTTGAATTGATCCACAGTGGTGCGATGTGCTACACAATAGTTAATGTATAGTAGAGCACACTGCACCACTGCCGTACCTACTGCGGTGCCTAGAGAGAAAGCGAGCTATATTTGTTTATGAACATATACCTCACCGGTGCAATATACTTTATGCGGAATCGTTAACGTTGTACAACGTGGTGTCGTAGTTTGTCATGTTTGACTTGACGCCGTATGGCGTTCATGATTGTCAGCGTGTTACAATCCTCACAATTAAAACTGACAGTTAGATGCCGTAAGATATTTTTGATAATGAATCTTTTTTTTTGGTTTTTACATAAAAAGAAATATTTTTAAATGTTGTGAAATAAATTTTTATTAAGAAAATGTTACAAACGCCTACGCATCGAATACAAAGCCAGATATTGTTTGTTAAAGTATTTTACTGTTCGAATGCTTTTAATGTTTTTTTGTTTCTTCTGTTTGTGTCGTGATCTCGCGATGTATAAAAACGTTGAATTAAAATAAAACACAAGAAAACCGTTATTCTGATCGCTCACAGCATCTCCGCTTAACTCGCCGTGCGTTCAAGAGAACAACACGTGTTCAATTATATTTTTAATAGTTACATTTAAACTTTTTCAAGAAATGGCATGATTCTGCTGGTGATGGCTGCTGATGGAAACAAGAGAAATGTTTTATAACATTAAAAATATCCCAAAAAGACGAAAACGTGCACAGCGTGGTTATTACGTGCACGTATCGTTTCAGAAAAAGGTCTTAAAATGAATTTGAAACAAAAGCGGGCCATCTCTTTCAACGTACGTAGACGTTTGTGTACACTAGAGCACAAAAATATTATTCTTTTTCTCTACAATTTAATAGTAAAAATGTCGCGTCTTTTTGCTTTTGAACTGCATACTATGACGTAGGGATATCTCAAAAGATTCAAAAGATGTATAATTAAAAAATACCTATCTAACCCTTTCTGAATGAAATAACTGAAGGGTACCGAAATAAATCTGGGAGTCCTTATAATTTCGTCATGCTCCTCTGTCTGTCCGGTTGTCACATACCCATAAATACGTCTTCGGATATATGAATTAATATATATGTATAAGGATATTTTTTCAATTTCTTGGGATATATTCCCGTATTAAAATGTGATGAAAATTTTTTTTAAAATTTGAGGTTCCTTTTACAATTTTTCATTTTTAAGTCCCGTTCACGAAATATTGAGATTCAATGTGAGATTTTGTTTCCTTACCAGTAATTTTTAAACTCTTGATCCAAAAAAATTGAAAATACTGGCACTCAATGAAAATTCTAGTAAATAAAATTCTGTAGCAAGGTATGTTTTGGTATCAGAAAAGAGTCTCTAAAAATTCAAGTGAAAAAAGTATGGTCAGTGAATGCACATTGTTTTCTGATGAACTTACAAACTTTCATTTAATGCAACTTGGATACTGAGCTCCAAAATAAAAATTTTGCATATCTCTACCTTTATTTCAAGAAGCTACTTATGATTAATGTTACTACTAAAGTTGAAACTCTTGTATAAGTATTACTGAAATATTTTGAATCCAAATGTACTTGAGCAGAACAATTTATACATTTGAACGGTTTATTGAGGCACGTGTGTTGAATTTAATTAAAACAGCGAAGAGCAATTTCTGCTTCGAGCATAGACTACTATTACTACTGTTGAGAAATACTGTAAAATACTGTATACGTAAATACTGCCCGCTTGCATTTCATCCAAACACACACACACACACATACTCACATAAGTATAATGAAACATGAAAAGATTCATTTTCTTATATCGTACCAAGCACCAACTATATAGCTCTACACTTTCAGAGCAACTAAAGTAGCAAATTAGAAATTATTGTCGTCCTAATGAACTTTTTTATGTCTGTTCGTTTACGATACGAAAATTAATATCAGTCAGAATGTTTCTAATTAGATTTTCGTTTCTATTCTATCGATTCGACAATTTTTATTTTCATGCTGGAAAAAGTTTTTTTTTTCTTTAGAAACATTAAAAACGGAACACAGAAGATAAACTTCGGTTGTTATTACTTTTTCGAACTTTTCCCATTTCGCCGTGAAGTTTTATGTGACAAATTGTTTAATGTGTTGAATAATAGTGCACAGAAAATATAGAATAATCTTGCAGTAAATGATATTTACTTGATGTAGTGTTTTTCATGGAGGGAGAAGTAAACAGTGGACTAGCGTTATCAGCTGTGTACCTCCAATAGATTTGACTGGTACCCATTTTATGTAAGACAATGTATCACTTTGTAAAAAGATTCCAGTATATTTATGCTCTGTAAATATACCTAACAAAATCAGATTCTTATTCAAACACTAGCTGCACCCACGACGTCGTTCACGTGATGCTTTGTCGAATCGATTTGGTATTTTCCATGGGACTGAAACATTTTCCTGCAGTACCTAAACAGTATCCTAAATTTTGATTCAGGTAATACATAGACTAGTTTTCATCAAAATCGTGCGTGATGCGTACATATGCTCTAAATTGTTTTTGTATTATCCCGTGGGAATGAGATATTTTTTCCCAGTAAAAAGTATCTTATATATTGATTGAATGTTGATTCAGGTAATAAGTTTTGTACAGACGCAGATAAGTTTTGTACAGATCTATTACATGTAGGTAATAGATTTGCTCCTTGGTTTCCTACGAGAGCAAGTATTCAACAATCGAACTAGAGGAATATTTCGTATCAAAAATTGCAAGTTTCCGAATGCACTTTTATTTACTAAATTTCCAAAAGCCATAACGAACTTCTTCAATCAAATGTAACTCTCGACATTTGGCGATACTTTTAAATCAATAAATGTATAATTTTTTGGATTTAGTTTCATGAAAATTCTCTTGAAAAGAACGTTAGAAGCCCTGTAAATATACATCGTTTCAAAAAGAAGTATATATATTCTTCCATAGGGTTGACCGGGGTAATTGTGAATTGGGGCAATTGTGAACGGCGTCTATAATTTCTAAAATAACATTAATATTGTTAAAAACCAACTCTTAATATGTTTTTCTGTCCTTTCTTAATATGCTATTAAAATTTGATAACAATTCTCCAAGTATTAGTATCTTTCTTTTTATTTTGAAAAAAACCTTGCAAAATTTTATGTATCTTACTTCGACCAATCCTCAAAAAAAAAATTTTCTAAATACATTTTCTTTTTTTAAAAGGTAAGAAATGGTTAAAAGTACTTTTAAAGAAGTGATCTAAGCCCTGAGAGGGTTCCTTATTAATTGCTAAAGAAATTGGACAATTTAACACCAATTCACAATTACCCCATGATTTTAAAATTGTGGGGTAATTGTGAACGTCATTCACAAATGCCCCCAATCGGTCAAAAATTTCAGTAGTGTCCTTTTCAGAGTTGAAAATATTGATGAAGGTGCTGGTGACCTTATTGTACAAGTTTCTGTTGTACAAACGATACAAAAAAAAAAAAATTGTTTTTTATTCATGTAAACTAAATGTATGTATTTCCTTGAAAAAGTCTTATTTTGCTTGTTTTTGTGTGAATACATGGAATTTTTTGATTTTTTATATGATAAAATGACAAAATATCATCAAAATATCTTTTTTAGCTTGTAATAAATTTGTTCCTACAATTTTTGTTATTTTTCTTTAACCTTGATTTTTTGTAGAAATTTGAGGTATGCGTAACTTGCATTAAACAAAGAGAAATTGTGACCGCTAAAGTATGATGAAAAATTTGAAAGTGGAGTAAATTAGAAGAATTTGAGCTGGGCTTTACTCTGACGTACCATACTTCTCTTGTAATCCATTCTAAATAATTTTTCTGATGGCATTCACTTTTACCCCGAAATTCATAAGATTTGCAAAACCGCACCGGGGAAATTTGAATGGCTTATAAAATTTTTGTTTTTCATACGAATTTGCTCAAAATTTGTGTGGTGCATCCTGAATAATGTAGAATTAAAAATAAATCAACCATCATGTGATATATAAAATAAAAAAATACTTAAAACAACGCTCTCCTGAAAATTCATTCACAATTACCCCGGTCAACCCTACTTATTTAATATACAAATTCATTCAACCATGTTAAGGAAGAAAAATAAAAAAAAAGTTATTTGAAAGGCTAGCAGCAACAACACAAGCGAACCCAGGCTACTCCGCGCTATTGTAACACAGCAAGCTACCAACACTAGCACGAAGAACATCGTCAACGTTGGCTGTAGCTAGCGCAGAGCTCCACGGCCAGATAAAAACGCACACGGACACACACAATCATAATACAATACTGCAGACACAGCACACAGAAAAATCTTCTCTCATAATTCAAACACTGACTTACACCATCCATTGCTGGTGTGCCACGCCTAAAAATATCAGACGTGCCATGAATCCTGCATGGAATCACTGACAGACAAAGAAAACAAGCCGTACAAATAAAACAACCTAGAACGAGATAGCAATATGATTACAGATACCAGATACCATAACTGACAACTGCAATAAATAAAGATGAGAATCGTAGATGGTCTCGGACTAAAATAAATGAGATATACGTATACAGTAACAGTTGAAGTGGAACGAAGATAGAAATAGCGAGCAGCCATCATTTTTATAATGAGGAAGAAACATAGATTTTGTAAAGATAGATCAATAACTTGACAAAATGTTGTGTATGGCTGGTTGACGGTAACCGGCCGGGGGTTTGTGCCTGGGACCAGGTACGTATGATATGCTTGTGTATACTACTGTGTTCAGTGCGATGTGTTCAAACGAGGGTTGTGTGGCACGGAAAACGGTCAATAAAGCAATGCAAAGCTTGCTCAATGTACACGGTTCTGTTCTGTTGAGATGTTGTCTAGGGATTGTTATGTGCGTGCGCATCAAAATGTTACAGTAACGCTTTTTGGAAGGTTTTATTTTTTAAAATTTTTCTTTTTTTTTCAAAGTAATTTTTATACATTTTTCATTATGATTATAATTTTAATAAAAGTATTAAAAATGTTTTGCCAGTATTTAGACGTATATAAATGGTTCGTTTTGGAAAATTCTCTTCAAATTGTCTAGAAATTACTATAAAACAATTTAAGCCATCTTTTTTTCTCGTGGCTCCTGAGACTATTAAAAATAATCACCGAACCCATTTGGATGACTCAAGTCGCCTTCAAAAAATTGTGCAATTATAATTTTAGGGTATTTATATGCTCAAAAATGGTGATATTATAACAATATTATAACAATGTTCATTATTTTTGCTTTACAAAAACCTATCGGGTCAGCAAATGGCCACGTCAAGCAAAAATTATTCCAACTTAGGTACTACCTATTGATTGCTGAGAAAAAATAATTTCAAAATTTATAAATTATTCTTGATAAGCGTATCTAATTTGTTTAGAATTTTATTTAGTTTCCCGTTTTAGTAACTGAAATAAATTTTAGATACGTAATGTAAAACGAATGAGATTATTATTAAAAGTAATAAAATTAAAAATATTTCTTATCACTCTTATCAGAAGTTTACTTAAAATTGCTTCAATTGGGTAACTATAACTTGGGCGGAAACGGAGAACTAGTAAAAGTCAAGCACATTTGCATAGGTAATATATTGAATACTTATAGAGAATAAATAAAATTAGGATTTAACTCTTAAGGGATAAAATGAAAATATTCTCTGAAATGACATGTAAAACATAATTATACCAATACAAAATATTACGTTCGAACTAATTTAAGTTTCATTTACCTACCTATATTGTTAAATTCGGTCACTTCTCATATGTGAACTTGGAATCTCATTCCTGTAGCCTTCATTTATCCGTATGTCCTAATTCAAATTTCAATAGTAAAACATTTTTAGAAATGTCATTCCAAATCCTAGACTTTCGACAGAAAAGGAAGCGGAAGAATGTAGGTATTAGGTTGGCTAATAACTTTTTAGCCCCGAAATCTCGAGGCTAATTTAGCAACGTAAGTAATATATTAAATCTTGTTATGTTCTACCAACTAAAATCTTTCCATAAAAATACATGTTATAGAGTACTAAGAGACATATTATTGAACAAGAAATGGTAGGCGTCGCTAAAGCGTAAGTACCAAAAAAAATTGCTTAAATTAAAAAATTTAAAAAAAATTAGTATAATAAAGGTGTATAAAGTTAATTGTTTTTTTATTACTTTGCCTAAGGTGGGTACACCATATATTTTAAACTCAAATAAATCGGCTCAGTAATTCCGTCAAAAAAATTTTTTTTCGAAAATTTTTATCTTTTTGTGTATTCATCAACTATTAGCCGTGGAGGGTTGAAATTTGGCAGGAATGTATCTGGGGCCAAGAAATATTATTTGCCATGAAAACAATCAATTTTGCGTCAAGGGCCGTTTTCCCTATCTTACCCGGCTATGCCCTTTGGAGTAAAGAAATTATTAGCCAACTTTATATTTTAGATCAAGAATCTGCATCAACTGAAGTATTAGAAGGTGAAGCAATAAATTCCGTGAGTTGCAGTGCATACACCTCCCACCGTATATCTGTTTAACAAAAGTTTTGCAGAACTATCCAAAATCTATAAGATTCAAGCTTAATTTTTAAGAAATAAACTTTATAATAAGTGATATTTAAAGTTAAAGAAACAATTCCACATAATAATTTTAAATTGGCATAAAGTAAAAGAATGCACGTCAGGGTTAAGCCTATTAGTAAACTTTAAGTTGTATTAAATTATAAATTTCGATGAGTTTTTTAATTATAATTATTATGTTGGAAGCGCCGGGGAATATACTAAAATATGTGCACTAAAGTGGTCATAATTTTTTGATTTTTGATTTTTTTTTTTAATAAAATTTTAAGAGAATATTTCTAACACCTTAAGAAACATAATTATGAAGGGAAAAAAATAGATTTCTTTTTTTTAGTGAATCTCCCCTTAACAGTACGCTGTACGGCATTTCTTATAGTTTCCATTTTAAAAAGTTATGTAGGTATATGTATACTATTTGCGGTGAATGTTGATAATCTTGATGAAAATGCACGTCAGGGTTAAGTCCATAGGTAAACCTTAAGTTGTATTAAAATATAAATTTCGATGAGTTTTTGAATTATAATTATTATGTTGGAAGCGCCGGGTATATACTTATTAAAAAAAAAGTATCTAAATCTTGAATATTTTCTTTATTTCGGATACGAAGATATGTATATCGATAAGTGAACAATAAATTACATTCTCAGCGTCCCTGAGGCGCAGTTTTAGCCGCCTTATGGTTCTCACGTTGTCCACTTGAGCGAATGAGTGTTGGTATGTTTAACAACAACTTTAATATGCTACAATGCCGACTTCTAGCATTTATGGCGACTCGAAACTGCGTACTACAATTCTTTGCTTAATACCTACATTATATTTGCTCAGAGATTTATTTTGAATTTTTGGGCAAAACCTACCTGTAATATTTGAGGCTATGCTGACAGGCGTGGTAAAGTAAGATTTTATATATTGCCTTAATTTCGGATAACATTCAGTGCCTAATTTCAGATAAGTAAAAACCATATGTAGGTTTGGCTATTTTGAACTGCTCTCTCAGAAGGGAATTAGAACATATTGGTCACGATTTAAACTAATTGCTTCGGATGGAGTCACGAAAAATGTCCTGGTTTTAATAAGAAATTATGATCCATTTGTGTATAATGCATATTGACTGAATGTTAACACCAAATGTTTGTCTTTGATGATGTGGTAAAAAAATATTAAAAAAGCTTTCAATATAGATTTGAAAACCAAATTTATTTTTTTTTATCAATGCAATTTAAAGAAACAGTTAATAGTAAATCAAAATGTATTCGAAATTAAAGAGCCCAGTTTTAAAATTACAATTTGTCCTAGTTAAAAATATCAAAGTTATGACATAAAAAGCATTTAAAAATATTATTAGGTCTGATAGAATTATTGCATCTCAGGGATTCAACAATAATGATATATTTACAATAATTATTACAGGTAGAAACAACTAGCATAAATTAGTAGTACAAATAAATAAGAAAAGACCGAATTAAATTGCATCTGTATGAAATGAAAGTAGTGATGAGCAATATTAGTCTCAGTCTTGCAGTCTTGTCTTGGTCTTGCATTTTTTGCAAGACCAAGACCAAGACTATGTATACCAAGACCAACACCAAGACTATAAGTATGGCTGCAAGACCAGTACCAAGACTCAAGTGAGCAAGGCCAAGACAAAAGCAAGAAAGAAGCAAGACTCTTGCAAAACTATTTAAATAGTATGAAAGTATAATCAATACCGTAAAGGGAGAAAATTTTGATTTTGGAAGAAAAAAATTCGCTAATAAAAAAATGTAAGAAAAGGGCAAAATTTTTGCAAGACCAAGACCAACACCAAGACTCAAACTGCTCTAGCAAGACCAAGACCAAGATTCTGAATGCAAGAGCAAGACCAAGACCAGGACTGCCAAGTCTTGGTCTTGGTTTTGCATTTGCTCATCACTAAATGAAAGGACGTTTCAGATTTGCAAGTTTCCTGTATGATAAATATTAACAATACTACATTATATTAAAGACATACCTATTGATATCTGTCCGGGGTACTTATCTCTATCTTATTTTGATATTTGATATTATACAAACATGATTTTGTAATTTCAATACGGAAAATATGTATTTACCTTAAATATGTGGTTAGCCATATGGACATAGGATAATTAACATTGAATGCATTTTTTAATTTGACTAATAAGTCTACCATTGCACTATATTTTTATGGACTGATTCTAATTCAGAATTGAATTTCCTATAACATGAATGAGACTAAATAATTTTGACGTTTCTTTGCTGGAGCACTTAACAAGGCTTTCCAATGTAGGTACATCTTTAACCATAATTATCCATGAAAAAAAATGTTAACTCTTGATCGGATTTTACAAATTTGACAGCTAACGTCGCATTTTTAAAATCATGATATCTTTCTTTAACATACTATACAGAGATGGATATAGACCACAGAAATACAGAGTAAGTTTCTTTGCCCTATTTTACATTATCCTTTCTACTAAGCTACCTTACATTTGACAGTATATAACGCAAAACCATTGTCTAATATGTAAAACAAAAGTTTTAAGAATTTTTTTATTATGTATATACTATAATAATTCGGTTTGTTCTTTGAAGAACACAAGAGTAGATCTTAAAAATTTTATTTTATATAATTATTATTTGATTTTCAAAATTATTAAAAGATTTTCTTTCTTAATTTTTTCATTTTATTTAGCTTTATATTGGTGCTAGCTAACAGTTAACTTCAGAAACAAATTTCTCATTAACTAAACTTTTCGTCAACTTACTAACCTGTGTAAATCTTGTGACAATGCAAATTTTCGAGGTATTTTTCGGGATTTGACGACAATTGCGGAGAAAAATTTTCAGTTGTAAAAAAATAGCGTACAAAAATGTGTAAAATTACTTTAGTGTAACAATTTTTTCTCTGATATAAAATCGCTTTATACGTTTATACCATTAAATACACAAATACACGATTTGCAATTTTTTGAATGTTTTATTTTATATTTACGCTATAAATCCGTGTATTTTTTTACATTTGTGTAAAATTACATTTTCATTAGTTAAATATAAAGCAAAAAAAATAAATATTGATAAACCGTCTAAAAATACATTGATTTTTTTCCTATTATGCTAATAATAAGTCCCACGAGACGTTACCCACGAAGGTAACGTTTACAAGCCAAGTTATACATTATGTCAACATTTTAAAAGATTTTTATTCTTTTTAGGCATTTCAAAAATTACACATTCTGTAACCTGTCTTTTACAGAATACATTGACAGTTAAGGTAGGTGCCGATTTTGACCTGGTACTCGAAACTGTCAGTCGGTCATACGAGCGCATGCATACCGGTGGATTGCATTCTTAAAAAGATATGTCAATTTTGTTCTGGATCGATGATGCTTGGCGGTTCGGACGTTCTGGCCGATAAGAAGAACAAAATTGTACCTCAGTTAATACAGCTTACATAATATGTGCATCTTCAGGACTCGGGCCGAGCACCCGAACTGGCTAGAATCGTAATGTGTGTGTTCGGCTTTAATAGTGATTACTTTTTAATTTTCAAGGTTTCAAGAGTTTTTAAATATAAATAAATGGGCTGTATTTCCGTTTTATAACGTTCAGTGGAAGATTTTCGTTAAGTAAAATCATTTCATTTTAAAAATTTTCTTTTTATTGTAGAATTCATTTTTTATTTGGTATGCTACTCATATTAATGACAGCTGACATAATCCTAATTTTCACAGTAATCCAAACTATAAGCTACCATAAAATTTAGTCCATTTCGCTGGTATTAAGGCCCGATTTACGTTAACGCTCTGCTCTCACTCTGATATCACTCCGCTCCAGGTTCGATAAAATATTCTTACACAATAAATAATGAGTGTATTCACATGAACGCTCTGATATCGGTCCGATATCAGTCACAGTTGGCTCTCGCTCCGATGTCACTCCAATATCAATACCACTCAGGTAATATTTTACCTATATAGTGTGAACACTTTTTTGATTCCGCTTCACTCCTCTTGCATTCAGTTGTTATGATAAGATATTTGTATCGAACTGAGACCGAACTGGGAGTGTACCCAGAGCAACATTATAATGTGAATAGAGAATGAATAGGTACCAGCATGATATTAGCACTGTAATGTGAACACAACAAGATTATATCGAATCGGGAGCGTAGTGATATCGGAGTGAGAGCAGAGCGTTAATGTAAATCGGGCCTAAGATTACCTACACGTAATTCAAACTTCCTTTTTATAGGTTAATAGTTACGTTCAAATCAATATTATATTTATATCATTATTCGCATTATCCAAACATTATATGACGACATCGAAATATGTAGATACTTACGAATATCCCCTAATACGAATATTACTAACATTCCGTATACAGTTTAATGAACTTAATCTACTACATTTTTATAGATGAATATTGTATCTATTCTTTAGTTAATCGAATAATTATGCAATTTTTAAAAAAATAAAATATAATTACAATTTATTTTTCTATTTTGTTTCAGAAACCAACAATCAAAATGGAGTAGACACAACGAATATAAATATTGCCCCTTTAAAAAAAGCCCAACGCCACACAGCTTTAAGAGTAGCCATTTTGTGGTAAGTGTTTATGGTAATTGAAAATTATTTTCGAATTGATAGGTTACGTTACAAAATCGATTCTGGATGCACTGGTACATCGTCGTGTATAGGAAGCATAGATCATGTTTTTCAAATGTGTAATATGATTTTTAATATTTGTTTGTTGATGTAATAAAAATTCAAATAGATGACGAAGACTAAAGACAGACGATGCTGCTGCTCTTCAACATGCATACGTGTATTATTCGTACGTGTATCTAGATGAAATAAGATTTTTATGATGGTTGAATATGTGTAATAAAATTTGATTTGTTATTTCGATTAGATAAGTTTACTTAAACAAATTGAATTTGTGTATTTACATACATACCTATGATATTGAAAGTACACATTGATATGATACGTGCAGGGTTATGAGTTTTTCCGTCGCGTATACATGATCTTTTTTATATTATTTTTTAATCAGATTTTCATATAAAATATATTTTTATAGAAAATTGATATTGAATTTAGTAAATATATTCTCAGCAAATAATGTTAGCATAAGGGTCTACTTTTCCTTAAAAAAAAAATTTTAGTCAACTTAAGGAGAGGATAAGGTTAATTCGTACAAAAAGTGGCATGTTTTTGTTATTTTTTTGTGACGACACAGTTAAAATCTCTTTATTAAAACCAGTGGTACATTAAAGTATAGCATTTGAAGAATATTGTATAGAATTTTCACGAAGAAATATTAAAAAATACAGTAATGGCAGCAATTATTCGAACGTGTCTCGGAAAAAAGTAGAATTGTGGTGCCCCTCATCACTTGGTGCTGGATCATCCGAAATAAAAAAATTAAAGTTAATTCGTTAGATAATAGTTTTTCTCAGGTAACGCTGGGAGGATTTTTCGAAATTTCAATTTTTCACTTTTTTGGAGCACTTAGAACGGAAAAACACGCGGCTAATTTGTTATTGTAAAATAAAAATTATTAACAAATTTGAAAAAACGCTCCAGCGTTACCTCGTAAATTATGTACAGAAATAGTGTTCAAAATTTCAAATGGATCGGTGCTGTAGTTTTGAAGTTATGAGGGGCACCGACTTTAAAAACGTGAGCTGTGGGGAAAACGCTTTAAAGTTTTGAACACTTAAAAATTCTTGTATAAAACTGATATAGAATACTTACTGCTAAACTAAATTTTGTACCCTACACTGACAAAATATACAGTACAGGTATAAACACGTTAGTACTTCCATTGAAATTTCTATAATATAACTGAGAGAGAGAGATATATAGAGAGCGAAACATCTACCAGGTAACAACAAAAATGCTTAGAACTTCGTCAATTTTGCTCCAATCAACTTGAAATTTTGAGACAATATTCTTGAGATATTATGCATTCAGTTAAAAAAATAAAAAAAATGCAAAAAAAATTATTTTAATACTTTACCCTGCCCTTAATAGCCAGAAATAAAATTTAATATTAGCGGTTTTTGATATAGACCAAATTAACTAAAACAAATGCAACAATTGAAGCAAAATTAGACGTAGTTTCCTAAGTATTTTGCTTCTTTTCCATTTTGTTATTTTTGTATTAGATTATAGATACTAGAGTAATTTAGGTTGTACGTCTAATTTTGCTTCATTCTCTTATGTTTTTAATTGATTTGGTCAATAGTCAAATACCTTTATCATTCTTGTGGTACCTAAATAATTTTTTAAAAGAAAAATTTTACAGAAACCTTATAAAAAATTCCAGACAATACACAAATTGCTTTAGAAAAGAGATTCTAAATTTTAAACTATTCAGAAAATTAGGTGGATCCGAAAGATTGAACATATATATTTCTATCAAAAACTATTTTCCAACCAAATTTTTTTACTAATTGGAAGAATGCAACAACTCTTATTTTAAAAAAAAATAAAATTTTGAATCATTTGACATGAAAACTGTATGAAAATATACTCATTTTTTCCTGTTAGTACCCTTGTACACGTCATATATAACAATCTTTACGTCAATAATATGGGTAACGTTTATGTGGGTAAATAGATAACACGGCATACACACATTATATTATGGATACCAAGGCAATCTATTTAATTTTTTGAGAGATGAATGTGACGTCATCCGGACCGATCTACAGAATGAGATATAATAAACCTATGAATGTATACTCAAAAACTACCAAAAAAGGAATCAAAAATGTTGATTTATTTCATTTTATTTTATTTTCGCATTGGAATTTATCAATTAACCTGAAATTTAATGTTAAATAAAACTTAAAAAAAACCACCCCTCCCATATTTGTATGACTTATCACATTTTATTAATAAATATTTACAAAATAGTTTTGTTCAGTTTTCTTTCTTAATATGTTTATGCACAGATTAGTGTTTATGTTTGGAAACTTTCTGATCTAGTATTTCAATACGATTGTACAAGCGTATTTTGAAGTAGGTATAAATTCTTTACCTTCAGTGGTAAATCAATATGTGATGATTGGTGAATAAATAATCAAGAAGATTTTTTATAAAATTTTTATCGGTCTATATACCATTTTATTTATTAATCTAAAAATGAAATTAGTTAGTAAAATCCAAAATAATCTTAAGAATACACCAATCTCTTTAAATTTAACTTCATCGTTTTTAATATTATGCTGCGCTTTCGTTTCCTTTGTCTCAGGCTTGTAATTATTACTTTTTTTAACTTTAATATTAAAAACGCATAATTTTAAAACCAAACCGTTTATAAATTTTAATAATTTCCGACATTTGTCAGTTGTCTCTTATGCAATTTTTTTGTTTTCTATTTTCTCTTTCGGTAACTGTATTAAGCTTGGGAAGATTTTTAGAAGGTAAAACACCTTTAGTTAAATGTCGTTTTTCTACTGGAGTATTTCATAATTTTTCTTTTAAACTGGTGTAGTCTGATTCTTCAAACTCATCAGAGCAAATTTTTGTTGTCACTAAATTAAAAACAACGTGTTCCCCATATGCTTTTACCCATTTTGCACAAATAATCCCATCAGACTAAAACGCAAATAATTTAATTTTTTTATTATTTTTAGATTTTTTTCACTATAATTATTTCATATATTTACGGTAAATTTAACTATTTTAAATATTTTATAAACTTTTACAATTCAAAATACTAAAATAAGTAATTTAAATTCAAAATGCTTAAACAATATGACCTATATTTTATAGTGTAGATTCTAATCGAAATTAGGTACTAAAAGGCGTTTTTAAGAAAACAGAAGCATTAGAAAGAGTTGAGAGTAGATATAAATTGGAGATTAATTGCTCCAGTAATCGCATATTAAGTCTTATCGGTATTAATTTTTGGATGTCAATTGAAGTAACTGTAATTCTACCTACTGAATTGTAAATTAAATGGTATTTAATGTTTTTATAATTAAAAATTTTGTAATTTTAAATTTAAAAAAAATGTCTTTTTCAGTTTAAAATCATTTTTTTTTATAAATAATAATATTAAAACAGAAATAAGGTATATTCGTAGACAGAAATAACAATATTTTAAGTCAGTAAATACATTTTCAAAAGCAAACCAGTTTGTTCAGAATCTTTTTAATAATTTAAGTTTTTTATCTAACGTAAGTTGACAATTAGGTTTGTTCAATGTTTCTTTTCTTTCAGAGATTAAAATCATTAAAATATTGAGTTTATTACGTTAATAAATTGAAAAACTTATTGAAATAATCTTATTCAGAGAAGTTTTAGTCGTTTGGATAGGATTTCAATTTACTCAAGTTTATTGTGGAGGCTGCATTTTTGAACTAAATGTTTAAAAATTTTTGTATATTAATGATGTATAAAAAATGGCTGCCGTTTAATAACTTTTAGAAGAGAACTGCTATATTGATATCTAAGTATTTTAATGAATTTAAAATCAACAGAGTTGGTTAATAATAATTACTTCATATAGTTGAGTTTAACAACAGATTTATAATTCTTTGTCATTATTCGATTTCTCTTTGTAATACTCTTAAAGTAACCACTCTCAAAGTGTCTATAAAACTAATTATAGCTTTAAAAAATTTACCAGTGCATCCACTCAGCTAGGGTTAAGTCAAACGCACAACATATTTTTATGCCGTGTGGCATTTCGTTACGTTACAATTTTATAACATACATTTATAAGTTGAATTACACACACTTGTGGTCATATAGCTGGAGCGCGAAAAGTCTAAACCATGTTACAGTGAATGTTAGTAACCTTGGTCAAAATATTGAAATAGGTATTTATTACAAAGGTTAAAAAAAAACCGCCTTTATATAATAATTCCTTAAAAGAATCACTACGCTCCCACTTACTATTGGCAAAACAAATTTTTAGTGCTACTGTTAAAAACTTTTTCCAACATTAACACAAAAATAACATGAGTTTACTACATTTTTTAAAAAAGCAGAAAATTTAAGCTGAGAGTCCACTAGGTTGGAAACGCGGTGCGGCGCGGCGCGGTGCAATTCCGATGTCGGAGAAAAATACATCTGCATGAATAAATGAAAGTTCATCCACTATGTCGGCAGGGCGGCGCGGTACCACCCCGAAGATGTTATTAAGGTGAGTATCGCGCCGCTCCGCGTTTCCGACCTAGTGGACGCTCAGCTTTAATTTCAATTTTCAATTGATTGCATGTTTCCAATAGTGGTTCCAATAAATAAAACTTCTGTTTATAAGTTAGATTTAGTTACATTCTTCTTGACAGTAGGGTGAAAGTCAAATTGAGGTTTCATCGTCTTGAGTCCAGATAAAAATCTTCATGATACCAGTACCTATAGTAGTACCAGTATCCTTAAAACAAATGACTGTAATAGATTACTATAAATTATAGCTTGTAAGTACTGAGTGAGTGTTGTATGTTTGTACCACGTCTAGTTTTTGAGGTACCCTCGATAATTTTTTCAACTACCCTCATTTTACGCATAATTCAGAAAGTAGGTAATTGATGGTATATATTTTTTCTTTTTAGTGACTTTGTAATAAACTATTTATGAGTGTAAATTGAGGATTAATATATGTAAATATAATCAGTGTTTTTCAGCCTGTGAGTCGCGACTCCTTGGGCGGTCGCGAAGCCTTTTTAAGGGGGGTCGCAATTATTTTAACAATAAAACCATTCTAGTTCAATATGTAATATTTAATAAAGAAAAGGTTAATTAAAGGTTACATTAATGTGATGGTTTCATACTTTCGCTTAATAAAATTTCAAAACAAATAACTGCGGCTTATTTTCAATAACAGTAAATCCGAGTTTTAAATATTTGTCGTCATATAGACGGTTTTTCTTTGTTTTTCTTTCATTACGCTCATTGGAACTTGAAGTTGACGATTTTGCATGTCTTTCTAGAAACTCATCCAATTAAAGATTTTTGTGCTCAATAATTACAATGGGCACAGAATTTTGGATATTAGACAATAAAAGACAGTGAGTAACTACTAAACAAACAAGTGAATTCAATAAATTCAAACACAATTCAAAGTGAATTCACAATTCAAATAATTCAAAAATATCATCCTTTACTCGCCTGATGCTCCACGCAGCGCTCATCACGTTACGTTATGTCTCGCTCATACAAGCGCGCGTTCCGAAGCTACTACTATAAGTCGTCAACTTTGATGTCGATATAAAAATATGCCTGCTTAAAATCCTTTGTTATGTATTTAATTGACACTTAACTGAAAATAATCAATAATGATGAACGGATTCGATATTTATAACATAGAACAACAATTAGAAATAGCAGAGGGTAGGAGTCGCTAAATATTTTTCTATACTAGGGGGTTCGCGAAATATTTTTCCATACCAGGGGGGTCGCACCATGAAAAACGTTGAAAAACACTGTTCTAGATATTTAATACATATAAGTAGGTATATATTTTATAATTTTTTTTTTTAGTACCTTTTCACTGTTACCTAAGAAACGGAGTTACGGTGAGCTAGAAAAAAATATAAATATATTCTTAATATGCGTTGAATATAGAGAAATAAACACCAAAACTCCAAGAGGATACTCAATTTTTTAAAAATTTGATACGTAGTGTTATTTATTGGTGGAAACTGACAAAGTATTTTCATATAATCCCTAAATTTTAACAAAATTGAAGAACTACAAATTACATAACATATGATATTACTGTAGTAATGCCCAAAATTTAATTATTAAAGTCCATGGTGTCTCAAATATTTATTCGAAGACGTGAATCTGTAAAAGATAAAGAATCGTACTAAAACAAAAATGAATTTCTTTTCAAAATGGTACGCTATAGTTGCTGCGCCATCCAACCTAAAAATAACGATGTAGAAAGAACAAAATCAAACCACTGGCCACCAGATATAACTACATCTACACACACTCACAACTATGCATTCAGCAAGCCATACATACAACCAGTGAAAAAAAAAACACAATTGGTTCGTCTGCTTAACTGGTCGACTGGTCCTGCCTGACTGAGGTCGATCCTAAATATTTTATTGCTGGGATATCTATGTGCGTTGGATTGTGTTGTTTCCAACAGAAATACACAGTCATTTTAAAAGGATTTTTTTAATGTTCGTTTAACCCGTTTAGATAATATTATCAAATTTATATTTGGGCGACTATAAGATGAAATAAGCGAAATGACTGTATACAAACATAATGTAGTTTGGTATTTTATATCTCTTTTTCTGGATTGTCATCATTTGATATTTGAAAAACAGAACGTTATTATACGCTCCTATGGATAGAGAATTTCAAATAAAGCCTTCCATTTATCTTTAGTTATAGATGAACGTATAAAAAAAACATGGGATTTATTTTTAAAGATTCTTTTCTGTCTGAATAATTTTGTTTAGTAATGAAAGTGAATTTTATAATACATTTAAGGCAAAACATACTTAAGTAATAATAGTAAAAGCAAGGTTAAAAATTGTAAGGGAATACTTATTACACTTTCTCGGTTAATAATTTTTATGGAACTGATAAATAAAAAGAAAACTTTTGAGTTTGTAATTTTTATGACATAATTCTAAGTTTTCAAATCCAAGAAAAAGTTTTTATACACTAGCGGAAATAATTAAAGGATCAAAAAAAAATTCCAAATTTTTGGTGATTTTTCGAATGGCTGTATCTTCGTGAAAAATGGTCATAACCAATTTAAAGCTGGAAGTTTCTAGTTTTCAGATCTTGCGATAAAAAATTTTTCAAAGCAACGTGTATCGCTCAATCCTAATAAGTACACTGAAAAAAAATTGCCGAAATTTTTTCGGTTTCTTTTTTTGGTCCACGGACTTGGAAAAAAATTTTCCTACTTAACCACCATATGGTCCGGATAACTTGTTCATTCAGCTTTCATTTGCTTATTTTCCGACCTTTGTACGACTACTTCCCGCTGAGATATTGGACTTTGAATGGAAAAGGATCGTTTCGCCTTTGACCATCGATATCTCAGCAATCAATGATCACACAGAAAATTGAAGGTGTGTTTCGAAAACTCGAATAAATTCTCTACAAGGATTAGCCATTGTTTTTTCAGAAAAAAATTTGTTTGCATACTCTACATGAATTTGAAAAATCAAGAAAAAAAATCAAGCGCTGAATTAAAAATTTCGAGAAAAACATTGATGCTAAGTGTGCCTTTTACAGCTCAATATACCCACAAAAACCCCACCGGGTTTCAATTAAATCCATCCAGCCGTTATTTTGTTTCATTGGATTGAATTTTTGAAAAAATTAATGGATCATTTTTTTACTCTTAAACTTTCATAATCTTGAACAAAATGAAAAAAAAATTTCTCAACTTTTTTCACATTTTTATCAACAACAGTATTTAAATTTATAAAAAAAGAAAATTTCTTAAAAAATTTTCAAAAAAAAAAATTTTTTTCTACGAATTTTCCAAAAAAAATTTTTTTTTTCATTTTGTTCAAGATTATGAAAGTTAAGAGTAAAAAAATGATCCATTAATTTTTTCAAAATTCAATCGAATGAAACAAAAAAATGGCTGGATGGATTCAATTGAAACTCGGTGGGGTTTTTGTGGGTATATTGAACTGTAAAAGGCACACTTAACATCAATGATTTTCTCGAAATTTTTAATTCAGCGCTTGATTTTCCAAATAGCCCCCAAAAGCTCTTTTTTTCTTGATTTTTCAAATTCATGTAGAGTATGCAAAAAAAATTTTTTCTTAAAGAACAATGGCTAATCCTTGTAGAGAATTTATTTTTCACCCTAATCATTACGGATTTTCACAAAGTAAAATTAGCTACAATTAATTATGCAACGAAATATCATATAAAACCTATATCCCTTCTAAAATTCATCCCTTTTAAAGAGTTTCTGGTAATTTAGAAAAAGTTGTTTTGGTAGTCCAGATATCCAGAATTTAGTGCAAATTAATTATTTTTTGGACATACTAAGGTAAAAAGAATGAAAAATGATATGAAAACAGAAATGAACGTTTAAGAAGCATTATTGATATCTTACATTATATTCCCATTGTTTGTTAAATTTTACATATTTTACTATGTAATCGACATTCAAAATGTTCGTCTTTATCACCTACCTAGCACTCACATTAAATCGATAATTATAAAATCTAACAGAGAGTACAGGAGCGCTGGGAAAGAACTAATATTATCTCTTTAAAAAATTTGCACAGTACTCCCACCACTTCACGTATTTTTGAAAGTAATCAATAGATATAGTAATAATGTGATTTAAGATCCGTTTTTCAGATCTGTTTACGACAGCCGCCACTAAATTTGTATGCTTTACTTAATTTTTATACTTATACTGTTTATAATGTAAGTGGAGGACGAAAATAAGTGTTGGATGCTTAGAATTTTAAAAATGTCGTCTACAGTCATTTTTTTAAAGGTATTATGCCGATATTCAATTGAAATTGTAAAGATAAATTGTAGAAAACCTTCATGAGCATAGCCGGTCACAGTATTGAAACCTTTGACTTACCAGTTGGCCAGAATGCTAATTCCTAAGCATACTTAGCCTCTCCGCTGATTATATTTTTTAAAGTAACTCTTGGTATTTTTTTTTAATTTTTAAATTGTTATTAATATTGTGAAAAAACAGCTAATTTATATTTAATTTGTGATTCATAATGGTACCCTTTTGTTTTCGTATTTTCTAGAAAACTATCTATTCTTTAACTAAAAATTTTTTGGAATTTCCAAAATTTTTGTTACTGAGATTGTCTTTATAGAGGCTTAATTTCTGAGGCTCATATACCTACTTATGTATCGTTTAAAACGAGATAAGAAAATGAAGGGATGCTAATATTCTAGAAAATTCTATAAGGTTAAATAAAAAAATAGGGGAAGGTAACCCATAACGAGTAAGCTAAGATTAAACGCCCAAAAAAGTGGCTTTTGACTTCGACAAGCAGATCTTTTTTATACTGTCAGATAGAAAATAATAAACTCTTCAGATAGAACTTTAAAATGAAACTTCGCTTGAGAAATTTTTATACGAGATTTATTTTTAATAATGAAAATACAAAAACCCGCTTTGCCCGTATAGGTATCCTAAAGCGGGAAACCCCCTTTGGAAAAAGTGGAGAAGTACCTTATGTATTTAAATACTGTTATTATTTTTTAATGAAAACTTTCGCAACTATATGGAACTTAGTAATAATTAAGTAAAAAAAAAAAAACAATTGAAAAAAGACGAAAATAATAAATTTATAACAATTAATTGTAACTTTCTTTACAATCTCCACACTGGAGTATATTAGTTCAGGTGGTTCCACATCAAAATCACCACCAACAAGGTAGGGATATTATTTTTAAGCTTTTTCCCCCATTCCGTCGTAAAAAGAATATTTTTTAATTTTTTCCCCCTTCCATCAGTTTTTTCCATTAGGATACTTCTTTTTTGTCTACCCGCTTTGCCACTACCCACTTTGCCAAAAAAGACTTAATTTTGTTAAATTAGAATAATTTCAAAATGAAAGCCGATACATGTCTACCTTTTTCTAGATTAAAAGTCAAATGATGATAACATAATGCGGTCATATCAAAAAGATTGCAAACAAAAAGGTTTATGACTAGTCACAGAATATTTATCGTCAAAATTTTTAACAAAACCAACAAAAAAATTTGACACTAAACGACACAAGCGCTCAAGTGCAACTGATTAATATTAGTTTATATTCGGTTAATCTTGGTATACACATGACCTTAGAAAAACATTTGATACAACGATATAAAAGCGCTTACCCGCTTTAAAAGGGGTACCCGCTTTGGACGACCTTCTCCTATGATGCAATTGGGGTGTGGTATATAACTTCCTCGTGTTCCTAATAAATTTTTATACATTATTTAAACTGCTTTGTGCTGAAACTGTTTCCTAAATTTTCTGTTTATATTATATTGTTACAGTGATATCTGAATTAAGACTAACTTTAAGGTACAAAATTACCGAGTTTTCCATAAAATATATACCCTAAAACTATATTTTCCAAACTTACAGACTTTGGTAAAATGGGCCCTGAAAGTTTTACGCTGATAAAAGTATAATTTTACACGATTTAATGAAAAATACAGAATATATTTTATTTTATTGTCTTACGTTTACGCTGTAAATTCGTGAATTTTGTACACAAATTAAATTTTCATTATTTAAATATTAAACAAAGTTAGTAAATATACAAATAAATCGCCTAAATATACATTAAATTTTTCTACATACTAATACATAATAAGGCTAGAATAACGTTTAAGAACAGGTGGTAATATAATAAATTTTTAAAAAGACTTTTCAAAAATTGCGAAATTTATAACCTATTTTTTACAGTAAAACTTACTTTCCATAAAGTCTAATTCCAGTATTTCTAGCATAAAAACGGAAAAATAAAATTAGTTTACAGTTAAACTTAAATTTATGAATCAATAATTCAATGTAAAAATAAATTTTCTTATTAACAAAAATTAAAAATTGAATTTTTATAAGAACGTATTATTTTCTCTACTACCTCATAGTTATTCGAACGTGGAGTAAATAATTATTGAACGTACGTTTATATACAGTAAGACGATTGAGCCATCGAACTTGTGTTGTTAGTTCAACCGAATCGTTGTAGATGGTTCTGCACTTGTTCGTTGTTTCCGATGTTTATATTTGAAACGTTAAAAGAAATCACAGCAGTTTAACTAATTAGTACAAGTTTTAGGCAATTTGTAATAATTTTTTAATATATTTCTTTTGTTCTAAAACTTCTTATTTACTTAATTTTCCAACTCAATTTTTCTACCTGAGAAGTCACAACTAACAAACTTTGTATGTAGATGAAAATTTAAAAAATTTAATTGTTGAACAATATATTTTAGCAATAAAATTTCCCAATTTTTGTTCTTACACCACAGCTTTTCCACCAATTTTTAATTTATCTCAAATTAAATGTGAAAATAACGAAAACTAGTTTCTAGATTTTTCATTTATGTTTAGCAATAACAATTAAAATCGTAATTACTAACAATGGGATAAAATCTTCCATTTCTTTCAGGAGCATAGGAGATACAGTCGTTAATATCTGTAAATTCTTCTTCGGTAGGTCGTAAATTCAAAACGTGAAGAAGGGGGGAAAGAATAGTTTTGGTTTTTGTCGTGTAGTATGTAATTCTAGAAAAATTCCTTTTTTAATTTCTAAAATATAGGTACTTTCTAGTAAACCTCAAAGTAAATTTTTTTTAATTTTTCGAATTTAAAATGAGTATACTGGGGACCAACTGAACAGTGTACCGAAGATAATAAATGCACTCCAGAAGTATATACAAAATTATGTTTAGAGCCATAAACATTCAGTATGATATGCCCTAATCTCCCATCAATACTTTCCTCACCACAGTCATCCATCAAAAGTAACTTTTTTTGATTTTATTTTGTATATTAAATGATAGTAATGTTCAATGACAAACATATTGTTTAACAGTTTATTGGTTAGCAATTTAAGTGAAAAATGTAATAACATAACTTGATAACGAATAAAAACAATTAATAACTTTTATAACTTAAATTATATCAAATTTAATCACAAAAATCAGAATGGGAACAAATGTAACAATACATCATGGAGTTGAAAGTATAACATGTAATTAAATTGATTTACATTTTTTGACTCGTTCTTTAAAACTTAAGGGCGACACTAGTGTGACCGCCTGAAAAAAAGATGATTTTTGGGAATTTTTTTAAAGAAAACTACTATATGGAATGTTTTAATATTCTCAGGATATATTCGCTAATATATAATAAATTCATGGTAAAATTTCTGGACCAAAAAATTGAAAATTCAGTGAGTTAGTCGAGATCTCCCAAGGCTCCAAAAAAGAAGTTCCCCCACTGCTGCAGTGGTAGCGGCCTTCGCATTGCTTGAAATCAAAAAAACCAAAAAGCCTATTAAACTAGAAGGTATGATCCGTACCGTGAACCTCAATCGAAAAAAAAGTTGAAATTTAACAAAATGGCGGAGTTTTTAAAAAAAAAGTTTCAAATTTTGCGCGAAAATTTGATGGTTTTTGGCTTGCGAAAATTACATTTTTTATTCGATCGGAAAACTGGAGGTTCATGGTACGAAGAAATATATATAAAAGAAGTTGCAATAAGAATCAAATCGATCGAATGATTTGTCTTCGAGTTATAACTGCAGCAAATTTGAAAAATGCAGTTTTTAGTAATTTTAACTTTTTGTTTTAATCACTGAGAATTTTTGCTAAAATTATTTAAGATGTACTGACTATAACCGGTCATAGTAAAACTAGATGAGTCATTTAAATGTGCCAGGGTCTAGTTTCTCCACAACATGGGATTTGTAGCCACGTTCAGAAACTCCCGAACTATAAACCTTCATACATTTCTCAATACCTCAAAGTTAAAAATGAAAATCAGAATCTACTCTTCGGATTGCTGTAACTCAAAAACTATTTGAGATATACACTTGAAATTTTAGTATGTTATTTTTAAAGTTATAGACTATCAAAACATAAAAAAAAAATTTCCAATTTTTTTAAAACGTCTCACTAGTGGTCCCACTTAAATGTTAGTTATGGTAAAATATTTTTTTTAAAGTAACTTTATAAATAATATTTATATAACACCCATATGGTTCTAAATCTAATGCACATATTATTTCATTTAAATTACAATATTACAATTTTAAAAGCGATATTTGATGTTATTACTTGATATAGGTATAAGTGGTTACTTACCTGTTTCTGTCTTTGCTTTTCTTGAATTTATAATAATTTGCAATGAATTTAAATGAAAAATTAAATTAGAATTTAGAAAATTCAAAATATGACTTTATTTAACAATACAATTTTTGAAATAACAGGCAAAATAAAACTGTAGACCGGTTTCGGTGTCCCAAAAACATCATTTTCAAGATAAAATAACTTTCTCAGTTAATCAACTAGATTTTATTTTTTGACTCTAAGACGTTGACTAACTGTTGACTATTTTGTCTTGGAAATGGTGTCTTTGCGACACCGAAACTAGTCGACAGTTTGATTTTCAATTGTGTTATTTCAAAAATTGTAGTATCGTCAAATTAAATCATTTTTTCAATTTTCTAAATGTTTAATTTTGGCGAAAGCTAGAGATAACAATTTAATTCTTAGCTAAGTTAAAAGATTTATTAGGATTTGACAAGAAAGAAAATATTGAAAGGTAAGACGTAATTATAAAATTAAAAACCATTTTTTGACTTTTTTCGTTTTCTTTAATTGTAAGTACAAATTCATACTTCTTGAAAATTTTGTGCCAATATGATCTATATGCTGAGATGTACAACAGTACACAAAATGTCCAGCAGTACGCATCTTAAGACCGTTTAGATCGAGTCTAGAAGAGACATTAGAAAATCCTTATCCGTAGCTTGATCCATAGCTCATATTATCAGTTGTAGAGATGTATGAGAAAATCTTTCTATACCATCTATATATGGACTACGGACTGCTAACTTGCTAAATTCTGGAAAAAAAATTTATTTTTTAATAGATAAAAATATGATAAATAATAAATACAGTTTTATATTATATAATTCGTTAATAAATAGCCAGGGCCGTGGAGAGAAAAAGCGGGCCCCGGGAATAAACTACATTCTTTTAAAAAATTCCTCCCAAAAGAATAAGTTATGAGCAAAAAAACCTTTTTTCCTGGGCCCTCTACCGACAGTTAGGGGCCCCCCCCTACAAGCCCGGGCCCCGTGGCTAGAACCCCAGCTACGCCACCCTCTCGTTGGACATGTAAATAGCCAATTAACAAAGGTGACACAACTCAAAAGAATGTAGTTTTTTTCAGTACAGCTATTTAAAAGTTTTGTTGTTTATCACAAGACTTGTTAGGATTTTGGATTTCTAAAATTTACATTAAACCATTAGTATTCACCTTGTATTCAAACAATAACAAGTTAACTAGTTTTGATAAGATTAAGATTTTGATAAACATTGAAGTAAGGAAAAACTGACAAAATCATTTTCCAGTGATCATTTTTGAAAGTAAAAATATGTCATTCTGGGACACACAAATATACAAATATTGCAATACATTGTCACAATATACTCGAAAATGTATCTAAAATTTTGAGTCGAGCCACTGTTGCTGCCTACCGATGATATAAAATATTGGTACCGATAGTACCGGTATACTGTGTATCGATGATGTATAAAATATATCTGAATAATTCGTACACTGAGAAAATTTAATTTTTTTTAAAAATTATACAGATGAATATACTAGGTACCTACATATTTCAGAAAAAAAAAACTTTTATTCAAAAAATCGGTTAAGTGCAATTCGTACTTGTAAAGTGTTCTGGACAATAAGTTACGGATGTAGATTACCCTAATGTCACTTTCAATGTCCGTAATTTTTTCAAATTTTTCTGAGCAATGCTTTTGGTAACAGCAGTTTCAAACTTTCTTTCCGAAAACTACTTAAAATATATAAAAAAGTAAGTATACCGTGTGCAGTGTCCGTCAGTAAGTTTCCAACATATGGAAAACTGTTTTACAATATATTAAATTTTTCAGAAAATTATAGGTACTCTACCTAAAAAACGATTTCACTTACAAAATTTCAAAAATTCACTTACAAAAATCTGAATAAACTCAATTGTCTTCAAACTCAATATTTTTTTTTAAATAGAGTGAATGCGGGAGAGATGCCGCACATTTTGAAAACACTTGATAATTCTTAAATTATGCATTCAATTGATTTGAAATTTGGTACACAGTAAATGTAAACAATGTTCTTTAAAATTGTTTATAAATAATATAGTCATAAAGGATTCATAATTAACATTTTTGTAGAGCCTGCAAAGCGGCGTCTTTCCCACACCTATGGGAGAGATGTCGCATCAAAGAAGGCGAGGCATAGTTCATATTAAAAAATTTTGCATTTTACACACATCTCCATACAAGATGCATGCCATATGTAACCATTTTTGGCACTTTATACATCTTAACCAGTCAAGATTTTTTTGATTCTGAGCACCTTGCAAAACATTCAATACACAGGCAATCATCATTATTTTTGTTATCTTTACTAATATGAGGGTTCTTCCTGATCCATTAATGGATCTTTTATATTTACGTGGCATAAATTAAAGTCCAAAAAAAAATTGGATAATTAAGGTATATAAGTCTATGGTTTTAACATGTAATATGATGCGGTATCTATTCTATACCAACTTTAAATGCGGCATCTCTCCTTTTTGTTCGGATAGATGCCGCATGTTGCTATAGCAAGCATAGTGCGGAATTCCAACCCAAAATTTTATACAGTACTTTTGTTATTAATTTTATACCTAAATTAATAGCAAAACTCATTTTCATTAAAACAATGAAATATACATTCTTAAATTCTAATGAATTAAATGCTTGATAAAATATTATGTTAAAAAACTTACTTTTCGATAATAAAAAGTTGGATAATTACTAAACTGATTGACTAATCGTAAATGTTACCATGTACAGCTTAAATAAGTAACTTATTTTAAGCATATAATCCATTAATAGCGCTATCTGTCAATCAACGGACGAACTATGGCTACTGCGGCATCTCTTCCGCACTTACCCTAGTACAGTACGGGTACAGGTACCTACATGGTAATTATTTTTTCAAAAATTTCCCATATTAAAAACATGTTTTTAACAACCTTTTCTTATTATTTTATTTTATTAAGTAAATGAATGAAAGCAGCTTAGACATTATTTGTGTATAGTTCGAGTAAGAATATTTTCACTTCTTGCAAACTATCATTTTAATAGTCTTTTATATTATAATAAGAACAGCACGCCCTTTCGTTATATTATGTAACCTTACCTTGTAACTTTATTATTAACACCATTGTCTTATATGAAATTATTTTATAATACAATTCAATTTTTAAGGCACAATAAGTAGGTATATAAAAATTTTCTAAAGAATTGTAAGCAGTCTCTAAAAATTCAACTATTAGAATATATCATTCATTTACTAAAATAGAAATGACATTATTTTTCGATTAAAGTAAAAATTCAGCTTACAAATAGTAAATTCGCTTAAAAAATTTCTATAAAACTTTTGAATATCTAATGTTATGTGGAAAAATAATTTTTTTTTAAATTTCTAATTGACTCAAAAGAATTATGCACCTATAGTTACGAAAATTAAACAGTAAATATTTCATAAAAATATATTAATACATAATATATTAACGAATACATTTATAACGTAATGTTCACTATATAAGACTTTGGTATAAACATAAGAAACAATAAGCAAGTTTTGAAAATTTACATGCGTTTTTTTCAAAACTACGTTTTCCAAAACGGTAGACAAGATAACTCTAGCAATTTTCATCCGATTGACTTAAGTTTTACTTGTAACTTCTTAGATTGATTATACATATAGGACGGTATACATATAGGATTTTTGAAATTAGTGTGCCAATAAATTTTTTGTGAACAAATTATAATGTTGATTTTTTCATTAATTTTCAAAAAAATTTTCTATCAAAGTGGTACCATTTCTGAATAGGTCAATATTTTTTTGATAATCTTTTGTACCCCCTTAATAAAACTTAGTTAGAATAGGTACTATAATAAGAGGAGAGGTGTGTCAGTAGTAACAAAAAAATATACAGGCTAGTAACTTTGTATTTATTAATCATAGGAAATTAAATTTTTGGTCCAAGGTACGGACTTTATTAAGGTTTTCAAAAATATTCTATGTTGGCCTATAATTAAAATAACTGCACTTTTGTAGACTAAAATGTAATGTTACCATCGCCACCAACAGAGGATCAATTATTACAGTGCTTAGGTTCAGTTGTAACACTTATTATTTAGTTGGATTTACACACAGAGAAAAAATTCCAGTAAAAATTACTGAGCTGCCTCCGGTAAACGAGTCTTAAGTGACCAGTCCGTAGGAAATTATTAAGCAAAAATATAAAAAATGCGTTTCAAACATTATTTTTTACGATTCATTTGAAAATTTTTCCTGTACACCTTAAGAATTTTTCCTATACAGCTGCGTAAAATTCGATGGGGTAGTAAAATTTCAAGTGGACACCGGGAAAATTTACTTAATTTTTTGTAAAATTATACTGGACATATAATAATTTTTACTGAGTCGGTGTGTATTTCAGCACCACTGCATACCAAGTATTACATAGAACGCATAGAACAGAATAAACAAAACAAGCACGCAACCACCACACAACCTTGAGGCCCAGAGAGCATGCGTGTTAGACAATACACGACTTACAGACGCAGCAACCGTGGCAACCGTTGGTTCGTCAGTTGGCCAATAGCAATGATAGTGATTGGATGTTTATAAATGTTTATAAAGTGTTTTTTTTTTTTTTTTTTTTTTTTTTTTTTTTTTTTTTTATAATAAATTATTATTTAAGTATTTGATATGTTAATTGAAATATGTTTTTATACAAATTATTATAATGTGCTTATTGTTAAAAATTTTTATCATGTAATATTTCAAATAAAGAATTTATATATTTTTTTCCACAAATAATAAAAAACCACAAAAAATTTTTTCTATATTATTAATTTGATTTTAATGCTTACCCTTCTATCAATGTCCTTTTAAACTATTTTAATTCAATTATTTATTAATAAATAAAAAAAAACCTTATTTATAAATAATACGGTAATTTTTACTGAGCTGTAGCGTAATTTATATTTTTACTATAAATTATCGTAGTTTTTACTTAGCCTGTCACTTATGTCCGCATTACCAGAGAGCTCAGTAATTTTTTACCAGAAATTTCAGTAAAAATTACTGTATTTTTTTCTCAGTGCATGTTTGTTACTATAATTAATTTAGTTTTCAAAATCCTTCCTCACATGTTGAGTGAGTAAGGTGACAAATACCACAGTCTCTGGCAACAGGTTTGATTTTTTTCTCCTTCTATTACTCCTTTAACGCTATTCTGGTATACACTATCGAATACAGTTCCTATCTTAGTTTTTCGTTTTGTTTTATACAGCATCTTTTCATTCTGAAAACAGCATGAATTAGATTAGGGACTGATCCAATAGGCAAAACTAATCGTAGTAGCATTGAATCGAACGACAACCGTAACCGAAAATCGATATATCAAAACAACGGATTTTACCAAAGTGTAACTATTACTAGAAGGTTTTTTTTTTTAAATTATTTATCTAAAGCGTTTCGATTCATACCTGGAATATAAAGTTTAATTTTATTCAACTAAAATTTTTAAAACATTACAAAGCAATATTTAGAAAATCAATAAATTAAACTAAAAACGATTTTGTTAACTACAAAATTTAAAATTAATCGTCAAAAATCAAAACTAAAAAACTGTAAAAATTTTTAAACTTCATTTAAAACCCTATACTGATTGGGTCTATGTGCTCAGTTCCTTAAATTTAAAATATTAACAAGAAAAATTGTGGATATATAAAACGACTGGAATGTGTCAATTGTAACATGTTACAATTGACACTATTGAATTTGTTGCAGTGCTGTTTAATTTTATAAAAAAATTGGTAAAATATTAACTATGAGTAAAAAAGCGATACTACCTATCTGATAATATTATTTAATTGCTTGTGTTTCCAATAAAATCACTTTACTTCCAATTGATGGGGTATTTACTGCAACAATCAAAAAATTGTCAACAAACTCAAAATTTACAGTTAGGTTATATAAACACATTTGATATTGCTTGAGAGAAAACTGTCAAATGATATTAACTGAAAGTTTTGTCAGTAAAGCACAACTTCAGAAGACACCTTATCATATGTAATACTTCTCAATAGGATTGATAGATGTCTCGCAAATTTCAAAGTTAAAATTGACTCACTGTTACTACTGATACACCTCTCCCCTACTCGAAATATTAGGAAATGATTTTTGGATATGTTATTTTCTAGTATGTAGGGGAATCCCGCAAAACACAACACCATTACAAAAATAAATGATAAAACAATTATTTTAACAAATCTTTACGCTTAAAAAACAGTAGTAGGTATTTTAGTAATTTAAAAACTAATAAATATATCGAAATTTATGTCAACATACTGTATATTACCTAGTTAAAAGGTTTAGTTTTTAATACGAATTTTTTTCTTTAAATTGTAAAAAAATACAATTTTAAAATATTCCAAAAAAATGTAAAAAAAAATCAAAAAATAAAAGAAAAGGAAAGAGTTGAGAAAACAAAAATTTCACAACTTGCCTTTTTTGAATTCAGCAGATTCGGATTCCCTAGCGCTCTAACCATATTAAAAGTTTTACTGTTATTTTTAATAAAATCGTTTGACTTTCAGTCCTTAAAAAATCCCTTTTGTCAAACTTTGACTAAAATTATCGAATTTTTGTTTACACTTCCTACTGAAAAGCGATACTTCCGTGTAATTATTTGAAATTCCTTTTTATATTTCTTTAAAATTTTCCCATTTTCAACATAAAAATATTAAAGTTAGTAATATAACTGTTGTGCCAAGCTTTTTCCAGTCATTAAACGCTCCGGGCTATATCTTCATCCTTTTCTAGTCTCCATCGTCTTCGTTTATGTTTCGTTACGCTATGATTATCTGCAACCATAGTAATACACAATGATGACTTTCATCGTTTTGAAAAGCTCATTTTCGTCAGTGCTTCGGAATCTCTATATGTAATATATGTTTATGTATGTATGTATTCAAAGCTTTATTTTAGTATGTTGAAGCTCTTTATGTTAATGTATGTACATACATATATGTTTGGACTTTCATCAAGTCGAAAAGCTACTTATTTAACATTTTATCTAAATGCTATCGTACAAACTTGAAAACAGAGGCGTAATTTGCACAATACCTAAAACAAAAAACAAAATTATATAATGCAAAGCCAAATAATAGGTTTAATGGACAATTTTGTTATGTCAGTCAAGATAGCCCCGCCATTTTATTTTTTTTAAATAAAAAGGGTTGTGCTGTATTGTGCTAGACGTGTGGTATAATGTGCCGTAAATAAAAAAATTATTTTATTAAAATTACGACTTTTATGGCTAAAAACTATTTTTGGGCATCAAGTTAGCCCCGCCATTTTCTTTTTTTCAAATAAAATAGGTTGTGCTGTATTGTGCCAGACATGTGCCACTATGTGCCGTAAATAAAAAAAATTATTTTATTAAAATTACGACTTTTATGGCCAAAAACTATTTTTGGTTGTCAAGTTAGCCCCGCCATTTTCTTTTTTTCAAATAAAAAAGGTTGTGCTGTATTGTGCTAGACATGTGCTACAATGTGCCCTAAATAAAATTTTTTTTGTTTGTAAATTACCATGTTTACAGCCAATTTTTGGGTGTAAAGTTAGCCCCGCCATTTTGTTTTTTTTAAACAAAAATGGTTGTTCTGTATTGTGCTAGAAGTTTGCTACACTGTGCCGTAAATAAAAAAAAAAATTTTTTTTAGAAAATTACCATTTTTACAGCCAATTTTTAGGTGTAAAGTTAGCCCCGCCATTTTGTTTTTTTAAAACAAAAATGGTTGTTCTATATTGTGCTAGACGTGTGCTACAATGTGCCGTAAATAAAAAAATTTTTTTTTGAAAATTACGACTTTTACAACTAACCTACAATGTGCCCAAAAATTGGCTGTAAAAATCGTAATTTTCAAAAAAAATTTTTTTTATTTACGGCACATTGTAGCACACGTGTAGTACAATACAGAACAACCATTTTTGTTTTAGAAAAACAAAATGGCGGGGCTAACTTTACACCAAAAAACTGGCTGTAAGAATCGTAATTTTAAAAAAAAAATTTTCTTATTTACGGCACATTGTAGCACACGTCTAGCACAATACAGAACAACCATTTTTGTTTAAAAAAAACAAAATGGCGGGACTAACTTGACGACCAAAAATAGTTTTTGGCCATAAAAGTCGTAATTTTAATAAAATATTTTTTTTTAATTACGGCACATAGTGGCACATGTCTGGCACAATACAGCACAACCTATTTTATTTGAAAAAAAGAAAATGGCGGGGCTAACTTGATGTCCAAAAATAGTTTTTAGCCATAAAAGTCGTAATTTTAATAAAATGATTTTTTTATTTACGGCACATTATAGCACACGTCTAGCACAATACAGCACAACCCTTTTTACTTAAAAAAAATAAAATGGCGGGGCTAACTTGATTGACATAATTTTGTTAGAGTCTATTATTTTTTAATGTCTAGGATGCTAAGCGAAGTATTGTTCGAATTATTTCAATCTAGTTATTTAATTTACCAAATTATGTTACTGTTATACCTCATTTCAGATACAACTGATCATGAGTTTTCGTTAAAAAATTAAATAATTCTTATATCCGATACAAATCAATCTTCTATTCTTTTCTAAAAATAAATTGCACATTTAAAATTTACATAAATGCAATAATAAAAGAGACAAAGCCAAGATAACGGAAATTATTTTAATTCAAAGTGACGAAGCATGGTTAAAGTTAACTGAAATGAACCATACTATATAATATGCAACTACATTTACTATTAAATTTAATAAGAGTTGCCATTACTAAAATCATTAGATTCGGACAATGGGTCCAAAAATCGCGGATTTTGGACATGAAATTCAGACATTTTTTCAAATACTTATTTCTTATTGTAAATAATCCATTTTTATCAACCTTTTAATTGGAAAATATTGCCCTTATTTACAAAATAAAATGTTTATAACAGAATTTTTACTAATCTTAAATAAGAATTTACTGTTGAATAAGTGCTTTACAAAGGCATGTATAGCTGGGGCCTTTTTACTTGGCAGTAACTCGCGCATGATACAGATAGATATATTTGAAAATACATTACAAGTAAGAGACAATAACATCTAAAAAATATCTAGTTTTAAATCATATTAGAAAGAGACATCTTTTTAACAAATATATTGTTCTTTTTCGTTCCCTCTTTTACTACCTACTATTAGATGTACGTGTTAAATTCTTTTTCTGCGCACTGCCAAGTAAACAGGCCCAAGCTATACTGTCTATTATTCAACCAATTTTTAAACCAAAATAACTTAGTTTCAGTTTTGTCCATGTAAGAAAGATTAAATTATGAGCTGATAGTTGAATTTGACGTTTTCAAAGACATGGTCAATACCTAAGTGATTAAAAGATTGATATGGTATGCTCTCTAATTTTTTTGAAGTAAACAAATTGCTTCTAAAACTTTTAAATTATCTTCCCTACATACGCCTTAGTTACCACCAAACACTTCATTACCACCGGATTTTATATTATGCTCCTAATTATAGCAATCGAATGATCTTAGTAGTATCTACAATTCTTATCTGAACAGTTCCTTGATTATAAGTCAATAGTTTAGGTCGTAATAAAGATGGCAACTCTCAAAAAATTCATTCTGTACAGCTGTTCACAGTTACATACTACGTATTGTCACAATTTTAGTTCAAAACTATATTCTGTTTTAAGGGGAAAAGTCAGCGAAATAAAGAGAAGTACCCCTATCGCAGCATCCTGCATAATATAGCGAATCTCCGTTTATAAAAATTAGTTTTTCTCGGAAACTAGTTGACATAGAATAATAGTTTAAAGACCTTTTTCGTGTAAGTTTTTCTCCTCTTTTAAATGGTGTAAAAAAATTTCGCAAAAATTTTTGAAAAAGTGGAAATTTTGGCAAAAAACTAATATTTTGCAAGAACAAAAACGTCTGGCTGACGAACTCATCCAAGAGTTTGAGACTTCCAATGTTTTCACCAAATTTCGTAAAAATTGGATACTTCGTTCGAGAGTTATCGCGCGGACATATATATATATATATATATATATATATATATATATATATAAATTTTAGTGAATATTTTCGGTTTCTAGGGACCTCAAAACAAATTTCTGCCCAGGCTCAAGTCGCGTCATGTCAGTGGCTGTAATAACTTAATTCTATTCTGGAAATTCGCTAATAAAGAGAAAAATACTAACAGTGTTCTTTGGAATTTCTGTTGGCTTTCAATTTTTAAATTACTAGTACTGAAATACAAAACCGTAAAAGTTTTTTTTTTTTTTTTGAATAAAAAAAGATAGATTTGCAATAGTCGAATTTTCTTATGAATACAAGTCTGATTCTTTCAAAGTGAATTACATAGTGACTGTTAACTGGATATAGTTTGTATAGTTAAACTTTAAATGAAACGCAAAATAAAAAAATATTTACTTTTAAAAAAGTACAAATTTACATTATAGTTGAATTTTTCTTCCTTTTCTGGTAGGTAAATACTCCGACATTTTAAAACTTTAACGATAAGTTTCAATTGGAAAATTTTTTAATGTATGTGCAAAACTTTCTTAAATTCAATTCAGCTGAAATTTTCTATTAGAGAAACTAGAATATTATTAAGTTAAATCCATCTCTGACGGTAAAATTTTTATGCTTTTATTTAAACTAGAAAATTCATCCCATACGCTGGCTCTCTTCTTCTACTCAATGGTTTCTCCTCAAACTTTTTAAACAAAATGATAATATTAAATAAAGATGAAAATATAAAATGCAAAGACACGCAAGTGAAATAGAAGTATTTGTATATGTTATATACATTTAAATTGCGTTTATATGCAAAGTTATTCAAAGCTCTCTAGAATAATGCTTTCGATATAATATTAAGAAACTGGAAAGGCTTTGCCTTTTGTATTATTTGTAGAAAAAGATAGACACATAGTGCACGTTTGATTTTAATGTATTTCATCTCGTTCTAAAAAGAACATTCACTTCAGTAAAAAGAGATAACTTAATTAGTATGTAATGCTATTTTATATTTCCGTCTTGTTTGCTGCTACTTTGTATTACGAAATTTTGTTTTTGAATATAATTACATTAGAAATACAATTTAATACAAAAATTTCACGTACAACAAAAATTGAGTCGGAAAATTCCAAAGCCTACATTTTCGTGCCCTTTATGATTATTCGTATAGTACGGTGAGAGGGCGACAAGGATCGTAATTTTCACGAAGAAAATTTTCAATTATCCTAACCAATATTATAAATGCGAATGTGAGTTTGTTTGTTTGTTTGTTTGTTTGTTTGACTGGCTTTCACGCCTAAACAGCTTAACTAATTAACTTGAAATTTCGCACAGTCATATTTTGCGGAACAGAGACGGTTATAGGCTACTTTTTATCACGAGAAAATATTTAATTCCGGTGGGAAAATATATTTTATACCATTAAACGAGCAATTTTTTCATTTGTTACTAATTAAATGTATTTTACAATATTAATAAATATTTCAATAGATACCACCAATAATAATAATAATATTTGCCGACGACTACTATGAAACTTCTTATTTACTGTTCAAAATATTATTTGTATCTTATAAGGAAATAAACAACCGGTAAGCATCCAGTTTTCCAGATGAAATTTCCACTGGGACGGGGTCGGTCACCCTGATATTTAAATTATAACAACTTACAAATGATTAGCATATTGTTAGCAGAGAGAACAACATACAACGATAAACATAGGTTACTCTCAACTCCGGGAAAATATCTAAATCCTGCGGGAAGTTTTATTCCCGTGGGAAAATATATTTAAAATGATATAAAAAAAGAATGTTATACTCTATTTTTTATCTGGGAAAAATATTTTATTTCTATGGGAAAACTCCCAAGAAAAACGTAACAGTCCTCAATAGAGACGCGATGAAAGTACACTTTATACGATTTAACTAGATGTCATAATTTCAAAAGCCACGCGAGCGAAGCCGCGGATAAAAGCTGTTCTTCAATAAATTAACCATGTACTCTCCCCAACACTCTCACCAGTTAATGTTTACATATAGTAAGAAAAAACATGTGAGTATAGAAGGGCTTTAATTAAACAAGTTGATATTTTTCTTTTTAAATCAAAATTAAATAAAAATTAGGTAAAGCACCGATTTTGCAGGAAAATCATAATAATGTTCGTTTCAACTGGTATACAGTATTTTGACAGCTACTACACTTTATATGAAATGGTGGACGTTGTTCGACGTGGTGTATAAGTTTGTAAGGTTTTACTTGACTCCTTATGACGTCAATTACGGTCAAGGTGCTAACTACAAAATAATGATTTTGTATACCACTATGTACAAAAAATATTTAAGAATATGTCATTTTTTATCTTCCTTTACAAAAGGTAAAGTAAAGGTTTAATTACATTCTATTTGAAATATTCTTTTTTTGTTTTATTATATTTAATTAAATCATATTTTCATTTTTAATGGTTGTCGGTCTGTCTGCAAGTATAGGGTAAAGTTGCCAGTTATGAGATGGTCACCTAATATGAGACAGCAGGTTATTTCGTTTATATGACCAGATACTTATAATTATGTCCCCCGCACAGATGAGCAGAATCGAAGCATCAAACTTTTTGTTAGTTTCCCAGAATTTTCGCCGAAGGGACAATCTGTGTCTACAAAAACCTATTTTTTAATCGCAAAGAAAATTAGATGTTGTGTTTTTATGTTATGTGTTTCCTTTGTTTATCGTACAATTATTTGCAATTTTTTTCACGAAAAGTGCACATATTGAGTTAATGATTTATCACGTATTTCTGTAAATCCTTTGCCTAAGAAAAAAAAAAACATGACCTAAAAATTTGTAATGTTAAATATTTCGTAATATGAGACACCCAACGACTCCAAATGTGAGGTATCTCATTTTAGGAACTAGGTATTTCATATTAGGAAATTATTAACTTTAGAATTTGAGAGCACGTTATTTCAATTATGGAGACAGTTAATTATATTTAAATTTCCCGCATACCTTTATATAATCGAAATATCAAACTTTTTGTTAGTTTGCGATCATTCTCGCCAGAGGAATAAGTTTCTCTGTGGTTTTTGTTAAAATATTATCAGTATATATTTTAATGATTCATTATGAAAAAGAAGAATTTTCGACTGTTAATTTTTTTTTATTAAATTTAATTTTTAAAATCAGATTTATTACTTATTTTTTATACAATAGAGTAATTTTTTTGTAAGTCTGATGTACTAATAAACCATTAAAACTGAAGTCTGTTGTTATTTTTGTTTAATTTTAATTAATAAAAGTATTATTTTTAAATTGTTTGCTTCGAGTTTCCTAATATGAGATAGTAGCTACCTATCTCATATTAGGATGCTTTACTATCTCATATTAGGAAACCTTTTTTTCGATGACCACCAAGCGACACTTTTGACAAAATCGTTTGCCAACAATAAAGTTGAACTAGTATCAGATTTTTACTTCTGGCAGTAAAACTAGAATATATTTTCCGTAGATTAGAGGTGATTTTAGTAGCAAAAGTCGAATATTTTTAGAAAATCACGACTTTAAAAAAGGTATCTCATAATAAGCAACTTTATCCTACTTACACACATACTTTGTTCAAATAATAATGTCTATATACGCTGAAAATCAACTCCAGTAGCAAATCATTTTTATCTTTCTAAATCAGAACTTTTTTTTAAAATTTACATTTCAGTATTAGAAAATATTCAATGTCCTGAGACACCTAACTCACGCATTAACATCTTGGCCATTAGCAGTAAGTCTCATGTTCGGAACTTTAGTCGAGTGCGTTACGGTTTAAGACTCAAGGAATCCATCACGTCTATCATATTTATTTTTATGGAATTTGCATTCTGATTGTAAGTATGCACCAGAATGATACACATATAAAGTAATACTGATGCTATACGGTTAAAATTTTAGAAATTACCATATCTCACCACGAGACTCAGAACAGTAGATTCTGCTCTGAGAGTACTAGATGAGCACATGATCTAAGCTAAAGGAAATATTATAAACAATTACAATACCCTCATTTGCATCATGCACAAGATGTATTTGGAAATGTGCAAGATAGTTTCATTTTTTTTTTTTAGTATTACGGCTAAAATCTCTTTCCCAGTGACCTCGTTTACAGAAAAGAGACTTCCTCAAAATTTCTAATGAATTTCCTCATGGCCATAGTAGAGAAATGTTAGTTTTTTGTGTCATATTGTATAAATCTGCGCACAATATTTGGCATTCCAGTGTATTTCAAAAAATTTTAAATCCTTTAGCCAACTAGAAATAAGAAAAGTACATATAGGTACATATATATGAAATGCTTTTCAAGTAAAAATTCTCCGTCTCATTCTATTAAATGTAACAGAAATCACCTTTTTTGCTGTTTTATAAAAAATAAGATGTACTAACAATAAGACTCGCGTTATTTTTTTATATGTAAATTAATTCTATCCATCTCTATTCAGTGATAACCAAAAGATACGGCATTTTGTAAAATGAATACGGAAACAGTATTTACTTACACTAGTAGTGACTCTAATGACACCCTCTCTTTTTATCATTTCGTCAAGTTTAATTTGAACAAAATAATTTCCACATTTCGCTTTTTTTTTGGCATTGTTCGTTTATTTAATGAAACTCATTGGTACCACGCTTTTAGTCTAATTAAATATACAAAAAAAACAGTGTATCCTTGGATGTGTATGTTCCTTCGAGAATTTTATATATCATTTGAGAGTCGTTTGTCGCTATTGTTTGAAGAATTCGATGAAACATTATCCTCAGTTGCTCTAGCTTTACATTTTATTACGTCCATTTATGGAAAAATTGCTCCATGCAGTGTGTTCATTCCTATGCCAATACAATTCTGAAAAATTTAAAATTGAAATTAGAAAGAAAATTTCCAAAATTTATTTCAATTAAAAATTTAAAATGTTAAATTTACTGACAGTAAAAATAAATGTTTTATTATATGTGCTGAATTCATAGCGTCTTCATATTAAAAACTACAGATATTTTATCTAGATCTTAATGTTATATTTCGTAGAGCTAGTTTTAACTACGCTTCTAGCTATAATTTTGTTCGATTAAATGATTCAAATATTCTACAAATTTTCTTCTTACAGATTACGTTACCAATGTCGGTTCACTCTAGGTTTCCAAATATATCATTTTAAAGAATTCATTGTAAATAAAGGGTATCCGAACTTATATTCAAAAGCTTTGTTTAGGCTTAAAAACAACTAGGTTAAGTCAGCGCTTGAGAGATATAATTTATAATATTATAGTAAAATCGTCAATTAAATACGATAAATATTACTTCAAGATTACGGATATATTTAAAGGATAATAAAATAGGAATATCGCAAAAAGTTTTAGACCTTAAGCTAAAGTAAATAACAATTTAAAAATGTCAAGCAGATTTTTAATAACTGATGATTATGGTGTGTTTTAGTATACAAAACTGAACTTAGTATTTAACTTGTGTCTAGATAATATAGATGGACATAAATCAGACATGCAGTACCTATTCAGAATTTGGTTTTTAGAATAGTATCTTTCGCATTTCAATTTTAGACTTTCGTAAACCCCTATAGATTCGTAAGACCTAAGCACAGTGTCTAATCTCCCTATTGGATAAGATGGCCCTGTCTGAAAGGCATTAGCAGGGCTTGGAATACCGGTGTCTTTTTATAATACTGGTATTTATTCGGTATTAGCATTTAAAATACCGAAATTCCAGTATTTCGGTATTTTTTCGGTATTGAATGAAGATAGTATAGAATAAAGGAAAAAACATTAAAAATCATTTATAAAACTAAAGACATTGTAATAAAATTTATGTTGTAAATCTAACGTAAAAAATATTCAAAATATGTAATATATAAACGCAGAGGTGGCCAACCCAAATTATTTTGTGGGCCACTTTGCAAGTACATCATGACTCCGCGGGCCGAATATAAAATTATGTGTTCCTATATATTATATATTTTTTTAACACATTGATTTTCACTACCTTGGTCTATATAAAATAAACATATTTTGTATAAGTGTGATGAATCTCGCGGGCCAAAAAAAATTCTAGGCGGGCCACATGCGGCCCGCGGGCCGCGTGTTGGCCACCCCTGATTATAAAGTATTTGATTTTGTTAATACCGAAACCGAAATACCGGTGTTTGAAATTTTAATACCAGTTTTCCAAAACGTTTAAAAATTTCCGGTATTCCGGTTTTTCGGTAGTACCGGAATGCCGGTATCCAAGCTCTAGGCACTAGTGACGTATTTTTAAGAACAGAATTTCCTATCGCTAAAATAATCTCACTAAAATTTTAACCCTTTTCAACTAAGCTCACGTAATCCATCCCCACACAATAAGTACATCTATTTTATAGATAATTTAGGATGGATAAAGTCTACTGGACATTCAAAGTCGTTATTAGTGAGATCCCTCGATTAAAATTTAGAATGAAAATGATTAAAATAACGACATCCAGGTAACCTAACATAAGGGCGTTGATTATAAAATTATTCATGTGTAAAATTGTTTATTTTGCATATCGTCGAAAATTATTCACATAAAAGTCGCCATTGTTATCCAAAATTTAAATTTCCATACTGCGAATAATAAACAAAAAGTGTAGCTTAAACTACGTCCATGTTATATATAAGACACCTTTGTTTTAATTGTTTTCATTATAATTGTCTAAAGGTTCAGTTATGTGTAACCGTTTGGTACTTCGATGTGAATAAAACAAAATTGTTCATATTTCTATTAACATTAAAAATTACTACAAAATTGCTTCAGTTATCTAAATCATTGAGTTATTTATGGCTAAGTACCGGCAATGTTACATAAAAGAATGCTGAGGTTTCCAAAGCTTAACCAAACTATTTACACATTCTGAAGCAATTTTTTACGTAGAATTTAAATATCATTTTAGAATTTTCCTATGATAACTAATTTACCTATTTTCAAGTTATGACATTTTCAAGTTATGACATTTTGTTTTTCTTATGGAACTTGAACTCCATTTTGACAACGTAACTAGAGTGGCTCTCGAGCAAGGATCGATACATTAGGGGCAAAGTACTTGCTAGTTATCAAGAAATTCTGAGTTCGAGTTCCAGTCGATCCAGTTTGATATTTTCTCAACCACTATATGAATTTTAATTATCAATATTTTTTTGATTAATAATCAACTGGTATAATATTAGAACATTAAATACAACTTATCAGCAGGGCCGGATTTACCTCTGTGGAGACCTCGGGACACTTTTCATGTGGTGGCTTCTGAGTACTTTACGTGTGGGGACGCCTGAATACTTTTGTGGAGCCCCCCCCCCCCCTCCTGGAAAAAAATACAAAATTATCCTTTCTATTTTATCTCTTTAATTTGAGACTGTTGAGGCCCCATTGTGTGGGGGTCTCGGGGGCGCCGAGGCACGTACCCCAAGTGCCCTTATGTTAATCCAGCTCTGTTTGTCAGAATGTTATTTCAATATAGTACCTCATAGACATATCATACGGACATACAGAGTTTTAAGTAATTCTGGAAAAGAAATCACAATTTTTCTTTAGAATTCATAAAATAATTTCATTTTTGAATTTTTTTACAAAATTTTTTAAAATCCGGCAAGTAGATACAGTGTAAACTCCATATAAAGAAATTGAAGGGACCGGGTATTTTATTACGTTATAAAGAGTTTTCGTTATATGGAGAGTAAAAGAAAACAATATAATTTTGTGAATACAACTTACGAATTTAGTAATTTGACTGAATTAAATGACACTTTTTCGTCAATACACAAATCTTTCTTTTACTCGCCATGTTTACAGTTAAAAAGTTTAAAAGCAACTAAGAATATGATAACGTAAAGACAGCAATAAGACAGTAGTACGGAAGTACAGTAGGCAAAAACATGTGCTAGGCAATTACAACAAACAAATAAACGGATTTCTAAGAATCCCTTTGTGCGTACGAAATATTTACGACTTTGTATCACTACTTTGTTTGAAAGTCAGTGAAACAAAATTTTTTAGGCTTTAAGAATGACGTATTTTTCGCTATTGAGAGTGGCTGTTACGTTATAAAGAGTGTTTCAATATACGAATGATAATGTAAACCAAACAAACCTTTGTAATTTCTACGTTTTAAGGAGTTTTTCGTTAAATAGAAGTTCGTTATATAGAGTTTACACTGTAATACGTCTTAGTTTTGATGGGTTAACAAGTTTGGAAGCTGACTACTGACGAAGAGAACATTGTTTTGTCATATCATTATTTATCATCACGGGAATCTGATACCATCTTAACAAAAAAGCAGAAAATTCCACTTTAAAAATTATTAATTTACGTCCTACTGAATTTATAAATGTTGTTTTATATATAGCTAAATAAATAAACAAGACTGAAGAGGAAATTTTGTTAATCAAAAATGCACACTTATCATGAAACATTACCTTTAGAGTTGACTCTCATTTCAAGTACGCTATTAAGCGATAAATTAAATGATATCTTTGCTCATTTTCATTAGCTCTGGGAATAAAGACGTTTCAAAAGCGGGGGGTCATTTCGTACCCTATCTGCAGTTTAAGTCCTTGCTTGTAGTTTGCTTGTCCGTACATAATATTATCTCATCTTGTTTCTGTATTCTATGACTGCCATTACTTGCGTTTAATAGCCTGAAAGTACAACAATGTTTGAAGAGTTAATATTCATTCAGTATAGTGGAAGTATTAAAACATTTGAATTTAATTAAATTATAAAATTTTGAAATAAAAATATAAAAAGAAATAAGTTTGACAATAATGAATAATAAGTAAATATGTTTTATTATTGACAGCTTCTTGGCTGTTTTGGAAACAAATAATTACTTTTGTTGTAATAATTATACAAAATGAAAGACTATTAAGATTCAATTAGATTTATTAGGTATATATTGCACCTCGGCAACAAGAAGGCCACATCTTTTATAGTAAATTCCATATCTGACGTGGTTCTGTTGTTGCCGAAGTGCAATATATTAATTTTAAGAATGCTTTTAATATGTAAAATGTATATTTATTTATTACCTATGTGTATGTATTATTGTTATAAAGTAAAAAAATAATTAAAAATATGATTTATCCGTGGTGAAGTTAAATAATTTGCTCAAAATAAAATATTAATTACATAGCAATTATGATCAGCTAAACACTATCATTTGTTTCACTTTGAAATCATTACAAATTTCATTACCACCAAAACATTATCATTTTCATTACACCCTTGCATTAAAAATACCTAGTTTTACACTCTCACATTACAAATTTCGTTGCACTCTCGCATTAGATATAGGTTTAATACACTCTCACACAGTTACTTTCACATAAAAAAAAATGATTTCCACTCCTGTTACTCATTATATATCTGTTAATTGTTGAGGAAGTTAAACATTATTCAAAGGTGTGGAGGAATGATCATTACTCAATACCTTTTTGACCAATGAAATCACAGTATTAATCATTATTCAATGAGTTTGCGATTGTTTTGTGTGTAATATATGTATCAAGTTTAAATTTAATATATGTTGCGTAGTAACGTGCAAGCAAACAAAGTAGTATATATTTTGTTTTGATCATTTTATACATACCTACATATTATACAAACATTTAATGAAATTAGAAATAGATTAAAAATTTGATTTAAAATTTATATCCAATTTTATTTAAAAAAAAAGAAGGAAAAAAGTCGTAGAAAAAATATCGTATTCTATACTCGCTTATAATGGCTATTACTCACTCAGATGCATTACTCACTCAGTCGCTCAGATGCATTACTCACTCAGTCACATATTACTCACGAAGATGAAATTGCGACTGAGTGAGTAATATGTGACTGGGTGAGTAATGCATCTGAGTGACTGAGTGAGTAATGCATCTGAGTGAGTAATAGCCATTATAAGGGAGTAGAATACGATATTTTTTCTACAACTTTTTTCCTTCTATTTTTAAGCTATCATTACCAGCTCGTTGAATAATATACTACTTTTAATGAAATTAATAACCAAAAGGAAACTTTTACAATTTTAAATACCATTGAGATAAAATTTAAAAAACCGATTTACCTTTGTTCAGGAGAGCAAGGAAGTCGTGACCCTCATGGCTTGCCCCTGAGTACACGTTCAATAATAAATATTTATATTTTTGTATGAAAATATTTATTGTTAATTAAAAGAATACAATTTACTTGCATAGTGAACGGAGTCACCGACCAGTAGCCAAATGATTACCTCTTTGATTACATTTTTTTAATTCCTCGTGCTGTGTCATGTTGAAAACAAAACTGTAAATTTAACGAAACTTGAGACCTCCCAAGTTGAATCAACAGTCAAATATATACCGTGATATCATGCTGTCCATGATTACTAAAAGTGGAATGACGTCATTGGTGTATTAATTTTCGTTATGATTACCGAAAATTAATAACATAATTTTGTGGTTATTTATTGGTTTGAAGCCGCGCTTGCTCAATTAGTTTAGATGTATATTTATGTGTGTGTGGAGTTTATTTGCAAGAAGGTTGAACAAGAATTTTTTCATACGAAATAAGAATGAGTAAGAGAAAGAATTGTCAAATATAATGATTTTCCGGAAAACTGTAGGCGCTGGAAAAATTGGAAAAGTAATTATATTCAGCGCGAAAATAGCGCGAAATTCCTAGCTAAGTTTGTTTTTATTATCGCCGTTCGTTTAAATTCTGTCGTGCTCACTATTTCGCTGGAAGATAATCAATTAGATTTTTTTCTAGATTTTCCGTTTTTTGAGATAGCGTAAATGCCTCCGGAAATTCCCTATATCCGGAAATGACTAGCTCACTTTTCTGACTTTGATGACATGTCATAAAATTTAAATTTCCTTATTAAAAATCTGCTTTTTTTACTTCTGTTAAAGAATACAGCTGAACCTTTTTTTATGCGATGGCTTGGGACCCCATAAAAACTCACACAAAAAAAACATATAGGGGAGAGACGGGTAAGATGACGAGTCGGGTAAGATGGCGAAATGCTTGGTTTTTGAATAGTGAGCAACACTAGAAGTTTCATTCTTACAGTGCCATCTAATAATAGTATGTAATACTAAAATTTCTGTATCTTATGCTCAGTTGATAATTTCGTTGAACTTTATATACAATTGTATGTGAACAAATTCATTTGACAACGGTGTTATAATATTTTTGAAAAGGAATTTAGTGAAATAGTGTATATTATCAGGTATTTAATTAGTTTTAATAGAATTTTTTTATTAATTATCATTTATATTAATGACCCCAATTAGAATTTTAATTATTACAATTTGATGTTTTGTTATAATCTTAAGACAACTAATTTTGATGACGGAGGTAAGATGACGATCATAATTGGCGGGTATCATGACGATTCGTCAACTTACCCCAGCCAAATGACAATTTAATTTCCTAACTTCTAAATTCATTTTTTGCGCAATATAGAATGGCGGGGAAGTATGTACGGAAAACTAAACGTCGCCTATTGTCGGATGAAGCACTTAAAGCTGCAATTCGTGCTGTTGAAGAAGGAGATGCAGTGTGCAATGCCGCAGCGAAACTTTAACATTACGGAACCTACACTAAGGCGTTGTTTAAAAAAACATTTTCAAAGTATTCAGTTGGCAGTACATGCTGGTAGATTTCTGGAAAACGCTTACACCCGAACAAACTAAGGATTTTGTAAATTACATTACAGAATGTAATGCTAGGGGTCTTGGGCTTACAGCTATACAAGTTCGGAAATTGGCTCTCCAATCTGCTGAGACAAATGGCATAGAGCACAGGTTCAATAAAGAGAAAAAGATTTCTGGGAAAGACTGGTTTGCATCTTTTAATGAAGAAAATAACCTTAGTCTTAGAACTCCTGAAGCAACTTCAATTGCGAGATTGCGAGGCTTTAACAAAGTAGCAGCATCTGTAGATTTAGTACAAAATAGAGATATTTCTTCCAGTGATTCTGACAGTGACCAACCTTTAATAAATATTGCAAGTAGGATTCAGTCAGCTACTTCTGCTCAAACTCACGGTGAGATATAAATAACCCCTGACACTCAAGACCAACCTAGCTGTTCTGGTGTAACCGTTTTTAGCATTCGGCCACTGCCTTCGTGTCGTTCTAAAACAACTCGTAGGAAGATGTCATCCTGTATAATTTCTAACACTCCAGTTAAAGAAACTTTAGAAAAACGACAAAAGGAAATTGCTGAAAAAGAAAATCTAAAAAAATAAAAATGTAAAAAAAAATTAGGAGTAAAATCAGCAAAATCCAAGAGTATTGCAAGTAATAAAACCTATTATTGCCCGGGTTGTCTAGAATTGTATGAAGATCCTCCTATCGAAAATTGGATACAGTGTGCATCTTGTTCCAATGAAAAATTTTCATGGTAGCATGAAAATTGTACGAATTATGGGGGAGTCGAAGAATTTAAATGCAATTTATATTTATAGTCATCTTACCCCACTAAATATGTCATCTTACCCGCTGTAGTGGGTAAGATGATGAAAATGCAATTCATCAAATTTCTTATGTTATTTACGAACTGGTTTGTTTTTCGGTTTTAAAAGTTTTCCTAATTGAAAGAGAATATATTAATTTATTTAAATTTATAATTTCGTTGTTTTTAATAAACAAGTGTTATGATAAAATTGAGTTTTTCCTTAGTATCGTCATCTTACCCCACTTTCCCCTACCTATTCAAAAATATCATAAATAACTACCTACTTATAAAAAGTTTAGTTCAGTCCAGATTGTGAAAAAAAAAACTTTTAAATAATTAACACTTTGAAGGTTTACTTTGTGAAAATTCATATTTTATAAAATATGAGAATATTTTACTTTGTCAATTTTCACTATGAATAAGGTTTATCTTTTACTAGCAAGCTGTCGAGTAGTTAACTTATCATCAAGTTTAACTCAAATGAAGATACAATTATGAAACACTACTTTTTTTGTTGTAAACCTGATGATGAGTGAACTACTCGAAAGCTAGCTAGTAAAAGATAAATCTTATTCATAGTGAAAATTGGCAAAGTAAAAAATATTCTCATATTTTATAAAAAAAACTTTTTTTATGCAATGGATCGGGATTTTATTTTATTTTTATGATATTATGAAACTGTGAAAAATACATCTGTAAAAAAATAAATGATGCAATAACCTTATATTCTTATGCAATGTACGGATGTAATGCTTAAAAACCATTAAAAAATATTTTTATCAAAGAAAGTTAATGTTTAAGTTTCCTACTTCCTCTTGATTTTGATTCACATTATGCCTTTTAATGACAATTTTTTTAAAAACCGCATAAAAAAAATCACACAAAAAAACTGCACAAAAAAGGGCCGCAGAAAAAAAGGTTCAGCTGTACACTCATATGTAAGTTATGAATTCTGGATCAGCCACCTTAATAAAACATCAACTAATCTTTAAACTACCTCATTAATAATACCCATAGGATATGTAACCAATGTCATACAAATTTCAAGAGAAAGGTAGCACAATGTACGAACTAATATCCATTAACTATACCTACAGGATACACAACCAATGTCATTTCAAAAGGTAACAGGAAATTCAGCTGTATATAAGTCAAGACAAAGTTAGGACAAATAACAGTTGTTCAAGCCAAGCTCACCGGAGTCAACTACTTATTAACTCGATCACCGCGCGGTGGTAAAGTAAATATTATTATAATACTTTTAACTTGTATCAAAATTAAAACTGTTTAATTATTATTTTTCAACTTGTAATTTTTTGAAAATAAATTTTTTTTAAACATAAACTTCTATCGAGTTTATTTTTGGCGCAGCCGGTAGGATAAGTGCAGGAAAATTTCGTAATCCTCCACTATCTATGCGCTCATCGTAAAGTTAACGCGACGGTTAAACTACGAGTGTCTTTCAAGACTTTGGAGCCGAACCTACGAAACAAATAAATTAAATACAACTCGACTGGAACAGCAACAGTGGTTTGGAGCAACATATCTCAGACAACGACATTCTCGACGGATTATCGGGAACCAATAACGAACTATCCATTCACGGCGGTTTACTGTGGAGAAGATTGGCTTCGTTCTGTTAACGTCTGGAACTGCACGTACGCTGGTTCATTGGAATATGTGGAGATCATCGATTCTATTGTTGTAAGTCTTAACTTTCCTTTATTATCGCTTGATTTTCAATGCCCAAACCTTATCCTTCTGTTAAAAGTATTAAATACCTGAAGAGAGACGACGGTTTATCGCTCGATTCAGATTCATCAAGTAGTTGTGACTTCGCAAATAATTTTGATATTGTTAATAATGAAAATAGTAATATTAATTTAGAAAATAATTTAGAAAATACAAATATGGCTCAACCAAGATTAGTATCCATTGACCAATCTGCAAACGCAGTTGAAACGTTACTAAAAAATTTTCAAATACCAGACATTATTAAAACGATTGTACCATATGATGGTAATAGAAGTAATTTATTTAATTTTATAGACAGTGTAGATATGGCAGTTGATCTATTGTTTAGCTTAATAGATGATAATTTAAAAAACTTATATAGCAATGAAATTCGTAAAAAGATCGTAGGCCCAGCAAACGACGTATTAAATCAATACGGTCGCGTTAGGAACTGGGATAGTATTAAAGAAATACTTATAGGACATTATGCAGACAAAAGGGATGAGTACAGTCTCACACGGGACCTTTACTCATTAACACAAGGTAGTCAGTCCGTTGAATTGTTTTTTGGACGAGTCAATGAAGTACTCGCTCAACTAATAAACAACGTTTCACTAACGTATACCGACGAAACGGTTAGAAAATTTAAAATAGAATATTACAACCAAGCCGCATTAGATTGCTTTTTAACCGGTTTGAATAGGAATATAGGTAATATAGTACGTGCCTTCCAACCCAAAACTCTGGGAGAGGCATGGCAATGTGTGCAACGTGAATTAAACGTTTACTATAAACAGACCCAATATGGTAATAGGGACAGACCAGCAAAACAGACAAATACACAACCACCAAAACAAATTATAAGATATATACAAACACAACCGCAACTCCAAATTCCATATACACCTAAGCAACATTTTAATCAAAATATCCAACCAGCACGGAATATATTCGAAAATTGCCCTAGACTACAATATGTACCGCAAAATCAGCGAAATTTCAAAAATTTCAATCAACAACCGATTAGACATAACCCAAGTACGTCACAAAGTTCAGTCCGTCCACAACAACTACCACAAAGTAATCGGTTCATACCTGAACAAATGGATACTAGTTCAGGGAACACTAGAGGCATTAATACAAACAAAAATAATATGTTTAGACAGATAGGACCACCAAGAGTAGTATTTAAAGAATTATTTGACACAGAAAATAATTATGAGGAACAAGAATATTATGACGAGACAGTAGAACAATCAGACCCATTCGAGTATCAGTTCAACGAGGAACTTAAACCCGTTGAATTTAATCAAACAGACCTTAATAATATAAATTACATAGAGAACCACAACTTTGACATTGACTACAAACCAGGGAAAATAAACGCGAACGCCGATGCACTTAGCAGTATACAAACAACTGAACTGAATGCGTTAACGTCCAACGAAGTTGAGACGGCCCATTCAAATGAAGAAAATTTGAACGAAGGAATACGCATCTCGGAACAATCACTCAATGAATTTGCTAATCAAATTATAATCAGTACAGGACTACGAGAAAAGGTATACACCGAAAATTATTACAAAACCAGAAAACGAACAACAATAGAAGTAATTGAAACACCAACAGAACAACAATGTATCAATTTAGTAAAAGAATATTTCTCACCAAACAAACTTAATGCTATATTAACTGACGATGACACAATAAGGGTTCTAAATCAAGTATATGATAAATATTTTTCTAAATATAAGATAATTAGGTGCATGAAATTACTAACTGACATACAGGACATAGACGAACAGACCAAATTAATTAAAGAAGACCACGAAATATCAATTCACCGCGGAATTGAAGAAACGTTAAAACATTTAAAACGAAATTATTATTTTGATAACATGAAATCAAAAATAACTACCTACATAAATACATGCGACACTTGCCTTAAATTTAAGTACGAAAGACATCCATTACGATTGAAACAAGAACAAACCGAACAAGCGACTAAACCCTTCGAATTACTTCATATAGACATACTTCACATAGAGAAAAATAATGTACTAACTATTTTAGATAAATTTAGTAGATATGCGGAATGTACCATAATACCCTTTAGAAATTCAAAAGAAGTGCTGAAAGTAATTAAAAATTATATAGCTAGGAACGGAATCCCCAAAAAAATAGTTCATGACTACGGCTTAGAATTTTCAAACGTAGATGTTAGGGAATTTCTTAAAATGTATGGTATTGAACATCATATTACCTCTGCACGTAATTCAACTGGTAATTCTCCAGTAGAACGACTACATAATACTATATTAGAAATATTACGAATATTAAAGGAAAAGAAAAAACTACCATTAGATGAGTTATTAGATTTAACCATGATTACTTATAATAATTCAATTCATTCTAGTATACAATTTACACCTTTTGAAGTAATTAGAGGAGTTCGCGACAATACAATTCTACAACCCAATAGAGACGCATTAACAGAATACACTAAAGTGCGACAAGATGAAATAAAATTTATTAACGAAATTATACAAACACAAAAAGAAAAACAAAAACAAAAATTAAACGATAATAATGACCAAAGACAAGAACCGCCCCAATTAGAGATAGGAAACAAAGTATACGTTAAGAACAACCAACGAAATACTAAATTATTACCCCCTTACAATCCTAAACACGTAACTAACGACAACAAACTAACCTTCCAGACCAAGAAATACAAATACCACAAGGCAAAAATAAAACCTAAACGAAAATAATATTGTTACAGGTTTTTAACGATGACGAACGCACAACGAATAGAATACCATGACATTTCCCACACGAAAGGACTAATTGCACTTAACTTAGGTAGTACTAAGATAGTTTCACATTACAATAATTTAATTCATATTGTTAATTTAACTAGTATTAGAAGCACATTAGAACATTTAAAGTATAATATTTACAATATTGAGTTTAACGAAACACTATATTACAATATCAAGAATTTAAAGGATTTATACAGTAGGATCGAACAAAATTTAGATAACTTGGAACCTAAAGTAAAACGCAATAAAAGAGGTTTAATTAACGGGTTAGGTTCAATAATTAAAACAATATCGGGAAACATGGATAACAATGATGCAATCAGAATTAATAAACAAATAGAAACATTAAAAAATAATGAACTATTAATAAAAGACAGAATAAACCAACAACATAAATTAAATACGCAAATGTTAGAACGTTTTAATAATGTCACGGAGTTCATTAATACTGAACAAACCAAATTAAAAATCATTGCTAACGCAATGAAAACTTACCCACACATTGAACAACAACTATTTCAATCTCAATATTACTTCTCAGTTCAGTCACAATTGCAATATTTGAATCAACATATTAACGACATAGTATTATCAATAGAATTAGCTAAATTAAATATAATTTCCAAACACATTCTTACACGAAACGAACTAAATTTAGTATATACCAATTTGAAAGAAAATATCGAAGTTTTAAGCGATGAACACCTATATGAATTATTAAAATTAAAAGCTTATTACAACGGAACTAACATCATATTTGCAGTCATGATCCCTCAATTTAAATCTGATACTTTTAACACTGTTAAAATACGTCCACTCCCAGAAAATCATCAAGTAATCAAACCCAAAACCAATCTGATCCTACAAAATAAAACCCACTTCCAATTCCTCGAAAAGACTTGCGACAAAATAGAACAGGAATATATTTGCCCACCTGTGAAGTTAACACCAAAGGGAGCCAACACCTGCGAAATCAAGATATTGGAAAATATGCCAGCCCAATGTACCTTACATCGTACCATGGAAGAAGAATTTATTGAAGAAATAGAAGAAAACCACATCATTGTAATAACCAACCACGCAATCAACATCACAAATAATTGCGGAAAAAACATCACCAATTTTATTGGCAAGCTCCATATCATAACAAATCTGTGTTACGTCACAATCAATCAAGTAACATATGGGACGTTAAGCAGTTCAACCAACAACATAATCCTGGAACAAATTCTTTATAATACAATTAATATTACTGACATTTCTAAAAACATTAATTTAGATTTGTTGCAGTTAAGACATTTGGAAAACACAGATACTTTACAACTTATGAAAATACAACATTACACCCACATCAGTATCACAGCTATCATCATTGGAATTCTAATAACAACATGCATAGGATGCACCACATATCGAAAATGTAAGAAGCAAGAAAACATTCCAGAAATGGTCCAGTATATGATGGCGCCCACAGCACCACCAGTGGAAAATGCAGTCGTTCAATTCCCTTTCAAAATTGAACTTCCATCTTAAGGAGGGAGGAGTTATGAATTCTGGATCAGCCACCTTAATAAAACATCAACTAATCTTTAAACTACCTCATTAATAATACCCATAGGATATGTAACCAATGTCATACAAATTTCAAGAGAAAGGTAGCACAATGTACGAACTAATATCCATTAACTATACCTACAGGATACACAACCAATGTCATTTCAAAAGGTAACAGGAAATTCAGCTGTATATAAGTCAAGACAAAGTTAGGACAAATAACAGTTGTTCAAGCCAAGCTCACCGGAGTCAACTACTTATTAACTCGATCACCGCGCGGTGGTAAAGTAAATATTATTATAATACTTTTAACTTGTATCAAAATTAAAACTGTTTAATTATTATTTTTCAACTTGTAATTTTTTGAAAATAAATTTTTTTTAAACATAAACTTCTATCGAGTTTATTTTTTGTATATTTATTAATTGCTGAGAAAGTTATGTATTGTTCAAAGGTTTAAGTTGATTCCTTTACGTTTACACAACCTTAAAATTTGATGAATTTTTTGAATACTTATAGGTATAGCTCGGGCCTTTTTACTTGACAGTAACTCGCACATGATACAGATAGATATGTTTGATAATACATTACAAGTAAGAGACAATAACATCTGAAAAATATTATACATTATAATCACCACTATATGTATATGCATATATTGAAAAAGAAATTATTAGAATCATTTCTATATGTATGACACGTAATCGTGTGTGGTCTTCTGATTCGTTGATTGTAATTACTACTTGGATCACTAATCAGTTAATGCTTTGTTACATAGATTAGTAGTGTAGCTATAATTGCTATTGGTTGCTACAGCTGTACGCACACATTATAATCAAATGTAATTATCGATTGGTTATCAATGATCCAATCAAAATGTGATTAATAAAGTACACAATGTTGTGTGAAACACACTGACGCAGTGTTTATAATATGAAACATAAAAAGTCGTTTATGATTTTGTGATTAGATTAAATTCATTCGATAATACCTATAGGTATGAATGTATATTACTTTAACATCGTGCATAGTGACAATTCGATTTCATATACACTGTTGGGCTGCCGAAAAATTCGTGGCATCTCGATAAAGATCATTGTTAATTAAGTAACTTGCTTACGTATGTTAGCGTTTTTTAGCTGCTCCAGCGTTTTTTTTTTAAGTTTCTACTTTATAGAACTAGTAATTTGAATGTGATATATAGATGCCTACTAGGGCTTGGAATACCGGTGTCTTTTCCTAATACCGGTATTTATTCGGTATTAGCATTTAAAATACAGGAGTTCCGGTATTTTGGTATTTTTTCGGCATTGAATGAAGATAGTATAGAAAAAAGGAAAAAGCATTAAAAATCATTTTATAAAATTAATTAGTAACAGTAATAATAACAAACTACATCACCTTTGGATTTTAAAAATTTAAATACATAATTTTGTATTTTTTCTTATAGAAAAATACTTAAAAATATTCCAGAATTATGAAAAAATATGAATAAGTATAAGATATCTGGTCATCTGCACATATGGAAAACATTAAGCAAAACTAAAGACATTGTAATAAAATTTATGTTGTAAATCTAACGTAAAAAAAATATTCAAAATATGTAATATATAAAGTATTTGATTTTGTTAATACCGAAACCGAAATACCGGTATTTGAAATTGTAATACCGATTTTAGAAAACGTTTAAAAAATTCCGGTATTCCGGTTTTTCGGTAATACCGGAATACCGGTATCCAAGCTCTAATGCCTACTGTATCTGAAACTAAAAGGGTACGAATTAATTATCTAGGAGCCTTACGCAGAGTTTAAAAGAATAGTAACTACTTCGTTTATCTTCTAGAACACAAATTGTTTAAACTATTGAGGAATTAGCCTGGTTTAGAGTTACCCTGACAAAGAGGTAGGTTTACCGTGCTTAATTTGGAAATGTAATCTGCATTTTAATATCTTTTATTGTCACAGTTAAAAAATAAACGTGGAATTTTTTGCTAAGTAAAATATTTGTTTTATTATTTACAAATATGGAATACTATACAAGGTAACGCTCAAATCAGCGAAATTATTGTTATCATTGTTATTAGTGTCGCACGTTTATCTATTAAAGTCACTTTAAAGTACATTAAAGTCTTATCGATATTTATGCTACTTCGAGTCTGTTGTGAAATCCCCATGGAAGTTTTTACTTTGATTAAATGTAACAAATTGTAACAAATTTTTTTTTCTGTAAATGCATCATAATAATGTATTTAAATTTATTTTACTGTTAACATTTAAAAAAAAAAATTGTAATTTCTTGCGTATAAAAAGAATATGTATGCATGTGAATAAATATACATATATCTATTTCATATTTCAACAATAAATTTATAAATTTATTATTTCCAGATGAACTTATTAACCCCAAGAATTTATTGCTTTTATGTAAACTTACAATACAAATTAAAAATTTGTTATAAAAAAAAAAAAATGTTCAATTGAGTAATATACATTTATATAATTAAGCAGATATTCTTTTTCTTTTTGTTAATGCAAATTCGAATTTTAAACAACTTAAGTATTATCTAAGAATTTAAAGTAGGTACATTTGAGTTGCTACTTCAAAGAATTTAAGTTAAAGAATGTTCAGTTAAGTACAGTCTGTATCTTAATCAATTCTTAATTGAATAATTTTCCTGTTTTATGGGTGTGGGATGATGGGTACTTTTCTATATAACTACAAATTGATCTTTGAAAGTATAAGTAAATTATAGTTTAAATAAAATTTATTTCAACTGAGTTGACTATACTTTTTTTTTTACTATTAAAATCGCATAAGAAAAATGGTCAAGTTAGTTGGGATAAACCTGACTAAAAAGAATAGAAATTTTTAATTATTTTTTAATTTTGTGTTTAATTCAAAGTTGATTTTAATAATGGAAGTATCCAGTAAAAAGTACGAAAGGTTTGGGATCAAATTTACAATTACTAGCAACAAAAGTAAGATTTAGTAGTTTAATTTCAAATTAAACCCCTCAGTCTGCCCCAGTATGTTTCCAGTAACTAATTTCCAGGCCTCAGAACTTTAAATCCGCCTCTGATTTTAAAATAAAGTTCCAGCAAATACGTAATATTCTTAAGAGGTTCAGTATTGGTCCTGGTTCATCTATATATTATTTTGTAATCGTACAACAGTTATTCAAGTAGGTACAGTGCATCTTTTGCGTACTTGAAAGTGACGACATTGTTCAGTATCTGTCATCAGTGTTCTCTTATTATACAGATAATTTATTAATATTTCAAATCCTTCTACTTCCATTTGACACAATTTTTTATCAACATGATTCCATTTTTGTTTTGTTAGTATTTATTTTGTACGTGAACAGAGGGCAGTGCACTTGACTACCATGTGTACACTTATTGGTTCGTGATAGTGATGTACTTTAGTTTGTAATTTATCTAAAGTACTTGAAAAAATATGAAATTTCAAGTACATACGCTATTGAAGAAGACATGATAAGTGTCAAATGAACTTGAGTCTGGTGCCATGCATAGATTTAACATGGCTGAATGTTTTGCTGATAAAAAATGTTTAAAACGTAAGTATTTTTTTTAAATAGAAAATGAAACAAAATTGGTATTTTTGGAGATTATTTCTTTAAAAGCAAATTTTAACAAGCATTAAAAAAACGAGGTTTATCATAATCATTCTTTATTACAAATAAGCTAGGATATACCTATTCGACTTAATATGTTTTTTCAGTTTAAGGTTTAAGCGAGGGTAAATTGATAGGGCTACATGTCCCTAACTCCAATGGTCTGTCCACAAATCGACTGAAAATTTTATTACGTATTGTATATCCGCTAAGAAAGTACTTTCTCTATAATTTTCTACTGACTTGGACCAGAAAAATATTTTAAACCTCTAAATAATGTCTAAAGAAACGGGTTACAGAAAGACGATACGTCTTAGAAGTTTGACATACAATATCTAGAAAATTTAGCAAGATATCGAAAAATTATTCTTTCTTCTTATAAAATTTTATAAGTAGAGGTAAGTGGGGTAAAGTGTGAAACTCTTTTTTGGAGCTCCGTTTTGAACAAAAGTGATTATTTTTCCATGTTTAAAATTTCTATAGTAAAGAGAATTCAATAAGCTATCTTTTGCCTAAGTTACCAACTAAAAATATTGATTTTCTTTTGAGTTACCAAGCTTTGATCGACCATGTGCAAAATGGCCAAAATTGAAAATCGTGGGGTAAAGTGGAAAAACTTTAAAAAACTGTACAAACTCAACGCAAATCTTGTAGCAGAGTTATTATATCTAGGCAAAAAAGGTTCAAAGAATACAAAATACATAGTAAATATAGAAAAAAAAAATGAAAAAATGACCTAATTGATTTTTGAGCTTCGATGCTTACATTTGCAAAACGTTTCTCAGCTGTTTCTTGCAACTTAATTTAGATTTGCGAATTGTTAAAAAATCTTGGCCATTTCCCACTTTACCCCACTTACCTCTACCTGTTTGCTGTTAAATTTTATCATTACGGTGGGTAATGTAAATTGTCTTTTAGTAACACCTATATCTGGATGTTCAGAAAATTAAAAGCACACTCCTGATTCGAACTGGCAAAAATTAATTTATGAGGTAACTTTTTAAACAAAATAGACTTAAACAAAAAAAAACTTTCACTCGATTCGAAGGTGGATGAAAATTATTCAAAATAAATACAGAATATAAAATACAATTTTAAGTTTTAAAAATATTAGATCCTTATCCATATGACTACCACTAAATTGTTTGACATCATAATGCTCGGGCTTCATAAGGACTATAGGTATAATTAAAACCTTGAATGTTATAGGTTTATTAAACCCCATGATTAAGTCCCAACATTGGATTCGACACCTTTTGTCCGTGTTTAACATTCACAAGTTGTTCCAATTTGTTTCTTTAAAAATTTTAATATGAATCCAAAAACAAAACTTGTTTTCATAATTAATTTTTGAGTACACACTAATTTGGCTATAGTACCCGTTATTTTGCAATCGAAATCCGTTATGTAAATTATACATGCCAATTATTCAAAATCTTACGGCCAAAAAAATAAAATTACAACACATTGCAAAAAAAAAAAAAAAAAAATTGTAACTGAAAGATTTATACTTTAATATTCGTTGCGTATATATCGCAGCATCACACAGTTGTTCCATAATACGTACAAATACCTACATACACTCGAAACAGATATTTCCGCATATTAATTATGTCTGCGTATAACGTATTCTTACAACGTAATATACAGATGGGAATTACTTATTATTTACGGCACTAAACTGGTCGTAAATAATATAGGTAGGAATAAAATGCAACTTTATAATTGTGCATACAATGCCAGTGCATGTGTATGTAATTATTTTATTCAGTGAATCTGTTTGTATATATGAGGTTAATACTGCGCTTAATGATACCACCAAGTCCTCAGCGTGAGTGTAAAAGATTGTAACTAGTGGTGTGACCAGAGTGTGTCCGATATCGTTTAAGTCCATTAGTCGTTGAACTGCTCTCCCAAGACACACATCATATTGTTAGTATTGTTGATGAAGCACTTGCAATAATGTAATACACCACAAATCCGATTTTACGTAGTGGTCGGTGCAAATTTAAGGGGAAGTACGTAAAATCGGAAGTTCAGGGGCGTCAGTAAACTTTTGTTTTGGGGGGTTGGTAAATATTATTTATCTGAATTTATTTAAAACAATATTATCTTAAGAGACAATTTACAGTTAAAATTCGGTTGTGTAGACAAAGGAAATCGAATGTTATACTAATGAATATGAGTGACAACTTTTAGAAAACTGTCCAAAAATCAACTTCACTATCGCATTCATCAGCGTAAAAGACGGTAAATAGCGGAAGCTGACAAAAATTCTAGAATATTCTACTCGTGAACTGGCAAAGATACCAAAAAACAAACTTCACTATTGAATTGCGCACTAAAAATTAGATTAAGCAGCGCATTTTGACAAAAATTCTAGAATGTTCTATTCGTCAACTAACAAAGATATAGAAAAATCGATTGTACCATTTAATTGGTCATCGAATAAAAGACGGAATAGCACATTTTCATAAATGTTCTAGAATATTCTATTCGTCAGATAGCAAAAATTCTTTGTCAAAATCGGACATTTGGTTTACATTGGTTTAATTTAGGTTGGACAATTAAGTGGTGCAGTAGATTTTCCAATATCTTTGTTAGTTGACAAATAGAATATTCTAGAACATTTCTCAAAATATGTTATTTGGTCTCTTTTTTGGTACTCAAATCAATGGCGACGTTTGTTTTTGAATATCTTTGCTAGTTGACGAATAGAATATTCCAGAACATTTGTCAAAATGTGTAATTTGACCTCGTTTTCAATGGACAATTAAATGATACAATTGATTTTTCAATATCTTTGCTAGTTGACAAATAGAACATTCTAGAATTTTTGTCAAACTACACTGTTTAATCTCATTTTTAATAACCAATTCAACGGTGAAGTTTGTTTTTTGATATCTCTGCTAGTTGATGATTAGAATATTCTAGAATTTTACGTTACTTATTTTGCATTTGCATTTTGCATATTACGTATACCGAATATGTGCATATATATCTTCAGTGAAATTTTAAAATTTTTAAAGGCTACGAGACCCTCAGACAATATTACCTACGGCTCTGACTCGGGCTTGGTACATAAATTTTCACCAACACAGACAAACAACAACATATCTGTGAGAGGAGAACCCCACTAAATCGCTGACGTCACTACGTAAAATCGGAGTACGTACCATTGGATGGCCACTGTACATATATAGCATATATACGTACGCATGCGTATACCACTCAATACCCCACCCGCCTCACATAGAGTGCAACGTGTGGTGACGTACATCGTACTAATATATTCGCATATTCGTGTCTATACATCATGTGTTTTGGTTGTACGGGTGCTGTGCTACACCGTACACGTCACTCACTGGCGACAAGTGGAATAGTTTGATAGACATACTAATTTCGTCCCTTGGATACCACCAACAAACAGATACACTCTTGAGTATGATAATACAAATAATTGTACAGGAACAACATATCTTTGAAGAAAATTTATTGCAAATCAGTAAATGTAATATTATTTGTTCGGTCCATAAATGTTATTAATATTCATCTTTGAAAAATTAAAACCGTTAACTTTAAATTACGAAGCTAAAATTTTTTTTTTTTTTACGGACGAAGTAAAGAGCGCACACAACAGCCCTTACAAGGTAAGCCATGCGAGTCATGAAGCACAACGTGTTGAAATATTCCAAATTTATAGAATTCATATAGGCATTATAATGATATAATTCTAATTGCATAGAAGCAAGAAGAGCTATAATAAATGAAATGACTTTTTGAGAGGGCGTTATTAGTGACCATAAACTTTTAAGAAGTTAAATTATTTTATTGCTTGCAGCAAATACTACCCTGTATCCAGCCTAGTCTTATCTTAAAATATTATAAACTGTTTTATGAGCAGCGGTTCCTTCAGTACTTACATAGATTCGCTCTTGAAAAGTTATTCCATTAATTTTTGTCGTTTATGAGCAAAATTAGTCTTGGTCTTGCGGTCTTGTTTTGGTCTTGCAAAAATTTTTCTTAAAAATTCGAAGTTAACTAAATACCTGCAATTAAAAATGTGTGATGCTGTCATAAATCAACATAATATATATGCGTTCAACTACCGTCAAAATTTTTTGGTCGAATGGTATAATATCGGCATTTAATCGATTTTGCCACTTTAATAATAATAGTAGATTTTACCACGTTTAATAGAAATTTATGCGAGATTAACTGAAGCCCTGAAAATTTCCTCGAAATTAGTCGAAGAGTTCCGAAGCCGCCCGTTAAAAGGTTTTACGAATACTATGGTGGACAGAGAGGCAGTCACAGAACAAGAAATTTTTTAGGAACCGTAAAGAGTAAAAAATTCTGATTTTGGAAAGTAAAAATTTTTTAATAAAAAATGCAAGAAAATGCAAGATTTTTTTAGCAATACCAAGACCAAGACCAAGACTGCATTTTACAAGATCAACACCAAGCCTAAGATTCAAACTGCTCTAGCAAGACTAAGACCCAAAATTCTTAATGCAAGAACAAGACCAAGACTGTCAAGTCTTGGTTTTGGTCTTGCATTTGCTCATTACTAATTGTCTAATCAATATGAGAATTCAATTTAGAAAATTCGCATACACATTAAGTATTCACAAATATAAAGGTTTAGATGACTATAATATTGAAATAATGGAAACATTAGGAATAAAAGTCATCAGGAAAAATAAAATGAAAGATTAATTTAATTTAAAAATTGCGCAACCGGTTTCGGAAGAGCTAGTGCTTCCGTCTTCAGGCGTATTCCTTTAATAAAAATAAAAACAATATATAAAAATACAGTGCATATTTATAAAATTAATGGTAAACAAATAGTTGTCAAAAAACATGCAATTACTTACATGGAAGAAAAAAAAAATTATAAAATAATATCACAAAAAGGTATTTTTTATGAAATTAAGATTTAAAATTAAAAACTTAAAAACATTGTTGTATAAAAGAAAAAATTATTTGGTGGATAATTACATTGTGAATTAATTTTTTTTAAAAATATAAAATTAAGTTACAGTGTTGGCAAACAAAATGATAACGTGCGAAAAAAGTTGGCGGTTTATATATGTTTCGGCAAAGTATTGGGCGCGAATTTGTTGATGGTATGACTGTATTGGCTGTCAAGTTCAGACGAGTCCGTGGCAAGGTTGGCGTTGGGATGTATGGAACATATCCAGCAATGTTCTAGAAAGAATCTTTTTCTAGAATGTGCTTCTGTTTGTATTACTGTGGGGTTTTCAAAATCAAAGCGACGGTTGTTGTGCCATGAATGTTGTGCTAGGCCGGAGCTGGTGTCACCACGTTGGACATTCCGACGATGCTGATCAAGTTTGTGCGATAGTTTTTGTTTGGTGTTACCCACATAGGCCGCATCACAATCCCGACAACGGATCATATAAACCACATTTTGACGATTGCTTGTGGAGGTTGAGGGTTTTAAATTTGAATAAAAATTTTTAGGTTTGTGGAATATATTGGAAAGCTGGGTGGAGACTAAAAGGTTTCAAGATTTTTTTAATATTTTCAGAGTGCTGTCCGGTAAAAGGAAGAGAAAAATAATGTTTGTTGAGCGTGTTCTGCTTAAAGGAGTTTTCGGAACAATTATTGAAAAGTCTATGAGTCAGTTTTTTGGTAATATTCAATATTAATTTTCTGGGGTAGAGTAGATAGGCTAGGAGAGAGCTGTGACACCGCAAAACTAAGCAACTTGAACCCTTTTGCCAATGTTTGAAATCGTGTAACTTTACGGTACTAGACATTCCGAACTGATGAGTCATCAAACTGTACCTCGTGTATGGATTGATCTCTGACCCGGCACGTACCAAGTACATGTATTTAAAATTTGTTGTTGACATTTGACCCCAACACTCGCTCATACTGCTGGCCTTGAAATTCCTAAGACCTGAGTCATCACCAGCAACCGAATTAATTTATGTTAACCCATTATGCGCCATCACAATTTTCGTCACAATTTAGTTTTGTGTTAACCCATTACCCGCCATAGTTTTTGAATGCAAACCTAACGCATGCGCAGATTGAATTTAAGTACACGACGCATGCGCAGACTGAATTTTAGGCCAAAATTTGATAGATGGGGTACACTACCGCGTCAAAATGTGGGGAATACCCTAACTCGGGGGTGGCCCCAAACTTTTGACACCGTACTGTACTTAAATAATTGGTACACTGCCGTGTCAAAAGTGTGGACCCCCCTGGCCAAAAAAGTATCCTATCACTTTTTGAAGCGTACTGTACGTGCAAACCTTGACCCCAACACGCGCTTGCCTTAATTGCGTCATCTTAAACGAACTATCACGTCAAAAAATGTGGGGAATACCCTAACCCAGGAGTAGCCCCAAACTTTTGACGCCGTACTGTACTTAAATTTTTGGTACACTACCGTGTCAAAAGTGCGGGCCCCCCTGAGCAAAAAGGTATCCGATCACTTTTTGAAGCGTACTGTACGTGCAAACCTTAACCCCAACACGCGCTTACCTTAATTGCATCATTTTAAACGAACTACCAAGTCAAAAATGTGGGGAATACCCTAACCCAAGGGGTGGCCGCTAAATTTTGTGGGGCACTGTACCAAACGCTAGCCGCAATCATGACTTCAGACTCCAGATTCCAGACTCCAGATTTCTGACCGCTACTGTACTGCCGGAAATTTGGGTGTCAATTGTACTTGAGGTTTTTTTTTGTATATGAGTCAGCACTTTATAAGATGTTTATTTAATAAAAACTCGTGACTTTATACGGTTTGTGTTTGTTTATTTAAGATTTTTTAGCTGACTTAGGATGATGTAATTTCATAATATGTTTGCATCATAGCCAGAGGGGAATTTTATTTAAAAGCAAGTCACAACTTGTCAGTTCCAGGAATTTGTTTACATTAATGTCATCGTAAATCATAAATTTAGCTATGTTTATTTAAGATTTTGCTGACTCATATTCAGATATTTTTTTAATTTGTTTATTTATATAAGTTTTAATTTAAAAAATATTTATTTAAGATTTTGACAACACAGCAATTTCTTTGTTTGATTTCAAATATGAAATAGTTTTCTCGGAATTTTTAATTTATGGCCTGATAATAATCAGGGGTTTTTTCAATTTGTTTATATAAGTTTTAATTTTTGTTTATTTAAAATTAGTCAGCAATTCTTTTATTAGGTTTCAAATTTGAAATAAATTTCTCGGAATTTGACATTTGACCTTCGGTTATTTGCGTTGTAAAAATTCTGAGCCAGCATTTTTTGTGATTCCCCTCCAGAATTTTTCGAGCAGTCAAAATCGTATAAATTGAGGTCTGCGTGCCCCCTCAAATCACTTCTTCAGCAAACTTCAAGCAGTTAATATTGTTATTGTTGCAAGAATTTGTATCGAGGTTTTTTTTTTAAAATTAAAATACAACAATGGCTTCATTAAACGACGTGGCAACTAGAATGGTGGAAAATGTACGAAACGCGCTATCATTACTGGAAATGGATACCCGGGATGCAGATGAATTGGAAAAATGGATGAAACATACAAATACCAACATAAGACTAATCAACAAGGCAATTCGTGGAGCGGAAAACTTGGGACAACGCAAACATTTTGAATCATGTGCGGGAAAAATGAAAGGATTTCGAATCAGAATGAAGGCGCTACGAAAATATGGTAAGTTTTTTCAAATATAAATTTATTTTTTAATGACTTTTTTTATAATTTTGATATATCAACATGGTAAATTTTTTAAATATAAATTTTTTTTTTTTAATGATTTTTTATAAATTTGATAAATAATTTTTTTATGTTGATTGTTTCAGGTGCCGGCATGAATGGAAATCAACGTAAAAGATCTGATAGAATTCAATGGGCTGACGTGGAATCCGCATTTGCAAGTCGAATACGAACGGGAGTGGTTACCAACATAACACACATAGAGCCAAAGGACTTTTTAGACGACGCTACATCTATGTTCACTCGGCGAATACAAAATATATTAAAAAAATACTTAACGATAAAAGTCAACACAACGTTTTGCGGGTTATTTGTGAAAACTGATGGTGACGAGGATAAATACGACATGAAACACTTCAATACACCGAATATCATAATAGATCGTGGAACAAACCTAAAACAGTGCTACATGGAACATGTACGGGAACCAATTTTGAGAAAATTGAGCGAGTTTACCGAGTCGGGGAGCGGATGGGCTTTATCAAGCATAATCAACCTAGCTGTGAACATCAACAAGTATACACCTTTCCGTGGATCAAGCTACATCGAATTACCTCAAGAAATAAAAACGAAAAAAGCATGTATCAACGTAAAAAACTTCAACGATGACGCCTGTTTCGCGTGGGCAGTGGTATCTGCACTTCATCCAGCTACATCAAATAAAAATCCAGCTCGAACCACCTCTTACCCACACTACTCAACGGTGCTAAACTTGGACGGGATACAGTTCCCAATGACGATCCAACAACTGAGCAAATTCGAGAAACAGAACCCAACAATATCAGTCAACGTGTTTATACTAAAAAAACAAAATGGACATTTCGAAACCGTACCTGCTGCGCTAACGAGAGAGAAGAAACAAAACCACATAAACCTTTTAATGATCCAGAATGAATATTACGAGGATGAAGACAACGAACAGGACAACGATCAAGATTTACGCTACCATTTCTGCTGGATTAAGGACTTATCAAAACTCGTGTCAAGACAATTATCAAATCGTAATGGGAAAAAATATATCTGTGATCGATGCTTAAATTACTTTCGCACAGAAGATAAACTGATAAAACATACAGAAGACTGCGTGAACATGAACAACTGTCGGGTTATAATGCCGGAAGGGAAAAGCAAATACATATCATTCAAGAACTACAGCAACAAGAAACGTGTTCCATTTATAATTTACGCCGACGTGGAATCATTCCTACAACCTGTGACGGGAAACGAAAATCAGAAGAATACAACAACGTACCAACAACATCGGGCATACAGTATCGGTTACTTCTTTCACTGCTCCTACAACAACCAACTAAGCTACTATAGATCATACCGCGGACCAAATTGCGAAAAATGGTTCGCAGAAGAATTGGCAACGTTACGTGAAAATATCTTGGAACCCATATACGACAACATAATACCAATGAACGAGTTAACACCAGAGGAACAACAGCAACTTAAACAACGAAGTACCGGGTGCCACATCTGCGAGAAACCATTCAAACCTGAGGATATTGTGGTTCGTGATCATAACCACTTCACCGGCGAATACAATGGACCTGCGCACAAGGGATGCAACTTGAATTATAAGGATTTTCATATGATTCCTGTTGTATTCCACAACTTGAGTGGTTATGATGCACATTTCGTAATAAAGGATATAGCAACAGCATTCGAGGGACGTGTCGACTTACTACCAATCAACAAGGAACGATACATTGCATTCACTAAACATGTTACGGGCAGCGAAATTACATTTAGATTCATCGACTCTTTCCGATTTATGGCATCAAGTTTGGATAAATTATCTTCATATCTCAACGAGTTCAACATAGTTAAATCACAATTTCCGGATACCGACTACAAATTACTTACGCGCAAAGGTGTTTTTCCGTACGACTACATATCAGGTTGGGATAAATTGGAAGAAACATGTTTACCATCACGGGAGAAATTCTACAATCGACTCAACGACAACGATATCACCATGGATGACTATACACACGCACAAAAAGTTTGGGATACATTCAACATACAGACGCTTGGAGAATACTCGGATTTATATATGAAAACGGACATACTACTACTCGCGGATGTTTTCGAGAATTTTCGGGATACGTGCATGCGCACACACGGATTGGATCCAGCTCATTATTACACGACGCCGGGACTTACGTGGGATGCAGCCTTAAAATATACAAAAGTGGAGTTAGAACTGATATCTGATGTGGACCAATTATTATTCATTGAACGTGGTATTCGAGGTGGATTGAGCCAGTGTAGTAACCGATACGCGACAGCAAACAATAAATATATGAACACCTACGATCCGGACGAGGAATCAAAATACCTGATGTACTATGACGTGAACAACTTATATGGATGGGCAATGTCACAATACTTACCAACGGGAAATTTCAAATGGATGGAAAATACTGACATAGATGTTCAACAAATACCCGATGATTCACCTACAGGATACATACTTGAAGTGGATTTGGAATACCCGAGAGAACTGCACGATAAACACAACGATTTACCATTATGTCCAGAGAGAATGTGTGCACCCGGTACTAAACAGGAAATGTTATTGGCAACGCTATACAACAAACAGAAATACGTGATACACTATCGGAACCTGAAACAATGTCTACAACACGGGATGAAATTAAAGAAAATCCATAGAGTGCTACAATTCGATCAATCACCATGGCTTAAATCCTACATAGATTTAAACACAGCTCTAAGACAAACGGCGGGAAACGAATTCGAGAAAAATCTCTACAAGCTACTCAACAACGCGGTCTTCGGGAAAACGATGGAAAACGTACGGAAACACTCGATCGTGAAATTGTTAACGAAATGGTATGGACGATATGGTGCGGAAGTTATGATAGCAAAACCGAATTTCCACAGCCGCACCATATTTGACGAGAATCTTATTGCAGTCGAACTACGAAAAACGGAAGTGTTTATGAACAAACCAATATACGTCGGGCAAGCAATTCTGGATATTTCGAAAACATGTGTCTACGATTTTCATTACAACTACATACAGCCAACGTTCGGGAACAACAGCAAATTACTCTACACGGATACCGATTCATTGATTTACGAGATAAAATGCTCAGATATTTACGAAATAATGAAACGAGATATTCAATACTTCGATACGTCGGATTACAACGCGGATAATCAATATAACATACCAAGAGTCAATAAGAAAATACCCGGGTTAATGAAGGATGAGCTAAATGGTCGAATCTTTACAAAATTTGTGGGCTTAAGATCGAAAATGTATAGTTGTCAAGTGGACGGCGAGGATCACACGAAGAAAGCGAAAGGTGTAAAGAATTCTGTGGTTAAGAAAACGATAACTTTCAACGATTACGTGGACTGTCTAAAACACAATACAATCATAAACCGACAACAAAACCTGATACAATCGAAAAAACATAACGTGTATAGTGTAACTCAGAACAAGGTGGCGCTCAGCCCGTACGATACGAAACGATATATTGTGGAGGGGGAAACGGATACTTTAGCATGGGGACATTACTCGTTAAATTACTGAATATCAACAACGTTAAAATTAGTACGCAAGTGGAAATGGCATCGTCATCATCGGCTTACTGGAAACGGCTACAAATATTTTCAAGTGAACTGGATAAACTACGTAAACGGGTTGATACCTACGAAAAAACAATTGATGCTATTGTAAAAATGCAAAATTTGAAATTGTCTGAACCGGAATCAATGGAGTGGGATAAAATGGATGTTTCAATTGGTGAATTTTTCGAACGTGAACCAATGCTACTGAACGAACTGACTTTGGAAACATTTCTTCAAATCTACAAGTGGATCAGTTTGAATGTGTTGAAAAGTTATGGTGCGAAAATCATACAACGCGCCTGGATTTGGTTACCATCCGATTATCGAGCCATGTTTCAAGAATGTGAACCATGTTTTGAACATTATAATCGACCCTGGCAACAAGATCATATTGATGGACCACCTGGTTTGAAAATTCGCTGTGAAATGTGCAAGAATGGTGTGAAAATGGAGGAAAACTTTCAACCGCCTGTTGGTGAACCATTGACATTTGCAACACGGATATCACACGTTGAAGACATATTTCTGACTCATCCTTATTTGTATACAAAAGTCAGAAATTTCGATATGTTATTATACTTAACAAAACAACTATTGAAATATGATATTTGGGTGCAACATCTGTATGCATATATGATACCCGAATATGCACAACGAATTTGTCAAGTATGGGATCAGTTACCTGAAAACATGAAACAATTACGTTCGGGTGTTATTGAATATATAAACAAATCATACAATTTTTAATATTTATTTATTGTAAAAAATATTTCATATACATTTGTTGTAAAAAATATTACATATACATTTATTGTGAAAATATTTTGTATTCATACTTATTTTTTAAAAATAAAGAACAATAATTATTTACATATATGTGTTATTTATTTGAAAAAAAAAAAAACCTTTTTATCTTATAGGGTTAAAAAATATAAAAATAAAATATACACTTCAATGAGGGATAACTGCTGCTTCTTATACGGTGGTGTTCTTCAAAATTCAGTAAATTCTTAGTGTGGATAATCAATTAATCATCATCATCATCATCATCATAATCGCTAGCATCTTCTTTATCAGTTTCATCCAGATAATCACCTAGTGGTTCAATAACATCAGCCTTTTGAAGTTCGCGAAGTATAGAGAATATTTCTCGACCAACAGTAGTTTCTTTTAAAGCATTTAACTCTTTGATTAAATCTTCTCGATCGTAAACGTTAAACAACAACATATTTTTATTTTCCTCTAAACTTCGAATAATATTGAGTATTTTTTCACCAGTCTCTGAAGTCTCGTATAAACGTTGTAATTCATCTATTAAAGTATTAGGATTATGCCAGTATTTTATTTTTTTCGATTGTATGTTAACATTTCTCAAGTTGCCTTGCTTAAAATGCTTAGCTAAGGCCCCGTTTTCGACATTTTCATTTGAAGCTATATGACGTTTTAAGCTTATTGGTTTAACCTGATTGACAATTTTCGCTTCATTTTCCGAGTCAACGTTTCGAACCTCTTTTAACATTATAATATCTAAAGCAGTTCCTAAAAGTTTAGTTAGTTGTGAAGAGGAGGTTGTTTCATTGCAATTGTTATTAATTGCTGTTAAGTGATTTACTTGCTTACTTTCATTAGACCAACTATCTTTCTCGTTTTCAGATTGATGACGGTTTTCTCCTCTTTTCAAAGAGTTAAATTTGGTTTGAATGGCTTCAGTTGCAGCATCTATCCTTTTTTGGTCAAACGGATTCAAGATTGCTTCAGAGTAATCAATATCATGCTGTAGTTGAGATGTATTTTCATCATCATTATCATCAAATCTAGATATAGAGATATCAGCAGGTGTTTTATTATTATTAGCATCATATGATATGAATTTGCTTGGTGAGTTATCATTCTTTCCAATCGTACCATCATTAATATTGCTTAACGAATTATGTTGAGCATTTAAGTGTCTAGAAAGATTAGACTTTCGCGTAAATGCTTTACCACAAAAATCACAATTATACATCGTTCAGCGGGAGGTCTGAAAAGTAAGTAAATTCGCTTACTTTTGCTAGTAAATGAATAACTGTTCAAAGATTTATTGCTTCTCTACTTATATATACTTAGCTCATTTGCTTCACCGAGCGACTCATTTGACTCCAACGAGTGACTCACATGCTCCCGGAGTGTCTCATTTTGCTCCCGGAGTGACTCATTTTGCTCCCGGAGTGACTCATTTTGCTCCCGGAGTGACTCATTTTGCTCCCGGAGTTACTCATTTTGCTCCCGGAGTGACTCATTTTGCTCCCGGAGTGACTCATTTTGCTGCCGGAGTTACTCAATGTGCTCCCGGAGTTACTCATTTTGCTCCCGGAGTGACTCATTTTGCTCTCGGAGTGACTCATTTTGCTCCCGGAGTGACTCATTTTGCTCCCGGAGTGACTCATTTTGCTCCCGGAGTTACTCATTTTACCCCGGAGTGACTCATTTTGCTCCCGGAGTGACTCATTTAGCTCCCGGAGTGACTCATTTTGCTCCCGAGGTGACTCATTTTGCTCCCGGGGTGACTCATTTAGCTCCCGGAGTGACTCATTTTGCTCCCGGGGTGACTCATTTTGCTCCCGGAGTGACTCATTTAGCTCCCGGAGTGACTCATTTTGCTCCCGGAGTGACTCATTTAGCTCCCGGAGTGACTCATTTTGCTCCCGGAGTGACTCATTTAGCTCCCGGAGTGACTAATTTTGCTCCCGGAGTGACTCATTTAGCTCCCGGAGTGACTCATTTAGCTCCCGGAGTGACTCATTTAGCTCCCGGAGTGACTCATTTTGCTCCCGGAGTTACTCATTTTACCCCGGAGTGACTCATTTTGCTCCCGGAGTGACTCATTTAGCTCCCGGAGTGACTCATTTTGCTCCCGAGGTGACTCATTTTGCTCCCGGGGTGACTCATTTAGCTCCCGGAGTGACTCATTTTGCTCCCGGGGTGACTCATTTTGCTCCCGGAGTGACTCATTTAGCTCCCGGAGTGACTCATTTTGCTCCCGGAGTGACTCATTTAGCTCCCGGAGTGACTCATTTTGCTCCCGGAGTGACTCATTTAGTTCCCGGAGTGACTCATTTAGCTCCCGGAGTGACTCATTTAGCTCCCGGAGTGACTCATTTTGCTCCCGGGGTGTCTTATTTTGCCCCCGGAGTGACTCATACACCTTATCATAGTTAAAGAGCTCATACAGCTTATCATGGTTAAAGGGCTCATACACATTATCATGGTTAAAGGGTATAAAATAGTTAAACTTACACAAAATATTGTCAATTTACCGGTGGTTGTCAAAGAGTTAACATCTCTTTCGCTGAAAAAACAATTTCGTGGTATAACAATTGCATTTCGAACCATGATAATTTACAATTCAGAGCAGTCCACCACTAGACAACCTAGCAAAGGACTTTCGAAACCTAAGATCATTAAACGTAAAACTTTTAAGCGACAACACATTTCACCCGAAAATTTAGCATTCCTTAAATCACTAGGTCTTAAAGTCAAAAGAACATGGTACTCAGTAATGTGCTAAATATTATTAACAGATTGTAATTTGATGGTCAACTAGTAATAGCTATTAGTATCCATTTTCGGATACATCCCACAAATTAACTAACTATCCTCACCAATTTTAATTATTTTATATAAAGTTGTGGATTGTGTGAGTAAATTCAGTTCTACAGCGGCGATAAAAAATAGCGTTTCTTGATATACAAGGCTATCAAGGAGCTTTTTTATTTTAAAGAAGTTGGTATCGTTGCGGAAAATTCGGATGAAATATTACATCTTATATTCGATGCACCGTTTGATTTCAACGAGTTGCCGAAGAAATATGAACGGGTTGCTGCACGTTAGCTTTGCCGAAATTGGCATGGGATACCTTGGTCATATGGATTTATTCCGTACAAAAAACTTCATTCCATATTGAAACCTATATTAAAGAAGTTTCAAGGGCGGTGAAAAGAAGAAATGGATTTCAAATTTGTTTGATGACACCGAACACCGGTCGTGGATTTTGAATTTGGAGGAAATATTTGATGTATCGAAGATTTCCAATCTGCGAGATGAATATTATTCAAGACGTTGTATGCTTCATTCATACAAAATTTGTTCATTAGAAAACTGTATTCTTTTAAAAAAATTTTATATGAAAAATAAATAGATTTTTAGTAATATATACATTTAAGCAATTTAATTTTTTGTATACATATTCTATAAATAAAATTTTAAAAAAAAAGAAAAATATGTGCGTTTTATTTAATTATTACCCGGAATTCCCCTATTTTTTTACAGCAAAAAGTTTCTTTCGTTAACCAATAAGAGTATTAACAAAAATCTTATGAAATTTATTATTCTAATTGAAAAGCATATTTCATGATACACCCTGTATACTAAAATATTTATTAAAAATACTAAATATACACCAGTTATATATACATGATATTATATATATGTTAATGATTGATAAAGTATCAAATTCAAAATGTTCTAGTCTATAAAAATTTTGATTTTACAGACTTAAAAATTTAGTAAAACTCAATGCTGTTATCATTTTTATATTAAGCGACGTGTTTATAGTAATTTAAAACCAAAAATTGAACTTTTATTCTGTTTAAAAATGTTAAATACAATACTATTATACCCTAATATAAATATGTATCAGTATTAAAATGATATACATTGATTTTGCTGATTAAACAAATTTTTTGCAATATTTATAAATTATTTTATAATTAGATTTAATACTTATTCATAAATGGCTATACAATTCGTTTACTAGCATTCATAAAAATTAAAATTATATACAAATTTTCTTTCTTATTCTCAATATACAGAGTGTATACATAAAATATTTTTAATATATAGAGTCTATACATATGTACATACTGAATTATTTCAGATAATTTTCGTTTGATATAGAAACAGTTTTGTGCTACAGTCAAATTCAAAAGTGTTGTGCACCATAAGAAGTAATATTTTTTGTAACTTGTTAAAATTTCAAGAATTTTTGTTAGTTAACTAAAAAATTGGTCACTGTAGGTTAAATGTTAAGGTATTAAAACTGATAAAAATAATTTCTTGCTTGAGGCCTACAATGGGTGATATTTTTTACTAAACAATTTTTTAACTCATTAATATTCCATGACGTCATCTTTCTTATACCAAAAAAACTCCATATATGAGTCATATGATCATAATTCAGCTAAAATAAACATTTAATTATTAGTTGTTTGTTTATTTTAAAACTGATAAAAATTCCTGGAATTTTCCAAGGTTAAATATACCAAAAATCCCCATAAGGTACAGTTAACACTCGATTTCCGGCAGTACAGTAGCGGTCAGAAATCTGGACCCCGGAGTCTGGTTTTAAAATCTAGCGCTTGGTACAGTGCCCCACAAAATTTAGCGGCCACCCCTTGGGTTAGGGTATTCCCCACATTTTTGACTTGGTAGTTCGTTTAAAATGATGCAATTAAGGTAAGCGCGTGTTGGGGTTAAGGTTTGCACGTACAGTACGCTTCAAAAAGTGATCGGATACCTTTTTGCTCAGGGGGGCCCGCACTTTTGACACGGTAGTGTACCAAAAATTTAAGTACAGTACGGCGTCAAAAGTTTGGGGCTACTCCTGGGTTAGGGTATTCCCCACATTTTTTGACGTGATAGTTCGTTTAAGATGACGCAATTAAGGCAAGCGCGTGTTGGGGTCAAGGTTTGCACGTACAGTACGCTTCAAAACGTGATAGGATACTTTTTTGGCCAGGGGGGGTCCACACTTTTGACACGGCAGTGTACCAATTATTTAAGTACAGTACGGTGTCAAAAGTTTGGGGCCACCCCCGAGTTAGGGTATTCCCCACATTTTGACGCGGTAGTGTACCCCATCTATCAAATTTTGGCCTAAAATTCAGTCTGCGCATGCGTCGTGTACTTAAATTCAATCTGCGCATGCGTTAGGTTTGCATTCAAAAACTATGGCGGGTAATGGGTTAACACAAAACTAAATTGTGACGAAAATTGTGATGGCGCATAATGGGTTAACATAAATTAATTCGGTTGCTGGTGATGACTCAGGTCTTAGGAATTTCAAGGCCAGCAGTATGAGCGAGTGTTGGGGTCAAATGTCAACAACAAATTTTAAATACATGTACTTGGTACGTGCCGGGTCAGAGATCAATCCATACACGAGGTACAGTTTGATGACTCATCAGTTCGGAATGTCTAGTACCGTAAAGTTACACGATTTCAAACATTGGCAAAAGGGTTCAAGTTGCTTAGTTTTGCGGTGTCACAGCTCTCTCCTAGCCTATCTACTGGGTAGTTATTAAGCATTAAAATATGTTGAGCATTTTTCAGCGCACGGGGACGGTGAAGATTAAATTAATCCTTCATTTTATTTTTCCTGATGACTTTTACTCCAAATATTTCCATTATTAAATATTCACATTCGCATTCACTAACAACTTTTACATTTCTATTATATAAAAACTTAATTTTATGAAAAAAATAAATTAACAGACATTCAGCCAAATAAACCAGTGCTTTTCTAGTTGAAAAAGCATATGCTAATAGTCTTGCGAAAGCAGAGCCGTGTGCTTGGCACAGGAGCATATAAAACACCAACGGAAAAGATCCTCTTTCGGATACAGTCCTGCGAGGACTCTAAATCCGTTCAAATTCACCAAGTGCAAATTAATTAATATTGCATTTAGTCCTACCCTATATAAATACTTTGTATAAATAAATTCCTATAAAAACCAATATAAAACAAGTATTACAAATAATAAAAACCGAAAACATACTTCACTACAAGTTTATGACCCATCAAAACTCTCAAATCATATTCTCATAAACAAATAATATAACATGGACAAGACCCCGTCAATCGTTTCTTATTTAACTTATACCATATACTTAATGGGCATTAGTATTGTATCTTTGTCTAACGTGGACCAGAAAAAATCAGCTGATTGATTATTTTATAGGTGTATAACTGAGTCGTAATTGTACTGTTATGATTGTTGCACATTTTTTTGGGCAATTGGCGGCCAATATAACAGGCTGATAAATGTCATCTGGGCCGACAGTTACGTAATCAAGATCAACTTACATAATATTACGTAGGTATATGATATGTAGGCATTGGCACCTATATAAAATGAATTATTATAATTGACACCTTTATAGTAAAACGGTGTTTGAATTATTAACACATTTTGTGTTATGGCCTCTTAAGAGATTTATGGCTTGTACTAAATAAAATTTTAATATCGTTATTATTTATTATTTTATTTTATTATTACTATTATGTTTCTATTATTTATCTTGTGTATTTATTTATTTTTAATCGATTTAATTTTGGTGTGGCTTATTTTTTCCATAAGTATTCTGATAAAAGACAAAATGTACAGGATGTACCTAAAATTTAGATCAGAGTACAAATCGATTTAGACGCTAGAAACTATCTATCTAAGCATTCACGTTTCTTTAAATTTCCGATAAAACTACCCAAATGTAAAAACTGCATTTCCTAGATCCCATATGCATTCAATATATTAAAAGTAGTCAATCCATTTGAAATTAACTTTGCGTCTAATTTTGCTTCATTTGCTGCATGCGTTTGATGACATCAGATCATATTTAGTTGATTTGGCCTATACTTTATCCAGAATTTTACCTTAACTAATACAAGACAATTTAGTTTTTGTAGAAATTAACAGTGCGAAAGAAATCAAACATTACATTAATAAATAACTATAAACATCAAATTGTTTCAAATTTTTTTTTAAAGGAATTATAACCAACAATACACTATGAATATATCTTGAAAATTTTTACGTAAACTAAATGCCTAGATAAGTGGTCAACTTTTTCAAGAGGCCAGAATTATGAAAGCAATTTTGGCAATCTCATAGCTTCTGCTCCTGATTTTAGAACGTGAAAAAATAGAGTTTAAAGGCATCAGTATTAAGCACAGATAAACAGGTTCAGTGAATCAAAATCCTTGTAAAATTAGCCCAATTATCAAATAAATTATGACCTTTTCTCAAACTGTAATTTAATTCCTAAAACTATATTTTAAATATTTTTTATTACTCATGCGGGAGAAGTACTAACTTGGCGCACACATTTCTGTACGCAAAATAGCTGTTTGCTCACTGTACTCTTCTCGCATACTTTTTTGCGTGTGGAAAGTAACTTTCCACACGCAAATTGACAATAAAACACGCAAAATTTAATCAGAACATGCAAAGCCGCCTCTTAATTTTTCATTTAATAAATATTTCATAATTATTTCTAGAGAAACCAGCAACAAAGTAATTTAAACGATAATTAATTCAGAAAAAAAAGACGAACACTTAAAAATATTATTTTAAAAAGTAATAAAAATGTCAAAAATAGTGATTTTTAATAGAAAAAAGTATGTGAAATTCGTAATAAAAAATACAGTATGTGCAACTCGTGCGGGATTGTCGATTGCCCCACTCAAGCGAATGAGCGCACTCACTACGTTCATGCGCTCAACTTCCCTTTCGTGGGCAACAGACAATTTCCCGCACTTATTGCACAATATACTATTATACCTATTCTAATATATATTTTTGATTCTTTGTTCAATTATAATAACCTAATTAAATCAGTAAGTTGTCCACACTATACCTACACTAACAGTTAGCGATAATTGGTCACGGGACGACATGTATTGGTTTATTTGAAATAGAGCAAATTGAAAGTCTCAATATTATTATAGAAAAATAGATAGTAAATATTTTTTGTATACGATATAATATTTAGCTTGAACGTATTTTGTGAAAGCATATCTAACTAAATGAACTAGAATAAATATCAAATACATTTTTTTAAGTAAATATACTTATATAAATTTTATAATTTTATTAACTTTCAATCTGATTCAAATTAATTGAACAGTCTCCACATATACATTTTGAAACCGACTTTCAGAAAAATTTTTGTATCTATATTAAACTACAGCATATAACTAGTAATTTCTCTATGAGTGAAATTACGATAATAAAACAGTTTTTTTCTTTTTTTATATTTATCCTTAGAATATTACCTATACGTACGGTGTTTATCAAAAAGTTCACACAATATTGGAAAATGGCTATATGAATTAAAATTATTAAGATGTGTATGAAAACCTGAAGAGCTGTTTTAACATAAGTTACCTCACTTAAAATCACAAAATTCGAAAATTTCCTATTTTATTGTTAAATTTTACATATTCTTACGCACAAAATTAAATTTTAGGTACCTATGTTTTTTAAACAATTCTTTTTCTTTTAATATATCTAATCAACTTCTGAAGTTCTCCTCAAATGGAAAATCGAGTGAACTACTCGTTCGATTTTTAAGGGGGACCACTAGTGTGACCGCCTGAAAAAAAGGTGATTTTTGGGAATTTTTTTAAAGAAAACTACTGTATGGAATGCTTTAATATTTTAAGGGTATATTCGTTGATAAAGGTATAATAAATTCAAGATAAAATTTTTGGACAAAAAAATTGAAAATTCAGTGAGTTGTTCGACATCTCCCAAAACTCCAAAAAAAAATTCCCCCGCTGCTGCAGTGATAGCGGCCTTCACACTGCCTGAAATCAAAAAAACCAAAAAGTCTATTAAACTAGAAAGTATGGTCCGTACCGTGAACCTCAATCGAAAAAAAAAGTTGAAATTTAACAAAATGGCGTAGTTTTTAAAAAATAGTTTCAAATTTTGCGCGAAAATTTGATGGTTTTTGGCTTGCGAAAATTACATTTTTTATTCGATCGAAAAACTGGAGGTTCATGGTACGAAGAAATATATATATGAAAGAAGCTGCAATAAGAATCAAATCGATTGAATGATTTGTCTTCGAGTTATAACTGCAGCAAATTTGAAAAATGGGTAATTCCATGGTCACTTACATTACAATTTGATTTAAAATTGGGATTAAAATCTTCTGAATTTTCGTACTTAATGAGTAAATCCACTAAAATTTAGTCAAATTAAATCAAATACGATTTGAACTTTTAAACAAAGGAAATCAAACAACAAAAAATGTATATAATTTTTTTTTATACAAAGTAGGTGGTCACTTACATTACTCAAAAAGGAACATAATTTTTCATCTTTTATACAATGAGAATTTTCTGCTCTTTTTTGATAATAAACAGCTTCATTTAAATAAATTTAAACAAATAATGTTTCAATAAATTATTTTAATAAGAAATTTCATAACTTATTATATATTTTTGATAAAAATGTAACTTTTAGTCGGTCACTTACATTACACCCTCTTTGGTCACTACCATTACAGTCACTTTAAAACAAGTTTTATTAAAAAGTAAGTAGTTTATTAGTTTGATTTTTTGGAAAATATGATAGATAACGAAGATAAAAGTTTATTTTTAGTAATTAAAAAAACGTCTGTCGGTTTTGATAGCCTCCATTACTCAAATTCGTAGCTTGACAAAAAATCAAAATAATACTCAAAACGAGTATAATAATTATTTCAGCAGAAAGAAAAATGTAAATTTAGTTGTATTTTAATATTCACTTGAAAAAAATCACAAGTTACGGTAATTTTTTTATTGAGTAAAAAATTTTTAAGCTAAATTTACAGAATAAAGACAATTACAGGTAAAAAATAAAATAAAAAAAACGTTGTAATCAGTTATTTAGTCTTTTGAGTATCAAGTAGGCATGATATTGATTAATTATTTTCATTTTTTAATTTTTACTAAAATTCCATCTTTTCGTGGAATTACCCAAATGTAGATTTTCATAATTTTACCATTTTGTTTTAATCAGTGAGAATTTTTTCTAAAATTACTTAAGATGTACTGACTAACAGCCCGAGTCAAGATTTTAACACTGCATTGACCCTTCTAACATCTAAATGAGCCTATATTCACCCTAAGTGAACCTATATCGACTCTTAATGAACCTACAAACACAATGTTTACAAATAATAACCCTACATTGAAGCTACTTAACCGTCCATAAACCTATCTTAATGCTATTTAACACTTTATAAACAATTAAATAGTAGGTCTGACCAGGTTCGATGTAGTCTCAAAACATTTTATTAGTTTAAAAAAATATATGGGAAAAAAAAATATACATATATACAGTGTCTCTCATAAAGTACGCATGATATGGGAGACAATTTTATTATTGATTCCTTGAAAAATATCCTAGTGGGCTTAGTTAGTGCATCAGTTTAAATGAGATACTAGCTAAACACATTTTACCGCCCGCTTAATATTTGACAGGAAACCGGAAATTTCAAATTTGTGAATTATGAAAAATGATAATCCTTTGAAAGTTATCGATTACCTCCTGATGAAATTTTGGCATCGTATCAAAATTAGGCATAGTAAATATATTCCGAAAGCTAAATATCACAGTTTGCAAAAACAAAGCCCAAAAATCTGCTTTTCCAAAATACGAATTTAACTGACCCTAAATTCAAAATAATTGTACGAATTCTAGCAAAATAAAACTTATACCATTCGTTGAGATCTGCGTATTCATAAAATCACAATTATCATCAAAATATTGCTACAGACATCGGTCTTTCAATAAAAAAATTTAACTTGGTCACAAAAAGACACGCTCTGTAATATTGAAATTTTAACAAGCATGAATAATTGTTATTTCTTTATTTTCTTTGCAGTTAGTAGTCAAAATACTCGTTACGCAAATCTCATTTCATTGATGACAATTGTGATTTTATGAATAAAGAGATCTCAAAGAACGGTATGATTTGTATTTTGCTAGAATTCATAAAATTTTTGAATCTAGGGGTACTTAAAGCCGTATTTTCAAAAAACAGATTTTTGAGCTTTATTCTTGCAGACTATAATATTTAACTATCAGAATATGTTTATTACACTTAAATTGCCTAGTCTGCATATTCATAAAATCACAATTATCATCAAAATATTGCCGTAGACATTGGTCTTTCAATAGAAAAATTTAACTTGGTCACAAAAAGACGTGCTTTGTAACATTTTTAGTTTTAACAAGCATGAGCAATTGTTATTGCTTTATTTTCTTTGCAGTAAGTAGTCAAGATACCTCCTCGTTACGAAAATTTCATTTCATTGTTGACAGTTGTGACTTTATGAATAAACAGATCTCAAAGAACGGCATAATTTTTATTTTGCTAGAATTCATGAACTTTTTTGTATTTAGGGCCACTTAAAGTCGTATTTTGGAAAAGCAGATTTTTGAGCTTTATTTTTGCAGACTGTAATACGTTTATCATACCAAATTTTGATACGATGTCAAAATTTCCTTAATATTTCAAAGGACACAATGTTATTGTTTATATATCAGAGATTTGAAATTTCCGGTTTCCTGTCAAATTGCAAACTGGGATAAGATAAGTTTAGCTATTTTTTCATTTTAACTGATGCAATAACTAACCCTGCTAGAATATTTTTCAAAAAATTTTATTAGTAAAAAAGTTTCCCATACTGTGCGAACTTTATAAAAGACACTGTATATATGTATGCATATACATTATATACCGGAATGATTAACAAAGATGAACAATAGACATAAACGAAACTTTACGACACAGACGACGGAAATGGCCGATAAGGTATGTGAATATGTTTCAGCTATTTGAAGAAATGACCAACTAGTTTTCTTTAAAACGAATTTAATAAAGTGTATCAAATTTATTGTCAAATATGTGTAGTAATTATTTCTTTATTTTGTATCAATTTAAGTGTAAACAACCTCACAAAGTATTACGTAAATCATTTGATAATTAAAATTGAATCAATGTTAAGTGTAAATTTTAATTTGAACCGGGTAAATGAACTCTACAATTCATAAGGTGAAAAATTAAAATTTTGTGTTTATATGAAGAAACTGAGATGAACTAGAAGTGAAAACTGTGAAAAAATTAAAAAAAACGTTACATTTTAATTGTTAAAAATTGAGGTGCACTTAAAATAATTGTTAGCTTGTTGTGGTGACGTTCCAAACAGAAGCGGCTTGCAAGCGGTAAACAAGCCCTGGGGTGAGATGAAAAATTAAAATTTTGTGTTTGTATGAAAAAACTGAGATGAACTAAAAATGATAATTGTGAAAGAACTGAAAAACCATTACATTTTAATTGTTTATATTTGAATAACAAGAATCAAATAGTTAAATTAATTGTCAAATATACATAGAATTATTATTATAAAAAAATAATATTGAAAAGAAATTATTACCATTTAAATGGTGTTTAAAATATGTAAAACATGGGTTAAATGATTTTAATTTGAATTGTACTTAATGTATATACTTAAAATTAATAAACGTAAAATAATAAAATACTTTTGTATTCATTTTAAAACCATATCTATACGCATGTGTGCATGCATACATCCATACGCGTACGAATGTACACATATATGTATGTATAGATGTATGTATGTACGTATGCGTATATGTATTAGTGTATTGTATGTATACGATTAAGAACCTCTTTTCAGCCTCACAACATCTGATTTTAAGGGTCAAGGAGCAGTATTGTAGGGTCAGTAGAGATACTACTTTGACACTATAAGTGGAGAATCTGTCATTTTGCGACAACATGTAGGCTTAATGTAGGCTTTTTTACATGTAATTCTGAAACTACTTTAACCCTATTTAATTCAATTAAAAGGAGTAATGTAGGTTTAATGCAGGTTTAATATTTCGACGCGGGAGGTCATAGTAAAACTAGATGAGTCATTTAAATGTGCCACGGTCTAGCTTCTCCACAACATATGACTGGCAGCCACGTCCAGAAACTCTCGAACTATCAACCTTCATACTTTTCTCAATACCTCAAAGTTAACAATGAAAATCAGTATCCACTCTTAGGATGGCTGGAACTCAAAAACGATTTGAGATATGCACTTGAAATTTTAGTATGTTATTTTTAAAGGTATAGACTATCGAAACATGCAAAAAAAATTTACAGTTTTTTTAAAAACTTCACACTAGTGGTCCCCTTTAAGGTTTCAATTAAGTATACATACAAACCATCTCAAAAATTTCGATAACAAACATTTTTCTCATGTAGGTATTTAAGACTTTTTGAGGCATATAGGATATTATATTTCTATTAATATTTAGAAGAACACCTACTTATTAAAAAGATATTATAATTTCACTCTCAAAACGATTTTTTGGTTCAATGATTAAAAATTTCTTTGAATTTTTTATTTAAGTCAAAGAAAATACTTTTTTTAAGCAGAGAAATACATATTTATTTTTTTAACTACTAAAGTCAATAAAATATCTTTTTATTTAGGTAAAATCGTTGTTTTTTTTTTTTTTTGATTTAGGTAAAGGAATATTTTTGGATATAAAGGAATCAAAAAGAAATTTGTAAGTTTTGAACAAAGAAATTGTTTTGAGAGTGTGCTGGAAAAAAGAATGCCACTAGCCACTGCTTAAAATTCAGAAATAATCTCTAAATCAAAATATTAGGTGTAGGTATTGCTTTTACCTAATTTTCTTTTAACAGCACAGAATAATAATAGTTTTATTGGCCTTATAAGACTATGAAATTTTTTTAATTTGTTTTCAGTTGCTACTCCACAAAATGGAAGATATTTCAATTATGCACCTGTATGTACCTATTTCGACTAAAACCACATAATTATGGAGGCAATTTTAATACAATGTTGCAGATTGGATTTAATTTTTTTTTTTTCTGAAAAACGTAGATGGCCTTATGTACTTGTTTTTATCTAAATGAAAAGGATGTGAAGTTTATTAAAAATTATGTGACTGATATTATACTTGACTTGTACAGTCGCCCCACATAAAGTTGTAATTTTTATTAATAATTTATAAAACTTGTCCTATTCGAAACGAAAGTTGTCCTTTTTCAATAACTCTGACTACATTATAAATTCAATAACAACACAACAACAAATTAAACTGAAGACGTATAAAATATTTATTGAATTGAACAGGGAGTAATTTTGAAAAATATAACGCACTAATAGCATTGTAGGATTGCATTACGATGATCATTCTCGGTCCAATGATCCGATCGAAGACTACATTTTATAAAATTTTATTGAATATTTTATGTCAAAAGTAATTTGCTAATTTTTTTGTTACGAATAAAATGTTGCAAAAGAGCATATTTTTTTTTTTTTTAGGAAAAAATTAATACTCTAATCTTGACAAATTTATTAGCCGATCAATTGGTCGGATATTTTTTAAATCTTTGTAAGTTGTTACACATGTTAAACATAAGATGGCGCGATAACGATTCATATGTAAATTCAAATTGATAAAATTACAGGTTTCACATATTTTTATATTCAAAGTAAAAATAGTTGAAAACGACAGTTGAACATATCATATTTCTTTCATGGTACTAGCATAAGTAAAAAGTAGGTTACAATTGTAAAATATTCCAGCAAAGAAAATACAGTTTTACACAATTATTTGTAAATTGTTATACAAAAATTCAATGTTTTAAAACCAATTTCTATAATATTAAATTTACATTACAACTCCACAGTATTTTCAATCCTCTTTGTTAAATGAAAAAAGTCTTGATAAAAACTTTACATAAACCTAGAAATCCAGTTTGAGATGGAAAAAGTAAGTGAATATTCGGTTATAGAACACTCCGGCAACTTAAATTTAATTCGAAAAATATTTGTTTTTTTGGAAAAACATTGAATCATGGATGTGTAGCCTAGCTAAAAAACATGCCCATATTAAAATTAAAATCGGCCGAAATTACCTGAAATAGTATTACAGTAGAAGCCCCTTAAACTTGCGCTCCATAAACTTCCTGTATCTGTAATTTTGACTGGATAATTTCTCTACTCTTGACAATATTTTCTCCCACCATGATTCTTCCCTAATCAATTAAAATCGTAATTAATGACGCGTATAGCGTATATTTGGTATCCTTCTCTACCTATTTCTTTTTTTAGATTTACATTGCGTATGTTGCGCATTCAGTGCTCATAGGAGTAGTAAATAGTGGGAATGTCAAGACTAGAGAATGGTCCTGGACATGCTTGTCAAGATTAGGTAGCTTTTACTGTAATATCAAGTAGACTGTGGATAAATTGAACCAATTGTACAATATAACTTTTTGTTTTTATCTAATTGTGTGAAGTTATATATTATTTAAACTTGTATCTCATTCCCTATAGCAACGTTACTAAACCTCATGGTCGTGGAGAGAAATGACAGGCCCCGGGAACAAAATACATTTTTTAATAATTTTCCCCTAAAACCATAATTAATAAGAAAAAAAAGTTTTACTTTTTACCGGGCCGCTACCGACCACTACAGACCCCTCTTCCAGCCCGGGACCCGGGGCTGTAATCCCGGCTGCCCCACTCAGACGTTTACATCCAGCCCAAAAACATATCCATGTCAAAAAATCTTCTTTTGGAATGTGTCAATTTAGGTGAAATTATTAATACACTTTTGATTCGTTGTAAGCAAATCAAATTAAATTAAAATCATATGCCTTATTCTTTTTACGTATATATGCGAATTTTATTAAATAAAAAGGACAAGGTACCTATATGATTCTATCTCAATGTTTTTTATTATTGCTTACAACGAGTCAAAAGTGTATCTCTGGTTTTACAAAAACAAATACATTATATTTTTGCTTTTCTTACATATTATATTTTTATACACATTTCGGTTTGAAGTGATTCGGATAAAGTTTTATAATTTTAATAACAAAATCTATTTATAACTTTTATACATTTCAATTTCATAACAATTAATTTAGTGCATTACATTTTCGAAATTGTGTAATTATAATCAAGATATTTTAAAATGAAACCAGATGTCGTCCATTGGAAACCATAAAATGGAACGTTCCCGCCTAACACCATACACCACATATGAAAATTATAAAAATAACTTTAGAATATAAATAGCTTAATTTTTTTTCAAACTTATTCGTATATACGTTCAGAAAAATGACACCCTTACCTCCCCCAAAACAAAAAATACAAACTCTTGGAATTTGTTTTATATTTTTTTTTCTATTACATGTGCTCACAAGTCACAAACATCTATAAGCATCCATTTTGTAATCTGTGCGTGATTTTATTGTAAACTAAGCATCAGTGATTATGTCAAACATTTTTGAAATTTCATATAAAATATAATATTTATTTACCATGAAGTATAAATAAAGAAACACATAAAAAAGAGAATACGTATAATATATATTATATGTAGGTACCGTATGTTCAATGGAAGAATGTTTTTGTACTTAACTTAAAATTCCTACGGGAAACATTTAGATTTAAATACTGAATATGTACAAGATTGGCCAGATAAATAGAATACCTATAACATATAACCAGACAGTTGATAAAACTTCACAGTTTTTATTGGCGTTCCGAAGAAATAAATTTCGAAAGCCGTATAATTCTTCGTATTTGTCTTCGGTTTATGTAAATGAAATTTTGCATGTACATGCTACAGATGTAGGTCTCAATTAGTATTATATACGCAAAGAATTTTTTCCCTTAATCTCTTGAGACATCATGTTGGAAATTATTATTAATCATTAGAAGAAAGAGTTCTTAAAATGAAACTGAGATTTTACGAGTTTACGAGGCGAATATTTCATCCAGTACACCCCAGTAGAATACTATACTTTTTCTATGACATTTCCCTTTTTGATATAAATAAAACTAAAATACAAATTTTGAATTCAATTAAAAGTATAATTTTAATCTGTCTTCTAATTTTTATTACTTGTCGGTATATGTTTTATCTACAGCAAAGACCGAAATAAAATATAACTTTGTTTACTTATACGTTACTACGCGGCAAATATGAAAATACAATTTAATGGCAGATTTATTTTTTTTTTAAAAAAACTGCAACACAGTAAATAATATTAATACGATGACTTCATTCGTTGAGATAGAATAGACAATATAAACATCCCTCCATATCTTTCAATAATGCCTTTCTCAACAATAACATAATATATAATTAGTGTATTTTTTAACAGGACATAGGAGTACGAAAAAAAATTTCTAGCTAAGTTTATACTTTTTAAATAAATTACAAAAGATTAAAAAATAAACGGAAATCATGTTATGTAATAATAATCTAAAATAATGACTAAACGTACTTACTTCTTGACGAATTAAATTATGAACCAGCATTATGAACTAAACTTGAACCTCACATCACAAAATATAATTTCATACTAACCAAAAGTTGTAAAGCTGTGGTTTTGAAAAAATAATTTAGCTATCAGTATACATAGTAGGGCAACTTTCTAATTTTTTTTGTTTGATAAAGTATGGAACTATTCTGAAAAAAAAAAAATATGTTAAAATGTTTCTATATATGATATACAAATACCAATAGGTATATTATTAAAAGGATTTTCAAACAAAAAACATTCAAAATTATTCAAATTTTTACCTCTTCTAAACAATACAAAAGTGATTTTAGAAATCGTAAATGTTACCCAAAAATTTTTTGCGTAATAGTATAAAGCAACTTTCATATTTTCTTAGAATGAATCAATCTATTTTGAATTCCTTTTTATGTAAAATACTGCAACAAAAATAGTTTAAGAAACATAGGTACTTAACAAAAAATAAAAGCTTAGTCGTCTATTTCTACACCACACAAAACACAAAAAATCCATTTGGTAAATGAACTGAGATATCTGAATTGCAAATTTAATAATATTAACTCTGATTATTGCAATTGGCGTGCTTTGCTCTGTAATGTAATAATATTTTTATTTATTTTTTATAATACTTGAGATGAAATATCTTAGATATTTATTTTTATTTTTATCTGTTACTTAAAGAAAATGAATTAAATATATACACTATTATGGTTTTCAATTAAATAAAAAGCCACATTAGGAAATAAACCAATATACTGTTTTTCAATACAGATACTGTTTAGTCTTTGTCCTTGTCATAATTTTTTACTTGAAAAAAATCTAAAAGTTTACTATGAAAAAATATATTTTGATATCTTTATTATATGTAGGTATCTACATAAGTATACTTCCTTGTTCATGTCCAAATATTCAATAAATAATTGATATCAAAATTGATATGAATAATTAAGTAGCATTTTAAGAATCAATTTATTATTTAAACTAAACAGATAGTGTCTTAATGTTAGGCTTTTATTAGGCCTCCCTATAATGTGATGTATATAATCTAACCACAAAACGTTTATTGTTACCTAATGCAAGAATTTAACTGAAAGGTATATATACATAATTGTATTTGATTTTACAGCGTTATTTTTATCTTGAATCATGGAATAAATACTCAAATCATAGTAGATATTTTTGTGTTTTTATTTGATTTAGTATAGTGGGTTCAAATCTGACCGGGGAATATACGTCATTATTATTACCATACTTCACACTTAATTATCAATAATCATCCTATCGGCACCAAATACAATAGTAATTACCAAACGATGCGTATGAAGCTATAATAAAAAAAAAATCAAATTATAATCAGCATTATTGTGTATAAACGACCTCCATATACCGGACTTCAAATTTTAATTTAGTGCGCGGTTAATAATTCTCCGGTTAAATTAACTATCAATTTTTGTTACAATCTTATCCCAAAAAAGTACTATGATATTAATACAGATAATTAATATAGAGTAGATATTTTTATTTATTGCTAGCTTCTGTTCGTTTGATATCTTTCAGCGCCTCCACCATTTATACTTTTCATTCATGAATACATTATCAGTTGAGAGGATTTGAGATGGAATAATTTTGGACTTTGGAATAATATGTTTTAAACAGTATCTCGCGCGTTCTCTGTCGCAACCTCGTATCTGAAAACTCCCAATTCTTGGACACACAAAAAAAACGTATTAACTTTGTGTTTTCATCACTATAAACCTAAGATTTATACTAATTACACCCTTTGATGTTGACCCTCACGATTAAATTTTTTGGTGGAGTGTTTTTAAAAAATTAAATAAAATTGCCCAGAATAAGGTGCTCAGATTCATTAATATACTAGTTTTAGGTTTATTTATAAATACTACTGCATTTTTGAATTTAAATTAATATTTTGGTATTAATAACTGTCTCATTACAAAACGGAATACGTTACTTGCGATGTATATAGGAGCAATATATACGTATCCAGTTGAAAACAATGCATGTGTCTGTTGTATTGCGTTACGTACGTACACATGTTAAAGATGGCTGTCGCGAGCAAATCAAGTACATACGCGTCATACGTACATACGTACACATATGTAATTGTAACTAGCGTTCAATAAATGTACTTAGACTTTCTCCACACTTTTCTGTTTGCCTAATACAGAGTATGTACTCCTAGATCATACTTGTGAGTCATGTTCCTTCCCGTCCCCAACAAACTGAACAGTTTTGGGGCTTCTGGTACAACGTACAGCAGTGCGGGGTGTTCGAATTTCCTCTAGGTTTTTTTTTTATGTAGTTTTTGTTTGCGTGTAGTGTGCATGTATGTTGAAGCGGTGCATTGTATGATGCATCCACTCTGGTAGAATGCAGTTTGTTTATAAATATGCACATGCAACGAATGCAACTAACTATAATAGATATCGGTGACTTTATCTAGTTCCGTGCATGTGTGCAATGAATAAAATGCATTTGTCTAGCTAGTATGCAATCAGTGCCGTAATCAGGGTTGATTTTCTTAATAAATTACCCAAGTAAAACAATTTAACAGCATTGCTATGTATTTGCACCCAGCAATTTACCGAACAGTGACCTCCTATTCAATAAACAGCCACCATTTAAAAAGTTGCCTTCATTCGTCAGGCAAAATATAGATAAATAAAGCGAAGCACACCTGATTGGTGAATTATATCAGGCAATATGTAGATAGTAAAAATTTAGATATATTGAACTTTCCAACAAAAAGCACTATCATAGATCAGTGTCTAACAAACTTTTTTATCTTACATCACGCTCGGTGAGATTATATATTGCGGTAAATAAAAATTTCAAAAAAACTAAAAAAAATATACTTCATAAATTTTTCAATTTAATTTAACCACCGGTAACACAGTTTGGCAGACACTGATTTAAATAAAAACAAAAGAAAGTTCAATATTTAACATGAAGTTCTGGATAAAACTATATAAAATATGAAATTGGCATTCATGCTTAGAATGCAATGAAAATAGCGGTTTAGTCATACATAAATCATGCATATCTCTTTTATTCTGTCTTACATGTGACGTAAGGCTAAAAATGTCTAGGGTTCAAGGTACGGGTGATTTGAAAGTTGAAATGCTTTTTTTTTTTTTAATTGTATAATGTATTTTTAAACTCTATCTTATAATTGTATAAAGGTAATAAAAAAAGACAAAAAATATGACAATATATACAGTGGGTGTAAAATGTATTCGTACAGTTGCTAATTTAGAATAAAATTTAAAATAACTTGTTTATTTATTAGGTGAACATGAAAGTAAATACTAAAATATAGTATTGTGTATACGTATTCAGTATTGCTACCGATACTGGGATTTACAAAACTAATCTAACGTACCACAGAATAAAAATAAAATATATTGTATTAAACTGTTGGCAATATGTATTCGTACACTAAAATATATATGCATATGTTCGGGGAATTCCCTTTTTATTTATTTATTTTTTTATAAGTTATAGACAGATAGTGTACTTCACATTGTGCTGACATAACAATTATACGCATAGAGTTATTAACTTGCTAATTTTTATACAATGGGTCGCAAAGAATGTGAAACAAAAATCATAAGGTGAAGGTGAAAGAAAAATCATAATTAATTTACGAAAAAAAGGTAAATCGTTAGGTGAAATTTCCGGAATTGTTGACAGATCTCGTTCTACAGTACAGTACGTCCTTAAACGATATTTTACAACGGGTAGGATTAAAAATAAACCAAGAAAAGGACGACCTCAAAAATTAAATGAATATTCAAAGAGGGCAATAGTACGTTTAATTAAAAAAAATCCGAAACTTAGTGCCGCTAAAATCGTCTCAGAGTTAAAAACTACGTGCAACATAATTGTATCTCCTAGTACCGTACGTAATACTTTGCGACAAAGCGGTTACCATGGTAGAACTGCTCGTAAGAAATATTATGTAAACGAAATTAATAGAAAAAAACGTATTAAATTTGCTAAAAAATATATAAATTCGCCGGATGAGTTTTGGAACCGAGTTATTTTTACAGATGAATCAAAATATAATGTTTTTGGATCAGATGGTAGATGCATGGTATGGAGAAAGAAAAATATGGAGTGGTATAAAGAAAATTTGTGTCCAACTGTAAAATATGGTGGAGGCTCTGTGCTTGTCTGGGGTTGTATGAGTGCTAAAGGAGTTGGTAATCTGGACATTATAGACGGAATTATGGACCATAAAGTGTATATAGATATACTGAAAAGAGATTTAGCTGCAAGTGCCGAAAAAATGGGTCTCAACGATAATTATATATTTATGCAGGATAACGATCCGAAACACATGGCCTGGGCTACAAAAATGTGGCTGTTATATAACACACCACAGCGTTTGGAGACACCACCTCAGAGTCCAGACATTAATCCCATTGAGCACGTATGGGATTATCTCGAGCGCAAAATTAAAACAAGGCCCATTTCCAATCAGGAAAACCTAATAACCGCACTTCGAGAAGAATGGGAAAATATACCCCCTTCTTTTACTACAAATTTGGTCAAATCGATGCCCCGTCGCTTGCATGCCATTATTAGCGCTCGCGGTTACCCTACAAAATATTAAAATTACTTTGTAAGATAACCGTGGGTGTTTCAATATCTTAAATAATTTACTGTACGAATATTTTTGGTACCTGCTAGAATGTAAGAAATATTTATTTATTTATTTATAACTGAGAATATCATTATTTATTTATATTTTGTATGGTATTAGTAAAGACATTTTTGACACAGATTATTTGTATACTTTTTTCTCAATATCCTCTTTACTTAAAGATACGAAACGCACTTTTACTCTAAATAAGTGGCTGTACGAATATATTTTACACTCACTGTACTTATATATTAATTTTTTTAACTGATATGAATTGCTTAGGTGCATCTAAGAGTATGAATCCCAGTACTACAAAGAATTGTTAGCTTAAAATTAGTTTCATATAGAATTACTTATTTTCACATTCTCCACAGTCTCCACATTCTCGCCGAGGTTGGACGAGGTTCCTCGTCGAGTTCCTCGCTGAGGTTGGCTCAGCCATATGAATAGCATTAAAACAACAACCGCGAGACACAACGAAATGACTCTCTACATTCTCGTTTCGTCCAACCTCGGCGAGAATGTGGAGACTCCTTATTACTTTAGCTAAATTATTAAATTGAATTAAGAAGTAAATATAAGTTAACCCATCTTGCTAATTTTTTTTTTTTGGGTCTGATTACGAAATTTTAATCTTACTGTATAAAAGAAGCAATTTCTTTTAGATAACTGAAACAAAAATTAGGAACGATGATGTCACTCTATAAAATATTTAGCAATTATGTACAAACCTAATTAAACCAAAAACCAAAAACCCTTAATTGTGAGGGTTTTCAGAGAAGAATCTGAAAAATTTATTGTATAAGTAAATACACATGATACTCGGCCCCAGATATTATTGAAAACGTTCATCTATTCCACCTCTTTTAATTCACATATTCGTTAATGAAAAATATTAAAATAAATGGTGGAAGCGCTGATAAATGTGGAAAGAACAAAAACTAAACACAATAAGTGACAAACAAGGCTGTGATAATTTTGTATGTCTTAACTTTTTATGGTACTTCTCTTGAAAAAAATTTTATAATTTACACATAAATTGGGCCAAAATTTACTGAAATGTTATTGAAATTTATTGCAAATTTTGACTAGACACTTTCTTTCTTTCTCTATCACTTAACGTTTCACCATAATTTAATGTTTTTTCAGAAAATCATATTTAAGCAAGAAAAATAAGGTTTTCAGAAATGACATAGCCCTAATAATTACAATTTTTGGTAAACATCTAATAAAATATGAGTATATTATGTATGGAGTAGTATTGTATCAATTGCCGAAAATAGGTGGGCCAGTAGACATGTAGACAAACCTACACACTTCAGCAACTGGACAAAAAACGTTTTGCTAATACATACAAAATTCCATACAATCAACACATTTGATTTTGTTTAATGCGCATGTTAAATTAAGTTGAATGATTTTCATAAAGAAATTTTTCAATTTGAGGCACAAAAAAATTAGCCAATCAACAAAACGAATTAAAAAAAGAGAAATTTTAAACCATTTTAAACTCTGGAGACCTCTAACAATTAATTTTGTCAGACATACACATAGACTTTTTTTTTATTTAATTTTTTTAATTTATTTATTTAATTTATAAGAAAATAAATAAATAAATAATTTTCATTTGTTTTTAAATGGGAATCCGTCCCGTTCCGTCTTTATTTTTTTTTTTTTATTAAAAAATTTTTTAACGATATTATTGCACTCTGAATATATTTAGTATTAGGCGAACATAAACAAAATAAACATATGTATAATATAAAAAAATAATATATATAAATATGCAAGCATTGTTGGCTTGTATGTATGTATTTAATAAGAATGTAGGCGCTATATATACATTAAGTATTATGGTATCAAATATCGTAGGATTTTCAGTCTTTCTGTTTCGCTAGTTACGTGAATGTTAGGAGGTGTTCACATTTTCTTTTCTTCCTTCCAGGCGAAAAGAATTTAATAAAAAACCGGTGCTGGGAAGTGGCAGGTTGTTTAGTCAAATTTGTGAAAGTGAAAGAAGTAATTTTTCTCATGCCCATATTAATTTCAAAATTTGCGAGATATAGGTCATTCTATAGGTTATTTTGAAAAAAATAACCTATACAATTAATTAAAAATTGTATGACATCATTAATTTAATCAGTGAGTATGTGTAAACGAAATAATTAGTTTTTAAAATTTTTGAGCTCCAAATTTGAAAGTGTATTTTCCCCGTTAAAATAGTTTTTTAGCAACAACTCGTATTTTTTATAGGTATTATTAGGTAGTCACTACTACTATAGCGAAGTTTCAAATTTTTTGAAATTTTCGACTTCTTGCGGTTTCTTGGTACCTAAGTGATTAAGTTTTCCTCAGCACTCCCACCATAACGATAATAATGCGTGCAAAAGTTAGTAGCTTGACGGTCATTAACGGCGTAAGACGTCAAGTGAATGAAACTTCACTTACTCACACACTCAGGGCCGGCGAGAGCGATATCGGACCCCCGCACAGACGAAAATTTTCGTTCAATACTTCAACACATTTTCCCATTTTTACCCCAAAAATAACTTGGCGTGCAAAAAGAAAAAAGAAAGTTCATCGACCTTTTCTCGGACCCTTAGTATACGTTCCGGGCTCCCGGGGCCAAGAAATCTCCTCCCGTTTTCGCCGGCCCCCTAATCACGCGTCCGAGCGCCTCTTTGAGGCCCGGGCCCCCAGGAAAACCCGTCCTACCCTCTCCTAACTGTCAAAATGATGTTTCAATTGGGCGTTTTAATAATAATTTGATAGTCAAATCCTCTTATTTAAGCCCTAGTCCCAAAAAATTAAGTCTCTAGTAATCATAAACGCAGTGTACGAGTTTACATGTGTTTTATTTATTATATATAGTTGTAAAAGTGTAAACTCAATATGTCGACCGATTCAACAATTGAATATCGTGTAGTCATAAAATTTTTGACAAAAGAAAGACAAACTCCAGAAGAAATTAAGGACAGATTGGATGGTGTATACGGTAAAGCCGTGCCAAAGGTTTCGTTTGCGGTACGAGTCCCTCAACGACGATGATCATTCTGGACGTCCGGCAGATTCGATCAATTCTGAAAACATTGCTCTTGTAGAATCGCTTCAAAGAATTTGCTTATTATTATAGAGATAGAGAGATGCTTATCCCACCTTATAATAAGTGTATTGAAATAGAGGGAGGTTATATAGAAAAATAAATTATTTTCACTGTTCTCTCTGTATTTTTTAATACTCAGGCCGAGAACTTCTGGCGCACCCTACGTAAATAAAAAAAAATTGGTTTTTACAACAGTTACCTATATTAAGCAATAACTGATAATTCTTGAATGATCAAGTTACATGTTGCTTCTCTTCTCAAATATCCCTCTATGTATTTTGATTCATTTATATATATGTAAAAGATTTTTTTCGTAAACACTATGTACCTACCTATCTTAAAATTTTTTAAACACTCTATACTTTTTATATTCACAATTTTATGTCATGAATATACATATTTAACATGTGATAATTTTTAACACATGACTAATTTAAATAAAAAATTCCGTTTAACCTTAAACTTCAAACAATCTCAATTAATTTTCCATATTAAAAATTCATAAATTATTTGATTAATTCACAAACAATTCAAGTCAAAAATATCAATTAAAATTAATTTTGGAACCGATTCGGCTTGTTTAGATGATTCCACTGTTTCTATCACACATAAGTATACAAAATTGATCAATCAGTGAGTGTGGCCAGTTGTTAATCAATTGAAAATTTTTATTCCGATCATGTTTATTGTGTCTATACGTACACATGTCTGCAGTGGTCATTAATAAATATCCCACAATCTAAACAATAAAATACCAAACATTGTATTTTTTCTTTTTATTATATTTATAAATTTATGTGCCCAATTGTCTACTGTGTTGAGTTCACTCAGTTTTTTTATGATTTACGGGGCTATTCCATTCTGTGGTTAAATATGATTTGATATTAATTTTTTTTGGGTAGATACCTACCAAAATTTTGAATAGCTAAATATGCTAATCTACAATGGCCCTGTTGTTGAATAGACATAATTAATCGGTTTTAATACGAGTTCAAAGCAAAATGTAATTTAACATAAATTAAAGTCTTAATTCTAATATGATTTTTCAATATTTGTATGGAGTAATTCAACATCTCTTTGTTGTTTGAGTCACTCAAGATTTTTATTACAATAATGATGTAAAATCTGATATTGATAAGTAAAAACAAACTGTATAGTCATTTCAAAGTTTATAAACATTTAAAAATGGACATTATTTACATATATTGCAAATTATAATATGCTATTAATTAAATATTGGTAAAAACTAAACTTTTTTGCACTATGAGCCTATGAGTAAATATTCTAGAAGTTAGAGTGTAGTACTTGTGAATTCTTCTTTTTTTTTGAGTTTGTAGTTGAAATATTATTGATGCCATCGTCTCTAATGTTTCTAGAATTAGTTTTTATTTTACACGTAATACTTTCAACACATCGACCTAAAAAGAATAACAAGTTTTGTAATAAACCTATCAATAAACACTATGAGAGTGATAATAATTAAAAAAAATTCGAAACATTTACTTATTAGATTTTTTAAAGTATCAAGTACGTATTTATTATTACCAAAAATATTCTTGTATAAACTTATGTTTATGTTTACGAAGATTTTTATATTTAACTATTTTTAGTTATTCTTAATTTAGTTTCCAGATCAAATTTCATTGAATAAACTTTTGACTCACAAATAATTTAACATAAGGGGTTAAAAGCATCCATGTTTGGTTATGTACCTCTTCAATAATTAATTTAATTGTTGGAATTTTGCAAAATATAAATTATACTACACTATATTGATAAAGTTGAATATTATTTAGAATTATACCATATTTCGGAAAATCTGTCACAGATGGCGGCACCTGTACCAGTGAATATATACATATCACTGCATTTTGAGCCGCCATATTGCAGGACGAGTTAACTCGACTTAATCATTTAAAGAGTTAAAGAGAATATTGTACCCTAAAATGTCTAGATCTAAACTAGGGATGATCGATATTAAAAAAACATGGATGTTGACATCGGTTCAAGAGTATCGATATATGATATATATCGAAAGAAAGACATCGATGTTCGAAAACATCGATGTTTATGTAACAAAATAAACAATCATTATAATCTATTATTTTATTTATTAAAAATTAACATTGCCAGTATTTATTTGGTATACTTTGCAAAAAAAGTCACTTTGTTAGCAGTTTCCCTTTTAATATGTTCCTTTGTTATACAAATGCTGCCCAGCTTTTGAAAAAAGTCTCTCTAAAGCTGTTGAAGTTGCTGTGAAACACAAATATTAATTAATGGCAATTTTTTTCAAGTTTGGATAAGTGGATCCTAGAACTTGCCATAAAAGTATTGGATCTTGTTTTAAATCAGCTACAGGACTTTATAAACACTGGATAGCTTAGAGTAATATCGATGTTTCGACTACATTACACAAAAACAATTGAACGGATTTTGATGAAATTTGGTGTGGTGATAACTTATTACCTACGTCAATACTTAGGATATTCTTTATTGCGGGAAAATGTCTCATTCCTACAGGAAAATAGAAAAACCATTTTGAGCTTGTGCATGCATTACGTAAAAATTATTGTTCTATGCAAGTTCTGTATACTTATTACACTTATACGTATACTTCTCATTGAGTTTATAACAATGCGTCGCGCGAACGACGTCGCGGGTACAGCTAGTTTAGTTATAAAATAGTAATAATATTTAATCCACAAGGCACAAGGATACCCTGTAACAAAAATACGGAAGTCCATGTGATTTCATAAAATTCTATTTTATTTGGATTCTGTGCTTTTATTTTTATGTAATAATGTGTGTATATAATAATACTAAGTAGGTATATACATAAATACCAAAGAAAATTATATACGTACAATACTTAAAGCTCATATTAATAGATTATTGTCATAAAACTGCTCTGTTCTCACAAAAGCTATGTAGATATTTCAGTATTAACTTTTCCAGTTGTACCAACTTAATGTAACTATACATTTTCTAGCGTTTGAGGTTTATAAATATACAACTACAAAATAATACACTACGTATTATGATAGAAAATTTACCAAAGTTTGTACAATTAGTTGTTTTAGAATTTGTTTTAACTTACGTTAGCAATAAATTATTCTGACAAGTATAGCTCAATCTATACCTTATTTTCAATGCTCGCGATATCAAAGTACACTCTCAAAACGAGTTTTTTATTCAACGAATAATATTTTCTTTCATATTTTTTTTCTTTTAATGAAAGAAGAATTTTTTTAGTTCAGAGAAATATTTTTTTCACTACTGAAAGAAAATTAGGAAATATTACCTTGTTTCAAAAAAATATTTTCTTCGATTCAAAAGAATATTTTTTTGAATATCTAGATTCTGCAGTTATCGCCCTAATTTTTACGATAGGAAGTATTAAGCAATTTTTTTTTAATATTTAAATATGAATACACCTTTAGATGCTTATTAATTAAAAATTGGGAAAAAAATACTTATAAAGAACTTGTTTTAAACCTTTAAGAAAAAGGAAATTTTACTTTCCATTAAATTTCATTTTTTTAATGACAGCGTAGTTATAGTTGCCGTAAACTTACAAGTAATTTACACCTGTGACAATTTCTAGCAATAATTTTTTATCGTTGTAAAAATTTTAAAGTTATGTTTTTAAAGCAGTTAGACTGATAAATTAGCTTTCAACTTTTCTAAAATGTTAATAGTGGGATGGAATATTTAATGTACAAGACGGTCCGACAAAAATATGAAATCCAAGAAGTATCTAAAATGTTTTATTAGTATACTGTCATTTTAATAAGTAAACCTCGTACTTCTAATTCAGCAAGTTTACAGAAAAACTAAAAAAACCGTTCGTAACAATTTAATTACACCAAATATTCGCTAGAATGTTTATAAACAAACGTAGCTCACTCTTTGATTTAACACAGTAGGTATCGCCTGTACGGTATTGCACAATGTATTGTGCAGCGCGCCTAATACCAATACTTACAATTAGTAACTGCAGTATCTATTGTACCTAGACAGAGAGCGAGCTACGAATATTCCATGTAATTAAATTGTTCTATTCTTTTCTAAAAACAAACTGCAAATTTAAAATTTACGTAAATGCAATAAAGAAAGAGATAAAGCCAAGAAAACGGAAATCATTTAAATTCAAAGTGATGGAGCATGGTTAAATTTAAGTGAAATGGACCATACTAAATAATTTTTTCGTTTCTCTGTAAAATAGCTGAAATTGTCGAGATTACTTATTAAAATAACAACATAATTATTAATTTGATGGGTGGAGATCAGTGGTTCCTAAAATTTTTTGTCTCGTAGATCCCTGGGCACAGTTTTCGGTTTTGGATAGACCCCTTGTACAAATTCAACAATAACTTCTGGGAATATAGGTTACTTTTTTCCTCAAAAAATTCAAGTAGCGAGCAAAAAAAAAAAAGAAGAAAAAACCTCACCAGCTTCTTACGGCAAACAAACAAAGGTACCTGTTCCGTTGTAGATTAAGTTATTTTCGACCTTAAGTCGTTGATTTAGACCACTTTGGAAATCACTGGTGTAGACGATATCAAGTAATTAACTACTGAATGAGCAACATAAATTTTTATTTTTGGTTTCGGACTTTTCGATACATATCGGATATATTTCGATACTCATAAATAAAATTCAAAATTCGCTTGTAGCAAGGAGAAAGTTATTTAACTATTTTTCTATACTTTTGCCGCATCCTGTATTATAGTGATAATAATTAATAATTTATAATAATAATTTGTACGTATTAATTTATATATTAATAAAGATGGTAATTATTATCTTATAATTTACCGGTTTTTAATCATTCTCGTTATGATAATTACACCTCATCAAGCTTACAATGTAATAGTTTTAAATTTTTTCTCTATAAAACATAATTACCAGATTGATATTTATACTAACATGTTAAAATAGTAAATATCATTCCTAATCATGAAAAACTTGCATAAATAAACAATTTTTAATTCCAGTCTGTACAATGGGTTCTGCTACAACTATCCAGTTTGGATTAAAATATAAAATTTTTAAAATATAAAAATACAAAAATAATTTCTGTTTGGGCATGAATAATACCTATCTAAAACAATTTAATCTAAAACGATACAGTCCATCCATTTGAATGGATTTTTCATATATAGGACATAAGTACCTATGTCTTTCTTTTCACGTGATAAGTGGCGTTGTTATATTCGGTCTAGAAAATCTACTTATTTTAGGATAAAAGAAAAATTGCTCTCTTGGTTCTAAAAAAAAATTAATTCAGTGGAAACTTCCTTATGTTTTACGATTTGACTAAAAAAACAAACTTTGATAATTCAAAAAATACGTTTTAGCAGCAAAGAAAATGCTAGAAAAAGATCAGAAAAGCACATAATTTAAAAATAACAGGTGTTGAAACTTGAAACTCGAATTATAAAAATCTGTCACCAGCAAATTAAATTACAAAATTTGACTCCAGCGAATCTGTAGCTTGAATGGTACTCTCAAAGCTGTTTTTTTGTGACCTTTTTTTGCGACTTTTTGTGCGATTTTTTTAAGTAGTATATATAAGAAAAGGCTCGTTAACGCTAGAATCATATGTACTCGTCAAAATGACGAACGAATTTCTCTACCTGCTTCAACACTACAACTTGTCGTTGCCTGCTTGCTGTGAAACTTCTGTTATCTAATTTATTTGTTATTATAACACAGCAAATGTATAAATTTTGTTTATAGTTTCCGTCGGTTTGTTTGTATTGAAATAGTGTTCGTCAAAAGGACGACGATGTATGATTAACCGATGTTTTTTTTAGAGAGTTTGTACTTTACATATAAAAGTTTTCCTAATTTTTCTAAAATTTATTAAAAATATGGATGTTATAATTAATTTATTCAATGATGATGATAAGATGAAAGGTGATTACAGCTGTTTGACTTATAGAGGCGACATAATACTGAAGTTTTAATATATTGAATCGAAAACCAAAGAATGTGTTTCAAGTAACTTAATAAAAGATTAACAATTTATTTTGTGGAAAATAATTTAATTTTATTATTTTTTGAGATCTTATTCGAAAAATTACTAACAAATTTTAGAAAATTTACAAATGTGTCCAATGAGGAAATAACTACATATCTACGGGAATATTTGTGATCGAGAAATTTCACATTTTGTAAAGTCACACAAGTCCACCCATTCATAATAGTTCATAAATTAATTATTTGAAAGACATGTCTTATGATACAATTGATGTATTTATCTATTTTTTAATTTTTATAATGAAAATATGCTTTGATAAAAAAATTAATAAATATATTAAAAAATTTTTCCAAATCCAATTTTTGTAAATATTTTGTTCGCTTTTGTAATATTGTTATGTAAAAAAAAATGGTTTTTGCAAATAAACTCTAAAACTCTCCGTAAAAAGTCCATTCGTCAAAATGACGCCGATGTATGATTAACGTTTCTCGTAGACCAGCGTATGATTCTAGGGTTAAAGTATACAATAAGAATAAAAAGTAAGAAAAAATAAGAAATTTGAAGACTGATTCGGGGTAACGTTGGTTGCTGACTGTACAAAAAAAGATTTCACTGTATATTAATTTCAAGTAACATCATTCTCTACGGACCATTTTTATCGTTTGTACATACAATACGACTACAGCAAACGATTTTATTGATTACTTTATCTGGTTCATTCTGTGAATATGCATTAATTCTACTTCAATAATTACTGTTTGTAAGTTCTAACTGATTGATTTATGGGTTATACATGTTTAGTGTAAGGTCCCTTTGTTTTTTCTATTTCACCTTGAAATATTATTTTCGAAAGGATGTCAACTTTGTAATAATGGAAATTATTATTAAATGACGTATCCATGTACATATGGTTATACATATGTATGTGCGTAGTGGATATTTCCGTTTAGGACAACAAGCGACAAATTATCGAATATTCTCAAATTTAGAATTTAGTCACGTGTCAATTTTATGATTAGAAATGATTTTTAAACAAAGGGGAAATTTAGTTGGAGGCGTTAGTTTTATGAAAAAAATTAATTGTTTTTTAAGAGATGGTGTGAATTTTTAATTTAAAATTATTTGTTTGAAAATATTTTCCAGTTATTTTGAGTTTATTTTACGCGTTTATTTAAACAACTGAGAATGTTTATTACTTTCTGGAATTGCATTTTCTAGAGATACTTTTATTAATTAAATTTAACTATACAGTATAGGCTGTACGTAATACCAATTTGTCCAGTAGGGGAGAAAAATTCCTGGAAAAAGCTGTACCACACCTCTGGTTTCGAGTTGTCCACTACGCCAATGATTACGAGAAAAAAAAATTTCACTTCTGTCGTCTAGTATGTGTAAAATTTGATTTATTTACCTTTCAATTGTGAAAACAATACATTAGTCACTTAACGTGATATTTCGTTTCACTCCAATTGAAAATGCTATTGAATAAAAACACAAAATTGATTTTTATTGTTTTTTCATTAAAGTTGCATTTTCCATTAATTTTGTTATCAGCCATTAGTAGATAGGCTAGGAGAGAACGGGAGCACCGTAGAACCTCAATTTTCCGGACTACTTTTTTGACCGTGTTAAGAACCGTGTAGTTTGGGGTCCTACTGTACCTAGTATATGAATTGACCTTTGACCTGGCACGTACATGTATTAAAAAATTTGTTGTTGACATTTGACCCCAACACTCGCTTATACTGTTAGCCTTGAAATTCCTAAGAGGTGAGTCAATACCAGCGACCAAATTAATTTATGTTAACCCATTATGCATCATCACAATTTACTTATAACAATTTCATTTTGTGTTAACCCATTACCAGCCAAACCTAACGCATGCGCAGACTGAATTTAAGTACACGACGCATGCGCAGACTGAATTTTAGGTTACAATTTGATAGATGGGGCACACTACCGCGTCTAAAATGTGGGGAATACCCTAACTCGGGGGTGGCCCCAAATTTTTGACACCGTACTGTACTTAAATTTTTGGTACACTACCGTGTCAAAAGTGTGGACCCCCCTGGTCAAAAAGGTATCCGATCACTTTTTGAAACGTACTGTACGTGCAAACCTTGGCCCCAACACGCGCTTGCCTTAAGTACGTCATCTTAAACGAACTATCACGTCAAAAAATGTGGGGAATACCCTAACTCGGGGGTGGCCCCAAATTTTTGACGCCGTACTGTACTTAAATTTTTGGTACACTACCGTGTCAAAAGTGCGGGCCCCCCTGACCAAAAAGGTATCCGAACACTTTTTGAAGCGTACTGTACGTGCAAACCTTAACCCCAACACGCGCTTGCCTTAATTGCGTCATTTTAAACGAAAGGTACATTACCAAGTCAAAAATGTGGGGAATACCCTAACCCAAGGGGTGGCCGCTAAATTTTGCGGGGCACTGTACCAAGCGCTAGATTTTAAAACCAGACTCCGGGGTCCAGATTTCTGACCGCTACTGTACTGCCGGAAATCGAGTGTTAACTGTACCTTATGGGGATTTTTGGTATATTTAACCTTGGAAAATTCCAGGAATTTTTATCAGTTTTAAAATAAACAAACAACTAATAATTAAATGTTTATTTTAGCTGAATTATGATCATATGACTCATATATGGAGTTTTTTTGGTATAAGAAAGATGACGTAATGGAATATTAATGAGTTAAAAAATTGTTTAGTAAAAAATATCACCCATTGTAGGCCTCAAGCAAGAAATTATTTTTATCAGTTTTAATACTTTAACATTTAACCTACAGTGACCAATTTTTTAGTTAACTAACAAAAATTCTTGAAATTTTAACAAGTTACAAAAAATATTACTTCTTATGGTGCACAACACTTTTGAATTTGACTGTAGCACAAAACTGTTTCTATATCAAACGAAAATTATCTGAAATAATTCAGTATGTACATATGTATAGACTCTATATATTAAAGATATTTTATGTATACACTCTGTATATTGAGAATAAGAAAGAAAATTTGTATATAATTTTAATTTTTATGAATGCTAGTAAACGAATTGTATAGCCATTTATGAATAAGTATTAAATCTAATTATAAAATAATTTATAAATATTGCAAAAAATTTGTTTAATCAGCAAAATCAATGTATATCATTTTAATACTGATACATATTTATATTAGGGTATAATAGTATTGTATTTAACATTTTTAAACAGAATAAAAGTTCAATTTTTGGTTTTAAATTACTATAAACACGTCGCTTAATATAAAAATGATAACAGCATTGAGTTTTACTAAATTTTTAAGTCTGTAAAATCAAAATTTTTATAGACTAGAACATTTTGAATTTGATACTTTATCAATCATTAACATATATATAATATCATGTATATATAACTGGTGTATATTTAGTATTTTTAATAAATATTTTAGTATACAGGGTGTATCATGAAATATGCTTTTCAATTAGAATAATAAATTTCATAAGATTTTTGTTAATACTCTTATTGGTTAACGAAAGAAACTGTTTGCTGTAAAAAAATAGGGGAATTCCGGGTAATAATTAAATAAAACGCACATATTTTTCTTTTTTTTAAAATTTTATTTATAGAATATGTATACAAAAAATTAAATTGCTTAAATGTATATATTACTAAAAATCTATTTATTTTTCATATAAAATTTTTTTTAAAAGAATACAGTTTTCTAATGAGCAAATTTTATCTGAATGGATCATACAGCGTCTTGAATAATATTCATCTCGCAGATTGGAAATCTTCGATACATCAAATATTTCATCCAAATTCAAAATCCACGACCGGTGTTCGGTGTCATCAAACAAATTTGAAATCCATTTCTTCTTTTCACCGCCCTTGAAACTTCTTTAATATAGGTTTCAATATGGAATGAAGTTTTTTGTACGGAATAAATCCATATGACCAAGGTATCCCATGCCAATTTCGGCAAAGCTAACGTGCAGCAACCCGTTCATATTTCTTCGGCAACTCGTTGAAATCAAACGGTGCATCGAATATAAGATGTAATATTTCATCCGAATTTTCCGCAACGATACCAACTTCTTTAAAATAAAAAAGCTCCTTGATAGCCTTGTATATCAAGAAACGCTATTTTTTATCGCCGCTGTAGAACTGAATTTACTCACACAATCCACAACTTTATATAAAATAATTAAAATTGGTGAGGATAGTTAATTTGTGGGATGTATCCGAAAATGGATACTAATAGCTATTACTAGTTGACCATCAAATTACAAACTGTTAATAATATTTAGCACATTACTGAGTACCATGTTCTTTTGACTTTAAGACCTAGTGATTTAAGGAATGCTAAATTTTCGGGTGAAATGTGTTGTCGCTTAAAAGTTTTACGTTTAATGATCTTAGGTTTCGAAAGTCCTTTGCTAGGTTGTCTAGTGGTGGACTGCTCTGAATTGTAAATTATCATGGTTCGAAATGCAATTGTTATACCACGAAATTGTTTTTTCAGCGAAAGAGATGTTAACTCTTTGACAACCACCGGTAAATTGACAATATTTTGTGTAAGTTTAACTATTTTATACCCTTTAACCATGATAATGTGTATGAGCCCTTTAACCATGATAAGCTGTATGAGCTCTTTAACTATGATAAGGTGTATGAGTCACTCCGGGGGCAAAATAAGTCACCCCGGGAGCAAAATGAGTCACTCCGGGAGCTAAATGAGTCACTCCGGGAGCAAAATGAGTCACTCCGGGAGCTAAATGAGTCACTCCGGGAGCAAAATGAGTCACTCCGGGAGCTAAATGAGTCACTCCGGGAGCAAAATGAGTCACTCTGGGAGCTAAATGAGTCACTCCGGGAGCAAAATGAGTCACTCCGGGAGCACAATGAGTCACTCCGGGAGCTAAATGAGTCACCCCGGGAGCAAAATGAGTCACCTCGGGAGGAAAATGAGTCACTCCGGGAGCTAAATGAGTCACTCCGGGAGCAAAATGAGTCACTCCGGGAGCAAAATGAGTAACTCCGGGAGCAACATGAGTCACTCCGGGAGCAAAATGAGTCACTCCGGGAGCAAAATGAGTCACTCCGGGAGCAAAATGAGTAACTCCGGGAGCAACATGAGTCACTCCGGGAGCAAAATGAGTCACTCCGGGAGCAAAATGAGTCACTCCGGAAGCAAAATGAGTAACTCCGGGAGCAAAATGAGTCACTCCGGGAGCAAAATGAGTCACTCCGGGAGCAAAATGAGTAACTCCGGGAGCATGTGAGTCACTCGTTGGAGTCAAATGAGTCGCTCGGTGAAGCAAATGAGCTAAGTATATATATGAAATTGTCTGAACCGGAATCAATGGACTGGGATAAAATAGATGTTTCAATTGGTGTATTTTTCGAACGTGAACCAATGCTGCTGAACGAACTGACTTTGGAAACATTTCTTTAAATCTACAAGTGAATCAGTTTGAATGTGCTGAAAAGTTATGGTGCGAAAATCATACAACGTGCCTGGATTTGGTTACCAGCCGATTATCAAGCCATGTTTCAAGAATGTGAACCATGTTTTGAATATTATAATCGACCCTGGCAACAAGATCATATTGATGGACCACCTGGTTTGAAAATTCGCTGTGAAATGTGCAAGAATGGCGTGAAAATGGAGGAAAACTTTCAACCACCCGTTGGTGAACCATTGACATCTGCAACACGGATTTCACACGTTGAAGACATATTTCTGACTCATCCTTATTTGTATACAAAAGTCAGAAATTTCGATATGTTATTATACTTAACAAAACAACTATTGAAATATGATATTTGGGTGCAACATCTGTATGCATATATGATACCCGAATATGCACAACGAATTTGTCAAGTATGGGATCAGTTACCTGAAAACATGAAACAGTTACGTTCGGGTGTTATTGAATATATAAACAAATCATACAATTTTTAATATTTATTTATTGTAAAAAATATTTCATATACATTTGTTGTAAAAAATATTACATATACATTTATTGTGAAAATATTTTGTATTCATACTTATTTTTTAAAAATAAAGAACAATAATTATTTACATATATGTGTTATTTATTTGAAAAAAAAAAAACCTTTTTATCTTACAGGGTTAAAAAATATAAAAATAAAATATACACTTCAATGAGGGATAACTGCTGCTTCTTATACGGTGGTGTTCTTCAAAATTCAGTAAATTCTTAGTGTGGATAATCAATTAATCATCATCATCATCATCATCATAATCGCTAGCATCTTCTTTATCAGTTTCATCCAGATAATCACCTAGCGGTTCAATAACATCAGCCTTTTGAAGTTCGCGAAGTATAGAGAATATTTCTCGACCAACAGTAGTTTCTTTTAAAGCATTTAACTCTTTGATTAAATCTTCTCGATCGTAAACGTTAAACAACAACATATTTTTATTTTCCTCTAAACTTCGAATAATATTGAGTATTTTTTCACCAGTCTCTGAAGTCTCGTATAAACGTTGTAATTCATCTATTAAAGTATTAGGATTATGCCAGTATTTTATTTTTTTCGATTGTATGTTAACATTTCTACACTCTCTCAAGTTGTCTTGCTTAAAATGCTTAGCTAAGGCCCCGTTTTCGACATTTTCATTTGAAGCTATATGACGTTTTAAGCTTATTGGTTTAACCTGATTGACAATTTTCGCTTCATTTTCCGAGTCAACGTTTCGAACCTCTTTTAACATTATAATATCTAAAGCAGTTCCTAAAAGTTTAGTTAGTTGTGAAGAGGAGGTTGTTTCATTGCAATTGTTATTAATTGCTGTTAAGTGATTTACTTGCTTACTTTCATTAGACCAACTATCTTTCTCGTTTTCAGATTGATGACGGTTTTCTCCTCTTTTCAAAGAGTTAAATTTGGTTTGAATGGCTTCAGTTGCAGCATCTATCCTTTTTTGGTCAAACGGATTCAAGATTGCTTCAGAGTAATCAATATCATGCTGTAGTTGAGATGTATTTTCATCATCATTATCATCAAATCTAGATATAGAGATATCAGCAGGTGTTTTATTATTATTAGCATCATATGATATGAATTTGCTTGGTGAGTTATCATTCTTTCCAATCGTACCATCATTAATATTGCTTAACGAATTATGTTGAGCATTTAAGTGTCTAGAAAGATTAGACTTTCGCGTAAATGCTTTACCACAAAAATCACAATTATACATCGTTCAGCGGGAGGTCTGAAGCGTTCGCTAGTAAATGAATAACTGTTCAAAGATTTATTGCTTCTCTACTTATATATACTTAGCTCATTTGCTTCACCGAGCGACTCATTTGACTCCAACGAGTGACTCACATGCTCCCGGAGTGTCTCATTTTGCTCCCGGAGTGACTCAGTTTGCTCCCGGAGTGACTCATTTTGCTCCCGGAGTGACTCATTTTGCTCCCGGAGTTACTCATTTTGCTCCCGGAGTGACTCATTTTGCTCCCGGAGTGACTCATTTTGCTCCCGGAGTTACTCATTTTGCTTCCGGAGTGACTCATTTTGCTCCCGGAGTGACTCATTTTGCTCCCGGAGTGACTCATGTTGCTCCCGGAGTTACTCATTTTGCTCCCGGAGTGACTCATTTTGCTCCCGGAGTGACTCATTTTGCTCCCGGAGTGACTCATGTTGCTCCCGGAGTTACTCATTTTGCTCCCGGAGTGACTCATTTTGCTCCCGGAGTGACTCATTTAGCTCCCGGAGTGACTCATTTTCCTCCCGAGGTGACTCATTTTGCTCCCGGGGTGACTCATTTAGCTCCCGGAGTGACTCATTTTGCTCCCGGAGTGACTCATTTTGCTCCCGGAGTGACTCATTTAGCTCCCGGAGTGACTCATTTTGCTCCCGGAGTGACTCATTTAGCTCCCGGAGTGACTCATTTTGCTCCCGGAGTGACTCATTTAGCTCCCGGAGTGACTCATTTTGCTCCCGGGGTGACTTATTTTGCCCCCGGAGTGACTCATACACCTTATCATAGTTAAAGAGCTCATACAGCTTATCATGGTTAAAGGGCTCATACACATTATCATGGTTAAAGGGTATAAAATAGTTAAACTTACACAAAATATTGTCAATTTACCGGTGGTTGTCAAAGAGTTAACATCTCTTTCGCTGAAAAAACAATTTCGTGGTATAACAATTGCATTTCGAACCATGATAATTTACAATTCAGAGCAGTCCACCACTAGACAACCTAGCAAAGGACTTTCGAAACCTAAGATCATTAAACGTAAAACTTTTAAGCGACAACACATTTCACCCGAAAATTTAGCATTCCTTAAATCACTAGGTCTTAAAGTCAAAAGAACATGGTACTCAGTAATGTGCTAAATATTATTAACAGTTTGTAATTTGATGGTCAACTAGTAATAGCTATTAGTATCCATTTTCGGATACATCCCACAAATTAACTATCCTCACCAATTTTAATTATTTTATATAAAGTTGTGGATTGTGTGAGTAAATTCAGTTCTACAGCGGCGATAAAAAATAGCGTTTCTTGATATACAAGGCTATCAAGGAGCTTTTTTATTTTAAAGAAGTTGGTATCGTTGCGGAAAATTCGGATGAAATATTACATCTTATATTCGATGCACCGTTTGATTTCAACGAGTTGCCGAAGAAATATGAACGGGTTGCTGCACGTTAGCTTTGCCGAAATTGGCATGGGATACCTTGGTCATATGGATTTATTCCGTACAAAAAACTTCATTCCATATTGAAACCTATATTAAAGAAGTTTCAAGGGCGGTGAAAAGAAGAAATGGATTTCAAATTTGTTTGATGACACCGAACACCGGTCGTGGATTTTGAATTTGGATGAAATATTTGATGTATCGAAGATTTCCAATCTGCGAGATGAATATTATTCAAGACGCTGTATGATCCATTCAGATAAAATTTGCTCATTAGAAAACTGTATTCTTTTAAAAAAAATTTTATATGAAAAATAAATAGATTTTTAGTAATATATACATTTAAGCAATTTAATTTTTTGTATACATATTCTATAAATAAAATTTTAAAAAAAAGAAAAATATGTGCGTTTTATTTAATTATTACCCGGAATTCCCCTATTTTTTTACAGCAAACAGTTTCTTTCGTTAACCAATAAGAGTATTAACAAAAATCTTATGAAATTTATTATTCTAATTGAAAAGCATATTTCATGATACACCCTGTATACTAAAATATTTATTAAAAATACTAAATATACACCAGTTATATATACATGATATTATATATATGTTAATGATTGATAAAGTATCAAATTCAAAATGTTCTAGTCTATAAAAATTTTGATTTTACAGACTTAAAAATTTAGTAAAACTCAATGCTGTTATCATTTTTATATTAAGCGACGTGTTTATAGTAATTTAAAACCAAAAATTGAACTTTTATTCTGTTTAAAAATGTTAAATACAATACTATTATACCCTAATATAAATATGTATCAGTATTAAAATGATATACATTGATTTTGCTGATTAAACAAATTTTTTGCAATATTTATAAATTATTTTATAATTAGATTTAATACTTATTCATAAATGGCTATACAATTCGTTTACTAGCATTCATAAAAATTAAAATTATATACAAATTTTCTTTCTTATTCTCAATATACAGAGTGTATACATAAAATATCTTTAATATATAGAGTCTATACATATGTACATACTGAATTATTTCAGATAATTTTCGTTTGATATAGAAACAGTTTTGTGCTACAGTCAAATTCAAAAGTGTTGTGCACCATAAGAAGTAATATTTTTTGTAACTTGTTAAAATTTCAAGAATTTTTGTTAGTTAACTAAAAAATTGGTCACTGTAGGTTAAATGTTAAAGTATTAAAACTGATAAAAATAATTTCTTGCTTGAGGCCTACAATGGGTGATATTTTTTACTAAACAATTTTTTAACTCATTAATATTCCATTACGTCATCTTTCTTATACCAAAAAAACTCCATATATGAGTCATATGATCATAATTCAGCTAAAATAAACATTTAATTATTAGTTGTTTGTTTATTTTAAAACTGATAAAAATTCCTGGAATTTTCCAAGGTTAAATATACCAAAAATCCCCATAAGGTACAGTTAACACTCGATTTCCGGCAGTACAGTAGCGGTCAGAAATCTGGACCCCGGAGTCTGGTTTTAAAATCTAGCGCTTGGTACAGTGCCCCGCAAAATTTAGCGGCCACCCCTTGGGTTAGGGTATTCCCCACATTTTTGACTTGGTAATGTACCTTTCGTTTAAAATGACGCAATTAAGGCAAGCGCGTGTTGGGGTTAAGGTTTGCACGTACAGTACGCTTCAAAAAGTGTTCGGATACCTTTTTGGTCAGGGGGGCCCGCACTTTTGACACGGTAGTGTACCAAAAATTTAAGTACAGTACGGCGTCAAAAATTTGGGGCCACCCCCGAGTTAGGGTATTCCCCACATTTTTTGACGTGATAGTTCGTTTAAGATGACGTACTTAAGGCAAGCGCGTGTTGGGGCCAAGGTTTGCACGTACAGTACGTTTCAAAAAGTGATCGGATACCTTTTTGACCAGGGGGGTCCACACTTTTGACACGGTAGTGTACCAAAAATTTAAGTACAGTACGGTGTCAAAAATTTGGGGCCACCCCCGAGTTAGGGTATTCCCCACATTTTAGACGCGGTAGTGTGCCCCATCTATCAAATTGTAACCTAAAATTCAGTCTGCGCATGCGTCGTGTACTTAAATTCAGTCTGCGCATGCGTTAGGTTTGGCTGGTAATGGGTTAACACAAAATGAAATTGTTATAAGTAAATTGTGATGATGCATAATGGGTTAACATAAATTAATTTGGTCGCTGGTATTGACTCACCTCTTAGGAATTTCAAGGCTAACAGTATAAGCGAGTGTTGGGGTCAAATGTCAACAACAAATTTTTTAATACATGTACGTGCCAGGTCAAAGGTCAATTCATATACTAGGTACAGTAGGACCCCAAACTACACGGTTCTTAACACGGTCAAAAAAGTAGTCCGGAAAATTGAGGTTCTACGGTGCTCCCGTTCTCTCCTAGCCTATCTACTGCCATTCTTTTGTTATGTACATGACATTTTCTCACACTTTACACGCCTTCTCATAAAAAAAAACAGAAGTTATTTTTTTCTTATAAATATTCAATACTAAGCAGATAGACAAATGTGTACAAAATATTTGTACTGAATATAAAATACAAAACATTATTAGTTTTAATGCTAGAGCTAATAGAGTTTGTGTTACGGACGTGACAAAAAGTACCTTTTTGTTGCGTCCGTAACACAAACTCTATTAGCTTTAGCATTAAAACTAATAATATTATGTATTTTATATTCAGTACAAATTTTGTGTATACATTTGTCTATCTGCTTAGTATTGAAAATTTATAAGAAAACAATAACTTCTATTTTTTTTTCTTATGAAAAGAATGGCTCTATATGTATCAGTTCGAATATTTTTAAGTAATTAATTTTACCTGTTAGTAGATAACAAGTCGGGAGCGAACTAACCTACGATCCTTTTTCAAGATAAGATTAAAATCTGACCGCGGGAACGAAGTAGCATGCATCGTTTTTACTGCAAAGGGTATGTTTCAAAAGAATGGCTGTTATATTTTAATCATTTTTTCAATTTATGCATCTGACTGAAAGAATAACTTACTCTCATACTCGGCTAGTAAATTTAATTTTTTTGCGATGGATGCATAATAATTCTTGGCTTTCAGCTTCAGTAACAAAGTTGATACTTTAAATTTTGTTTTTCTTTTTAATTAATTATTTCATAATGACTCAAAAGAGTCAAAAATTATAATTTTGTATAGGTAAGTTGAAATGTCGAATATTTTCTTACATAAGGCTGGTTGTCCATTCGATCTGGAAACGTGCGAAATTTAATTCGGACCAATACGTATGAAAACGGACGAATGATCCAAACAGCTGTGAAGCTATACATCCTCGTCCATTGAAAGCGTCTCATTCGTCCCTTTTCCGTGCGTATAATTGCAACGTGCGAACAAATCCAATTTTGTCTGGATTTTTTCGCGCGAAGAAGTCCGTTTCCTAAGATTTTTATTTTTATTGAGATAAAACTGAAAGTAAATTACAATTATAACTGTGTATCTTTGCATATTACGTGCCATAATTTGTTTTTTTACGTATTTTTATAGCATCTATAGCTTGAGAAAAAAAAAATAAAAATACTGACGAATATTGGGCTAGTGGACGAACAGCAGACATATCATTTCGGACGAACGACAAATTTCGCAGTTGACCGCAACCAGTGGACGACCAGCCTAACTCAGAGAAAACACGATAGGTATTAGGCCTGATTTACATTATCACTCCACTCTCACTCCGATATCATTACGCTCCCGATTCGATATAATCTTGTTGTGTTCATATTACAGTGCTGATATCATGCTGGTACCCATTCGTTCTCTATTCACATTATAATGCCACTCTGGGTACACTTCCAGTTCGGTCTGAGTTCGATACAAATATCTTTTCAATAACTGAATGCAAGCGGAGTGGAGTGGAATCAAAAAAGTGTTTACACTATAGGTACAAGTCATAACAAGTCTGATATCGCTCCAATAAAATATTAGCTGAGTGGTATTGATATTGGAGTGGCATTGAAACGGGAGCGAACCACGACTGATATCGGACCGATATCAGAGCGATGATGTGAATACACTCATTGTTTATTGTGTAAGAATATTTTATCGAACCTGGAGCGGAGTGATATTGGAGTGAGAACAGAGCGTTAATGTAAATCGGACCTTAATATTACCATGAAAATGTGTGTTGATAATGAAGTAACTCTTTCAATCAAGACACCCTGTATATTCCATTATGAAATGGTCGTGTGGGCGAACGTGCTGCCACTAGACAATGGTTTGAGTAAATAACGAGAACCATGTTGTCACACCACTCACTACCACCGTCACCAGCACCACCACCACCCACTGTTGCCGCCCTGAATGCACCGTTTGACTTAAAATACTTCTTATGTAACCAACAAACAACAACACACACATATAAAAGTACTTATTTCCTTCATTTTACCGCTTGCTGTTTGTTTGATAACGTTGTAGCTAATAGCAATAGCCTAGCGTATATTATTTACTTGGTTGGACATTGGCTTTTTCTATTATGTATGGCCCCTTGCCTTGCCATCATCTGGCACCAAGGGGTGTAAATAACACCAAACAAATAAGTAAATAAAGAAATCATATAATGCCCCGGCATGACGTTCTGCACTAACAACATCTATCGATAATAAATGAAATGAATGGAAAAAGACGGGAGGATGTTGTGATCTCTGTTTGTTCATTTTCTAATATTGTTATTATACTTTTGTTCAATGATTTGAAAGTAATGATCTGGTTGACCAGAACCGATTACATATTGAACCTAGAAAGATCGTAAGTTGAATCCATTTAGGCAAAGGGAAAGAAATTGCCTTTACATAAGTCAGATTCACGGTGTAGAAAAAATACAAGATTCTGTAGAGTGAATGACCGAGCCTTCTCAGTCACTTTTTATGATCCGTGGGCGTGAATGCTTCCTGTAATTTTTCTCAACATAAACATTCGCATACTGATACGCCTCTAACCACATCGGGAATGTAATGTAATGTTGTGAAAATAAAATATAAAAAATAATGATGTGCGTGGCGAATAAGCAATCCTATATATAGACAAAGAATCTGAAGAACTGACATTAAAATTCCTTGTGATTATTATGATTAAACTTTGATTTCTGTATCAATTTAAATGTAGGCACTTACCTAATTTACTCAAATTTGTAAATTTTATGGAGTGACACGCTTAATAGGTGTCTTATAAAATACCTATCGGTATGTTTTTATTTAAAACATCTCAATTTTATGATATTAAAAAATCACCAAGTACGTGCTGAAAACACAGTAAATCAGGGTTTCTCAGTCGCTAGAATTTTTAACAGATATTTAAATAAATATATAAATTGATATATTTGACTATGAGGGTCAATGACATTGTAATTTAGTTCCTAATCTGGTTTAAGCTTCCTTTAAGGTATTTCTTTTTAGCGGGTTAGAATTATACCATCGAACTAACACTTATTTAAGCGCATACCGTATGTAACAGCAAAAAATATGCGATACCTAGCCAGAAACGAAAGTGTTATGAATTTTCTAACATTTCTCTTAATAATCTAGGCTTGATTTTTTAAGAGAAGTGTTCTAAAACCAAAACGTACTCCCATGCAAAATTTCATCTACCGGCGACAACTTTTCTCACTTCAGTTTTCTTTACTTAAATGACGAAAATTTGATTGTGAGATTTCAAAACTGACGGTCACAACTTAGGCGAAATAATATTAATTGAATTGCCTTATCAAAATTTTTTTAAATTCCTTAGGCCCACGATTAAAAGTCACGAAAGGAAAATCTCAGTTTTAAACTTAATATTTCGCAAACGGAATTTAAAAATGAAAAATGGTAAGAGGAAACTAAACTTAATTTTAGGAGCTTTTTCTAACGATATCTCAGGGCTCTTAAGCTCGTTTGCGAAATATTGAGCTTCAAACTGAAAAATGGTAAAACCTCAACTTCATTTTAAGAGCCCTTTCTAACGATATTCTTGCGATGTGGCACGTGAAAAAATGTCATCTCCACTTTCATATACCGGAAAGTATTTCAAGAAAATTATTTGGAAGTATATAGTAACATTAAAAATCTAGTGTTTGTAGATCGAAAAATGTAGAAATTATGGGACTGTGACAGACGAACTGACAGTCAGACATAGCGAAAATATATAAATGTTCTAAGATTTTCCCCTCGGAACCCTAAAAACCATTAAAAAAATATTGTTTCATCTAAATTTATATGATAATTAACTTATTATACTTGACAAATCTTTTATAAAATACCATACGCGTGCTACGATTCCTTACAGTAACATAAAAACCATGACATAAAATTACCAACTATAAAAAAGAACTATTTAAAACACCTCCAAAATATATCGTCAGTATGGCAACTTTAAATATGTAAACCACACATAAAACAAATAGGGAGTAAGTGGGTGTTTTGTTAAATAAGGTGTTTCCGACAATCAGTAGCATCGATATTTTAAAACACCACGTTTTTTAATATCCAATTCAACACTGAACATCATATAAAAATGTGGTTATCAAAAATGGTACCTACCGAAAATCCCGAAGGGTGTATATTAAAATGAACGATGTATCGCAAGATAACAATATAATCTTTCGCATTTAATACTGGGATAGGGGGAATTGTTTTATTAGAAAAGTAATAATGTAAATACTACTGAACGTGCTCACAATTCAAAAAGAGAAATTTGTGATTTTATTGGAAATATTTTTTGATTTGCGAAAATTTATTATAAGAAACATAATATAAGCCTAAAGGCGGTTATAAATTTTCCAAAAATTTAATGCAGCAATTAATAATTGAAGTTATTACCAGAAATATCAAGTCGGGCCATAATTTTGTGCGTATTAATAGCATGCATGGAATTCACTATGACTCATTTACTAACCCAATACAACTTTGAACCTCATCGTTTGACTAACATATTATTCAGTTCATCACCAACTTTCGTAAATATCCAACGCATTTTAGTATCCATAGAAGATGGATATAGATAATCAGTACAAACGTGCTGCACGGTAAAAAGTTCCAGTGTAAAATTACAGCAAATATCATTGGTTACTTTTGTACATAAAAAGTACTGTAAATTCACAGACGACTGTAATTTTACATAATTCGTGTAATATTTATCTGTAATTTTACACAATTTTTTACAAAAAAATGCATGTAATTTTACACTAATATTTAGGTAATTTAAGGGGGAGTATGTAAATAAAAAACTGTAATTTTACAGTAAAGTTTATGTATATTTACACAGTAAATTTTAAAATTACATTGTATTTATACAAAATTACACTGTGTTTTTACAAAATTACATGGTGTTTTTACAAATTTACATTGTATGTTTACAAAAGTACATATGAAATCTGTAAGTTTACATAGTATTATTACACTAGTATATTGTAATATTACAGTATTTTTTGTAATATTACAATGTATTATCTATAGATGTACCAGTAACAATTAGATACTTGTTTCCAAGATTAGATTACTTTTACAATTAACGATTGTTAATTATAAATAGAAGTGTAATAACTTTTGTAAATGTAATATTTTTTGTAAAATAATACAAAAATATAAACAATTAACAATAATAAATTATTTACGTGTTTGAAAACATAGAAATTTATCACCTTAATATTTTAAGGTCACATTACACTTTCCCGCGTCAGGAAAATCGACTTTCTAAAAAGTGATTTATTGGAAAGTATCAGGTATATTTAAATAATATTATCTAAAAGTTTCAGAAAAATATTTTCTCAAATATTTTCGAAATGATTATAACGGCAGATACTCTAATGGGTATTATACACTTTGTCAAAACTGAATTTGAATTTCTGGAAACAAAATTTTTGTGCGGCGTGCACGATAACATAAAACTATTTTACCGATCGATTCAAAATTTTAATATTTTCTTCTAAACAACAGTACCCATAAAATGGACTAGAAAAAAAGGAATTGGACAATTTTTTGTTCAATTTTTTACGGTTTTTTTACGGAAAAAGATGCTACATTTGAAATCATCAAATCATAATCTGTTCTGTGATTGTTGTGATGCAGAAAAAAAATTAAAATTTTCAGGCCGATCAGTTAACTGCTTTTCAAGCTGTAATATATTTTGATTAAAAAAAATTTACAAGCGTAATTTTGAAAATGCTTGCAATTTTTCTCTGAAACTTTCAAAAAATATTATTAAAGTATATAATTCCAAGAGTATACTTTACATGTATAAAATGTCCGACTTCTCCGACCCGAAAAAATGTAATATCGCCATAAATGTCTCATGATTTTGATAAATAATATTTGAAACATGTGATTTTAAAATACATACCTAACTTAAAAGATTCTATAGTTCCTGTATATACAGATTTATAATTATTATTTATTTTATTTTATTTTTATTAAATTCTTATACATAAACACCGATTTGGTTCCAGATGTAATTATTTTGGTCTTGAATTAATTTTGAAATGGATTTTTGTACATATTTTCGCAGACCAATCTTTCGTAATTTAAAAGTGTTTTATAACATTTTTGCTTGCATAAATCTGAACATAATTTTCCACTGATCTCATTACGAGGTAGAGAAAAATCAGCCCATTATTTTCTAAAATACTTTTGCCTATAAATATATATGCCATTTTTTGAAAATTTATTAAATTGAATTCCGTGTGTGTACCTACTTAAATTATTTATAGCTGTTAAAATATTTACTTTTAAAAATTGTCTCGATTTTATGTCTGTAACGTACAAAGACGCTAACAAGCTCAGTTTCTCATCTCATCAACTCCTTTACCTTTGTAGATATCCTCAATTATCTTGAACTTCTTTAAGGGGGTATCTTAGTCTAGAAATTCAAAAAAATCGATTTTCTCTTTTTAATATTTTCAAAGCTCAGACCTTTAAGAATAAGCATCTAAAAGGGTTTACGGAAATTCGAATTATTTTCGGAGTTATGGTTATTTTTTCCCTGTGTACTGTGTATCTTTCCAGTGTTAAATTAAAATTTTTATATAAATCACTCGAAACTACTTTTTTCGATACGGTTGACATGATATCTCAAATTTTAATGCACCAATTTACTTGAAATTTGGTACAGACCTTCTTAATACTATCCAAATTAATCCGATGTAGGGGTTTTTGGGATTATTTTTTACTATTTTTAAAAAATTTTCAAAGTTGAAAAAAGGAGACGAAAAAATTATTTTATTTTCACTAGACTCCATCTTGTGAAAAAATTTATTTCTCCAAATTGGTTACGTCGAACTAACTATACATCCTTGTTTATTAAGAATTAACTAAAATTTTATGTTTTAGATCACCAGGGGAGTTGGAATCACGTCAACCAAGAGACACCTTTTTTTCATTCCCCACTTTGCCGGCATGTACCGATTTCAATTTTGAATTTTTTTAAAAATTGTTATACATTTTTATACTTTTTAAATATCAATAAAAAACTGGTAAAAAATGAGTCCTAAAAATGTTTACAGTTTTTTTTTTTTTTTTTTATTTGATTACGCCCGTAAAATCACCTTAAAATCGAACCTCTAGAGTAGAATACCCCCTTAATATACATACAGTTTGTGAATTTTCTTTATGTGTATCATGAAAACAATTTATTGTTAACATTGCAGTAACTTATCTTAATTTTAACACATAATTAAGTTATAATTTTTACATCAGCTAATAAGGTTAGGTATATACTTTTGAGGAGAAAATTTAAATTTAGAAATTGAACAAGGAAATTCCTTAAAAATAATAACAATAATAACCAATAATACACATATTTAAAATAACCAAAGTCACTTTTATATTATTTTATTTTACACATAAACACAAAACATCACTAACTTTTTTACGACAGATTCATGCCATATTTCAACAAAGAAAAATGCACATTCACGGACACACAACCTACAATTTTTACACAATTTTTTTTTTTTATACACAAATTTATAAGTTTATTCTTTTAATTTATTATTTATTTAAAAAATTGTAATTTTTTTAAGCAGTGTATTAATCAAACATAAATGTATAATTACTATTAATTACATTAATTTAAACAGTTAGAAAACACAATCTTTATAATACACGTAGATATATTCGAGGACGCCATACAGAATAAACATGATGAATAATAAAATGCGCATGATCATGACGTCGTAAATACACAAAAGTTATGTAATTTTACACAAATATTGTATTATTACGTAATCATTGTGTAAATTTACATTTTTAACGGTTAATTTTGTAATTTCAGATTTTAAAAATGTATTTTTCCTTACAAAAAATGTAAAACTACACAAAAATGGAATTTTAAGTTGGAAATTTCCATACTTTTACAGAATTTTTGTAAAAATTCAGTAAATTTTATGTAGCGAATATTTTTACATTAAAATTACCTTATTTTTACCTTATTTTTTATGTAAAAGTAATGTAAATTTACCCCCATTTTTATCAGTGTGTGCTACATTTTTTATTTTCGTGTGGTGAATCTGCCAGGTCTGCAGCGATAAAAATTAATAGTGTACATGGTGAACACACTATTAGTGTAAGGACTGCTCAGAAATGGTTTAAAATTTTAAAGTTGGAGAAAGCAGCATTTATAATGAACCTCGTTCAGGACGTCCTGTTAATTTTGATGACGACATTCTTGGAAATCTTGTGGAGTCAGAGCCACAATTCACCGTGGATCAGATTGCAGAAAGGATGAATTGTGTTTAATTATGTTTTTTAATATTATTTAAAAAATTTACCAAAAAAATACGCATGAACTTATGGACTGACCTGATATTTATCTATAGTCATATTATTTTCAAACAAAAGTTGGAAAAATGGAAGCATCGTTTATCAATAACCACACGCTTCACGTTTCACATGGTTCAAAACGACATGTAAGGACCGACGCGACGTTCTAGACCAATAATCCTTTTTCAAACAAGAACATAATCTTACTACACCAGGGATAAATACGTCAACAGAGATGAAAACTATATAAAATAGTACAACCTATTGTAACAGCCATGGCTAGACTGTTGGACTTTCTATATGATCCCTTCGTTGAATTATCTTTTTTTCCCCTTTTCTATTTTGTACGAACACGAAAAGCATCTTATTTTTAGACAATCTGATATTTTTTTATTATTAAATTAAGATGTTACATCTATAGTTGACTTATCAAAAAGTTAGACTTCGTTTTTTTGTAAAACGAAATTAGCAAACAAAATAAGATTTCAAGGGTTTATTTTGCATATACTTCAGGTATACAAAATTTTTTACATCAAGGGGCCAGACTACACTGATAAAAATAGGGGTAAATTTACATTACTTTTACATAAAAAATAAGGTAAAAATAAGGTAATTTTAATGTAAAAATATTCGCTACATAAAATTTACTGAATTTTTACAAAAATTCTGTAAAAGTATGGAAATTTCCAACTTAAAATTCCATTTTTGTGTAGTTTTACATTTTTTGTAAGGAAAAATACATTTTTAAAATCTGAAATTACAAAATTAGCCGTTAAAAATGTAAATTTACACAATGATTACGTAATAATACAATATTTGTGTAAAATTACATAACTTTTGTGTATTTACGACGTCATGATCATGCGCATTTTATTATTCATCATGTTTATTCTGTATGGCGTCCTCGAATATATCTACGTGTATTATAAAGATTGTGTTTTCTAACTGTTTAAGTTAATGTAATTAATAGTAATTATACATTTATGTTTGATTAATACACTGCCTAAAAAATTACAATTTTTTAAATAAATAATAAATTAAAAGAATAAACTTATAAATTTGTGTATAAAAAAAAAAATTGTGTAAAAATTGTAGGTTGTGTGTCCGTGAATGTGCACTTTTCTTTGTTGAAATATGGCATGAATCTGTCGTAAAAAAATTAGTGATGTTTTGTGTTTATGTGTAAAATAAAATAATATAAAAGTGACTTTGGTTATTTTAAATATGTGTATTATTGGTTATTATTGTTATTATTTTTAAGGAATTTTCTTGTTCAATTTCTAAATTTAAATTTTCTCCTCAAAAGTATATACCTAACCTTATTAGCTGATGTAAAAATTATAACTTAATTATGTGTTAAAATTAAGATAAGTTACTGCAATGTTAACAATAAATTATTTTCATGATACACATAACGAAAATTCACAAACTGTATGTATATTAAGGGGGTATTCTACTCTAGAGGTTCGATTTTAAGGTGATTTTACGGGCGTAATCAAAAAAAAAAAAAACAGTAAACATTTTTAGGACTCATTTTTTACCAGTTTTTTATTGATATTTAAAAAGTATAAAAATGTATAACAATTTTTAAAAAAAATTCAAAATTGAAATCGGTACATGCCGGCAAAGTGGGGAATGAAAAAAAAGGTGTCTCTTGGTTGACGTGATTCCAACTCCCCTGGTGATCTAAAACATAAAATTTTAGTTAATTCTTAATAAACAAGGATGTATAGTTAGTTGGACGTAACCAATTTGGAGAAATAAATTTTTTCACAAGATGGAGTCTATTGAAAATAAAATAATTTTTTCGTCTCCTTTTTTCAACTTTGAAAATTTTTTAAAAATAGTAAAAAATAATCCCAAAGACCCCTACATCGGATTAATTTGGATAGTATTAAGAAGGCCTGTACCAAATTTCAATTAAATTGGTGCATTAAAATTTGAGATATGTCAACCGTATCGAAAAAAGTAGTTTCGAGTGATTTATATAAAAATTTTAATTTAACACTGGAAAGATACACAGTACACAGGGAAAAAATAACCATAACTCCGAAAATAATTCGAATTTCCGTAAACCCTTTTAGATGCTTATTCTTAAAGGTCTGAGCTTTGAAAATATTAAAAAGAGAAAATCGATTTTTTTGAATTTCTAGACTAAGATACCCCCTTAAAGAAGTTCAAGATAATTGAGGATATCTACAAAGGTAAAGGAGTTGATGAGATGAGAAACTGAGCTTGTTAGCGTCTTTGTACGTTACAGACATAAAATCGAGACAATTTTTAAAAGTAAATATTTTAACAGCTATAAATAATTTAAGTAGGTACACACACGGAATTCAATTTAATAAATTTTCAAAAAATGGCATATATATTTATAGGCAAAAGTATTTTAGAAAATAATGGGCTGATTTTTCTCTACCTCGTAATGAGATCAGTGGAAAATTATGTTCAGATTTATGCAAGCAAAAATGTTATAAAACACTTTTAAATTACGAAAGATTGGTCTGCGAAAATATGTACAAAAATCCATTTCAAAATTAATTCAAGACCAAAATAATTACATCTGGAACCAAATCGGTGTTTATGTATAAGAATTTAATAAAAATAAAATAAAATAAATAATAATTATAAATCTGTATATACAGGAACTATAGAATCTTTTAAGTTAGGTATGTATTTTAAAATCACATGTTTCAAATATTATTTATCAAAATCATGAGACATTTATGGCGATATTACATTTTTTCGGGTCGGAGAAGTCGGACATTTTATACATGTAAAGTATACTCTTGGAATTATATACTTTAATAATATTTTTTGAAAGTTTCAGAGAAAAATTGCAAGCATTTTCAAAATTACGCTTGTAAATTTTTTTTAATCAAAATATATTACAGCTTGAAAAGCAGTTAACTGATCGGCCTGAAAATTTTAATTTTTTTTCTGCATCACAACAATCACAGAACAGATTATGATTTGATGATTTCAAATGTAGCATCTTTTTCCGTAAAAAAACCGTAAAAAATTGAACAAAAAATTGTCCAATTCCTTTTTTTCTAGTCCATTTTATGGGTACTGTTGTTTAGAAGAAAATATTAAAATTTTGAATCGATCGGTAAAATAGTTTTATGTTATCGTGCACGCCGCACAAAAATTTTGTTTCCAGAAATTCAAATTCAGTTTTGACAAAGTGTATAATACCCATTAGAGTATCTGGCGTTATAATCATTTCGAAAATATTTGAGAAAATATTTTTCTGAAACTTTTAGATAATATTATTTAAATATACCTGATACTTTCCAATAAATCACTTTTTAGAAAGTCGATTTTCCTGACGCGGGAAAGTGTAATGTGACCTTAAAATATTAAGGTGATAAATTTCTATGTTTTCAAACACGTAAATAATTTATTATTGTTAATTGTTTATATTTTTGTATTATTTTACAAAAAATATTACATTTACAAAAGTTATTACACTTCTATTTATAATTAACAAACGTTAATTGTAAAAGTAATCTAATACTGGAAACAAGTATCTAATTGTTACTGGTACATCTATAGATAATACATTGTAATATTACAAAAAATACTGTAATATTACAATATACTAGTGTAATAATACTATGTAAACTTACAGATTTCATATGTACTTTTGTAAACATACAATGTAAATTTGTAAAAACACCATGTAATTTTGTAAAAACACAGTGTAATTTTGTATAAATACAATGTAATTTTAAAATTGACTGTGTAAATATACATAAACTTTACTGTAAAATTACAGTTTTTTATTTACATACTCCCCCTTAAATTACCTAAATATTAGTGTAAAATTACATGCATTTTTATGTAAAAAATTGTGTAAAATTACAGATAAATATTACACGAATTATGTAAAATTACAGTCGTCTGTGAATTTACAGTACTTTTTATGTACAAAAGTAACCAATGATATTTGCTGTAATTTTACACTGGAACTTTTTACCGTGTACTATTATGATAGTTAGCATTCCGACTGTAATCAGAATTTTACGTCATCAGACTTGGCAAAGAGGTGGAAGGTTCAAGGTGGCGGCGGTCCAAGGTGAGAATGCATATTGTATTACAATTCTAAGAAAAAAGTAGAGGTAATAAAATTTTGAAAAAAATGTGATTGGTTAAAAAAAATGACAAGGATAAAAAAGTAGCTTGTACAGTGACAGTTTAATTTACTTATCTCTCTCACACAAAAATGTGACAAACCAAGTTGGATTTAGGTACATAGCCAAAAAAAACTTCATAATTCAAAAACTTAAATGAATGTATATAATTTTTAAAACTATTGATTTAGATTATAATTTAGTATTTCTAAATTGTATTCTGTATTGCCATATTCTATTTTGAATTGAAAAGTAATATTTTTATGAATGTTGCTGCAATAGGGCAGTTTCGTACTGAAAATAATTTATTTCATTTTTTGCTATAGTGTAAATCCAACTTGTAAAATTTTATTACGTTTACTTTTTTCCTAGAGTTGTAGGATAGTACGTATACTAGAACAACCATGTGCATGTACCTGCTACTAGTGATGTAACTATGAACATCCACCACTGTGGCCACGACTTAACAATGAATGTGTACGCTTAAAGAGCCGATGGAATCAGTAAGCAGTATAAATTGCTACTTACTGCAACTTTCGGATCACAACTTTTTTGTATGTAGACTTGATCTGTCTCATCTGTGTTTTAAATAGCAAAACTAGAAATTGCGCACTTTTCATCGATTAAAACGCCATTTGAAACGCTACCGTTTTACAAAAAGATACTATATTTTTGAATAATGTTGTATATTCCGCTCCCAAATCTAATACAAATAACGAAAAAGATTTTATTTTTGGTCCAGACATTGATCAAATTCATATTCCCGTTTCGCTATATTTAAAAAAAATGTAGTTTCGAGACAATCGCGTTTGGGCCACTATTTTATTTTTTTTTTTTTTATTAAAAAAATTTTTGTGTCCCTAATGTACCTACGTAGATTAAACTCTTAAAATATCTTATTTGTTTTCACCCACAAAATTGTCAAAGAGAAGTTTGATTTCTTTAGTAAGTTAATTAGATGTAGCACCTTAAGAAAAATAAATAAAAACAACATAGTACAAAATAACAGAGCGGACTTCTTTGTCGTTTCTTGGTAAAAAAATAAATCTATAATTTCCAAAAATATTAAAAAAATAAATGCATTTTTTTGCGGTTTCAAATTATCTATATGCGGGACAAAGAAATAAAACAAATCTTCATTTGTATCAGATAACAATGAGAAACCGACATAATATATCTTTGTATATGTCGGCAAAGAAATATCTATCTACCTCGTCATATTATACGAGATTATTTTCTGATTATAGTGTATTAGTAGTGATGACGTCACGCGTGTAGCAAAAACGTTAGTGAAGGATTGACTCGGTGGACTGAATATTGTGGTTAATGACCTCTTTAAAAATAAATTCTATTTATTTATATATGGCGGCCGATATTGAACCTTTTCAGTAAAAAAAACGTATTTCGATACAAAAAATTTTAAAAGCTATCAAATCTTCAGAATCTGTTTGGCATAAAAAAATTAAGTTGAAGTATTTATTTTATTATCAAATCGAGCTTATTTGATAAGTTTTATAGATATTAAATGTGATAGAATTTCGTGAATGTACTTGATTTTGCTCAGTCTGGGATAGACTGTTAACACCATAATGATGAGTGTACAGGTAGGGGAAGGTCGCCCAAAGCGGGTAAGCTAAGATTAAGCGCCCAAAAAAGTGACTTTTGATCTCGATAAGCAGATCTTTTTTATATTATCAGATAGAATAGTTATCGAACTTTAAAATGAAACTTCGCTTAACAAATGTTTATACGATATTTACTTTTAATAAAGAAAATACAAAACCTCTGCAAAAACCCGCTTTGCCCGTATAGGTATCCTAAAGCGGGTAACCCCCTTTGGGCAAAGCGGGTAAGTACATTATGTATTTAAATATTGTTATTATTTTTTAATATAAGCTTTCTTAATCATATAGAACTTAACATTAATAATAATTAAGTAAAAAAAATTGAAAAAAGACAAAAATAATAAATTTATAACAATTAACTGTAACTTTCTTTACAACCTCCATATTGGAATATATTACTTCAGGTAATTCCACATCAAAATCACCACAAACAAGGCAGAAATATTTTTTTTAACCTCTTTCCCTCATTCCGTCGTAAAAAGAAGATTATTTATTTTTTTTCCCTTCCCAACAGTTTTTTCCATTAAGATGCTTCTCTTTTGTCTACCCGCTTTGCCCATACCCGCTTTGCCCAAAAAGACTTAATTTTGTTAACTTAGAATAATTTCAAAATGAAAGCCGATACATGTCCACCTTTTTCTACATTAAAAGTCAAATGATGATAACATAATATGGTAATACCAAAAAGATTACAAATAAAAAGGTTTGTGACTAGTCACAGAATATTTATCATCAAAATTTTTAACAAAACCTACAAAAAAATTTGATGAAGCTTAACTAGGACATTAAATGACACAAGAGTCCAAATGCAACTGATTGACATTGGTTGATATTCGGTTAATCTCGGTATACACACGACCTGACAAAAACATTCGATACAACGATATACAAGCGCTTACCCGCTTTAAGAGGGGTACCCGCTTTGGGCGACCTTCCCCTAGGTACTTATATTTACTTATACCGTAAAGCGGAATCAATAGGTACGGATTCAGACTTCACATCGTATTTTTTTTTTTGTATTTTACGTGTACCTACCTACTTACTGTTTAATATATTAAAAATTTACGCGAGGGTGGACACTACGTTATAGTAATTACAAATTTCAGAAAATATCTGCTCTTCTGGTATCTTCAAAACTTAAGCGACGTTAGAGATTCGGAAAACTTACATCTCAAAGGCGATAATACTCCCCAGCAACAGTACCACCGGCAGAGAGGATTTTATCCTAATCCCATAATAAAAAGTTCTTTTTCAGAAAACTATGCTACGTTAGCTTAAAGATAATAATTCTCCTTTTCGTTTTGAACTGGGAAAAACTATAAATTCTTTAGCCATAGCACAAGCTTTCTAAAGATAAGACTTACCAGACTGATATCCCCAGGATCTAGATCAGCCAACAGTTGAGTTAAACTCCGCTAAGCTACAAGAGCATTTAAGTACGGGTAATAAGTCAGTGATAAATATTGGTTTAAAATTTAAATGAATATTAGAAAACTAAGAATTAGGTTTATTCACATATATGTACCTTATACAACCACTAAAAAAGAGACTTTCAAAATATGAAGGCCAATTTAATAAATTATGGATATCTACTCTTAATTTCAAGTAAGTACTTCTTTTCAAAGTTCATTGATTATGAGAGTTCATTTTTCGGACTGCTAATAAATTTTATTGTGTCAACCCTCTTCTGGCTTGAGTGTAATACAATACCTACCTACTTTCAGAAACCTAATCTTTGAGGCAATATTTTTTCAAAATGTCTATCCAAATCAAAACCCTCGTATTTTGACACCCAATATGAACATTTAAATTGGATTCTAGCTAAGTTTTGTGACCAGGAAGAGTTCTAGATATAATGATGGACTAAGATGTTCTTTAAATGCCAGTTGGTAACTTGGTATTTAACCGCCTCGAGAATGTACATACGTTCTACTTTTTGGTGTGGAGAGTATTGTTCTATTCCATTATTTACTAGAAAATTTGGTTTTGTATTGCATTAACCATCCGAATTAAAAGTTTTTTTGGTAGGTAGTCTTTTGACTGCCATTGTACACAAAGATTCAAATATTCAAACGTGAAAACTACGTGTAGCAGTGGCGTAGCGAGGAGGATGCAAGGGGTACCACCATGACCCGGGCGCCACTTTGAGGGGGGCGTCAAAAGCTAATAAGAGGAGCGTAACAAGCCAATAGGAGGGGCGCTATTACTTTAAATTTTTTTGTGTTTGTCACCAGAATTTTGTTACATGAAAGTGTAGGGAAATTACGAAATTACTTCCAGGTTATGACTTCAAATATATAGATATACACAAACAAAGCACTGGTGAGCAAAAAAAGGTCGTTAAGGCAAGTTTTAGGGAAAAATTTAAAATAGAAATTTACGAGAAATAATTTTTTCCGAAATTTTAAATACACCGTTTCACTACCGAAAATTTTTAAAATTTTTGAAGTTAAGGGGGCGCAAATAAAGTGTCACGCACCGGACGCCAGTTGTGCTCGCTACGCCTCTGAGGTGTAGGTATAATACTTACTGCAACCACACAACTCGAATGTATATATAGTGATAGCACAGAAAAAAATCATTTATATTTAATCCCCATTTAGTCTAAGAACTGAATATTGCACCATGAAAGCCTTTGTCTTGCATTTTTTATTCGATGTAATAAATTCTTACCCCTTTTCTAACTAATTAGATAAACAACAAAAATTATGAGAAATTATATTTTTACAACCGACATCATACTAAAAAAGGGTTGAGAATATTTTTTTTTTACGCGAAAAAGAAAGAAGGAATTCCGATTAGTAACAATAAAACAATAACATGGTTTTACTGTATAACATTATTTATCTCAAAACAAAAATGTTATTTTTATTTTTTTCTTGTAAAGGAATCTTTAATTACATTATATATTCATGAGATTAGAGAAAATTATTATTATTTACCATGTTTGAATAACATTATAGGGGGTAGGTGGGCGACGCAGAGTATTCGAAAATATTATGTTAAAAATCGCAAACCGTTAAATTAACCCATAAAAATAAAATGTTTCAGTGTTATCAGAAATGAAAGTTTTCATCATGCATTTTTTTGTGTGTTTAAAGAAAAATCATTCTTCCAGAAAAAGATTCACTACGAAGATATCGTGAGGAATATAATACGTCGCTGATGGGATAACTTTGTGACTTTTTATTTTTATTACTTGAAGGAAAAAAAAGTTTTATTAAAGTTATGATGAAAGTTTTTTTGCAAGAGTAGGTATTAGGGATCATATTTTATATACAAATATTATTTAAAAAGATTTCGTGAAATGTAAATATTCAAGCTTTTGAGGAAAATTTTCTAATACCTATTGTAATCTAAAAACAAATAATACGGTAGGTACTTGACTGTTTTTCAAATTTGTGTCAAATGTTAAATAATTGTATGCATTTTCATTACACTTGTCCAATTTTAACGATGAAACATAAAAAAATTTGATAGTACCTAGTAGTAGTAGTATTTTATTGTTTTGCCAAAGGTATACAATTTTTTACAGTGGTTGACAGAGTTTAAATTTTTTTTTTTAATTTTAAGAGATAAAACGTTAAGAATAAATTGTTATTAACAAATTATAACCTATTTGTATGTTTTAGTGTTTTACATTTTATAATATATAGTACATAGTTTTTTTTTTTTTTTTTTTTTTTTGATTTTTTTTTGATTGAAAATTTGATAACTATTTAGAAATTTTATTTTGAAAGTCGCCATTTTTCAACAAATATTCAAATTAGTGAAAACGCGCCATTTCTTGAAAATGACGTAACATTTTGTAGCTAGATATGTCGATTTTGATAATTTTCATCAATGAGGTGAAATTGTGTTTTCTTTTGAATATTTTTATTAGCTTATATATATATATATATATATATATATATATATATATATATATATATATATATTGACGTTTAGTTGCTTCAAACTGTGACGTCACTATAGTGAGGCGTTTTTCCCGCCTTTTTCTCATTTAAAATTGTAGGGTGATTTTTTTTTTTTGATGATTTTTTACCGAATCTGTCAAAATAAAAAAATCACTTAACTGATATGGAAAAACAATGCTTTTAGAATATTTTTTTAACTTCAGTCAAATACCCTAATCTGATTATGATATTCTGATTTCACCCCTTAAATGGCTACTGTGACGGATCAAAGAAAATACCGGGTTCGTTATTTTTGTTTGTATTATACGTATATCAAGTTTCATCAAAATTGCGAATTGACAAATTGCCAGGTAATACCTGTCCGCGGTGGTATCACAAACATGTGTCATCACCAGGGCCGGATTTACACTAGGAGCACGTGGAGCACAGGCCCCGAGTGGAAAATTTTTAGGGGCGGCAAAATTTGGAACACACGTGATAAATTTTTTTTTTTTGGTCATCACTTATTTTCTAATAGGAAAATAAGAAATGGAAGCTTTTATTTTTTTTGCTCGTCACTTGTTTTCTGATAGGAAAATAAGAAATGGTGCTCGTCAAAAAATGGTTTTTTGTGCTCGTCACTTATTTTTGATAGGAAAAGGTAAAAAAGTGGAATGTAGCTACATAAGAAATTTTTTTTAAATTTTTGTCAGGGGCAGCATTTTTCACAGTGCCCCAGGCGGCACTTAAGGTAAATTCGGCCCTGGTGATCACTGATCGTGATCGGCCATCACACATATGTGGTATGCGCCGACTATAAAATGTTAACGAGAGAAATCTATAAAATTTTGGAGTAGTTCTTTACTTTGGTTTGTATATTTAAATTTAGGGGATTCACACTTATCAAAATTAAAGCTTAAACCAGTATCAACGTCCCAAGTGATTATTTTTTCCCGAAAGATTATTCTTTTATTATATCTTCTTTGAGTATATCATATCAATATTTTTTCTCCACATCTTATAAATCGCACCGCGTAGCTACTTCTGTTGAGTAGAGGTATTGTATATGCCTAGGTGTGTCTAGAATTGCCCTGGGACCTGGGCTCAATGATTCTGTATAAGTTTTAGAATTTTACACAATTATTTATTATTACAATGGCTAGTTCCTGGACGAAAGATTTTTCATTATTTTATAATAATAATAATAAAAGTATTAAATTCCAAAGACAAGACAAAATTTTTCTAAACTCTTTGTTGACAAAGCGGCCACTTTAATAGCAAATTAATGTACCGAGTTTAATCAATGCAGTAGCTTTTGGGGATAATGCTCATCGCAAGTCACCCCAAAAAAAAAAAAAAAAAAAAAAAAAACGTTTGGGAAATTCAACTGTTGTTGAAATTTTCCAATATTCTTTTAGTTAAAATTTTAATTTTTGTTAAAAGAAAATTTTACTGTTTATTCTCACACGTCACGCTTTACAATGGACAATCAAATTTTAGGATCCCAGTCACGCGTGTTGTATATGCTGTATAATCTTCTTTTTGTTTAGCCACAAAATATTTAAAGGAATCATATTTCAACATTTATTCTACTATTGACTTTGAAAAATAATAATAATACCATGTTTCATTATTTCCATTTTAAATGCGATTTAAACGTAAAAATATATTTTATATGAAATTTTCAAAGAATACAGATAACTTTAAAACATTTATAAAGAGCATGTAGAGATATGTACATAAATTTGGTAGAAGTAATGCAATTTCAGTGCTGAAAATGTACCGTACATATATGATGACATCGTCTGAATTTCTAATATCGGATTTACGAGACGACTCCAGTCAGCCAAGCTTGATAGCTCCATTTATTGAGTTAAACAGTTTTATATGAGTGTAAGTATAGATGTATATAACTATGTGTATATATGTACGAGTATTGGATCTAAAGCGCTGTGGCTTTACATATTCAGTTCAATTGTTCGAATTCAGAATTATTAAATATTCACGAGCGTAGGGTAAGCTTTGTTTCTTGGGGGTCAAATGCTCTTTAATTGTGCACCTATGATTTTATCTGGAGATTTTGAAGGCATTTTATAGCCATCAAAATATTTTTTAATAAAACTAGATCTTTTACAAAGCATGAGAATTTTTTTTTTCGAAAAATAACAAATCAAAACAAAATTTCAAATTTTTTGGTAAACAAAATAACTACAGTAGCTATGGTAACGACAATAATTCAACTATATATTAATTTGTTGTGTTGAAAAATCTAAATTTTTTAAGAAAATCAACACGTTTGAAGCAAAGACGTGCTCAGAATCGAAGGAAGCTATATTATCGGAATATAGTGTGGATCAAAATGAATCGAAAGTGTCCAAAGCCTAGAATTGAACGATCAAAAGAGTTGCGAAAGCGCCAAAGAAGATTGGTAGTATAGTCAAATTCAACTGTCATTGCACACAGTGGGCCCTTACCTTCTACCAGTGACATAACTTCGTTTTGTGGAAATGTGAAAGTTATTACTAAAGACGATCGAGTGTAAAAATCGGAAATCATAACGTCACAACCCATTAGAAAGATTCCTGGCGTTTAGTTATGCCTACAGACTATAACAATATTTAGTTATACTTGCAAGTATTAAGGTTAATTGATAGATTCTATCAACTAGCTATTTAGGTTACGTTTGCTTAACTCGAAATTAAAAAGTGTAACTGCGTCTCGCATTAAAGAGAGGATGTGTTTGATTCATTATCAAAATTGGAGTGGCACTCGAACGACCGGTCGGTGGCCTAATTGGTAACGTGCTTGGCTAGTAACCAAGAGATCCGGGTTCGAGTCCCAGCCGATCCAGTTTTGATAATTTTTCAAACACTATGTGAATTTTAATAAATCAAAAGTAAATCTAAAACCACAATTATTTATTCTATTCTTTAGAATTTGGATTTCATCCACTTGAAATTATAAAGAATTTTTTTATAACCTCTCTATATGTAAGTACATTATTACATAACATGGTTGACTAGCACGAATAAAAATATTCTTCCATCATCCCCCTCACATTTTTCCACCCACCTCATTGTAACCCTTCTGTAATAACTATAAGATGGTATTATGGTATACGAAACTACATATGGAGTCACACATGTGCACTTTTTCGATCAGTGTATGGTTGGTTGATAAAATATGGCCGATGTAGCACGAATTTGAAATACGATTGAAAATTATAGTTGGTAATCATTTTTACACATGTTTTTGCAAACCGTGTATGGTGGGTAACAACCGGGAAATTAAGTTTCAGATTTTTTTGCGAGTTAACATATATGTATTTTGACGTCACCAGTAGTTTCGTTTTGAATATATAAATTCATTGAATTGATATGTCAGATCGTTTGCATATACTTAATCATCGAATATGAATATATATAGAAAAATAAATTTAATTAAAGTAACAATGGCGGCAGCTAAATATGAAATACAACAAAAGCAATAGCATCACATTCTTCTTTATTGTTATAAATAATTGAATGTTATTAAAACGGAGACAAACGAAAAAGGATTTTGTTATTGTCTTTTGTTTGTATGACGAAGACTGGTTTCAATATATTTGAAAAGATGTATTATATGTATCTAAAGCGTATAGCTCCGAGCAGACCGTATATACAATAAAGTGAATGAGGTTTTTACATTGTTATCTCTGTCTATTTACTTTATTCGTTCTCATTACATTTTGCTTTTATTCTCAACACAACTGTACAGCTTCTTATTTCATGTTATTATAACAATACCCATGAGATTGAATACCGTATGTTTAGCAATGGTTAATTTATAATATCATTATAGAAGGTGTTTATTGAAATAATTCATATATTTAAGAAAATCGAAAATATTTACTGCTTTTAGTGTAATATTTTTGGAAAGTACACCTTTGGTATTTAGATAAACGCATTTTCTCATGACAAAAAGTTTAAATAAAAAGTTTTAGAATTTTTTTTTAAAATATTTTTAAGATGAAGCTATTTCATATACAGTAAATGGAACATATTTTTTATTGTTTTTAATGCAAAGGAACATTTTTATAATTTTGCAATATGGAATATTTTATTCAGAAACAAACTTCGTATCTCTATACTAGCTTTCTCAACGTGGACAAAAGCTGACGTCACAATGACGTAAATTTCTCTCCCACTCCAAACGCACATGTTGCTACATAAATCTCACATCTATATACACGGGATGTACGCCGGTGTGTGTGGAAAGGGGGACTGCACTGTATGTCAGTGGTTCGATGCCTGTATAAACTATGTAGGTATGTATTCGCTTATTGTTGGGAAGTGCTTGATAATAATGACAAACAATCGATTTTCACACCGCTACAGTTGCTGCATAACTAATCACCTTAAGCGGTATCTGACACACTCAGACACACTGCTATCCACAGTTTTTTAAACATACGCTTAGGGCTTCAATTAACTCATCATCAGGTAAAATACAAATGAAGAGTTCCTTTCCGAATCACAGCCTTTATAATTATATGGTATCAATTGTGTACTGTTGCTTGCTAACTGATTATCTGTATACTATAGAAAAACCCGGTATAGATAAAGGGTTGGTTAATAGAATTGCACTATAAATATGGTACACCATAAACGTGTTTCAAAAGCAAAAAAGTCAAAAAATAATTTTTATTTCGGAAAAAAAAAATTTGAAGAATTACCAATATATTTTTTTAATTTATAGAAATTATATCTCAACGAAATTTTTAATTTTTAAATAAAAGAATTGCTTGAAAACATGATGACATGACTTGTACACAAAGTACAACAACAATTTCATATCAGTCTATCAGTTTATCATGGTTGAACGTATACACTCAGGACTACAGTAAACTTTAGTGAAATTGTTCATTTTTATGTTTAATTTTGTTTTGTCTTGCTATTGTCATATCCACAGTATTCTTTAAGTTTAATTTTACTCTCGAATACAAACGTATTTTCGTAAGTACCTAAACGACGAAGGACCGAAACTAATTTAAAGTTTTTCAACAAAATTTCTTCAATTCAAAAAAGAAAGTACATTAAGTTTTTTGTTTGTAACGTTATTTCATTTATTATGTTCGCATTATTTTCATTTTAAATGAGAATTTTAATTAAATTTTCTAATTCCAGCAAGAGCTGCCTTTCTATTCATTTTCGCTAAAACTTAATCATTCCAGAATCATTCTAATTTTAATATTGTATGGCGCATATTTTACAAAGTTACAAAAGTTAGATAAAGAATTGTAATATGGTAATCTATTTTTAGTGCTTAAATTCTTGTGCCAACATTAGTTTCCTATATCATACATACATGATGGAATAAAGCGTGTTCGTCTCTGGAACAGTTTACTCTTTATAATCACAGCTACATTTTGTGTAAGATGTTTATAATGCAATTAGGTCGTAAATAATTTGGGAATATTTCATTTAACTTCAGTGTGATATCACAAAATATTTATTTATATAATTTAAATTAAAAAAAGATACGGTATAATATTCTAAGCAATTTGATACGTGCGAATATACAGACTACAGAAATCATAATATTGTAAAGTGTCTCAAAACATAGGCATATCTATAATTTCTCTAATAGAAATACTAATTCACGTATCAATATTTTACAATTTTGTAGAATATATGGTGGGCACGCCGGGTAGAAATAGAGTTTTGATTAAAGTGGCAGTTGATTAAACTAGAAACTTGCTAATTGGTTTTGACTAAACTAAAAAATCCTATCTTACCTTAATTATAATCACTGCTGATCACGCATCTTCATCAACGTGTAATTAAATATAAATTTCCGTAAAAATTCCAATCTTTTAATTAGCTATTTAAAAAGTAACAGTCGAAACTTTTTAAATTTTTGCTAATTTCTGTTATTTTGTACAATAATAAAATTATGTCAAAAACCCATCTATAAAATCCTACAATTTTGTAAGTAATAAACAAATATTTTACTTCGCAAAAATACCACTTTTATTTTGAAACTGTGACAAAATTGTTTCAAAATAATAGTGGTATTCTTGCGAAGTAAAATATTTGTTTATTATTTACAAATATGGAATACCATAAAGTAACGCTCAAATATATTAATATCCTACAATTTTATTAAAAAACAATTTACTTTTTGCATAATAAATATTTTTTAATTACTGATAATTGTTACCGTGTTTAATCGTATTATATATATATATATATATATATATATATATATATATATATATATATATATATATATATATATATATATATATATACTTTATATTTTTATTATTAAATATTAAAGTTTGTTTATCTGCAAACTTTTCTCCCTATTTTTTTATTTTTATTTTTATTTTTTATTTTTTTTATATAGGTATACAGTAAAAAAATTTATGTTCTGCGTAAAAATAAACTAATGGTTAAAATTTTAGTGTTAAATAAGTAACACAACCCTGCGTCAATGTAACATTTCGTGTTTGTGTTAAATGAAAATATTAACACAAATTTGGATTTAACAGAATAAAAACCTGTTTTGAGCAACAAAGAAATAACATAATATTTGTGTAGAACAAAATAATGTTATAAGTTGGTAAATTAGATTAGAATATATATGTACCAAAATATATATATAATAAAAAAGATGAGAGTAGTTCTTGTTATTAAACAAAACCGAAAAATTATAGGTTTTTTCAGTTATTGACGAATATAGTTCTTTTAAACGTTTACAAGTGAAACAATTTTCTTACATTTTAAGGTTATTTTGTTACAGATTTAGATACAAAAAATCATGTAAGCTTACCCACATGTAAGATTGTATATTATACCTATAATACAATCTCAAATAAGTTTACATGATTTTTTTTATCTGAATCTGTAACAAAATAACCTTAAAATCTAAGAAAATTATTTTATTTTTAAACGTTTAATAAAACTGTATTCGTCAATAACTGAAAAACTTACAATTTTTCGGTTTTGTTTAATAATAAGAACTGCTCTCATCTTTTTTATTATATATATTTTCGTAGATATATATGGACATAAGTAAGAATTGTTACGAAGAACTGACTTACTTTGCATTCTTTGGGTCTCATTTAAAATAATATATGAACAAAATTGTTATAATTTTTGACGATTTTCAAATATCTTAAGCTTCAGTGGAATTTAAATATTGAATAAAAAAGGTTAACAACTTACTCTGATAAATCTGAAAACTTAACACAAAATGTATGTCCTCTTGTGTGTTAAATCATTGACACAAATCTTATGTATAGATTTGACACATATACTTTGTGTTAAAGTAATACAAAAAATTGAGTGGACCGTTCTGGACATGTGAAATGTGTTAATTTTAACACAAATTTTTTGACTGTGTACTTACTTATTTCATCTCATTCATCATTCACTCAAATTTGCACACGATTTTTAATCTTTTTTAAGTAATTCTATTTTAAATTTGGCGCTATTACATAGATGGCACCAAATACGTATCAAACATATTTTACTAACTTCAGTGTTTAAGGTAAATATTTATGTTATGTATGTGAATTTTTTTTTTTAAAATAATTTTAGTGTAACTAATTTAATAATATGTTTCAGTGATTTAATATGTTCAATGTTAACAAAATAATCTTTTTCAAAACTAAAGTTTTCAGTCATGTGTTTTAAAGGAAATTTTTAAATAAAAAACGTGGCCGACAATTCGAGACAAATCAAGAAAAGGAGAAAACTACAGTTTTTCGATAACACGTTTATTGGGAAATAGCCATATCAATTCTAGAAGCTACACTGAGAAAAAATTACAGTAAAAATTACGGAGCTGCCTCCGGTAAACCAGGCTCAAGTGACCACTCGGTAGGAAATTATCAAGCTACAATATAAAAAATGTCTTTCAAACATTATTTTTTACGATTCATTTGAAAATTTTTCCTGTACAGTTTAAGAATTTTTCCTATACTGCTCCGTAAAATTCGATGGGCTAGTAAAATTTCAAGTGGATACCAGGAAAATTTACTTAATTTTTGTTAAATTATACTAGAGATAGAAGAATTTTTACGGAGGCACAGTGTAATTTTTACTAAGCTGATAGGAATAGTAGAGGGTACACGCTATTTGTTATCTCTATTTTCTACTTGAAACCTGTCTTTCGGCATCTCTCTCACACAGGCATCGCACCAACGTAAAGCTAGAAGACTATGTGCTTGTCTGCTTCTAACTGCTCTGGCACGCGTAAACCGAGGTCCGTACCAAACTAAGGTCATTTTGAATACAACTTCTACTGAAAACAGACCACTTATTGTTGTGTGTGCCTTGTACTGTGTTATGTGTTATTTTTTTTATAATAAACTATTTAATGGACTTTACATTTAAAACAACGAATTGTTATTTGTGTTTCATGAAAATCGCATTATTTTATTATTAATAAAGAACTAATAATTAAGATATAACAATTAAGATTTTTATATGTATTGATGTTTATTGAAACATGTTTTTCCACAAATAATAAAAAACCACAGAATATTTTTTCAATATTAATAATTTGATTTTAATCCTTACCCTTCTATCAATAACGTGTTAAACTATTTTAATTCAATTATTTATTATTAAATAAAAAAAAAAAAAAAAAAAAAAAAAAAACCTTATAAATAATACGGTAAGAGAGTAGAATTTTTCCTGTACAGCGCCGAAATTTTTACGGAGTCACAGTGTAATTTTTACTGTGCAGTCAAATTTTACAGAGCCATAGAGTAATTTTTATTATACTCATCGTAGTTTCTCCTTTGCCTGTCACTTATGCCCGCATTACCAGAGACCTCCGTAATTTTTTACTAGAAATTTCCGTAAAAATTACCGTATTTTTTTCTCAGTGTACATTAATAATAATATTCATTTTTATTTATTGGCTACTCTTATTAAAATTACATTCTTAAGCATCTGAACAAAAGGATTAATTCAAAAACTAAATGACGTAATACAGAAATTAAATGATACATAGTGTAATCAAATCATAGTATTTTATATTTAGTAGCTACATGTGTAATAACTATCAGATCAACTTCTTGTTATTATTCTCCTCTATGACCGTTTTGAGTTGCGTGCCGTTTAAAACAAGCCGGTTAATTGAAATTTCATGATACAAAGTATGTAAAATTACTTACCAGATGTACATATATGTACATATTGCATGTACTTATTGCTATTGCTGTGTACTTGAATGTGCACGGTCTGCCTAATGAATTATTATTATGTATGTTTATTTTACCATTTTTATTCCTTTATATGTGTGTACAGTGTTTGACTTTTTAATTTATTATATGAATAAAACTAAATACATTATCAAGTACCAGTGCATGTAGAATACTTTTTTGAAATTATAAATAGATAGGTATATAGTTAGGCTATAATATCAAAAATTATAATTCTGTCTGTAATGTAATTTAATGGTAAGTAGATTACCGTAGCAAAAAAATGAAATTAATTAGAAATTAAATAAAACTAAATACCAATTATTCCTTTTCTAATACAATTTTGTGGATTAACATTTTGATGTACTCCACTTTGCGGTTAAAAATTTTAATAACAAAGTAACTAATAGTGTTAAGGGAATTTTTAACTGTTGACATTTTGATGGCTTCAAACATTGATGATAGATTTCAGTCGACTATTTTGTTTTTTCCGAAAATTATGCAACCACAAACGTTTTTATGAACATATTCAAAATTCGCAAACGATTTCCGATCGAATGAGTACCCAGAAGCCTATACCTATCTCTAAAAAAATATTTTCGGACATTTAATTTTTTTAACTATGACGCACGCAGAAAAAAATTCTGAAAAAATTATAGGTTGTATTGGCCGTAGTAAGAAACCTGAAAAAAATTTTGGTTATTGTACCATAGCTACAAGTTAATGAAAAAAATATTGAAAAATGAAAATTTTTTGCGGGGGGGGGGGATTATAATTACTTTTTGAAGCTGATACACTATAAAGGTATCTGAAACATATCAAAATTTCAGCCAAATCCGTCAAGCCATTCAAAAGTTATTAATTTTTTTCGATTTCCAAAAAAAATTATTTTTACCCCCAAGGGGTGAGTTTTTAATGGCTGAAACTTAGTAAATTTCAATCTTATGTCTACAATAGTTAGCAGAAAAAAAACAACACAATTCGTGCGGGGGCATTTCTAACTATCCTTATCCACTCATTGCCTTTCTGCTTTGCCAGCGCTCCCATCATCATTATGATTTACAGTATGCTTGATGACATATAACTACTATTCAGTTGTGACTGGATATTAATTTCTATATCGCTTTCCCAAAATGAAAATGGGACATCTGGAAAATTGGTAATTTCTACTTCTGATTGGTAATTTGAAGTTTTCATGATTTATAGTCTTTGAAGGACATTGCTAATATTTTAATCGATAGTCACTAACTAGTAACTACTAAACGGTCCGATATGAAAGATATATATAAGTATGCATCAAGACATGTACAATATTCAGAGTACCTAAAACCTTATTCCATAGTTACTATCAATCGAGCCCTATTGAGTTTACTGTTACATCTTCTAATGCAAGCAAAAACCTCAAACATTGTTGCAAGACAATTATGGACTCTATGACGTACCTGCATGAATGATACTGCTATACATGTTTAGTATACTTGTGTAAAATTTACGAGGTGCTAAACGATATAAGCCGCACATAGTTATAGATATTTATGTCTAGATGTCTTTCTCAATATAACACAGGACCACTTGACTGATTTATGAAGGGTTGTATACTGTTAAGTTTAATTGTTCTAGTTGTGGAAGCGAATTAAAAATTGAAAGTTTTCAAGAATTTTTGAAAAATATTTAAATATGATTTAAATATGATTATAAAGTTTTAACTTTATATAGAAAATTTGCCTATCCCAAAAATGTATATAATTGGTTTTGTTATTTTGAAAAAGAACCAAAAGAACTTGGTTGGCATAAGTGCATATTTATTTTATTAAGATTTTTTTTTAAGTTACAAGAAATCATGAACTGATGACACAGCAATAAAACTTACAATGTTTTATAAAATATTTTATGTACGACTGAATTATAGGAGCCTATTTTATTACACTGTTAGAAATGTATAAAGTAGTGGATACTTTATGACACTAGTTGCATAATGGAAAGCAAAAAGCACTAGTGCCATAAAGATTAATCTACTTAATAAATTTTAATTTTTATTTTACAATAAACAGGAAACATGCCAATTTTATTTGTATATACCTTCCTAATAAATTTATACATAACATTAATTATATAATTTGCACGATTGTTAATATTTGTTCCAGGCAACTTCTTCTCTTCTCTTCTTTCACTATTAAGAATTTTTACTGAAGAATCTTTTAGAAAATGTCCCAGAATTTTATTAGCTTCAGATGGAGGAGCAAAACAACCAAAGCATGCTTTAACACATATTAAGTTCTTCTACGGCAACTATATATGTATAAAATAATATTTTTTTATCTGAAGTACCTGCAGACGTCAAATTTATAAATGTGTCTTTTATTGATAATTAGGAACTTTAGCAATAGAACATAAAGTTTTCTAGTATATGCGACTTGTACATAATTTGACTTTTACTCGCAATTTCGCTCGTCTTATACGTAAAGATTTTCATTATGTACTGGTTGCATAAATAGCTACCATAAAACATTGTATATAAGTTTTATTACTGTGTCATCAGTTCACGATTTCTTGTAACTTAAAAAAAATCATATGTAGTAAATAATTTTTATATGTTATATGTGTGGTAAGTTCCTGTGGTCCTTTCTGAAACTAGTGGGCCGAATAGACGTTAAAAAGTCAATTCTTTGAGGCCAAACCAATTTTAGACCCCTTGTTTTGAATGTCAAAGGGCAGTAATAATGAATTTCTTCAAATACATGTCACAGGAACTTACTATAAATGGCTATGATTTGCTTAAATTGGTCAATAATTTAGTCGTCCTATTACTCTGCCCTACGCTTCCACCATAACAGTTCCTTTTGTTGTGTCACTACAATTAAAGTATTTTGAAATTAAAATTAAAATGAGACAATCTGTGTGATGTTTTTAAATTACTATCTCCAAATCAGGATTATAGTAAAATAGTAACTTTCTGGTGATTTTTGTTGGATGTTGTATAAATTTGACTTTTTAATTTTAGGAGTTGTTCCATCGTGGTTAGGTAATTTTAATTAAAATTTATATCGATTAAAACCATTTCTTCACAATATATTTCGCTACATTTGAAGAGCTCATCAGGTACATCTATAATTAGTTATAATAATTACAATTTGAATAATATGTTGTAATTATTATAACTAATTATAGATGTACCTGATGAGCTCTTCAAATCTAGCGAAATATACTGTAAAGAAATAGTTTTAATCGATATATAAATTTTAATTAAGATTACCTAACCACGGTGGAACAACTCCTAAAATTAAAAAGTAAAGTAGTAACTAAAACTAAAATTTTACGCAGAATTGAATATAACTAAAAAGGCAGAATTATGTTGAAAGCTAAACAAGATCTTGTTATTTACTGTAACTAAACAATAAATCCAATTCATTTCACATCTAATTAACGATATGAAGTCGGGATATTAGATTTCTAAATAATCAACTGATACTCATAATTAGTTGTTTTTTTTCTTTTTTTTTTAATGTCAACTAGTAAATTGATACGTACGATTTATTTATTAAATACAAACAAACAACATATTCGTTTTGTATGAAATGTAATACGTAAACAACATACATACACTATAATTAGACGTAAAATAATACACTTGTCTTGATTTCTTATCGTTAGAGCACACGACTTTGTAGTTAAACTACAAAAAAGTAAATTATACATATGATGTATAGTCATGATTATAAGTACAAACTATAATTCAATGTTCATGAATAAAAACTGTAGACTGTAAAACGGTATTCTAAGAATTGATTTTGTACCTAGCATTCAAAGTATACAGATTCGATAGAGAGAGCTGAATACTTTTACAATGTAATCCGTAGAGTGTACTTTGTTCAGTGTGCGTCTTCGTCAACTATAAATTTACCGGACAAGTATAACAAGATAATTGTGTTCGGCCATCTTGGATAATACGATAAGCTCCACCTTCTATGTATATTTATTGGTATGCGCCTAACAGAGAAAACAATATCTGCTACTATATGCAATAGAAAAGAAAATATAGACACAAAGAGTTTCTCTATTTGAAAATTGGTTACAATTTTTGTAATTCAGGCAAGGTTTTTAAACGATTTTACATTGTTTTTACAATAATTTCTAAATTATTTTACAATGAAACCACACCAAAAATTTATTTAAACGATTATCGACAATAATGTCCAAAGTTTCGTTAATTCGAATTGAGTAAAATGGCTAAAATATGTGAAGTTTTTTATGTTCAGATATTCAAATACCGACGGCTGAAAGTTATCTGTTTGTTGAAAAATGAGACAAAAAAGTATATTAAAAATTTTAAAATGTATGTGAAGAGTCCAATTTTTTTGTTTTGCTTGCCTTCCTGACATTCTGTCTCTTATTTTGAGAAATATTTGCCAGTAGAAATCAAAATTTTGTTTGAACCTGAGTCTAAAGTTTACTTTGAGAAAGTTTTAATTTTTTCGTAGTTATTATTCAGACACACGTCTGTCTGTTCCAATTTACATGAGTGTATTAAATGCTGAATCTCAATTTGTGTCGCGTTAACTAAATTAATGTGTTGATTTTTATATTTCGGTTCGTTAAATTTGCAATGCATGTGACAAGTTAAAAAATATTGTCACAGAACATTATAAATTTTGGCAAAGGATTTACAACAAAAACATTTTCAACAATTTCGTAACAATATTTTTTTAAATTTCAAAAATAAAACTGTCATCCAAATAAACCAATTTTATTTTATTGAACACCCAAATGAAAGAAAAATTTAATTTAAAAATATAACAAAGTATAATGTACGCAGGACACATGAGAATTAAAATATCAAAAAAAGAATATTTTTAGTATGTAAATTTTTGTTTCTAAATTATTACTGAAATCTGACAGAAATTCTATTCCGTGAGGAGTACGTAAATGATGTGTATTAATATTAACTTACAGCAAAGGTAAAAATAATGCGAACAATTTGAAAACAACAGTCACCTATTTTTAGATAATATTTTTAATTTTAATAAATATTTAGTTGGATATTTAAATGAGGAAAATATCGCTCTCATAAAAACAGTTTCAGGTATCTATATAGTATTATTTTAATTTTAAATGAATCGAACTATTCTGCCATTGTTGACAATTAAAAAAGCCGGCCAACTTTCTGATTCTGACTGAAGTAAATTCGATCTCAGACTCCGTAATATGGTGATGAAAGCAATTAAAACACAAGCTGTCTTCGAAATTAAAGAACTTCTGTTTTAAAGTATTGAGATAATTTGTTATTTTTCTGGAAACATACCCATATCAAATTGGAGACGATCTAATGACATAATTCTTTCCATTTATTTATCTCAAGTAACGCAAAAACCCCTATACCCGAACGCGTTCAGTACTCGAACAGTTTTAATATTTACCGTTTTTTTTTTTGTTTTCAGAAATAACTTCATTAATATATAAAATATCAAAACTGTTCGAGTATTGAACGCGTTTGGGTATAGGGGCTTTCACCCTATTTTGTTAATATTTTCTTTGTAATTTTTCTATTACTTTCCACTATTGATACGATTTGACGTATTTTTAGCATTGAAATTTTCATTTGTCAAACAATACATAATTTGCATTCAATTTGTGAAACTTTAATTAAAAAAACACTCTTTGTTACTTGACCAACGGCTGGGTTTTTATATAAATCTGGTCTGTCTTCTTATGTTGTCAGGGATTACTTCGGATAATTAGTTTTACCTAATGCACGTATTGTCATACATTATCAAAACGAATTCTGTATATTTAGAGATTGAAAATTTCTTTCGTTTTATTTCATTAAAGCAGAAAAATTTTTTTATATCGAATAAATAATTATTATTGTTTTAAATAAAGAAATATTTCTTCTACTTCTATTTTCTGTAGTCAAAGAAATATTCCTTTGAATCCTAAAATGTAACATTTTTTTTTTTTTTTTTTGATACAAGGAAATTTTCAACGTTTGAACAAAGAAATTATTTTGAGAGTGATATAAGCCCCAAAGTGCTTCGTTTTCTTGCTTAGTAATTTTCGATCTATCTCTAAATATGTATTTTGAAAATAACTAATTTTACAAGTTGAAACAAGTTATTCAGAATTTAGTGAAACTACTTAAATGGCATATACCATTGCTCATGAGATCAAAAGTTAATTTAGAAGCATTATTTTCTTGAATAATTGAAAGACAACTGAATTTCAGTAAAAATTTAACAATGGTTTCCATTATGCCTTTCCAATGAATAAAATAAGTTTCTTCAGAATGAAAATGATAATGTAACTGCACAAAGAGATCGTTGAATATGTTCTACGGTTCGGTTCCAGGGCCGTGGAGATGAGAAATGACGGGCATCACAGTTAAAAAAATTTTGAAAAATATACTTACCTATTCTTCTAAAGTACAACTGACACAAGCAAAAAAGTAACACCCTTACGCAGAACCCTTACTATTTAATGGGACAAAATCCCTTTTTCCGACTCGGGCCCTGGGGCTACAATCTCGGCTGCCCCCTTTTCGTCGGGCCTGTGTAAAAATAATATTCAGCGTTTAATTTGCTGGAGTTAAGAAAATATTAAAATAAGTATGGAAATAACAGAGCAAATGTGATACTCAACCTCATCTATATATTTTTTTGACAAATGTTGATAATTCTATGCCTATTACTGCACTATTTGTATTCAGCAATCATTTACGTATGTAAAATTTATTATCATTCCACCGTCTTCAATTTTTATGTGTCTCTCTGTATACATACTCATAGATCGGTATTGTTTATCCTTTTCTGATTTTCTTGTAAGTATGTATGTACGTATTTTAACAAAACGTTAATGTATAGTAGGTATATATATACACACGGTCCTGGTTACTTGTTTATTTTCGTCTCTTTTCGTATATTTATTTATCAAGACATGCTTATAAATTGTTTCATTAAAAAATATTATTTTTTATCTTACATTTTATTTTCGTTTTGCCGTGTTTGTGTTGTACGAGAAACGAGGAGTATGCAGTATGGAAAAATGTGTTGATATTTTCTTCAACGCTTTTGTTTACATTATTATTTCACACACTGATTTTTTATTTAGATATAAAATGGAAAAAATGAAATTGTTAGAACGGTCTTTATTGTCCTTCGACACGTCTCAACTCTTGCCATAGTATATCTAGAGCTTGTGTGTTGATACCGTTATCTATTTCGGCCCGTCAAATGATTGTTGGTTTTGTTGATGCTTTATGTCTTGATCGAGACAATTGAGTTATTTTATTTTTATGCGAAAATATTATTTAGATTTTGACAATAGATGTAACAAGAAAAGCAAAGAAAAAAACAGTTTTGTATTATTTTTTGATTTTAGATGAAATAGGTAGGTACTTAGGAATTATAATAAAAAAAACTTCTGGATATTTTTTTGGATTATGTTGGAATATTAAATATTTGTTGTGCTGTTAACATTTAGATACATTTCCCTTACATAGAATTCTGTCTAGAAAATTATGTATATTTACTTTCTATTCCATTTCGCACTTTGTCAACAACAGTATCACATCATTTACGGAATTGTGGGTATAGTTGTAACCTTGTTTTTGACGAGGTGCAATTTCTTTTCACTTTTTTTTTTTGAAGTGAGATTTCTGTAGGAAGCATTCATAAATTACGTCACGCAAAATTCAATCATTTTTTACCTTCTCCCCAGTAGAGTCATTTTATCGAGTTCCCATCTAATATTACGTCACGTCAATTTTTAACTCCCTACCGCAAGGGATCTATTAAACATATAATTAATTTTTTTGTTTTATTTGCTCACTATCTGTAATTTGAAAAGGATTTTTTTCATCAACCTTTTTAGTACGGACCTATCGTTTTTTTGCTCCTCAATTGCAAAGGAATTTTTTCAAATGTAACGTCATGTTTGCTGAAACCCGTCCCCTCTCCTTGTCGTACTTCATCACGCTAGTTGATTATTCCCTTTCCACCTGTTTATAGTACTTTTTACTATGATGTTCTTAATATAATATTATTTAAAATTCACCAAATCGCTTAAAATGTTCATTTAGTTTTGTTTAGTTTAGTTGATCCGCTTACTATGTGATTTTTGTAATTAGTATACTGTCCAACATTTATTTTATTCGCTGGTTAAAAAGAATGTTTGACTCCTGACTTTAAAGTAGGTATCCCAGAGTACATAGAGACAACATATCTATATCTATACTACTGAAACCAGTGTAACCAGTAAAGGATAGAAAATATGTTATGTACGTGCACGGAGTTTACTTTGTATTTGTGCGGTAAACTGTCTTTGTGTGAGTGATCGGAGGTGATGGTGGCTGTGCTTCGCATACATGTGTATAATACCACAACGCATGCATGTGGCTCCGTGTGGGAGTTCTACAATACCAACAACAATCAAATCAATTGACTTGTAATTGATCTACACTCATCCATCCACTGCTACGGAAAGAGTGACTATTAAGTAACCTAACGTGCACAGATGTGTACACTGCAGATTACACGATAAAGATAGTTGCATTACCTCTGTACTCTGGGGTAGGTATAGACACAGCAAAACCGATTAGTTTAATGCTTATCCAGAAGTCCAGTTCTGTTTGTTATACATCCTTCTTTCTCACTAACATCGTTCAGTTCAATCGTGGCCTTACGAATGTGCGAAACATACACCACAATTTTTTTTGAGGTTTTGTTTGAATTATTGACTAAAAATGAAGTAAGGAAAACTCAATATTCTTGTTAATAAGAAAATGATATAATTTACTGGCGCTATTAAGTCAGCGCTACGTCTAAAGTTTTTTTTTTCAAACATTCTGTGTATACGGTTTTGATACAGCTCACAAGTTCAGTGTATGTTACACAAGGTCAAGAGTCAGTTAATTTTTTTTTTTTTTTTAACTAATTTCTCATGTTTTAAAATTTTAAAACTGACTCCGATCTGATACATCCCTTAGAGCCGGTCCTGCCCATATTTGATACGTTTGTGAAAATTGCAAACTATAAAAAAAATTCTTCATGCATATTTTCAATTTATTTTCGTGAATAAAATTTTTTTTATTAAAATATCTATTTTTTATATTATGCCTTTGTGGGAAAATAGCAATAAATATATTTTGCTCACATGCCAGTTGTGATTTTTTCCGATTTGGCTAATTTGCATAAAAATAATAAAGTCAAGTGTTTTTATTTGCAAACGTTCTATTATCAGACAAGAAGGGAATGATAGCATTGGTGTCCTTATCGACATCTACAATAAATAAAAATATGCAGTAATTTGAAGGTGTGAGGAAAAATTTCAGTTTAGCTCGAGCTGTCTGTCCTTTTAATTATAATTTTTGAATTTCTAAAAATATAAATGAACGGGTAAGAGTTCTGTTAGATTTAAATGTGCAGAATTACTCTGAAGATAATTTCTTTTTTTTGTATTTAAATATTAAAGCTACACCAATATACAAATATATACAGATTTAAAAAAAGAGCATTTTTATTATAAAATATAATTTATGACTTCAGTTGCCTTGACATACTTTTACTCAATATAATATTAAATATATTATTTTAATAGGTATAAATTGAATGTCTATTTAATTCTTTAACAATATGCATATGCTGTATTGACTGTGTTCATTAGTGGTTGAAATTCTATGTGGATTTTAAACATCGATTTAAAAATTATTGTTTTGCAACTATCAGCTTAAAAAAAAATTCAAAAGGTAATAATAATTGGAGCATGAGCTATAACCTTAGTTACTGGATCTGAAAAAATACAACATGTTTTTAATAGTTAGCTACTGTTTTAGAGCTTTTTCGATTGACTTGAACATTCAAAATTTTAGACGAATTTCCTAATAAATAGGAAAAGAACCTGATGATGGTTATATAGATGGTTATGGATAAAATGGCCACTACAATAAAAATTATTTTTTGCCGATAAGTTTTTTACCATAAATTTCACAGTCAAAAGTTTCCTATAGGGTAAACCTACTAGTGAATGATACTATGCTATAGTAAATGTCAGTTTTAGACTATGGTATGCTGTAAAATGGAAGTGTATCGACTCTACATTTAGGTTTTTCTACATCACCAGATGATTCCTTAACCTTTTTTATAATAGTTGTAAGTCCTTCAACAGTTTTTTTTTGTCTTCTCCTAAGAAAAGAAGACTCAAAAATAGTGTCATAGACTAACTAGTATTTGTCCTGTGCGTATGCAAATGTAATTGAGCTGGAATCCAAGTGATATAACTTGGATCTTCCTACGCCATTTCGTTGAAATATGGCAAATTTTTCAAGTGTAGACTTGCGTTAAGATATCATTCACCAGTATGTCTACCCTACTTGAAAGTAATTAAAAGTATTATTATGTCAGCAACAAATGAAGTAAAACTAGTGTAGTACCTGGTTTCGTGTTTTTTTCCTTTTTGTCATTTTTAGATAAGAATAACAACAATAATTTAATATTATACGTCTAAACTTGCTTCATTTGTTGACGACGATGTTCAAGACGATGCTTTTACTGTACTCTTAATACTATAAAATACAACAAATATGAACTAGCATCCCTATCAGAGATGATGTTGTCGATTTTTGCAAAGTTAAACGAAAATTCATGCTAAATTTTCTTCACGTATTTTCCAGTACCACTGTTCTAAGGTGATGTTAAAATAATACACTACTTATAGATAGATTAATAATAATTACTGAACTGGACTAATACTGTGTATATCTACAAGTAATTTTGATCGAACCAGAAAACGAAGATTAAAAGACAAATATTGAATCGCTCCACTTCGGAGTCTTTTAGTGTTACGTGGCCTTTTTGATGTTTCCTAACAGCAATTTTTATGTTAATACACTTTATACCAAATTACACCTACATTACGATATTTAATGTATTTGTTATAAACAGAGCGTTAATAATCGCTAAAAAGTCGATACACTCAATTCTATGACCGTTTGACTTTATTTAAAAATGTTTTTAGCATGCATTAACATCGTACTAACTTATTGCTACAGAGTACAGACCATGCTCATGTATTGCTGTAATTTTGTTAAAAGCTTTTTCAAATCATATCCTCGTTGTTGTATTTAATTGTAGGTGGAAATTGAAACGGTGCCAAAATTTTCTTAACGAATATGATTTAAAAATAATTTTTCAATTTTCAACTGACGTTTTAAAATTGGAATTCAAAATATACATTAGAGAAATTGAAATTGTTTCGCAATTTCTGTTTAATAATTGCAAAATTTGTTTATTTTTTTCTATTTTAGGCTGCTCCCTCATTATATTGCTTCAGTACAGATTTCTTTTCAAATTTTCGTGCTATATTTAGAGAGAACGAATTTCACTCTCTAACGGTCGCCTCAGATTAATTTGTAAAGTTTTCAGATTCTTTTTTCTTCTTCCTCGAGCTGACTACTATGAGAATAATTTTGGTTATACAGTGACCGCCACAGTGTCAAGTTGAACTTGTTCAAGCCATTTTGTATCTCACGACTAGCACACGATGTGAATTTGAAATGTTATTGGTCTATCTCACGGATATAAGGCAAACATTATTGGTATATAGTTACTTTGATGCGACTATTCTTGTGTTAAGCCAAAGCTTCTTAAGTATATTCTTTATCTAAAATAGCTTTTGAATTTTTTAAATGCTTTGAAACTATTCAGTACTTTTATTTTTAAGAGCTTTTTAAACAAAAAAATTCATAGATTTGATGAAAAATTTAACTAATGCTTTATCTAATTGTAAGAGTCCTGTTTAAACTTAGTACTTATAATTTTATAGAGGTGACTACAAAAATTATTGAGAAAAATCAACTTTGTGTAATATTTTTAATTAGGATGTAAATATTTTGCGTCAAGGCCTGAGAGTCGAGTCAAATTTGCCTAGTTTTGCATAATTTTTAAATTCAAATATTTGTGTCAATTGAATTGAACAATTTCTTCAATTTCGTATTAGCCAGAGTCCACTCTGTTACTACCCAATTTAATAGTATATTATTCAACAAGCTGGTAATGATAGCTATTACTCACGAAGATGAAATTGCGACACGAGCCGAGCTTGCGAGGCGAGTGTCGTAATGCATCTGAGTGAGTAATAGCCATTGCAAGCGAGTTGAATACGCTATTTTTTCTACGACTTTTTTCTTTTCTGATTTAAATAAAATTGAATATAAATTTTAAATTAAAAGAATACAATTTTTAATCTATCTCTAATTTTATTAATTTTTTGTATATGTATCTATGGAAACGACCAAAATAAAATTCACATTATTTTGTTTACTAAGACGTTACTACGCAACAAATTTGCAATTAAAAATTGATACGTATATTATACACGAAACAAAAGCTAGCCCAGTGAATAATGGTTAATACGGTGATTTCATTGGTCAAAATGGTAGCGAGTAATGATCATTTCTCCACACCTTTGAATAATGCCTAACTTTCTCAACAATTAACGGATATGTAATGAGTGTGTTCTTCAACAGGCGTAGAAAAAAGTGATTTTACTGTATAAATTAAAAGCATAAAAGTTCAGCAAATTTAATTAGAAACGAGTTACTAACAATCGTGATTGTCCAGTGGTTATCCATAACTTTTTCAATAAAGGAAACTTTCATAATCCTCGACCGATAATTATTTGATATTAAAATTTCTGGAAAATTTTAATAACTAGGTATATGCTCGTGCTCTTAACGTCAGATAATATTAATTTAATGTTGCGTCGAAAATTTAATCTAGCATCGCGTGTAAAACGGGATCCTTTAAAATTTACTGATGAAAATATTATTTCAGACCACGTTTTGAATATACACCGTCATAATCATCATACTCGTATTTAGTACAGAAACTTTTGACATAGTTTTCGCATGTATAGAGAAAGCTCTAGGATTCTACTCTCTCTCTCTCTCTGTATGCGGAGGATCCATTCTTATGTCTTTCGTAAATTAAATTATGAGTGTACGTACATATACATACAAATACGTATACATTAATATTACGAGCATTACTTTAGGTTCAGCACTCATCCATTCTACTATAACAGTGATGGGATAATATAAAACCCTTTCTCATTCATATCAACATATAAATTATACGAACAACGGTGTAATGTACCATGCTTTCATAATCCAACCATTATTCTAATGTTTGTTTAATAGCGTTCGGTTTAGTATTAAAACGATAAATTGATATATAATTTCCGTTCTTATTCAGTGGAGCTTTAGGGAGCGAGATTGTGTCAATTTTGTCGTTAAATGAAAGAATTGTCGTGTTTGCGGCAGAAAATTTTAACAATATGAGTATTAAATTAAAAATCACAAAGTGAATGAAAGAATTATCAAACTGGATCGGCTGGGAATCGAACCCAGGATCTCCCGGTAACTAGCCAGGTCAGTTTTCACCACTAGACCAACGATCCTGTGTTCGACAGCCACCCCAGTCAGACAACCATTCAACCACTTACCTATGTGTATTGGTACTTTCTCTAATGCGAGAAACAGTTACTATTTTCAATATCAAATATTTTCGAGTGCTTGTGAAACATTACTACGTATGACGAACTTCTGTGCACATTTCAACATACGCAGTATTCATATGTTCACTTATCGTTCAGCTAAACTGAAACTTTAAGCGCTCGATTTCTTTGGTTTGTTTAACCAAAATCCAAATGTAAATTAAAAATCACAAAGTGATTGAAAAAATTATCAAACTGGATCGGCTAGAAATCGAACCCAGGATCTTCAGTAACTAGCCAAGTGTCTTCGCGACTAGACCAACGATCCTGTGTTCGACAGCTACTCAAATCAGACAACCACTCAACAACTTATGTGTATTGGTACTCTCTCTAATGCGAGAAATAGTTACAATTTTCAATATCAAATATATGAGTATTGATAAGGTTAGAGAAATTTAGAAAACTAACAAAGAAAGAAAAAAAAAAGATTGAAATATGCAGTCAAAAATTTAGGTCATTTGATTTAATAAATATTAATGTTAAATTTGTAATGCATAATTCTGTTAAACCGTCATTCCCAAACCTGTCAGTGGTTCCCAAACTTTTTTGTCTCGTAGACCACTTGGCACGGTTTTCGGTTTTGAACAACCCCCTATATAAATTCAACAACTTTTTCTGGGAATATAGTTTCACTTTTTTTCTCAGAAAATGTAACCTTACCAGCTTCAAACAAACAATGGTACCTGTTCCGCTGTAGATTTATTCTACTATTATAGACCTCCCATTTACATCTCATGGATCCCCAGTTTTTCCTGCGCTGATGTGGACCCCTTGAAAATTGTTATCGACCCCTAGGGGTCGATATATGTAGACCAGATTAGGAATCACTGTGTATCATAAATTAATTCTTTGCAATTTATTCAATGGTTTTTTACAACTTATTTATTGTTTTAAATTTTTTGGCAAGTCTAGATTTTTTACAGTTTTTTACGGTGGTACCTCTGTTAAACAGACAGAAATTTCACGCGAACATTTCTTTTAAATCGTATAGCCATTTTCATATTTCATATTCCATTTTTTGGAAATTATTTAACAACTTATGTCTCAAAGTCAGAAAGTCTCGAAGTGACGTCAAATTACTAAAAGTGCTATTTCCTCTCTTTTCCGTTTTTGCCCGCCAATTGTATTTGAAGTAGTGTTCCGTATAAATTTAAGAACTTAAAAAGTATTTCACTGAATGAAAAAAGTTGGGAAACACTGTCATAGGTCTTTGACCAATGGTGTTCAGCTCTGATTTACATACTTACTAAGATACCGAACAACATAAATACAAATTCAGTTTCAGTGTTTTCAGTTAATATGTCACACTCGTGGGCAGGAGACAAATATATTAAAATAAATTGGATTTTCCTTTGCGATTCAATAACAGTTTCAAATACGTTAGGTAATGATGTCAAAGTATTTTGTAGACATTTTTACATCAATGCACTCACTATATTTGACTTCAACAATTCGACAAATTTAAAATTGAAAATTTCGAATCTGTCGCGAAATATCCGAATTATTCACTAAATATTCAAACTACTTGAAAAATTGTTGAAACACAGGAAAAATTTCGAATTTTTAAATTTTTCGAAAATTCGGTTCGAGTTTTGAATATTTGATTTGTTACAAATAGCTGATTCGAATGTTTCGAAATTCTTGTACTTCTGTATCTAGCAGAAAGGCTATTTGAAGGAAACAATTTTAATACATATAGGTAATGCATATATCGTCAAGTTCATCCAATCATTTCGAATCCAGGCTACATGCAATGGACAAAGAACTTAGAAGGTAGTGCATTAAATAATGATAGGTAGGTATACTTACAATATTTTTACATAGTACAATGCAGGGGTCGGCAACCTGCGGCCCGCCAAGCAATATAACTTTTCGAATAATTTGGTCTGCCTATATGCAGAGTTGAGCTTACTTTAGGTATACTTTTTCCGATGTTTTATAACAGGTAAATAAAACTGTTACTAAAAATTTTTCCTCATGTTGATTTGTAATAATATGTATATTAAGTTGTGTTAAAAAAATAAAATACCCCTGTCGCAGTATCCTGCATAATATAGCGAATTTCCGTTTACAAAAATCAGTTTTTCTAAGAAACTACTTGACATAGAATTATTTTTCAAAAACCCTTTTTATGTGATTATTTTCTCCTTTTACCAACGATGTAAGAAAATGTGGCAAAAACTTGAGGAAATTGTGGCAAAAAACTCTCTTTTTCCACAAAAATTGTTTAGGCAAAAATGCCTAAAGATCCATTCCGGGCATCGGACGTGTTTGACTTTTTGTACTTCCAACATTTTTACTAAATTTCGTAAAAACGGGATTTTTCGTTCGAGAGTTATATAAAGTTTAGTGAATGTCATTTTTAGCTTCTAGAAACTTCAAAATAAATTATTTCTATCATAGTTCCGGGCTCAAGCAGCATCAAGACAGTGACTCTAATAGCTGAATTTTCGATTCGAAAATTCGTTTAAAAAAACCTACTTAAGCCAGATACTACATTGAAAAATATTTGAGTGTGAAGCCCGCTAAAAATTATTATTTTTAAAAGTGGCCCGCCATCCAAAAAAGGTTGCCAACCCCTGGTATAATGGTAAACAATATATATAATATTGTATTCACACCTGCAGCAATTAGTATACCTACCTATCATTATTTAACGCACTAGTTTCTCATATGTATGATGTTCTTTGTTCGTTGCATTAATTTCTATTGATCCGAAATAATTTCATGAATTAATCCGTATATACAGAGCGTTCATAAAGTTCCGAAACAGCTGAAAATCTCAGTTAATATTGACTTTATCGAAATACAACCCGGACAAAAGTTTCATGGGAAGAAATGAGGAACTAGAAAATGACCTCGAATTTGACCTTGAAGATGACCTTGACCAAAATTTGGAGGTCAACTTTGTTTTTTTTTAAATAGAAACCCCTAGTTTTGACCTCGGATTTGGAAAGAGCGGGAATTTCTACGTTCAAAACCATATTCATACTTCATATCCCAAAGTCGTGTGAAGGTCACAAAAACGAAAAAAATATGATACTGGTTGGTCAAGGTCATGCTCAAGGTCAAATTCGAGGTCATTTTCTAGTTCCTCATTTCTTCCCATAAAACTTTTGTCCCGGTTATTTTTCGATAAAGTCAGTATTAACTGAGATTTTGCGGAACTTTTGCGAAGCAGTTCCGGAACTTTATGAACGCTCTGTATAATGGGCTCTATTTTATAATATAAAAGCTACTTGTTTATTGAGGCCACAAGCCACTTTTGGGGGTTTTTAGTCTTATCCGCTTTGGGCTACTGTTCCCTACACATAATTTTTTAAATTCATAAATCAAAAATTTTTATTGGTTAAATTTTTAGTTTTTTAGTTACTTTAGGAAATGTGGTTGAAAATATCCATATGACATAATAGTTTCTTTATTTTTATTGTAATAAAATTTTATAACAGTATCTACCACTTTTTCCTAAAAACTTGCCGTGTTCGTGCGAGACAATCGTTAGAATAATGAAATCTTCTGTAAAGTTTATATTGCAGAAACAAAAATGGCGAGGAACAGAGAGAGCATAGTAATGAATATAAATTAAATTCCATAGTTATTATACAAAATATGACACCCGTCGTGCCGAGTTTGAACTATGTGCTGGTGTGTTGGTGTACGTAAATGATGCCAAGTGAAAATTTTATATGGAATAATGAAACAAAAACTGACAACGAACGCAAAATCCGGGAGAATGGGTACATATCATTATTATCAACATACATATATATAGATAGAGAGTTGGTCGTATGTACCTATGTATGTACGCATCCTCACGCACCAACAAAACCACCGCAAAATTGTCAATTCATATAAAATTTTATTCGGACTGGAACCGTACCGGAACGACAAAACCACCACACCAAATTTTAATTACAACTGAAATATTTTAATATATTTTATTTAATTGTTAGTATGTGACTTGAACCGCTCTCAACATTGAAATTTCCAGAATTACTATCAAAATTTATTCATCAAAAATTCTCGTTTGGACATTAGAATTTTAGATATTTTATTTTTTGATAATAAAATTAATTTCTCTAAAAATGATATCTCCTGTAGTGTTTGAAATTTTTCAGTGCTACAACCTATAATTAAATGTCTACTTTTCGCTTCAAAACCTATATACCTAATTATTTTTTGATAATAAAATTAATTTCTCTAAAATGATATCTCATGTAATGTTTGAAATTTTTCAGTGCGACTAGGTATAATCAAAGGTCTACTTTTCGGTTCAAAATTTATATAGGTATTTCATTATTCAGCATATGAAATAACGATTATCTAAGTTCACTTTTTAATTTTTCTAAATTCAAGCGTCAAAGTACTTGATTGAGTTCCAAATTGTTATAATAATATCTTCACAACATTAAGTAGGTACCTACATATATTCACATCACTTATGTTATGACCAATTAATTTCGACAAATAACCAAATTTAAAATAAAAATAAAAAAAAAATTATACACATTACTTCATCACATTTTGTTAATTTTTAATGAACTTAATTAGTTTGCTTTCCGAATCATTCATGTGGTGAAAGGTAGAAAAAGTTCATTATTCTTTTATCGGTTTATTGAAATTATTTGCTACGGATTAAGGATTGTTCGCGACATGTAAGAGCGCTCAGCTAATTGCCCGCAATGTTTGTAAATTTATAGTTTTTCGTAACACAGACCTAAACTCTAATGGGTTATACCTAATTTGTAAATAATAAAAATTAAGAAGTTTGTTTTGTACCAAAGAGTTTAAGGTGTCTCAGTTTTTCTTTATAGTTTATAATTATTATCTTATAATTTTAAAATCACTGCGAGTTTGGATTTCGTTTAAATAACCCAATTAATTATATTGATCGGATTTTCTATATTTACCTTGAAAATGGTACTAAAATTACCAAACGTGGACATTGATCGTTGTACTCTTTCACGGTTAATTTATAGCCGAAGAAACATCTTTATTTTTTTTAAAGGGATACAAAATCTTTTATATACTCGAACACTTTCACACTTATTTATATCTGTCTAAAAAAAATTTAAAAAAAGACTTTCTGAACTAAAAGTAAATAAACGAGATAAGATTTAGCATTCTAGTTTTCACATTTAATGTATCTAATACACTTTCTTATGCATTACATGATGTAATCAGTACGTACACCTATCTCTCACAAAGTCAATAACGGAAATTGAAAGAGTCCCCTGTGTTGATGGTTACTCGTATAAACATCATCTCGTGTCATGTGTTTATTTTTTTCGATATCGAAAAAGAACCATTTTCAGTTCTATATAGTTGAAGCTATTTTATATACTTACTTATCGAAACATTTTATTGAAAATTTACCATATCGTACTCGTAGAGATACTTATATTCCATTCGAATGATACTGTATAGGGTGGAAAAAGAGTAAAAAAAAAACTTTTAATTTCAAAGATTTTATTTTTAATTGTAAATTTATTATGGTCATACATATTCAATTTCCCCTTTTGTAATTTTAATTAAAGAGTGATTATTTCGCTATAAAAAAAAAAGTACACAAAATAACAAGGGCATTTATTTATTGCTTGTCCAATAAAAATTAAGACATTTTTATGGCTAAATAATTTCAAGTCCTCAAATAAACTAGGAATGATTCAGGGGGCAAATTACAAAAAAGCTTTAATTTAAATAGATTTTTTAAGGAGAAAGTTCATGTAAACTGTATCCACATACCGAAACACTCCGAACGATTTCTTTGTTTAAGGTATTTGGTGCGAAATAGTCAGGTACAAAAGTATAGCTCAGCGAAAAAACTTTCTTTTATCAAAAATTAAATAAATGTATTTAATATTCTTCAGTTATTATATTTGTATAACACTTGTTTTTTTAAATTTCCGCGCGCTTATGTTGTAGCAATATAAAAGCATTCTTGAAAAAGCGTTGTGAGAACGTTGTAGAATGGTGTTTATAAATTATATTTCAAAAACGGCGCGGTCATTAATTTTTAGTTGAAGTTATTAAATATGGTTTGTAACTTTGTATTTTATAACATAGTAAATTTTTATCGAATTCCTTTGACAGATTTTCATTTTATTCAAAAAAAAATTGTGTGAATATGTTAACTTCTCATAAAAGCCCGTGGCAAAATTACAAAATTTTGAAACCGTATAGGCTCGTATTATTGGTAACTACTGAATTTTCGTTAGTTTCGTTAAAATCCTTTGAAAAATCGAAAATGGGGATCCATTTGGCCCAAAGGAAAAAAAGTTTTCGTTAATATATTGTGTGTGGTACCTATAACACTGGAAAAAGCCACCTCTAAGGATTCCAAAAACATTTCCTTTAACAATTTTTAGTCTAATAGTCTTAGTAATATAGCCCACAATTAACTAGAAATAACTGTTTCCCCTTTTGATTTTGTAGATATTTAAAATCAAAATTTAAATTTTAATAGGGTTAGCAGATACTGAGTTTTGCATTATTGAAAAACTGCAGGTTTTTTCGATAGTGTCATACCTACTGGCTGGAAAAAAATATGTGCTAATATTTCAATACAATGTAAGAAAATTTATGCATTTTTCAGTTATAGCAAACAAGCATGGATAAGATTATACTTATACCTGATCCATAAGTAAAAAAAAATCTTTTTTACTGCCCACTGTAATTTTAGTATGGTCTATTTCAGTTAAATTTAACCATGCTTCGTAACTTTGAATTTAAATAATTTCCGTTTTCTTGGCTTTATCTCTTTTATTATTGCATTTATGTAAATTTTAAATTTGCAGTTTATTTTTAGAAAAGAATAGAAGATCGATTTGTTTGGAATATAAGAATTATTTAATTTTTTAACGAAAACTCATGATTAATTTTATCTGAAAAGAGGTATACTAACCCTGATTGTGCGAGGTCCACTCGCTCTTGACTGGTCTTTGATAGGATAAATCATTATGTAACTAACAAGTTTGTTGTTTAGAAGTAAAAAAGTTTTTTTCTAACATTAATTAAGTAATAGATATACTCAAAATATGTACTAAATCTTTTAATAAAATTAATATATTTTGTTTATTTTTGCAGGCTTTATTTTTCTTGTGGAACTGTTACATGTAACGCCTCAAGCTGTTCGCAGACGTGGAAAAATCACTCCGACCTTTTGAGCTGTCAAACAGGTATTGACAATAAATTATCAATATGACTTATCACTTATTTGTTAACTACATATATAATTATTAAGTATTTATTTATTATTTATAATTATATATACAAACAAATATTTACATAAAAATAAATAAGTATTAAGCAAATATTTACTAACAATAAGTAATACCTAATACCGTAATATACGTTTACTGTACTCGTTATAATAACCCGTAATATACGTTAACATTACTCATTTATGTACAGCTACTCACATGGGTATTTTTACTAACAAAATTACTCAAATGTAAATTGCACTGTTATATCTAATCTGGATTTACAAGGAAATTGTTATATAACGTCAATTAAAATGCACTTCATACGTCAACGATAATGTCTCTGAAGTTCGCGAATACACAAACGGAAATTTAAAAAAAAAAATGATTTTCATCCTTATAACCAGTGATTTTTATACTGACATATGATAATTCGAATATTGTCTTAGAATGTCTTTTTAGTAGGGTTTGTTTTTAGTTGGTTTTAAGAAACCTTTCTTGGATATTTGAAATAAACGAAACAAAAATGTGATGCTAATTAAGCTGATTTCAAAAAGACAATAGAGATTTGACATTATTAGGTATATTTTTTTCCCCAGATATCTCTCATAGAATGTTAAAAACTGAGTAAGTTTCTTCAGAGGTTACTTCAAAAACTGGAAGACAATAATCTAGATATGTATGGCCTTATATCTCCTTACTAGTGATGAGCAAATGCAAGACCAGGATCAAGACTTGGCAGTCTTGGTCTTGGTCTTGGTCTTGCTAGAGCAGTTTGAGTCTTAGTCTTGGTCTTGGTCTTACAAAATGCAGTCTTGGTCTTGGTCATGGTCTTGGTATTGCTCAAAAATCTTGCACTTTCTTGCATTTTTTTATTACCGAATTTTTTTCTTCTAAAATCAGAATTTTTTCTCTCTTTACGGTATTAATTATACTGTCAAACTATTTAAATAGTTTAGCAAGAGTCTTGGTTTTTTCTTGCTTTTTTCTTGGTCTTGCTCACTTGAGTCTTGGTATTGGTCTTGCAGCCATACTTATAGTCTTGGCCTTGGTCTTGCTCTTGGTATACATAGTCTTGGTCTTGGTCTTGGTCTTGCAAAAAATGCAAGACCAAGATAAGACTGCAAGACCAAGACTAATTTTGCCCATCACTACTCCTCACATCACCAGATATCTGTCACAGAATGTTAAAAACTCTGGAATGTCATTTCGGATAAACGCTTTAAAATTTCTTTATTCGGATTAATTCATTTATTAGTAACCCATTGTTGACCGGTACATAGTTTTACGCAAAAACTATCTTATATCATTTTTTTATGTAAACCCTTCACTACAGCATGGCTTTGTCACTGACATCATTACACGGGTTCTAGATGAGTGGCTAAAATTATAAGTGTTAAAATTTCTGACCACAATCCAGCCAAGTTTTCAATTTTAATTCAATGTGGATACAAACACAAAACTAATTTGCAAATATTTTAACCACCCTTATATGATCATGCCTAATTAGTTCTTGATAAAAATCTTCAAATAAATGTAAAAATATTTTCGCATATCAATTATTCTGTATTTTTATTTTATTTAATGAAAAAAGTCGTCATTTTCATCTTGTAATTAATATGTAAATCAAGTCACTCTGATGTAAAAAATGCATTATTTTTATATACGTTCTTAATTTGATGTATCCGCCTTTAATTATCAACGAACAGCATGTGAGATTTCAGTGATCTTTATCTGTATATTAATATGTTTTAATTTCTTCAGCCATATTTTTATTTTAATTAAAAATATTCGAAAGACACACACACACGAAACAAGAAAACCAGTCAACAAATTGTATTTAAAATTTTTGGTTCCTTAATTGAAATCATTTATAAATACAGGTATTTAGATAATATTACTTACTAAATTTAAATTTTTTCAAGATAAAAATAATTGATATAAATGAAAAATAAAGACGGAATTTATTTGTTTTAAGCTACTAATTTAGTACTATAACGGTCATAAAAATAGTGACATAAGATAGTGTAGGTAACAATAACAGGTTTTTAAACTGATAATCAAAATTTGTAGAGTATTTTATATGGACACTACTGCATCTGTGGTCAAATATATTATTTTGAAATATCGGAAAGAATTTTAAATAATTCAGTAATTATACGAAAGTTTTTTTTTTAAAAGAATTTTATACGGATTTCAAGCATATTTTGTAGCAAGTATTTAATAAAAACAAGTTTGTTATTTTTTTCATGATAATATATTATTGATTTTTTTTAAAATTTCAACTGTTTTTATATGTTTATTCAAAAAATTAATATTATCTTAATACACTTGGAATATCAATTGGCTTAGATTAACTAAATATTCCAACGTTTTTGAAAATGTTTTGAAGAGTAAATTAGTAAATTTTATATAAAAGTGGAAAAATATTCTCATTTTTTGTTTCACAGATTCAGTATTAAAGATTATTTATCGTTGAAAAATTATCGATAGTCAAATATTGCATTTTAGGCTCTTCCTTTAAGGTTCACTGAAGTAACCTTACTTATTGTGTTTATTCATGGCATTCTATGTGACATTCTATGTAAAAATATATAAATTTAAATTTCAGGTATACTATATAGGGATTTTTTAATATATTTATTATTTACTTAACTTAAATCGATCGTAAAAAAATATTGTAACATGAATTGTTAAGTACTTTTACTGATCTCGGAAACTACAAAAGTCGATCCTTCTGATCTCGGTTACCACTAACAATAATAATTTTTAGGACTGAGATCTATCACAGAGGTTGTTTACAGAGATTGGGCTTAGGACTTAATGTTAGGGCTTTATAACGTGCACAATTATTGTATATATAGTATTACAACTCTAAGAAAAAAGTAAACGTAATAAAATTTTACAAGTTAGATTTACACTATAGCAAAAAATGAAATAAATTATTTTCAGTACGAAACTGCCCTCTTGCAGCAACATTCATAAAAATATTACTTTTCAATTCAAAATAGAATATGGAAATACAAAATACGATTTAGAAATGTTAAATTATAATCTAAATCAATAGTTTTAAAAATTATATACATTCATTTAACTTTTTGAATTATGAAGTTTTTTTTTAGCTATGTAAATCCGACTTAGTTTGTGACATTTTTGTGTGAGAGAGATAAGTAAATTAAACTGTCACTGTACAAGCTGTTTTTTTATCCTTGTCATCTTTTTTAACCAATCATATTTCTTTCAAAATTTTATTACCTTTACTTTTTTCTTAGAGTTGTAATATAATACCTATAGTTACCACCAGGTATATATAGTACAATAACTAATATTAATATTTACCATAACTGATATTCATAAGTTGAAAAGAGACTCAGGTCGCTTTCTACGGCACAAAAACTGTTCGATAGAAAATTTTATCAAAATCGGAGTTACTTCCAAACAAAAAGAGGTATATATGTACAAAAATAGTTCGCTTAAGATCGCTATTTAATTTAATAACCTACTTATATATGAAAGTTGCATAATACATCTAAAGAAAGGCAGTAGGTATTCTATATGACATAACTTACGTTGCTGATGTTTAAAAATCCTATATAAATAATATCATTTAACGATCGATGTAAATGTTCCTTTACTGAACTTTTATGCGTTTCAAATAACAAGAACTAAATACGTATATATTTATAAGTAAATATATAAAAATGAAACTTACCATAACTTTTAGAACACAATCAATTTCATTATTCATCGAAATACGAATTAGAACATCGTTAATTTACAAATAAAAAATTCTAGTCAATAAATGTCAAACATAACATAATTTTTAAAAAATACAAAATTATTTGACGACTGCAAACACAAATAACAAAAGACGACATTGATCCGCTTCTCTTTGTGTTCTCCATGTTCTTCGAATGGTCGCCATTTTGTTCATGTAAACAAAATATCACTCAAGACATGTTCAATGATCGCGTTAATAAATTTCAAACATTTTTTTTTTTTTTAATTCACAAAATATCACATTAGCAATAAAAATATTGACGTATACATTGGCGTTAATCTCCGTAATATTTATGAAAATATTTGCACATTTTTGAATTTTTATTTTCTTGATATTTATGAAAACAAGTGTTTCAAAGATTAATTTTGAGCGTGCTCACAGGTTGAATTGGTTGGATTATAAAGAGCACTAAACAAACTAAAACGATAATATACTTTGTAAGATTTAGAAAAAAATTATATTTTTTGTGCCAAATAGAAAGTTTCCCTTCAAATAAGTATACGTTTTATTGTGCTGTGGCCAATAGAATTTAGTTTGAGGGTGTTAGATTTTTTGTTTAGTTTTTATATGTTTAGTGGATTTGTGAAAGTTATATAATAAATGTTTATGATAGAGCCTCAAGCGTGGATTTCCAGTCTTGCAACCGAAGAAGTCGATTATAAAATTGGTGAAAAATTGTCTCGTGCTAATTTATCAAGTGCTAATTTGATCCATCTACATAAAAAAATAAAAATCAATCGTAAATATAAGTACATTCCGACAAGCACGAATTGTTAGTGAAGCGATTTAGTTAGTATCTCGTTAAGAGTCAGGAAAATATTGGTCACCAGATTCGTAGCGAGTACCTATCCGTTTTTTTAAATAATTCGATTTACAGAGTCGCATAACGGACAGTAGGTAGTCCTCAGCAGTTCCTACTGAGTATTATCTCCATGTAAACGACGTCCTTATATATATATATATATATATATATATATATATATATATATATATATATATATATATATATATATATATATATATATATATATATATATAAATTTATTAAATCCTCCAAAAATGGCAGAAGTTTATTTCATTTGTAATAAAGGGTTCTTTGCTGGATCGTAAGACCCGCCGTTGTTATGGAAGGGAAACTTGATACTTTGAAGCTGTTGGCGGTTGAAAGAAAGGACAAAAATATTAATATTTGCAAAGTGTTAATTCTGTGAGAATTCATTCACAGTGTGGAAAGGACGTCAAGTGCCAAAGCAGAACAAGAAGAAGATAATAATGAATCAGAATGGGTAGAAATTGAAATAGAGTTTGAAGAAAAATATATTTTGTAGAAAATTTGGGTAGTGGGTACTGGATGAGTCCGTGTGCCAGGTATATGATTCACTTGTAAAAAGGTCATTTTTATTACATTACGACTCCGTCCTCATCCATTGTTAGAGGTTTTACCACCCTCATTACCTGCGTTTATTAATATGGCCTCATCCAGTGGATTGAGGGCATTCGACAGTAACGCCTTGTTCAATTCAGTTTATTCTGAAAATTGTGTCATTACGTGTAAAAATGAATTTTAATAGCATAACATCATTTAGAAAATTCATTGAAAAGGGACTAATTAAATGTCTTATTGATTGGGTCATTGTAAAAAAAGCAATTCAATGTGTTAAATGTGGCGGCAAAATGCACATTAATAAACGTGGTATCGATAATTTTGACTACAGATGTGGATCTAATAAATGTAGATCAAAAAAAAATTTACGCGAAAATTCATTTTTATCAATAGCAAGGATTTCCCCGAAAACTTTGCTTTGTGTTTTAACGGCGTGGATACTAAAATATCCAATTTCAGTTATCACAAAAGAAACGGAACTCAATCGGAAAACAACAAGGAAATTAACTTCGGAATTTAGAAACATTTTAAGTGTATGGTTGTTGGAAAAAAGTACGAAAATTGGAGGGGTCGATAAAATCGTGAAAGTGGATGAAAGTGCTTTTCGCAAGAGAAAATATAACAGAGAGAATGAAATATTTTCCCGCAATAAAAAGTATCTTATATATTGACCCAAGTAATAAGTTATTACCACACCAAATTTCATTAAAACGCGTTCAATAGTTTTCGTGTGATGAGAGCACATGCTCAAAATGGTTTTTGTATTTTCCCGTGGGAATCAGACATTTTTCCGGAGTAAAAAGTATCCTATATAGATGTTGACCCCTTGTAATAAGTTATCACCGCCACACCAAATTCCATTAAAATCCATCCAGTAGTTTTTGCATGATGCGTGAACAGACAGACAGACAGACAAAAATTTTAAAAATCGCTCTTTTGATATCTAAATCAATAACTATCACTCAGTACAATTTTCAAAAAAATATTCCATGTACAGAAATGGTCTCATTAGAGTTTTATTATATGTATAGGTTTTAGGGATGTTATGGATATCCGTAACCGTAACCGAAACTACCGGATATCCAAAATAATTACATATCTGAATCGGAAACCGTATCCGAAAATAAAAGTTTCGGACTTGTTTCGGATAATAACAAACAACTTCCGTTGGAATACTGAGGTTAAATCGAAGCAAATTTTTGCTACATATATTTATCTTAATAGATTTCCATTGATTTGTGTTTGGCGTTCACTTTTTGGGGTAAAATTTTCCCTTTTTTTTCTAAAAAAAAATGATTATTGAAAGCAATTATCCGTAACCGTAACCGTATCCGAAAATTATCCGATATTTTTACATATCCGTAACCGAAACCGAAACCGAAAAAAATGTTTTTAAATATCCGTATCCGTAACCGTATCCGAAATTTCATATCCATAACATCCCTAATAGGTTTGATACTTTTTAAATATTACTTAAAAAAGTAAAATAAAAAGCGTTTTCTTATAAAACTTATATAATTATGATTAGAATTCATTTTTAAAAATGTGCCCTCAATCCACTGGATGAGGCCATATTAATAAACGCAGGTAATGAGGGTGGTAAAACCTCTAACAATAGATGAGGACGGAGTCGTAGTGTAATAATAATGACCTTTTTACAAGTGAATCATAAAGCTGGCACACGGACTCATCCAGTACCCACTACCCGAAAATTTTTATTACTCTTGTATACGGATGTACAAAATAATTAATTATTTTGATAGTGTGAAAACGGGTGCCTGTTTCATGGGGAACATCACTTACTGTTCGTTACTGTTTTGTAAGTTACAGAAACGTTACTGTTTTGTAAGTTAAAGTCTAAGTCAAAAATATTTTTTGTAGGAAATTTCGTAACTACAAATTTGATAATCTGACCGTTAACGAAATATTCACAAAAAAAAATTTTTAGTGATCTTTGAAACTGCCCAAAATTTTGAATGTAGGTATGTGGAATTTAACATTTTGTATAAAACCACAGTACCAAGCCTTATACCAAAATTCAGGTTTCCGGGAATTTTTCCGAGCAGTACATCTACTTAATAAATTTCTAACACTAACTGACTGACTGACAGACAGACAACGCACAGCCTAAACCGTTGGGTTTAGAAGAATGAAATTTTGCATAGGAGTTCCCTATGTAACGTAGATGAGCACTAAGGAAGGACTTTTGAAAATTCGTCCCCTAAGTGGGTTTAATAGGGGATGAAAATTTGTATGTAAATTCGTTATTTGGAAGTTAGCAGTATATAAAAATATGTTACTATGGCTATTAAAATAAATAATATATTATTGAATAAATCTTTAACACTGACTGACAGACACCACACGACCTAAACTGTTGGGTTTAGAAGGACGAAATTTAGCACAGCAGATATGAAAATTGGCGTTAACACACGAAATGAAAGTTCGCATGGGAAGTTCGTCATTTTTTAAATTAGAAACGTGGATATTGATTTAGGCTTTTAAAAACATTAAGGGTGAGCAGAAAGTGAGTACCTAATAAAAAGATGTTGTCGATGGGACATCCCATCGGGTATACGGCTAGTATTACTATAATTTTATAACTAATGCAATCAAGTTCGTACACAACTTCGTGTTGTTGTGTCCGATACTTGATTTTATCTCGGCGTAGCATTATTATTAGTTTCTTATGATTATAAACTTAAGAGGTTGGGACCGCTAAGAGATAAATGGTCGATAGGCTATCACCTTTAGAGAAAATCAAATGGCGGTCATTCAGCAGCCCCACATAACGAATTGTGACAGAAATTTATATGTTAATTTAATATAAAAGAAAGAGTGGTGAAACTATTTAATCAAATTTTGTTATTTGATCATATCGAAAATATTTTTTGTATTTCGTAAAAATTTTTTTTTTCCGGATATGCCTGCTGGCACCTGTACCATTAAATGAAACGTTTAACTTAAATCTACGGCTTAATTTAATTAAAAGAACGATAAAATATGATGTAATTACTTGCTACGATCTGTTTGTATGTATTTACCCAAAATACTTTGAAGTGTCAATTAGCATTATCATTAAGCCAAGAAAAATGATATTAATAAAAATTCAGAAAGCCAGATGTTATAACAAATTTTAAACTTCGATTAATACACGCCCTGTAATAAAACTGATTTTGTTAATCGGCTACATATATACGTATGTATACCAGAAAAGTGGAGCTATAAATAACAAGGATTAATCATTTCAAAAGAATCAGAAAATTTTTTATACCCTTAAGGTACCATCACAATATGATCAGCCAAAAAATAGTAAATTTTTGCGATTTTTTTTCGGATGGATAGGATGGGGATGATTTCTTTTACAATTAATACCATTATTTAACAATACAAAAAAAATTTTTTTTTCATGTTTATTTATTTTTTATAATTATTATAATTTTTTGATATAGTATCTTTAAAAAAGGGCGGAATTATAGGAATATTTAAGTATACTTGAAATCAACAACAAATGAAGTACACTTTTGACTCGTTGTAAGTAACATCAAAATTGAAATAGAATCATATGCCAAACTCTTTTCGCGTATATGCGAATTTTATTATCTAAAAAGAGTAAGATATGTGATTCTATTTCAAGATGCTTACAATTAACGAATCAAAAGTGTAAAATTAGATTTTTTTGTCTCTTTTTCTTTTTTTCATTTTTATATTAAAGCAACAAGGTTATGTAAGCTGCCTTCATCGACATCATAATGCATCTTATTTAACCAAAACTGGGCCCTTCACCGTTTTGGACCTTCATGTTTGTAACTATACTCAGGTGACTTTTCCAAGGAACGAAACAATTCTTTGCTTCTCTATGTTTAAGTATAGAGAAGGCATTTGTTTGTAATTATTGAAAGACTAAAGTTATTTAAATTTTCTGTGTGTTTCTTCATGTTCAACTTTCCCCTATATTTTAGTTACCTACTCATTTGTAAATCGATTCCGATGCTTCTTATTTTATTACTCTAATGTAGTGGGTATTACTTTTTCTTTTTCTAAAATTGTAAAAGAATTAATTTTAATTGTTATTACCGCTAATAAAAACATTTTTATCACACATTCTTGTGTTTATTTGTTTGTTTATATTTTTAATATAAAAAAATGGCAGTTAAGTAAAATGATGAATGAGTCGAAGAGATTTTAAAAAGTTGAATGAATGAAATCAGAGTACGGCCAGCCGTGGCATATCGGAGAAGTCGATAAAGTAGATACCTACCTCAACAACCACACAGACACACGGAACGTGTGTACGGTTGTATAGTAAAAAGTGTGTAAAGTGTTTAATAAAAATTTTTATTGGGTCAATAAAACGCTAGTAAATGATTTATAATATAATAAAAAACTATTTACTAGACAAATAAATTCATAATTTGATGCACGCTTACGTGAAGGAATATACATACACATTTAATATATAGATATATTTACGTAAATCAGTTATTATAATGATATTTGGCATTGTGGGTAACAAGGTTCCATAAAAAAATTAAAAATAAATTTCAATATCAAGAATAATAAACAAATATTTTGCTTAGCACAAATACTACGTTTATTTTTTCAATTATGCCGATTGTTTCAAGCTTAAAGGCCCATTTTCAAACCAATTCAACTTTGTTTGAAAATGGACTTTTAAGTTTGAAACAATTGTTACGTTTGAAAAACTGAGTAAAACAGACATTCATATTTTTTATCTATAAAAAAATGATTCTTATTGTTCAAAAATGTTTTTATTTGGTACAAACCTTACAGTGTAACTGCTTTATGAAGTGTACGCCTGGTCGTTCTGATCAGATCACACCCTCATACCACCAATACACAATTTCTTTAATTTACGATGGTGGTGGTGTCGGGAAATCTACTTATTTTTAAAATACTGCAATTCTAATAAATGATTATTCATTAATGTGTCATAATGCTAAATATCTAATACAAAATTAAGCAAAATTTTATACTGTCTTTGGTTGTGTTATCGGTGCCTCTTGAGTTCCAAATTAACCCAGCGAATTCATAGTTCATTTAACTTTTCATAGTAAAACTTTTTAAATAAAACGTTAAAAAATGTCTAAATAAGGTATTATTAAGTGGTATGCATAAGGTTGAGCATTGTGAGACTTTGTTCAAATAAATATAGACATCTCGGATACACGCAGTATGTGTATATACAGCTATAAGGTTGCCAGTCAGATGCGCAAATAAAGGGGTGCAACAACAAGAATTAACTCAAGCAAAAAAAAAAGTGCGTTGTAAATAGGCTGATAATACATGTAGCACATGACAACGACCGACGTTCTTCTTTTGACGGATTCTTTTGACGTTCTAACCTTGTTTCCCCAAAGTTGAATACTAAATGCGCTAAATACGTCCTTAATGCTGTTTTAATTTTAAAAAGATAATTCAACGTGATTTTGTATTATTTTATATACAATTTTTCTAATAAGTGAATGTGTTTGCAGTTATTAAATAAGATATTCATGTAATGTGAAGTATGAGCAGTCATTACAGTTCAACATTCAGTGTGTCATGTGGTACATGTCTTATGATCCAACAGACAAAACACCTTTAAATATGGTAGAGTTAATGGACAAACCACCTTATTATTCTGTACATGTCTCATAAGGGCAAAGGGTTAAACATATAACCAAGGGGCTAAACTACTATATGATAGTTAGTATTCCGGCTGTAACCAAAATTTAACGTTACAAAAATGGGAGGAACATCCCCACTTTCTATGGTTATATACATATTTAGAGTTTGTGTTTGTATGGGTAGTATTGTGGATGTTAATATGTGTGATATTCTATGTAGAGCTCGGTGACTGGTGGGAGCTGGCACATACACTATACATACACACTCGACAACTGTACGTATGTATCTCCTAGAGAGGCATACGTTGCATGTATTACATTGCTGCAAGTGGTTGCTAAACAATAGCCAACAATCGATGTCTGCGCCGATACAAGTGGTGCGCACGACTGAATCAGCTAAGCTGTGACAGACCAACAAATAACTCCAAGCGAGTTACACTTTTTTTATTTTAGTTTCCTTCTAGTGTTCTATGCATATAATTAACATATAATTATGTATAGTAGTTGTGTTTGCCTACTGCTCATACAACCTTGACCGGCAACCTTATGTCGGTTGAGCTGTAACAACATATTCAATTTACTTGAGCAAAGTTTCACAATGCTCAACCTTCTACATACCATTTACTGAAAGATCTCGAAAATATAATAAATTTTCTTACAATTAGAAGTATCTTCTATACTTCTTTACAACGCTCTAAAAAAAAAAATATTTTCGTTCAAATTTCAGCAATTGTAATTTCGACATTAAATTGTAAAAAGAGCCATATTTAATTCATATTTGTGACATTGAAATTACGGTCGCCAAAGGGGTAAATAAGATATAAAAGGAAACATGTGTATTCTGTGTAATTAATTTTCAAAATGAGTTAGGTAACAGTTATTAAAAATTAAAGTAAATAATTTGTAATAATTGATATCCGATCTACTTTTTGCACATTACCTTTTCCTTTTACTGGCTATGATAAAAAATTAAATTATTTTTTGAATTTTTCAAATTAACTTTCACTTATCCAATGTACCACGGACGTCTGCCAGTAAAAACAAAATACAGCCATCAAAAATTTCTGATCTCTCCGTAACCAAAATATTTTTTTAAAACTTGTGGCTACTAATTAAGATCGAGAGGGGTCATTGTCACCTCTTTACTTAACTATAAAAAAAAATACTGAAATCTAACTTTGACACTAAACTAAAAATATACCTATATAGAAAAAAAATTAATAATTTTCTTAAACAAGTAAACATTAAACTTCACTTCACTATAATAATTTTAACATTTTTATTATTATTTGAAAAAATGGAGGATTATATGGTTACCTGCTTAAATTTCTCGAAAATTATTTTATTTTTGAATATTAAAGATTATGTCAATATATTCTATGATATCATCATTAATATACATAATTTAACATAAAATCTCTCAATAATTTATAAAAAAAGAAAAAATTCTTAATTAAAGTTTTTTCTACTGTCGATGTCTTATTAATTTTTTTTGGATGTTAAAGATGTCATAAAGAAATAAACTTTATTGGTACATTACTGTCAAAATTTAAATTCCACGTGGGCGAACATCTCTCTCTGATTAGTGTACTGGTGTGTGCATGCGCACTATATAAGTGAAATATGATTGTTTCTATACACGTGGTTACTTATCCATAAAAGGGTTACTACTAATTTGTTGGCGGCAAAATGTTGTTTTCTTTCAACCATTTATCTAATTCCTTTTTATTTCGTTAGCGTAAGTTAGTTGGGTTAAGAGGCATTACCTATCATTACCCAGTCTAATTGTCCAAAATAAAGAAAAGGGTAGCTACTCAAGAAAGGTATTGCTAAAACTTGCCCAAGCTGCTCACAATTTGAACGTAGTTTAATCATATACACCCAAAAATAATTAAATAAATGTAGAAATAAGAAAATGTTAAAAATTTTTCATTTTCCCAAAGTATCCTCAAAAAATTGTGGTAGTGATGAGTAAATATTGTCAACGAGTTGAAAAACTATTTAACGTTTTTAGTTCGTTTACCTTGGAGTAATCCTAATAAAATTTTGTGTTGTTTGGCCCAACTCAAAGCGTGTCAATTTTAGTAAAATTAATCCGGTTCATAGCTTCCACAGTCCATAATTTTAATAAGTTGATAATATAAGCTAAATAAAAAAGTCAATTACTAGTTTTTTTTTAACAAGTTGACGAAACTAGCCATCACTAAATTCGTGGTCATATTAGTTGGAAAAAAATAGTTGATTAGACAGTTTAAGGCTTGTAGCTTGAGCAGAGTAACAATAGGATATGTTAATTAATATCTAATTATTTATAACTAGTAATATTCTTTATCTGACTCTGAAGAAGTTTATCAATGTTGCGGTGCTGATTATTCAGTTGCTAGAATAGAGTTTCGGTAATTCATTCTTTCAACAAATTGAAGCATTAGAAATTTGTAATAAAATTTCACGCAATAATACCTATTTATTTCATTTGTACAGATAGCAGTAACTTTTCGATTAACTATTTCGTTTACATTCTAGTCAAACCAAATTTCATATAGATTTCATTCAAATAATAATAACCCCCCTCACCGAACAATTTTAATAAAAAATAAAATAACAGAAAAAAACCCTTCTGAACTGGTTTTTTTATATATATGCTTAGGATGTGCAACTTCAGAGGTCATAATTATGCACTCATAAAGTAATTATTAAATTATGTAGAAAAAAGTACTCGTATGTAGTAGTTCTGTTAAAGTTGAATTAACTTGGTTTATTGTGGTTTTTATCTCATCTGGCTAGAAAATGGCAACTGGGCGAACAGGAACACAAACTAGAGATGTAATCAATGGTAATTAAAAAATAAACTGAAAGGAATATACCTAAGTTATTTATTAAATTTATTCTTAGGAAATCAAAAATTCTGGAAAACATTGTGTTCCTAGTACACTTATTTATAAAGTACTCGATTTATTCAATTTTTTGCCTTTTAGAAACGCGGTTTTCTGTTCCACATTTATTTGTGATAGACCTTCGTTCCTTTCTTTTATTTAATGATTCTTTTGTATTAAAATTTTATTATTTAAATGGGTAAAATGACTAACTCATTTTTGTCATCATAGTCGATAAATTTATAAGATCTAAAAGTTTATTTTTAGCATAAAAATCGAAAAGATATGATTGTGAATACATATAATCTCTTTTATACAACATTAAAAGAGTTTAACATAGACTCTATTAATTAAAAAAATATAAAAAAAAAAAATTAAAAGAATTTTTTTATTACGATCCGATGTTTAGCATAGCTTATAAAATAAAATCTAAAACTGATAACACTAAAGCATCAACGTTCTGTTCAATTTTCTGATTTTTCCAGTGCTTTAGATTTTATTTTTAATTGTGTTTTCTGTGTAATTTATATGACCGTAGTTTTATACCATTTTTTTCTTGCTTTTATTGTTATTGTCCTTGTTAATATTTTATTTATATAAAATTTTTAATTTAAATTTTATTAACTTTTATTGATTCTATTAGTATATGAAATCCTGTTAACTATTATAAGAAGTTCTGTATCATAGGAGAAAAACGGAAAAGGAAATTATTTAAAAAAAAATATACTAAGTGGTTCTTTTAGTATAAATTTCAAAAAAATAAGATAACTTTAATATATAGTATATGTTAATAAAATAATTGCTTTTATCTCTAAAGATATTCAAAGTGATGAGTATATAACGTCCAAAATTATGGGAGAACGATTTGCTAAATTGCCAGTTTAGGAAAAAAAATAAATTTTAGAACCATATAAGAAATTGAAGGTACCTGCTTTTGCGGTTACCAAAATTCAAAGAAGCACAATGTTGTACTATCCGGTAGAATAGCTTAAAATGTTTGCTCAGATTGTTCTTGGTATAAAAGGAACCACTGTGTTCTATAATGGTACACGAAATTACGCCAAATAAAACAAAAGATTGATACATTTTTCCCTATTTCGGAAGGACAATAAATTAAACTCTCTTTTCATATTATTTGAGGAGCCAGGGACGTCAAGTTTAATAGCTCTTTCCTAAGTTTTTCACGGTTTAATTTCTAAAATTCTAGGTGCCGAAACGCCAGCAAAAAGGATGGTCGTATAACTTATCCCTACCTTTCTTTGTAAATGTATTGACGAGCAAAAAAAACGTCGTCTTGGCTTACCATATACATACCTCTGCTCTCAACCCTCTAGCCTCTAAAGACATTGATTTAAAAAATCGCTGGACGGTCCCTTTCGTGGTTCAAAAAATTAAAGAAATCTCTGAACAAAGAAATCGTTTTGACAGTGCGATAACAAAGTAAAATATGATTGAATTAAACTCATGATCTTTTATTCCTGATTTTTATCGCGAAATTTAAGACTTCCAATGTTGAAGAAATTTATTGTTTACTTTAGCGACTACCTATCGTGTATGTTTCTTAAGCATTTAAATTCTAATCAAAATTAATCATTAAGTGATTGTGAAAATTCTATAAATATAAATCTGTAACGTAATAATTACTTAGAGAGTTCATGGGAAAAGAGTTAAACATTTACTTTATTTCAAAATAATTTAAAAATTGGTATTTAAATTTTTTTTAAAATAATTGTTGATATCTGTTTCCATCTTTTTAATAAATTCCAATTAATGATCATATGTGCGTGCTGGTATGTCATTCAGAACGGATCCTCCCATTGGTGAACGACAAGCTTCATTAAAAAAAGTATCATTCCTTTTTGTTGTTGATTATTATAGTACATCTTCAATTTTATCACATCAGGTGTTTGGTGTCTTCTACCAATGTCTACCCGTGTGTAATTGTGTATATATGACATTTGAGAATGTTTTTACTTAAGAAATTGATACAAGCAGGCTTTAAAATGTTTTAAAATATAGAATACTTTACATTTAAATGTTACATTAACATTAGCCATCGCCGATCAACTATCAACCTACTCGCTCACATAACAAATTGTTCGATTTTAGTTAGTATACGTAACAAAAGAGTACTGTTGGCCATTTATTTGAATTATCAGTATGAACTTTAAATCGAGGCTTAACTTATTGTTAAGTAACTATAATTCCATTTCAAATTACAATCCTAACTTATTTACCGTGGTGTGTTTGATTGTAAACATCCGTGGTACACGGAGAGAAAATTCATAGAAAAATTACTGTGCTCAGCACTACAATCGACGTATAAAAGACGAACATATTCAATTTTGTACGGTAAAAATATAAAAATTATAATTAATCATAGAAAATTTAAAGGATAGAATGTTCTTTCCGTAATATTAGCTCCGTAAAATTTGTAAAACAGCACAGTAAAAAGTTCCATTCCCGACAAAAAAATATTTTTTATTTGTTTTTCTTACAAAACTTACCATGCCAAATTTAATAATTTAGAGCATAGGAGAATTTATCAGGTACTGTTCCGGTTGGGTATAGCCCAAGTATTTTATGAGTTATAAATTGGCACACTTTATAAGGGCCCGGCTACACATCGTTCCAAAAAAACGTTTTTGAAAAATGGTAAAAATCAGTTAAGTGGTCTAAAACTGTTATAAACGCCTTAAGAAAGGCAGGAGCCATCCAAAAAAACAATACAGTAGAATTCCGATTAATCGTCCCTCAATTTTCCGTCAGTTTTTGTTATCCGCCAATGCGTAATAAGAAAACATGCCGTCTCTGGCATTAGTTATATAAACCTGGTTTTCAAACGCATACATAGTTGCATAGAAAAATAAATATTTTGTTAGAATAAAGAATAAGATTGCAAAATATAAAATTATTTTATATTGGTAGCCTTTTCTTACAGTAACCTAAAATAGAATATGAATAATGAATATAAATAAGTTTGTATAAAATTAAATATATTAGATATATATTATCAATCTGTAAACGTTTTCACTTTCATTTTCGTCCTCAAGCTAACAGTAGAATCAATTTATTAAGAAATTTCTGTTATCCATCTAAAGTTTGATTCACACTATACGTCCGGTCACCGTCACGTCACGTTTACGCTACGTTCCGTTAATTTTGATGTGCATTCACACTTTCAGTTCAGTTTCCGTCCCGTTTCGGTTAAGTATGTACTTGGTACACGAATATATGTCTATGTGATCGATTAAAAAGTTTGCTATTATCGCAATAATATTTGATGATGAAGAACAAAAAAATGCTCATCAAGAAACTTCGGGTACATGAAATTTAAAAAAAAAATGAAATATCTACACGGAGAGAAAAATCCTATAATTTTTGTAGATAAAATTTCAGAAAAATGACCATGCTCTCTTATAATGCGATCGACGACCAAAGTAAAAAATATTTTACGATCATGTAAATATTATATTAAATTGGAATGCAAAAAGTATTACTCATGGCTTTATAGAGATTGTTGTGCTAGCATGGTAAAATTTAATGTGCTAACACAACTTCTATCACACTCTTATGCATATATGTTATAGTTTAATTCTTGTTGTCGTACTCTTTCATTTCCGCATCTGACCGGCAACCTTATGTTAGTTGGGCTGTACGCACTGGGCTGTATGTACGTATTGTTGCCAATCATACAAAAATGATTGGCAACAATATATTTTAATACTGAAGATAGTGAAGTAACAAAATGATGAATGTATGTACATGTATGCACTATTCTTGATGGTTAAACGGTGACGTCCGTCCTGTAAGACAGTGTAATGAATACTGCTTGCTGCTTGTAAGACAGTCTATTGAATCGGTGCTTGGTCCGACCACGGGTCCGATCAAGTTGGTCGTCACACCCCTCACCAGCCTGGCTATACGACTTGCATGTATGACAGGGGTACATTTCAACAGCGTTGATACCTTATTTATCTTTTTTTCTTTCTATTATTAGCAGATAGCATTTGAATAATTATAAGACGGCATGGTAATTTTTGTTAGAAAAACAATTAAAAAATATTTTTTTGTCGGGAATAGAACTTTTTACTGTGCTTTTTTACAAATTTTACGGCGGTAATATTACGGAAAGAATATTCTATCCTTTAAATTTTCTATGATTAATTATAATTTTTAAATTTTTACCGTACAAAATTGAATATGCTCGCCTTTTACACGTCGATTGTAGTGCTGAGCACAGTAATTTTTCTATGAATTTTCTCTCCGTGTAGATTAATTTCACACTTTGTTTGATTTCTTAAGAATGATCAAATTAAATTCTATAAATAATTTAAAATGTCAGTTTTACAATATCTTTGATAAAATAGAACATAATATTACAAAAAATTTAGAAAAGAAATTTTAGAGAAGTCGTAGTTTTAATTGAAAAATTAATGGTTTCTTTAAGGTGACTTTTATTGAATGTAAAATTTTTCGAAATAATAAAATTGCAAATTTGTATCTGAAATGATCAAAAATATGGTACAAATATGCCTACAAAATATAAATTAATTTTTATAATGAATATACAAACAAACTTCGACGTACTGATGTGTTATTTCATTCACATTGTACATTCAAGCCATTCAAACATATCACAGCTCAGTTCAGTCACGTCAAAACATTCTCTCCGAGAATGTTTGACCGGACGGAACCTGAACGGTGACTGATAATGTGAACTACTGCATTAGTTTCCATATAACAATATTTTGACGTAACGTAACGTAACCGTAACGGGACGTATAGTGTGAATCGAACTTAATTCGATTAACTGTCAATCCCCCAGTTCAAACACTGACGATTAATCGAAGTTCTACTGTATTTTTTAATAAATATCAATAGGCACTAAAAAATAATCTAAAATTTTAAATAGAATACTGAAATAAAATTTTGAGCTTTAAATATAGTGTCCCTTCAAAAACTGGACCAACACTTTCAGTTAGTTTATCACACAGATCAACTGATTTGATTCATTCATTTGAGTCTTTTAACGGAAAAAGAGTCCTAAAGTGCGAAATTCAGCCTGTTTCATTGCTACGATTACATTGATCAAACAAAGACATTACATACAATGTATCACTACTTAAGACATCTTTTTTAAATTCAAGAATATCTCTTTCTAAATTATTAATAGTTATGTTAATATTCTGTTGTATGTTACGAACACGAAATCATTTAATATGGATGCACCCAACAACAAGTTCAACCAATTGTCGACCGCTCATGTGGTTGGCTGCCCTAACAACGCGACTACAACTGGTCGGAATTTTAATATTTTATTAAAAAATAAAAAAAAAATGTTTGAATTACACATAAATTGTAATCAAAATCTGTGTATATTTTAAATAAAAAGAATATTCTTGAAACAATTTAAAACAAGCAGACTACAAAATTTTACCGGAGTTAAATGAACGTATAGCGGTAATGAGAATAACTCCTCTATATTATAGCTGTTACGATGCAAAACACTTAAAAATCTATTTTTATGAGAATTATTATACTTTGAGGCGCTCCATTCAGTAACTGGTTCTGTTCTTTAACATTCATACCAAGAGTAAATTTGTTTGTTTATTAAAATTATCCAATCTTAAATTACGTTGAAAAATTATTAAAAGAAAAATAAAGGATCTGTATTAGCATATTAATTAGGTACTGGTCTGATAAAAATTTTTAATGACGTTTCCCAATATTCTTAATTGTTATAATGCAAGTTTTTAAGACACTGAAATATTTTAGTAAACTTAATGACGTCGCTAAGTTAGAAAAATTTTTCTCAAACCAAAATTTATGAAAGTGTTTTTAAATTAGTGTGATCGGTTTAATTCGAGTTATCTGAGTGTGTGACCTTGTTACTCTTTTTTAGTATCGTTCTGTACACAATCGGATTTACATAAGGGCACTTGGAGGCCCCCGAGGCCTTCACATAATAGGAGTTTCCATAAAATTAATAATGAATCCAATGAATTCCTCAAAACAGGAATAGTATAATAGATAAGGCTTTTTTTCCTCGTCAACTCTACTTTTCGCGAAAATGGAAAAAATTTCCATATTGTTTTAGCAGGGGTTTCCACATGAAAAATTCCAAGGGGCCTCTCAAGGGTGAATCCGACCTTGGTCGTGTATGCTTACTTTTGATAAAAATGAAAAGAACGACCTCGAAAATATATAATTCGCTTTCAGTTACATCATTCTGTTATTTTTTTATTTATATAGAGTAAATTCGATTTATTTTTTCGCAAAGTCAAGTATTACGGAAATTATTTGAATTAAGCAATTATTATTAAGGGGGTCCACCAGTGTAACGTTTTCAAAAAATTGGAAAAATTGGAATAGCGAATTTGCACGTTTCGATAGTCTATACTTTCTCTATACATTTAAAAATAACATACTACAATTTCAAATGCATATCTCAAATAGTTTTTGAGTTACAGCCATTCGAAGAGTGAATTGTGATTTTCATTGTTAACTTTGAGGTATTGTGAAATGTATGAAGGTTGATAGTTCGGCAGTTTCTGGACCTGGTTGCCAGACACATATTGTGGAGAAGCTAAACCCTGGCACATTTAAACGACTCATCTAGTTTTACTATGACCGTTATAGTCAGTACATCTTAAATAAGTTTAGTAAAAATTCTGAATGATTAAAACTAAAAGGTAAAATTACGAAAAATTACATTTTTCAAATTTGCTGCAGTTATAACACGAAGACAAATCATTCCATCGATTTCATTTTTATTGCAGCTTCTTTTATATATACTTCTTCGTACCATGAACCTCCAGTTTTCGTATCGAATAAAAAATGTAATTTTTGCAGACTAAAAATCATCAAACTTTTGCGCAACATTTGAAACTTTTTTTTAAAAACTCCGCCATTTTGTTAAATTTCAAAAGTTTTTTTTCGATTGAAGTTCACGGTACGGACCATACCTTCTAGTTTAATAGGCCTTTTGGTTTCTTTGATTTCAGGCAGTGTGAGGGCCGCTATCACTGCAGCAGTGTGGGAACTTTTTTTTTGGAGCCTTGGAAGATCTCGAATAACTCACTGAATTTTCAGTTTTTTGGTCCAAAAATTTTATCATGAATTCAGTATATATATCAAAGACTATATCCTTATAGTATTAAAGTATTCCATATAGCAGTTTTCTTTAAGAAAATTCCCAAAAATCACCTTTTTCAGGCGATCACACTAGTGGCCCCCCTTAATTAGTTTTATTGGAAATTTGGGTATCAGGGTTTTATTTTTGCTACCAAAATGGTGAAATTTCTTTTGGAAATTTTAGCAGTCCCTAAAATTGATCGTCTCGAGCTACAGTGGTATCTATCGCTAAAATCAATCAGTGTGTATATTGTGTTAACCGATATTTAAACATGATAGCATTTTTTCACCATCTCGGATCAGTTTCAATAAAAAAATTTTCACTAATACCACAGTAGTGTTCCCGGAAGATATTCTTCAATTTCATATTGAGAAAAACAATAATAATTACCACACAACACAATAGTCATTTTACTATATCTACAATCAAGCGGCCAAGTGCGCGGCCAAGGCTCCGCTTCCGACAGTACACAATTACATTGGTATATATGAGTGTTTTTAAATTTATGAGATCGTAATGTAGTTTTTATTAGCGATATAAAAGTTATTTAACAACTATTGTAAGATTATATCATTTGGCACACTGATGAACGGTAAACATATTACAGTGAACTGAAGATCACACAAATATACCGATACCATAATTGCCATTGATACAATTTCTTTTTTTTAAATCGTATCTTAAGTAGTTGTTTAGTTTTCCTCAGCATCTTTTAATAGGACGCTTAATTACTGTTTTGTAATTGTAATATTTTTCTTTTTGCAGGCTCTCCCGCGTCTTCCCGTCCGCTACTCTGGCTAGTATTCATCAAGGTGAGTATTTATTAACAAGCGAATTTGATTTTCATAGTAAAAAGTTCACTTACGCATAATATTTTGTCCACAAGTCATATAAATTTGTCAAACTGTTCGGGATATAACTACTGGGTTCCTATGGGAAATAAATGTATTTCCAGTACATAAATAAAATATTGTTAACTTTATCTTCAGCTGCGGAAGTTTCTTCCAAACTTTGTTAAGGGGTTACGTGGCTTTTGAAACCAAAGATAGCATTCTATTTTTTAAGTATAATATATATACCTACCAAATTTCAAAAACAATTGAGCATGAATTATTTTTAAAGAATTAACTAGGGTAAATGCGGGAGAGATGCTGCAGTAGCCATAATTCGTTCGCTAATAGCGAACGAATTATGGCTACCGCAGAATGTTTTGGGTAGTACTCAGATACAACGAAAAAAATTAACTGGTTAAGATGTATAAAGTGCCAAAAATGGTTATATATGACATGCACTGTGTATGGAGATGTATGTAATATATGTTCAAGAGTATCGCTGCACCAAAAACGTGCAAATTTTTTTAATATTACCTATGCGGCGTCTCTCCTTCTTTGATGCGGCATCTCTCCCATAGGTGTGGGAGACACACCGCTTTGCAGGCTCTACAAAAATCTTAGTTATGAATTCTTTACGACTGAGAATTTAAGTTTATTTATAAATAATTTTAAAGAACAATGTTTACATTTACTATGTACCAAATTTCAAATCAATTAAATGCATACTTAAAGAATTATTAAATGTTTTCAAAATGTGCAGCATCTCTCCCACATTAACCCTAATTCTTTTATTTGAAACAAATCAATCTTCTATTCTTTTCTAAAAACAAACTACAAATTTAAAATTTACGCAAGTGTAATAATGATAGAGATAAAACTAAGAAAATAGAAATTCTTTAAATTCATAAGTGATGAATTATGGTTAAAAAGTGAAATGGATTGTATTAAATTATTCAAAATGTTAAGCACATTATGAAACAACAATAATTCAACAATATTTCAAAGAATTTTCATTCAAAAATGTGGGAAATTCACCGGGTGGGACCTAATTTTCGGAGACACCTCGAAAAAAGTGTCCTCGCGTTAGTCAAGATAACTCATGATAGCTTTATTGGAAACTAAAAAACCAATATTCAAACAACTCCATCGATTGTAACGTTCTCAAAATCAATCCAAGAGTAATATATTTTAGATATACTTAAGCTAAAAGCTATTACGGTCAAGACGTTGATATAATCAAACTTTGTTCAAACAATAGTGCTGTTTCAGTGAATGTAAATATCGTGCTTTTTCAGCGAACAACCAAAGCCATAAAATCATACACAATAAAAGTAAACCGGCCAGGTGTTTATAGATACCTGTTCCATCCACCCCTCCCACAACACTACGCTTTGTATATCCACAACTCCAAGGCTGGTATCAAGTTGGCTGTTTGAAAGAAGTTCGAAATAAAGGTACAAATATAGATTGATAATAGCAGTGTCATCCCAAAAATGATTTTGCCATTCTGTGGTTTTCATTTTTTTAACAAAATTTAAATTTTGAATAGAATGTTTGTTTAGTTTGTTGGTTTACTAATTGAATAACTAGTCTGGTTAACAAGATCTTATAGTTTTTTAAAGGAATTTAATTATTATTACTGGTTCATAGAGGTATTTTAAAAAATACTTATAGTGATCACATGATCAACTAGATATACTTCAATTTTTAAACCCGTAAAACAAGTAAAAAATTAAAAAATTCTGCAACAATGTATGAACTAACATTGACTATGTACTTCGTACGTAAATTTTATGACGATATTATTCTTAACTAATTATATATTGTAATTATATATTATATAATATCAAAGTGCATTTAATAATATATGTGATACTGAAATGCAAACTGCATACCTATATAACTTACATAAATTAAATGCATGCAACATGTATTCATTACATATATTGTTTGAAAAAAATATAAGTATTGTTTTTTTTACATCAGATAACAAAAATAATAACACAAAATTTGCACCTTACAATCGAAAATGCACTGAGAAATTTATAGTAAATATGATTAGGCGTAGATAACGTTAACAAAGTCAGTATAGAAAGAAGGCATGCGCATTCAGAAATGGCGGGTGTTATTATAAAATTGCAGCTATTTATTGGAATAGTTCAATAAATCTTGCTTATAAGCGAAGTCTAAAAATTCAAAAAAGCAACTTCCTCAGTAGGTACCTAAGTGAATCAAAAAGTGATAAGTGTGGAAATTTTTGAGTTCCAATTTGGAACGGGTGTTTCACACTTTAAAATCATTTTTCAGCAACAACTGAATTTTTTTTTGATGTTATGAGTATCAAATAGTTACCCGTTATGTAGGTACTGGCACAATTTCAATTTTTTTTTTAAATTTTCTGATTTGTGAACTTTCCTTGTTAGTAATGCTAATAAAATAAAAATTTATGTGCGAAATAATATTTGATTTGCAACAATGTTCGTTTCTTTATTTAAATTCTGTCTGCACAATAACGTGGTGTTTTTTGTTCTTGACTTACGTCAACTGATCTAACAAAATAAATAAATCAGATAATTTATGAATTTAATCCTTTCCAAAAACAGTATGGCGAACATATTCGTAGTTTAAAAGAAATTTAATTAGATTTCTGTCCAGTTTATCGTTAAAAAATGAAATTTGGTTAAAATCATATCATTAATTAAGTTTACTAATTGAAACAGAGATAGAATACGAGGATAGGTATATTTGACTTGATATAAAATCGTAAGTTTTAAATGTAGTGCAAGAAATCACAAAAGTATTAGACGGGATTATCGAAAAGAATCGAAATTTACAGACGTAACACTGAAAAATGTCAAAAAAATAATATCTTGATAACATGAATATTGTAGGTATACCTTTTCAATAACCAATTCCAGTCGTCATAATTGAATTAACAGTTGGCAAGCTATACGATAGTGCAATTCTATATTTACGCTAAGAAACTTTATTGTCTATACCAGTGGTTCTCAAGTTTTTTGCTCTGCGACCCCCTTTCTACCTAACAAAAAATTTCAAAGGAACCCCGAAATACGTAAAAATAGGTAGAAAATGTGTATGTAATCTGCAATCAGTTGTTTCTCCCTCAAATAATTTCGTGAACCCCCTCCCCTCCCTGGGGATCGCAACCAACACTTTAAGAGATAGATAATAAATTTACATTCATTTTCCAGCACTTCCACCGTTCGTATAAAGTCTATTTTAATAAATGTCTGAAATAATTTGATTTTCAACTAATTTTCAGCGAACATTAAACAGCTCTTTTTAGTAGCTCATGAGTTCGAAACTAATTAGGGATATTTTGTAAGGTGGTTGATGCATTAGTGAGTGGTTTTTGGATTTGATGTTTCCTAATATTTAATACAGAAAATATAAAAGTTTAAATCAGTTCGAATGTGAAGATTGTAATATAATCAAAATTTTCAAAAATTCCTAAAAACAATTTAAAGCATATAAAATTGTTTCCGAAAAAGTTTTTACATCTCTTATCTGCCAGGTTATTATTTCTTCAAGAAAGAACCGTATAAAGTCAAATCACTGAATTATTAAATTCTGCAATCAATATTCAATCCCTCTTAACCTGACCCTCCCACCTAGTGGAATTAAGAAATTAAATAGCATAAAATTTTAAGCTATTCCGCAAATTAAAATTTTGAACTCGTCATATCCAACAAGAATTTAATATTCTTATTTGGAGGGCACAGTTGACACTGAAATAGTTCTCCCGTTGCTTAAAAATAAGAAAATGTTAAATTAATCGTTGAGGTAGAATTGAGAGCTACTTATGAGCTTTGAATTCATGTATTTTCGATTTTTGAGCTTACTGCCATAGTCTTCAAACAACTCTTAATTGCTGGAACTCAAGAAAGAATTTCCACAAAAAGAAATAATACTTTATATTTCAAATGTAATAGAATACGGGAGTTACGGAACCTTTAATATACGGAAATTTTTATTACTGAATTTCAACTTCTTTACAAAAAAACCACCCGTATTTTAAAGATTTGTCCTTGCAGTTTTTACTACATTTTAAATATAATGTATTTTCTTCCTTTTGTAGAAGCTCTTTTTTAATTTGCGATATGAGAGCTCAAAAATTTACCGGTAAACCAAGGAACTGAGTAGAAATGCATTTTTCACCTCTTCTTCCTTTCCAAAGTGGGGTACATGGTGCTCATTGTAAGGGAAAAATTTTATAATTTATTAACCCCTTATTGCATGAATTATGAAGGAGGTGAAGAAAAGAATTTTTTTACTGAAAATGTCTTTCACTCCTTTTATTTTAGTAGTCAAATTAAGAAAAAAAAATGTCTTATTGTTTAGAAATTATTTAACGAAGCCATATATGGCTTCCTATGCATTCTAGTATTATAATTATAATCGATATATGACTTCGTATGCGTTAAATAGAAAATACAATTATATTTTATGAAAATCTGTATGCAATTTTATTTGCCATTTTAACATAAATAAACTTGACATTTGGCGAATGAACGGAATTTTGAGCAGTTTTGACATAATTGTCAGTTTAGTTTTGCCCATTCGGGTAAATGCGGTCACCTTATCTGATCGCACAGACTTCAAAGGGAGGTCTTGATGCCTAGCTGGAGTTTTTCAATGAGTATAGGTGAGCCGGGCAAGCTAGATAGAGTACCTTTTCGGCTTGTTGCAGTACATTTTCTGGCCACCAAAGTTGATGGACTGCCTTGGCTGGTGGGAGCACTGGGAAATCAGAAGCAAAATCATTGTCACTCACGACGCTATCACTAGGAATAGAATTGACATGCTGGGATGTACCATAAAAGCGATACGAAGCCATATATGCCCAATAATAATTTGGATTAAACGCACACGAAGTCAAATATGGCAACTTCAAAATAAGCCCCAAAAATCGAAGGAAACAAGAAAACACACACGAATCACAACTATTCCATGTTCTTGAATATATAAAGAATGTGTTTTAAAAATTTTTGATTTTAGTACTTACCGTTTTATTGTTTAGTTTTCACAAATAAAATTAGCACCAATTAATTGCACTGTAACGGTCGGACACTCTGAACATACCTAACTTCAAATAATTTGACAACCCGTACTTACCAAAGACAACAAAAATTACGTTCCGTTACTCGAAGGAGTGTAAAGTTAGGATTTAACATTAGTTTCAAAAAAAAAAAAATTAATATGTTGAAAAAAAAATAGTAAAACTTAGATTCCATATATGGCTTTGTATGCGATCAGGGGTTAATGACTAAACTAACAATTTTGTAAATATAAACCTTGGATTATAATCTTTTCTAAATTTTATACTATAGATATCGACTTGGCTACTGGTTTATTATTGTTATTTAGTAACATAATTTTTGAAATCGAGAAACTTGTTCCAGTTATACAAAACATTTTTAGTTGAACGTCAATTTTTCATTATGAAAATTATTTATAAAATGAGCTCTTTCGATAAAATTTAATTATTTAAAAAAAAAGAAAATATTTGCAGTTGAAACTATTTCGTGCCATTTTTTAATTCCTTCTTCAACTATAATTTAATAATTATGTATATATTTATGTATTATGTCTATATGCTGGTGATAGAACATTAATTTCTTTATTGTAACCGCCTTTGCAACGTGATGAAACGGAATATAATGAATGCACTGAGGCGGAGTATGAATCTGTGATTATTTAAAATGCAATCTGTTTCTGATAACATAGCGTGTGGAAAAAATTATGCATTCAGCACTACACTTACTTTAGCGCTACAATGTTCTAAGCTTAACAACTCTATTGTCCGCTGTATAGGATGCGTACAAATATAGACAAATAAAAGATTACCGCGCAGTCGGGGACATCCTTTCGCACGGAAATGCAATTTTTTTTACCTACCGCAATGTTAATTTTCAAAAAATTTCGTGTCTTTGAGATTTTTAAAAGTACATAATTACAGTAGTCTCTAATTAATGGTAATTAAGATAACAAGTCTTAATTAAATTTTTTAAAAATAATAATATTTAAGCCACACCTACATCCGTCTAATTAACTTAATTCAAAAGTATTCTTAATTAATAACTTAATATTTTAATTCATGTTGCTCAGCACTGTTCTTCGCCAAAAAGAAAAAAAATTGTATAATTTTTGAATTAATTAAAAAAATAAAAAATTATTATAATATTTAATGTGAGATTAAAATATTAATTATTCACTTAAAAAAAAAAAGTTAAGCTGTTTTATAATATAGGTAGAATGTCAACCAGACGAGTGGATATTATGCAAATTATACAAAAGAACTGAAATAAATAATTTTCTAAGATTATATAAAATAATGGTAAAATTTAAACAATAAAATTTAAATATGATTTTATAAAATGAACTTGAACAGCCAGGATTTTATTTAAAGAGAAACTCATCATAGTGAAGGCGATTTTGTGACTATGAAGAACTTGGAAACTACAAATAAAAGTTGATTTTTTAAAAACTTAGGAAAAACGAATTCAGAAAAATAGAGAGCAACACAAAAATAAAAATCTAAGTCTTTATTTTTCTAAAGCAACGAATAACATCAGTTTTTTTTTTTAATTTTAAATAAATTTTTGGTCAATCAATTAAATAGTGTCGGGTTAGCCGACAAAGGTGCGGATCCACCAAACGCGCAAACTGTTTGCAAATGTTTGTAAATGTTTGCGAACACTAAATTTTTTTGGTGGAGACGATCGTCACGAATGTTTGCAATTGTTTGGTAATGTTTGTCAGTGTTCCAACCAAAGTCGGTACATTAAAGGGAATTCGTTGTTTGGTGCGTTCTGTGATTTTCTAGTGGAGACGGTATGTGATATGAAATACATACGAACAAAAAACAAACATATCCATATGTGTAATTTATTATTATTTTTGGTTTTGTTATTTTGTTATTTTGTTGTAAATATAACAGCATAGTTTTGTGTTTTAAAAAGGATTATTGTAATTTTAAACTAATAAACGAATAACATTAATAGGGTAAATGGTATAGTTATTGGACAGTTAGGAAAAATTTTCAAAACAAAGTACAGAAAAAGTACGTGTTGTAGCTTTATTTTTAACGAAAAAATTCATAAATAAAGTAAGACCTGTCTATTTTAATGTACCATATAAAACTTTCATATTACATATTGGTAGGTCTCTGAAAAAAAAATATTAAAATTGTGCGTATAGAAAAATACAGTTATTGGACAAAAATTTCATTTATTAATTTCTGGCGTATTTCCACAATGCACAAGTTCTGTAGATCCTAGTAGGTTCTGTTTAACTAAAAAATCAGGAAGTTTGCTTTGCTTGTCTATAAGCCTTATAATCTTCTAAAGAGAGTGTCTTGTCCAATAACTGTCAACGTCCAATAACTATACCGTTTACCCTAATAATAAATAACATGGATTGAGATAATGAAAAATTTCTGAAATTAATCAAATTTTATAAATCAAAACCAAAAATATGGCAAACTACCAATAAAATTAAAAAGCAGAATGCGTGGAATTCTTTACTCTCGCCGCTTGGAAGTGAAAAGGCCAAAGAAGAAGGCTGTGCATACTTCGGGAATTATTGGGAATTTTTTTTTAATTAACTGCCTCGAAATTCGAAGAAGATACATAAGGCTTTTGTAAGAATCTCTTGTAGTTAAAAAACATTATCGCTATAATCTAACTTCGACGGGTACTAACAGTCTCTGTAGTTAATATCCCTTTTACAAAGTTTTGGGCTAATTTGGGAAATTAAAAATTCTAAATCTTTCGATAATATACGGCAAAAATTTTAAAATAAATCACTCCTAAGGTCTTTTTTTAAGTCTGTTAATAATAAATTGTACAGAACTTCTTACTTTTAAAAAATTAGATATCCAAAATCTATGTTTTCTCTTTCCTTTTTTGATTATAGGTTATTACGAACGACATAGTACTAACAATAAGTTCTTTACTTGGAATCATTTTTTATATGTGATTACATAATTATGTATTCATATAGAAATATAGAAATACGTGGAACAACTACAAACGTTCGCAAACGGGTTGTCGTTTGTAACTATTTATTTAGTGGAGACAGTAGGTATGTTCGCAAACAGTTAAAAACAGTTGCAAACATTTGCAAACAACTACAAACATTTGAAGCAAATATTTTTTCGGTAGATCCGCACCTTTAGATATACATGTGCAGGTAACTGCCAAGGTTATAACGCTTGATAGACCGCCCATATATTCTTGAACTTTTATGATTGTTAATTCTGCAATGGACATTAATAGTAAGAAAAAAGTAGCGACAGAAATGTGTATGAAAAGCAAAATTCTGTTGTGTTAAATATTTTTACTTAAATTATGTTTTCTCTGGAGTAACCCGTGTCACCTCCCCCCAAAGTGAAAATGTGCATATACGAATAGTAAAATTAATTTGAGAATTTTGAGAAGCATCAAAATTCAAATTTAGTGATAAATTAAAGTAGCAATCAGAATAAATAGATGGCTATAGTGGTTCTACATACAATTTTTTCCTATTCACAAATAGCCAGTGTTCCCCTTTCCCTGCTTATTACACCAAATCATCCCTATTCACAAATAAATATATCACCGCAGTGCAGTGTTACCCTCTCTTGTATATTTGTTTGACAATGCATTTCTGATCTCAAGGGATAATAATATTGTTTTTTCATATATGTATACGAGTATGCATCCAAATGTAACCTAACATAGACGAGCGTGAAAATCCTGTATGAATTACATTTGTGTGTTACACTTGATTTATTTATTATTTACAAATATCGAGAGTATTTTGAATCGCCACTGGATGTTTGTAGGTGACTGTCCTTAAAATTTTTTGACGATAAAAAATGTATTGGTAATCCTAAACGGATCTAGTGATTAGTAGTTTCAATTCGTATTTGACAAATATAACTGAATTGGGGAAAATTTGTTTAATTGAATATTAAACACAAATTAACTATTATATAATATGTTTGAAGAATCAAGATCCTCCATAATTTAAATGGTAAAAATGTAAAATTTTGATAGCACAGAGACCAAAATAATCTTTCAAATTATCGTAGGGCAAAATTTCTGCATCCTCACAAAAAATTTTAAACATAGTTATATCGATAGTTAAGAACTACAATATCTACTTAATAAATTTCTAACACTGACTGACTGACAGACAACGCACAGCCTAAACCGTTGGGTTTAGAAGAATGAAATTTTGCATAAGAGTTCCCTATGTAACGTAGATGAGCACTAAGAAAGGATTTTTGAAAATTCGTCCCCTAAATTTGTTTAATAGGAGATGAAAATTTGTATGTAAATTCGTCATTTTTAAAGTTAGAGATATTGTATAAAAATATGTTACTATGACTATTAAAATAAATAATATATGATCGAATAAATCTTTAACACTGACTGACATCCTGAAATGTTGCCGATAGTAAACCCCATCGGGTGGATATACGGCTAGTATTTTAATATTTTATAATGTCAATTATACTTACTGGAATGTAAACAGTTGATTTGACCAGAATGAAAAAATGACCTTTTTTTCATTTTTAAACCAGTGGCATAACCGAGAGTGTTTAGGCACTGGCACTTCGACTGGTAGCCTGAGAGTTCGAACCCCGCGATCGATTATACTCGTGAAAGTCTTCTGCAATCTCCCATCACAATTTCAGATGAATATCGGCATAGTTCCTTTAAAAAAAAGCTGTAGACACACATCTTCTAAATCCTAGGCTACTATTACTTTACCTATGTGGGTGGCGTCTTAAAAAGTCTCAAGAACGGACGTTAAATCACATTATTATTATTATTTTCAATTTTTGATAACTCAAAGACTTAAATATGTACGTTTTTTTTTCACTATTCAGAGGCTTGTTTTGTTAGTAAGTTATTAGCCGTTTTATCCCTCTGCTATATTTTTGCTTCAGTTTTAACTTTTAACTTCTTTCTCAACTAAAATGTGACCTACATACTGACTGTGAGATCGATTTCCTTTTAAAAAGAGAAGTCTTATACTAGAAAATTTAATTTCATTTAAATAACTTCAACAATCAGAAATCCGTCTAATCCCATTTATATCTATGTAATTTAATATAAGATACATTTCATTCTTGGAAAAACACATCAATTTGAGTGGTTTACAAAGATACAAAAACTTGTTATATGGTATTAATATTTTCAGAGATAGGCTATTTTAGTCTATTTATTAGTGTAAACCATGCAAGGCTTTAATCACATAGGTATGTAGAAAAATTTTATCTGACTGGAGGTATTCTATAAACGTTCAAGTTTTTGTTCGTTAAAGCTCTTCTAATTCGACAATAACATATACTGTAACGATACGTCGTAGGCTGGTGCTGGCTGTACGTAACGAAATAAACGGATAACATATCTTCGTCAATGTGCCTTGTTATCCTTATATTTTTCGTGTATCCACTCATAGTCAACCAGAAAAGTTCATACACCTTTTGTTTTTATTTCGTTCTAACTAAAAGTAACATGATATATCGTTTTCATTTTATCTGAATCAAAATATTTATGAAAGTGTGCGGTTTAAAATTTTTGTGTTATGATATGTTAGCGCTAGTAATGATTTTAAAGCCAGGTCTTTATTAACAAGAATACTGATACAGTTGAAGTAGGAAGATTGAAAAAAAGATACCTAGTGTTTGGAATTAGTTGAACTTGTCGATACTTAACAAGAATATACCTACAATTATTGGAAACTTTCTGTGTAATTGTGAAACCGTTTTTAAATTTTTCACCGTTTTTAAAGCTAATTTGTAATATTACAATTAATACCATTAAAGGGGCGATTGTAACAGAATTAAAGGAATTAATAGAATAACATTTTGAAACTAGAAATTTATTCTCAGTAAGTTTCACGATTAGGAGTAGCTAAATAACCAACCTTTATAAATAAAAAAAGAAAATACTTAGTTGGAATATTTTATCAATAAGCATTTTTATTTTTTTGAAAATTACCAAAAGCTTGTTAAATTGTGCTAATATTTTAGATTTATAATCGTGATATTACAACTGACCCATCTCTCCAGGGTTGGTGAAAAAAAAACCCGGGAGAAGCAAAATATATTTCAAAAATTTAGTGACCAAAAATACCGTTAACGAGCAAAAAAACCTTTCATTTCATCCGGCCGCTTTCAAAAACTCTGGAACATTGAACTACACCCCCTGTCCCCTCTCAACCAGTCTTGCACCACTCTCCTACTGTATATAACATAATATCATTTCTTTATCTTATAATAAAGGATATTCCAACTTTCGAAATTCCTAATTAATTGTGGTAGTAATATTAGCACTTTTAATTAATTGGTGTAGTAGCGAATATCAACTATCAATTGTTATTAAATATTATGTTGGAAGCGCTGGTGACAAAATCTTTTGCCATTAAACAATTGAATCTGATGGGATACTTGGTCAAATACATTCTAAGTAATTCCAAGAATATTTATTTTAAGCTAAAAATTTTAAAAATTTTCTTAAAAATGTAAATAAACTCATATGAATACGTTATACGTATAAAATAATATTACACGTTAAAAATATTAAACAAAAAAATTTTCTCAAGAACACACATTCAAACAGATTGCCTATCTCTGTTTTTTGGTACAATGCTAACAAAGATGGTTATATATGACGTATTAGATAAATATATATAGAAAATAATATGATTTGATAACAGCATGAAATTCATACGTACGTATTCAGTCGCGGTGTAGAGTGTGCGCGTGTGCCATACGACTATTGCACGGCAGTGTTTGTGCTGCGGGAAGAGTATTGTTGGTGTCTGTTTTGTTTTCAGCGATCGCGTTCAGTTTTCAACAGCCAGTGTATCTTGAAACATTGTCCACGCACGGGCCCGTGGTCGCACGGCAAAGCATTCACGGTTCGTTGTCTTCGAGACGTTGACAACAAACACAACGAGAAAATTTTGACTCAACAACCAACTGATGCGAGATCAAAAATACTACATGTTATTCAGCTTATCATAAAAGCACTGATATCAGCAAAATTAAATTAAATAATTAAAAAATTTTCCTTTTTATTTTGGTGTAATAAAAATAAATAAAATATACAAATAAATAACCCCGTTGTTAAAAGTTAATGATGCACAGTGGGTCGTCTATACAAGAAATTATTATTTTTGTGATACTATTTTTTTTTTACCTTAAAAGGAACGTAGTCAGAAACTGAATGTTATTTGTTGGTTGAAAAAGGACAGAACTGTTTTGTATTGTTCGTTTTTGGGGTTTCATTCATAAAAAAAGTGTGTGAAGTGTAAAAACACTGTAGTTTTTGGTGCACCGCTCGAAAACGTTTTGGCATATTTATTTCAGCCATAAATATTTTATTGGCCTATTATAAAACTGTTTAAGTAGAATTTATGGTCAGCCTATTAAAATATTTTTATTGACTTGTGGACAAAATAATTATGTGAACTTGATCCAAAAGTGGAACAATTTTCTAAATATGAATTTTTCTCTTTTTCTTTTCATGTTGTGATTGTCACGCATCGCTCCAATAAACAAAACATTGTGGATTGTGTGCTGAATGGAAAAATTGCTGTAAAAAAACATACACGTGTCTTGGAACTTTTCTTCTGATGTGCTATATGTTCTATTAACGATTGTTTTTGTTTGATGTACCCTCAATGTGATTCGGTCGCTGACTGATTCTGCCGATCAAAACCTAACCATCAACCACGGATTTCGTTTCTTTTATCCCCACTTAAATTTCACCGTATACGTTTTATCCTTCTTCTTAAACATATCGCTATCCCATTTCAATATATTTAAATATTATAACGTCGTGTGTATTTAAAAACGTTGACGCTGATGTTGATAATTTCGAATCAATGCTGATAATGTACATTTCGATTTTCTTACTGACCCAATTAAATTACGTTTGAAAATTCCTTTCGATTTTTTTCTCATTATTGGAATAATTTTTTATATCTATTCCAATCAAAATAATAATTTATAAATATTACGCGTGTTTAAAATATAATGATACAAACATATTATTTGTAAATTAAAATTTTTTCAAATTTTTATTAAATTTTCGGAATTCTTGTAAAATAACATATAAAATTACGTATTTGAACTTGTTAACACTATTTCAATATATCTTTTACACCACTGTCCTCAACGACATCTGGTGTTAATTTCCTGACGTGTACCCGCCAACTACAAACATCACAATCCTCACCATCGCCGACCACGTGGCGTGCTCCGCCGCCCCACCCTTATACGACAATGTCCACCCAACGGCGGCCACGTCGCCAGCCACCGGAAACTCCGCCGGGGTAGCTTGGTGGACCATGATGAACGGCAGCCTGTACGAAGAGAGTCCTCCACCACCGCCACAGAATGCCACAACGCCGAATAGTAGTGGCGTCACTAGTCCAGGTCTTGCGGCACCTAGTGCCACAAATAACAAGGCTGCCCAAGTGACAAACACAACCTCCACCACATCCTCCACATCTCCATCCTCAGTCACTAGCAATAATGGCTCAGCAACAGGTCCATTGCACATACCCGCCAAACGGCCGACAGCGTCCGCGTACGGAGGATCTGAATGCGTAGATCCGGCTGGCGGTGTAATACGACACGGGCACGGTCAACCTTGGTCGTATTCACCAGCCGAGAATCACCATGGGTCAACGCCATCGTTCGAATCAGCGGGCACGTTGAATCATCCACAGTACAACACATCCACATACTATAATTTATCGGAGGATCGGAAGCCGGGCACAACGTTACCATTTTGGGCGCCAACAGCTGCCACAGCTGCGGGCGCGAGCACAACAGACTACAAATATGATTATAAAACAGCTTCCGGTGGTCCGGGCACAGACCCAATTGCCGTATCATCGTGTCATCAAAATTTTTCCGCAGCTCAAAGCTGCTGGAACACATACTCGCCATATAGTTCCGCTAGGGGCCACCATGTGGACCCGCATCATCATCCACATCAACCTGTACCGTACCTGACACCTGCCGATGACCGGGGGACTGCAGCCGTGGCCGCAATGGCCGCTGCCGATGCCGCATTTCGTCACGATAGCTATGGCATTGGACGAAATTATGCACCTGATCCAGTGCAATCGACACCTTATCCACCGCCAGGTAATTACACAATTTTTATTCTTTTTATTTTTTGTTCAATTTGTTTTGAATACTTTTATGTTCATATATTATTAAAAATATCAAACACAAGTCTCTTTGTTTAATGATCTTACAATATTAATTTAAATAAAATTACGAAGAAAAGGAACGTATAAAGCGCGTGTAAGTAAAACGAACGTTATATACACAGTGGAGTGCTGATAAACACGATATCTAACGCTGAATCAGCAAATCGTAGGTCGGTTAGAATTCTTTAAGTAAACATAACGTTATAAAACACAAACGGTGACAATTTCAATATAACTGATATTAACGTAGATAATATACTATACCTATTCCGCCTATTCCAAAATGTACATGAATATTATTAATAAATAAAAAAAGGTTCTTGAATTTAATTAACAACTATTTACATTCTTTAAGAATTTTCATCGTTTCAACCATACAAATGAGTTCAGATCGAATTTTGGATTTAACAAAATACATACTTATAGACTCAAAGAAGCACTTATCTACTTATTCTACCTACTTTAAGTGTTTCGATTAAATTCTCTTCTAATTTATAATTATTACATAGGTACCTGTGATGTTTTTAAATTTTGATTTCAATTATATTTCTTCCTTTTTGTGTGCTTCAAGGGAGAATAGAAGCGTGTGGCTCTAAAACTTCCACTTTTTGATAAAAGTATACTGATGGTTCGCAATATAATTTAAATAGTTTTTTTTTTATTTGACTCAGAAAATGGAGCGAATAAGAACTATTTCAGAAATGGTTTCCTATAAAACAAACGTTTTATAGTTAACACATATTCAAGAATAGAAAGGGCAAGTGAAGCAGTTATGTGACATTTCCATAATTTTATAGAAAAAACGATTCAAAGTTTTTATTTACACATACTTCTTATTAATTAAAATTCATATAGTGTTTGAAAAATTATCAAATTGGATCGGCTGGGACTCGAACCCGGATCTCTTGGTTGCTAGCCAAGCGCCTTACCAATTATGCCACCGACCGCTTGTTCGAGTGCCACTCTAGTCCGACAATCAATCAAACACATCCTCTCTTTAATGCGACACGCAGTTTATATTTTTAATTTCTAATGTTAGCGAGTGCCTGTGAAACATTAATGTATCGCAGACTTTTGTCCGTCTTTAAACATACACCAATATAAGTAAGGCGCTTGGCTAGCAACCAAGAGATCCGAGTTCGAGTCCCAGCCGATCCAATTTGATAATTTTTCAAACACTATGTGAATTTTAATTAACATAATGAATTGGTCCTACATAACAAACTAAATCGACTGTTCAAGTATCAGCTAAAGTTGGACATTAAGTGAACATATGAATATTGGTGTATGTTTAAATACGGACAAAAGTCCGCCATACATTAATAATGTTTCACAGGCAGTCGATAACATTTGAAATTAAAAATACATACATCTTATGTTTATTATTGAATCTTTTCGAAGCCAAATACGATACGTAATGAAACCAAATTTGGACTTTCTGAAAAAATGTCACATAACTCCTTCTTCCAGTTGCCCCTTCAATTCACCAATCAATTTTTTGCCTGTAGATAGATAAGTAAGTAGTATTTATATTGTTTTCAAGTACAAAATACATCATACATAAAGAGAATCATTATTTGGAACAAGGATAGAGATACCGTTGTTATAAAACTGTGTTATTTCCCAAACTGATATGAATTAATGTCCATTTTTTAAGGGGAATACAGATTGTGGCATAAGAGGGTGGTTATGACTTGACTGATGACATAGATTACCAAAAGTGCTGGTTATCACGCACGCTTTCCTGTTTCAGTTTAATTCTTGATAGGCGTAATAACATTTAATTTAATTAGATTAACGGAATAACAAATCAAAGTTGAAAAGTTCAAAGTTGAATTGATAGCACTAAGAATCTCCATTAAACTTGTGAGTAATTAAAATAAGAAATTTAAAGGACCGGTACTCTAATATATACATTTAGGAATTCAAAAATCACGAATATAATAAATTTAATAGGTGTGAGTAGCACATATTTGTTTGATAATAGTTATATTGATCGAAACATGTCACAAAATTTAAAAAATAAAAATGGTATTTTTGTAGTGTTTTTATTTATTAATAACAACTTTAATAAAATACAGAAAGACCTTCTATTAAGTTTTTGGATACATGTTTTTCGAAACGCTCATTTTCTTATCCTACACAGTGTTAGGTATTAATGAACAACAGTCACGGTTGAAATGAAATTTTCAATGAAAACTTTTTGAAAAAATGGTGCATTGATCAAAAATAGTATATCATGTTGAAAGTGATTAGAAATAATTGATAACATTGTGAATTTTCAACACAAATACTTTGTTTTGTTACTGAGACATTTTTCTGCTCTAATACATTTTTGTCTGATAGCCGATAACTGTTTTGAAACATTTTGTTTCACTTTATAAAATTTAAAAAAAAGAATGGTATAGTATATTTTTTTAGTTTAGAAATGACGTCATAATCATCTCTTTCCAATTTATGATGTTAGCTGTCCTTTAAAAAATTATATGATATTGATCCTTAAAATAGTACATAAATTAAATTAATTTTCATTTTTTCGTTTTCTCACTTATTTCAATTTACAAGTTATATAAAATTTTACTTACGGATTTGTGTATATTGAATGAAAGTTAGAAAGAGATAACATTCCAACAATTTTTTATTTGATTCACCCATTTCAATTCATATTTTTATGATACGTTACTGTGTGGTACTTTACTACCTAGGTATCATAAAAATGGGAATTGAAATGGGTGGATCAAATAAGAAATTGTTGGTAAAAATTATTTAATAATACCTAATTTAATGGTATATTATCTCTTTCTAACTTTGATTCAGTATACACAAATCCGTAAGTGAAATCTTAGGTATATAATTTGTCAATTGAAATAAGTGAGAAAATGAAAAAATGAAAATAAATTTAATTTATCTACTATTTCAAGGATCAGTATCGTATAATATTTTTTAAGGACAGCTAGCTTCATAAATTAAAAAGAGATGATTATGACGTCATTTTTGAATTAAAAAAATATAAGGTACCTAAGGCATTTAAGGCCCAGCGGGTAATAAGGCCCATTAGCTATATTTCTTACCAAAAAAAGTTCTCTAACTTATCAACAAGTTTAAAATGAACTTTCAATCATTTCAAAACCAGATACAAAAGTTGAGCTACTCAGAGTAACAAACTCATGTCATATTTTAACAAACAAATTTGGAGGTTACATTTTCGTTCGTTGATATAAAAATTGTGCACATTGTGAGTGTTATATTAATGATTTTTGAAAGGTAGATTTCTTTCAAATTGTTATCAAAATTGAGAAAAATTAATATTCTTTAAGTTTTACATCAATTAATTTAGTTTATTTCTAAAGTATTTATATAAAATGTATATAAGCATAAATATTGACATGTTGATAATAAGGCCCATGCGAATTTTGTTTGGGCTTTATTACCAACACAATTAAAATCAAACACTACAAAGTCAAATCAATTAAAACAGGTCTGAAGTCATTAACAAATGAAGCAAAATTAGACGCACAACCTTAAATTACTATAGTTACTCTAATATAAAAATAACAAAAAGGAAAAAGGAAAAAGGACAAAAAACTAAGTACATTTAATTTTGATTTATTTGTTGCATTTGTTTAATGATGCCAGATCAGTTTTAGTTGGTTTGGTCGAATTTTTATTTTTATTCCTTAGTGTTTGGAAGTATGGCTGATAAAAAGAAGAGAGCGTTGTGGTCTGAGGAAGCACTGGCATCAGCCTTAAGCTATGTCACTCGACATGCCAATCAAAGAGAGGTTGCAAGGAGGTTCAGAATTCTAAGAAGAACTCTTAGATTTAATATTTATTTATTTCGACTTAATATATTCAAACACCTAGTACTTGACTTATGCGAAAAATATGATAAAAAAATTAAAAATTAAAAATAATGACTTAGGTAATTTTTTTATTGTTGTTTTCAATTAGAGTCACGCAGTCAAGCGGGATTCAAGGATTTTCGAAACTTTTTTGAACGTGTAAAAATAACAAAATATTTTGATATATAAGTTCAAGTTATTCTTAAAGTATTTTCAAGTTCAAGTTATTCTTAAAGTAATTAAAATCCCCCAATTAATTTAAAACAAAAAATAATAAATGTACTATTTCAGGCAGTTGTAATAGGTGGGCCTTATTTTCTACACCAGTCGGAAATAAGGCCCAATTGCAGACACTTTTTAGAATCAAATTTTTGACTTGTATAATTACTAGTAATAAATATTCATCATTTGACTTGTATAATTACTAGTAACAAATATTTGACTTGTATAATTACTAGCAATAAATATTCATTAATTTTTTTAGAAATTTTTATCAATAAATAAGTAAATTTTTATAATTAAATACTATATTTTTGATATTTTATAAGATATATAAATAATAAGCATATTTTGCTTAGGTGGGCCTTAATTGCCTTAGGTACCTTACTATACAACTATGCCAGTAAATTTTCATAAAATTATAAAGAAAATTTATAAAGTTTTGTGTTCTTATCTCAACAGAATAGATAAAGCACTTTTTATTTTTAAGTTTCGTCTGCGAAATATTGAACTTTGAAGTTTTAGATGTTTTTGTAAAAGGTACAGAGAGCCAAACTATTACGTAATTGACTCTCAAGTAACACATTCAAGCAACATTTTTTATATAATAAACCACTGAGAAACCCAAACTTTTCCATTAAAATTCTTACCTGTTAACATAAATTCTTACATTTTTGTATGATTGTTTTTTGCAAACTCTGATAGCACGAACTGTACCTACACGTACTGTCTATTTCAGAGAAATAAGAACAAAATAATTGTTAGGATCAGAGTGCATGTGCTTATTTTTTATGGATATGATTTTTATATAATACCCATAGTATTAATTTTTAAAAGAGTATTTTTCAGAAACAAAAGTGTAACTACAGTAGATCTTAGAACTTTTGCTAAATATTGTCTGCGTTATTAGATATAGTAAACTTTAAGTTTAATGTAGGTAATATTTACTTATAATTATTACAATCAGTTTACTGCTGCTGACATTTGTTTATCTTAAATTATTTTGCTGCAATGTCATTCCACTTTATGTTTAATATCTAGTAAAAAAAAATTCGTTAAGTGCGTGTTTTTGACACGCACTAAGTAATGTCACCTCAGTGAAAGTGTTAATTTATGATTTTTTGTTAACTCTGCAGTTGTTAATTCTACAGCCCTCTTGCGTTTATTCAATATGGATGTATAACTCTATAATTATTCAGTATGGATATACAACTCTATAATAATGTTTCCCCCCCTATAATCACACAACGATATTAATATGTCATCCTTCGATAACATAACAAAATAAAGCACTTTTGATCACAAGAAATTTTTACACTTATACATTCGTATTTGCTTGAAACATCCTGTATAAATTTACAAATAAAAAGATTTGCACATTTATATGTTTGAAAATCTTTTGTTGAAATAACTGACTTTTCATGCTCAGATTTTATTTCTCGCCAAGAAAATTTTAACTTGACTCAGATTTGTCCCTTCAATGTTTTTAATCTTTTGTTATTTGGATTAGTATGGTGAAAGCGCTGGGTAAAGTGGATACAAAAAGCATAGTAAATATTTAGAATTATTTAAAAAGGTTTTCCAGACTACAAATAGGGGAGGGGGCAAAACGGGGTAGGGGGGCAAAATGAGGTACCCCAAAAATTTGGTTAAAATTTTTATATTTTCAAATTTGATAATATTGAAAACCAAATAAATATATTATAATATATTATAAATATAATATATCAATATTTACAAAAAATATTGATAACATAACTATGTAGTAAGAATTATTAAAAAAATACTTAATTATTTTTCGTCTCTGCATCCACTACTAATATAAATGGTGATTCGTTTTACGTAAATTACTCCTAAAAAAAATATTATAATTTAGTAGCTTCGTTTTCTTTTAAATATATTTATAATCTTACATTATTAAGGGATACCCCAATTTGCTCGCAAAAAAATTTTTTTTCTTACGGCAGCTCGAAATTTGATTATTTTACTTTAATTACGACTGAAAATAATAAGATTCAGCATATTTTAGTCCTTAAAGTCATAACGGTTTCTTAAGTACCCCGTTTTGCCCCCCCCCCCATGCCCTACACTAGAATCAAGAATTGCTTGATATTCTTAAAAAATTTAACTAACTTCTAGGTATAGGTACTAAATATGCATTATTCTCATTAATTGTGCGTTAAATTTTCATTCCGTTCAAGGCTTTTCTTAACGGAAAATTACTTAATCATTAAATTAAGTATACTTTATAGCATGAAGAAAATAAATCAAGTCTCCGCAAGACAACTTTTTCTTTAATTATACGTTTAATTATTATTTAAATAACAACTAATTATTGACTGCAAAATATAAAAATAAGCATTTTTCCTTGCCAACGCAACAGTGTAAACTTTGAGCAGATTTTCAAGGAAACACGTACACCCCATTTATAATGTTACAATAATTAACGTTCCAGTGTACTTAAATAAGATACACACTTTACAAATCCGAAAATCAATTAATATAGGCTGCCTATATAAGCAAATGATTTAAATCAAGGTTTGTTTGTACACAGAACTGATTATGACACAACAAAATTATGCCTTTGATTATGTGTAACGAGTACACGTTTTATAGAAAATTAAATTTTTCAACCGAATAATCAATTTTTCATTGTCGCAAATTATGTACTGCGATTACATTTTTCAAAATATAATTAAAGCTACCTTGTGTGGTTTTTATGGTGTGACTCGTGTGAGTGTAAATGTATGTTTGCTTGTTTATGTATGTTACAATGGTACGTGTTTGTGATTCATAATTGCATGCAGTGGGTACATAACTAAGAGCCTTACGTTGGTAATGCTTGAATTGAAAAATTAAAGCATTAGCAAACAATAAATTTTCACAGTATCAAATCTAATTTTATAATAGTAGGTAAACTATACCTACGTTAAATTAAAATTAGTTGAAGCTAGCTAATACAGTTCAGTAACATAGTCAAATAATTTGTGTTAAAATTTCACATGTTCAGAACAGTTCACTCAATTTTTTGTGTACACAAAGCATATGTGTCAAATCTTTACACAAGATTTGTGTCAATGATTTAAGACACAAAAGCACATACATTTTGTGTTAATTTTTCAGATTTATCAGAGTTAGTTGTTTAACTTTTTTATTCAATATTTTACTTTCACTGCAACTTAAGATACTTGAAAATCGTCAAAAATTATAACGATTTTGTTCATATATTATTAGAAATAAGACTTAAAGCACGCAAAGTCAGTCCTTTGTAAAAATTCTTACTTGTTTTCATATATATCTACCAAAGTATATATAATAAAAAAGATGAAAGTAGTTCTTATTATTAAACAAAACCGAAAAGTTTTTTCGGTTATTGACGAATATAGTTTTATCAAAAGTTAGCTAATAGTACAGTAATCGTTTTTCAATGCTCAGTGAGGACTTCGGGCATTTCGAGTAGGTAGGAATTTTCTTTTTTTTTACAGGACGGAAGAAGTATTGTATATTTTAAAAGATCAAAAATTATCACTCGATTATCTCCGTAACTGTGAGTCTAATAAAAATTTTCTAGAGTCTATAATTACCTATAACTTTTATCTGGAACTTTTTCGCGGAAAATCAATATTAAAAATCAACATTCGTACATATTAAGCAAGGTTACTATAATAGACTGCATATATACAGTGCGGCTCAGCAAAGAATTTCTAATCCAATTTAATGCAACCAAAATAGAACTATAGTTATATGTTAAATTTAAATAATAATAGACAACTAAGCAGGCGCGTACGTATTGCTATTACACTACATGGTAATAAAATATATACTTAACATTATTCGATACATTACTTTCTCATAAGCTTCCTGTTTGTTGCATGATCCGAAATGTTTTGATGAGTCACAGGGTATATACAAAATACTTACAGGGACGTATTGTATGAATTACAACGTAGTATTCAGTATAATATGTATGTGTACAACATAATGCACCCTGACATGAATCTTTTTAAATATTCCTGAAATCATCGCTATGGTTGTTAAATGATCAATAGAAAACGATATAGTAAGGATATATTACTAATTTCGAAGTCTTCGATCTCAAATTAGTTTCTTTTACTGATTAAATTTTGATATGGTCCTTTCGTGTATTATTTCTAATATCAATGTCAAGTTATACGATAACATACTACTAAACTTGAATTATTCCAAAAACTGAAAATTCAATCGTTACTTCGTTTTCACTCAGTATTAGTAAATAAATAATCGAATCAAAAAAAATTATGAACATTTTCCTCAAAAAATTTTTCTTTTCGGGTTAAAAATAAAAAGTTATGGCACCAAAATTTTTGATGATTTAGCTAGTACCTAATTGAAGGCATGAGTGGATGAACGTGTTATGTAACATTTTTATAATTTTACAGTAGAAGCGTTTGAAATTTTTTGTTTATATATACTTCCCATATAATAGCACATGTTTATTATTGAATTTCTACAAAACTCCTGGACCTAATGAAACCAAATTTTAACATACGATACTTCAGCATAGAATATTTCAAAATTTGACAAAAAATGAATTTTGGGGAAAATGTTATATAACACCTTCATCCACCCATGCCTTCAGTTCCTTCGTGCACTATTTTATTTAAAACTGATCTTTGGCAAAAATGTTTTAGATAAAAGTTTTAGATAATATTATTATCAACAAAAAAGATCTAGGTATACAAAATTTAGATTCACTATTTCGGAGATAATCGAGTAGTTATTTTCGACCTTTAATTCAAGAAGACAGCCGACACACAACATATTCAATCCCCAAAATTCGGTCTTACACTCCTTCTAAGATTACCGAAAAAAGCATTACCTACTTGTATTACAATATATCATTTCATTACGCCTTTTGACTGGTCTATAAACAAATCTGAAATATTTTATACCGGGTATTTTAATTAAGATTTGCCTACAGTCACATAAAACTATAAATATAAATTCCAAACAGAAAGAAAATAGCCATCTAGATCCGTCTCCGTCTACGAAATATGCACATATAGCATTATTATAAATGTGCTCCCCGGCACTGCCACCAGTGTGTTTTTTATTAAAAAATATTTCCAAATTTTTATGAGTTGGAAAGAACCTTAAGCGAAATAGATGAATTATGAAAATTCAACAGATACAATAAAAAAGAAATATGTTATTCGTAATAAATATTGGATAATTCGTATTTCTTAGGCACTTTAAATAAATGTGTACATAACAATTATTTATATTCATATAATATTAATATATTATTAACATCTAGTAAAGAAATATAAATATTTAGAATTTTATACTAATGACACAAAATGTTAAATAAATAAAATACCTATGCATTGTTTTAAACATTTTTATCACACCTACAGTCGACTCTCGTTAATTCAAACCTGTGATAATTCGAACCTCTCTATAATTCAAAGTTGTCACGAGTTCCCTAAAAAATCTCTTTATATTTCGAACTAAATCAATAGATTTTTAAGCACTTGGTAATTCGAACGAAAAAATCATTGCTACGTAACAAAACGACGTGTAAATTCAAATTCATCGGCGTCAAACACTCGACAATTCAAAGTTGTAAAGAGAAAGAGACAGAAAGATTGCAAGTACATTTTGAGACAAGTTCAAGTTCATTCATCGCAAATGCTTAAAAAATTAAAATTGTTACCTACGATAATTTAAGAGTCCCTCGTGTTTCGAATTAACGGCAGTCGGCTGTACACACACATATATATATATATATATATATATATATATATATATATATATATATATATATATATATATATATATGTATATATATATATATATATATATATATATATATATATATATATATATATATATATATATATATATATATATATATATATATATGTATATATATATATATATATATATATATATATATATATATATATATTTGTATGGTATATTCTTAAATAAGTACGGTAACTGCTCGTCGAGAGTATACTAAACAGTCCAGTACATAATTTAAGTCCTGTACTTATTTAAGAATAGACCATACAAATATGTATATAATATATACCTATATACATATATATATATATATATATATATATATATATATATATATATATATATATATATATATATATATATATATATATTGTATGGTATGTTCTTAAATAAAAATAAGTACAGTAACTGCTCGTCGAGAGTATACCAAACAGTCCAGTACATAAGTTAAGCGAAAAAAGGATTGAAAAATGATGTGTAGTATTTCGACCTTCTGCAATCAATATTTTGTCAATGCTAACAATTTGTTAGGTACAACTTACTGAATTAAAAATTATGAAAAGTGGCCTTAACTTTTTTTAAAAAAAGGATTTGAAGATTCCGAAAAAATTAACCCATCTCTATAACTTTCTGTTAATTTTAGATCGTCCTCATTAGACCATTTAATTCCAAAAAGGGGTAGTTTAAAAATTATGAGTCCATGTACAAATGCACGTTCAACTGGTTCACGTGTATATAATTTGGTTTGATTTTTGAGTTCTGTACGGAGCTAATTGTATCTTCATGTATATCAGAGTCAAAGAGGGTTTTTTGTCTTTTACAGAAAAATTGTTTATCGTTACTAGGAAAATGGTGCCATATTACAACAAGTATTGTACAAACAGGTAACTTTACCATAGTTTTCGATTATAATTTGAAAAAAAAAATTTAGTTATAGTAACTATATGTAAATATATTTTTAAATATGTACCTATATTAATAGATGAAAATTATAAATATTATGTAGAAGTATACCATTTAATTATTCCTCTTTATTTTATAATCATTTAGTAATATTTACACGTAATATTTTATATTTTCAATAAAGATACAATTAGCTCCGTATAGAATTCAAAAATCAAATCAAATTATATACACTTGCACCACTTGAACGTGCATTTAGACGTGGACTCATAATTTTTACACTACCCGACTATTTTGATAGCTTTATTAGATAATAATATGATTAGGTGATCTACTGCACAACAAAATAATTAAATGAACAGTCTCTGAATGGTTACTGAGGAACAAAAAAGAATGCTGCATTTAGTTGTCCACACTGAACCAGCAAGAGAACTTTTTTCCTTTAACATGAGCTATAGTTGAACGATCATTAATGAACAAGAACGAGTAGGCATTCGTTCGCTCGCTGTTTTTTAAACACTACAGTACTAGACGAAGATAACAACGAATGCTTACTTGCTCGTGGTAGCTCTCGTTTGCTCACCCAGTGATTAAGTGAGAATTTTTGGTGGCTACACAAAAGATCTAAATCTAATGGCCACAAAAGCGCAATAATAGATATGATATTAATTTTACCTTTTATTGTTTGATGAGTCGCGGATAATTAGCGGCTTTAATAGTGGGTCGCGACTTATAAAAGATTACAAGCCTATGGTCTAGTATAATTTATGTTTAAAATAAGTCATCTAATATGAATCATTTTATTATATGTTTATTTAATGGTTATTTAACAAATATTTTTCAGTCAATTAAAAATTATATTTTGTCATTAATTATAAAGTCGTTGATTGATACACCAGAAAATTCGATTAGGATTAGAAGATTATAATAGAAAATTTGAATTTATTCGACAATTTACAATAATTTGTAAAAATATTAAATATTTTAAATATATTGTACTTCAGTGTCTGAATCTAAGAGTTTTAATGCTCAAACGCACTCCTTTATATCCGTGGTCTGGAGTCTCAACGACTGAGGTAAAGGGTGATATACATAAAAAAAATTTGGGGTACATGTCTACCCACACTGTCAACTTCCCATTGGGTATCCTTAAAGACTAGAGACTACTGTACATAAATAATTCTTTTTTCACTTCAGGCGACTCCTCCTCAGGGCCCCCGGTAGAGGGTTTGCTCCTTGCACCGTACCGGGGGCTTCGCCTTCTGTACCTAAGGGTGGGGGCTCCACCCTTATCAAACAAATGATAACAACATTTTTTCTCAAGATATGCGAGACAAAATATATTTTGGCAAAAAATTAATTTTTTCAAGTTTCTTATTTCCTTTTTTTTTTTAATTTTGTAATAAAATACTGGCGTTTTCAAGGAAGGTTCTTAGGTCATTAATAATGTTATGGTAAAAAATCTATATAACATATGTTATCTTAATAAAGTTAATTCCGTTTTTTTACCACAAAAAACAAACTGCTAATCCGAATTTGCTGAAAACTTTATCCGGTCTTCATTTTTTGATTACGCATCTAATGAAATCATAATTTGAGTTGATATCATAATTTGTTCTCGAGATATGCGAGACGAAAAAAAATTCACGAACGAACGAACTAACGAACGCACACACAGACATCACGCTAAAAACGATGGATTCGGATTCTAGTGACTTTTAAACGTGGAGGTATGTCAAAATTAGCGATTCGTAAAATCGGACCCATTACAATAGCTTCCTATGGGAAGTTAATAAGTACGCTAGCATGTTCGGGTTGACAGCTCTCGGTTGACAGACAGACTTGAAATCAAAATTGTTCAGAAAGCTCTGAAACGTGAAATGTGATAGGAAACTTTAATTTTCGAAGAAAACATTTTTTCACTTGACAAAAATGATTAATGTTAGTACCGTGGTAAACTTAAAAGCAATATGTAATTACTATTACAACGGCAACGTTGACAGTTCAACTAATTTAATGATATCCGCATTCACGACTTTTTAGAATCAGAATACGAATTCGCATGTTCATTCGCGATTTTGACAACCGTAGCAACCTTTCTGGTTATATACAGTTGTGCAGTACAGCTTTGTATTTATATTTCTTTTAGTTTTAAATGCAGTGCTATGGGAAATTACAATGTGTCGCATAAGTCATGTTCACTATAAATAATAAAATTTTAAATTAAAAATAATTTTTCAAACTGAAACTATTATGAATTATACCTTTGATTTTTCACTTTTGGTACTTTTAGTTTTAAAACTGGCTAATATTTTTGAGGAACTTTTTTCAAATTGCGTTGCTCAGTTTTTATTTTGTAGTATTTATTAAAATATTTGTTTAGGTTGAAGTTGTGGTAGGAGCGCTGTGAATAAAAATTTCTTGTATTCATACAGTAATTAATGTACATAGTAGTATACCTACCTGTAATTTAATAGTGTTAAACAGTTATTATGTTTTCCATTAGAAATTAAGCTGATTTAGTAGAACATATCACATAAAAATGATAGCAAAATACGAAATAAAAAAAGTACTCCTGTCGCCACATCTGCATAACAAAGCGAATTTCCAAATATTAGGCACTGGCAGAACCTACCTAAAACCTGTATCCATCTAAAATAGTTCAGCTCTCTAACAGTGAAAAAATTTTTAAAATCGATTGAGTAGTTAATTTTTGGCGCTTTTGGGTCCCCAGGGCCCTAGTGGATCTCATATATTTAAAATATGTAGTTCAACTTTTTATCGATGTAAATATTTTCAAAATCGGTTGGGTCGTTAATTTTTGGTGTTTCTGGGATCCCCAGACTCTGGTGGACCTCATATAACACAGCCATCTAAAACCCATCTAAAATAATTTAGCTCTCTAATGGTGAACAAAGTTCAAAAATCGGTGATGACGCGTTCTTGGAAAATTAGTTAATTTTTATTTTGAAAAACTGATATAAATATTTTTTATTATAATGACAGAAACGATGAAAAATTTTTCGTAAAGAATATCTTAATTTTTCTCACAAGCTAGTTCACCTAGAACAATGGTTAAGTTTATCTTATGTAATTTTTTTACACTGTTTTCGATGGTGTAAAAACCTTTTCTGGATTCTGGCGAAATTTTGCAAAAACTTTTTCTACATTTTTAACAATAATATCTAAGTATATGTATATGAGGTTCCATTTGAAATTCGTAGGCCGTCCTCTTAAAGGTTTTCAAGAATTGAGACTTAGAACGTAGGTGACTTTTGTGACTCTGGGTACCATGATTGAATATCTTAATTTATCGAACATATCCGAATACTGTAATAAAATGATTTTAATTTTTTTTTTTTTTTTATAAAATACAATTGTAGCTTTATTTTACGTACAAAGAAATCTTGATATTTCTTCTTTGTTTATCAAAGCGCAGCCTTAATGACAAAATAAATATAGACCAAAACAAAAATTCACATTGTCTATAAGTGTTTGTGTGTATTTTCAAAAGGTCATTTTAATTTAATTCAAAGAAATATCAATTGATAAAAATTTTTAATTAAAAATATTATTTGAAATTAGATAATAGCAGTGCGTTTCTGATTTGAGTTCAGTAAACGAATAATTGCAAAAAATATTAATACTGCGTCAAAACTATCGACAAATTTTGAAAAAAAAGAACCAAACAAATAAACAAACCCGTTATTAAATGATTATCTTTCTTCTAGCTTATTTTTAGAAATATTCTCAAAAAATTAGTAACCTTTGATCATTGCGCTCGCTAACTAATTTTCAAACCTGTTTACTAATTGATTTAACCTTCTAACATACTTAATTATTCGGTCTAATTTATAAAAAATTTTTGAATAATTTCATTGATAAATTTATTATAAATATGGTTTTTATTAATAATCCAATAATTTATTAATTTGAAACAAGTTTTTGTCTCAATAAACTACAACGTCCTAAATGCGATTTAAATTTTTGTTACTATACGTAGAAATGATGCAATGTCGATGCTAATTTAAGTTTATTATTCTAGAAATTTAACAAGGACCCTGTCATGAAATTAAAATTTCAATTTTTACGCTAATTGTAGACGTGATCGTCCGACTTCTTCTAGCTTATAATTATCCTAGTAATTAGCTAATAATGTATTAAATAACATTTTTTTTATTTTTTTTTTAATAATATCTAACCTATGTAAAATGAAAATAATTCTATTAACATAACAGGTACAGTTCATGTTACCAAAGTTTACATGAAATAGCCGAGGAAAAAGTGAAATGTGGAATTATATTCAGTATGTAGACCAGTAGTTCTCAAACTTTTTTTCTGAATAAATAACTATAAAAAATATAGTTCGCTCCAGATGCGATTCCGATCCATCGCATAAAAAAAGTTTTATAGAAAATACATAACTCAAAACGCTCAGCACCTAAGTTTCTTAGAAGTTGCTTTTCTAAACAAGATAAAGCATTAATTTACACATGAGAATATCTTATTTCATTTTTATAAAAATTGTGACAAATAAATTTGTAGAAACAAAAAAAATATGATGTAATAACATATTCTTATGCAGTTTACTATGATTAAATGCTTAACAACCATCAATAAGTAATTTTATCAAAGTAAATTGTTATAATTTATGTTTAAATATCTTACTTTCTCTTGTTTTTAATTCACATTATGCTTTTAACGGTCATTTTTTTTTTAAATCGCATAAAAAACCACTGCATAAAAATGGTTCAGCTGTATATTAGAATAATATTAATAATAATAATAGATTTAAAGTCCGTTCTTCAAACATACTATCTATACCAGCCGCCACTCACATCACTTGTTCAAATTATATTAGAATATACGTTGCATTATTATGAAGTGAGTGGAGAACAGGGAAAGTGGTAGGGGTCTGGGATCTAGAATAGTGAAGAACAATTACAAAAATACCTTCACGACCGTCGCCGACCGCGGGATTCGAAACCTCGACCTACCAATTAAAAGTACCATTGTCTAAGCAGGTTCGGCCACTCGGCTGATTATATTCAACTTGCAATGATGAAGCTTGCAAATTTTGCTGCTGTGAACTAACATACATTGTAACTAATATGAAATGAATTTAGCATATTGCAAAAATCCAATATAAAATATTTATTAAAACTTGGATTAGACATAATAATTACGGTAACCACATTTTATTAATATAACTCTTCCTTCATTAGTATATATATATATATATATATATATATATATATATATATATATATATATATATATATATATATATATATTAGTAATTATTTATTTAGTAGTAAGTATATAAGTAATTATTGCCTATTTCTTCGCTTGATGTATCTACGATGCTTTCTTTTATACGACAGATATTATCTAACACTTTCAGTCCCATGGCTTCGGCCTCCGAAAACAAACAAAACATTCCCAGAGGCCGACCGTTATCAATGATTAATTGATTATTTGGTTACGCATTATGTGTGCAATGTTTATCTTATCATCATTCATCACACGGATGTGTCCCTACTCACACAAATACATACCAACACACACTGCTCTTTTGGTTTCTATGTATAAATAATTTTAAGATAAAAAAAATACATAAAAAATACAATTTATATGTGTAAATAAAGTTGACTTGAATGTCAGTGTATACGTAGTATGTACGTATCACGTACGTATGTTTACGGTTTTACACATACATGTTGAACTGTGTTGACTCTATTCAGTGTTTGAATCATTTTATTTTATTTATTTATTTATATAAAGTTCTTTTTTTTTAAATATTGCCGGCTTCCGAGGAAGTTTACTATGAAAGTGCTCGGGCCTCATAGTGTTAATGATAATTAGCACATAGCCATAGATAATTTTTAAATTTTTGAAACATAATTTAGTAGGCCTCTTATTAGAAAAATGTATTTTCGTATCGTATTTTCTTTACCAACAATACGCCTAAATACCACTACATATCCAAACGGATTTTTTGAGGGCCTCAATATATTTTCTGAAATTACAAATAAATAAAATCACTGATCGCATAGCCTAATTTGTCTGACTTATCTTTTAATGTATTACTTTTTGTAGATGTAAATCGTATTTTACATATGTTATTATAATTATTAAAAACAAATAAATTAGAGTATTAATAAAAAAATAACATATGGTTTCTGCGTCAAAAATTATCATTAAAACTGGATTAATTTTATAATACAGTTAGTTATTCACAATTAAAAAATTTGGCGTTATGTATAAGCCTTTTGAAAACATATGGTTCAGAAACCTCTTTCAAACCGGTTAGTTACATTTTAACCAAAAATTCGTCAAGTGCTACTTATTAAATCATAAGAACTTTTCTCGGGCCATATTAAAAATCATTATATAAATTTAGTACCCATTATACCTAATAGATGGCGCGATATGTATCAAAACAGTTAAACTCATGTCGAAGTGGCAGTTATAACATATGTTGAGTGGTATGACGTCAGTAATGGTATAGTAACGGGTGACTGATTGATAAAGTTTGTCATAGTATGTATGTACTCATATCATGTCTACACACACATATGATGTTTTTGTGTGTGATTGTAAGTACATGCAAGAGGAAAAAAAGAAGGGGAACTAAAAACAAGGCCTTTGCCCTCATTTAATAGAAAATATTTCTTATCTGGAATTTTATAAACAGTGTTTAACTGTGAACAGAGACTAAAACTAAATAACTACGAGCTTATTAATTATATGGACATACTCGTATATACTAAAACAAGTTATGATACTTAATTATACTTTTTTCAAAATATATAGATGTATACAAATTGACAGTAATTGTCCAGGTCGATTGTATTATCATACGGTTCAGTATGATCGTATTAATATTTTTGGTGATATTAACAACAGTGGCGTAGCGTGCCTTGGAGGGGCCCTGTATCAAAATTAGTTGGGGGGCCCAAATGAAGGGTAAAGATTTCTCACAAAACAAACAAAAATGCTTACATTAAATTAAAATAAATATTTATTGATTATAAGTTATCGTTTCCTCCTAGAAATTGTGCCTAGCCAAACAATTCAAGTTAAATATACACTTTTCTCGCCTTTTTTCCGGCAAATTGATTTATTAAATCATCTATAGCTGAAGACGGTTTCAGTTTTTCTAAAATTTCTGCCTCTGTAGACAATAGTGACAAGTATGATAGCCGTTCCTGCCCCATCGAAGTCTCATTTTTGAAGTTACTCATGTCGCCTTTGGGCGCACGCTTAACCCGGGAAAAAAAGGGGTCGCTTATTTGATTTTTGTCATTTCTGAAGTGAGAACTCTATTATAGGCACGTATGTCAGTTTTTTTATAAGTTTTTTTTCCCGGGAAGCACAAGATTAAGTGACATTGTGTATAACATTTTACTAATTTTTGCTTACACACGTTAGGGGCCTCTGTACCCCGGGGGCCCCGTATCATTGATACGGCCGATACAGCGGTAGCTACGCCCCTGATTAACAAATATATGCCTGTACATAGGGTTGCCAACTTTTTTTGAGAAAAATAAAGTATCTAATCTTTTGAATAAGAAAAAATAAAATATTTGTCAGAACAATTTTTTTTTCAAATTTAAGTTTTTATTGTTCAAGCTTTTGTACAGTTTTTGTGTTTTTAGCACGTTCTAACAATTTTTGGTTATCTAATATGAACGCTTCATAACTAGCTCTACAATCAAAGTTACAAAGTTTAGATTTAAATAAATAAATAATTCATTTTCTATTAAATTTATGGAGGATCTATTTCTCTCTGCTCGCCACTTCACATTCGTCATCAAAAAAAACTCTCATCTAGAGTTGCGGGAATAAAAAGCAAATAAGAATTTTTTTTTATATTTGGTAAGTTATCACACACATTCAGTATATATTGCCGTTTTTCAGCAGTACAGTTGATCCCTTTTTTGTGCGGTGGATAGGGGACGCATAAAAAAAAATCGCACAAAAAAAATATAATCAAAATATCATAAATAGCTATAAAAAGTATAGTTCGATCCAGATTGTACAAAAATCTTTTTTTATGCGGTCTCGATGAAACTTTTTTTTATGCGCTCCCGATCCACCGCATAAAAAAAGTTTTTTTTACAATCTGGACCGAACTAATTATCTTCTTATAGCTATTTATGATATTTTTGAATATATTTTTTTTGTACGATTTTTTTATGCGGTCCCTATCCACCGTATAAAGAAAGGTTCAGCTGTACTATAGTTGTGAGACCTTATATATTTTAAAAAAAAATTATGAGAAATAATAGAAAATGTAACTGATGAAGACTACTAATGTCTGATTTGGAAGCACGGAATTGGTATTTCAGTTTCAATAACTTTATACAAAGATTTCTAGGGAATTTGAATTTTTTTTTTTTTTGGGGGGGGGGGGGAGTAATTATTTATTTTTAAAATGAGAGCCTTTCCTTATAAATTATATTTTTTTGATATAATAAAATAATGCAAGCTTTAGTGTACCTAAAAGATGCTGGAAGTTTCGAAGTTTTAAACATGTTCTGTACGCAGAAAAATGACGAGTTCCCGGGCACAGCAAAAAATTTTCAAAAGTTTTTTCTCCAAAAATACAAGTGGAGAACAGAAAAACGTTTTTTCACTGCGCCCGAGCGCCTAACAGAGGCTCTAGGCCCTCTTTTTGACCTGGGCCCCCGAGCAACTGTCCTATCTGCCCCCCTCTTACCGACCCTCTCTGTATAAAAAAGAACGTGGACATTAGGGTCTACGTGAACTAGCTATACCTATATGAAATAAGCCAGAAAAACACACGTCGACATACAAACTGGGAGGGCTAACAATCTCACTGTATAAGACTCTAAGAAGGGTAAGGAGCCTAAAGAATTTACTAATTTACATAATTATGTAGTATTGACAGGCTTTCCCACTAAAAGATCTCTCTTTCTAACATTAAAGCATTTTAAACATAGATGATTAATCGCGGTACTACACTAACAATTAATCGCGACTGTTAACGGTTAGAATATTGCCCGCCATATAGAAGTGTACAAAGTAAGAAATAGTACGAGCCCGTTAAAATATTCCGCCATAAACATATGTACTTATACACACATTCATATATAACATGTTTGTGTTCATATATACACGACAGACAGTTTGTCTTGTTCGTATAGGTCAGTTTTATGGCACTGTTAAAACTTTATTACAATAGAAATAAATTTACTTGTTATATAATATTATTTATGATTAATACCACAAGATGTCACTTTGCCAGTACTTAAAAACCAATTTTTTTTAAACGTAATTAAAATAGTTGAAAAAATACCTTGAAATACATTACAATTAAGTTCAATAAAATTACAATCAGTTTATTTAATATAGTGCTGGCAACAAAAATATGTGATTTCCTAATCAACAGTTGATAGACTGTACTCATTTTCCCTTTCATGTACTACCCTCTCCCATATAAATCAGCTTTCATTTGATATGTTGCATGCAGTGAAAGTATTTGCTTTTTGAACAACTCATTCCGACATGTAATTAAATAGTTTTTTGAATAAATAAATAAATTAATAACAAGTTAACAATAATTAATCAAAATAAAAAATTATAATCGCAAAACCCAATATACTGGAACCGTTTCAAATACATTCACTTATTAATTTTATTAATGACATGTAAAGTAACAAAAATTGTAATTATCACGTTGAAATTATAAATTGTTAATAAATAAGTTTCTAGATAATTATTGACTTTCAGGAAATTATAAATTATGTTAACACGTAGCTGGTTACGGACGCTGTACGGCGTTAAGTGAAACCTGACGAACCACGGCAGAACGATATACCGTGTCGATAATTTCATACAAAGTATATTAGTTGTCAAAACAATGTATCAGTTGGATGTTTCGTCATTATAGGTTATGACGACCAACAATTATATTTTGTTTTATTATATTTTGGCTCGGTTATTTTTATATACATCTTTCGTAAATTCGAAAATATTTTGTAACTTGAAAAGAGTGAAATATTGAATTCATTGCTACAACAACTTTCCTACACTGGGTCTCTAATTTAAAACGGGCCTGACATAAGCAATAATTTACAAAAACAAAAATTGTATTTCTCAAAAAATTTACAATACATAAGTTGTGTTTATATAAAATTTCCTGAATTTTATTTTCTTTATCATTTTGCTTGTGGGATTAATAGTTGTAGGATTATGGTTAGAAAACAATTTTCTCAACCTTAACTTTACAATGGTTGTCCGCGTAACTTGTTATCACTTAACAGTATCTTCCCGACGTTCTTAAAACTAATAAGACCATTCTGTCGTTACTGATTGGATTATAGGTTTCTTAGAATTCCAAAGAAATAAATTTTGGAACCCTTATGTATTTGTCATGTGTGTCAGTCACACCCCCATAATTCCTACATCTTTCATCTTTTTAAAATGAAATTTTGCATGTACCTATATGCCACCAGATGCTACAGATGTTGCCACTCATCATGAATATATGACAATCGCCCCCAACTGAAAAAGTGTGACAATTGCCCCCAACCCATAAATTTGTTTATACCTGGCTCTATGTGATTCATTATATTCAACCAAATGTTAATCACCACCAGTGACAATCACCCCCAGTATATTAGCTTGTTTATACCTGGCCGTGTGACTCACTGTGTTTACATCCAACAGGTAAATGTCAAAAGTAAATTAACTTAACTTAATTAACTTAATAATAAATTAACTTTTATCTAACTGACGTCATTTAAAAAGTTATACAGACATACGTAAAAAGAAATGCGGCTTTCTGGACCTGATAGTAAAAGCTGCAACATTTTTGAACTTATAACATTTGTTCCACATTTGTAAGTCATTCCACATTTTGTTTCTTGTATGGATTAGTGATAATTCATGTAAACATTCAAATAAAAACATTATGAGATTTCTGTTTTAAAATATTTGATATATTTTTTAATATAATATTTTGTTCCAATGTAAAACTAACTTGTGAAATTTTATTACTAATGCCCTCTCGTTAAATGATATGTAGGGACAAGTTCCACTCTACAACGACCTAAAATAATAAAACTGGTGGTGATTGACAGGGTACCTTTTTTACAACCATCGAAAATATAAAACTGGGGGCGATTGTCAGCGGTGGTGATTGTCAATGGTGCCGATTGTCCGGACACCCTTTTTAGAACCATCGAAAATATATGTAAAACTGGGGGCGACTGTCAGTGGGGGCGATTGTCCGGACACTATTTATCATACCAGCGCTCCTACCAGAAGGAGATCTTATTGATAGTTCATATTTGAATCTCAGCCCTATGTTCCCCGAGGGAATGATAACACCATATATTTGAATCATTTTCTATAATCACGTTTATTTATTTCATGTAGTGTATTTATTTTATCTGGTTATTCTCGTATAGTTGTAGAAAAAATTACGGATTCCGACTGTATATAAGGAACAAAGAATTTAAAGAAAATAGTGCGTTAAATAATGACAGATATACTTATTACAGCACGTGTAAATTTAATACGTATTGTATTGCCACTGTATTGTAAGTACAGTAGAACTTTGATTAACCGTTATGCGATTATTGATTGTTATTTCTGTTATCCGTCAACACTTAACGAAAAAAATACAGTTTCCGACATTAGGTACACAAACGTTTTTTACTAAACCCATTCATAAACAAACGTGACTACATTTCCGGACGACAAGATGCACTTTCATGTATCGTCGTAGCACATTCTGAGCAAGAAAGTGCAAAAACGTGCTACCGGCGAATATTTCCTTTCAGTCCACCATGGATTCTGTCTACTCTTTAATACTGATTACGTAGTGGTAGACAACCAGCTCTGATACAACATAGTAAATACCCCTGTCGCAGCATCCTGCATAACATAGCGAATTTTCGTTTATAAAAATTATTTTTTCTCAGTAGGTAAAAAGCCCCTATACCGGAACGCGATCCAATACTGGAACAGTTTTGAAATTTATATATTAATGAAGTTGTTTCTGAAAGAAACCGCTGATAACAAAAATTATTATTAACAGAATGATTATTTATCAATTTAAATTCACCTCGCATTTAATGTTTCCTTACTTAATTAAAGAAATATATATATATATATATATATATATATATATATATATATATATATATATATATATATAAGTATGTATATTAAACAATTTTTGTTGAATACAGTATCTTGATCCTTTATTTACCTCTGATACTTAAACCATTCTATATTTCCTACATTGACGTCTAGATGTCACTCTATGTGTCATATTACTCCTATTACACATCTGTTTATATATCGGTTCCCAACTCCTAGTGTCGATATATAGATGTCGACATTTTATAAAAGAAAAAGCTTAATAAATAAAATTTTTTAGGTTGTCTTTTCTATAAACACATTCATTGAATTAAGAAAACTTTGTTTCATGCTTATTAAAAAAAAAAAAATGTGTGTTTAATTTATCTGTCAATTTTTATAAGCCAGTTTAATTACATATATGACATTTTTTTACACAATTGAAAAGAGGCGGAAAAATCACATAAGAGTGGTTTTTGAACAATAATTATTCTGTCAACTAATTTCCGAGAAAAACTAATTTTTGTATAGTTTGGAAATATTTAAATGACATGACTTTTCAAGTACGGCAATAATCAGCACTATTGTGCGCAGCAGGCAATCTAGTTATCTATATAAGTGCTAAAGGAAACCGTCACTGGTAAAACAGCTAATAAATTTAAACACAGTTGGAATTAAAATAGGGTGGTATTTGTTGTAAGCAATAAAATAATTTAACTTTTTGAAAGTTTATGGTCACTAATAAAACCCTCACAAAAAGTCATCCCAAAAATTGTTGGATAAGGTATAAATGGAAATTCGCTATGTTATACAACAGGGGTATTATATGATTTTTTCATAATATGTACAATTGTACATGCACATAGATCTTTGACGAGTTATGAATGGTAGTATGTACATATGTAATTCTATATAATCATCATTTGATTTCAATAACGAAATATATTATATAGATAATTCATATCAAATATCTCTGTATTGATGTGAAAATCTCAAAAAACCATATTCCTGGCATCGGACGTGTCTGGCTGAAGAACTCATCCAAGATTTTTGGACTTCCAATATTTTCCTTAAATTTCATAAAAGTAGAAGTTTTCGTTCTAAAGTTATCGTGCTGATACATATATACGGTTCTAGGGACTGCAAAACAAATTTCTGCAATAGCCCCGGGCTAAAGTTACGTCATGACGAAGGCTTTAATAGCGAATTTCCATTCTGGAAATTCGCTAATATGAGTAAAACAAATTTATTATTTAAATACTTGATGTGTTTTTTTTTTTTACCATTTTTATTTGAATCCATAAAAATATTTTAATGTTCTAATAATATTTTTTTTATTACTTTTCCTTGATAATGTGTTTATGTCAGTTAGTCGTGTACGCTCGGGCCGGGTACATGTGATATTATTGACATTGTCAGACATCACATCACTAGTGTTGTATTTAGTAGTGCTACGGTTAAGTTGGTAGTAATTTCTTATTTACTTACTATATACACACATCGCGCTGTCATAGCATATTGTTTTGTTTTTTCTGAATGAGCTTGATTACTTACTATATTACTTTTACTATATGATGTTGACGGTCTTTATTTTTGAGGGTCAGTGTTACACAAACTATTACGTCAAGGTCACGAATAAAAATTTATGGATTTTCATAATTGTTTGGTAATTAAATAAATATAATAAAAATAACATTTTTATTATTATTTTGATTTGCAATCAATAAAAGAATTTTTATACTTTTATTAAATAACTTACTGAATATTTCGTTTTAAAAATAGTATATGTAGAGGAAATGTGCCTAAGACAATGCACCGAAAGTTTAGACTGAGACATAACAGACTGAGAGTTACATCTAGTTTATTTAAAATATTTCAGCAAGGTAGAAAATTTCCAGCAAAAGGCTCCTGATGGCATTGAAAAGAAGGGTATAGCTGTATTTGGTCTCAGTTAGGAGTGAGCCATTCAGTTTTTAAATCACTGGCTTTTTGACTTTTTCTTCCCCTTAAGAAACCGATGCAGTCAAGCAATGATTTTTTTAAGTAAATATTGCTAAACGATTTATTTCTTGTTAAAAGCTATTATTTAAAGACAAGATGGCATACTGGATATTTTTCTTCCCAGTGCGTCCACCACAGTGTTGCAGAGAACCATATGAAAGAATATACAGATATTTTGAAACTGGTTAATTTAGCTTAGTTAACGGATTCGTAACACAAATTTTAATCTTTTAAAGTGGCAGCCACAGTTATCTTCTCCCTTTTGTCAATAATAAATAATAAGAGATAAAATTGTAATATCTTTCCAAATTTGAATTAAAATTTCAATAATATTAAATCAATTTCTTAATACGATACCTTTCTTGTAATAATGTGTTTGATATTTTTATTATAATTTTTCGTAGTAAACGAATGATTTTGTAGAAGAATAACAGTGAAGTATATTTTTGGCTTCAAAATCATTCGAATAACAATAGTATGCTTTTATTTTATTGTTTTATTTAAGTTGAATATTACTAACTAATTGTTTAAGTGATGTGGGGATCATCCCCATCTGGCCTGTTTGCTCCAGGTTCGTTGGCAAGTGTTGCCGGTATGGGTGTCGGTTGCGGAACGGGCACAAATGCACTAGAATGGACTGGACAAGTGACTGTACGTAAAAAACGTAAGCCATATTCGAAATTTCAAACGCTCGAACTCGAGAAAGAGTTTCTATATAACGCGTATGTGTCGAAACAAAAACGTTGGGAACTGGCGAGAAATTTAAATTTAACGGAACGGCAAGTGAAAATTTGGTTTCAAAATCGTCGAATGAAAAATAAAAAAAATTCACAACGACAGGCGGCACAACAACAAAACAACAACAACAATGCCAACGCCAACAATCAAAATCATCACTCGAGTAGTCATCATCATCACGGGCATGCGCCGTCACATCATGTCGTTGCGCCAAATCATCACAGCACGGCGAACAGCACGGTGAAACATCATCAGTGACCCGTACCATTCTCTGGGGTCATGTTCGGGCACCATCACCATGGACTTGTTACCTAAATGTTGTTAAATTAGTTCCCTTGTCCCCTTAATCCTAATTTCTAAAATCATGAACTGTTATTTATTATATTCGTAGTATAATCAAAGAACGAAGTTATGTTTTTTATTGTTAAATTTTTTGAGACCCCATTTTTCTTTTAAATTTTCCATTTTAATTCGTACGACAAATGAATGGTGCACATGTAGAAAATTTTTGCATCTTCTTGACCCCAGAGAATTTTTATATTTAAAAATTAAAAACGAATTAACTGATTATTAGAATTCTCCAAAGAATATTTAATATACATTTTTTATATAAGATTTGCTGTATAAAAAAAATGAACATTTAAAATATAAATCCCAGTGGTCTTAAAAATGTTATTATTTGTTTAGTTTTTATTTACAAAAACTTTTTTTTATTGTAATGTAGAAAAAAATGTTATTATATAACATTGTTTTAAATTTTTTTTTTAAACTTAACAATTATTCAGGATTGTGCGTTTGCTGTTGTATGTTTGAATGTGTATTAATACTGATTTCCACTAGTGTCCAATATAAATAGACTGTTATTTTATCTATTAGGGCTACTGTGCATTACATTTTTATTTTACTTTATGTGCGCTTCTAAAGCGTCATACTATTTACGGCATTTTATATCCTCTTAAACATAACCTAACAATTTTTTTGTGTTTTTGTTTAAAGTGATATTAGGTTGAGGTTATGTTTCGACAGGTATATAAATGGGCCATTGTATATAGTTATTCTTACATTCATTGTGTCTCAAAACGTCATTCGTATATATTATACATAAAAAAGTATTTAGTTAAAAAACTTATTGTCTTATATGTCTGATGAAATAACTGTAGTTTCAAAACTATTATTAATAATATAAAATAAAATATAAATAATTATTATTTAGTATTATTTATAGAAAATTACATATAGTATGATTACAAATTACTGTTAACTTTTTATTTAAAATAAAATCCGTTATTTTTGTTTTTTATAATTGTTCCAAATTTTTGAAAAGAGTTTTTAATTTTGATTTGTACTTAAAATGTTTACTTATGTTCAGTTTTTGATTTTGTAAAAATGTTGCCAAATACAATTTGTAAAGAATATTAACAAAAATGGTATTTTAAAATTTTTGGAAAATATGTTAAAAATGAAAAAATACCCTCCATTATTAAGGTAAAAATATATTAAGGAAATTAAATGTTTTTTGTGTCTGTATTGTATAAATCAAAGAAAAAATATAACTTTTAATAAAGCAATTGAATTTTTAAAATACAAACTTATCTCTAGAAATACGAATTTTTGTTTTCCATTTTATATTATATAAACAAAAATAAAATCCATTCAGTTTAAAGATCAAAGAATTTTCGAAATTTCTGAATGGATTTTCATTCAGACATGAAACTTGAAAGTAGGTTACTTTAGGACTTTTTAAAATAACATATCTTATTCATATTGTTTCATTAATTTTGAAATCAATCGTATACCAGATTTTTTATACTTACGCATATACAGTAACATTTAAGCAATTGATAACACTCGAAATTAGGTAATATAAATTTTGAAAATTTAAGTTCTATTAAACCGGAGAGTGGGTAAAATTTTCTAGGTATTAACAAAATTTAAATTGACGACGAATAAAATATGAAATAGGTATCTAATGAAAGATATAAATATTAGGCTTGTAACGAATACCTTGTTCGACCGTTAGTCGAATACCGAAGATTTGGCGAGCACTCTCATCGAATTGTCGAATATTCTGGTTGCACAAAAAATGAAATGCGATACTCGTCCGAACAGTGTTTCAATATTCAGTATTCGGCCGAATATCAAAATAATATCAAATAAGCCGAATAGCGAATAGTTGCCGAGTATTCGTTATCAGCCTAATAATTATATACTTGTATTCAAAGGCAAGTGGTGCTTCTTCTCTGATGCGTACTGTACATATATGAATGAAATTGGGGCGAAATATTGATGACTTATGGTTGTTTGACACACTACCGTCTAACAAATTTAACACCAAGCGTATCGTTAAAATAGCACGTACAAACTATCACCTTGCTAAAACTAACAATCCATAACCTACTTCAAGTTGAAATTTTCATTTGAATTTTCTTAAGAGGCTGTCTTTAAAAAAAACTCTTTTTCGAAATAAAGTTACTTTTTTAAAAAATAAAATGCATAAAGACAGTCGAAGTTAACATACGTGAAAAAAATGATTGTACAGAATTATATGTTAATATTAGTTAAATTATTAAAGAATACAACTATTTAGGTATTACTCTGTACTACTATTGTAGACATATAAAAGTAAATAAATAAAATGTATTTTAAACAAAATGAAAGCAAAAAAAACTTCTCAAAGTAGTTATTATTGCCGCTTTATATAAATTGTGTTTCCTATTATTAACAGGCCATGCTACTATTAAATAAAAACGATATTTTGTATTACGTTTAAGAAGTACAAAGTTAAATTTAATAATAATAAAAAAAAAATCAGACATCACTAATCAAAAAAGGTATTTTGATTTTTGATTTTTTTAAACTCGAAAACGTATTATTTTTTACAAAATTTGTAATTAATTAACTTAATAAATAATTATAATTAAGAGAAAAGGCCCTTTGTTTTGTGATTTTCTTTTGAGTTTTTAGATAAAATTTATATTTGAAAATATTTCATACGTTTCATGAATAATATTTAAAATAAAAAAAAATTGTGCCAAAAACTTCAAAATTTTTATTTTTCATTTTAGAAAAAAGTGCAATTTTTATTTAAAATGTGTACATAATGTGAAATAAAAAAATTTTTGTATTATAATTTCCTTAACTGTGTTTTCTTGTATAATCATGAAGTATTTCCAAATAAAAAATTACAAAATATTTTGTATTTCTGTTTTTTTTTAATCGTTTTGCTTATCAATTAAATCACTTTATACATATCAGTAAAATTTGTTGACTTTTACCAGCGCGTATTAAGGTGATTTAATTGCTAAAAATAGAAAAGAATTTGTTAATTTTTTGTATATTGTCTTTTTTTAAAATCTTGTAATGTTTAGAAAATATATTAAAATTTCTTAAAAAAGTGGACTAATTTTTTAATGCTTTTTCCAAATAATTAAAGCTAGCGGTTTTTTTTTTTTGAAACAAAAATCCTTACTTGTTTTTATAATTCTTTTCAAAAATTAACGATAGTTAAGCACAATTTGAGTCACTGGGGCAATGACAATTCATTTAGTTTTCAATCAAAAATATGTTTTAAATACGGTTTGCCAGCTAATTGCAGAAAAACAAGATGTGTATTTTGCTTATTTTTTTTTAAGCAACTTGTTTTTGTGGTGTCGCGCCGTTGTGCTTGGTGCCCATGCACACAAACAGCGTTCATAAAGTTCCGGAACAGCTGAAAATCTCAGTTAATATTGACTTTATCGAAAAATAACCCGGACAAAAGTTTCATGGAAGGAAATGAGGAATTAGAAAATGACCTCGAATTTGACCTTCAACATGACCTTGACCAAAATTTGGAGGTTAACTTTGTTTTTTTTTAAATGGAAACCCCTATTTTTGACCTCGGATTCGAAAATTGTACGTTCAAAACCATATTCATACTTCATATCCCAAAGTCGTGTGAAGGTCATAAAAACGAAAAAAATATGATACTGGTTGGTCAAGGTCATGTTCAAGGTCAAATTCGAGGTCATTTTCTAGTTCTTCATTTCTTCCCGTGAAACTTTTTTGTCCGGGTTATTTCTTGATAAACTCAATATTAACTGAGATTTTGCGGAACTTTTGCGGAGCTGCTCCGGAACTTTATGAACGCCTGTGTATTTTGCCAGCGCAGCGGAGCGTTGTTGATGACGATATCCATCATCATCATCGTCATGGAGAATCTTGTTGGTTACGTGGTTTTTGTGGAATAGGATAACAGAAATACTTTGTTTGTATTCATGTTTTTAATTAGAGCATCCAAATTAAAGCTCTTTCTACTTGCCTAATATGATACGGTTGAATTTTGTAAGACAAAAAGTAACCAAACAACACAAAACAAAACAGATAAGGGGGGTCCGCATAATACGGGACTGAAAAAAAAGAAAGCTCCGAAAGACACCAAAGATTTCGGGTAAACATTATTTTATCATTATCATTAATCATTATCATTTTCCTCCATGTTGCTTTATTTACTAGCAATTTTCACAGATAAATTTCCCGAAAATTTTTGAAAAGAATTACTTGTAATTTGTTTTCTTTTAAACAAAATTATACACAAATTATTACAAAGGGCTCAAACAACAAGTGATATTAATTTTTTATGAATAAGTATTTTTAATTTTAGAAAATAGTAAAAAATATACCGACACAAGTTTTACAACTATAAACAAAAAGAAAAAAAAATGTAAAAAAATGCATTGTGCGGGTATCTAGAAAAAAAGAACAAAACGTAATCATTAATCAAACAGAGAGACAGAGTTGCACATATATATGTAAAAATTCTGAGGTTTTAAAAATTTGCATACTTGCATGCACATGAAATCTGATTAAGCCAGGGTTGATTATGTAAGCATGCAACCGATACAACTCAAGTCAACAAAATGTTACTGGTACAATGAGCATGCGTAGAATAGATTATCTATGATCATATTATAGAATATATAAACGCGATGAGTTTCATAAAAATAGCTAATTTTGGCTAAGTTGTGGCTAATTTTGATTTTTTAACCTTTAACATGGAAATATTAATTAAATTGTTTTATTTCAAGTTGATTACACAACATTGTACCGCGATAACAATTTCCTATAAAAGGTACTCCGATAAAGTACATAAGCAAACGTAGTTCGCTCTCTAACTATAGTCACCGCAGTGATACTGTGCTCTGCAACACAGTAAGTATTGTACAACTTTGATACCTGTTATGCCAAGACAGAGAGTAAGTTACGTTTGTTTATGTACTTATAACAATAATTAGTGTATTATAGCCAAAAGATTTTGAAGTAAGAGACCTATCTTCGTTTGCGCAGGTGGAGTGGGTAAAATAATTCAACTCACTGGCCTATGGTTCATAAGACACATGTATTTGACAGATATCGACCTTACCTTCATGATGACATAGACTGATCCATTTTAAAATGCGTTTCTGCGCATCTCTCAGTTCATTTTCTGTTGCGTATAAGTCTCAAGATAGTATAATATCTACATTACAGTACCTACAATACGAAATACACCAAAATACTTGAAAACTAACCTCAAGCGTTCAAACTTGCAGATCATGTGTATATTAAATTTGTTTGCGCATTAAAAAATAGTGGCAAAAAATGTATATTATTATGTGACATGCGTCAGGGCATGCAAACATGCAAATTTTGAAAAGGCCCTTTTTTATAATATGTTTATTTTTTTTTTTGTGAATTTGCATCAGTGTTCGTACATACAAATAGTTTATAATTATTATAAATATTATTACAATTTACATAATAATTAATATATTATTAAATAAAAAATACTTGTACTATGTAAATAAAAAAAAAACTTACTATTTACAAATGATAAATATATCATTCTATCTTGTTTTATTTATTGTTCTTTTCTTTTATTTATTTATTTTAACAAAATGAAGCACAACCATTGGATTGCGTAATAATTATTGACGTTTTTTCACAATTTCTCAAAAAATTAAAATTTATAATAATTCACATTGTTGTTTACGACTTCTCCCCATCAAGATTGTTGACCCTTTTGATAGATATTTTATTTGATTTAGTTTGGTTTCGGTAAGTTGCCAAGACCAATGTTTTCATTTTTAAGGCACTAAAACTAACGGCGTAGGTACGTTACTTTAAAGCATATGCTTCGTTTCCATACAGATAACATAAATCCCACAAGCACTTCTGTGGCACTAACCTTAGTTAAATGGATAAATTAATGGTTGTCGAAACTGGTTAATTTTATCTGCTCGGCATTTTGATTTTAATGATGTCAAATAATACAGAAAAATCAATAAAATGAAAAATTTAAACGTCGTCTTGTATAACGAAACTGTCTTTTAAATGATACAAAACATTTCTAACCTTAAAAAAAAACGTCATGAATTATTACTTAATCTGATGTAACAGAGGTGAGTAATCCTAATTCTAAAGGCCCATTCATATCTACAGACACTAAACGTAACAGACACGTATCGTGCCAGACACGACAAATATTGTTTAATGCTTTTCATAGAACACTAGAAGCCAACTAATATAAAAAAGTGTAATTCGCGTGGAGTCATTTGTATACCAGTCACAGCTTAAGGCAGGTAGTCAGCCAGTGTCCGTCGCCGAACACACACTGCATTGTGTTAACAATGAACACCATTGTTACTTAAATTGGACAGCTTGGTCTGCCCCATAATACGTGTGTTTTGGTGGTATGTGTGAGTACGCACACAAAGACAAACAACAAACTAACACAATTGCAAGCGGTGTGTACCTACACACATGGTGGGAGAGATTTTACGTCACAAACTCATTACAAGTGGAACAGAGACATAGACCACCTAGTTTGTCCCCTTGATGCTTTTGTTATGGGTGTATTCATATTATAGCGTAACGTAAGCGCACAGACACATACAGTGACAGACAGTGTCCGCACAGTATTCTCGAGGAGAATATTTTGTCTGTGCTGGAACGTGTCTGTTGACTTTGCGCGGCTAATATGCATGTATGTTTCGAAACGTACAAACAAAATTCCTAGAATTTATTTGTAAATTTTCATTGTATTCGTTTTATGAAGTACAAAAAACGAAAAATTAATCGAATTTGTTAGAAATCAAACATTTTCTGTCATTTATATAAGATCTGAATAACAAACATTTAGTCGAATTTATTAGGTTATGTACATTTCTCCACAATCATCCTGATAAGAAATTTGGCGATAATAATCAACAGAAGTATGCAGCAAGAAAGGAAATTTTTCCTCTTCCAGTAATAACGCAATTTCGGAAAAATCTTCAGTATAAAAGTCACATAACCTTGTCAGATCTGCTACAATTTAATTTTTGTAATTCACTGATACATTCTACATATATACGTGCTATACGTATAGTATCTACGGTATCTACTGTCTGTGTCTGTCTGCTAACTGTCTGTGTATATGAATACTTTTGAAAATGTCGTGTCTGCCACGATATGTGTCTGTGACGTTCAGTGTCTGTAGATATGAATGAACCTTAACTAATATTATAAATGTAAAAGTGACTTTGCTTCTTTACACAGAGATAGCTTGGGGAACAAAGGCATTTAATAGGCTATTCTTTAGATAAACGGTGCAAATATACTCTACATCAGTGATTCTCAAACTTTTTGATTCGCAACTACCTTTACACTTAAAAGTTTTAAAAGACTTTTGAAATGTGTAGAAATATCTGGAAAATGGATATGTAATCTGTAATCAATTGTTTCTGCGCCCCCCTTAATAGTTTTCGCGACCTCCATTTTGAGAACCACTGATGCTTTATCCGTATTAAATTGATATAAGTACTAATTTCAAACGTCATATGGGTGAAGCCGCGGTTAAATGCTAATTCGTAATAAATAAACAAGTGAGTATGTATTACATTGTTAGCAGTAGTTATTTTAAATTACTATGTACTAACTGAAGATTATATTATATAAAATGAAAAAAATTCATCCAATGTAGTCAACTATTTAAAGAATGACTTTGAAATTGAACAAATTCACAGCATGTATTCACATTTATAATTTAATAACAGTAATACCTACTCGCTAATAAACTTACGTTTTGGAAATAAATTTTGCCCTATTTGCAGTTAAAAATTTTGGTCAGTCGGATAATATTATGAATTACAATTACAAGCATAACTTTAAAAAATTATAACATCTTAAAGTCCATCATTGCCGCAATCTGTGATTGGTCTGTCGTCTGTCTGTTTTTGCCTATTAAAATTTTGCCCTTGCTATAAAGTGGGAGAGACGTTGATAGTTATTTTAACGCAACTATTGAAGTGTTAAATTATAAATTTCTGCTCGGGAAGATGCATGCATACAAATAATTATGTATAGTTGGTTTATTTTATTTGGAATGTGAACACCATATTTCCTTCTCTGTTTTGCATAATACAAAAAATGTTTAAAACAGAGAAAGAAATATGGTGTTCATATTCCAAACAATAGTTATTTTCGATACATATGCGTAAAGAGAGGTATTCTAGTAGGCTTAAATTCGGGCACGAGTCTAAGGGACTGACGTATACACAACGAGATCGAGTGCGTAAGCGCACGAGATCTCGTTGTGTATACGTCAGTCCCTTTAGCGAGTGCCCCAATTTAAGCCTACCGAATACCTCTCTTTACGCATACGTATCGAACATAATTTTTTATAACGACGGCTTCTAAAGTTTAATAGAGAGAAAAAAATTAATTATTTTTAAACAATTTTTATTAATTTGTAGAACGTTGTTGTTTTTTTTATTAATTTGTTGATCGTTTCCATGTTAATTTGAATATGATTATCATTGATAAATGAATATCATTATTTTCTCGCATAGTTTTAGCTACTTTCACGCACACTTGTACTTTCGCGCACAGTTACTGTCATTTGTTTTACAATGATATAAAAAACTGCTCTTTACGCCCACTACACAACGCTCGAATATTGAACTTTAGAAGCAGGTGTTATAAAAAATACATAAACAAATTATAATACAAGATTATAACACACACACTAGCAAGCAACTACGCGAAAAAGTAGCAGTGGCAGTTCGTTTTTCTCGAAAGTCAGTGTACATAGAATGATGGTTTAAAAACCTTTTTTATGTAATTTTTCTTCCTTTTTCTAATGGCGTAAAAAAATGTCGGAAAAACTTTTGAATAAGTGGAAATTTTGGCAAAAAACTAATTTTTTTCACGAACAAAAACCATGTTCCGGGCAATATATACATGTAAATTTTACCGAATATTATTTTCGGTTCCTAGGGACCTCAAAACAAATTTTTGCCATAGTTCCGGACTCAAGTCGTGCCATTACAGTGGCTGTAATAGCTGAATTCCACTCTGGAAATTCGCTTAAAGAAATATGTAGAATTCATGTCAAATAACTTGACCCTTTTTCTTATGTAAATTTAATAGTAACCGTGATCAACCGATTTGAAATGAACCCTAAACTGTGTTTTGTCTATTCTTTCGCACAGTGCACAAGATTGCATACCCGAGACGAAATGTTGTGACCATTCCATTCTTCTACTACAAATTTAGTTGGTTTACAAAAATGTTTTCTTCCCAAATTCGTAAAATAAAATGGTGGCGCGGGAACAAATCGAACAAAGACGCTTTTTTTCCGAATAGGTTCATGCAGTAGCGCATGGTCGGTAGCATAATAATTTTTAAATAGCAGCCAGAAAATAAAATTTGTTTTCATAATTTATATATTTTTTTTAGATTAATTTTATTAAAACAGTACCCAAGATTGTTAAAAAAATATTGATTTATCAACAAATAGCATAAGTTAAAAAAAATTATAACTTTACAACAAAAACCTTAATTTATAACAAATAATATATACAGGATGTTAGTGAATAAGTGTGAAATATTTTAATGGGTGATTGCTAAGGCTTTTTATGTAAAAAAGTTCATATAAACCCAGATCCCAGATTTATGTAAAAAAGTTCATATAAACCCACACAGAGTGTTCAGTTACTTGATTTTTTTTTTATATATTTTTTAAATACAATATGTATTTCAAAAACGTTTTGAGATATTCACACACAAAATTTGGGACACACTACGATAGGATCAATGCCCATATTTTGAAGTCGAAGAATATTTCCACTGAAACCAGTGGCGTCTGTATGGCCATGCAATGACAAATTTTTGAAGAAAAAAAGGCACGCCAGCGATCTTTTCCAAGTCGAAAATTTTTTCTTTTTTAAATATTCCATAAATTGCTGACAAAAGTGACCTCTTAGAATTTTGTCGCTCATGTAGTCATTTCCAATTATTACTTCTACCACATAACCGGTTTAAGTTCTCGCATTAGCTGCTGAGGTAATTTTATGAAAAAGCCTTACAAATAAAAAGGACAAAATGCTTCACTTCTACAATATAGTCGAATAATTTCTTTTTAATTTAATACAAAAAACTATGAAAGAAAAATGAGAAACTGAACACTTTGTATCTATTGGAAACTAAGCGTTTTCGGGCCTGGGTTTATATGAACTTTTTTACATAAAAATACTTCAACAATCACCTATTAAAATGTTTCGCACTTATTCACTAACACTATATGTAATGTTTATGTTTATAAAAAGTATATTTGTTAACCAATTTGAAAAATCTTGTGTACCCTAGATAATTTATTTACGAAACTGATCCAACTGGAGTAAAAATGGTAGTTCTCAAAAAACTCACTTGTACCTACATTAGTGAACGTGTAGATAGACCTGTATTTAATATGTTGATAGCTCAGTTTATTCTTCTACGTCGGTGCCGGCACGCAACCCAGTCGGTGTTCTCTTTTCTATTGTACATTCTCGGAATGAATTTCCAAATTTTTTTCACTACATAGTATTTAAAAAAACTACCTTTCTAACAACTTATTCCTTAAAAAAGGGGAATAAAATTTGCTTCACTTTTTTAATAATAAATACCTAAATATACTCAAGTATGTACAGGAAGGAGGTTATGTTACAAAGTGGTTTTACCCTTTTGTAACTTTTTCTTATTATAACCTTAAGTTTATATGAATAATTTTGCAAAATTCAATATAAATATGTATTAACTTGTAAACATTTTCATTTTCACCCCTTAAAAACAATTTTTTAAGAAATTTCTGGTATCCATCAAATTTGATTAACTGTCGCCTTCCCAACCCCAATGGTGACGGTTAATCGAAGTTCTACTGCATTTGAAAATATTGTGTGAAAAATTTCCATAATATGCATTTGCCTGTGAATATAATTTGGTTATATAATGACTTGTAAGTTTTAAACAAGGGGCGAAACTACTATTAAGATAGTTAGTATTCCGTGTGTACCAGAAAAGTGACGTAAAATCCTCCCCACTTCGCATTACTATGTTGTGTGGGAACACACTGTTTGTAGTGGTCTTGGTTTGATGTTTACTTCTGTGTGCATATTCCCACACACAACTACTAAACACGTATTATCAGATAGACCAACGTGCAACTCAAACAATAATGGTATTACAATACATAACAATCGTAGTGTATTCGGTGACCTACACCGACTGATTAAATGTCTTAAGCTGTGACAGACCAACAAATGACACCAAGCGAGCTACACTTTTTTTTATTTTAGTTTGCTTCTAGTGTTCTATGGTTTTAAATGTGTAGTTTACATTCTACCCATTTTCCTCCAACTCTGGGGCAGTTTTGGTATGGATAAACAAAGACGTGATACTATGTTAGTGGTAGTGATGAGCACATGCAAGACCAAGACAAAGACTTGGCAGTCTTGGTCTTGGTCTTGGTCTTGCTAGAGCAGTTTGAGTCTTGGTCTTGGTCTTGGTCTTGCAAAATGCAGTCTTGGTATTGGTCTTGGTCTTGGTATTGCTAAAGAATCTTGCACTTTCTTGCATTTTTTTATTAACGAATTTTTTCCTTCTAAAATCAGAATTTTCTCTCTTTACGGTATTAATTATACTTTTAAACTATTTAAATAACTTAGCAAGAGTCTTGCTTTTTTCTTGCTATTGTTTTGGTCTTGCTCACTTGAGTCTTGGTATTGGTCTTGCAGCCATACTTATAGTCTTGGTCTTGGTCTTGCTCTTGGTATACATAGTCTTGGTCTTGGTCTTGGTCTTGCAAAAAATGCAAGACCAAGACCAAGACTAATTTTGCTCATCACTAGTTAGTGGTGATAGATAGGTTATGAAAGTGGCATTAAAACTGTGCTCACATTCCTAACAAATCTGAATTGGCAGCAAATGCAAATTTCAGAAAAAATTCGACTGTTAGGCCAGGCGCACATTGAGCTGCGTCACGCAGTAAACGCAGGGCAGGGCAGAGCAGAGCAAAGCAGGAAAGCACGAGAAATAAACTGTGTGGTCGGGCGCATATTGAGACGCAGTTTACGCAGGCAGGGCAACGCAGTTTCTACAACTCTTGTTGTAGAACGAGATAGCACGAATTTAAAAGCAGAGCAGAGTAGCACTGTTTTTCTTCAATTTCTTCAATTGTTTTCATTTCGGCGAAATAAAACCAATTAAAACTTGAGAACGTGTTACAATGTCGCGCAGCATTGCGCAGTTTCTGTATCACATTCACGAGTACCACATCGGACTCGTGCGATGCAGTAGTGCTGCTCTGGTCTGCTCTGTGTTTCAATTCGCGCTGTCCCGTTCTCCAACACGAGTCACAGAAACAGTGCTGCCCTGCCTGCGTTAACTGCGTCTTAATGTGCGCCCGGCCTTAGCCAATTTAAGGAATAAATTTAATATTTCGTTACTATCACAGATTTGAAAATCAGTTGAAAATACAAACAAGATAAAATCGCCCATGAAAATTTTCTCCCATTTTTTTCATTGCAAAATCCCGTTCTCTTTCAGGACAAAAGTGTGAAAACGCATTCTTTAGGACTGAGCATATATATATATTCCCCATTGATCTGAGGAGGAACACACAGTTTCGTTATAAGCGCCCTCTCCGATTGTAACTGAACGAAGTATTAGGCAAACATGATAATGTGTGTTTTAACATTTTCGTAACGTAGTATCATCTATACGTACCGTTATAAGATCTATGTACATATTTATTCTATATTACCAATAGCATTAGCATTACTGAATTGTTAAAAAATTTCACATAAGAGAAAAAAAGAAAACTAAAACTTCTTGTGTTCTTAAAAGAGAATTTGTCTTCAAAATTGTAAAATTTAATAACTACATATAGTTGAAACATGAGATCCTATAAACATTATTTTGATAACAAATCAATAATATTGAATACCAACTACCTGTTTGATATGAATCAGCAAACAAACTTTTTAAAAAAATTACAAAAAATATTCACCAGTGCCTCCACCATTGTTTTGTATTACAAAGAACTGAGGCATCACAGTGTGATACACTGAAAAAAGTTAATCAGTCTGATAACTTGTAAGTATGTGATAATAATTTTCTTTTCTTTTTTCAATTCATATTCATTTGGTTGGATAAAAAACACTGGACAAATCGATAATTGTGTAACCCACTTTAGAAATTTTGACACCATATATCGTATATAAAGGATAATGCTTCAGAGTTCATTCAATTTTAACAATAAATATATCATTTCTGAAACGGATTCAATCACAATATTATCATTATCCACCTATGACAGAAATTTCCCTGCCTGGAATTATTCCAACCCCCACATTGTTTACATCCTTGTCTATATAGCTATCCTTGTCCAGATGTATTTATTTATTATTCTTTTCTACCCAATCTATTTTCGTTCTTTCTTTTCTAACTAGCTTCTGTTTTATTTATGTTAGTGAAACATTTATTTCATATAAAGTGGGTTAATATTCTTAATGAAATTTTTCCATTATTTTGAGATTATCTTAGAAAGTCGGAAAATTAGTAAGTATATTTTTTGGTTTAAGAGAGACTTTGAGACCTAAAATCAGTAATAAAGTTTCAAAATTAGGGTCAATGCGGGAGAGATGCCGCACATTTTGAAAACACTTGATAATTGTTTAAGTATGCATTCAATTGATTTGAAACTTGGTAAACAATAAATGTAAACATTGTTCTTTAGAATTATTTATAAATAATTTTAAATTTTGAGTCATAAAGGATTCATAATTAACATTTTTGTAGAGCCTGCAAAGCGGCGTCTCTCTCACACCTATGGGAGAGATCCCGCATCAAAGAAAGTGAGACGCCGCATAGGTAATATTAAAAATTTTGCATTTTACACACATCTCCATACATGATGCATGCCATATGTAACCATTTTTGGCACTTTATACATCTTAACCAGCCAATATTTTTTTTGTTTCTGAGAACTTTTCAAACAGTAATCATCATTATTTTCGTTATCTTCACTAATATGAGAACTCTTCCTGATCCATTAATGGATCTTTTGTATTTACGTGGCATAATTTACAGTCCAAAAAAAATTTTATAATTAAGGTATAAGTCTGTGTTTTTAATATGTAATATAATGCGGCATCTATGCCAACTTTAAATGCGGCATCTCTCCTTTTTGTTGGGATAGATGCGGCATGTTGCTATAGCAAGCATAGTGCGGAATTCCAACCTAAAATTTCATACAGTACTTTTAAAATATTAGATTTCATACAGTAGATTTAAAATGTTAGAAACTCATTTTCATTAAAACAATGAAATATACATTCTTAAATTCTAATGAGTTAAATGCTTGATAAAATATTATGTTAAAAAACTTACTTTTCAATAATAAAAAGTTGGATAATTACTAAACTGATGGACTAATCATAAATGTTACCATATACAGCTTAAATAAGTAACTTATTTTAAAGATATAATCCATTAATAGCGCTATCTGTCAATCAACGGACGAACTATGGCTATTGCAGCATCTGTCCTGCACTTACCCTATCATGAAGCCCTTAACTATCACCGAAGGTTTATTCTAAGACCAGCAAATTCACTTTTAATTCGTTATAAGCAACATCAAAAATTGAAATAGAATCATATGTCTTAAAGTCCATTCATATCTACAGACACTGAACGTCACAGACACGTATCGTGGCAGACACGACAAATATTGTTTAATGCTTTTCTTATGGATGTATTCATATATACCGCACAGACACGGATTGTCTGTATGTATGAATGTGTTCATAAGAAAAACATTAAACAATATTTGTCGTGTCTGCCACGATACGTGTCTATGACGTTCAGTGTCTGTAGATATGAATGGACCTTTACTCTTTTTACGTATGTGTGAATTTTATTATCTATTCTATTTCAATCGTTTTTACTATTGCTTACAACGAGTCAAAATCGTACTTCTAAAAGAAATTTTACCATTTTGGTAACAAAAATGAAAAACTCACAGCCAAATTACTGTAATTTAACCAATTACGCTAATTCTAATCATTTTGATAAAGCTTGCTTTGTGAAAAAAGAAATTCCCTTTAATCTGATGACGCCAGAGATTTTTTTTATGCTTTTAAAATCCGTAAATAAAATAATGGTGAAATTGGAAGGAAGTTAAAGGTTTTAGAAGTATTTCTTTTCATTAAGCATGTAAGCCTACTAGAAACAAAAATTTTACAAGCTAGTCATATCTTTAAAAATTCGTCAAATGCGTGTTTTTGACACGCATTTGACACGCAATGTCATCTCAGTAAAAGATAATTTATGATTTTTTGTTAACTCTATAGTTGTTAACTCTACAGCCCTCTTGCGTTTATTCAATATGGATGTACAACTCAATAATTATTCACTCACACAACCATATTAATATGTCATCATCGATGACATAAAAAGGTTTTCGTAATTTTGATAACAGAAGCGAAAAGTCCACTCCTAAATTATCCTAATTTAATCAATTACTCTAATTCAAATTACTTCCATAAAGCTTGTTTTCAGAAAACAAAAAATTTTAATTTAGTTACATCATTAAGTTTATTCAGACATCATTATAGATTTTTTCAGTGAATACTTTATCTAAAAATGGCCAGTCATTAATGCCTTAAAAATTAAAATTTTCTATTATGTCACATTATCAAGTTGTGAGACACTAAATTAATTTTGTTACTATTGATCTACTATCTCATACCTATAGAAATAGAAACAGCCTAATCTTCTGGGCTACAGAAACTCCAAAAAAATATTTTCTTAAAAAAAATGTTCCCAATTATCATACATAAGTTTGTTTAAGCAGTAGCAGTACCGTCTTTATCCAAGAGACACGTTAAGCTCAAGCCCGCGAGGGCATCTATAAAAATTAGGAAAACAAGTTGTATACCTATTATATTTGGGTATTGGGATAATAATTTTAATAAATTTTGCACCCTTAAGGACGTGTGACAAAATATTGGACGAAGTTGTGTTAAGGTGTTACATTACTTTGAAATGTCAGAAAAGCTTTTATTCGAGAATTTTTTTCTTCGTAATGAACAATGCAATCAGCACAAAACTTTTAGAGTGTGTTGTACGTGAGCTTGGATATACAAAAAAAAAAATTTTCCCCAATTTACAAAACAAAATTACAGCACAGGTGCAGGTCGAACACAGACGCGTTTTTTTTGAAGAAATTTATGGTGGCAGCATAACAATATTCAAACAGCAGCCAGGGAATTAATTTTTTTTCATTATTTAGAGTAGTTTTACTAAGGTGGTACCCGAAATCTCTGAATTTAAATCGTTTCGATTTCTGCTAAAAGGGCTCCTAAACTCAGCACGTCTATCCGAAGCACGTAAATTTAATGTGCCTACACGGAGAGAAAATTTATATAAAAATTACTGTGCTCAGCACTACAATCGACGTGTAAAAAGCGAACATATTCAATTTTGTACGGTAAAAATATAAAAATTATAAGTAATCATAGAAAATTTAAAGGATAGAATATTGTTTCCGTAATATTAGCTCCGTAAAATTTGTAAAACAGCACAGTAAAAAGTTCCATTGCCGACAAAAAAATATTTTTTAATTGTTTTTCTTACAAAAATTACCATGCTGTATTATAATATTTGAAATGCTATCTGCTAATAGTAGAAAGAAAAAAAGAGAAAGAAGGTTGTGTGTGTTGTGAACGCTGTTAAAATGTACCTCACTCATAGCAAGTCACATAACCAACCATAGGTTTGGACGACCAACTTGGTCGGACGGGTCGGACCAAGCACCTTGATCCATTAGACTGTCTTACAAGCAGCAAGCAGTATTCATTACACTGTGTTAGAGGACGGGGATGTCACCGTTTAATTCATCATTTTGTTACTTCACTATCTTTAGTCTTAGAGTATATTGATGGCAATCATTTTTGTATGCATTATAAAGTTCTTACAGGTTCGAAGTTTTTACAGGTACCGCCCAAGCAACATAAGGTTGCGGGTCAGATGCGCAAATGAAAGAGTACGACAACAAGAATTAAACTATAAGATATATGCATAAGAGTGTGATAAAAGTTGTGTTAGCACATTAAATTTTACCATGCTAGCATATATTTTTTATTTTGGTCGTCGATCGCGCACGCATTATAAGAGAGCATGGTAATTTTTCTGAAATTTTATCTACAGAAATTTTATGATTTTTCTCTCCGTGTAGGGGCCTCTTACAAACTTAAGATGGCTCTAAACAGTTTTGAATAGTACGAAATCTTAGGCTTAAACAAATCCTATAGCCATATTCAGAATCGAAATTTTTTTACTACTATAGGTAATCGGACTGGTGATTTTAATGTAACAAACATATCATTCTGGGAATAATATGTTTTACAAACATATTATTCTATATTTTCAGGTTTCATACAAGCTCATGAGAACGAACAGTTTAGGAAGGTAAATTTATATCCATTAGTCTATATCAAATATATTATTATGTACATTAATTTCAACTGATGAGTTTCGAAGTAACAGCAGCTTACCCAAAAGGACTTATATAGATATTATAATACACCTGTGGATCATTTAATACTCTTGCGACAAGTATATTCTTTGTAAATAATAAACAAATACTTTACTTTGCAAAATACCACTTTTATTTTTGAAACTGTGACAATATTGTTTCGAACCGTCAGTTCATTTTAAAACAGAACATTCTGTTTAATAAAAGTGGTATTTTACAAAGTATTTGTTTATTATTTACAAATATGGAACACCTTAAAGTAACGCACAAATCTATTAATAGTATATTCTTTCCCTGCTCTCCCACCATACATACATATTTTATATTGATAAGTTCCAGAAACTCTAGATACCAGAGACTTTTACATGGGGATTTGTTGGGCAAATCCCAATCGTTCCGGTGTTATACTTTTGTCTTTTACGAATAAATTTTTTAAATTAAATTTTCAGATTTAAACAAAATTGATATTTGTTAAATAAGGACTTGTAAAACTGGTACTTACAAAATTAGTATCTATATAGCTGTAATAGATGGTACGTATAATGTATACTAATTATTTCGATATTCATATTATATGTATGTAGACCATACGTTATCATGTCATCATTGAGACTTTGAAAATTAGTAATTTAGTTTTTTTGAGTAGTTTTTTTTGAGAATTAGTAATTTTACGTACTGACTGAATTTCTACGTGTTAATTCATATTTCAATTCACTAATTTACATAATATTGTCTATGGAGAGTGAGACAGTAAAGATAAAATTTTTAAGTATATTAAAGATATTCATTTAGCTATCAACGAAAAACGTACAAAAAAGAAAAATAAGTGAATTATTATGGCTACTTCAAAATAATATTCAAAAATATGTCAAATGCAGGTTTCTTACTGAACTTACTGTACTTTCTAATTGAATAAAAAGATAAACATGATTTTAAAATTGTTCCCCAGTGTTCTGAGGCTTCCAAAATCATCCAAAATTAAACTAATCCTAAAACTATTAATACGGATATCCAAGTCAAGATCTCAAGGTGTGGAAATTAGATATATAAATTTGGATACTTTATAGATATATAACTTTCGGAATATCTGATTTAAAACTAATTTAAATTAAGATAATTCTAAGCGAATGAAGCCGCAAGGCATAATAGTTGAACCATAAAACACATTCATGATTCAATATCTTCAAGGCACTCGGGAACAAAAATTTTGAATTGTGTCACACCCATAACTTTTTTGTAAAGATACATAATCCTGGCCCATTTCTCGACAAAAAAAAGAGCAACAACCTACGTCTATTTTAAATGGAAACGATAAAACGAGATAGCAAGATATGATCAATGATAAATATAATAGCTCGCACCTGTACAATGCACTACATTATAGGTGGGCAACATATCTGGGTAGGCTTAGGGTCCTATTGCGCCTCTCTACAAAGATATTTTACGAGTTTTACCCATCCACATTCGACAGCACCAGAAAATCGTACGTACGTATTCAACAATGTTATCCATCTATGGCTACAATGTTTCGATACGCTATTTTCACATAAAATTTTCTTGATGGAAAATTCCGAAGTGAGATACGAATAATAATAAAATTTATATAGATAAGAGAGATATGCGAATTCGAGAAAATCATTTGTGCGATACAGATAGAGATATTTATATAAATTCTGCGAGTATGTGAATGTGTTTCGTAGTTGTGTGTGCACCTTATTGGTGTATTTCGTTCCATTGAATCGTATAATAAAAGCAAATGACTTCCAAAACATTGACGAATTTCATTACGTATTTGAGTTTGTCTGTTTGTGACGATCGCTAATGTTTATTTTTCTTGGTAAAATCGTTTTAGAAGATAATTTTGATTTTTAATTTTCTACTTGATATAATTTTGTCTACTGTTCTGGGCAAGAAAAGTTTCCCGTTCCGTTTTAAGGGAGGAGGTTGGGATCAGCAACTGACGCATTCACAATGATCAGGGACTGACGCATTCACAATGAAAATGACCGTTCCGTTCAAAATTTACAAAGAATCAAAGATGATGGGGTCATTTTTAAGCGAAGTGGTCGGAAACAAAGCTTTGAAAGAAAATCGATTGCAGACTGAAGGTATGCTATAACTCCGACCTTACTGCATAATTTCAAAAATTTTTCAATTCTTATAAAAGATAAATGAATTTTTGAAGTCACGTGGGATATAAAAAAAAATTTGCTCTTTTCTATAACGGAGATTTTTGTAACACTTTTCGTCCAAGCTTCACCAATTTTTATAAACCACCCAAAAAAAATTTTCATTTTCAACCACCAAAATTTTCTGATTTTTCCAAAAAGTTGGAAATGGCGTAGCTCCGGAATTATTGAACAAACTGTGTGAAAAATTTTTTGCTTTTAATGTTCCACATTATTTTGAGCCTGGTTCCATGATAGAAATCTTGGAAAATCTAAAAATAACTATTCATTTATGGGGCTATACGTAGGTAGTACATTGGTACTACTAAAATCTAAATATCCCAAAAAAGTTTTGTTTAATTTTTTGGTGGATAGTTTCTGGTAGTTAATAATTGGTTAATAATTAGTTATTTCCACCAGCGGTAATTATACTACTTTTTATACGTAAAACACTATACATATTTCTTCCATGTAAGGATCATCAGGTACATTAATATTTGATATTTAAAATTTTTTACATTTTTTGTGGTGACTAGAATTAAATTTAAGTTAAAATTAATTGGAATGTTTACAATTATAGTTAATGGTTAATTTACTTACAATTTCTAATTAGAAATAAGTCAATATAGTTGTAAAATTTTTTTACGTTGTTAATTGGATTTTTAAGTGAAGTTTAAGTAATGTGGTTGTTTAAAATAAGTAGATACAGCAACTTTTTTGTGAGACACATCTGTGTAAAAGAGAATTTGTTAATTGCATGGTGAATTTGATATAATAATCTATTTTTTGGTTCTGTTTACTTACTATTATTTGTTAGTTTTGATGAGTTATTACATTTTTTTCTCTTTTGACACATGTATCTATGTTTTGTTAACATTATTTTAAATAGTTTAGAATAATATGACATCAAGAACACTATGTACAAATTAGATATTCTGAACCAATATACATAACACAAAAGTCCAAGCAATTTAATCTACAAAACTGAAAATGTTTAAATATAACACCAAGATTACTAGGGTCAAATTAAATAATTCGTACAATACGAGATATTCAATTACCTCGCAAACAAATTAACTAGATTTTACTTTGAATCAAGTTTAAAAATTTTTTGATTCTGTGTCTTGCTAAGCATTTTTGGTTATCATACCTCTACCCAAGTGACCTACTATAATACCCAACCAAAAATTTCGTAAAATTTAAGAACTAGCTGAGAATTAAAACAGACAGTTTCATCTACCTCCATTTTTTTGCTAAAAATTGCACCCTTTTTTATCAGTATTATTTAAAACAATATTTGACTAAAACCGTAAAAACATATTGAAATGTGACTTAAGTAAAAGTACGAAAATTTAACTTTATTTACACCGTAAAAACATATTGATAAAACTTCTCAACCAATATAATCCATAAAACGGTTTTAAACTATTAAATGTTGTTTTGTTGCACATTTTGTTGCTTCTAAGCCCACCCATGCTGTATAGTTTGTTGCAAATAATTAATTGGAGAAAAAGTAGAATTATCAGCTCCTTATTTTTAGTTACGTGGATTCTGTTACGTCGACAAAATTAGTCTTAATTTTAGCTAACTAATGGCAATTAACCTTGATTAAATTTGGTGATTTTTTCTCTATGACTCTAAATATGGTTATCTTTGATTATTATTATGATCAAAAATTTAATTTTTACGGTTCTGCATACCAGTTTTTGTGGTTATTTTTTTAAACCAAAATGAAAACTTTATTTTTTAAACTAAATTAATTGTATCATAGATATAAATAGGATTCCGTATTTGCATTAAAAATTATAATACGAACAACGGATAGGAAAAACATAAGAAAATAGTTTTTGCAGTTAGTAGGTAATTCAAATTCAATAACCATTTTTTTTTTTCAAATTCAATATTTTTCTCATATCGGCTAATTTTTTCTTTTACCTAAGTGTTTAATATTTTTTTTTTATTTATATATGTTTGTAACACTTAAATCAATAAACATTTTTAAATAAAATGTACAATGGAAATTTGACGCTCCTCAAACATTTTTTGAGTATTTTTAAGGAACTCTATTAATCATTTTGCATAACCTAAATAATATGCACCAGTGTACCTACTATTAATATTTATTTATTTATTAAAAATAGAGTGAAATTATAAAACAATTACTTATTTGGAAAAATTACTGGAAATTTTCTTAACGTTCAATGGATTTGAAAACATAATACCTAACCTATAAATTACATTAGGTTACCATCCGACTGAAATAAAACATTAAACCAAAAAAAAAAGTAAAACAACTTACACATACCTTTTAATATATTAAAAAGGAGAAATTTATTCCCCGCAAGAAAACGTATCTATGAAAATTTTCGTGAAAAAAGAGAAAACTAAAACAATATTCACTTACATCAATTTGAAAAACTCGTATGAAAAACAGAGAAAAAAATAAAACAAAAGAAAATGGAAACACAAAAAATACCATCACCAAAAACGTCGCTTTGCATCATGGCCACATCTTACATGCTTGGTCCATAAAAACGAAAATGGAATGAAAAAAGACAAAAAAACACAACGGAACAGCAGACAAGGTAGATTCCTAATATTTTTTGTACGTGTATACCCCAAAATAGAAAAATTACCTTAAACAGAAATAAAAATACATAAAAATTTTGTTAGAATGAATAAGATATAATCAAAAAATACGTATGTATACATATGTAGGTACATATATCCATATTGGTATCTCATACACATATACAACAATTCTGAAAGTATCCTAAAAGTTTTTACAATCCGGCGTCTAGATGTATGTGCACGGTGACGGTTGATGGTCTCTCTTCCAATGTGGTGCCGTTCGTCGTTCAGCTAAGATTTATACGGCTGCGCTTTGACTCCGCCTTTTCCAACAACGATACATATACCCTCGCAACGGCTGTCACATATATATGAAATGAATGTTGGTATTTGTGTGCTGCTATGTCTATATAGAAAAATAAAATTCACACATCCCAATAACCAAATCATAATATATCTTTTAATATACACAACACAGTTCAGACAAATATCTGAAAAAAGTAAATTTTTTTAAATTTTTTGGTTGTTTGATCCACAATTTTCAAACGTCAAAATTTGAAATTTGTAGGCATTTGAAATGAAGTTGAAATGTTTGAGCAATGTTGCACAGTTCGGTTTAAATATCGGGACCGGTTTTTGCGATGAAAATAGGTCGTGCGGAAAACATCGTGCAGAGTACAAACTAACGCCTAGTGATTCGTACAGTTTGACAGATCAAATACACCGGTAAGTGTTTAAAATTTATTAAATTCTTAACAATCAAATTTCCCGCCATTTATTTGTATTTTGTCAAAAATATTTTTTAGATTTATTATTGTTTTGATTGAATGGAGCATTTGTTGTGTGTGCGTGATTTTTCAACCGATTTTCCCACTTGCACGCAATCTTAACTGAAACATGCACATTATATTATGTGGATGGAAGACATGACAGCCCACACGTAGATACAAAGATCTCATACAATAATGATCTTTTTATGCTAATTAGTGGCTGTTCAGTCGATGGAATATGTCGGATGTTGTTATGTGCATTTAGTAATTTTTTTTTCTTGTAATGTGCATCCGCGTTAAAACATGTAATTATTAGAATGAGACAGATGTATAATGTTAAATGATAAACGTATTTAAATTATTTATAAGTATGATAAAGAGGTATGAAAGTGTTGAGTGAAAGAGATGACATACATTTTAATAATTTTTTATCTATTGTATAATGTTATGTTACATATTTTTCTGTTTATTTTTATTGATATGTTGCATACTTATATGTAGTCTGGTGGCAATTTTTTTTTTTAAATTATTTAAATAATTATTTTTACGTAACTATTGATTAAGAATTTTATTTGTATTATCAAGACGTCATTTTTATAAATAGAAATTTTTTAATATTCTGCGAAAATTGATAAAAATGAATCTTTTTCTCAATTTTTCTTCCTGAGGACAACAGCAATGACAATAGGAAAGAATAAATGTAATTGTTAAGTTTCTAGATTTCAGGGTTAAAATGTTCTGATTTATTACCTCTTAGAATATTTTTTAAATTATAGTATTAATAGGTAATTAGTGAATAAAATAAATTTACCTATTTATATTTACTGAAAATTTGGGGCTCTCTTGTAGCTATGTTATTAATATCATTCAGAAATTGCTTGCACTTGTTTATAACACCAACTGTAAAAAGGTATTGGATTCTAGTAAAAAGCTCTCTTTCCTGTAAAGTTTGCAAATATTTCTGCAACCTCATAAAAAATAACTAAAAATGCAATTTTAAAAATACCAAAAATGCCAGAAGTTTTAAAAATTTTGCACTAAATAAGGCAGCCAAAAAAATTATATGTTTTTAGTAACTACCACTGACTAAAACTTGATAATCCTGAGTAGGTATTAAGGCAATTATACTTTTAAAAATCATTTACAATTTCGCAGTAATTGCCCTGCAAAAATAGTATAAGATACTATAGAAACAGTCAGCAGGAGCGTAGTCATCGCATTAGTATCTGTATCAATGATAGGGGAGCCTCGAACTCAAGGGCCCTAACATGAGTTGGCCAAAATGTTATTTATGTGAATGTTTTTGTTTATTTTCTGAGAGGGACCCCTCTAGGAATTTTGATACAGGCCTGAATTATGGTCGACTACTGTAGTGTATAGATACCTATATGAATTAATTAAAAGTACCACTTTTTTATTTTAGAATTTGATTTCAGAAACAAAAATTGCTAAATTCAGTTTTAATATTTATCAATAGTATTTTTTCATCAAGTTGATTTTGAATATTCATTTCATCAGAATTTTTTCAATGTTAAGAAAAACCAGTTTTGTGGTGACTTCCAATAAAGTTTTATTTCAAAATAGACATTTACGTTTGTATTCGATAAACCAGTGCTACTCAATCAGTCGGTCGTAATACAGTTACTTTCAGTAAAATATTATCTTACAGGTAATTGTTTCTAAGATTATAAAACTGTTTGAAGACTGCTGTTTTAAAAATATTTAAATGGATTTTGTGAATGTGATAAAGTTCTGGATTATAATAATGGATTTTTTAAAATGGCACTGGTGGTCAAATTATTTGCTTTTTTTTGTTTACTTATCATATTAGAATTCAACCAGTACGTACAGTAGAGCCTCGATTAACCAGGGTAATCATGGGGAGGAGAGTAACTGATAACTGAAAACCACGGTTAATCCGAAAGGCAAACCAGAAGTACAGCTGGAGGCCAATTAGACCCTTTCATACTGACACAAGAGCACGGATGCGTGGGTTTATTTTTACATTTTTTCATGCAGAATTGCACTCGTAGATTGCGTCGAGAAGTGTATACGACCTTAAAAATATCCTCAGGTCATTTTCAGGTTGGAAAATTTTGATATTTGATTAGTTTTGGAACCCCGGTTGATCCGCCCCCGGAAAATTGAGGTTCTACTGTATTTATCTGGTAATTCACTTATGGGTATCTATAAAACACTTTTCCAAACATTTATTTAAAAATACTTTAGGGGTCGTCTATAAAATACGTACGCAAAAAGGGGACACAGGCGGAAGGATAACTGCCTAGCGTGACTTATGTGACGCGCAGAGTGGGGAGGGGGGTCCAGTAAACGTTACGTGCCGCTTAAAATACCTATATCAATTTTAATCGCCAAGGAATAACAATAATTTTGCCGTAATCAAAATTTTATGAATAGTTAAAATAGTTTAGATAAAATTTTTGCATGTTTGAGAGGGTTGAAGGAAATGTGGTGCAGCGTGATAAAAAGAGTTTGGGGGAAGGAGTAAAAATGTGTAAATTTTGCGTGTCGTATTTTATGAATAACCCCTTGTATAGATTTTCAAAATTCGAATTAGGAATCGAAAGCTACTTAGATGTGCGTAATGTAAGTATAAATTAATTACCTACATAAAGTCTTACTTCGAGTGTATTGAGCAAAAAACTAATTATGCAGTTGCATGCATCAAAACATTATGAAATGGGGCGTTCACTAATTACCGGACATAAATTTCTTTTATTCCTTTTTATGTCATAATTTTTAACATAATTATACACATAATAATAATTCATTATTTACTCAGGTATACCTACTTAGAATAGTAAAGAAACTAAAGAGATGATATAGAAATTGAGAAGGGAGTTCATATTTTAAATAACTGTTATCTATAATTATTTATTTTGTCAAATTTTCCACCTTATACATGGGCGCTCATAGTCGGTGGTACTGGTGGCAGGGGAGCCCACCGCCCTAGCTGACCACGTTTAGAAGAAAATTTTAAAAAAGGAACTCGAGGAAACAACAACGAGTTGTTTTTCGCTCGTCAATGGTATCTTTATGGAAAATAAGAAAGGGAAATTAACGTTTCTTTTTTTTTTTGTTGCTCATTAATGTTATTTTTGGGGAATTTTTATGCCTGCTTACAAGTCACTTCTCCCCATCCAAAATATCAAAAATATTAGAAATATTCCTTCCTTTACAAGTCCTCATGTGAGCGTCCATAACCTTATATTTGCATATTCTTAAAAATTAGCTATTGCTATTTTAATAGATGACGGCTTTGCATCTAGAAGCTACGAAATATGACAGTTATCGTGCTTTTTCACAAAATTATTCACGCAAGAGTGAGTTATTTTCTAAAGCTTTTCGAGACAAATTATCAATATATCTATCCTTTTTGAAGAATCCGATTTTGATTGGATCAAGTTAATCTAAAATTTAATTTTCTTGATTGTTATTTCACTACTCAAAAAGTACACTCCCTTAAACTCCGTTTCTTTCCTACTAGTAAATTGTAAAGTATTGTCTTCACAAACACAAAATAAATACTATATTTTTAGTAACCCACATCGGCAACATTGACAGATACAACTGAAGTGGGTTACTACGAATATAATTTTGAAGGGGTGATTCTTCTTTCTGATATCTAAATACGATAGTAGGCTAAAATCAATAGTGAAAGAACATCGGAATGGAATTACTTGTTTTACTTATTCACAGTAGTTTTGAACAAAAATAAAATATTTTTTAAGAATTTTTTAAGGTACAGATAGTGGAAGTTTTAAGGAATCGGTCCCACTAACACAATCCTGTGTACGAACTGTCCGGTTGATTATAAAACCATAAAATATTCTATTATTTATTTGATATAAGAGGAAAATGTGACAAACTGATCAAAATTGTTTTCTCTAAAATCAGTGCCTAGGGTTCGCGACAGTGAACAGTCGATAGACCAAATTAATTTTTTCTTAGGTTTACTTACATCTTATTCTTTGCTTTTGGCAGTTGAAAATGGTATGAAATATTAGTAAACAAGATGCCTCTTACTGTGTTTCCCCGAATTATTTGGAATTTTTTTTCTAACATCTGTTATACCACCAAAAAAATACAGTGGTTTTCCTGTAATTTATGAACCGTATCCACCAACCGAGCTATATACAAACCGTATTAAAATCAAAATTTTGGCTTAAGAAACCTAGGAGATCAGTAAGGGCAGTCTGTTTAGTAAATTTTGAGCTAGATCATTAAGACTATTAGATCAGAAAATGATAGCAAAATATTTTTAATATCTTTAGAGGTAGCTCTTTTAAATGATATCTTACACGAAATATTAATTATAAGTTTTTTTGACCAAACTAACCCTCTAGTCATTAAGACTAAAAATAGACTCTAACTAGTCATTAAGACTAAGAATATGGATCAAAAAATACAGTAAAATTTTGTAACCATCTGGACAGTTCGTATACGTACACAAAATCGTGTTAATGCGATCGGGGGTATTTTATGAAATGTATTTCACGGCGCCTCTACCATAATATTTACATTTATAGTAAACAAATATCCTTGTTTAATCCAGTCATTCCTAAGTTTTCTGTAGGTCTTATCACATGTGCTTTAAGATAATTAAATTTTTGTATTCTGTTACTACTACTAGAAAGCCAATACATGATTTTCATTTTAGGGGGGTTGGGTAAACAATGAAACATGCCCTTTGATGAAACACCAATTATTTTCTAATCAGATTGCTACTAACAATGTTATGTATCGTGTAAGAAAGGAATTTTAGTTGCCTCTAACTATGTGTCACTCCGTTATCTTTGCGCTTACTGTTTAAAAGTAATCGAAGAATTAAGTAATTTGAAGAGATTAAGTAAAAAGTTTATAGCAAATATAAATATGGTTCATTTCATTTAAATTTAACCATGCTTCGTCACTTTGAATTTAAATAGATTCGGTTTTCTTGGCTTTATCTCTTTTATTATTGCATTTATGTAAATTTTAAATTTGCAGTTTATTTTTAGAAAAGAATAGAAGATTGATTTGTTTCGAATATAAGAATTATTTAATTTTTTAACAAAAACTCATGATCAATTGTATCTGAAATGAGGTTATATATGTTTTATCACGGGCTAGTAAAAAAATATTTAAAAAATTTTAAAGAATATTTAAATTTGACAACTTGTTTCATTGTTTCCTTACTTTCACTACTTTCTTTGGTAACACTAATTCTGTCGAAAGTCCGTCATGTACCAAATGCACCCCGTTTCAAATTAAAACTTGTGTCATCGACAAGTGACACTGGCAATTGTAAAATTTTAATTAACCCTAGAATCATACGTTGGTCTACGAGTCAAGTTAATCATACATCGGCGTCGTTTCGACGAATGGACTTTTTACGGGGAGTTTTAGAGTTTATTTGCAAAAAACATTTTTTTTACATGACAATACTACAAAAGCGAACAAAATATTTAAAAAAATTGGATTTGGAAAAATTTCTTAATATAAATATTTATTAATTTTTTTAATCTTTTTATCAAAGCATATTTTCACTATAAAAATTTAAAAATAGATAAATACATCAATTGTATCATAAAACATGTCATTCAAATAATTAATTTATGAACTATTATGAGTCATTGGACATGTGTGACTTTACAGAATGTGAAATTTCTCAGTCATAAATATTCCTATAGATATGTAGTTATTTCCCCATTAGGCACATTTGTAAATTTTCTAAAATTGGTTAGTAATTTTTAGAATAAAATCTCAAAAAATAATAAAAATTAAAATATTTTCCACAAAATAAATTGTTAACCTTTTATTAAGTCACTTGAAACGCATTCTTTAGTTTTCGATTCAATATATTAAAACTTCAGTATTATGTCGTCTCTATAAGTCAAACAGCTGTAATCATCTTTCACATTATTATAATCATTGAATAAATTAGTTATAATATCCATATCTTTAATAAATTTTAGAATAATTAGGAAAACTTTTATATGTGGAGTACAAAATCTTTAAAAAAAATATAGGTTAATCATACATCGTCGTCCTTTTGACGCACACTATTTCAGTATAAAAGAAACGACAATAACTATTAACAAAATTTATACGTCTTATGTGTTATAGTAACAAATAAATTAGATAACAGAAGTTTCACAGCAAGCGGGCTCCGACAAGTTGTAGTATAGGAGCAGGTAGAGAAGTTCGTTCGTCGTTTTGACGAGTACGTATGATTCTAGGGTTAAAACGAGGAATATAGAATTCAATACAAAGGATCCAGTATCCAATGTTTGACTTCGAAAGAAATTCATAGTCTGTAAAATTATAAAAATTGGGGAATAATTGATAAGTTCACCTATAGTCGAAGCGTTAATTTCAATTCAGTTATTCCGAAAATATTATGTTGTAAAGAAATTAAATCGAAATTTTGGTTAATTTCTCCATACTAATTTTTATTTAAAGTTCCAAAGGAGTCAAATGGCTTTAAATTTTAAGAAAACTCACATACCGGATCAAATAACTAAACTGAATTCTACAATCAAATAATTTACCAAGCAAATATCGATCGTTCAAATAAAATGTTCTGTTTATTCTTCAGTCCTTGGTTGAAAAAGATCAATATCATATTTCTCCCCCACTATTATTCGATTATTTAATAATTTTAATAATTTTTCGATTCACTTTTGTTACATGCGCCCCCTCCTATTATTTCGCTCATCGCGACAACGTAATTAATTCTAAGGCACCTCCTGCAGTGTTATTATTACACTGACAATATTTATAATGGTTTTATTAATTAAATATCTTCGCATGTTGTTTACCACAACGCATACATTGTAGTTACAATGTTGTAAGAACATTTATCTATAGGTACATATAATGCCTCCTCACACTTAATGACAAGTAAAGCAATTGACACATGGTGTGCGTGTAAATATTTTTCATTTTACACAATGTTATTTCCACATTGAGTCGTATAAAATGGCGTCTAATTTCTTCGTTGATATTTCAGTTCGCTGATATTATTTTATTATATATATAATTATATATATAATTATATATATAATTTTATATATATATATATATATATATATATATATATAAATTTTAGTGAATATTATTTTCTGTTTCTAGAGACCTCAAAACAAATTTCTGCCATAGCCCCGGGCTCAAGTCGCGTCATGACAGTGGCTGTAATAGCTGAAATACATTCTGGAAATTCGTTAAAAAGAATTATATAAAGAAGGGAGGAAGGGAGGAGAGAGGAATATATATATATATATATATATATATATATATATATATATATATATATATATATATATCTATATATATATATATATATATATATATATATATATATATATATATATATATATATATATATATGTGTGTGTGTCCGCGCGATAATTCTCGAACGAAGTATCCAATTTTTACGAAATTTTGTGAAAACATTGGAAGTCCCAAGCCCTTGGATGAGTTCGTCAGCTAGAGACGTCGGAGGCCAGGAACATGGTTTTTGCTCTTGCACAAAATTAGTTTTTGCCAAAATTTCCACTTATTCAAAAATTTTTGCGAAATTTTTTTACACCATTTGTAAGAGGAGAAAAAATTGCAGACGAGTAAAAAGGTCTTTAAAATATTTTTCTATGTCAACTAGTTTCCGAGAAAAACTATTTTTTATAAACGGAAATTCGCTATGTTATGCAGGATGCTGCAACAGGGGTATTGATAATATTAAAATAAATACATTCTGACTAAAGTGACTCTAGTAGTAATTAAAATACGTACCGGGAAATCTTTTCCACAATATCAAGTGGTACGTTTTGTCGCATTCAAAATCTGTTGAATTGATTAACAGACCTTTCGCAAGTCGTGGATCAGTTCCGTGTAACGTTTTGTCGTGTAGGTACTCATTTTATTCCTTCAAATTGAAATGAAAACGAAAGTAATGAAGTAAGCAGTTAAACATTTTTTTGTATAAGGCAACCCTAAATCTAATCGTAAAATTTTGAATAATCCTGTCGTATAGAAAGCAAGAAGAAAGCACATTTAATTTTTTTTTAGGGTAACAAAAATGAAAAAAATTAATTTTAGTCTGCGTCGTTAATTACTCTTAATAAACGACATAAAAACTTAATTTACAAATGTACCAAAAGAATTTTTATGCCACCAAATAAACGTATATTTTACGTAGCGAAAAATAACATTTACATTTTAGAAAAATAAAACGATCATATCGAGAAAGTAAAAAATAAAATAAAAGGATACTTTTTCAGTATACAAATATAACAAAGTATCCATTTTTAAATAAACCCTTAAATAAAGAAAGAAAAATACAAGATAACGTAGAAAAAGGGGTTTGGTTTATTTCATTTTCCCTCGCTCGTTCACCCGCAGGAACATAAAAGCTGTGTCCTCGTAAAAGAGAAATAAGAATTGTATGTGTGTGTTCTGTATCCATATATTTATTTTACCTTGAAAAAAGACAAGAAAACAACATCCATATGAATATTATATACCCTTATCTCACTCGTTGGCAAAATGTAACATATTTCCTCCGTGAGCACCCAACTACACGTCACTGAACTGAGTCAGCATCCATCGAATATTTCAAATTACCCGACCTCGCCTTATAGGGCGCCATCTTGCTCATTGAATGTATATATATATTTAAGTTGTATAAAAATTCTAGACACATACTGTGGCCCATTAAGGACTATTTGATTTGAGTAGCGTTTGTGTGGATTTTTAATTTTGTTTTTCCCCTAAGAGTTTTCTTAACAGTTACTGATTTCTTTTTTCATTATGTGTTCTCATGAATTTTTTTTATTTCGTCTAATGTGTATAATGAACGGTAGGGAAGAAAATGAAATCAGTCGATTGTTGTACGAAAACTGTTCTAGAACTGTTCAGTAATAGCATTATGTACATTTGTTATAATACAATATCCTTAAACTACGGTAAGGTACTGTTCTTCAATTTTTTACTCCAGAATGCCAGTTTTGTAATTCCCCGTAAGACTCTTCAAACTAAAAATAGTCAAGAGTAGACTCTTGTTAGTTAAAACAGGAAAAGATACCTAGGTTTTTTTCCGTGATAATTAAATAATAAAAATTTTGAAATTTTTTGTAGAACAATAAATGAATAAAATACTAAAAATTCTGTCGATTACATAATGTGTTTAACTTTATGACCCTTCAGTACCACAAAATAATAAATATTTTTGGCAGAAATTAAAAAAGAATTTAAAATTTATATTTGTAGCTCAATAATAATTATTACCTATTAGGCGTCAAAACTTTTTTTCATGTTACTTAAGAATTCATATTTATTATTTTTTTATATTTTTTACAATATTTAAGATATTTATATCTACTTAAAAAAAAAATTAGAAAGTTTATCCGAAGACAATAGTTAAATGTTGAAAGGGATTATTGGAGCTATTTAGAAACACCCTTTTTTGCATAATATTTACATAAAAACTGACCTATTTAAAACTAAAATCAGTTGATATATTAGTTTCATATAAAAAAAATTCTTCAAATCATTTTTAGAAAGTTATTTATAACAGGATACATTAGTTTCCAAGTAAGAGAAATTCGAAATTTTAAAGCAAAAAATATATCTTATTACATATACCTAACACCAGACAAATTTTTTATATATACCTATATTTGAAAAATGTCAGAAGATTGTTAGTTATTATTTTTGATTTTCTATATTAACCTTTTCAAATAAATGTTAAGAATAATATTTGCTTTCTTGTAGGCAGAGGCGTAGCGAGCATAATTGGCGCCCAGTGCGTGACACTTTATTTGCGCCCCCTTCTAATATTTTAAAAATTTTAGGTAGTAGAACGGTGTATTTAAAATTTCGGAAAAAATTCTTTCTCGTAAATTTGTATTTTAAATTTTTCCCTAAAAGTTGCCTTAACGACCATTTTTTTGCTCACCAGTGCTTTGTTTGTATGTCTATATATTTTAAGTCATAACCTGGAAGTAATTTCGTAAATTCCCTACATTTTTACGTAACAAAATTCTAATGGCAAATACAAAAACAAATTTAAAGTAATAGCGCCTCTTCATTAGCTTTTGACTCCTCTTATTAGCTCTTAGCATTAGCTCCTCTTATTAGCTCTTGGCGCCCCTCTCAGAGTGGCACCCGGGTCATGATAGTACCCCTTGCACCCCCTTTGCTACGCCACTGCTTGTAGGGTTTTGTTAGACATAAGATAAAATGTAATTTTGCGATCGCAGTTGCCACTGCCACTGCGATTGGAAAGTATCTGCGATATTAGACTGTGATTGCTACTTCTAACTACAATTGGGATTTTCAATTATGACTAAGTATGATTATATAGGAGCTTCCACATTCTCGCCGAAGTTGGACGAAGTAGTTCCTCGCGAGGTTGGCCGAGGCATAAGGATAGCATTGAAACACCAACCGCGAAGCACAACGAAATGACCCTCTACATTCTCGACTCGTCCAACCTCGGCGAGAATGTGGAAGCTGCTTAACATAAGTAAATGGCTTCTTATGTAAACTACAAATATTTGTAATTTTCGGTTAAAATATCTGACAGGGAAGACCAATAGTATTATTTTTCAAACACTCTTTACTAAAGCATTTTAATAAAAATAAATTAAAAGTTTTTGAAACCAAATGTACCTACATGTCCCATTTTCATTAACTCTGTAGCTTTGAAACAGCAATTTTTATAGATACAAAAGAATGAAGTACTGAAAACTAACATTACATTAGTTGAAAAGGACACAATGATAGTTCTTAGCATTAGAAAAACACGTGTAACTCAATTAAAATTGAGGTCATATCTAAAAAGCGTGATCGAATTTATTAAAATTTTGACCGTTTCTTTTAATACAATATTAAAACGATTTTTATAACCAAAAAGAATATGACATTAAAATATACCTAGCTATTTTTAATTATAAAACAGAAAATTCTGATCTATAGATGAGGCGAAATTGTTTTTTTTTTTTTTTTTTAACTTTAGATATTTCGTGTACCTTATCTACACAAGACAGTACAAAATTGAAACGCATTGTATATATATAAATTAGAATTTAGCTGTACTCATACGGTGTTGCTATGCTATCATATTTATGAACGTATATAGATACAGTGTCAGCCAAAAAAGCATGCAGCTAATCGTATGAGAAACTTAGAAAATTTTATTCTTAATTAAAGTAGCTACATTTTTATAAACCAACAGTGCATTAGTAAAAATCTGATTTTACCTTGCTGTATATCGGATGAACTGAAAATGACAAATGATACAAGAGTAAAGTATCCTAAATTTCATTTGGGAAAAAACTGTTTAGAATTGAAAATTAATGTAAAATACAAAATAAACTATGCGTCAAAAAATTAGACTTTAATTTGGTCACTTTGAGTATAATTAGTCCACTAATAATTTCGTCATGCCCGTCCCTCTGTCCGTTTGTCACACGTCCATACTTCCTTCACCTTTGACCTATTAATATGGAGCTTCAGGACCGTGGTCAGAAATGACGGCATCCAAGAATAAACCGCATTTTTTAAAAGATTCCTCCCCGAAAATAAATGGTGACCCAAAAAAAAACCTTTTAATTTTATTCCCAAACCCTCTATTGACAGTTACGGGCCCGCTCCTTAAGCCCGGACCGCGGGCCTGCAATTCCGGCTACTCCACCCTCTCATCGAGCCCGTGGAGCTTTGCATGTACACGCTACAGATGTGAATTTTAACTCGGGAATTCCCAGTGTCACCTCTAGGTGACAGTGATTTGTGATTTTTTTTACAGACAATATAACAAATTTTAAAAATAAATGTGTTACCACTAAAATGTTAATACTTAGTAGTATTCATGGTTTTAATTTGGCAACACTGAAGTTATGTTAACGGTCAAATTAATTCTGTTGTTTCAAACGATTTGCTGTTTTAATGAGTGTATCTTGTGGTATTTTCGCTGTTATAAAAATATCTAAAAAGTAGGTAGGTACTGTTATTATTGTTATAACAAATTATATTATTTAAGAATCAAGCTTATAATGAAAGTGATTTCTTGCCGGTAATTTCATACCTTTTTTTACGCAGTTCATATTACAAATAACGGCCCGTATGACCTATAACTGACACGCATTTAAAAAAAAACTAAAGGGTATTTTTTTCAATTTCTTATTTTTTATATGTTGAGTACCTAAAGATAAAAACTAGCACAAAATTAGAATATTTTGTCGATAAATCGCGGCTTGGGAATTGCCGAGTTAATTAATATACCTATAGAAATACAGTTTTTCTTTATTTCTTGAGATACTTTCCCGTATTAAAAAGTGGAAATAAAAATTTTCTCCACGTGTTCGCTAAAAACATTCAACTAAAATTTTATCGGCAAATTTTAATTTGTGTCGAGAATTTTCGGAGATATAGGCAAAAATATTCTCAAAAATTCAAAACGTAACTTACGATTGAGAAAATTATCACAAAACTAACAAACGAAATTTTGTATCGAGGTATGTTTCAGTATTAGAAAATATTATCGAAAAACTCAAGCCCAGATCATAGTGGCAAGTGACGAGAAATGCACAAAATTTTCGTTTTCCGTTAATAACTCCAAAGATAACTTCGTATACCCTATTGCGTGGGATATTGTTAGAAAATGAAGTAGAAGACCACCCTGGATGGATTTATGAATGAATTGTTGGTGTGAGAACTTCGTCTTTATTAAGAATAAAATTTTCTGGGAATAAATTTCTTATAAAAAAAAGTTCTCCATATATTGCAAACTTTCTGGCAGACACTGTAGGTTACGTACATACCTATCTACGTATATCTATTTAACTGAGCAAGTACTCGTATAATTACGTTTGGATAAAATATATTTTTATATATTAGTTCAGCTCGAGAACTTATCGAGCGGCATAATTAAATTTACTAGAAAATTTATCGGTATTACTGCTTGAATGTTAGATAAACACTCACGCATACATAATCACGTAGCTGAACAATGTCTTGAAGCTACCGGAATTGTGATTTTTTAAAGATAATAGTCAAATACTAAAATTTTTGTATATGTTCTTATAATGTTATTCACGCTAAATATATTTTTACAATTTTGTCTATATCTACATATATGAATACATTATTTTTTCTTTTATGTACAGTAAACATCATAAACAATATGATACGTCCAATTTTTTTTTTCTTAAAATTTTTAATGTTTCATATGATGGTAAAATTTGCTTTTGCTATTAAAGTTGAAACTTTTCAAAAATTTTCAGTTAAATACACTTGTTTCTCGTTGTAAACAACATCAAAATTGAAATAGAATCATATGCCTTACTCTTTTTACGTATATGCGAATTTTATTATCTAAAAAGAGTAAGATACATGATTCTATTTCAAGTTGCTTCCAACGATTAAAAATGTAGTATAGGTATACTTTAACTATCTTTAAATGGGATGACTTTTCAAGTACGGGAATAATCATCAGTATTGTTCGCAGCATGTTATTTACTTACCTATGTAAGTGTTAAACGAAACCGTCATTTGTAAAACAGGTAATATATTTAAACACAATTGTAGAGAACACAGAGTGGCATTTTTTGCAAACAATAAAATAATTTAACTTTTTAAAAATTTATGATCACTAATAACACCCTCTCGAAAAGTCATCCCATTTAAATATGGTTAAAGTATACCTACATATATAAAAAATTTTAAGAAAGGCAGTCTACACATCCGGTCGGATAGTTCTCGAATTTTTAGTTTACCTATCTGTAGTGACGAACAAATTTAATGCCAAGCCAAAAGTAATCTCGACTCGTTCTTATATTGGAAGTTGTGGTTTTTGAACCTGGTCTTGGTGTATTATTGTAAAAATTTGATTTCAGTATTGCCGATGTGCTTATGAACATTATCAATGTATGGACGAACTTTTTTTAGTAATTAAACATATGTTAATATTTATACACTCATTTATATGTACAACACACGTTATACATTGATATACATAACCAAATCATTGTTTTAACTAAAAATAATATAATTATTGATAAATTATCACAGTGAATCGGCTGGGACTTGAACCCAGGATCTCTTAAAAACTAGTCAAGTGCTTTGCCACTAAGCTATCGAACCTTGTTCCCTGATGTATACTTATATATATTGAAGTATACTTTTGAATGATTTAAAAAATATGACATTAAGAATAATGTGGACAAATTGAACAATTTGAACAATATGAAACACTCAGTGCATCCCTAATAAAATTGCTAGCATGGTGATCTCGTAAACCGTCAAAGATATGACTTCGGTTAAATTAGGTGAATTATGCAGAAACACACCATTTTTCCAAAATCAGTTCAGTATAAGAGCTACAATTCCAAGTTTCTTTTTCTACCAATTACTTCTCATTTTTAAGAAACATAGTATTTTTATCTGCACATTCTAATAATACTTTTTTACATAGAATTTAAATACTTTCTTAGAATCTTGCTATGACTACTCAGTTTCGAGTTATGACCTCGAAATTTTGTATTCCTTACGAAACGTGAATAGATATTGACAAAGCCAAAAAATGGCATTTCGATTCTATCGATATATTATATCGAAAATTTTTAAAAATACAGTTTTCTTAAAATATTTTAGATCAGATTTTTCGATGGCCGGATCTAGGGAGGGGGGGCAGCGGGGACATGTGCCCCCCTGCAAGCTTTTAGAGGCGTCCAAAACGTAAGTTGAGGGGCGCCAAAACGATGAAAATGCTTAAAAATTGTTGGCGCAGTGATATTTAAGAAAATTTTCCCTAGAAAATAAGTGATGACCAAAAAAAAAGGTCAACAGTGCCGATTTCTGATAGGGTCCAGGTAAATTTGTTCCTGCAAGAGCAAGTGATGAGCAAAAAAAAAGGTGAACACTGTCCATTTCTGATAGGCGCCAGGTGAACCTAAAAATGTACTGTTGACCTTTTTTTTGATCATCATTTTCTTCTCCAGGGAAAAATTTTTTTGGCCGCGGAGGGCGCCAACAGGAAAAGTTGCCCCCTCCTAATAATTCTAGGTCCGGCCCTGCCTTGCAATCAAAACTTTTTATATGAAAACGATGATGGTTATATGTACCTATATTTGGGATGGATTTAGAGAGAAGTATTTTCATTTTTAAATTACCTACCTCATAACCAAATCTGATTTAGTTTAGCATTATGAAAAAGCAACAAAAAATATACATATTTAAAAAAAGATATTATCTTCGTTTTTTTTTTATCCTTTAACATTTCCCAAAAATAATATAAAAAATCATAAAAATGTAAGTATGGGAATATAAACCAATACACAATATTTTTTATCTAATAATATTTTAAAAATGCTTGAGCCGCTCCTGAAACATATTTAAATAGGAACCATCACTAAACACACACATACATCAAGCCATATATACATAATTTTAAATGGACGGACAGTGAACGAACGGTTCGATTGGTCGAAGAAGTGATTGTGCATGGTGTCAATTATGGCGTACGAACATTCAAACTTCTACTGTACACAAGTTACGACATATCGTTGTATATGGATCTTTGTTTGTTACATTGTATTCGAACCGTTGCACGTTCAGGAGTGAGTTGAATGTTGAATGTATCAGTTTTATAACTTTGTTATAGCTGAACATAATAATATTGTCAATCATAGATGGTTTTATGATGGTATCTTTTTTCAATATTTAACATTTCTGTTAATGTTATCTTTTTTTCGATAAATAACATAATTATTAAAAATTATTAGGGGCTGTTCTATTCATAGCAACTCATTTATAATGGTGTGTATGATGAAATCAGTGACGGCTTAATACGTTTCCCGGTAATTAGGCTTCTGTTGGAAACGACTATGGATTTTTTTTTTAAATTTCATTTGTGTGTATACGCCGGCACGTAAATTACTGAATTGCATACAAATCGATTGATTATGATCTATTAGTTATTGGAATTGAAATTATTAAAACACCTGGCGGTAATTAGTGTTTGATGTAAATGATATCATAATTTAAGAATTTTTTTAGAACGTGATTTTATTAAAAATCCGTAATTAGAAAAAAGTACTATTGAACCGTGGCGTTGATTCATTCCATTGAAAAATTAATTAATATTCTATTCATTAGTTTGAAGCATAACAGGTGTGTAATAAAAATTCGATAACATAAGAAGTTCTAAATTTTGTTTAGCAAAATATCTACTAACCTTTTCGTGTTTCCTTGTTGCATTTTAATTATTTTCGCAAAAATATAACAAATTAGTTGCTATAAGTATACTTACAGGAGGAGTAGCTCTTACCCGCGGCTTCGATCGCGTGGCTTTTGCAATTATGATATCAAGTTAAATCGTATAAAGTGTACTTTCATCGCGTCGCTATTGATAACTGTTACTTTTTTCTTGGGAGGTTTCCCACATAAGTAAAATATTTTTCCCGGATAAAAAATAGACTATAACATTCTTTTTTTATATCATTTCAAATATATTTTCCCACGGGAATAAGACTTCCCACGGGACTTAGATATTTTCCCGAGGTCGAAAGTGACCTATTTTTATCGTTGTATATTGTTCTTTCTGCTAACAATATTCTAATCAATTGTCCGTTGTTATAATTTAAATATCAGGGTGACCGACCCCGGCCCGGTGGAAACTTCCTCTATATGGAATTTGTTAAGAATAGTAGATGTACCAACTGACTATAACTGGATTGTTACCGGTTGTTTCCATATAGGATACAAATAATATTTTGAACAGTAAATAAATAATTTCATATAGTAGTCGTCGGTAGAAATATTACCTATTATTATTGGTGGTATCTATAGAAATATTTATTAATATTATAAAATATAGAAAATTCAACGAGAGTTTTGCCATGCAACGTCAATAAAACGTCCGCTCTTTATACTTTCATATAACGTATGTTAGTGATAGTAACTTAATTTTATTAATTATTTAGCCAATTATATATATTACATTTGTTAATCAATTAGAGGCTGTTTTAGAAGGCATCGAAAAAATAAAGTGTTATCTCTCTTTACTTTAATTGATTACATATTCACTTTATCTTTATTCAATAAGAATGTAATTTTGAAATTTTTTTTCTTTTCTTATTTATTATATGAACGATACAACTTGTTCTCTCTGATAACTTCAATAAAATCTAAAATGGCCGTTCATTGTTTAAAATGGAAATTTTTTTGAATTTATTTATTTATAAAATTTTGTGTTAGATTATAAAACATTGAAATTTCTATTTTTTTAATTATTATTTGAATTATAAATTAAGTCTGAATTAAACCGAAATTATTTAAATAGTTAATTTCGGATAAATAAAAATCTATAACCTACTGTTTTAGAGAATACAAAAAATCTTTTTATTCCATTGAACGAATATAGGCATAAAATTTTTATAATTTACGTTACTCCAATCTTCAAAAGCTCACAAAAAGTCGTTTGAACAAAAATTACAAAAAGTCAAAAAAAAAATATTTATTAAATATTTAATTAAGAAAATACATTACACCACTCTGTACATTTTTTACATGGAATGCAGTCATCACCAATAATTTCGACGGCAGCAGCGAATAAAAAGACAAATTAATTTTTGTGTTTCACTTTTTTACATAATTCAATTCAGAATTCGGTACACCCAGAATTCTTTATTTTAATGCAGGATTCTTATTTTTAAATGTATTTTTTAATAGTGCTGTCTCCTATATATAAAGACAATTACACGAAGTAATGAAGTCCACACGAATAAATTTTAAGTTTCAAAACAAAAAATTTTGCAAATAGCCGTATATTCGTTACTGCCGTCGACTTATTCATAAATATTTTTATTAACACTTTTTCACACACAAATACCTATCAAGTAATTCCCCAAATGTCTTTCGAAAATTTTCCTTTTGTCTTGCGAAGATAACCAAACTTTTTACACATTTTTTCAGATTTTCAATTTAAAAAGGAAATACAAAGCATTTGTATGAATGAATGTTAATGTTTACAAAATTCGATGTCTTGAAATATCTCGAAAATGATTAATAAAACACAAACCAGAGGTATAGATGAGCAAAAATATATATGATCACTTGAGATAAAACGGAAATTTTTCAAAGTTTATAACCTAAAAACCTAGAAGGGAAAAACCTATTAGTGTTTTTTTACATAGTTTTATATATTACCTCGCTTACCTTTCACAATAAATTACAGAAATATGAGCATCTTGATTTAATATATTTCAAGTTCAGTAAGGAATTAAAAATATAAATAATATAAATATTGAAATATAAAATGAAAAATGAAAAAAAAAATACACACTTCTTTTAATTGAAAAATCACTATAAAGTACATATAAAAACGTTAAAAGTTAACAATGAATAGAATCGGTAACATCCACGTAGCATCTATCGAACGAATTCAAATACAGCAACCACCACAACGACCTTCTCCAAAATGTACAGTGTTGCCAGAGTTCAAACAAGATTATAAAAGTAATTTTAAAATAAAAGCATTTTCAATAGATAAATCTTACAATTACAATTTTTAAAAACGTTTATTTTGTAAAAATAAATAATTTTTCATAATAACTATTTAAAAATAAAACGTATTTTTAAATAAATTTATATTCAAAAGAAATTTTAAACTTGTGAACGCTGTATTTTGGCTTTTTATAATAAAATTAATAAAAAACACATAAAAAACATGTAAGAGACGTACGTTTGGTCTTTTGTATATCTCAAAGCATTGGAAAATAACCTGTGTTTTTCATCTTTTTTGATAGTAATGGTCGATGCAAAAACGTAAAGCAAACCGCCTATACATTTAATTAGTAACAAATGAATAGTACCTATAAGATACATTTTCCTACGGGAATTAAATTTTTTCTCGATATAAAATGTAGCCTATAACCGCCTCTGCTCCGCAAAATACGTCTGTGCAAAATTTTAAGTTAATTAATTAAGCTGTTTAGGCATGAAAGCTAATCAAACAAACAAACAAACACACTCACTTTCGCATTTAAAATACTAGTTAGGATTTTCTGGATGAGGGTAAACTGTAATTAGAAGCAATACCTAATGTTTTTAAGGTAATAGTGATATACTGATTTTGAATGATTAACGTCGACCTAGTAGGACCCAAATTTAAAGCTATATATCGGTTATCAAACTTGAACCCAAAAATTGCGCAAAATTATTTGGCCGATTGTACTGCTAACAATAAGTTTTTATTTAATTTTTACACCCCTTCTTCCTTCATCTTGTACTTCGTATGAGCTGGTCACAGTTATTAGTAATTATACTGTTAAATCCAATAAAAATGGTTTGTACCAGACAAATTGTTTTTTATTACAATGTGACTATTGATTCTGAAACGGCTTGTCAGTGTAAGTATATTGCAATTGTGTGCAATTAATTTGCATAATTTATGAAATCATTCACATTCGTAGCCTGGGCCAATGCTGTTAATCAAAATTTAACGTTACCCCCCTTATAATTTAATGCTGTATTGTTGTAAGGTCAGTGACTTTTTTTCAATTAAATAAAATTGTTTTAAGTCAAGTGAAGTCAAAGGAACCTGTCTATTCGCAAAACTAAAGTTCACTGTAGCAAAAATAAATATATTTTTGATTTTCGCTTTTAATTGTTTGTAAACGATTCAATGAATAAACGTGATTTTGTGTAAATTTTAAATTGCGTGTTTTGGTGTACTGTAGTGTATGAATTATTTATTCTCAAATTTTGTACGGTTCTAATTAGTGTGAATATTTTGGAACAAAATCGTGATTAAATGAAATTAATAGAAACGTAGTTGTGTAGGTAATACAAATAATCAAATCTTGTAACTGATTTGTTTAATAACGTCAGACAAAGTTTAGTTAATTTTACCTATATATTTCATATAACTTGATTAATTCTATAAGTACCTACTTAACAATGTTATAATAATCTATCAGTAAATTAACAGGCATTACTTATAATCATTATTTTTTGAAAGCAGAGCTCTCACCAAACTCAACGAACGAATTTTTTTTTAAACAGCTAGTTATGTACAAAATAGTTACTAAAATGGTGTTATCGAAATAAAATAAATAAGCTATAAGCAAGTGAACAATTATACAAGATTATACCTATATACCAACATATTTGACTAGTAGATATTTGCGGATACTTTCAATATTTTATAAGTACTTCCACTTACAAGGGGAGTATCAAACATGGGAATCATGGAGTTGGGAGAAATTAATATATGTTGTAGAATATATTTCTCTGAGTATTGAAGTAATAATAATTTAGGCCAGTGCGACTTCATTTAAAAATTAAACGTACGAAAACTTTTGAATAACATACCGTGTTTGATCTGTATCAATTAGTTGGTATTGTTTGCAACAAGGATGGCAGGTGGTGTGGTTAGCGTCTGCTCTCATGTATGTACCTTTTTTAATATACACGCGGAAAGGTTCTATGTTCGAATCTATGCCTTTCCAACATAAATAATTGTCTTTTCAATTTTTTCAATATTGTACGATGCTATAATTATTTTCTGAAAATAATTATAGCATCGTAATATTATATAATCTAAATATAATATTTTTTGTACATGTTGTACATTATATGTAACAGTAATTTTATGGTAAATATTAAATTACTGAATTTTTTTTTACATAAAATTAAAGCGATTTTTATAAAGTATAAGTTATTTATACTATTTTTAGACATTTTTAATTTTATCCTTATTTAATGTAATGGCAATTGTGATTTTGTTTTATAAAAATGACATAAAAAAATTTCATATCTCCTTTTAAAAAAAAAAGAATTATAGCATCGTCAATGTAATTGACCATTGTACAATACTGAAAAAGTTTAAAAAAAAATTTGAAAGAGAATTATTTATGTTGGAAAGGCACAGATTCGAACATAGAACCTTTCCGTCTGGATATTAAAAAAAGTTTCATACATGAGAGCAGACGCTAACCACACCACCAGCCATCCTTGTTGCAAACAATACCAACTAATTGATACATATCAAACACGATATGTTATTCAAAACTTTTCGTACGTTTAATTTTTAAATGAAGTCGCATTGGCCTAAATTATTATTACTTCAATATTCAGAGAAATATATTCTACAACATAATTATATTAATTTCTCCCAAATCCATGATTCCCATGTTTGATACCCCCTTATTAGAATATGGCAAAATAAGGTAAGCGCCCATTTTTGACGCTATTGTACAAACAGTATTTAATATTATTTTTGTGGAAAATGTGCAAGTAAAGATGTTTCACCTATTATAAAAGAAAAAAATCACAAGTGCGTATTACACATGCACTAAATCATGATTTTGGGGTTCAGTAGGTAGAATCTTTCCCAATTCTCATTTCTCACGATAAAATATTTCTTCCTTTTATTTAATATTAAAGTTAGTCTTTATTTTATTAATTGTTAATAATATAATTAGTGATGAGCGAATGCAAGACCAAGACCAAGACTTGGCAGTCTTGGTCTTGGTCTTGTTCTTGCATTAAGAATCTTGGTCTTGGTCTTGCTAGAGCAGTTTGAGTCTTGGTCTTGGTCTTGGTCTTGCAAAATGCAGTCTTGGTATTGGTCTTGGTCTTGGTATTGCTAAAAATCTTGCACTTTCTTGCATTTTTTTATTAGCGAATTTTTTCCTTCTAAAATCAGAATTTTCTCTCTTTACGGTATTAATTATACTTTTAAACTATTTAAATAATTTAGCAAGAGTCTTGCTTTTTTCTTGCTATTCTCTTGGTCTTGCTCACTCGAGTCTTGGTATTGGTCTTGCAACCATACTTATAGTCTTGGTCTTGGTCTTGGTCTTGCAAAATGCAGTCTTGGTCTTGGTCTTGGTCTTGCAAAAAATGCAAGACCAAGACAAGACTGCAAGACCAAGACTAATTTTGCTCATCACTAAATATAATTATCTAAACCTTCTACTTTTTAATTATGTTTAACTTATTTTAGCAAATGTTAAGATGACTCAACAAATACCAAAAGTGTTGGAGAATCTCCATGGATCAAATGTGCCTCTAATGTTATCAGGTCAATCTTAGGCATAGTAAAAACCTTTACTGTCCGCAAATCTCCGCGAATATCATGTGTTAGCAAATTTCCGAATACCTTACTATACGGCCCAGGAATAGGAGATTAATCGTAAGGTAACTTATTCTAACATTAACTTGGGGAATTGAAAATTGATTATGACTTCGAATGTCTTTTTGACGAAACTAGAATGACATTATCTTTTAATTAAATTTTTTTACACTCCAGTATCTAGTAATTATGTAACAAAAATCCGAAGTATTTTAATTTTGGTTCTATATAAAACAAGGTTTCAAAAAAACAAAAAACAAAAAAAACATCGTGTTTATAGGTCGCTAGATGAAAATTCCCCACCCTAAATTAAGTAGAATAATTTCATTTGTCTAGAACCACAACACCGTAGTTGCGTACTCTAAAATCTAAATAAGAAAGGAATTGTCTAGAAAAAATCTGAATACTTCCCGGCGCTTCCAACATTACGTTTTTGAGAACAAAATATAAAATCTGGGAATTTACTAGACGAATGAACAAAATAAATAAATATAATTTCTCTTTTTCTTTATAAGTTTTCGTTAAGAACTAAAGAATTTGAACAAATATATTGTAAAATGATAGTGCCCTAATACATTGTATACCATATTGTCATAAATAGATCCTATGATTGCCATCTATGACAAATACACGGTATTAATGCGTTCAAATGGATTTCAGAACAGTCGGAATATGTATGTATTCGGTCGCTGCCATAGTCCGTAACTATATTCGAATGTGTAAAAACACTAAACGACTATGTGTGTGTAAATATGTATAGATAGATGTGTCGTTGAGACAACGGTGGTAATACGATTACTTACGACGTTTGACGATGGTGGCAGCACACGACTGTCGTTTATATATTATCGTATATACGTATACATGTATACATATGATGACTGCCTTGTATACGAACAAAGTGAATGTTTGCAACAACAAACAGCTCTTACGATTCTGATATCCTAATATCGAAACCGAATTTTGTGCACCTCATCTTCTTTTTTTTTGTTGCAATTTTTTTTGACACATCCCCATTTACATACATACAGATTTTTTTTGTATAAAAAAAAATATTTTTAACCCCATAATTGAATTAACAGGCTATGGAGGAAGCGCCGAAAAATGTAATTGAAATTTTTGAGAAAATTAGATTCATTTTTATGCAATAAAAAATTTCAAATTGATCGACTGATTTCTCTGATGTGAACAAAAAAAAGATTGCCAAGTACGCAAAACAGGTACCATAAATATCAGCAGATATGGAAAATAACAAATAAAACCCATTTTAAAGATTCTATCGGACAAGATGGTTGTTAATTAAATCGGTATCTACGTTATTAATTAATACTGAAAGAAAAGCCCCAACTGGAGGAAAAAAATATTTATTTAGGAACTATTTCTAATGGTACGTCCACACGGCTCAAGCTTTACCACCGACTTACTTGCGCAAACCAGGTTTGTGCAAGTAAACATGTACGTATGGACGGGAAAAAACGTAGCGACTTACTTGCACAAACCTGGTTTGCGCAGGTAAGTCGGTGGTAAAGCTTGAGCGTGTGGACGGGCCCTAAGGGATGCGGATTTCCCAACAGATTAAATTAAATAGGCAATTAAAAAATACAAATTTAAGGACGGTATTTGTAAAAACCACTCTAAGTGTTTAAAAATAAATGTGTACTCTCTTTAATAGTAGAGTTTCTCTTGGAAAAATATAAGAATTCTCTCTTGTAGGAAGGAATTAGGTTCCTGCAGAAAAAAATTTTTTGTCATAAATGGATTAAAATTATATGTTTTATAAGGAAAGTCTCTTTTTTTTTTAAACGTAATATAAATAGCTGAATTTCTGGAAATTCGCTAAAATATCAAATTAAAAATAAGTTTTTAAACTTGGAACCAATAACGGACCGACAGTTCCCGAGCGCACATGTGATGTCATAATGATAACTTATTACCTAAAAGCACAATGTCTTTTAATTTTAAATTATTGTTACTATGGAATTTATTGCTTGCTATAAATATTTTTGTATTTGAATATCTTAACATACATAATGACGTCACAGACATGAGACATCGCGATCTTTTGTAGTGCTGTTTTATTACCAAATGATATTTTTTAAATTTTTATGTTTTAATTAACGTTACTTTAAAATTTTTTTCGCATCGATTATCAATATTATTTATGATATAGGTAGTACTGAAATAAAAAAAAATGATAACTATTTATTATCAAAAACCTAATTACCAATACGAAAAAATCTCTTAAGGTTGTTAAAACTGTCTAGGATACTCTTAGAAGTAAATACACTGGTTTCTCGTCGTAAGCAACATCAAAATTGAAATAGAATCATATGCCTTACTCTTTTTATGTACATATATGCGAATTTTATTATCTAAAAACAGTAAGATATATGATTCTATTTCAAGTTGCTTACAACGAGAAATCAGTGTACTTTTTTGTCTTTGAAAGTGCTAACAAATTTTTTTAGCGTATACCAAATTAGAGACCATCCATAAAAAGTACAAAGAGGGGGAGGGGGAGGGCAGTGGCTTAGTATGATGATATATGACGCGGAGAGGCGGGAGATCCGAATAATATACATACGTCAATTTTATTCTGTAACTACCTTACTTTTTATTTTAGCTAGTGCAATAAATTGCCAAAGAATAATTAATAATACAGTAATTATTCCCAAATGGAAACCCCCCTCTCTCACTCACTCTTTATGTATTTATATATAAGAGTGAGAGAGAGAAAGGGGTTTCCATTTGGGAATAATTACTGTAATTTTGTATTACCCCAAAATTCTATGAATAAATGAAATTGTTTAGACATAACTGTTGTATGTTACAGGATGTTACTTAATCATGAAAATATTCATTCGGTTTTTTAAGGGGGGGGGAGGCAACTAAGTTTCGTGACGCATTATTAGGCAGGGGATGGAAGAAGATAGGATGCGAAGTGATGGGGGCGAGGGCTAGAGAGGGAGCGGCTAAAAATACATAATTTTTTCGTGACGTATCTTATGAATGGTCCACTGCTATCAGAAGTAACGGGGCTATTTATTAACCTTACTGAGAAAAAGTTGCTCTCTTCCAGGAAGGATTACTTTTTGAAATTGAATTCTAGGCTGTCTAAATCTATCTGAGTCGAATTGGGTTGGGTTTATTTTACTCGTCATATCCCTCCTATTCATCCTTAGTTGGATTATTAATATTTTTGCATACCATATTTTAAATGGCACGCTAGCTTTGTCTATAGAACCTACTAAAAACTTAAGCTGTTACTGTAGAAAACTCATAGTTCTGAAAGTACGTATACCTACTACACAGTGCTCATTGAAATATTTCCTACGATTTCACGTTTAATATTGGCGGGCAGAATTGAATAAAGGTTTTATGTGACGTTCTGATATATGATACTTCTGTTGCATAGAACTAAGGGGCCAAGGGCATTCCGGCTGTCGCCAATTTCCTACGTCATTAAATTTGGCAGGGAGGCGGCTCCCTGCCACATATTTAGAGTTTGTGTTTGTATGTGTAGTGTAGTGGATGTTAATATGTATGATATTCGGTATGTATGTGGCGAGAGATCCAAGGTGGGAGTGGATACATACACACTCGACAACCGTACGTACACATAATGTCTGGTGTAATATGTATGTATTATAGGCGTACGTATGCATGTATTACATTGTTGCAAGTGGTTGATAAAAAATGGCCAATCAATGTCCAAGATGTCTGAACCGCTACAACTGGTGCGCACGACTGAATCATCTAAGCTGTGACAGACCAACAAATGACTTCAAGCGAGCTACACTTTTTTATTTTGGTTTGCTTCTAGTGTTCTATGCGTAGAACATTTATCACACTTCTCTTCATTCACTTGTTCCTTCAGCTGTTAATTGATTTTCAAAATGTGGCGATTTTTATTAAAGCAATCATTTTCATAGTGCAGTTGACTGCTTTGACGACTCCCTGTAGCTCCAGGATATGTACAATTTTAAACTGGATGATCACATTCAAGCTTTATATCGCAATAAATTTTTACTGATAAACAACACAGTAAAGTTACCTACCAATACGTGGCAACATGAAAAGAAAATGAAATAGTAAAAAAATTGAAATCATCTACGTTGCCGTGGCTGCCTCATTCGTTCTCGTTCCACCTATAATTTTGTGAATATCGCATCTAAAACTTGGTCATATATGTACAACTATACTCTGTTCATTATCATTCCCGAAAAACATTCACACATCAACTGGCGTTGGTGCTCAACTGTTCTAGTATACGTCATTTTGAACCAATCACGTCGTGTCGTTTAGAATAATGTTGAAAGGAGTATATCTGCAGTACTGTACCGATATAGTACATGTTATTATCTATGTACGTAACCCACTCATGCGGTGAACTATGTGTCGTGTATGTAGCAGCGAGATGGCTAACATCAAACCGTCTCAACACAAATAGTATAAAATTGCAAAATATTTTCAACATATGTATAAAAAAAAAAAAAAACTACAACTACATACATATATTTATACCCACATATAAAAAAATATAAAAGAAAATATAAACATCTTCCAGTTTTCTCAATGCAATAAACCCACAACTACAAACAAGCTACTAATTTTTATACGAGACAACCAATCAAATTCATCCAAAACTCCAATTATTATTTTACTACACTGAATATTTTATCATTCGTTATAGATATAGAATATACTTTGGAGCGTGGTGCAGAAAAATTTTCCTAAATTAATTTTACAATTATCAATTTATTGAATTTAAACAAAATCATTGTATGTATGGTTTTTGTTTATATGACGGTGGTGAAACTAGTGGAAATAGCCCTGCATTTAAACAATTTCATTCGTCACTAGACACTAAAGTTGGAAAAAAGTTTTCTTTTGCAGTAAAATTTCAATGTTTTTCTTTTTTTCTTGTAAAATAAATTTTTCTCATAAGAAAAATATGTCCCGTACAGCCATTTCGTTTTCAGTATTCTTTTGGATGTTGTTTTTTTAAGGTGCTTAAAGTTTTCTTGTTGTCTTGTTATGATGTCATTGTGTAATTTTGTTGTAAATGTTTTTTTTTGTAAAATTTGGATGAAAAAATCTAAAAGGTACATATTAAAATTTAATGTAGAAAAAGTTTGTATTGCTTCTTCTTTTTCTTCTTGGCTTACCACACCTCTTCGGAAGATTGGGAGATTTTCTTAAAATTTGCGGATAATCTTTCAAACTAATTGCACTTCAAAGATTATTTAAATTTAATTTGCGCATGTCCAGCTATCAATACCTATTCACAGCTTTTAGAGTTTAATTGCAAAAAGAATCTTTTCAATTTTTTTTTATTATATTTGCTTAATGTTTCTAGCATTTTAACTATTGTTAGCCATAATTAAGTTTCATACTGACCAAAAAGAATTATTTTAAGAATGTCTTATTTTGACAGTCTTGCGTTAATAACTTGCTCACACTGAAAGCATAAGTAGAACAGCAGAATAAGCACAATAACGTGATAGGCACTTAAATTAACCTGGTTTTCATTTACTACCTATTACTTATTGTTTATGTGTGACCGTATTACATTAAAGGTTATGGTTATGGAAAGGGGAAATTCCTAAGATTGTATTGATACGAATGACACGATCCGTAAAATCATTAAGTTTTTAAGAAAATAGGAGTAAAAAAGGTCACTTAGTCTTTAGTCACAAAAAGAATTTTCCAATAAAATACAATTACTATTTTTGGCCAGGTTTTATGATCAAATACTCCACTGTGCGACGTATCGCTTGAGAAAGAATAACAATTTGGAATGTTAAATGTAAAAACCAATGTCATTGAAATCGATAATTAATAACACGCAAATATCAGAGGTAAAATTTGGAAATTGTAATTTCCAAATCCAAAATCAACCTATATATCGCCACTTAACATGGCTTGGCTATCGTCAATGAATGAATTTAGCCTCATCTATATTATCTGCTAAATTTTGTTTTATTCTTCAAATACAACTTCTTTTTTTGAAAATTTTTTTTCAGATATTTGGCAAAGATCTTAAAGGAATATTTGATACAATGGATTAATTATGAAATAAAAAGACAGTCAAAGTGTTACTTTGTATTTCAAAAATATGCTTAATTCTTACATGCGTGACATCTACAATTAATTTATTTAAATAAAATTATCAAGTTTTTACAAATAATGTTATCAACAATATTTTTTATTACATTTTCTGTGACAAGTGGGAATTTTTATAAATTTTTTTTTATTTTCAATTACAATTTTCAAACAACAATTTTTGCAAAACAAACATTTTAAAATAAAACTTAGTATAAAATCGTTTTTACAAAATATTTTTATGCCCAATAAACTTTATCCCGAACATTATATTTTCCCGTTGTATTAAAGTTGTCAACTTAACTCAAAACATAGTTTGTTTGAAATTACATGGATATATTTTATAAATGTTTTGCCTCATTTGTCTGTCTTTATCTTATTTCGACGTACTTATACACATAGTGTTACATTTACTTTGCTAGTATAAACAATTCGGCAACATTTTACTGGCTCCAATCCAATATAAATTTTCTACTACACTTTTTATCCGATGAATTTTTTTGAAACAAAATTTCACAACTTTCTTGTTTCAGTCGAACAAAATAAATGTAGATATTATAGTTGAGGTGTCCATTTAAGTACCACACGAAATTTATAACGTGATGTACATTTTGAATATATACAGCGTGAGTTTTTTGAGAGTTTCCATTTTTATTACAGCAAAACCGTTGATTTAATCGAAAAATTGTCCAAATAAGAGTTGGTAGATATCGACAGGAACAACCGGTTGCTGTAGTCAGGAGCTTTATAGCTCTTATTGTTTTCAAGCTATGATACAAACTTATAGTTTTTTAAATGGAAACGTATGTTTACGAGTTTTTCAAAAATTTGTTTTTGATTCAAAACTACCAGTAACATTTAAATTTTCATTGTTTTACCTCATATTTTTGACTAATTACGTTTTAAAAATTATACTTTTAAATTTCGTACATAAGTGCTTGCAAACGATTAGAATTTTACGTAATTTAAAAAGATATTAGCTCAATATGGCTGTCATTTTAATCAATGTAGTAACGAAAAATTAAACGATTATTATGTTTTCCATCGGAAATTATAATTATTAAATAGATTAAATATCATATAACAATGATACGTAAGTACAATAAGGAAATAAAATTTCAGTTTTAATTCATTGAAATATAAAAAAATAATTACTCTGAAATGTCACTGTTTGACAGATACATAGGCGTCTAAACATATTTTTATAGTAAGTATGTACTATTTGAGTACTTTTATTAATAATATTTCCGTTTCCGATTAACCTCACTTTGCTATTATTAAGAAACGCTATTGTCACTTTGTTGTGTACATGTATTTTACTGTTAACCGATGTTCTCTAAATAAATAAAAAATAATTATATTTTTCATTAGATTAATGAATAACTTAAAAGTTTTTTTTAATTAAGTTACTTTAAATACTAATCTTTTAAAGTGATTTGATTTAATTATGCAAAAATGTTAAAAACTTGAAATATCAACATCTATATTCATCCTACATCTATAGGTACCTACACCAAAATCTGAATTACTATAATTTGTGTTATAGTGATAATAGTGGAGAAGGTTATTTTCTTGGATGTAATAGAAATGTAACCGACCGAAACACTGTCGGTTAAAGTAGCCTCAAATACATATGCGCATTTTTACCGCCTAATTGATAAATTAGAAAAAATTCAAAAAATAAACTTGAGTAAAAAATTTTTTTTGCTCATTTATGTTGTTAATTAATACATTAGTTCAGTTTTATCATAGTTTGTATCATAGCTCGGAAACCATAAGGGCTATAAAGCTCCTGATGATAGCAATCGGTTGCCCTCCTCGATATCTACAACTCTTATTTGACCAATTTTACGATTAAATCAACAATTTGGCTGTAATAAAAATGGCAACTCTCGAAAAACTAACGATGTATATATTAAACAACGTGTAAAGAGTACGTAGTATAAAGACGAACAATGACAGGTCTGAAGTTTGCTACATCGTGTATGTTGCATTTGAAATTGCTAAAGTTGATAGTAATGTAAAAATTTGAATTTTTAAATAAATATCAATATTAAAAATATTTGACTGAGTCTATTGTGATCGTTAACTTCGTTCCATTTCCATAATGCAGTGAAGTCTTACGGCAAGTGACTGCATTCACCTATTAATTTATAGATACATTTTGAAACTTGAAAATTTCTTGACCGAAAAAAATTGCGTGTCGACTAAAAGTGTTGTCCTTAACAATTTTGAAAATTGAATACACACTTAGATAAAATATTATAACAAGAGATTTTAATCATAACATATTTTATAAAGAAACTTTATCATCTTTTTAGTATCCATCAGTCAAGCAAAGTGACTCATCCCAATTTAAATTAAGCTGATACAATGTAAGCGGGCAAGTTCTACATATATTGCAAAAATACTGCAATTTCTAAAAATAGTCCTTACACTTAATTTTATAATTATTGATGTCATCCGTTTAACCAGAATTGGATTTACAGTAGAACCTTTGATTACGGACACCTCTATTAACTGGACCCCTTCTATAACCGGATAAATTTTTTATGACTTGCATGCTATACTAAAACAAATGGATTCAGTACTCCGTTAAGCGAACTCTCTGTTAATCGAACATAGACACAAGATTTTTTGACGAAGATATATTATTACCTCCATTATCCGGACGCTAATATGTCTAGTACGTATGCGTTCTATCTGGTTTAGGTATATTTGTTCATGTTTTAATTTGTTAACAATGACTCTGGTGTGGCGATGTATTTGTAATCGTTATGTTTTTATATATGTACCTAAATTCGTTCATGAAATTGATTTTTATGTTAACATATTGACTGAAAACGACGATGCCGAAAGTACAGATGAACTGATTTTTTTTATTTTTATTTGTTTATTTCTTTTGAAACCTGTTTTAAACCTTAGATTTATAGTTTATAGAATTACAATAAAAAAATCTAAAAAAACTTTATGTTTCCAATAATACGTTGATTTTATTTAATATTTATGTTTAAATAATTTCTGAATAAAATTAGGAATTAAAATTGTTATTTATTCTGCCCTTGTTTGCGAGACATTGCTGTCCGGTTAACAGAGGTTTTACTGTAGTATATTTTAACGCTTTAAATGATTAAGACGAGTTAACTCGTCCTGCAATATGGCGGCTCAAAAGGCTGTGATATGTACATATTCACTGGTACAGGTGCCGCCATCTGTGACAGATTTTCCGAAATACGGTATAATTCTAAATAATGTTCAATTTTATCAACATAGATAGTCAAATATAATTTATATTTTGTTAATTCCTAGGGTTCACTTTTTTGATGTGAAGATCTTTGTGTTTTTTTCTTTTTCTTTTTTTGTAACCTTATCTATTGTACTTATCACTGGCAGTAAAAAGTCCGGCATTTTAAGACAAAAAAAAAAAATTTTCCATATGGTTTGTTTAAAAGAGTTAAATATCTTATTCTAAAGCTCATATTTAGTTCTTTTTTGAATAATCATATTATTAATTATGGTCATACTCTAATACTCTATTTATATGTCAAGTCTATGAACCGACTTGATTATTTTACTTACCTATATAAAGGTTCTCTTATTCAGGTTTTACTTAGGTTGCCAGTTTATAATTATTTTGATAGTAATTTAAAAAGCATTTTAATTATGATGGACTAAAAGAATTTTAACAAGCCAGACACCTTTCTAAAACCGGTTTTACAACAGAACTGACAACAAAGTAGCAACTGGAATCATTATTTTTGCATTACTGTCAAGTCTACATAATTAATTAATGTAGATAAAAAGAGGCGGTACTCTTTTCCAGAAATGTCTTTTTTTCTTTAAAAAAATTTTAAGTACACAGTTACTAATTGGATAATTTTATTTAAAAAAAAAAAAGAATTGTAAGTAAAAGTAGGTAGGGTAAAAGCCCCCTTTGTGGAACGGTGTCTAATTAGAACATTTACATATTAATGAAGTTATTTCTGAAAGAAACGTCTGATAACAAAAATTATTATTAATAGAATGATTGTTTTTCAATTTAAACTCACCTCGCATTTAAAGTTTCCTTACTTAATTAAAGAAATAAATATGTAAATGTCAAAACTGTTCCAGTATTAGATATCGTTCCACAAAAGGGGCTTTTACCCTACCTATATTTAAAATAATTTTAAATAACTTTTTAATTTACATATAGAATATTTAAATTTTTTAATGGAAGTGATTATAAAATATCAGGAAAAAATATTGAAAATTATACAAATGCATATTCACATTATCATATTTTGTATAAATTAAGGAATACCGGAAACTTGCGGACATGGAGATTTGCAGACCCTTGAGATTTGCGTACAGTTATGGTTGCTATTGCCTGAAACTGATCTGACAAGATTACCAACATATTTGAATAGCGGAGATTTGCAGACACTCAGTTTTTTTACACTTCCACTTAGAATATCGCAAAATATGGCGAACGTCCATTTTTAATGTATTTACACAAAAAGTTTTGAATATTTTTTTTTGTAGAAAATATACATGTAAAGATGCTATTATTAAAGAAAAAAATCGGCAAGTGCGTATTACACACGCACTAAATCCAATAGTTAAAATTTTTCACAATTCGCACGATAAAATATTTCTTGTTTTTATTTAATATTAAAATTAGCCTTTAATTTGTTAAAAAGATGATTATCCAAATCTTTTACTTTTTAACTGAGTTAAAAAAAATTAATAACAAACAACGCGCTGTAGTTTATAGAAGTGGAGACAGACAAGCCGATTTTATAAGTAACGATTTCGTTGTCCGAACTACAAAATCTTTAAAAAGAAAGGTGTTAGTGTGTGATAACATTTGATACCTAACTAAAAACGTTAAGTAATAAAGAACAAAATGTCATCGTGCAATTATTATTTTAAATTATAAACACGATTCAAAGATATATTGACACACTTCTGAAAATTTCAAAACTAAAGTAATTTTCCCATTTCTTTAAAAATATTTGAATATGATAAACTTAATTTTCTTAACTACCTTTTTTTTTAGATTTTCCCTTACCTATTTCATCTTTTTCTTATCTTTTTATCTTTTTGGATAACATTTTTAATACCGTATAAAGAAAATCGTCTAAAAAAATTGCACAATAAAATATTGCACAAAAAGTGAACGCATAAAAGAAGGTGGAGTGTAAAAGAATTTTGTTAATGAGCGTTTACCTCATTTTAGCAGATGATTAAATAAAAATCGGAAGTATCCGCATATTTCCGCGGATCAAATATGTCTGTAATCTTGTCAGGTCAATGTCAAGTAGTAACAACCCTTACTGTCCGCAAATCTTCGCGAATACTATGTGTCCACAAATTTCCATGTCTGCAAATCTCCGGACACCAAATTAAGAAAACAAGTGTATAGACAGGAATAATAAATGCAAAATTTATTTTAATACTTTATTAAAATTTTTTATCTGAATGTCTTTAATTGTTTTCTATACCTGCTTATTTGATTGGTATAAATTTTTTACGTTATGTAAATTATGTTTTTAGATACTTTTCTACTTATATGTGAAAAAAAAGGCTGAGTTACATTTACTAAATATAAATTCTACCAAAGAAATGTTTCTTTTTTGCACCGAGACTAAAATACATACTTTACTCCCTCATAACAGATAGTAAACTGGCATTTTTATTTCCAACGAACTAAAAATATTTTTGCTACCCGTTTTAAGCGGACAAGCTTAATTTATAGAACGTCACCAATCAACGAGCGAAATTTGAATTAAATTTATTAGCGTTGATAGGTACGAATTATTTATTTAAAATTATAAACAAGTTCAAATTTATAGATAAAGACATACAGTTATAATGTACTGTGCAATTTGATTTATTCATCCAGAATATACTTAATATAATATTATTTCACACAATTTAAATAACTGATTTCTTGATTTTTATAATTTTAAATTATTCTGATTTGGAAAAAATAATACCTATACACCACGGTACTAAAGTATTTCTTCTTTGATCCTTCGTGTGAATTGTTGTCCTCAGGCTCTTGTAGACGCCTTGATAACAAACTTCACACTTTAGTCCCTTGGTATATATCATACAATTTTTTACCAATATCAAGAGATTACGCTGCTGTGAAATTTTAAAAAATCCGTAAAAAAATTATTTTTACCTTCAACTTTTACTCTTAAAGCCTATGTATATATAATTATAGGTGTGTTCCTTTTTTTTAGAAAACGGCTCTAACGACATTACTGAAATCTTAGAATCTAACTGTACACGGAGAGAAAAATCATATAATTTTTGTAGATAAAATTTCAGAAAAATTACCTTGCTCTCTTATAATGTGTGCGCGATCGACGACTAAAATAAAAAATATGTGCTAGCATGGTAAAATTTAATGTGCTAACACAACTTTTATCACACTCTTATACATATATGTTATAGTTTAATTCTTGTTGTCGTACTCTTTCATTTGCGCATCTGACCCGCAACCTTATGTTGCTTGGGCGGTACCTGTAAAAACTTCGAAGATGCCCGATCTTTTCCGACTTTCGATTCTTTATGATGCATGCAAAAATGATTGCCAACAATATATTCTAATACTAAAGATAGTGAAGTAACAAAATGATGAATTAAGCGATGACATCCCCGTCCTCTAAGACAGTGTAATGAATACATGCTTGCTGTTTGTAAGACAGTCTAATGAATCAAGGTGCTTGGTCCGACCCGTCCGACCAAGTTGATCGTCCACACTTATGGTTGGCTATGTGACTTGCTATGAGTGAGGTACATTTCAACAGCGTTCACAACACACACAACCTTCTTTCTCTTTTTTTCTTTCTACTATTAGCAGATAGCATTTCAAATATTATAATACAGCATGCCAATTTTTGTAAGAAAAATATTTAAAAAATATTTTTTTGTCGGCAATGGAACTTTTTACCGTGCTGTTTTACAAATTTTACGGAGCTAATATTACGGAAACAATATTGTATCCTTTAAATTTTCTTTGATTAATTATAATTTTTATATTTTTACCATACAAAATTGAATATGTTCGCCTTTTACACGTCGATTGTAGTGCTGAGCACAGTAATTTTTATATGAATTTTCTCTCCGTGTAAAAAATGATTTTAGAAATTCAAAATTTTATCGTGACATTTAATGTGACGGTTAATGTGGTACATTAATCTCTTTTAACAAATTCAATTTATAATGAATGAGACTCTGTCACTCTAACATTAACTCCTTAGCGTCGTTCGGAAGGAAACTGTGTGATTGAGGTAATTGTAGCACTTATTTTAGATGTACGGCATTATTCAGAGTGAAATCATTCAGAGCTTTGACTGTACCTATGTATCGATTTTATTATTTCTGTATGCATTTGAATTTTGCGCGTGCAACGGAACCTTTATAATGTAAATTTAATAAGTTTTGACATTTATTTTGATATGAATTCTTTGTTTGTTGCAGATTAGAAGGCGACCACTCTCAAGACACTTATATCGGTACCCATGAATTTCAATACCGGTTGTGTTTACGGGATAAGTAATGAAAGTAATTAAACAAAACTTTTTTCAATTTCCGTAATTAAAATATTTCATTATTATTACTTATTTATTTAATTTTTTCTCTAAACAGTTTCTGTTCAGCTTTCATGTTGGCATTTTATTTAGTTTTGTTTAGTAATTATTATAAATTTTGTTATTGTTAATATTATAATTTGGGACATGTTTCTTTAATTCTTCTATATTTGGTATATATTTTTTTTTTTTTTTTAATTTTTATATTTTAAATTTAATATTTTAAAAGAAGTGTTTTTGTAGTGTGTGTGGTTTTTCGTTAAAGTGTTAAACAATTTTGTGTTTTGTTTTTTCGTTTTTTTTTCTTTTTGAGAGTGAAATTTAGTTGTCCTAACGTCTGACAGCGTTCGAATACATCGACATGATTAACATCAATCAGTCTAACGAGGACGCAACGTCTTCTGCATTATTACAACTGAACTGCTGGTGTTACTGTTGCTACCACCGACCACGGACGGACTGCCTTATTTTCGTCTCCACTTCACCGCGCGCCTAGCTATTGAGCATCCACCGCGCGTTTCGTGTACAATGCTAATCGCTGCAAATATCACTCAATGTAAACTTGCATTGTGCGTATCAGAGAATTGAAACTGAAAAAAAAAAAGAAAACATTGCTTTAAAATGTGCTTGTGTGATTTAGATGGACATAATTTTGTAGCAGTGGGTAACAGTGGAAAAGAAAGAGGTAATGTATGTTTGATCTTTTTTTTCTGTACTCTAATATTCCGCTATTTGTTTTGAAAATGTCATATTTCATTTTTTTTTTTGTTGTAACGCACATGTTCCGTTGTGGTGAATGTGAGCTGATGTGTACAAGTTGCAGACGTTGTCATATTGGCGGCCATCTTGACTGTACATGCTTGCTCGGCATGTCTAAAGGCCTGCACGCATACACACTGAACATTAATAATAGAACAACAATTTAAATATCTGAAAGATTATATTAAGTGTTGTTTATTTTTCGAGGCTTTGTTTAAACGTGTGCAATCGATTTTGTTTTTATGGTATACGAAAACTGTTTAATAATTGTTAATATCTTTAGTTCTTTAAAGTTTTGAATTGCATTTTAGAACTGATATTAACTTTAGCTGCCTACGCCTAGTGTAAATATGAGGCTTTTAAATGTGCTCAGGATCATAGCGATCAAAAATTTCATTAAATGTTTTGAAACTCGTTAAGACAAATGCAGTCAAATCCAAAAGCCTTTCTACAAAAACCAATCTTATAAAATTACTTATAGTTTCACAACAATATAGAAAATTTATTTTTACGTGAATTATAATAGGCTTATTAAAATTTTTTAATGCTTCCTGATTTAATACTTAATTCGAATGAGAAATACTGTGCAACAAATATCGACATAGGTACTTGATATCAGCTTAAACAAATGTAGTTAGAATATTAAGGTCTATATTTAATAATTTCCATGTAGATGAATTTTCATGTAATCTTTGCAATTCGAGTATGTTCGTTATCCGTAAAACGTTTATAATTTTGGTGCAAACTACTGAAGAACTTGTGAGTAACTGAACGTTAGTAGAGATATGGACAGCTTAATACAGTTCGTAAGCAGAACATATTCGATTTTCTTCAGCAAAATATTAAGTAGGATTAGCAATATACATATACTTTATTTTAATAATGTTCTATAACATTTTAGCAGAAACCATATTACTTTGAACGTTTATTTTACTGTTAAAATTATTTTAACTTGATAAAAAATCAGGGTATGTATTTGAGAAAAATTTTGTTTTCATGGTAGAAATAGCGGAAGTTTAACCTTGATGTTATAAAAAAATAATTTAATAATTCGATTGCCTGACTAAAAATTTTAAAAATAATTCTCAAAATATATGTATACTGAACACGAAACTGTCGACACAACTTGTAATATAAATCTGGGTAGTATTCTCAAATCATTTTTACGTAACTATATTTAATTCAAATATTAGTAGGTATAGTTAATTGTCGATAATACCCACTCACATTAGTTTTAACTTATCAAGAATCACATAAAAATTTTATAATATATAGTATATTTCTTCACTATCCTTATCTTACTTATTCATTCGTATTATAAAACTATTTCATTCGTACATGTATGTGTATCAGAGTAATTTATTATATTTGGCTACGCTTGATCAATGGAAGCTGATATGTTTTTTTGTTTGTTTTCCAAGGCTGTGTTCAAATGACGATTGTTCCATTTAATGCAGTTTGTTGAATATACGCATATGAAAAAGGAACTTAAATTCTGACTTAAACTAATCTTATTTTTAAGATAACTGTACCTGCTCGAAACAAAAGTGGTGTGTTCCTGGTATAAAAAAAAAAGCTATGGAAAAAAATTTAAATATTCAAAAGGTTTTGACTGTAGCACATAAATTATATTAACAGCGTCTTATTCTTTATTATTGGTTTGGTTTTTGAATTTGAACTTGTAACATTTTTTTTTAATAGGTAACTATTATAGAAATACTATTTGGGTATTTGGGTATTTGGTCCGACAGAATAAGTTTTCAAAAATTTTAATTGTTTCCTGAATATATAGTTATCGCTTATTTTGCAAACTCAGTTAGATAAAATTTACCAAAATTAAGCATCACTTACACTGAAAATACATAATATATAAATTTTGCGGCCAGATTTTTGACAATTGACAGTAAAATTTCATTTGTATTGAAAGTGTTTCAACCGCAGACATGTACGATATGTAGATCGATATTCATATTTTGCTGACAATTATTTATTATTATAATCCACTCAGTACCTAGCTATTTACATATTTTATTTGAGCGTATTTACTTAAGTAAGATCATTCTTGTTCTAATAAATTAGTTATTTTAATACATTCATTTTCAAGAAGATTGTTCAGTTGCATACATTCTAACAAAACGTATTGAATAAAGCCAACAAAATAAGGTAAGTACAAGGTGTAGGGAAGACTGGGGTAAAGTGGCCAGTGGAGGTAAAGTGGCTATTGGCCTTTACTCACCGGAAACTACTCCAATCTGGTGGTGAAGCTAAATACTAGCTTGTAGACAAGCCGTTAGTATTCTATTAGAACGTCAATGATCAGTTCCCTAGATTGTATGAATTATAACAAATTTTCTGAATTTTCGAATGTTAATGTAAAGTAAGTTTTAGATTGTATTCTCATTATTTTTTATTAATTACGAATACAATTTTTTAATCGGGATAGCTAAAAATTCTGTCTAATTACCTTTAAAATAATATAGTTATCGATGAATCAGAAATTCTCTCTTGAAATTAATTATAGTTTGCCGAAATGGTGTCTAACGGGGTAAAGTGGCCAGGCTTATAATGGGGCAAAGTGGCCAGTATCTCCGATCGCTGCTCAAATTGAAATCTTAGAATATTTTAACACATTATATTAAATTCAGAACTTTTATTTAGTTCTTTATATTTTATATACAAAAGAATTGTCTGAAATCAGTTTTTAGGGTTCCGAGAAAAAATGTGAAAAAGGAACCCTTATGATGAGACTTCAATGTCGGTCCGTTGATATATAATAATTAATGATACAAACATAGTTTGATTTTGTATATAAACATGTTTATTACTTCAATATTTCTTTTTGGGTTAAAATGGGTACCCCTGGCCACTTTACCCAACATAGTGGGGGTAAAGTGGTCACTTTGCACCTGTTGGGAAAAACAAAAATTGCAAAAATACCTTTCAAGATATTGTTGATATACCTATTGATGGTTATTGGTTCTGCACTAAAGCAACTATATGCTAAATACTTATTAATCTGTATTTCTTTTCAAACAAACTAAACAACATTTTGTCTTAGAGTGGCCACTTTACCCCAATCTCCCCTACATAGTTATATAATTGCAAAATTTGTTATTAAAACCGGTCGTCGTTTTGTTAGATGTAACCAGATGCAATAACTTTGGCAGTAATAAATTGTACTCATAAAAGCCTGAAAGTATTTTCCTAATTTTATCAGAACTTCATAACTAAAAAGGAAAAACGGAATCGTTATAAGATTACTCTGGTGCCTCTGGTGCTCGCCTATTCGTCTCCTACAAAATTATTTTTTCAAAAACTATATAACTAGGTATCGTAGGAATTTAAAATTTAATACAATATTAGGTCTTGATTTTGCGCATATACATATACCTATCGCTAGTTAGTAATTACCAAAAAAAAAAAAAATGAATTAAAATGAGGGAAGGAGAGTTTGGTCCAAAAAAATTTTTAATTAATAACTATATCATGTGAGGCCTTATTCGAAAGGGTTAAAGATCTTAATAATTTTTTTTTATTTCTGTCCACTGGTCTTCTCTACTCAAAATTCGCTAGAAATGACAGTCTACCCCTAGTCTAATAAGTGATTCCACAGCTAAAATTTGGAATTTAATAGGATTAGTATCATGTGAGGCCTTATTCGAAAGGGCTAAAGATCTTAATAATTTTTTTTTATTTCTGTCCACTGGTCTTAATGATATAACTCAAAATTCGCTAGAAGTGACAGTCTACCCCTAGTCTCATAAGTGATTCCACAGCTAAAATTTAGAATTTAATAGGATTAGTAGATATAAGAGTCATCGAATTTTCGGCAGTGTAATTAAGTTGCTGAAATACAAGAGTAAACACAGTAATTTAGTAGAATGTAGGACAATTGATCCATTTTTCAGTTAGCACAAAACGAGTTTGGATAAATTTTATATAGGTACACATAGGTAAGAAAAAGTTTAATTTGTTCTATTGACTGTTCACTTTAGGATTACAGCGGAGCCCTAATTGTGCGAGCCTGACTATTTCTTGGCTGGTTTTTTTTAACTACTTATCAAAAAAGGAATGGAATCCCTTTACATTTTAGTTAGCAACAGTATAATTTAGAAGAAATTCTTATGCTATGGTGATGCTAAATATACATACCCACTTACCAGCGCTCCAACCATTACTTTCTTAAATATTTTAATGAAAAATAATATGTGAGCTTAGTAGAAAAAAATTTTCTGTAAATTTAACAAATTACTTTAATTAACGTGTATTGTAGGTATCTATGTAAAACTTTTGACAAAAATACTCCATCCTACAAAATGATAATATTGTCAATAATCAATTCTCTATCAGATGTTTGTTCCGCAACTCACCCACTGGAAACTTAATTATTGCCTCTTATTGTTTTCTCAATACTTACAAGATTTTAATTTTTTTTTTTTTAAATTTTATTTATAAAAAATGTAATTGCTTATCGATTGTTGAAATTGTGTGTACTTGAATAGGTAATCTATTTAAAAAGCATTGCAGTTTAATTTTCTTAGTTTAAAAAACATAATTTCGAGGAATAGACATATAAATTTTTCAAACGTGTTTGTACATCATTTAAGGTGATAAGAAAAGAAAAAAGAGTACTATAACTCCTTAATAGTTCTATTAACTAAAATAAAATATATACCTATTAGACTAAGTTTTCATCGGTATTTACTGATAACAACGGCAAATATTAAGTGTAGATATAACTTTTCAGTGACCTTTACTTTTATTTGCATATTTCTTGTGACCTTTATCAGTTTATTTTTTCATATTTTTTTTTCTTTACTCATACCAACACCATTTTTATCAAGTTGTTTTTGATGCTAGTTTTACAGATATACATTGGCTGGGTTTATTTTTAGCTGTATTATTTAATTTAACGATATTTTAAATTGTTCAAAAAATCTTTTTGTCTAATATTTATGTAACTCTTACATTAGATTCACTGTTTAGAAAATTCTTGATTATATCGACAGACAATTCAATCTTTTCTCGAAATAATAGTTACATAAAGTTGATTAAAAATTTCAGTGACATAAATTCGTTATAAAAAAAGCATATCTTCGCGATTTTTTTTTTTTTTTGACGATACAATTAATATAAATTTATTTATGTAACTGTCGAGATTTATTTTTATTGATTTTTTTATTTTTTTAGTAACATTTAGAAGTTAGAATACTGATTTTTAGTTAAAAGATCGACAGTTTTCTTATTGTAATATAAATTATAATTATAAATGATAAAAAGACGCGATAATGTTACTACTTTATAATTTATGTAGGTATAGCAAGAGTGTGTAAATTTTTAGAAAATTCACCGAATTTGAAAATGCTAAGTATAAGAAAAACACGTTTTTAAATGTTAAAACATATACAGAATCATCGATGCTAGCTCCATAAAGCAAAAAGCTTCCAGTAGGATCTGTCGAGTAAAACAATTGTCAAGCATTCCTGCTGCGCATGTATCGGGAAGCTGTTCGTTGCAACTCAGGTCGAAGAGACAGTGACTAACAACTCCAAATTTCCGTTAGTATTGCTCCAATCGACTTCAAATTTTAACACAATAATCTTGTGGTGTTGTACATTCATATGACAAATTTCGAAAAAAAGAACTCCAAAAAACAAAATCTTGCTTCCTCTTTAAATATATTCGAATACCTATATAGATACCTATAAAAGAATATTTTGCATCTGCTGGTATTTTATTTTTATGAAAAACATTTTAATCAAGTCAGCCATGATTGAAAAAAAATTTATGACCATAATTAGTAACGAACAAAAAATTCACTTACATTTTATGTATTGAATACTCTTAATTACCCATTACAAGTTATAATTCATTAATTAATTACACTTGTTTCAGTCATAGAACGGCCATAGTAACTAAGTACACTTCAATAAGACGGCCGTACCTACTTGATTGCAAATTAAATATGTAAATTATCGACATGTTTATAGAAGGTTAATATAAAACGGTGTATCGAAGAGATTAACTTGAGACATTTTGTTGTAGCTATGTATAGGTTAACATTGTAGTATTTAAGAGGTATCACGTACTAAGTATAATTATAATTTAACATTAATTTATAATTTATTATAAATTAGATAAACAGATATCTTGTGTAGATAATGATTGCACAAACAAAATTAATTATTTTACAAAATACATAAATTAGATGGTTGTAATTCTGAGTTGTTGCTATTTATTAGTAAAAAATTGAGTATGTAATATGTATAAATTTATCTAAATATAATTATGTATATATAAATCGCTTGCATTCATCTAATTATTCACATCGCAAAAAAATCGCACAAAAAATAATATCCAAAAACTTCATAAATAGCTATAAAAAGTATACCTCGCTCCAGACTGTTGAGAAAAACTTCTTTTGTGCTAACGATCGCCTAAAATACATAACTCAAAACGTTCAAAACCTCACGATTTTCGTAGAAGTTACTTTTCTAAACAAGTTCAACAAGCTGGTAATGATATTAGCTATTACTCACGAAGATAAAGTTGTAACACGAGCCGAGTGTACGAGGCGAGTGTCGTAATGCATCTGAGTGAGTAATAGCAATTGTAAGCGAGTAGAATACGATATTTTTTCTACGACTTTTTTTCTTTTTGATTTAAATAAAATTGAATATAAATTTTAAATCAAAAGAATACAATTTTTAATCTATCTCTAATTTCATTAAATGTTTATATATGTACAAATGATGAAAACAAAATACAAACTACTTTGTTTACCTAGACGGTACTATGAGTTACCTAGACGGCAACATATACCTATGAAATTAAAACTTATAGATATATTATTCACAAAACAATCGCCAACCCATTGAATAATGGTTAATACGGTGATTTCATTGGCCGACACGTATTGAGTTATGATCATTCCTCCACACCTTTAAATAATGCCTAACTTTCTCAACAATTAACGGATATATAATGAGTGTGTTCTTTAACAGAAGTAGAAAAAATATTAATTTACACATGAGAAGATTTTATTTCATTTTTATATTATGAAAATTGTGATAAATACATCTGTAAAAAAAAAACGTAATGATGCAATAACTTATATTCGCATCTGTGTACTGATTAAATGCCTAGAAACAAACAATAACTGACCTTACCGCAGACTAATGTTCAAGGTTACTTTCCATTCTCATTATGCACATTGATGAAAGTCATTTTCGGTTTCCCGAGGCCTCAAAACAAGTTTTTGTCATAGTCTCAGGCTCATATCTTACCGTAAGAGCTGCTGTAATAGCTGAATTTCCAAAATGGAAATTCGCTAACAATATAAATTATAATGCTCACATATCTACTGCAAACTGTTTTGATATCTTTTGCAACAATTTATCAATCTATAGTTTATTACTGTATTATATAACAGAAACATTTTTTACAAGTAAAACTAATTAATCGCTAATAAATAAACTGAATGGGGCTTCAGTAAGATAAATTTTATGGAAACATCAGTATGTTGCAGTATAATTGGAAATAGTTTTTTAGGGTTCCGAAGAAATAAATTTTAGAATTTATCAATTTTGTCAATTTGTTCATCTGTCACATCCCCATAATTCCTTCACGCCACAGACGTAGATTTCAATTAATATTAAGCAAAAAAATTATTTCCTTAATAATAAAAGTGTTTTGCCGAATTTGAAAGTGGGGATCAAATCTTTTTTACGTACCATATGTACCATATCGTATTTGAATATAATTAGAAACAGCTCGTGAAATAAAGTTGAGGTTTCTTTTACAATTTGTTTGCTTGTATCTTTTGAACTACTGATCTAAAAGTCTGAATAACAACAAGTAATAGCATTTACTAAAATCATTCAATTGAAATTATTTTGAGTAATTTCAGAAGGTTATTTTAAATATTACAGAAGTTAAAAAATAAATATGAAATTAAAAATATTTGAAAAAATTACAGTAATACTCTTTTATAAGGACTTTCAATTAAAATATTTCGAAAAATTTTGATCCATAAATTTAGAAGTAGCAGGCAGTTAAATTTTTTGTTTTTATTATGGCTTACATACGTACAATATAGTTGCAATCAGGCTCTTCAAGTGATTACGTGCTTGTACAGTGCGTGCTGTTTCAGCGAACGTAATTGTCGTGCTTTTTCAGCGAACAACCAGTCATAAAATTATACACAATAAAACTAAACCGGTCACGTATTTATTGATACCTGTGTCATACAGATACGTTTACATACAGTAACGTTACTTTGAACCTTATTTATACACATTAATTTGTTTAATTTTACATAGGTAATGGCTATAGTGGTGAGCAAAATTAATCTTGGTCTTGCAGTCTTGTCTTGGTCTTGCATTTTTTGCAAGACCAAGACCAAGACCAAGACTATGTATACCAAGAGCAAGACCAAGACTATAAGTATGGCTGCAAGACCAATACCAAGACTCAAGTGAGCAAGACCAAGACAATAGCAAGACTTTTGCTAAATTATTTAAATAGTTTAAAAGTATAAAAAATGCAAGAAAGTGCAAGATTCTTTAGCAATACCAAGACCAAGACGAATACCAAAACTGCATTTTGCAAGACCAAGACCAAGACCAAGACTCAAACTGCTCTAGCAAGACCAAGACCAAGATTCTTAATGCTCATGCTCATCACTAATGTGAACGCGATAAATACTGGGATAAATATATTTAGGTATGTAAAAAACTTTATGATGCAATAACTTATATTCTCAGACAAACTGATTAAATGTTTAAAGGAGCAAATAAGTAACTTTATCGTAAATTTAATGTTCAAATTTTTTACTTTTTTGTACCGTTCTTTCTCATTACGCACTTTGACGGGTATTAAAAAAAAGAAATTTTAATAAATTGCATACAAAATGCGGCAAAAAAGAACGGAGAAAAAAAGACCTCATAAAAACAGTTTTTACTGTACTTACGTAATATAAATAGTAAAAACAGTCTAATATTACGAATTGCATATTTTAATTAATTGACTGCAAATTTTATTTTAGCTTTTATTAAGGAGTTTTTCTACACTGATAGCAAATTAATATACCTACTTAAAATAACAACTTTCGGATATACCTACCTGAACCAAATTCCGTCAGTCTCTTCATCCTGGTTATAATCCAAATCCATTTGATATATTTATCGTAAATTTAAATACCTCAGATAGAATTCTAATGTGAGGCATATTTTTTTCTCCAAGCAATTTTTAACCTTTTTAATAAATATTACGGCGGAGGTACTGGGAACAGAAAATACTTTGTAACGATAAGCGGTTTTTGAAAAATTTTGAGTGACCTGTTTTGAATAAGATCTGAATGTACATTTTTGGCCAAGATATTTTATAAATTTACGATTATACAATGTAAAAACTTATAATTATTATCCAAAAATATTGTCTGAATTTTGAAAAAATGCTTGTGTAAACTTACAAAATAAAATTTTTAAAAAATAAATAAATACGTTTAACAATTTTTGTTCTCCGTGGCAGACGACAGGAAGCTGTTCATTTCACCTGCACTATCTAGTTGATTGTTTAATTAATTTAAACGAAATTTCCAAAAAAACCTATTTCCGACAAAAAAGTATAGTAAGTAATTAGACAATTAATTTTAAATAAAAATATTTTATGAATATTTTTATGAAAATAAACCTTCATGTTTTTTAACATATTAAATATAAGATATGAATATAATATGAACCACCATGACTATTCTATGCCGTCGGCCAAACGATACATACTTCCAACTGTTTGTTCGTTCAACAGAACCGTGTACATGCATATAACCACACCCAACTAACAATAATGGCCGTTCGTTCAACATGCATGCATACATGTAGCAAGTACAAAGTACATGACTGCAAATGTTACGGAAAAGATATTTGTAGTGACCTACAGCTTGTTTATTTTATCAACGTTTGAATGTAAGCAGAAATGTTATGAAACATTACTCAATACCGTAAAACCCCATATCTTTACATATTAAACCTAACTTTACCACATTTTGTGTAAAAAAAGAAACTTAAAATTTCTTGGCTTATGACTAGGGTTGCCACCTTTTTTTAAGGCAAAAAAAGTATTTTTCGGTTTTTTCGCTCGTCACTTTATGTTTACTAAGAAACTTTTTCGAAATTTCCGTTTTAGGAAAAACCAGGGGGCGGCATTTTTCACGATATCAGGGCGGCACTTAGGGAAAATCCGGCCCTGGCTATCTGGATATTTGTCTTCTTTAAAAACATTTAAGGCATTCTTACTACAGTCTATATCTAAATTAATATAAATATCTATCAGTAATTCATTTTTTATTAAGTGACACCTTATTTCTTTCCTCACGCATTTAATATTCATTATTGAAAGTACTGTTTCTATGAATGCTGAAGTAGCAGGAATAGATAAAAGCTGACAAAAGATGGGCAGTTATTGTATGCATTTGGAAAATTATCCCAGCGTTCATTTTTTTGGAGTAGAAATATCTTTAAAATGTGCACAATTAATTAATTTTGCAAGCAATTTATTAATTATGTCTGATTATGTTTACTTCGCAATACAAATCATATGATGGTAATACATGGCTTGCTAGACTTTTGAATTGTATGGCACTAGCGACATTTAAGCTATTCAAACGGTTCAGACTGTACTTGTACAACTAGATGCAAACTTGCTAACTTTGAACATCAAATCAAGGGACAACAAAGTAGGTACCTAAATATTATAATTTAAAATAACAGCTAAAAATGAGATGAACGAATGAAAATTTAACATACAATATAATACAAAAAGAGTATTTTTGCATACTTTTATTCCTTTATAAAGTACAAAGTACGTTTGTACAATACTTTTTAAAAAAGTACGGGTAGCAACCCTACTTATGACACCTATAGTATTTTTTTAGTGACACAGCTATTTCTAACAAGCTACTGGTGTTGTATAAAAATTTCTGACATTGACACTCGCAACTTCTTTAAATCATTAGCTTTTCTGAGTTTATACGGTACATTCATGTTTACAAAAAGTGTGCAAACTACAAGTTGATATTTTAGAAGCTATAAAACTTGGATAGATATAATCTCATAAGTATTTTGTAAGTAATCTTTATATTTATTTATTCGCTCATTATCGAATAATTCATTTAAGTAATAGTTACTATAACTTCGGTAAAGTTAGGTTACGTTAACAATCCCCAACTTCCCCAACTTTACAAAATGTCAATAATAGTGGAATATTTAACAATTTTACATAGTATTTTTCATATTTCACTGAAAAAAATGGACTGGTAAAGATAGGGATACGTTCACGTTGACATCTTAACCTATAACTGTTTTTTTTTTTCTTACTAGGAATTTAAGTTTCTGTAACATTTATCTCTGAGTCAAATTAAAGATTTTGTTGATTTTATTAAAACAATATAACTAAATTAATTTCGTCTTCATTTTATTCAAATTTCAATCGAAAATTATGGTAAAGTTACGTGGGTTTACGGTATGGAAATAAAAAATGAGTATTTTAGTCTTCAGGCTTGGTTTTTTTAATTATTTCTTAATGGAATTTTAAAAAATTTTAATTGTTTTTAAATTATATTTTACCATGTTGATTGTAAAATATTTTTATTTTTTAGTCACTTGTATGGAAACAAACAGTGACTGAATCAGGTTAAATTATGCGTGTATAGGCAAATAAATTAGATAGGAAAAATTGTGTTACTTGGGTTTAAAGGCTGTGAAATTATTAGGTATCTGTAGATTGAATTTTACTCCAACATTTATTGAATCTAATAACATTATACTTCAAAAAAATTTTTGTTACTGAAATTGTCACATCAGTACATAACCTATTGAATATTTATCAATAGAAAATATTTGATAATGAATATAAACCTTTTTTTTAACTTTCAACTTGTTTAGTTTCCACACCTACACGGAGAGAAAATTCCTATAAAAATTACTGTGCTCAGCACTACAATCGACGTGTAAAAGACGAACATATTCAATTCTGTAAGGTAAAAATATAAAGATTATAATTAATCATAAAAAATTTAAAGGATGGAATATTTTCGTAATATTATCTCCGCAAAATTTGTAAAACAGCACAGTAAAAAGTTCCATGCTAACATGCTAATAATAGAAAGAAAAAAAACAGAAAGAAGGTTGGTTGTGTTGGGAACGCTGTAATGAAATGTACCTCACTGAGCGATTTACATGCGAACCATAGGTGTGGACTGTGGAAGAAACTTTGTCAGACAATTCGCACCAAGCACCTTGATTATCAGACTGTAGTCAGCTAATAGTCAGTATCTTTTACACTCTCTTAGGACGATGTCATCGTTTAATTCATTTTTTTGTTATTTACCTATCTTTAGTATATGTATTAGAATATATTGTTGGCAATAATTTTTGTATACATGTTTTTACAGGTACAGTGCAACCAACCAAGGTCGCGAGTCAGATGCGCAAATGAAAGAGTACGACAACAAGAATTAAACTATAATATATATGCATAAGAGTGTGATAAAAGTTGTGTTAGTAGCACCACATTAAATTTTACCATGCTAGCACATATTTTTTATTTTGGTCGTCGATCGCGCATGGATTATAGGGGAGCATGGTAATTTTTCTGAAATTTTCTCTACAAAAATTATAGGATTTTTCTCTCCGTGTAGGATGTTTTTTTAAAAATTACTTTTTTTAAGTTCGATATTATGAAATTCGATTAAGTTTAATAATTAATAACTATTTTTAGGTTAGTAAGGTTAAATATAAAGTTGATAGAACGCATATCTAACAATTAATTGTATTGAAAGGGACAATTCAAATTACGCGCTAAATACAAATCCCGCCAAATCAAAAGTATTTGTGTTGTGTGGCAGCACAAATGCAGATATGTTTGTTTCTGACTCAAGTTACTGTCATTTTAAATATGGTAATGCTGTGCTTGTAAATTTTTTTATGTTCCAAAGTAATTTTTTTTTTTTTAAATTTTTCGAAACTTTTTCTGATATATTGTATTTTTTTGAAATGTTTGTAGTTATATACAGTTAGTTATTCTTTCAATTATAGAGGAAAACAACAGATCAGATGTCTTTTAAATAAAATTGTAGATTTAGAGGTTAAATTTTTAATTTGGTTGTGATATTTATGAAAGGGACAGAGCAAACAGTTATGAAAGGGGCTACCTTAAAGACTAGTGATTTCGAATTTATTTTATTTGAATATCCAGATGTCACAATTTTTTTTCTAATATGTTTTCTTAGTGTCAATAATTTTTTTTTAATTTTCTTCTTGCTTAAAATTTTTGAACAAAAATAACCAAATTTTAAAAAAAATCAATTACTAAAACCACGCAATTAATAATTATCGATTACTGAAATCATTTGGTTATTCCCACTATTGAACCAAATTTATTAATATACGTAATTTCAGTAAGATGACCTGCGCAATAGTATGAACCGTATGTCATATATTATGTACATAAGATGGAAATTTGAACAACATAAATGATATTTAGTATTGTCCCTTTCATAAATTATCATATCCCTTTCAATACATTCTATTGTTGAAAGGGACAAAATGCACTTTTTTAAAAACTGAGAAAAATTACAACTAATAACAAAGAAATGTTTATTATATTGGATTCTATTTCAAGAGTAAGATAACTGAAGTTTCTAATTCCGTTCATAAATATTTAATTTGTTATCTCGTTTATTTACTAGAACGCTTAAAACAATAACGTCTCTTTCATGCCACTTCTTCCCTGTCTGGTTAAGGGTCTACTGTATTCTCCTACTATCAAGTGCATAAATTCCTTAGTTTGCGTCCAAATTTAGCTTTTTGCATAATACGGCCAATTTTATAGTTTCCCGACAAATCCCAATCAATAAAATTAAAAATTTTTGTTGTAAAAATAAGATAAAATTTATTTCTACCAATTTATTTTATACATTTCGGATATTGCAAAATTTACAAAAATTTTGTAACCGTTGTAATAGCAATTTTATATTCTTCGATATTACACCAATGCCGACTAACAAGTTGAAGATTATACGTATTAATAAAATTAAAAAAATTGACCTTACACAAATAAACAGAATTAAATTTTATTTTTCAAAAAAAAAAAAAAAACTATTTTCACAAATTCAATTTCGTTAAGTAAAGATCGCAATTAAGCTTCAAATCGATAAATATTCATTCGTATCATTTACCTACTCGAATCTACTCCTTCATTATACTCAAATGTAAGTAGATACACGATTTTGTGGTCGCGAAATTATTCACTTTATGTGGATGAATTAGAAAAGATAAAACATGTACATGTATGCGGCATATTCGGTGTAGTAATAGGCAAGTGAGACAACACTATTTGAATGTAATTCACCGTCTCTGTTTGGTGCGAATGAATTATTTATTTTTGCACGATCTCGTGTTTATGTATGTATAACATGTTTGTTTGTTGTAAAAACCTTCAACACTTTTTAGAAAGATTGAAGGCATATAAAATTGGCGATGTAAGTTCCTTTCGTCTCTGTTACATGTATCCAGATATCTATGGATATGTTCTTACATTGTATATATTATTTATAGTCATAAATGAATCATCTCTATATATAGCGAATATGTGCAAATATAGAATACAGTCGAATTCCATAAATGATTTGTCTAAGCGGATTAGTAATATAAATATTAAATTGTTGGTAAATAAAAGTTTTGTGGTGATGGCATGGGGTAGGATTCAGTTTCAACTGAGGTGGGTTTCAGATTTTTTCCCAAATAAATTTTTGGGAATAGTGTTTATACACTGCGATGCCATCATCAAGTTTACAAAAATATTCCAGTGAAGATACTTTTGGCTATTGCAAACTGGGTGAATATTTTCTTGGTATAAGAGGGAAATATTTCTGATGTGGAAAGGGGTATTTCCAAAAATCTATTGAAAGTCTTTGGAACACCAGCCAATAATTCTGTAGTTCGTTACAGAGAATTCACTAAGAGATTCCACCTTCTCCAAACTTCATCAAACAAGAAAGAAACGTGTGTGTCTATTTGGAAGAAATAAGACAACATATTTATTTCTAAAGGTCTAGCACGTACGAACGGTTTTTCAGCGCTGAGTCGCTGCTGTTATTTTACCGTAGAACAGATTATTTTATACCAGTGTTTTTCAACCTGTGGGTCGCGAAGCCTTTTTAAGGGGGTCGCAGTTACTTTAACAATAAAACCACTTTAGTTCAGTATATAATATTTAATAAAGAAAAGGTTAATTAAAGTTTACATTAATGTGATGGTTTCATACTTTCGCTTGAAAAAATTTCAAAACAAATAATTGCGGCTTATTTTTAATAACAGTAAATCCGGGTCTTAAATAATTGTCGTCATACAGACAGTTTTCCTTTGCTTTTGTTTTATTACTGTCATTGGAACTTGAAGTTTCTTTCCAGAAACTCATCAATTTTCAATAATTACAATGAACACAGAATTTTGGATATTAGACAATAAAAGACAATGAGCAACTACTAAACAAACAACAACTCAATTAAATAAATTTAAACACAAATCAAAGCGAATTCATAATTCAAAGGATTCAAAAACGTTATCCTTTACTCGCCTGACGATCCACGCAGCGCTCATCACGTTGCGTTATGTCTCGCTCACAAGTCACGCGCGCTTTCCGAAACTACTGTAAGTCGTCAACCTCGATGTCGATATAAAAATATGCCTGTTTAAAGTCCTTTGTTACGTATTTAATTGACACCTAACTGAAAATAATCAATAACGATGAACGGATTCCATATTTATAACATAGAATAAAAGTTAGAAATAGCAGAGGGTAGGGGGGTTGCGAAATATTTTTACATACTAGGGGGGTTGCGCCATGAAAAAGGTTGAAAAACACTGTCTCATACGAATGTAGACGCACGAGCGGTTGCACTACCGTGCGGCGATTTTAAAAACGTAACTTGTTCTATTTTTCTAGCGGTCCGGTTGCCACGATTGCCGCCCAGTAATATCAGACATAATATGTGTTACAAGCGTTTTTTTGAACGCAAATGTAACAGATCACAATAATACTAAAGTTGAATGTCATTTAACCTCAAATATGAGTTTTGATAAAAATTATTTTGTTATGGAAAAATTGATTTTCTCAAGTTAAAAAAAGTAAAGTTAAAAAATAATTTTTGGAATTAGTGTATTAAAGGATGAACCTAAATTCTTATTTGTTGGTTTTTTTTTGCGGTCTCAATGTACATACAGCAGTATATCTGTAGAATATAAAAATTAAAAAAAATTTTTTATATACAATGGTCGGTACGGTTTACGGTATATTATTAGATTCGCAATCAATAGGTTTAGTTCAATTATATATTAACACTGTTTTAGGAAAAAAATTAAATTGTTATGGAATCTTCTTGTACCAAACTACCAAAAACTGTCTATATAGCTAGGGTTGACCGGGGTAATTGTGAATTGGGGCAATTGTGAACGGCGCCTATAATTTGTAAATAACATTAATATTGTTAAAAATCAAATCTTTCCTTCTGTCCTTTCTTAATATGCTTAATTAAAATTTGATAACAATTCTCCAAGTATTAGTATCTTTTTTTTATTTTGAAAAAACCCTTGCAAACTTTTATGTATCTTACTTCGACCAATCCTCAAAAAAATTTTTTTTAAATGCATTTTCTTTATTTAAAAGGTACTTCTAAAGAAGTCGTGTAAACCCTGACAGGGTTTCTTATTAATTGCTAAAGAAATTGGACAATTTATTACCAATTCACAAATACGCCATGATTTTAAAATTGTGGGGTAATTGTGAACGTCGTTCACAAATGCCCCCATTCGATCAAAAATTTCAGTAGTGTTCTTTCCAGAGTTGAAAATGTTGATGAAGATGCTGGTGACATTATTGTACAAGTTTCCGTTGTACAAACAATACAAAAAAAAAATTGTGTAAAGAGCCATGTTTTGTGTATCAATCGTAGAATTCATTGCTGTGCTCCCTTGTCCAATAACAACTTACAAAAACAGAAAAATTACTTGTTTTCAATCTCTCTGTGAGTGTCCAAGGGCAGCAGGATTAATACAAAACCATTTTTTTTTTTTCATTTACAGTATTAGACCTAATAGATAATCATTTTTAAATAAATATCATTTTTAGTTTGTAATAAATTTGTTCCTACAATTTTTGTTATTTTTATTTAACCTTGATTTTTGGTACAAATTTGAGGTATGGATAACTTGCATTAAACAAAGAGAAATTCTGACCGCTAAAGTATTATGAAAAATTTGAAAGTGGGGTAAATGTAAAGAATTTAAGTTGGGCTTTACTCTGATCTAGGGGAGAGGTGTGTCAATAGTAACAAAAAAAATATACAGGCTACTAACTTTGTATTTATTAGTCACAGAGAATTAAATTTTTGGTACAAGATACGGGCATTTTTCAGGTTTTGAATGAGCTGCATAAAAACACTCTATGTTGACTTATCATTAAAATAACTGCATTTATGTGGACCAAAGTGTAATGTTACAATCGTCACCAACAGAGGATCAATTATTACAGGTCTTGTAACGCTCATTATTTAGTTGAATTTACACGTTAGTTATTATAATTAATCCGGTTTTAAAAATTCTTCCTTACATATTGAGTAAGGAAGGTGACAAATAGCATAGTCTCAGGCAACAGCTCTGAATTTTTTCTCTTTCTATTACTCTTTTAACGGAATTCATATATACATCATTGAATATAGTTTCTATCCTAGTTTTTCGTTTTGCATATTATTAGCATTTTTTTTAATCCCATTAATGGAAGACTTTTGTTTCTCCTTTTTTATTCCAATTCATACCTAAAATATAAAGTTTAATTTTGTTCAACTAAAATTTTTTGTCAGTTGTACATGTTACAATCGACACTACTGAATTTGTTACAATTGTTCCACTGCTGTTTCATTTTATAAAAAAATTCATAAAATATTAATTACGATTAAAAAAGCTAAGCTACCTATCTAATAATATTATTTGATTGATTGTGTTTCCAATAAAATCACTTTTCTTCCAATTGATGGGGTATTTACTTCAAAAATCAAAAAATTGTTAATGCACTCAAAATTTACGATTAGCTTATATAAACACATTTGATATTGCTGAGAGAAAACCGCCGGATGATATTAACTGAAAATTTTGTCAGTAAAGCACAACTTTAGAAGCCACTTTATGATTTGTAATACTCTTCAATAGGATTGATAGATGTCTCGCAAATTTTGAAGTTACAATTGACCCTCTGTTACTACTGACACACCTCTCCCCTACCTCACTTCTCTTGTAATCCATTCTAAATAATTTTTCTGATGGCATTCATTTTTACCCCAAAATTCATAAGATTTGCAAAACCGCACCGGGGAAATGTGAATGACTTATAAAATTTTTTTTTCATACGAATTTTCTTAAAATTTGTGTGGTGCATCCTCAATAATGTAGAATTAAAAATAAATCCACCATAATGTGATATATAAAATAAAAATACTTAAAACAACGCTTTTATCTCAGTTCATGAAAATCCATTCACAATTACCCCGGTCAACCCTATATAAAAAGACGTAGCGACTATTCAAATTTGTGATTTAGGGTAAGTGCGGGAGAGACGCCGCGTCGGGAGAGATGCCGCAGTAGCCATAGTTCGTCCGTTGACTGACAGATAGCGCTATTAATGGATTATATGTTTAGAATAAGTTACTTATTTAAGCTGTATATAGTAATATTTATGATTAGTCCGTCAGTTTAGTAATTATCCAACTTCTTATTATTGAAAGGTAAGTTTTTTAACATAATATTTTATCAAGCATTTAATTCATTAGAATTTAAGAATGTATATTTCATTGTTTTAATGAAAATGAGTTTTGTTATTAATTTAGGTATATTTTGAAAGTACTGTATAAAATTTTAGGTTAGAATTCCGCACTATGCTTGCTATAGCAACATGCGGCATCTACCCCAACAAAAAGAAGAGATGCCGCATGTAAAATTTTTTTTTTTTTTTGACTGTAAATTATGCTACGTAAATATAAAAGATCCATTAATGGATCAGAAAGAGCTCTTATATTGGTGAAGATAACGAAAATAATGATGATTGCCTGTGTATTGACTGTTTTGAAGAGTACTCAGAAACAAAAGAAAATTGACTGGTTAAGATGTATAAAGTGCCAAAAATGGTTACATATGGCATGCATCATGTATGGAGATGTGTATAAAATGCAAAATTTTTAATATGAAATACGCGGCGCCTCTCCTTCTTTGATGCGGCATCTCTCTCATAGGTGCGGCATCTCTCCCGCTTTGCAGGCTCTACAAAAATGTTAATTATGAATCCTTTATGACTTAAAATTTAAAATTATTTATAAATAATTTTAAAGAACAATGTTTACATTTAATGTGTACCAAATTTCAATTCAATTGAATGCATACTTTAAGAATTATCAAGTGTTTTCAAAATGTGCGGCGTCTCTCCCGCATTCACCCTAAATATTACATAATTTTCAGAAATATTTTTATCTGAATAATATTGGCTTGTATACGTAAATTCTACATATTTCGATATTCTTAAACTTTAGTAATAGGAAGATATTTTAAATACTTCTCTCTTTTTTTGAGAACAGAAACGCTTGGTTTCATTTTCAGTATTTCCAGGAATCTTATAGGAAGCTTTATTTATTTTAATGCTATAGTTTCTGTCTAAATTTTTTAGAAAAATTCGGATTTCGGTTCTTAACTTTTCATATAGGTTCATATATTTCTTTTCGCAAATCTGGGACTAAAAGATATGATTTATTCCCCCATAATAGGGAGTCAAGTGCCACTTTTAGTCCAAGCCCCAAAAAATTATTTTGCTCCCGCTTTTAAACCAATCGGCAAGCATAATTTACAGAAACTTAATTTAAATAGCGTTGCTAGGTAATTTAAAATAATGAACAAATTCAAACTTGTAGATAAAGACAAACAGTTTGTATTGTATAATTCGATTGATTTATCGAAAGTATACTTGATGGAATATTATTAAATACAATTTGAATGACATTTAAGTAATTTTTTTTTTTAAATTTTATAATTTTAATTTATTCGGAATTGCAAAAAATACTACCTATATGCACCATAGGACTAAAGTGTTTTTTTTTCATCCCTCGTGTAATTTGTTGCCTTCGGGTCTTTACAGGCCCTCTGGCAACAAACTCGGGATTAAAACTCACACTTTAATCCCTTGGTGTACCTATATTACATACTATTTTGCAATTTCTGAACCGAAATAGATGATTTAGTCCCCTTATATTAGGGAGTAAAATGCCACTTCTAGTTCCAAGGGATTCAAAATGCTTTTGGTCCCGCTCTTAAGCTAATCAACAAGCAGAATTTACAGAACATCACGAATCAGCAAATGAAATTTAACTTAAATTAAATAGCGTTGTTAGGTAATTTAAAATAATAAACAAATTCAAACTAGTATGATCCCTCGAGTGACTTGTTGCTATCGAGCCTTTATAAGTCGTTTGGTGACATTCGAGGTTAAAAGTCACTATTTAGTCCCTCAGTGTATAACATAGGTACTATTATATTTATTTTAAATTTTTTCAACATTCCAAATTATTTTCGCATGAAATTGAAGAAAGTTCAACGGTGTCTCAAAGCAGTTTTATAACAAAAAAAAAAAAATATTAGAAACATTAAGTAGTAATGACATTATTTCAAACTGTAAAATTAATTTAGCAAGGAAAATAAATAATATTTTTTCAAAATTCTCAGAAATTTATTCGTTTGAACCTAACATCTGCTTAATAAACACTAGTAGCATTAATTACTTACTTACAAATACAGTAAAACTTGTTTGTACATTTCAACTTCAAGTAATTAATAATTTTTTTTCGAAATTACATCATAAAAAAAATTTGGAAATTCATTTTTAATTTAATCAAATTTGTTCATCTTCTATCGTAAACAAAAATTTAATTTTATTTTCTTGTTCATCTTAAGAAAATAATAAATACGGGAAAAATTTAATTCCACTAACATATACATAATAAAAATTTCCTTTGATAAAAAATAACAAACTGAGATGATGAAAATTTAGATGAATCGTAAATCAGTTTTCCATCAATTTTTCTTATTTTCCAATCGCAATATATTTTTACGTCATACATCTACCAAGTAATCTCATCAGAAAAAAGAAAAAATGAATTTTTAAAAAAATATACGAAGATATAATATATATGATCTAATAAGATGTAATTGAAGGGATGGAGGAATTATTGACGGCGTTACCGGCCCCGGGAATTCTATTCAGCCCAGTTGTGTGTTTGGCGTATATCGGGAAATAGTGAGCTTGTAGAGGTTATACCATACATACACATATTATGTGTACTGTGTACGTATAGGATTGAAACTAAGTTAATACAGGGCAAAAATCCAATTTGGTAAAATTTGTTTTAACGAAAGACAGACAAGGATAGTAAATTTCAAGTTACAAAAACATCATGAGAAGATTGAAGATAAGAAGTTCAGATCGACAGTATATAATTCAGTTTTGTAGAGATTTGCGTCACTCGCTTTTTATTTAAGTATTTAGAAAGACATGTAAATTAGTTTATTCACACAGTTTGAAAGGTACACGAATTTTTGTAAGCGGTTTATTATAATGATTATTATAACACTAGAAATTTAACCACTGTAAATAACTTCCTTAGTATTAAATTGTTAAGGCAATATTGCCCGCCGAGAAGAGGGGACGCCAAAACTACAGCCCCGGGGTCCGGGCTTGAAGAGAGGACTTGTAGTTGTACCGATAGGGGGCTTGGAAAAGACACAAAGGAGCCGTTTTTTGGCTCGCCACTTATTTTTTTAGGAGAAATTTTAAAAAAATTGTCATTTATTTCCGGGACCTGCCAATTTTTTATTATCGAAAGCACTCTTGTGACATAACTTTTTCCTTAAGAGAATCCAATGTTAAAAATTAACATGTAAATCGTATGTATACATCCGGCCGGGACACCCAGTATATCTTTGAAACTCTAACAGGTAATTAAATTTTGTTCAAACCGTTTCTAGAACATAGAGGGGGAGTCATTGTAACCCACATAGGAACCTTCTGGAACCAACCCCGGGGGCTCCAAACACTCAAACCCAATTTTTTTTAAATTGTAAAATTCTATTTGTCGTACATCATTGAAAAGCTTTTTAAAAATGCTTTTCACTAATATCAAACATAATGTTAATTTATTGATTATTTTTTGAAGAATACAAAAAATAATTTTCAGCAAGTACCTACCTACAACCTCTAAGTCGGAAGACACAATATATTATTAATTTATCGATTCTTTATGGAAGATTATAGAAAATAATATTTCAATCACTTTATTCGAATTTAATGTTATAAATATCAAATTAAATATTTTTTTCGAACCTAGTTTATTTTTACAAATTATAAAGTAAAAATGCCCAGATGAAAACTACAATAACCAGTAGTAAATTAAAATTAAAAATCACGAAATCTAATCTAGTTCAAATGCTCAAAACGCTCAATAAGCTAACATTATGTGTGCGGTATGAACGAGTAGCATCTACCCGACAGAACTGTGGTGGGGTATCACATACCCCAATACATATGTTTTATATGATAATTCAATCTTCTGTTTGAACTTTATGTTTTGTATACTGTATTTTGTAATTACTATTAGGTATTTGTTTTATTTTTGTAATCTTTCGTTATAAATATAGTATGAAATATAAGAATTTAAGGTACCTACCATCACAGTGTGATTCTGTCGAAAAGTAGTCAATTTTCACATTTTTTTTTCGGATGGATAGGATGGGGGAATGGGGATGAATTTTTTTTACGATTAATACCACTATTTAACAATACAAAAATATTTATTTTTATTTATTTTTTATAATTATTATAATTTTTTGAAAAAAGTGTCTTTGAAAAAAGGCCGAAATTCGGTGCCCACGATTGCGACTGCAGTTTTTATCTGAAAAAAAAAAAAAAAAAATCAAATGGATTATCAATTTGTAGATAAGCCGCTATGTTTCTATCGGAGTTTTTTTCTTTTGAAATCTTTTTCAAATTTCAAAGAAAAAAAGAAAGCTCCTATAGGAACATAGTGGCTTACTTACAGATCGATAATCTATTAGATTTTTCTTTTTTCAGATAAAAACTGCGGCCGCAATTGTGGGCACCAAATTTCCGCCTTTTTAAAGATACTTTTTTCAAAAAATTATAATAATTATAAAAAATAAATAAAAAAAATATTTTTGTATTGTCAAATAGTGGTATTATTCGTAAAAAAAAATTCATCCCCATTTCCCCATCCTATCCATCCGAAAAAAATTGTGAAAATTGACTACTTTTCGGCAAAATCACACTGTGATGATACCTTAATTATTATCGATACAAATTTACACTTTTTAGTAAGAAACACTCTTCTTTATGGTGGGGTATGCTATATCCCACCACAACACTGACGTAAAATTTGTTCACTACAATACTGCCGGGTTAGAGCTTTCCACTGATCTAACAAACGGTTTTGGTAAATTTTAATTATCTGTTATTGTTCCAAATATACGAAGTTTGGCTCGTTTTCAAATTAACACCCTGTATACGAAAAAAAAGGAAAAATAAGTTAAGCACACTCAAACTGATAAATTTTAAAAATAATTTTTTGAGATAATTATAATTCTTTTAATTATCGAAATTTAATATGTAGAAAATGAATGAGTTCATTAAGAAATCACAGTAAAAAATCATATAATTTTCTTACCTCACATGCCGTAAGCTGCTACATTCAGTTAGAATTACAAAAAAATATCTTAACATGTCTAAAGGATCTTCATAGTTGAATATGATTTATATACAAAAGTCATATTATTTTCTTCTTCGGTAAGAAACTCTTTTATACAATTTGGGTAGTATGAGATAAAAGGCTACCTTATTTTGATCCTAACAAAATTTTATGTACAAAATAAGACGAAAGCTAAAAATAAGCTTTATGTTAGTGGTTGGTACTGTGCTCTGGTACTATGTTTGCTTCACGTACGGTTACTAAATTGAGCAAATTTTCTTAAGAAAACATCACCATTTATTTTGTATGGTATATAGGTAGGTAGGTACCGGCTATATACCGAGATGATGAAACGTGTACTCTTTTTCATATAAAAAAAGGATATAAAGAATATATTTCGGCAACGCACCATTTCATATCCTTTGTAATATTTCAAGGAAGAGGAAGAAAAATAATTTTATATGAAGGCAAAGGAAAATTACACTGAGCCATTCAAAATAACGTCTCTTTGCATTTTCATTCCGTTCTTAATGATGATTTAGTTTGAAGCTTATTTTTTCTTTATGTATTTTCTGAGTTAAATTATCAGCTTTTGCATTTTTTTCTGGTAACGAGACTCAACTATGGTTATCGTTTATGATTGCTTGAGAATTATGATCTATTAAAAAAACATCAATGTAAGTACCTATCTATATATTTTAACTATTGAAAATTAATCGCCCAGGTATATATATTTCAGTTTTTCTTATCATTCTTTTCGAAATAATATACTCTTATATAGGCAAGGTAAGCAAAATCAGTTTTAGAACTGATGTACATCAGTTCCAGAACTTATTTAGATTAGTACCAGAACTGATTTAGATCCGTTCCAGAACTGAATCAGATCAGTTCCAGAACTGATTTAGATTAGTTCCAGAACTGATCTAGATCAGTTCTTGAGCTAATGAAGATCAGTTCCAGAACTGATAACAATAACTGATAATAAGGTGTTTCAAATACATATTATTATCAATATCCGAGAAAAAGGGTTTTTTCAATGCAAAAACAAAGAACAAATAATTTTGCTTAAAAGTCCCATAAAAAGTTCGACATTCTTCATATTGTTAAGAACATGGAAAAATATTTTAAATTTTTCAGTTAAGGTACCATCACAGTGTAGAATTTTGAAAAAATCAATTTTTTTTTTGGTCTTATCTTAAAGTACATACAGTTATACATGTTCTCTCAAAATTTCAAATTGAAATTCGAACTATTACGGTCGCTACGACTACGGATCAATGGATTCAGTCTAAATACAATGGATCAACTCTATGGATCGATAGGCGTCTTTTGGCGGGATGTTATACCACTTTACATTCAGTCTTTCACACAACCAGTGAACGTATAAGATCAATTGTTATCACTGCAGTATCACATTGTTGTTGAAACAATGATTTGAAACAGTTTCGTGACAAACTTTAAGCGCGTTTGCTTCGAAATGGCCTTTTTAAAAACAGTATCCGCTTTCAGAGAGAAAGTTTTCAAGCTATTAGTTTGAAATTTTGACAGAATATTCTTTATTCCATTCTCCATGTACGTATGAAAGCTTTTTTTTGAAATCTTCCTATTTTTTCACTCGGAAAACTGTTGAAAAAAGGCCTAAATTTTGTACTTTTTATTCATACCGCCGCCATTTTTTCAAATATCAAAAAAAAAAAAGAAAAATACCTCCATAAGAACATAGCGGCTTACCTACAGATTGATAATCTATATGATTTTTTTTCAGATAAAAACTGCGGCCGCAATCGTGGGGACCAATAGTATCTCTTTCTTAAAGACACTTTTTTCAAAAAATTATAATAATTATAAGAAAATAAATAAAAATGGATAAAAAAAAATATTTTTGTATTGTTAAATAGTGGTATTTATCGTAAAAAAAAATTCATCCCCATTCCTCCATCCTATCCATCCGAAAAATAATTACGAAAATTGACTATTTTTCGGCCGGTCACACTATGATGGTACCTTAATAATTACGGTGGCTAGAGCACCCGCCAATTGGGAGCTTGTAGATTGACACATCCCAGCCTTCTGCAGCCGTCCTATTAGTATATATTAACTTACGATTATATATGAATCAAAACTCATCGATAATCTCAAGGTATGAAATTACTGAGTAGTTTGACTATTGATGCATAATTTTATGATTCACTCTGAAGTTGCTTTCATCTTTTTTTATAAGTACTATTTAATTGAATTTGACTATTACAAATTAGTGCCTTTTAATTAACGGAAATTCATTTCAAAACAAAGAAATCATTTTATGGATTATAAATGACAATCTACTAATATAAAGTTCATATATTAATTAACTTACGCTAATCGTAAGTGTTTTTTCTAATTAAAATCAGTGAGATGTCAAATTACTTATACAGGTGATGGCGTAATTAGGGAAAAAAGCCCATTTGCATCTTAAGTGAGCAATTAACGTAAAATATATCTATAATAGTTATTTTTGTATTAAGAGCGCAAGATGGTACATTGCCGCTTGATTGAGAATGTTGAGATCGGCAACGTCATTTTGTGCTTGAACTACACACAAAATTTTTTCTACAATCTTATAAAAACTATATTTTTTTATTTAAAAGATACTTGAAAAAATAATAATGGACGTTAATATTTACTTTAATATTATAATTTTTGCAGCTTCAGAAATATCTGGAGGTGCACCTACTTGGGAAATCACTGTCATTATTACATATTTCCATCATATATGTATAGATTTTTTTAAATTTTTTATTCCTATTTATCAATTATAGTTATTTATTATTTTTTAAATTAATATTTTGTAGTTACTTTGAAATTTAATAAAATTAATATTTCACTTGATTACGATAAAAATAATAATTTTAGAATTTGTTTATTTGTTACCATACAAAATTTAAACAACGCCTACCTGATTTATAATTAAATACACATTGAGCGAGCGACGAAGTATTACTTTTCCGCTTTAAAGCGAAAAGTAGTACTTTGGTGCTCGGCAACTAGAGTCCTCGGCATATGCACGTTTTGCGCTCTCTTCACGGAGCGCAAAAGCCTGCTTTCAATTAAGATTGTAGAAAAAGTACCTATCTTTCTATACAGACTATCTTCCTAAGAAACCTGATTAGAGTTGATTATTTCTGAAACCTGACGGAAGTCACAATTTTTGTTGACAGGAATGACAATAATAATAATACCCGTAGTATATTAGTATAATAATAATAATAATAATAATAATAATAATAATAATAATAATAAGACTCCAGAAACAATAATAATAGTATCAACAAACATTTCCATTATACGACAAAGAAAGGATTGATTAAATTGTCTTAAAAACTTTTTAAATCCATAAATAACAAATATACATATAGGGGTAGTTGGGCTGAAAATTTACACTATTATAAACAACTTAAGTGTGAGTTTAGACTTCAAGTGTGAAATTTGTTGCCAGAGGGTCTATAAAGGCCCGAAGGTGACAATACATGAAGTATTGTCAACAAATTAAGTAATATAGTATAATGATTTGTTTTTATCTACAAGTTTGTATTTGTTATTATTTTAAATAAGTTGTTCATTACCTAGCAATGCTATTTATGTTAAATTTCGCTTGTTGATTGGTGACGGCTTATAAGTTCCGTTTGCTAAATAGTGATCAGGATTTATAATATATAAGTTATATTCACTACGACGCTAGTGACAGTCTATAAATTCCACTTGGTAACTGGCTTAAAAGCAGAAGCAAAAATATTTTTAGCCTCTTGGGATTAAAGGTGACTCTTTTTTATGAGGGACTAAAGTAGGTTTCTTAATCCCGAAATCGTAGCAATTTATTTTTTATTTTTTTTAAATAAAGAAATATTTCTTTTACATCTTTTAGTATTTTTTTTATTCAAAGAAAAAACTCAAACAACTTTTTATTGTTAAATAAAGAAATAGTTTTGATAGTGTAAATTTTCAGCAGTGCTACCACTATATGCAGAAGCAGCTCAAGACTAAAATGGGAAATGGGTAAGAAGATTTTTTTAAGACCTCCTTTCAAAAAGTTTCTTCCTTAAAGGTGCCAAGCAAAAAAAAAAAATACGTCTTCAGTCAAGTTCTACCAGCTTTCTTGCACGTGCGTGACCGCAACGCTACTAGGTTTCTCTCATATGCGAGGCCCCAGAGGGCACGAGGCTCAGGGCAGTCGCCCACTTCGCCCACTCTCTGTGCCCCTCTTCCTATATGTATGTATATTTATGAAATTAAATATTTTCGAACAAATTTACCAGTCCATACCAGTCCAGTGAATACAGTTTTCGGGTTGTAGGAATCTCGAAACAAATTTAACAATTGCTGTAATAGCTGAATTTTCCTTGTGGAAATCTGTTAACCCTAGAATCATACGTACACGTCAAAACGACGAACGAACTTCTCTACCTGCTCCAATACTACAACTTGTCGGTACCTGCTTGCTGTGAGATTTCTGTTATCTAATTTATTTGTTGTTATCACACATAAGACGTATTTATTTTGTTTATAGTCATTGTCGTTTTGTTTGTATTGAAATAGTGTCCGTCAAAAAGACGTCGATGTATTATTACGCGATGTTTTTTTTTAAAGATTTTGTACTTTACATATAAGTTTTCCTAATTTTTCTAAAATTTATTAAAGATATGCATGTTATAATTAATTTATTCAATGATTATGATAATGTGAAAGATAATTACAGCTGTTTGATTTATAGAGACGACATAATATCTACTGAAGTTTTAATATATTGAATCGAAAACTAAAGAATGCGTTTCAAGTGACTTAATAAAAGATTAACAATTTATTTTGTGGAAAATATTTTAATTTTTATTATTTTTTGAGATCTTATTCGAAAAATTACTAACAAATTTTAGAAAATTTACAAATGTGCCTAATGGAGAAATAACTACATATCTATAGGAATATTTATGACTAAGAAATTTCACATTCTGTAAAGTCACACATGTTCACTAACTCATAATAGTTCATAAATTAATTATTTGAAACACATGTTTTATGATACAATTGATGCATTTATCTATTTTTTAATTTTTATAGTGAAAATATGCTTTGATAAAAGGATTAAAAAAATTAATAAATATTTACATTAAGAAATTTTTCCAAATCCAATTTTTTTAAATATTTTGTTCGCTTTTGTAGTATTGTTATGTAAAAGAAATGTTTTTTGCAAATAAACTCTTAAACTCTCCGTAAAAGTCCATCCGTCAAAACGACGTCGATGTATGATTAACGTTTCTCGTAGACCAACGTATGATTCTAGGGTTAAAGATAACAAAAAAATATTCAGTTTATTTTTCTTTTCTTTTTTAATTTAGATAAGTGTACAATTTCCAAATGCACAAAATTCATTAACTTTTCCCATTTATTTAACTTGAAAACAAAAAACAAAAAATGTGGAAAAATAAAAATAAAAAAAAGTGCCCATACTATCAAATTTCGTTAAAAAAGTGATGCGTGAAATTACTGTAACGCAAAAAAATAAGGCAAACAACGCAGCTGAAGTAGAATAAAAACAAATGAATATGCTTATATTCCAGTGGGAACTTTAATCGGGGAAATGTCGAGAAGACAAATAGGAGGCAAAAAGTTGTACAAAAAATAACGAACCGAAAAAGAAACTTTGTAACTGAAAAAGCACAAACAACATTTTCAAATTACCCAAACAGAAAAAAAAATCCTTATAAAATTTCCCCGGTTGAGAATGTGATTATACATTTTTATATTTTCGTTTGAACGTTTGCGAAATTGAATAGCGTCACAATCTAAACTTTTTGAATGTGTTCGCTCATAAGGTATAAAATTGTTTTAGACTGTGATAATACTTTGCTGCATGATAGTACGTTCACATGCTAACTGTACTACCTACATGTATTTTTATATAATGTTTTTTTTTTTCGTGGAAGATGTTTTGCGATGAAAGATATCGTCATTAGAATGTGAATGCCTTCATTTCTTTTAGATGTTTCTACATTATTTGTTATGTGTGTACTACATACAATCAGGTCCAAATATTTGATCACTATATGCAACTATGTACCCTATGTAATTATATGAACTCGAAGAGTGGCCGAGCGTGATTATGCACTGATTCTTGTGGACTAGTAGGTCGAGTATTCGAATCCCATAGCCGTCTATATATTTGCGAAGATCTTCTGCTAGTTTATAAAAGTGTTATCAAACCAGTATGGACTTATGGTATTCAACTTTGGGGTACTGCTAGTGTTAGCAATATTGAGATAATTGCAACGATTTCAGTCTAAAGTGCTACGAGCCATAAGTGCTTCCCTGTGGTACGTGCGTAACGATAACATACATCGCAGTCTTCAAGTGCCCACAGTGCGTGAAGAAATAGTACGATACAGTGATAAATACAGTGAAACCTGCCAAGTTGGACACCTCTGTATACTGGACACCTGCTCAAGTTGGACACTTTTCAATTGGCCTGGCGAAATTACATTGTTTTAAATGCATATTAATACTTATAAGTTGGACACCTCTATATGTTGGAAACCTGTCTAATTTGGACAGTTTTTTAAAATGATTTTTGATATTTTGACCTGTTTACGTTGGACATTCATGTATTTTATGACCACGAAACTGGTCTTTTTTGGCGTTTATTAGACAAAAAAAGTTATGTTGCACAAGGTGATCCATGCAAAGGTGGTAAATTGTCTAAAGAACGGTTAACTGTTCCATTATGTACGAGTTCGGTCGGAGAAAAGTTAACGCCATTAGTAATTGGGAAATCAGCACGTCCTCGAGCTTTTAAACAAATGAGATGTAAGGAGCTTCCCGTTATTTGGCGACACAATAAAAGGGCATGGATGACGACTGATATTTTTGAAAGTTGGTTGTCAGATATTGACAGGCAAATGCGTAAGGCTGCTAGAAAAATTGTGATCATACTAGATAATGCTACAAGTCATAAGATTATGAAATCGTTCGAGAATGTTAAACTTGTTTATTTACCGCCAAATCTAACATCGGAAATTCAGCCACTAGATCAAGGCGTGATTCGAACAATAAAAGCTTATTACCGCAAAAGTTTGCTTATGTGTTTAGTTGCTAAATCTGAAATTTCTAACAACCACAAGGAATTTATCAACTCAGTCACGGTTTTGGATGCAATTCGATGGATCAGCGAAGCATGGCAAGCTGTATCTACGGAAACAATTGTTAAGTGTTTTAGACGAGCTGGTTTTAGTATTCCAAAAGCAAATGAAGGGGATCATAATGAAGACCCTGATTCAGAACTTCGCGATGCAATTAAACTATTGTTATTCGATAGTTTATTTCAATAAATCTTGATACGTAGATGTGTGTATATGTATTACTTTAAAAATAATTAATTTTGCATTATATTCTAAATTAGTGTTAACCTTAAAATTACTAAGCGTAGATGATTTTGGTATTTTGCATATGTTGGACACCTGTTTATGTTGGACAGTTTTTGATTGCACCGCGGGTGTCCAACTTAAACAGGTTCTACTGTACATTCATCGCCTAGAAAATCACCCTAATGTGTGTGCCCTTAACTTACTTGACAATAGTGACTCTTTGTATAGACTCAATCGACAGAATATTTTAGAATTAAGATATAGATTTATTTAGCTTTTAATGAATAGTATATTATATTTAGTATATAATTTATTTTGAGTGATTACCAGTGGGTAATCACCATTCCCGTTATGTTCTATCATCGCTCGATTTATAGTTCTATTTAGAACTGATAATCGATAAACAAGGATGTTAAAAAAAAAAAATCTTCTGCAATTCGCTTCACAATTTCAGATTAATATTGGCATACTTCCTTAAAAGACCGCCGCAGACGCATACCTATCAAATCTTAATCCTTCCTTGTCCTCCACTCGCATCATAATGATATGAAAATTATAATATGCAGTGGAATAAATAAATAAATAAAATGTGTGGCGTCGGTCACAAACTGTTGTCTGAAAAGTTATTTTTATATCAAATATTAAAAAGGTACAGACTGTGTTAAATTCGACATTTCAGGAAATGGATGAATTGATTTTGTGTTTGAAAAATTTATAAATAGACTCAAAATTTAATACAGTTATGCCAAAATACTTTATTTTATTTCTTTTACCTACAGGCTTTAATGAAAGTGCAACTGTAACTCTGTAACTGCAAAAATTTCTTAAAGTGCACTTACAGGGAGCGGTTCCGGGTTGGGAAATTTACTTTTTGATGAAACTTAAATTAATAATATAAAAATTATATATAAATGCTAATTGTCACAATGTTAATAATTTATATTTGAAAATACTCCACCAGGTAGAGATGGTCACAGATCTACCTGGAATTTATTAGAATTAACCTACTCGTATATTTGGAGTACCTATAACAGCTTTAAAAATTAATGTTAATGATTTTTTAATGCCAACAGTAATAATGTAATTTCATAGTTATATTTTATTATTAGAAAAAAAATTTTCGGTGTAGTGTATATATTTCGCAAAATTAAACATTCATTTTCAAATATAAATTATTAACATTGTGACAATTAGCATTTATATATATATATATATATATATATATATATATATATATATATATATATATATATATATTATACTATTAATTTCTATAATATTTTAAATTAAATTAACAAAAAGTTTATAGAAATTACTGGAATGATCCAGATTCGAATCTGTAACCTCAGGACACCGAGCAGATTCTCTAACCACACGTCTATTTTGCCTCTGACTGAACGTTACATTAAATTCGTACAAAAGACATTAAAAAATTCTAAAACTTTAAGGGCGTCTTTTTCCGAAAATGGTTGGCTGGTGCGTTTTACTATTTTATTATGTTCACACCCTAAAGGTATACTATTAATATTCCAAATTTCATCCAAAGGTGAATTTCCCAACCCGGAACCACTCATTATTAATAGTTGCCCTAAATATGTACAGTGGTGTATAAAGTCAAGTTTGCCTGTAGAATTGTAATAAAATTTTCGTTCGTTAAAATTAGATGAATGTAATTTTTTTAAGCATTCCTACTTGAACTGGAAACAAATAATAAATATTATAAGATTTTTGTATTATTTTTCTACTAGCTATAATAATAACGTTACACCCAGTTTATTATTTATATTCGATATATTTTTTTAGTACCAATATCCGCACAGCAGTAGTGGCGAGTTGTACACAAATTGTCTTCCAATAATTTTTTTTTTATATTATAAAAAATATGGAATATTTTCAGGGACGGATTAAGATATGTTTTACTATGAAATTCCCATCAGACATCCACTGTACTTATTTGTACTGTATTGTTGACATTTGTGAAATCCCATCAACTTTATAGGAAAAGTTGCATCGTCAGGTATCGTAACGCGCAAAATATAAAGGCCACATTCCTTAAACACAAATAAATTTTTACGTATTGAACGTATAAATACATTTCAAAAGAAGTGAGAGTGTCTTTTTGTATGATCTTAAGTAATATTTACACGTGAAGAGTAATATTTACACGTTTTTGTACGACATCGCCAAAAAACATGGTTTCGGAACGATGTGTATGACCACCTTAATAAGTACGAGAACGTAGAAAGCCGCTTCGTGTTTCCTCGCCTTGCCGCGGACCACTTCCACTCATTGTTGACTTTTTTACTCGGGTCAAAGGACTCGAAGTCCGAGCATGAAGCGACTCATTACACTACTCATGAGACATTGTGAGGAAACCGTTTTTAGGAAGCCTTGCATCTATATAAATTCTACACGGAGAGAAAAATCATATAATTTTTGTAGATAAAATTTCAGAAAAATTATCATGCTCTTTTATAATGCGTGCGCGATCGACGACTAAAGTAAAAAATATAGCATGGTAAAAATTAATGTGGTAACACAACTTCTATCACACTCTTATGCATATATGTTATAGTTTAATTCTTGTTGTCGTACTCTTTCATTTGCGCATCTGACCCGCAACCTTATGTTGTTTCGGCTGTACCTGTAAAAACTTTGAAGATGCCCGATCTTTTCCGACCTTCGATTCTTTGTGATCCATACAAAAATGATTGGCAACAATATATTCTAATACTGAAGATAGTGGAGTAACAAAATGATGAATTAAACGATGACCATCCGTCAAGACATTCTAATGAACACTGCTTCGACATCACACGACACCACACCAACTGACCAGGTACTTGCAACACCACCAGTCCTGCTATGTTGATACTTTCTGCAGCTTGCCTCGCTATGTGACAGCGTCGTTACCTTCTCTTTCTTTCTTTCTACTATTAGCTTCTTTTATTCTTTTCTACTTTTCTTCTATTTTAAGACAGCATGGTAATTTTTGTAAGAAAAACAATTAAACTGTCAGCAATTCTATCCTTTAAATTTTCTATGATTAATTATAATTTTTATATTTTTACCGTACAAAATTGAATATGTTCGCCTTTTATACGTCGATTGTAGTGCTGAGCACAGTAATTTTTATATCAATTTTCTCTGTGTGTAGATGTTACTATTACTGTGGGTTACTAAAAATACTAATCAATTTTGTGTCCCATTTTCGTCACAAATACAAGACAAGTGTTAATTGCGTTTTAACTGAAAACTAAATGTATTGATTTCCAATATTTCCTTAATACCTTAAAATAATTTATGCTACTAGAAAATTGCTATGTGCTCCGAAAATGATCCCATTTGGTACAGAATGTATACACAACTATTACCCCCCCCCCCACACACACACACTATTACTTGAAGTATTTTAACTTTAAACCATCAAACGAATCCATAGATATTTTGTATGCAAATGTTGTACAAGTGATGTTACTATGTTACATGAGAGTAAACTTGTAACTTATGTAGTAGGTACAAATCATTATGATTGGGTATGGTTTTGTTTTACAAGTTACTTGCTTGCGATGATTACGTTTCATTCCTTGGTGCTTACTTCAAACGTGTACGTATATGCGAACGGATACCATACATTTGCATATAAAACGCTTTTCCAACGTAATGTTTGTAATATTTTTTATTTTACTACTACGTACTGACGAACAAATTTTTATTCAATGTTCCATCTTGTAAATATAAGTAATTTATTCATATAATATTTTTGAAGTATTAAATTTTTATGAAGGATATTTAATACTGACAATTTTAAAATAAAAACATTGAAAGATGTATGTGTAGGAATTTGATATATGTGTATAGGTATATACGTAACTTACATTGTAAAGAGTATTGCGAAAATTTTATTTTTCAACATTCAAGCGAGCTACAGAAACGTATTTTCCACTTTTCAAGAAAATTTCTCAGTAAAACTTTTATTTTATGTCTCAAAAATATTTTTTGATATTACGACTGAAACTTATATGGTGTTAGCTTTCTGAAATGGGCATGTTGACGTCATGGTACTAATATGTATGAGATGTAAACAGTACCAATATAAGTCAAATATAAATATAATCCAGGGTATGTGAATTTCAAGAAATTTTTTAATGCGACATTAAAGGTTGTGATACGTCGAGGTAGCGTCAGATGGGTTTTACGGAAATTAAAAATGATTTTAATATTTATCTATGTAGTAGTTCAAGACAAGCGCGTATACAGGGGGGGAGTCAAGGGGTCATGACCCTCCCCGAGAATTAAAAATATACACTGGATATTATTTAATTTTAAACACCAGATCGGTAAATTTTACCAGTTGACGTCTTTTAGCGAATTTCCAGAATGGAATTCAGCTATTACAGCCACTGTCATGACACGACCTAAACTCGGGACCATGGCAGAAATTTGTTTTGAGGTCCCTAAGAACCGAAAATAATATTCACTAAAATTTATATATATATATATATGTATATATATATATATATATATATATATATATATATATATATATATATATATATATATATATGTGTCCGCACGATAACTCTCGAACGAATTGTCCTAGGTTTACGAAATTTGGTGAGAACGTTGGAAGTCGAAAAATCTTGGATGAGTTCTTCAGCCAGACACGTCGGATGCCAGGAACATGGTTTTTGTTCTTGCAAAAAATTAGTTTTTTGCCAAAATTTCCACTTATTCAAAAATTTTTGCGAAATTTTTTTACACCATTTAAAAGAGAAGAAAAAATTACATAAAAAAGGTCTTTAAACTTTTTTTCTATGTCAACTAGTTTCCGAGAAAAATCTTGTTGTTTAGAATGTGATTATTTTATCGTATAAAGTGTGAATTTAATCACATTCTAACTAAGTACATATTCCACACAATATGGATATTTTGTATATAACATATATTATATGCATAAGATATCCTTTTTGACACGATCACATAATTTTATTGTTATATATGTATAAGGGTACAAGACCATTTCATTATCCGTACTACCATTATGCGTACGGTTTGTGTGTGTTGTATATACATATACAGTCTACGTGAGAAAATTTTTAAAGTAAACAAAGATTTTTATGTAAACAAGTCTTAAATTTTAGCGAATTTCCAGAATGGAATTCAGCTATTATTTAACATATACAGGCGATTATTTTGAAAGTTAACATAAATATATGATAAAATTTCCAGAATGGAATTCAGCTATTACAGTCACTGTGATGACGCGGGGGGCATGACCTGAGCCCGGGACTATGACAGAAATTTGTTTTGAGGTCCCTAGAAACCGAAAATAATAGTCACTAAAACTTACATATATATATATATATATATATATATATATATATATATATATATATATATATATATATATATATATATATATATATATATATATGTGTGTGTGTGTGTGTCCGCGCGATAACTCTCGAAGGAAGTATCCAATTTTTACGAAACTTGGTGAAAACATTGGAAGTCCCAAACCCTTGGGTGAGTTTGTCAGCCAGTTGGTTTTGTTCTTGAAAAATATTAGTTTTTTGCCAAAATTTCCACTTATTCAAAAATTTTTGAAAACTTGTAAGTCGTCCAAGAATGGAATTCAGCTATTACAGCCACTGTCATGACGCGACTTAAACCCGGGACCATGGCAGAAATTTGGTTTGAGGTCCCAAGGAACCGAAAATAATATTCACTCAAAGGCTATTGGCGGATAAGCATGGGTAGAAATGCCCCCGCACGAATTGTGTTGGTTTTTTTCTGCTAACTGCTTTCGATATAAGATTACAATTTACTGAGTTTCAACCCTTAAAAACTCACCCTTTGGGGGTAAAAATTATTTTTTGAAAATCACAAAAAATTTATAACTTTTTATTGGCTTGACGGATTTGGCTGGAATTTTTATATGTTTTAGATACCTCTATAGTGTACCTCAGAAAAAATTGTCAGCTTCAAAAAAAAATTATAAACCCCCCGCCCCCCCCCCCCCCAAAAAAAATTGTTTAATTTTTCAATATTTTTTTTCATCACCTTGTAGCTATAGTACAATCACCAAAATTTTTTTGCAGGCTTCCTACTATGACCGATATAACATATAATTTTTTCAGATTTTTTCTCCGGGTGCGTCATAGTTAAAAAAAAATAAAATGTCCAAAAAGATTTTTTTTTTCGAAGTTATGTTCGTTGTACAATCACTAAAATATTTCTACAGGCTCCTCACTATGATTAATCGAACATATAATTTTTCCAGAATTTTTTTCCGGGTGCATCATAGTTAAAAAAATTGAATGTCCGAGAATATTTCTTGGAGATAGGCATAGGCTTCCGGGTACTCAATCGATTGGAAATCGTTTACACATTTTGAATATGTTCATAAAAACATTTGTGATTGCTTAGTTTTTGAAAAAAAAAAGGTCGACTCAAATCTTCAAATTCCGCAATCAGCCAAACACTTTGGTGAAAAAAATTTTGGTGATTGTACCATAGCTACAAGTTGATGAAAAAAAATATTGAAAAATTAAACAATTTTTTTTTTGGGGGGGGGTTATAATTTTTTTTTTGAAGTTGATAATTTTTTCTGAGGTACACTATAGAGGTATCTATCTAAAACATAAAAATTCCAGCCAAATCCGTCAAGCCACTAAAAAGTTATAAATTTTTTGTGATTTTCAAAAAATAATTTTTTACCCCCAAAGGGTGAGTTTTTAAGGGTTGAAACTCAGTAAATTGTAATCTTATATCGAAAGCAGTTAGCAGAAAAAAAACCAACACAATTCGTGCGGGGGCATTTCTACTCATGCTTATCCGCCAATAGCCTTTATATATATATATATATATATATATATATATATATATATATATATATATATATATATATATATATATATATATATATATATGTATTTATATATATATATATATATATATATATATATATATATATATATATATATAAATATATTTGTATTTATATATATGTATATATATATATATATATCTCCGCACGATAACTCTCGAACGAAGTGTCCAATTTTTACGAAACTTGGTGAGAACATTGGAAGTCCCAAACCCTTGGATGAGTTCGTCAGCCAGACACGTCGGATGCCAGGAACATGGTTTTTGTTCTAGCAAAAAATTAGTTTTTTGCCAAAATTTCCACTTATTCAAAAATTTTTGCGAAATTTTTTTACACCACTTAAAAGAGAAGAAAAAATTACATAAAATACCCCTGTCGCAGCATCCTGCATAACATAGCGAATTTCCATTTACAAAAGTACGCTTTTCTCGGAAACTAGTTGATATAGAGTAATTGTAAATAAAAAATACCCCTGTCGCAGCATCCTGCATAACATAGCGAATTTCCATTTACAAAAGTACGTTTTTCTCGGAAACTAGTTGATATAGAGTAATTGTAAATAAAAAAAACCTTCTTTATGTGATTTTTCCGCCTCATTCCGCCAAATTTTTTTCACGAAAAATGTCCAAAACCCCGTAAACGTTTTCACGAAATTTCTTAAAAATAAGATATTTCGTTCTTGAGTTATCGTGCGGACACATTTATATATATGTTTACTAAGTGTCCGCACGATAACTCAAGAACGAAACATCTTATTTTTAAGAAATTTCGTGAAAACGGTTACGGGGTTTTGGACATTTTTCGTGAAAAAAATTTGGCGGAATGAGGCGGAAAAATCACATAAAGAAGGTTTTTTTTATTTACAATTACTCTATATCAACTAGTTTCCGAGAAAAACGTACTTTTGTAAATGGAAATTCGCTATGTTATGCAGGATGCTGCGACAGGGGTATTTTTTTTTTTTTAGTCGTCAAGGGTATAGAAGAAGTTCAATTTTTTCGTAGTTTTGCCTCAGAAATTTTTTGTTTTATTACTTTCCACGTGACCCCTCCTAAGAAGCTCGGCTGTATACGCCCCTGGTTCAAGATAAACTGCTAATTTTTTAATATACTCGCGAGTGTCATTTATTTTACTACATTTTCCAAAGAAAAATTTTTTTTGTTACTATTATTATTTCCAGCATTTAGCTCATAATAATGCGCATATTGACAAATAATCCTTGGCGTCTATTGCCAGTAGATAACTGTGAAGTGTGATCTAAATACGCATGTTTGTTGTCCGTCCAAAATACATATTGCGTTCCATGTCTTTCCACTAGGATAGTATTCGTCAACTTTATCAATATTTTTAGCGGTATACCATTTACCAATTTTTTACTCATGATGGTAAATTTTTTTTATTATTTAATAAACTAATTACAGTTTCGTTCATGTTATTGTTCCAATAAAATAATAAACCATTTTTCGTTCGAGGACTTACATTTTAAGGCCACATTTTCATCCGAGATTTTATTACCGTTAATACTCAGTTTTATTCAAATTATTTCAAATTTATTATTTATATTATTTAATTTTTTTTGAATTAAATAAGATTTTTCAAAAAATTGTCTTTTTGTTTTTTAAAATGGAATACCATAAAATAACGCCCAAATCTATCAATTATATTAAGATTTTTTAACACGACTTAAATGAAAATTTCAAGGGACCAAACAAAAAATTCGAATTAACTCTGCAATTTATAATTAAACAAGTTCAAAGTAGACAGAGTCCACTGTATTATATTATTTATATATCCATATAAAAAATGTTTACTAACCAGTACAAACAGCATGAACAAATACGTGTATAACGAATTTTTCAGTTGTATGTTGATATTGGAAACAAGTTATATCACATATACCATTGTTGTCAATTTTATTGAATATAAATTTATATGTATGACTTTTATTTAATTGTACCTAAAAATCTGGTCGGGCGTGTATCATAAAAAAAATTTTCGGACGAAACTGTAACCTTATTAGGTAATTTTCAGGTATTACAAACACTATTACGGTCTTTTCTAAACGAAAGTATATGTAGGTACTCTTAAAGCACAAATCGCATGAAACGGGCCTCCTTGTGCAGAAAAATCCAAACAAAATTGGATCACAGCTGCTTGGATTCTCCACCTGTTTCCGCATATACACTGTGGAATTACACCTTACATTTATCACAGATTTCTACTTGCAATGGACGCCAAACCAAATTGACAGCAATTATGAAATTTTACGATTTTTTCCTAAACGGGATGAAATTTTATCTTTTTGTTGGTTAATATCACATTATCAATGTTTGATTTAGTACAAACATGATACATATTAGTACCATGACGTCAACATATCTATTCCAGAAAACTAATATCATATTAGATATCCTCATAGACGACTAAGTAATTTAAGAATTTCTTTTCGTTTTTGTTGTTGGAAATAATGTGAAAAAATAAAATTGGGAATTTTCCTCTATTAGATCATTTTTAGCGGGTCTATTAAAAGCTCCGGCTTAATTAATTTGAAAATCATTCTATGAGCAAAAAAGTTATATTTGTGCTTATAATCATTGTGTTACTATTTTTATCACTATATTTACCTACTCCGACTATGTTACCATACAATATACTTGCATACATAGTCACAAAGTAAAATTACGTTTTAATTCTCATTTCATTTATAATCTGAAAATCGTGTTATTTATAACAAAAAGGAAAAATACAGAGGCTATTAAATCCGTCTAGAGACGACAACTGAATTGCTTCTAGGAGCTTTTATAGACATTATATACAATAGAAGTGAACTTTGTATTATTCTTATTAATGGAATAGCCTTAACAATAGTTTTTAATACAATATAAACCTTATAAATTTATATACACGCGTTCAGTGTATTATCAAGACGTAGTTGGTTTAGTGAGTCATGCAATCATAGCTTCCACTGAAGTCTGTCTATGAAAATTTTCATTCAAGGGAAATACTTACAGTGAACGAACTTATTTTTTCTTTTAAAATGTAAGTAAATAATATACATTGTATAATTTTTTGTAAAATAAACCCTAGTAGAACACGCTATAACAATTGCTATACCTATGGATATAAATTAAACTATTTTTAAAACTGGATAGTTTGATTTCAAAAATATAAATAGGTGTTAGGTATTTGAGTTACAAAATTTATCAGAATTTTTTGATACTAAAATTTTTTATCGACCAACTTACAGTTAAGACCAGTGTTGGGTGAGTCATCGAATTTTATTATCTAGATAACAAATAGTTGATACCATAATTTAAAGTATCTATCTGGATAAAGATAACAACTAATTTGACAGTTATCTAATCTAAGTTTGCAGATAATATACATAATATATTCGACCATATTTCTGTCTCATCTTGTAGGTTCCTAATACAATTCAGTATATTGTGGCTTTGACGGAAACTTGAAATTCACTTGAAATAAACTTTTATTAAGTAAAATGTTTCTCAAAAGCTCTCTCTTCTATGGGGGTAGGTGTACGTACGTATATGTATGTAATTTTGAATTCAGTTCAAGTAAAAATACAACAAACAAATAGTGCCAGTGCTGGTAGAACGACGGGCATTAAACAATGGAAGTTTTGAATCTTTGAACACTTTACTTTTTCGTACCTTTCTTTTTATGCCTCCCATAAAGCTTATAGTACATATACAATGCATAAAGGTGGGCATACACATCCTTTAAAACGACGGTTTGCACATGTCTTTAAAAAAAGTACCTACAGGTGAGTGAACTTAAGATCACACGACCGAAGTGAAAAATTCTATGGCGATTTCGTAACCGCTTCGGAGTACGTAAATAAATTCTGTAGATAAAACTTTTTTGAACGAGTCGTGGTTATAGATGGACGTGTAAAGCTAATAACAAAAATGCAAAAAACAAATTATAATAAATTATTTTTAAATCGAGTTCAAGGTTAAATCCTATTAGGTTAGAACCGATATCAGGTTAGAATCGATAAAGTAAATTGTCTATTTGTCATAAAATAATTTATGTTAGAAGGTTGGCTTTGAAATAATTACAAATATCTACTTAATAAATTTCTAACACTGACTGACTGATTGACTTGACAGACAACGCACAGCCTAAACCCTTGGGTTTAGAAGAATGAAACTTTGCATAGGAGTCCCTTATGTAACGTAGATGAGCACTAAGAAAGGATTTTTGAAAATTCGTCCCCTAAGTGGGTTAAATTGGGAATGAAAATTTGTATGAAAATTCGACATTTTTAAAGTAAGAAATATAAAAATATGTTACTATATGGCTATTAAAATAAATAATACTTTATTTAATAAATCTTTGGTACTAAAGGCTGCCGATTTTGTTGCATCCTAAAATGTTACCGATGGTAAAATCCATCGGGCAGTATTATGGGCGCAAGCCAAAAAGAATTTTTTTTATTTACATCTGAATTCATCTTTGTCTGTCATATTAATAGATAGAAGTTTATTCACTCACTTATTTAAAAGTATAATTACTTCGTTTAGTTCGTAACCATGTAAATAACACAATTTGTGTTCCCCTTACCTCAATTTCTAGAGGTCTTTTATACTTGCGACCATAATATAAATTATATATTATTATTTCAGTTGTTTTAATCTAAAAAATTATTTTGATATATTTTTGTTTCCACAGATTTGTTGAGTTTTAGTAGTTTGAAAAGGATACCAAACTGATAAGTAGGTACTAATACATAGTGGAAGTAAATTGAAGTTATTTTTATCTAATTTTTAGTGAACGGAAATACTAATTTACCTAATCGTAAGAATATTCTTAGGATATGTAAAATAGGTACATATTTGTTTTTATTATATTTATATTATTAAAGAAGCAATTTATGAAGAATTCAGTTTCTCTATAGTGATGATATGCGGCTGCTTCCTTACTATATAGGTATACCGTGTTTATTCTAATATGACTTTAAGTAATACAAAATAAGACATCAGGAATATTGAATTACTTAACAATGATCAACTAACAACTAGCGCTTTCACGTTACAAACATTACAAATTTCATTACAACCAAAACATTACTATTTTCATTCTCGTACACTGAGAAAAAAATACAGTAATTTTTACTGAAATTTCTGGTAAAAAATTACTGAGCTCTCTGGTAATGCGGACATAAGTGACAGGCTAAGCAAAAAATACGATAATTTATAGTAAAAATTTTAAATTATCCTATAGCTCAGTAAAAATTACCGTATTATTTATAAATAAGGCTTTTTTTTATTTATTAATAAATAATTGAATTAAAATAGTTTAAAAGGATATTGATAGAAGGGTAAGCATTAAAATCAAATTATTAATATAGAAAAAAATTTTTGTGGTTTTTTATTATTTGTGGAAAAAAATATATAAATTCTTTATTTGACATAGGTATTACATGATAAAAATTTTTAACAATAAGCACATTAAAATAATTTGTATAAAAACATATTTCAATTAACATATCAAAACTATACAAAAATTCATGAAACAACAATTTTTTGTTTTAAAAATTTATTATAAAAAAAAAAAAACACTATATAAACATCCAGTCACGTTGGTTATTGAACAACTAAATGAACCAGTCCTGGTTAGTTGCAGTCTGAAGTCGTGTTGGTCGTGTTATTGCGCATGCTCGGTGCTATTGCGCATGCTTGTTTTATTTATTCTCAGTTTATGTGATGCTTGGCTATGCAGTGGTGTGTGACAAATAACAAATGCACAACGACTCAGTAAAAATTATTCATATGTCCAGTATATTTTACAAAAAATTAAGTAAATTTTCCCGGTGTCCACTTGAACTTTTACTAGCCCATCGAATTTTACGCAGCTGTATAGGAAAAATTCTTAAGGTGTATAGGAAAAATTCTTAAGGTGTACAGGAAAAATTTTCAAATGAATCGTAAAAAATAATGTTTGAAACGCATTTTTTATATTTTTGCTTAATAAGTTCCTACGGACTAGTCACTTAAGACTCGTTTACCGGAGGCAGCTCAGTAATTTTTACTGGAATTTTTTCTCTGTGTATTTTAGATGTCATTACACTCCCGTATCGCAGATTTTATTACATTCTCGCATTACAGATTCTGTTTTTCCCACGCAGAGTCACCTTCGCTTTTTCGAATACCGGCAAGCACAACAGTTTTCCGCTATACTGAACTGTTTTGGACGACCATTTTACTTCCTGTAGGGCGATGACACTGCTCAAAAGAAAAAATATTGTCGACTTTTCGGAACATCCACAAAAATGAGAGTTTTCGCCACACACATAGATTTTTTTTAATGAAAATCGTCCTTTTTAGAACGATGTGTGTGACCACCACTTTAAGTACATCTATGTACACATATATACTTCATAATACATATTATAGGCAAAATGGCGGATTTCATGTAAGTAAATAAGTACTCGGTTGGTACGTGTTTTTTGTACTTAGTGAGTTTTGTATTGTCTCTGTACATCGGGCATGGTGAGTAGATATGGTTTCTCCTGAATGACCCAGCCGTTATATGTATGTATGCTACTGTCTTCTATTATTATACTCAACTCATTGTATAGTGACGGACGAATAGACATAGGTACGTAGGAAAAGGAAAGAGGTAGTGATGAATACGTGAGCCGAGTTTGTTATTCAGAAATAATTTACTTCTAAATAACAAAAGTTAGAGGTAGATGTAGAGGTACACGTAGTGGAGTAATACATACGAAATGAAAATGATGAAGAAAACGTGGTTTTTATTATACGACTACTGCGGGTGCTATGAAAACATGATGGAAAAAAATTAACTTGAAAAGAAAACTTGAAATTTTTCTTTCTTTTTATTTGCGGCTATTATGCTTTTTTTTTAGCTAAACGTATACGAAAGTACAATATTACACAAAAATTTGCACCTACAAGTAGAGGTATAGCAACATCAATGTATATCCATTCGACGCGGTCTTCAAGCTATCCACATTTCAAAGATGGCGGTATTGAAATTTCTTTGTGTTTGAAAGTAAATTTTTTGTAACATTTTCAAAAGGGCCAAAGAAAGGGTAGGGCAGATGGGGCAATTTCTCGGGAGTCTGGGTATAAAAAGGGGACCCGCAGCCTCGATTAGGGGCCCGCAGAAAGTGAGAAGACTCTTTTTGGCTCGTCAATTGCATTTTTAAAGAAAAATGCTTGAAAAATTTTTTGTTGTGCTCAGGGGTCCGTAATTTCTCTCGCCGGTCCGGATTATTTTACATCATCAAGTAACCATTTAATTACAGGAAAACAGCAGGTTGGGTATTTTCTAAATAAAATTGTAGCTTTAGTATAGTTAATTTTCCAGTTTGTTCGTGATGTCTTTGAAAGGGACCCAATTACAAACGGTCATGAAAGGGACTTGAAATTTGTTAGTGGTATTTTCCAGTTGAATTATCCTGAAGAAAAGAAATGTGAATCTATTGACGTACAATTTGTTTTATTTGAATACTCATACGTCACAGAAAATTTTAATAATAAAATTGAGAGAAAATTAATTTATGGTTTATTAACATTGATAAACTTGAGTAAAATAAAAAATAACAAATTTTTCAAGTTTTCATATTTTCTTTTCTTTTATGGTTGAAAATTTTCAAATAAAATTAATCGAGTTAAAATATTTAGGTACGCCCTTTCATAAAGTATCGTATCCCTTTCAAATTTCAATACATTGATAATAGGGACATATTACTATTTTTTAAAGCTCAAAAAATATAGATACAACTAAAAACAAAAAAAATCTATTACCAAAATATATACCTAATGACATTGCCAAAGATAAAAATTTCCTTTAAAATTTTCAACTTATCAAGCTGGACGTGGGCATGAAAATGAAATTTTCGTTTTACAAAATGTCCAAAGCCTAAAAGAGTAAATTTATGTTTGTAATATGAAAAATTTTATCGCACACTGTAATGCCAATAATCATAAACAAAGTAGAAATCTAGTCGAGGAAAAATTTTCTCTTTTTCATGAAAATATCCAAAGAAACTACGGTTTTATACGTACCTTCATAACTAATATTAAAGTTGATACAAGAAAAACTACTAAGTTCTGACCTTTTATTTATTGCATGCGTATGAACGTCTTGTATATAGCCGTCAATGCGATTATTGTATTTGATAAAAAATATTGAGCAATGCATTTAAGTGCGTCACGTCATACAAATACATTCTTCGATAATGTTTGGCGACATCTGTTAAAAAAATAAAGTGATATATAATGGCTTCCAAGTAAGTAAAATATATAAAAATTTAATGTTACATTTAATAATGAAGTCATTAAGGATATTTTGTAGTATATAATTATAAATTTCGTAATTAAACTAAAATAATTGTTTTTTGGCCATCCCATTTTTAGTCAAATTTTCTCCGAAAAATTAGACTTATACAGTCTATACGATAAGAGCTGCGAGAGGCGAGAGTAGGGGCCCTATCCGTTTTCGGACCCGTAGAACACGAATATGTAGAAAAAAAATGTCTGATATATATATATATATATATATATATATTTTCCCGCCACCTTTTAATTTGTGTAGGGCCCCCCTATGGAAGTTAAGAGATGAAATTTGGTAAATGGGGCTCATTTTCGAGGCACCTCATACTATCAAAGTGGGGTCAAATTTTGGGCAAATTTTTTTTCTGACCCGACTTTTAAGGGGGTGGTGGGGGGCGGAAAAGCAATAAAACTTTTTCAAACCGGTTTTAAATAATGTTTCGGTCAATTATCTACAACATATCCAAAATTCAGCTTCCTAGGATGATATGGTGGGAGTAGAGGGGGGAAAAACGATTTTCGCTGGATCTAACAGGCCCCCAGCCCCCCAGAATTAACGTAGAGGGTTGAAATTTGGTGTGTTGATAAAGTTGGTACCTAGGTTGTGCTTTTTGGAGGTTTTAATATTTTACCCCCACCCCCCTCATTTTTAAGCTACAATTTCATGCATTTTCGACGTTTTCGAAGTTTGTACCACTCGCACAGGTCACCCGAATAAACCTAGAGGGCTGAAATTTTGTATTCGGATTGAGTTAGTATCAAGGGGGTGCCTTTTGGGGGTCTCGACTTTTAAACCCTACCCCCACCATTTTTATACCCAAAAGAACATGATTTTTCTTGTTTTTTAACAGTTTCGTTCGGGTCAAAATCTCCCCAAATAAACCTAGAGGGCTGAAATTTGGTGTACAGGTTAAGCTAATAGCCAGACACTGTTTTTTGGAGGTTTCAACTTTTAACCCTTACCCCCACGATTTATACGCCAATATTTCCTTAATTTTTTTGCTTGTTTTCTAACACGTCTAGAGACTCCATAAGGAAACCTAGAGGGCTGAAATTTTGTACGTGTATTCAGTTAGTATCAAGCTAGTACCTTGTAGGGAGTCCGCATCACTTTTCCCCCCACTTCTCCCATTTTTACATCGGAATTGAATGCTATTGTTAAATGTGTTTTAAAAGCATTATGTTTATTCTAAATACAAGTAGGCGAATAGTAACTTTAAAAAATTTAAAAAAAAGTGAACTTACTTTTATGACAAATGAAATACATACATATTAAGTAATTTAAAAATGTTATTAAAGTCACTGTTTATTTATAAATTAGGAATTTTGGATTTTTAGTATTTATAAAATAGAAATTTTGGATTTTTTCGGAAAGAAAAAATATCTTTATAAAGGCCTTCCAGTTTACTATTTAAGGTCCTTTTTTAATTTTTAAAACTAAAACATAAAGGCAATTAGCGGATAAACATGGGCAGGAATGTCCTCGTACGAATTGTGTTGGCTTTTTTTCTGCTACCTGTTTTCGGCACAAAATTGAAATTTACTGAGATACAGCCCTTAAATACTTAAAACCTTTTTTTAAAGCCTCGATCAGCCGAACACTCATCACCAGTTTTGAAACCAACAAAATGACAATTCGGTTGTAGACTTTCAATCACATTTCGCTTGTAGACATTCAATACCGAAGATGAAGGGGAAAATTCGACTACCGTGATGGGGCCCCGCTGCTCACGGCGTTTTTTTGAAATGTATTTAATTTGATAACACCATAACAAGCCAATTATGTAACAAGCCTACGTATCTCTATACTAGCAAGATGACTGTGGCAGAAAAATGACGTAAAATTTTTCTCCCACTTCAAACGCACAACATGTTACTACATAAATCTCGTATCTATGTATATGTAATATGCGCTTGTGTGTGTGTCATACGTCACATTCTATCTGTAGAAAGAGTACACTGTACGCGTATCGTTTCTGCATACATTATATATGTATTCGCTTATATTGTTGGGAGGTGGTTGATAACAATACAAACAATCGATCTTCACACGACTACAGTTGCTGTGTGACTAATCAGCTTAAGCGGTATCAACCACACACAGGCACACTACTATCCACAATTTTTTACACACACGCTTAGGGCTTGATGATAGCCATATTTAGTTACTTCTACTTCGATAACAAATAGGTTTTCCGAATTTCGGTAATCAGTGGAATAGTATTGGTTCGTGTTAAAGACACCACCGGAAATGATCTCGATATTCAGGGAGCCGAGCGTTTGGGAGCCTCTGCAGTAATGGTTTGTTTGTTACAGATGTAAGATAGAAAGTAAATATAATTATGTTTTAGCGTTTTAAATATTTGCCTAGATCGAGAGCGAGCTACATTTGTTTATGTATTAATGTATTAGTTAAAGCTGTGTTAATAAATAATCAGATACCTACTGCATTATTATTTTAAAAAAATTCATCGTATTTTTTACAAAATACTACCTACCTATATAGAGGTAGGTACTTGTTTGTTTGTAAAATGAGCCACGTAATTTTTTTTATTTTAGGGTTAGAGATAAACAAAATTTCCCTCATCATTTGCGCCTACTGCATACATAAAATCAATCTGATTTATTGAAACAGTCTTACAAAAATTTACATACCTATCTAAATAGCTTTTATTGAAATAAATTTATACTACCTAGGTACCTATTACCTACTATATACGCACAAAGTGTATCTTTTACGCGCTCATTGAACTAGAGGAAGCCAAAAAACATTATGTAAGTGTGAAAAAAATGATAAGGAAGATGAATAATATTAAAGTTTTATTCAAGTACACTATTATATAAAATAAAATTGATAGGTATATCAAATATACTTGAAATATACATATATATATATATATATATATATATATATATATATATATATATATATATATATATATATATATATATATATATATATATATCCGAAGACATAATAATAAGCATAGAAGCTATTGAATTCTGTTAAATTAAAAATTGTATTTTTTTGGAATGGTTAAAATGTTAATTTATTTGAACAGTTAAAAATATTATATGTACTTTAAGGTTAAGGTTGTTTGGAACTTTACCATTACAGAATATTGAATAATTTTTTCTTAGATTTTTTAACTTTACACCAAAGAACTAAATTGTAATTTTAAATCCCCAGTTAGAAGTTTATTGCCAGAGGGTCAAGAACATTCAGGGTGAAAAAAAATCACTTATCCTGTGGTCAATATTATACTTTTAACAATTATAAAAATTGTAAAAATTAAGAATCATTAAGTATACTTTGAATAAATGAATCAAATTTGACAATATAATATAACAAACTGTTTCCCTTTACCTACAAGTTCAGTTTATTATTTTAAATTACCTAGCTATTTGCTTGTTGACTGGCTTAAAAGTGGAAGTACAATTATCTAAATCATGTATTTTAGTCTCAGAATTTCAAAAAATAATTTTTTTTAATGAAGCTCTTAAACTTTTAATAATTTGAGATAATTTTTTCATTTTTCATTAATTTTTTTCATTTTTAATTCAGAACTACAAAAAATATTGTACACGTGAAAAATAGATTATATATTTTATATATACTCTCGTAATTGCGCAACTCGGCAAGCATCGTTGGACAACTGTAAGATTCGTAAAAAGAACACCCACATTTTGCAACTATTTTTTTGTTACATAAATAACTATTTATATATTTAAATTCTTTTTAAACAAAGTGCAACCACATATCTAATTCCAATTCCATTCGACTTGTCTAGAAAGTCGACAAATTAGTCGACTTCTTGTAGACACTACTGTAGTAGGTATCTGTTAATAAGATACAAAGTACAAATTTAAATTTCGATTAGGTCTAAGGAAACCGTCTTGCCTCTAGATGGATTACGTATTCTCCTTATTATCATCATTATTTTTTATCAGCATTTTCTTTTGTTGCTAAAATATACTTACATAAAAATATTTATTATAGAACCAAAACCGTGCTTGGAATCATTCTAATTCTAATTTTGATACGATTTACCGACCACTGGGATATTTTTGTTAATTATTTCCACAGGCATTTTGATTAAGTGTAGGTATATAAAGAGTTATTTTCTTCCCTGTGGTCATAAACTTGATTAAATTAATATTACCAAAAATAATTTCCTTAACTTTATTAACTTTTATTATTATTATTGATATACATATAAGTTTTTTTTTTATTTAAGTTTGGCCTAAAAGGAAGTTATAACTTGAATGCATCTAAGCTACCCTATTTGAGAAGGTCCAATTTAATGATTTGAAATGGGATAAGGTTGAAATTATTTTCAATTAAAGAGGCAAACAATTCAGAAATTTTTTTATGTTACATATCTAAATAGATATTAAAAAATTTCTCATATTTTTTCAAGCATTTATTTAATGTCCACTAGAAAAAGGATATTACTGCTCATTTTATTTTAAGTGATAAAAAGGGGCTCCCATGTCCTCTACAAATACCTACTCGTCTGTTTAGATAGGTATATCACTTATATTTACATATGAGTATACATAATTTTAATACATACATATTCAAAGGATAATTACGAGTGTATACCTGTAAATTTTATACCGTTTACTTTAATTAAACTGTCAAATTTACGTTTTAACTTCATGGACAATTTATATTTGAAATACATATATATATATATATATATCGATCCACTGTAGTTTTTACATTCGTAGAATACTGTTTCGTCGCAATTTTAAAGGTTTGCGTCTGTTTAAGAGATTAATTTTACTTGAACATTAAAAGTCTTTACTGTGATAGTGAATTTCAAGAGAAGAAATTTTGCAAATGAACAAGAGTTTCTAGTTTGGAAAATGCTTTAGTAATTTTGTGAATCCTTATTTATGAAATTTATATGAAAAAAACTATTTTTATTTTACTTTTTTCAACTGTGAATTTAAACCATTATTAGCTTACCCTTGTATTGGAGTATATCTTTCATTAACCTTAGTAATAAGATCAAAGAGTATTTTTTCTTTTTTGAACCTTTTCTTGCTAGATATAGTTTCTGTAATGTAAAACACAACTTTATTTGCGTTAAATTCGTTCTACTATAGAAGTTTCTGTTTTAAACTAAAAAAGATTACCTTTCCTGATATACGTACCGTTTATGAAATCTCATATTTCCGAGGTTAAAAATTCAAAAAGATATTAAATAAATCTCACTTAGGAGTTAGGGTTTGATATTGAACTTCTATGTACAATACTTTTAGTATTAAATAGGAATACTTTCCAAATATGGCACTGATCAACAATACCTATACTATTCTTAGTAGTTTGTACTTACAAGGGAAGCTTCCCAGTTGTCCGCCTCCGATTCCAATGCCGCTGAAATATTTTATTCTACGTCGAAATCTAAGAGACACGTATTTTTTTTTATCGGCGGAAAAACGGTTTAAAGGGTTGAAATCGCCCTTCAAAAATTGGGGTAAAAATTTAATTTTACTAATATCTCGAAAACAGTAAGAGATAGACAAAAGGTTTAAATTGGCGATATTGCTCTTTTTTAAAGAGCTATCTATTGATATTAATTTTAATAAACACTTTACATACGATAGTCCAACTTTAGAACCACTTGTCGTGACATTATTACCCACTGTCAGTGTGTTAATAGTAAAAATGAGTGTATGTAAACTAGTATGTAATTTAAAAGGATGACTTACCTCCTCTCCAGTGTTGTCCAAACTGAATTTTGGAATCGAGAATTTCATTTCTACGTTATTCTAGTTGTCTTAAACTATTTTCCATGAAGAAGAACTTCTTGAACTATCCAAGTAGTACGAGTATTCGACACAGTCTCCCCCTAGTTAACTACCCCTAGACTTAATATTAGAACATTGAGCAAAATCAGGTCAATTAGATTTTTGACGTAGATTTCAAATCTATAAGCAAAATTTTTATTTTGTTTATTTTTCACCACCTGTTTGCAAAATTAACCCCCAAATTTTAGCCCCTAACCACCCCTGTTGATGTAATTTGAACAAATTTAATATCAATAGATCGTTCTTTAAAAAAGAGCAATATCAGCAATTTAAAAAAATTTTGCTCTATCTCTTACTGTTTTCGAGATATTTGAAAAATTAAATTTTTACCGTAATTTTTGAAGGGCGATATCACCCCTTCAAACCGTTTTTCTGCCGATAAAAAAAAATACGTGTCTCTTAGATTTCGACGTAGAATAACATATTTCAGCGGCCTTGAAATCGGAGGCGGACACCTGGGAACCTTTCCTTGTTAGTATTATCTACTGTCGTAGGTACTACACCAAACATTTTTTTTACAAATGTGCACTTTGGTCTTTTCTTTCAGTTAATTGTCATTTACTTACAACGTTAATCTTAAAGCTTATTCAGCTATTTAATTCTAATAAAATTTATATTGTACCTATATCTATCTTATAGTTAAAGGGGTTTCAAGACAAGACATGTTCCTGAACAAAAATTTTTATACTGTTTCATCAGCTCTCTGTAATACACAGAAAAGAACCTCACGGATAACTTTTCCTGCATGCAATATTTAAATAAAACATATCTCTGAGAATTTAATTCGGACATGATATAATGAAAATATTTGTGTTTCCAGTTTTTGATTGGACTGAACCGTCGAAAAGGACGAATAAACATGCTTGTAGAGCATGTAGCATGTAGCATGTTTAATTATTTTGTTTATCACCACGACAATATTATAAACATTAGCGTACATACCGACCGAGTCTACTACACATTCACCCCAATCTCATGTATACAAATGAGAGAAAATTGTATCTTGTTTATTACAGCACTTCTAAACAGTTCGTGCTGTTTATTAAAACGATTACATCACTTGAAAACGTCAACCAATATTTCATTCATTAAGTTTAAAAAAGGCTTAGTTCATACTGAACTCATGTCATTATCAAGTGGGTATTTCAAGAGATTTAATATATTTTTAAACTCCCATCTTCAAAACTAATTAAATAAATCATTGATACAAGAATGTGAGGTTATACTACATTATATTTAATTCAAATATGCCTTAAATTGTTGAAAATGGCGGTATATTTAGAATGTAAATTAATAAAGATTATTTTTAAAAAAATATCTTTTTATGTAAATTTAATTCTGAATTATTAAAATATTTAAAAACTTCCAATTATAGAAGTGTCATACAAGTAATTTTTTTTTTAAAGTTGTGTAATTGGATACCTATATATATATATATATATATATATATATATATATATATATATATATATATATATATATATATATATATATATATATATATATATTTTTTTTTCTTTTTCTATAAATAATAATTAAGATTTTTTTTAAATTTCTGTGATAATTTTGTTGTTAGTGTATTAATTAAAATATTTATGTATTTATAAGATATGCCTATATTGTCTGGTTGTTCACCTTCGTCAGTATAGATACGGCATTTACATTACACACATGAAAAATAAAATTTCTATAGCCCATTGAATATTAAACATTGCATACATTTAAATGATAATATTGCAATCATAGTACATGTCGATGTATCGTTCATTTTGTCTGGACAAAAAATTTGTCTGGCATTTATAACAATTTTATATAAAATAGCAGACAATTTGTGCGATATGTGATACGTTGCCAGATTGAGTATCTTTTTATATTATGCTGCTATCTAATAAAAGATAGCGCCGTGAAAATTATCATAAAAAAATTAATGATGTCACATTGAATTTATTGACTTGTTTTAAACATAGACAAAATGACTAATATGTATATAAGTGACAGATAATAATTGATTCTTAATAGATGAAATATACTAATTCCTTTTAATGTAAATAAATCCTTAAATTGGACCTTCTCATTTTTTTTTCGCCTTTTTAAAATTCAAGTAACAAAGTTGGGCTGTAAATTTCAAATAAAGGCAAAAAAACGAATGGTAATTACATTTTGAAACACTACCGCCTATCGAGATTAGTTTGACATAGTTCTAAATGTTTTTCTGGATTTTTTCTTTTTCTTATGTATATACTTAAATTGAGATTTTTGTGTTTGATTAGAATATTTTATCTCTTGGCTAAATTTTTAATTAGAACAGCGCCCTTTTGAACCCTTTTTGTGTATAGGTATATTTTCTTATTATTTTTTAACCCATTCCCAAATTTTTTAACCCACGATCATTTCTGTTGATATAATTTGAACAAATTACATATCAATAGATAGATATCTCCTTAAAAACTTTTTACCCCAATTTTTCGAGGGCCATTTTACCCCCTCAAATCGTTTGTCTGCCAATAAAAAAAAATATCACATCTTTTATTTTTCAGTGCTTTAAAACATATTTAAATTTCATCAAAATCGATAAGGCCGGCCTTGGGACCTTCACTTGTTAGTTTTCTACACACTTTTGCACAATAATAAGCGGCACTTAAAAATCAACAAAATCCATTAAAAAATACAGCCCTTTCGAATCCTTGCAAGGCTAGTACTTATAGTAGGGATTCAAGAATCCCTATCCCCACAATGCATTTATTGCTTGCAAATGACGTACTAGATCTTTATTTACGTAATAAAAAGAGAAGTAACACGTCGAGATACCTACTGCATTAAGTTTGGTATTCAGTGTCTAAAAGAACTCAAAAGAATGTTGTTGTCCTCTGACGAACCGACAATAATGCTTGTAATAAGTTTTTAATTAATAATAATTAAAATGTCAATGTTACTCCTGTATAAATGTAGACCCAAAAAGTGTCAAAGAGATCCATAACGTCCAATTTGTTCCGCTTTACGGTATTTTTTTATTAATAAATAAATTTGATCAATACATTAAACTGATAAGTGTTAAATAATTTCTCGTTTAGAATATCTTAAAAATTAATAAACCAAATATTGTAGATTATAGCTGTATGCTAAAATTTAGTTTTGATATTTTATTATATTTTAAACGTACAAACATTCGTCATTTCGTACTTTTCGTCACTTGTACATGTCTGTATAGAATTTTATGTCACTTTATGAAATATTTTACACTCCATTTAATAAATTTTAATCCTAGAGATGTATGAGAGCACATATAAACATTCATATATATATATATATATATATATATATATATATATATATATATATATGTGTGTGTGTGTGTGTGTGAGTAAATTTATTAAATTCGGGTACAGAGATGGATTCGATTTAATTTTTCAGTCGAAAAATTGAATAATAAGATCAAATTCAGAGATGAAAAAATTTCGAATTCAAAAAGATATAAAAAACATGAATACACACGACATAAATAAACACGAATGCCACGCAAAACGGTACACCAAGAAAGGTTTGTCTCTTTCTATGTTACTATAAGTGAAGCGTATATAGGATGTTCAAAATGTACACATATATAGATATACACATAAAGGCAATAAAGGTAACATAAGTATGATAAAAATAAAAAATAAAATAAAAAAATTTTTGTACATACCAGATCCGTAATAATAAATGCACATATAACCATATCACTTTTTCCAAGTTAAAAATATTTTTAAATATTCATGTTTTGATATCTTTTCTGAGAAGACACATGGTGAAAAACGCACATAGTCTGTTCAAAACTAAATATGTATTTAATTATATAATATAATAATTTATTATTTTGTATAAAAATAGATAAACATGTTCCAATTTGAAGATTTGAAATAATATGTACATATGTGACTAAAAACCTATCAATTAATGTTTAAATAAATCAGAATATATATATGACATATCTTACATGAGGATACATAAATTACGTACGTATTTCTTTTATTTAAAAAGTTGCATTATAATAATTGAATTAAAATATCTAAAGGAACATACTGTATACACTACATTTTAGCAAAAAAAGAACTTGTGATAAGGTAAACAAATAACGTTCCATCTCTTTCTCTGTATTCAGTTCGTGAAGTAACCTTATTGCGAAGCAAACGTGTATTCCTAGACCTTATTTTATTTTTTTATTGGCCTTGAGTTGATAAATTACTGATATGAAATTTGAATAATACCTATTTGGATTGTGTAAAAATTCAAAATATGTTATACATGTTTGTATTATTTAAAAAAAAAAATGCTCAAATTTTTGTCTAATTATGTCTATATATATAAGATAAAATTATTTCCCTTCAGTGCTTCTGCCGTAAGCAAGTGAGGGGTTATTATTATGTAAGCAGTCTTAAAAGACAGTAGAATTAAAATTCTCATACATTATGCTGATAGCTGCGATTAAGAAGGAGAAAAAATTTTATGTAATTTAGAAAATGTGTATCTCTGAAAGTATCTCTGATATGAATTTTCCTCAACCAAATCATATAAATTCCAGCAACTACAATTTACTGCATTAGCCACAAGAGTTTAGTAAAAATTTAAAATAATTGAGTCGATGAGTTTCAAAACCATCTAATTAACACAACTAAAAATGTTCAGGAAATACAAAAAACTGTTTTCTCACTTATGATAATGATTTTGATGTGGTTTTTACCATTAAATTTTTAGGAAATATCATACAGTTTTTATAAAGAAATAATAACAGCGATACCACTCTTCAATAATTAGTAATTAATGATTAAAAATTATAATTAACTACTTTTGCAGCAGTTTTCTTTAATTAGATGGTTTTGAAACGGTTGATTTTCTAATTAGCTACTTTTGCAGCAATAACACTAACAACTAGACACTTTTGCAGCAGTTACGCTAACAATTAGATACTTTTGCAACAGTTTATTATTCTTTCAATAAAACAACATTCGTAGAAATCTATCGATTTACATCGTACAACGTCGTTTATATTATAACTTATGAAAACTAAGATATTTTGTTATAATTTAGTAGAATATTTTCTTATAAAGCAAATCTATTCTGCACACATTCGCAGCCTGTTATATTTGACAATTACACAAGTTTTTTTGTATTTTTTTCTAGTTATTTCAATAGTAAATACTTTCTTAGAGAGAGTAATAAAATTATCACATACAATTATTTGAGCCTCTGCAGATTCTGCAGTACCACATATTGACCACCTAACTAGCTACTTTTGTTCCAGGTTTTTCTAATGACGCCATTTTTATATAAGTAATTAGATATATCTGTAACTGGTTTGTGTTGCTTGCAACTCCATGTTTTTCAATTGGAAAATATTGCAATTAGCTACTTTTGAAACAGTTTCGTATTTTTGTCATTAAAATTAAAGCGGAAAAAGCTGACTTTGCACCGTCTAATTGGTATTTTTTGGTGCAGTTTACCCTCCTGAATAATAAACCGTATCTAACTCAGTTTTCAAAAAATCGTCAGTTAGATGGTTTTGAAACTCAGCGACTCAATTGTTCGTACTTGGATTTTTATTTATAAAAACAGAAAGGAAATGAAAAAATGAAAATTATCCAAACCAACTATTTATCTACAACGAAAATCCCAATAGATTAACGAGTATATTTTCCATAATAAAAAAAAAATTGCAAAGAGCACAGGATTAGGAATAATTAACGTACAAATAAAAAAAAAATTGCCCGAGCTATATCTTTTATCGTGATAAAAATAATATTTTTATGATATCATTTTACTCTTCACCTTTTTTTCATTTTTCACTGTAATTTAAAATACAACCCAGCAATGCTGTTATATTTTACTATACAATTTTGCTGAACCTCCTACCCTCCTATAATCGTATCTATCCATGGGTACGTAGGTATAGCAACATTTGCAGGATTAAAATAAAGGATTAAGTATTTCTTATAACGCAACTATACAATATAAGAGACAGCGTTCTCCATCGCAACATTTTAAACAATTTAATTCTCTAACTTTTGATATGTTACTATATTTTGTACCCACAGTAGTTGCTATTTTGTTATCTCTATCTCTTTTTATTACTTTAATATCCTTTTAAAGTGTTGAAGTTGGGAACGACCTACATTAAAATGTTGAAATATTTCTGCGTATTTGTCATATCCTCTTTTTGGTTGAGATAACATTTTTTGACATGGTATACCTATACGTAAAAAAGTATACCTATTCCACGCAAACTTGATGTTGTTTTTAATGATAATTATTTTTTTTTAAACACTTGGTCACACAATCGTTATATTAGTCAAGTAGCCCGAAAAAAAGAGATTGATTTGTATGAGACTTGCAAGTAATCACTTGCAATTTCAGTACCTAGGTACATATTTAAAATTCTTAAAGTCCTTTTTAGAAATTATTCAAATTGAAAACTATTAAAACGGCTATTAAAAGAAAATACTGAATATACAGTTGTGTTACTCAACAGGAAATCCAGTACGATAATCGCAGAAACGCATTTTAAAATGAATCAGTTTGTAACATTTAAGGAGTAATGCCACATTTAAGGCAAGGTCCAAATCTCTGTGTCTTATGAACCACAGACCAGTGAATTGAGTTATTTTACTTACTTCTCCTGTAAGAAAGAAGAAACTAAAGTACGGGTAACTATCCCGTTTTGAAGTTGTTTGGCTATAGTTAAAAATATAGTATAATCTACACTAGCGGAAACAATTAAAGGATCAAAAAAAAAAAAAAAAATTCCAAATTTTTAGCGATTTTTCGAATGGCTGTATCTTTGTTAAAAATGGTAGTATCGGAGTCGTAAGCACAGCAATTTAAAGCTTGAAGTTCCTAGTTTTGAAATCTTCCAACCAAAAAAAATTTGTTTTCTAAAATTTTTCAAGAAAATTTTTCGAAAATTCTTTCGAAAAATTCTTAAAAAATTTTTTTTTGGGAAATTTTCTTTTTTTATAAATTTAAATGCTGTTATTGATAAAAATGTGAAAAAAGCTGAGAATTTTGTTTTTCATTTTGTTCAAGATTATAAAAGTTTGATACCAAAATAAATGATACTTTAATTTTTTCAAAAATTCAATCGAATGAAACAAATAAACGGCTGGATGGATTAAACTGAAACTCGGTGGGGTTTTTGTGGGTATATTGAACAGTAAAACGCACACTTACCATTAATGGTTTTCTCGATATTTTTTATTCAGCGATCGATTTTCCAAAAAGCTACCAAAAGCCCATTTTTTCTTGATTTTTCAAATTCATGTAGAGCATGGAAAAAAAATTTTTTTCGAAAAAACAATGGCTAATCCTTGTAGAGAATTTAATCGAGTTTTTGAAACCCATCTCCAATTTCCTGTGCGATCGTTGGTTGCTGAAATTAATATCAATGGTCAAAGACGAAATGATCCTTTTCCGTTCAAAGTCCTATATCTCAGCGAGCAGTGGTCACATTAAGGCCTTAAAAAAAGCAAATTAAAGCTAAATTAACAATCTATCCGGCCTATGTGGTGGTTAAGTCTTTTTTTAAAATTTTTTTCCAAGTCCGTGGAACAAAAAAAAAAAAAAAAAAAAACAAGAACGAAAAAATTTCGGAAATTTTTTTTCAGTATATTTATTAGGATTGAGTGATACACGTAACTTTGAAAATTTTTTAGTTTGAAGATTTCAAAACTAGAAATTCAAGCTTTAAATTGCTGTGCTTACGACTCGGAGACGATCATTTTTAACAAAAATACAGCCATTCGAAAAATCGCTAAAAATTTGGAATTTTTTTTTTGATCCTTTAATGGTTTCCGCTAGTGTAGGAATAATAAAAATAATACCTACTCTTAAGAAAAATAATTTCTTTTAAACTCCCTCAAGAAAGTATAAATAGTAATCTCTTTTTAATGTAACTAGATGCGCACACTTAAAAGAAGCTAGGTATTCTGTACCAAAATTAGCAAAATAAAATGCTAATGGAATCATTTTGGTGTCAATCGATCCTACGGTCATAAAAGATTCATTTAATTTTGACCGCTTCTTTACACAACAGTTTTTTCTTTATTTTCATTCCATTAATATATTTCTCACGAAAATATTCCTGAAATATCACAAAACTTTGTTATTTCGCGTAATTAGAACCGTAAAATTTTAATTTAAAATAGGCAGCTACTGGTGTTTTTAATTTGCGACTTATTGTACGAAACACTATTTATGCAAATATGAAGTGTACTTGATCAATTTTTTTGTAGTCATTTCAGGATAAAAGAAGTTACCCTTGATGGTGACTTCTTTTATGACAGACATTGAAAGGAGCTAAATTCTTTTTCAGTGCATACAGAGGAGTAATTGTTATTCCAGAAAGTACCCAGAGTCACTTATTGGGACATAGTTACTAAATATCTAAAGCAACACAGAAGATCTTAAATAGCTGCAGATTTCCTGTCTCTTTGCTAGTCTATTACAGAGGACTAATATCCAGTAATGGATAGCAATGGTAAAATTTGATAAAATGGTGAAATCGTCAAATTTTTTAATTATAAGTATAATTGTATAATTGTATAATTACATTTGTTGAAAAAAAAAAAAAAATACTTATCGACAGCACTGGTCATTTGGAACAGAAAATAAGAACATTCAAAAAAACCAGTTTTCTTCCATAACGAAAAGAGATTACAAAGTATTTAGTTGATACCCAGGTCACAAGACAGTGTAGTAGACTATTTTTACAGATTTGTTAGAATTTTAAAATTTATCAGTAGAAGTAAATAAAAGTCAAATTCGTATGCCCTCTAGAGCTTGGTATATGCGACCGTATATTATGTATATATTGACTGGCACAATAATATATACAGTTTTGAAATGCGCACGCATATTTGTCAACATATACAAGAAGATGGTTCCATATGCAGTATTGTGTTAGTATTCTGATGGGTTCATATATAGTCGTGTATCAAATCCAATGGGGAGAATCCAAATAAATATGGTTACAGATAAGAAGACATCTTTTTTTCTTTCATATCAAATAATGAATTGATCTCTATTGAGTAGCTTAGAGAATTGTGTTTTTCAATTTTTGTATTTCATTACTACATTATGTACTATAGGTGCTACTTACTGGACCGTAGTATTTTTGTCTATTGAATTTTATTATCGCAATTAAATATATGGATGTATCCAATAACCTTATTTTGCTATTTAATTATAAAATATCATATATATAAAAAAAAATGATATTACAAATTAATTCAAAATTTCTCTTCAGTTTTATTTATTTGTTGTATACTTAGTCTGTAGTCTTGTAATGTTTTAATCCCAACAGAAAGATTATCTTATATAACGATAAACTGCTTTTAACTCTACTTTTCAAGAACGAAAACTTCTTAATAGCGTTTTTCTCTTTTATAACAATTTGTTTATAAAAAAAAAGTGAAATTGTTTTCTTTTTGATTTTAAATTGTGGAAAAAAAATTTCTAATCAGAGATAGGTATATATGCAAAGCGTAATGACTTATTTTAATAAATTTTTTTGTCCGATTGAATTCAATTGATTACAAGAGGCTGGGCATTCCACGGCGCAAATTAGAAGAATCAACTTGGAACAGCTCTAGGGCTGTCATTTTTTCTTTTTTTTGCATAAAAATTTATGAGTGAATGCACCATAGCATGTGCTATACTATGTAACTTCATTTGATACAATAAATGTATCCAGTTTCTTAAAAAAAATTATTAAAAAACCTGTTGTCTGGAGGACCCTCCCCCCTTAAATAATTGCTTTTAAACATTTCTCTATCATGTTAAAAAAATATCGATATTTGTCTGAATTACATGGTCGGCCAAGTGGCCGGGAAACGACATTATTACACTACCTAATGTTATTGTAATTAATGACGGAAATGATTCCAGGCTACAAGTAATCTGTTCAGAACTAAATAATTGCTTTTAAACTTTTTTATAGTGTTCAAAAAGTATCGATGTTTATCTGCATTACATGTTTAGCCAAGTGGTCGGTAAACGACATTTCATAGTACACGACTTAACGTTATTTTAGTTAATAGCGGAAATGATTCCAAGCTGCAAGTAATCTATTCAGAGCTAACAAAATTGCTTTTAAACAATTCTCTAATGTTTAAAAAAGTATCGATATTTGTCTAACAAGTAAAGGTCCCGAGGCCGGACCTATCGATTTTGATGAAACTTAAATATGTTGTAGAACACTAAAAACTAAGGGACACGTATTTTTTTTTATCTGCGGAAAAACGGTTTGAAGGGGTGAAATCGCCCTCCAAAAATTGGGGTAAAAATTTAATTTTTCAAATATCTCGAAAACAGTAAGAGATAGAGCAAAAGTTTAAATTGGCGATATTACTCTTTTTTAAAGAGCTATCTATTGATATGCAATTTGTTCAAATTACATCAGCAGGGGTGGTGGGGGGTTAAAATTTGGGGGTTAATTTTACAAAAAGGGGGTGAAAAATAAACAATATAAAAATTTTGTTTACAGATTTGAAATCTACGTCAAAAATTCTAATTGACCTGTTTTTGCTCAATATCCTAATATTAAGTCTAGGGGTAGTTAACTAGAGGGTGACTATGTCGAGTAATCGTACTATTTGGGTATTTCAAGAAGTTCTTCTTCATGGAAAATAGCTTAGGACAATTAAAATAACGTAGAAATGAAATTCTCGAATTCAAAATTGAGTTTGAGTAACATTGGAGAGGGGGTGAGTCACCCTCTTAAATTACATACTAGTTTATATACACTAATTTTTTTAATTTAACACACTGATAGTGGGTAAAATAATGTCACAATAAGTGGTTCTGAAGTTGGACTATCATATGTAAGGTCTTTATTAGGTTTGTTTTTTAATGGATATTATAGTTTTCCTTATCGAAAATTATCGATACCGAAAATTACATAACCTAATCTAAAATAACGAAACCTAATAAAAACCTTACATACGATAGTCTAACTTCAGAACCATCTATTGTGACATTATTACCCCCTGTCAGTGTGTTAATTGCAAAAATTAGTGTATGTAAACTAGTATGTAATTAAGAGGGTGACTCACCCCCTCTCCAATGTTGCTTAAAATCAATTTTGAATTCGAGAATTTCATTTTAGTCCAACTTCAGAACCACTTATTGTAACATTATTTTACCCACTATCAGTGTGTTAATAGCAAAAATTAGTTTATATAAACTAGTATGTAATTTAAGAGGGTGACTCACCCGCTCTCCAATGTTGCTCAAACTCAATTTTGAATTCCAGAATTTCATTTCTACGTTATTCTAATTGTCTTAAGCTATTTTCCACGAAGAAGAACTTCTTGAAATACCAAAATTGTACGACTATTCGACATAGTCACCCTCTAGTTAACTACCCCTAGACTTAATATTAGGACATTGAGCAAATATAGGTCAATTAGATTTTTTGACGTAGATTTCAAATCTGTAAACAAAATTTTTATATTGTTTATTTTTCATCCCCTTTTTGCAAAATTAACCCCCAAATTTTAACCCCCAACCACCCCTGTTGATGTAATATGAACAAATTGCATATCAATAGATAGCTCTTTAAAAAAGAGCAATATCGCCAATTTAAACTTTTACTCTATCTCTTACTGTTTTCGAGATATTTCAAAAATTAAATTTTTACCCCAATTTTTGAAGGGCGATTTCACCCCTTCAAACCGTTTTTCCGCAGATAAAAAAAAATACGTGTCCCTTAGTTTTTAGTGTTCTACAATATATTTAAGTTTCATCGAAATCGATAGGTCCGGCCTCGGGACCTTTACTTGTAAGTTACATGGTCGGGCAAATGAATCTCAAAAATTGATTCAAATATTCAAAACAGACACTTTTATCGAGCGCTTCAAAAAATCGGGTCCTAGCCATTTGTTTGATGTGTCTATGCAGTGATTCGACCCTGCATGTAATTCATTTAAACTTTATAGGTTTCTCAAATCAAGTTTTAGAAATACTTAATGTGAGTGCAGGTTTAAGTAAATTTAAAGCCCTTCGAAAACTTGGCTCTTTAATTCTTATTAATATTATCAAATGAGTCTGTTTGTTTCTCTTGCTTTCATGCCTCAACAGTTTAATCACCTGACTTAAAAACTTTGCACAGAAATAACTTGGGAAACAGAGAAGGTTATAGGCTACTTCTTACTTCAGAAATACATTCAATTCCAGTACTCGATATTGATAGTAAAATTGATGGGCAGCGAGTTTTGCTGACAGCAATAGATTCCTTTTTTGAACATCGTTTTCACAGTCAATAAATAATATTTTCATGAGTATGCAGCTCAGTGGCAACATTCAGACTTAATTTCGATACCTCAAAGTAATAGTCTGCATCAGTAAGAAGGTGTTAGAAGGTATAGTAGATATACCTACGGTGTTTTTTATGACTTTTAAAACATACATTTTTTTACGTGTTTCTGTATTTAATCAGACTAATATTTGTACCAGCAAAATAATAGTATATTGTGCAATAAGTGCGGGAAATTGTCGACTGCCCATGAAAGCGAAGTTGAGCGCACGAACGTAGTGAGTGCGCTTATTCGCTTGAGTGGGGCAATCGACAATCCCGCACGAGTTGCACATACTATCTTTTATTACGAATATCAAATACTTTTTTCTATTATTATCACTATTTTTGACATTTTTGTTACTTTTTAAAATAATATTTTTAAGTGTTCGTCTTTTTTTTCTGAATTAATTATTGTTCAAATTACTTTGCTGATGGTTCTTATAGAAATAATTATGCGTGTTTTATTGTCAATTTGCGTGTGGAAAGTTACTTTCCACAAGCAAAAAAGTATGCTGGAAGAGTACAGTGGGCAAACAGCTATTTTGCGTACAGAAATGTGTACGCCAAGTTCATTTATATTTATAAATAAATAGAAGTCTAAACGCCAATTTTCATATCTGCTGTGCTAAATTTTGTCCTTCTAAACCCAACAGTTTAGGGCGTTTAGGCTGTACGTTGTCTGTCAGTCAGTGTTAAAGATTTATTCAATAATCTATTATTTATTTTGATAGCCATAGTAACATATTTTTATATACCACTAACCAAAAATAAAGAATTTACATACAAATTTTCATCCCCTATTAAACCTACTTAGGGCACAAATTTTCAAAGTCCTTCCTTATTGCTCATCTACGTTACATAGGGAACTCGTATGCAAAATTTCATTCTTCTAAACCCAACGGTTTGGGCTGTGCGTTATCTGTCAGTCAGTCAGTGTTAGAAATTTATTAAGTATATAGATGAAAATTTTATATATTATGAAAATATCATTAAACAGAGTCATATAAATATATTGTGAAAAATATTACCTAGAGTCTTCAACATATCAACATACGTATATGTATACCCACGAATTCTAATTTAAAATTTCGCACAATATTTCATAAATGACAACTTAGATAGCGTCGATGAATATAATTTCCACAAATGGTTTACTTTTAAGTAATATGTGGCCTTAGCTATAAAAATAAACGCATCTTCTGAAATTATGTACCTAGACACTTATTTGAAAAATTTAATTACTGGTTTGTAAAACAAATAAATATTTCAATATTATTCATCACAGAAGAGCAGAAACGAACTAATTAGTAACTGTCTCTATAGCATAGAGATGACCGTGGCAGAAAAATGACGTAAAATTTTTCTCCCACTCTAAACTCACAATATGTTACTACATAAATCTCGTATCTATGTACCCGGGATCTACGTTCGTGTGTGTGTCATACGTCACACTCAATCTTTGGCGGGCGGGGTGTGCTTGGTGTAATTTGTATGTATTCGAGGCGTACATATGTATTACATTGTTGCAAGTGGTTGATGAATAATGACCAACAATTAATGTTCGCGATGTTTGCACGCCTACAACGAGTGCCCGACTAAACAACCTAAGCTGTGACAGACCAACAAATGACTCCAAGTGATCTACACTTTTTTGATTTTAGTTTTCTCCTACTCGTCTGTGATTATTCATATTTAACTTTTATTTTTACAGTGTGTTCAAGTTCTAAGCAACACATTTTTTGAAAATTTTCTCTTAAAACCCAGATTAATACCTATTTGAGATTTTTACATCAAAAAATTCTATAGCATATAGCCATACGTAATTGTCCCCCGTCTACACTTGAACGTTGACAAAGCGTAGACGACAAAGCGTATTTTATCATCACATTACATAATTATATAAGTTATGACATCATTCGGTTTATTTACGTATGGTATGTTCCCGTGTGTAAATTAATTATGTATCTTGTTTAAAAAATCAATTTTTAGAGTAATTGTGAGGTTTTAAGTTGTGATTTCCTATGAAATTTTTTTATGCGGTCCCTGACCACCATATAAAAAGAGTTTATGCCGTATTTCTTTTTATACATTGTTTACATTGTCCCAGTTGTCTACGTAGTTTATGATATTGTCTACATGCAGACAAACCAAGAAGATTACGTAACGCAGAACACTGGTTAATATTTAGTTGTTGTTTTCTTATTAAAAATTAATGTTTCGCGGTTAATAATGAGATACACACTGTATTTGTTTATATTACCTTTCCATTAATAAATAACATCTAAACAATAATTTTACTTAAATGTACTTGGAAGAACTCTTCAGCGTTATTTACGATGACTGGCTGAATGTGTTTCTATATGCTGTTAAATAAGACATAAAAGTATACAATATATCACTTTTATTGTCAAATATATAAATATTTATCCATTGGAATAGTTTTGTTTGTTTTGATAATGACAAAGTACACGCTTCAAAAATGAATGAAAGTTTAACAGCGGATAATTACCAATAGGAAAGCATTACAGGCGGAAATTTTATTATTCTTATTGTAAACAGACTAGATGAAGTAAAGGGGATGATCGTTTAAGACTGTTTATTGACACAAGTTAGAAAATCGAATACTTTTCGATTTATAAGTACCTAATAACAATTAAGACACCTAGAATCATTATATGGTATCTTTTTTATACGCGCTCGTTTTTTGTACGAAACCTACTTATAGGATTCTTTTGCAATTTTTTTATACGGCTTAAGGGGAGGTTTACTTGAGAGTCGTTAAAAAAAAATCGATTTTTTTTTTTTGCAGAAATTGGTAGCTAATTATGTATAGAATATGTTCCCAAAGTGATTTTGCTGAAAGTAATTTAAGGGAAGGTTTACTTGAGATTTAATAAAAAAATCGATTTTTTTTGCCGAAATTGATAGCAAATTATGTGTAGAATATGTTCCCAAAGTGATTTTACTGAAAATAAAAACAAGATTCTTGCACATTAACCGAATCCAGCTTTCTATAAAGAGAAAATTCAAATAACGTAGGTAGTTCATGCAATAATGAGTATTAAATATAAAATTTTTAAAATACGTTTCTTTATATATATTTTATAATATCTCGGAACTACATTTTTGGAACTGGTGGACATGATAATTCAAAAACTATTCGATGGATCCTTTTTTTAAATTTTTTATTTTAAAGATAATTCAATTCTTCGGCACCTCTACCTAAGTTCGATACACTTTCCATATTTTTTTTTATTTTTAAATTTACTTTAAAGAGCGAAAAATAAGACAAAAATCGTAATCAAAAGTTCAAACATCCGCCATTTTCTTTTCTTTCAGCAATTTATTGATATTATAGGTAGAGATGCCGGTACTCTTCATATATTTTATAAATCTTTTTTTGATTTTGGATTTCGGTGGCTTATTAGCGGCGCTAGGATGTCCACCAACAAGGCATTGGATTTTCGGATCGTCACACTACACTATCTATAAAATGGACACTTTTTTATATTTTTCCTTGAAAAATTTTTTTTTGTGTAGTTTAATACTTAGTAAATATGTTCACAAAATTTGAAATTGATATTTAATTCCGTTCTTGAGAAAAAAATTCTAGAAAAATACATAATTTTTAAGGACTTTCGAGTAAACCTCCCCTTGAAAGTTACAAAAAAATCGTACAAGAAGGTATCGTACGAAAACTGATCACATAAAGAAACTTCAGCTGTATTTGGGCTACCAAAAATTTTATCTATAATGTAGATAAGAAAATAAATTACAGAAAAAGAGAATTCCATGGTGAAACTGTTGTATTTTCAAAATTTAAGTTGAAATGTACCTATTACCTAAAGTGCTTAGAAAAATTTTAACTTGAAACTTAAAACTTTTACTTCAGCGATTGTACACGGAGAGAAAATTCCTATAAAAATTACTGTGCTCAGCACTACAATCGACGTGTAAAAGGCGAACATATTAAATTCTGTAAGGTAAAAATATAAAGATTATAATTAATCATAAAAAATTTAAAGGATGGAATGTTCTTTTCGTAATATTATCTCCGTAAAATTTGTAAAACAGCACAGTAAAAAGTTCCATTACCGACAAAAAAATAATTTCTAATTGTGTTTATTAAAAAAATTACCATGCTAACATGCTAATAATAGAAAGAAAAGAAACAGAAAGAAGGTTGGTTGTGTTGGGAACGCTGTAATGACATGTACACCGATATTCCGTTAACCGTACGACAATACATAAACGTGGTACCCTTAACGAAAATCATATACAGGATGTTTCTCTAGACAATTTATTTTTTAATAAAAATTAAAATATTTTTATAAAAATAAATTTTTAAGTAATATTTTCTAGCTACATAATATTTATTTCTAATTGTAAGCTTGGTAATTATAATATATATGTGTATTAATAATTTTTATTATTACTATTATCATATATTTATGTTAACTTTTAAAATAATCGCCTGTATATGTTAAAAATTTAAGATTTGTTTACATAAAAATGTTTGTTTACAATAAAAATTTTGTCACGTAGACTGTGTATGTATATACAAACACACACAAACGGTACGCATAATGGTAGTACGGATAATGAAATGACGCGGTACCTCAATCAGCGAGTTACATGGGTTACATGCGAATCATAGGTGTGGACTGTGGAAGAAACTTTGTCAGACAGCTCGCACCAAGCACCTTGATGCAGCTAGTAGTCAGTTGCTTTTACACTCTCTTAGGATGATGTCATCGTTTAATTCATCTTTTTGTTATTTACCTATCTTTAGTATATGTATTAGAATATATTGTTGGCAATCATTTTTGTATACATGTTTTTACAGGTACAGTGCAACCAATATAAGGTCGCGAGTCAGATGCGCAAATGAAAGAGTACGACAACAAGAATTAAACTATAATATACATGCATAAGAGTGTGATAAAAGTTGTGTTAGCACCACATTAAATTTTACCATGCTAGCACATATTTTTTATTTTGGTCGTCGATCGCGCACAGATTATAGGGGAGCATGGTAATTTTTCTGAAATTTTCTCTACAAAAATTATAGGATCTTTCTCTCCGTATAGTTATTTTTATTGTTCTATTAAAACCAGAATACAAAATTATAGTACTATCAGTAAATAAAACACTTTATTTTTCAAAAAATAGCACTTTGCTAATGTACCTATAGTCTAATTACGACAACTATAGTCTAACTTTAATAGGAAGATTTTAAATGAATTTTAGTTAAATAATTAATTCAGTTCAGCCAATTATAGCGAAGGAACGGTATCATATTAATTTTAAAAAATATTCAGTATTTACTAATTCAGTATTCAGTATATAAACTTTAGTATTTACTAATTTAACTACTTTTGGCTATATCTTACGAAATAGAAACTAGTGAACTAATTTGTCGTTTTTTTTTTTCAAGTAATTTTGGAATATTACAACTGACACTATTGTATTCCAAGATTTAAAAACAGTAATATAGTAATATACGTATAGCTTTCAAGTTTAGGTAGGGGAATTGTTAGGGTATAACTTTTGGTAAATTTTACGATTAAGAGTTATCAAATGATAATTCATAATAATAAAAAAAAATCAAAAGTCCACAGAAAGTTCAGAACCACAGAAAAAAATTTTAAATTATACTATAAAGTTTAGTCATTTTCCGTTTGTCAAAATTTACACACCCCTTCCCTAATACGAGTACATAATAATAAGTTAATACCTACCATAGGAAAGATCTGAGAGTACATCATTTGGAGACATATTGAATTTTGACGTTAAAATATGAAAATGATTTTATTTCGAAAAATTAAAATAATGACCCACTTTTATGCCAGACGACTTGAATTAGTATAAAATTACCTATAGTTTTTTTTTTTTTTTTTGTATTGAAATATATTTCCATAAAAAGTGTAGAATACAAACAACTATTATTTTAAAAAATAATGCATTGCCTTCTTAATGGTCCATGCATTTACTACGGTTCGATACCCTATATATTTAGACATGTCGTGAGACTTAACTATTACTTAAACTTACTTAAATGTATAACAGACTTGTAATTTCAAAATCATAAAATAAATTAAATTATAAGAATATAAGCTTAAGGCGGATGTATAAATATTCATATTATATATACTAATTTTGATGTTAACTTTTTTGCATTGCTTTTTTCTACTTTTTAAAATAAACAGGATTTTTTTTTTATTGTTAGTAAATATGTATACTGTAAAATCATAGGCATCATTATACAAATATAGTAATATATTGTTAAAACATAAACACTGTCTAGCAATGTTTAAAGATCAATACTTTTTGTAAGGCAAATAATAACACTTTTTCAAAGAAATTTATAAATTCTAATAATATATGGGTAAAAATTGTTGAAAACCCACAATTTGTTTTTTTCCAAATGATTTATTGACTTAAATTATCTATTAACATTTCTAGAATGAAGAATTTTTTCAACCTTCTCCCAAATTGCGTGGACTAGCTTTATAGAAGGATGGACATAATGAAACCAATATCTTCTATTTCATAGCTTTTCTTTATTAAAATTGCCAAAATATTTTCGATATATTTAATATCATCTTCAGTGGCTAAACATCAAAAAAAAAAAAAAAAAAAAAATTTTTACAACGTAATAATAAACAATAACATCATTTTTATATATTTACAATTCTTCGTTAACTTATACTATTATTTTTTAGGTTATAAGCTACATATTGGATAGGAGGATTATTTATTTATTTTTGTAAAAACAACAAGAATTTGTGATTTAGTTGATATATAGGAAATTTTATGTTTGGAAGAATATCTATTTGTGTTAACGAAACAAACAAAACCTATTTTTTAATATTAGCGGATTTGAGACAGGACAAACTGAAACGGTATGTATATTAAAATGTTAAAAATTTTTTTTTTTTTTTTACAATCTTACTCACCAGAAATTATCTAAATTTCAGATTGTCATTCTTGGATAACAACCAACCATATCCAAGAATGACAATCTGAAATTTAGATAATTTCTGGTGAGTAAGATTGTAAAAAAAAAAAATTTTTTAACATTTTAATATACATACCGTTTCAGTTTGTCCTGTCTCAAATCCGCTAATATTAAAAAATAGGTTTTGTTTGTTTCGTTAACACAAATAGATATTCTTCCAAACATAAAATTTCCTATATATCAACTAAATCACAAATTCTTGTTGTTTTTACAAAAATAAATAAATAATCCTCCTATCCAATATGTAGCTTATAACCTAAAAAATAATAGTATAAGTTAACGAAGAATTGTAAATATATAAAAATGATGTTATTGTTTATTATTACGTTGTAAAAATTTTTTTTTTTTTTTTTTTATGTTTAGCCACTGAAGATGATATTAAATATATCGAAAATATTTTGGCAATTTTAATAAAGAAAAGCTATGAAATAGAAGATATTGGTTTCATTATATCCATCCTTCTATAAAGCTAGTCCACGCAATTTGGGAGAAGGTTGAAAAAATTCTTCGTGAAATTTATATATCCCAAAAAAATATTGTTGTAATTTCTAGAATGATATTCAGAAGGAATTGCGACTGCAATATTTTAAAATCGTTTTGAACCAGAAAATGACTTCGAGGGATTGAAAATATTCAAAACGTTTCTCTGATGCGTATAGCATTTTGGAGTCTCCAGCTTGATTAGTAATTTTTTTTTATTACAAGTCAGTTATATTTCCATGAGTAACTCACAGATGGCGTTAATGATAGATATAAACATACAAAACTATAAACACGTTTTGAAACTTTTCATACGTTTTTCGAAAAATTACGTTTTTTAAAAGATAACGCAAGGTAACTCCAGCAATTTTCATTCAATTGACTCGAAATTTTACCGTGGCTTTTTAAATAGATTATCTAGGCTCTAGAGCAATATATTTTCGAAATTCATCTACAAATAATTTTTTTTTATAAAAAATAAACCAATTACCTAATGTTAATTTTTTTCATCTATTTTCAGAATTATTTTTTTTAAACTAATGCAATTTTTGATGGGTCAATTTTCTTAACAATCTCGTGCATCGCTCTAGTAAATATAAATGCCGTAAAAATCTTTTTGAGTATTCTGACTGCTATTTGAAAATTGTTATGCTGCTCAGCCCCCCCCCTGTTAAAACTTTCTGATCCATTAAAGTGTTGTAACGTCTTGATTAACCTCGTCGCTACCGATGTACAATATATTGTACATCAAATTTAGGTTATGTTAACATTATTTTTTAATTGAGAAATAATTAAAAACTTCTTAATATTATTTAAAATTACTAAATTAGGCTTGTTTAAAGACGTAAGATTAAAATTTTTAATTAAAATAAACGCTTGTTTAAATATTTGTCCAGTATGCTGAACAAAAGTACGCTCATTGACGTTTAAAAATTTTTAAAAATTCGTAGCGAAGAAGTTAATCTGAGTCTTGCATCAAATGAAAGAAGTTTCCTTGAAATATAGCTCAAAGTTTTTCTCTCACTTCCATAGTATAACATCGTGTAGAACTAATGAAATTTTATAAAATTCGAAATAATGCAATTCACAAAAAATATCTAGGTTAATCACGTCCTTGTAACCATAATTCTAGTAAAAGTTAACTAAATATATTACCATAGCTTCTATAGTACTTTTCTTCAGTGGATATTAATTTCAACTGTTTACCTATGTTTATCCACCATAATATTTATTTAATTTTAAAAATCTGGAATCATGTTCACTTCTGTGTGAACAATCCTAAGGAACATATGGCTATATGGAGATAACGGGTCTGTTATAAAGTACAGCTAAACTTTTATAAGTGATTAGTACTGAATCAGAAGATAAATTTGATGATGATAAATGCAAGAGGATTTTTAATAATCTACCTTATAAAAAATATATAGTTATATATGTAAATTACGTACGCAAACAGGAGGGAGGGAAAGTAGTGGTCTAGCGTGATGAGAAGGGGGGAAAGCCCCCCTCTCTTCGGGCTAGCAAAGATAACTAATAAATTGAGATAACTAAAAAAAAGAACTAAAAAAAGAAATATGTTTCTATTAAAAACTTTTTACGCGTACATTAATTATTAAAAAGAAATTTCCATATCTCATGAAAATTTATTAGATAAAAATTTTCAAATATTTTTCACTCTTTATTGTACACATACAGTATGTGAACTTACACATCCCTCGTATAACATGTACAAGTGACGCCAATGTAGTATGCAAATACTTTTGATTTACATAATTTATTGTTATAGAGTGGCAGATATATTTTGTTACAAAATATAATAATTCTGTATATAATATTTTATTATTTTCTCATATCAATGTTATATGCTAACATTGTTTTAAATTAACTAAACTTAAGTCGGCAACTGCTACCATAGAAAGCGACTATTTTCAAAATATGTTTCCTTATGTTGTAGTTTTGTTAAATTGACTGGAAATCAGAAAACTTAGTTGTTCGAAAAATTTGATTTTTTTTTTGCCTATTATTGTTTTTCCAAAATTTTTATCCCCCATTACACTGCTAACTTATAATCAGTGTCCTAATTTTAGCCGGAAAATACGAAAATTTCTGCTTTATCTGATTTAGAATATGATTAATGTCACTTACATTTAATAATTATTAAGAAGATATCTATATTCCAAGATTCGGGTAAAAGATACTGAGGAGAAAAATTAGCGAAAAAAGTTTTTTGTACATATATCGAGAAACATCGATTTTTGACAAATAAATATGAAACTTCTTTACAAAATTTACTAGAAAAATCATTCTCTTTCCTCTAAAACGTACTATTTACGGGTTATCTACGTATAGGGTCTAGCACTCTATATAATACGTAAATTAAATTGGGGTTTATTTGCGTAGTTACAATAAGTAATGATGGTTCAACAAAATGTATAATACTACAAATAAAAAAAATTGACCAACCTGTTTAAGTAATTTCTTGTAATATTCTGCACAGTGTTAAACCCAGATCTTGAGAAAGTTAAAGTTTCACATCACAAATTAAAACAAGCAATGTTACCAATGTTACTATTTCAAATACTTCCAACAAACTAATTTTAAAAATTCAAATCCGGATTCAAATATTTTCAACCGTTATACAAAAATCAAAAATTATATAACAGTACCTATAGACATTTTCAAGGATTTTGAAGAAAATAAAAAATAATGTTTTGGATGACCTTACCGGTAATGTTTGTTTCTTTAACTGGACATATTGTGTGAATTACGTAATAATTCTTCATGGTGTTACAATATTATAAACAGAAAAAAAATTGTGGATAAAAGGGTTATATTACGTAACGGTACTCAATAAATGTTATTTAAATTGTTTTCAAAATATCATTTAGAAAAGACTTCTCATTTTAAACATATGCTTTTAATAACAATAAAAATAAAACTGATTTTTTTTTGTTGTATTTCCAGCAGCATAACAGCCGAAAGGTCATTAATATTTAAAATTCATAAAAACATCGATATATCTGTAGCGGCATGAAGAAATAATAGGTCTGGTTGTAACATAATGAGTTCCTGTATTTCATATGTTGGAAGTTCTTCAGTCGTTTTGAAAAAAAGAACCTTTTTTAAGAGTGTGTATGTATTAAGTTGAACTATTAGCGAGAATGGAAGGTCAAAAAAACCATGAGTGTGAATATAGGGTGAATGCGGGAGAGATGCCTCACATTTTGAAAACACTTGATAAATCTTAAAGTATGCATTTAATTGACTTGAAATTTGGTACACAATAAATGTAAACATTGCTCTTTAAAATTATTTATAAATAATTTTAAATTTTGAGTCATGAAGGATTCATAATTAACATTTTTGTAGAGCCTGCAAAGCGGCGTCTCTCCCACACCTATGGGAGAGATGCCGCATCAAAGAAGGTGAGACGCCATATAGTTCATATTAAAAAATTTGCATTTTACACACATCTCCATACATGATGCATGCCATATGTAACCATTTTTTGCACTTTATATATCTTAACCAGTCAACTTTTTTTTGTTTCTGAGCACTTTTGAAAACATTCAATACACAGGCAATCATCATTATTTTCATTATCTTCACTAATATGAGGGCTCTTCCTGATCCATTAATGGATCTTTTATATTTACGTGGCATAATTTACAGCCCAAAAAAAAATAATGGCATAATTAAGGTATAAGTCTATGTTTTTAACATGTAATATGATGCGGCATCTATACCAACTTTAAATGCGGCATCTCTCCTTTTTGTTGGGATAGATGCCGCATGTTGCTACAGAAAGCATAGTGCGAAATTCTAACCTAAAATTTTATGCTGTACTTTTAAAATATACCTAAATTAATAACAAAACTCATTTTCATTAAAACAATGAAATATACATTCTTAAATTTTAATGAGTTAAATGCTTGATAAAATATTATGTTAAAAAAGTTACTTTTCAGTAATAAAAAGTTGGATAATTCTGAAAAATTGATGGACTAATCATAAATGTTACCATATACAGCTTAAATAAGTAACTTATTTTAAACATATAATCCATTAATCGCGCTATCTATCAATCAACGGACGAACTATGGCTACTGCGGCATCTCTCCCGCACTTACCCTATATTCATAAGATTCTCCTGATGTAATAGAGTCTCGTTTCTTTTTTTTGGACTGATTTCATTTCTTCCTACACTTCTATAAGCAAGAGCGAATTGTATTATACCTGAACCTGTAATAACAAAATTTTTATTGATACGTTCCCTTCTCTCGGACCATATTTGCCTCCTTTTGATAACTCTGTAAGTTAAATGATGTCTCTTCATTCTTTTTGTAAGCTCGCATACCAAATCATGTTGAGAATAAATTTAGAAATTTCCCTTCTTTCAGCGAAAACTAGACGAGGGAATGGTGAAAAGGAGCTTTGTGTCGATTCTGTTATTTTCATTTTTACAGAAACCGTAATTATATGTATTAACCCTAGAATCATACATACTCGTCAAAACGACGAACGAACTTCTCTACCTGCTCCAATATTGTGACTTGTCGGTACCTGCTCGCTGTGAAACTTCTGTTATCTAATTTATTTGTTATTATAACACATAAGACATATAAATTTTTTTTATAGCTATTGTCGTTTTTTTTATACTGAAATAGTGTGCGTCAAAAAGACGACGATGTATGATTAACCTATATTTTTTTTATAGATTTTGTACTCCACATATAAAAGTTTTTCTAATTTTTCTAAAATTTATTAAAGATATGGATGTTATAATTAATTTATTCAATGATTATGATAATGTAAGAGATGATTACAGCTGTTTGACTTATAGAGACGACATAATACTGAAGTTTGAATATATTGAATCGAAAACTAAAGAATGCGTTTCGAATGACTTAATAAAAGATTAACAATTTATTTTGTGGAAAATATTTTAATTTTTATTATTTTTTGAAATCTTATTCGAAAAATTACTAACAAATTTTAGAAAATTTACAAATGTGCCTAATGGGAAATCACTACATATCTATAGGAATATTTATGACTGAGAAATTTCACATTCTGTAAAGTCACACGTGTCCACTGATTCATAATAGTTCATAAATTAATTATTACAATTGATTAATTTTTTATATTTTTTAATTTTTATAATGAAAATATGCTTTGATAAAAAGATTAAAAAAATTAATAAATATTTACATTAAGAAATTTTTCCAAATCCAATTTTTTTAAATATTTTGTTCGCTTTTGTAGTATTGTTATGTAAAAAAATGTTTTTTGCAAATAAACTCTAAAACTCCCCGTAAAAAGTCCATTCGTCGAAACGACGCCGATGTATGATTAACTTGACTCGTAGACCAACGTATGATTCTAGGGTTAAAACTAATAAAACTGCCTACAAAAAAAATATTTATATACAGTCAAAGTTCTGGATAATGCCACTCTGAACAATGTCGTACCCCTGCATCTCTCTGCATCTTAGCAAGCGTCCTATAACGATTACCGTAAAGCCATTTCCAAACAGTAAAAATTAATTATTTAATTTATTTATTAAAAAATCAGTCTTGATGGTGGGGTGGATGGCAAAGGTATCTATAAACACCTGACCGATTTACTTTTATTGTGTATGGTTTTATGACTTGGACTGTTCGCTGAAAAAGCACGATATTTTCGTTTGCTGACAGCACGCGCTGTACGAGCACGTAATCTTTTAGACCAGTGATTGCCAAACTTTTTTGTCTCATGGACCACCTGCCATGGTTTTCGGTTTTGGATAGACTTCCTTTACAAATTCACAAATTCAGTCAACCTCCAACCACTTTGGAAACCACTGTATTTAGTGTTCTACGTCGGAAAGAATTTTCGTTCCCACTTTTAAATCCGAAAAAGTACCTACCTTAAGAAGACAAGAGAAATTTCTTTTGGCCTAAATATTAATTGATAGATCTAAAGATATTAAAATTATAGGGTTAGACCCCCATTTACATCTCACGGACCTCCAATTTTTTCTTCCATCGACGTGGACCCCTTGCAGGCGCTTACCGACCCCTGGGTGTCGATATGGACCCCTTTGGAAACAACTGTACTTAGACAATGTAGGAAAGAGTTGGAAAGAATTTTCGTCCCCACTTTTAAATCCGGAAAAGTACTTACCTCAAGATCACAAGAAATATTTTTTTGCCTATATATTAACACTTTCAGTCCCATGGCTTCGGCATCCGAAACCAAATAAAACATCCTCAGAGGCCGACCGCGATCAATATTTAGAATAATAAACAAAACACTTAATAATATTTATAAAAAAGATTTTATATTATTCTAATAAAAATAATTTATTATGTACTACGTACTGGCAACTTTTCATTTTTTGTACATATACATATAAATATACATAATATGTTTTATCATTATTTATCATCAAAATATCTAGACTTCTTTATACAATAATATTTTTATCCATATATGTATGTATGTGTGTGTTGTATGCTTGCATGTATATGTGTGTTACACATACACGTTGAATCATTTAGTGTTTTGTGGAATCATTTTATGTACTTGTCTACATAAAATTTGCTTAAAAATATTGTCGGCTTCCGGGGAAGTTTACTGTGAAAGTGCTCGGGCCTGATAGTGTTAATTGATAGATATTAAAATTATACATATAGGGTTATGACGCACAAACAGAGGGATATAACGAAATTATAAAGGTATCGAAATTTTTTTTCAATCAAATTATAATTTTCGATTGCAAATGGATTATATTTTTATACTAGCTTATTTACGTTTACTGAAGAGAAAACGAGATATTCTTGCTGAATGTATTTACATGTACCACCTGTTTTTTTCAATAATTATAAGCATAAAACGTGTATTAATAGATAACATTTTAAGTTAAAAAAAAATACTTAAAAGTTTCTCACCAAATTCTTTGGATCTTGGATCTGCTATTTCTGTGAATACGCTAACAAATTTGAAATATACAAAAGTAACCTAAAATTCCGGCTTTAATAAACTTTCCTATGATATCCTACTCGATGTTCTATTAGCAAAAATTTATCTGCTGAAATGAATCCCCAAAATCGAAATTCAACGTCACATTTATTATTGGACCACCATATCACAGGCGGATTCAGGAGGTGGCTGTGTGGGCTGCAGCCCCCCCCCCCCTTCGACCTACAATAGGTAACTTTTTTTAGTTAAACGTACAATTCAGAGCACACAATTCCCCAAAATTCCTTCTGGGATTAGAGGCAGCACACCCCCCCCCCGCCCTGATCAGACCCCGGATCAGGGCGGGGTGCCCTGATCCAGCACCCCGCTGGACCAGAGCGGTTCCAGCCAGCCCTGGTCCAGGGCTGGCTGGAACCGCCCTTGCACCATATATAGGTACTTTATACTAAATTTAGAATTTTCACGTTGAATAATTTTAGAGAAAATCGCCTGCGACAAACGGTTTCATAGTAAAGTCCTATGGAACACTAAAAAGACAGATAAATAAAACAGATTGGTTCTGACCGTTCGAAGTCCAGTTCTATTTGTTATATATCCTTTTTTATTGCATTAGTATACAATACCAATGCAACATAGTGTAACAAAAATAGAAAAAATATTTTTGGATTTTGGTGGGCCAAAATTAATCTGTTGTAGTATACTTGTACTTTATATCTTGTGAAGCCAAGTTTCTGTATTTTTTTATATTTTCTGAATAAACTTAAATTAAACGGTGAGGCATACAGTATAGACAATTTTACCCAAAACTGTTCAAATTTTATACCAGTATAAATAAATATACGTGTTTTGGCATATACAAGCATCACACAGTTATTTAGCAAAATATTTTTTTTTTATTTAATTTTGTTTTAATTACGTTATAAAACAAACAATTTATTTTATTTATAATCAAACTATACGTTTATATAACTTCCTAAAATATTTTTAAAAATAAATTTATAAATTTATTCACGCATTATCAGAAATACACAATCTGCTTGAAATAAATTTCATTAAATAATGCTTAATATAATAATTTGTGTAATGCAAGTTAAATTTGTTGCATTTCAAAAATTGTTCACTTTTATCGAGTGTGGGATGTGAGATGGGACGGTTGTGTATCCGCGCTGCGGTCAGATCAAATCTCTTAGATGAACATCATCGCCTTCTGTGATTACATACAATAATAATAAGTAGGCTGTCTGTCACATACATTCATACTTGTATACGTATTTTTCGTATGCTTGAGCATTTTAAAATGCACGTACTAAATAATAATGTAGGAAGATATGTATATCGGGACCACACACCGTGCTTATTAACAACATCGAGATGACTATTTTGCATACCAGTACACGCAGTCATAAAGACAGACAAATATCTTAAGTTATCGCGGCGCACCAGTGTGCTGTTGTGGACCGACTAATACGATTAACATATTTTATGCATTTTTATTAATTAATTAATTAGTAACGTGCTATACAATATGTTCATATGTTGTAAATTAATATTGTCTGATAATTATATACCTATATATTAACAGAGGCGCAACAATCGGGGGATCTCTATAAGGGGTCCGGAAAAATTACTTGGACCCCTCATAAAATTACGTAATTTTTCCTTTATTTTATATTTAATGGCCTACTAATAATATAAATACTTTGTTTGAAGATCGAATTTTCGGAGACGACTTTTTCGATAACATTGAAAAATTACATTATCAAAAAATTGGGTTATTAAAATTTTTGTTGCACGCCCCTGCAGATTTGTAGTTGTTACGATCCTGTATATTGGGTGCATACTAGTTCGCTCCCGCGGTCAGATTTTAATGTTATCTTGAAAAAGGGTCGTAGGTTAGTTCGCTCCCAGCTTGTTATCTACTGACAGGTAAAATTAATTACCTAAATGCCGGTGGGGATATTCCATATAGTAAGATGAAAAGCAAATATTCGCACATTAGTTATTATTTGTGGTCAGTCAGTTGAAGATAAACCTAGTTTAACAACCAATCTGTATAATTTTTTTATCAAAATGGAAGTGTGCGAAATGGTGAAAAATTCAAACCCATGTTAACGGTAAATAATTATAAATCTAATTTTCATAAGAACATAAAAATATTTAAATAAAGGCACAAAAAAGTGTATCGGAAGGTAGTTAATTTGCGTAAGGAATTTTCAGAAAGTGGAAATATCCTTATTGAAATAAAATGTAATAGGTAAGTAGATTCGACTTTGTAAAATTTATGTCATATCAATTTACACCAATGTATCTAACATTAATTTGCGTAAGGAATTTGTAGAGGAAAATATATCATTATTGAAACAAAGTATAATAAGAAGATTCGACCTTGTAAAATTTATGTCATTTACACCAAATTTATAATGTATTTAATACAGCAATGATTCTTTTTATAATACACGTGCGAGAAAGAAAGAAACAAATTTCGTAATATTTTTAAGAAAGAAAGAAATATATTTTTTATTCCTTTTAAGAATGTACAACCAATATATAATTTGTATATAGGATGTTTCATGTATTAAATATGGAATGCATTTTTAATACGAAATACATTTAGGTATTTTTTTTATAAAAGTATAAATTTTTAACTGATTATTAAATATTTTGCACTAAAATGTTTTGGAAACAATTATCATATACCTACATTTCGCGCGTACTCTGTCTCAACCTCGTATCTGAAAACTCCCAATTTTTGGACACAAAAAAAAAACATATTTTAAATCCGTGTTTTAATCACTATGAGCTTAAGATTTATGCTAATTACACTCTTTGATGTTGGCTACCCATATATATAAATATATATAGATAAGTATATATGTAAGTACAGTATTTAATATGTTTTTTTGTGTGTCCTAAAACATGTAGCTTTTGATATACGAGGTAGAGACAGCCAACGCGCGATTTGTATTCTATACAGATTGAAATCGCAAGTCATAGTTATCAACCTGTATATTCTGAATTTGTATTGAAACAGAGATAGCAATATGTTGCATTTCTATCTGATCAGGGTGTATTATAAAAAGAATCTTTGCTGTATTAAGTTATAAAACACAAATAAAAACATACTTATTTTGCTGTTCAATTTGTTGAATTTCTCTTTCTTTAGGTTTTTAGAATGAATCTTAATCGCATTACGTTAATCGTTGCGGGACCGAACTAGTATACGGTCTAGACGCTGTAACCACCATGGTACAGGCGCAGGTGAAAAATTAACAAATTTTCATCAAAACTTTCTAGTAAAAATAAATTTTATTATATAACACAAAATTTTATCATAAAAACTCAAATAATGATTAGCGCTGCAGATAATAATACATATCTGTAGTGTAGATTGCCTAAACGAACAGACTATGACTTTTGTCAAGTTTTTAACAGAAAGAACTGTTGGTGCTGTGGTCACGTTTGGACACCAGAGATGCAACAACCAATCAGGGTTAAGCATCACTTGAATATTTCTGTCGTACCAGGTGGTGACATAAAGGAATACTTCAAAACAACACTTATTATTTCTTTCTAGTTAATGTATACAAATATTTCTATCTCTATATAGAAACCAATAGAACTTTCTTTCGATTCTTGGAAATGAAATTAAGGAACGCTTGTTTTAAGAATAAGGATATAACTTGTTTCAAGTTAGTTGTAAGGTAATATTAAAACGAACAACATCAGAATCCTCGCCAGTGGAACAACTGCGCATTATTTTTTATACTTAAAAAATTTATAATTTATAAAATTATATAAGAAAATTATTTTTATACAAGTTTTCTACATTTATTCAATAAACTAATCAACTAAAAAACCAATTAAAAGTGTTTTATTTGTGAAAAAACTATTCGTCTTGGAGAAGAAAAACCGAACCCATGCTGGAAAGTTTACCATCCTCTGTGCATCGCAAAATAACACCGTAGTGAGATCTTTTCCCACGTTTGCGACGTTACATAATTATTGGCATCCCTATCAGTGGAAATAAATTTTCCGACGAATAATCTACGTGAAAAGAGAAGAAAAGAAGTATACGAATTTTGGTGGACAACTTCTTCAAGGAATTTCATTCGAAACAACAATCATTTACTACAACATTACAATGGACAACGAAGAAAACGCCCTCAGTGAAACAATATTTGAAGCGGAAGCATCTTCTACGAAAACAGAAGATCAACTTCGTGAATCTATGGAGGAGATGATCAGCGTGCGGCCTTCTGGTGCAACGTCGTCTCAACAAAACTTTCAAGGTGAAATAACCGGTATGTTTAATGCATTTTTCTTAAAATTTACTAACGAATTAAATAATTTCAAACACGAACTTAAAACAGAAGTTCATAACGGTTTGAGCGAATTAAAAAATGAATTAAAAACTGAAATAACAAATATTAAAATTTCTTTAGAAGAAAAAATTAACAATTGTTCTTTGCAATGTAAAAATACAAACTCTGAAACTATTAAACAAATTAATGATATCGAAATCATTAATAATCAAAAATTTGATGCTTATAATGAACAAACAAAAGTTATTAACCAACAAATTTCCAGTATTAAGGAACATTTAACAAAAAACGAAACTGAAATTACAAATATTTTTGAGAAATATGATATTATATTAAAATCTATTGATATTTTAGAAAAGAAAATCAATACTTTTGAATCTATTAACATTAATGATATTAATAATACTGTTTTGCCAAATAATAATCTATCTAATATTAGTTTTTTCAATAATAATACTCATAATCTTTTTAATATTCCTGAATTTAATGGAAATATAAATTATTTGCATCCTCTTGATTTTATAAATTCATTAGAATATTATTTTAAAGAAACAAATTTTTCTGAAAATGATAAAATTTTATATACAAAATCTAAATTAACTGATACTATTAAAAATACTTTAATATTATTTGAAGATTCTATTTTAACATTTGAACAATTAAAAAATTGGATTTTAGATACATATTGGAATAGTAAAATTCAAAATCAAATACTGATAGAATTTTATTCTAATCAGGGTAAATCTGTTGTTATTAAACAAAAATATGTACAACACTTATTTTATTGGTATAAAAGAATCAAACATCTAAGTGACAAAATACCTGAAAAAACATTTATTGAAATTTTTATAGAACATTTTGATTTTGAAACGCGTAGAATTTTAAAAAATTGTTTAACTATTAAACAACTTTATGATGAATTAAAGGAATTCGATAATCATTACAGTAAAACTCCTTATCGTAACGTTCCTATTAATCCAAATGCTTCAAATTATAACCGTCCAAATAGTCCTATTTCTAAAAATAATCCTACAACTTCAGAAAATAATGGTTGGGGTAATGTAACTAGTAATAATCAATATTTAGATAGAAATAAAAGTTGGAAAACTGATAAATTTAAAAAATCTAAAGTAACTTTTTCAAATGAGGAACCGTGTTCGTCTACACATAGTGTTAGCACGAATAACGGGGATCACGCCACTGGTACTACCAGTGCGATTGGTCCAATAAATCCAAAATTCCCTGAATTTTCTTATGATTGGGAAAACTAAATAGAACATCTATAAGGAAATCAACCTTAATAGATGACAATTTTCAAATTAATGAAAAGAATATTAGTAAAAATGTTAAGAATGACAATCTTTTTGTTAATAATAAAATTAATTTATTAGATAGTAATGTTAACAATTTCAATTCTGAGAATTGTTACAATATTGGGGGTACATTCCTTTGTAGTATTTTTTCAAACGATCATTTTGGTGATCTAACGGAAGAGAATAATCAAAATCGTTTTTCAAATACAAAAATCTCTAACGATATTTTGCCAATTATTAAAGTAAACTTTTTTGACACTTTTATCAATATTTTAATAGACACTGGAAGCGTTATTACGGTTCTAAATGATAAAACATTTGATAAATTAAATCAAATTCATATTAAAAATACAAATAAACCATTGCCCGTAATACCTACAATAAAATGTCAGGTAGTTACTGCGACAAACAAAAAATCTAAAACTATTGATAAACAAACTTTTATTGAATTTAGTTACAATAATATTATAATACCCTTAAATTTTCTTATCGTACCAGATTTAGCTGTCGAAGCGATTCTCGGTATGGAATATTTACAAAAATATTACGCTAGTATAAATATTTTCAATAAGTCGTTGTTACTTAAAATTGATAGTAAAATACATGAAATTAAATTCATTTCACAAATCTCATCTAATGATATTAAATCCAGTAATATGTTAATTTCAAACATTAAAAGTATTGTTTACAAAGAACAAAATCTTAATACGGAAGAATTTTATAAAATTAATAATCTTTCATTTAAACCCTTTGACGACAATGAATATATTACACCCTTTGACGACGTTATAAATTCAATTTCTAATTTAACTCATTTATCTAAAATCGAACAAAATAAAATCTTATCGATGCTTAATAAATTTAAAAACATTTTTTCTACCAAACCAGGGTTAGTAAAAAACTTTTATTGTAAATTCAAAATTCGAGAACATAAAGAATTTTCGTCAAAATGCTATCCTATACCTTATTCGCGTTTGCCCGCAGTTCAAAAGGAAATAGATAAACTTTTATCATGGAAAATTATAGAAAGGTCATATACTTCTTATATAAGTCCTTTGCATACAGTAATTAAGCCAAATGGGCAAATCCGAATTGTTTTAGATAGTAGGAATATCAATCAAATAGTAATACCGGACCGAGAAACGCCAGTTTCTATTGAATATATCCTAGGAAAATTTCAGAAAAAACAATTTTTCACTTCTATTGACTTAATTTCGGGTTATTGGCAAATCCAATTACACCCAGATAGTAAAAAATACACAGGATTTTTATTTAACGGCAAATGTTATCAGTTTACCCGTTTAGCCTTCGGGATAAATTTGTCCGTTGGTATATTTCAAAAATGTATTGATCAAATTTTGGGAAGTGACATAAACGATTTTTGTCATGTCTTTGTCGATGACATAGTCATTGGCTCTGACGATTTTGAATCTCACCTTAAACATGTTGAGATAGTATTAAATAAACTTTTTAATGCTGGTGTAACCATCAATTTTTCTAAATGTAACTTTTTCAAAACAGAAATTAAATTTTTGGGTCATAAAATTTCTGAAAATGGTATTAGTTTATGTGAGGATAAGGTTCAAGCTATTTTAAAATTGCAACCTCCCACTAATATTAAATCTTTACAATCAATTTTAGGTATTATGAATTTTTATCGTAGATTTTTTCCTAATTTTAGTGAATTAACTTCTAAATTTTCGCATTTATTAAAAGCAAACTCAATTTGGAATTGGGGAAGTGAAGAACAAAAAACGTTTAATACTTTAAAATCATTATTTGCAAAGTCAGTTATGCTTAAATTTCCAGATTTTAACAAAATTTTCTATTTAGATGTAGATGCTTCTGACAAAGCTTTAAGTGGTTGTCTATATCAAATCAATGATGATAATACGTATAATCCAATCTCGTTTGTTTCACGCGCTTTAACAACTTCTGAATTGAACTATACTATTTCCGAAAGAGAATTATTAAGTCTAGTTTTTACTTTCAACAAACTTCGACATTACATTTTAGGTCACAAAGTAATAGTTCGTAGTGATCACAAATCATTATCATTTTTACATGAAGCAAAAATAACAAATAATAGAATTTTACGTTGGTTCTTAGCTTTAAGTGAATTCAATTTCACTATTGAATATATTCCTGGAAAACAAAATTTTATAGCAGATTTTTTCTCTCGAAATCCATATACCTTAAATAATATATCAAATCAAACGAACTTAATGATAAATTCTTTATCTATAAATAATAATTTTTCTACAAACATTTCAGTTAAATGTAATATTTTAAAACTTGATTTTCAAAATAAATTTCTTGAAAAATTTGCTAATAACATTCGCAGGTACCAACATGTTGACCCTTTTTGTAAAAACATAATTAACAATATTCAAGAATATCAAAACCGGTTTATGGTACATAATGGTATACTTTTTCATAGAAATACCAACTTCCCTTACAATTATCAAATTTATCTACCTGAAAATAAAATAAATGAAATAATACAATTTTTCCATAAATATTTAGGTCATTTTTCGTCTCGTAAAATCACTGAATATTTAAAACAATATTTTTTCATTAAAAATATTTATCGTCGTGTTGAGTCAAATTTACGAAGTTGTAATATATGCCAAAAATGTAAGGTTCCAAATTATTTTACACAAGGTCCTTTACAAAATATTATATCAGAATATCCTCTTAAGGACTGTTTTGTGGATCTATATGGTCCTTTACCTAAAGGAAAATTTGGATTTAACATGATTTTTATAATTAAGGATAACTATTCAAAATTTGTAAAACTATATCCATTAAAGGGTGCAACTGCTCAACAATGTGTTGACAGAGTTGTTAAGCATTTTATACCCAATATAGGTAAAATGCAAAATATTTATAGCGATAATGCAAGTCAATTTGTATCTCCAATTTGGCAAGATACTCTTAAAAATGCTGGAATTAACGTTTATACAATTAGCGTTTACAATCCGCGAGCAAATCCGGAAGAACGTGTAAACCGTGAATTAAATAGATTATTTAGAACATATTGTCATAAAAAACATAGTTCGTGGACAGATTATTTAACTTTTATCGAAAATTGTTTAAATTTCACACCTCATGATACTACTCAATTTATACCTTATGAATTACTTTTTGGAAATAAACCTCCTAACCCTATAACACGCCTTATTTCTTTTCCTCAAAATGATCAATCTAATTTGCAACAAATTCGGCAGTTAGCATTGAATAATACTATTGAAAAAGGTAATAAAAGAAAATTACGTCATAATTTACATTACACAAAAACTTATCATATAGGTGATAAGGTTTTGCTTAAAACTCATACACGTTCCTCAGCTAGGAACAAAATTGTTAAAAAATTTAATTTACTCTATTGTGGACCCTTTTTAGTAGGTGGAATAAAAAATATAAATGCATACATTCTTTATTACCCAGATTCAAATATAATAAAAGGTGTGTATAATGCGATACATCTTAAACCTTTTAAAGAATAAAAAAAAAAAAAAAAAAAATAAATCTACAAAATATTATTAAATTTTCATTAAAATTTTTACATTTCTTTAGTTAAACAGATGACAAATATACGAATGATGACTTTATAATCACCTATATTTAATTTTGATACTTAGATGTGATTCAAAGAAAATTAAAAAACTAATGTATTATTATATTTTATTTGTATTAGTAAGAATATTCGCTCAACCAAACTAATACTAACATAATACCTTAAAATTAAAAAATATTTATTTAAAATACTTGTGATAGTGATTAAAACCAAAGTGCATATTAAAATAAAACAAACTTTTATGAACTTTAATTAAGAATTTATATTTATTATTTTGTTTAAAGAATGTTAAATCTTTGTGAAAATGAAGGTAGCAAAATGACTTCATTAAAATTTTCTAATTAAAATCAAATTTTTATCATTTCTATAATAATATTATTAAAGGTCATTGCTCCCTACATTTATCTTATATATTTTTGTTACTCAATGAAAAAACTTTATTAAAAATTTTTCAATTTTACTTAATTTTATAAAAAAAAAAAAAAAAAAAAAAAAAAAAAAAAAAAATTTTTCCAAGAAATTTCGAAATTTTTGAGTTTTGATCAAAAATTTCTATTTCGAGTTTCACTCTCCCATAGAAATTTTTGAGGGGGGGATATGTAACCACCATGGTACAGGCGCAGGTGAAAAATTAACAAATTTTCATCAAAACTTTCTAGTAAAAATAAATTTTATTATATAACACAAAATTTTATCATAAAAACTCAAATAATGATTAGCGCTGCAGATAATAATACATATCTGTAGTGTAGATTGCCTAAACGAACAGACTATGACTTTTGTCAAGTTTTTAACAGAAAGAACTGTTGGTGCTGTGGTCACGTTTGGACACCAGAGATGCAACAACCAATCAGGGTTAAGCATCACTTGAATATTTCTGTCGTACCAGGTGGTGACATAAAGGAATACTTCAAAACAACACTTATTATTTCTTTCTAGTTAATGTATACAAATATTTCTATCTCTATATAGAAACCAATAGAACTTTCTTTCGATTCTTGGAAATGAAATTAAGGAACGCTTGTTTTAAGAATAAGGATATAACTTGTTTCAAGTTAGTTGTAAGGTAATATTAAAACGAACAACATCAGAATCCTCGCCAGTGGAACAACTGCGCATTATTTTTTATACTTAAAAAATTTATAATTTATAAAATTATATAAGAAAATTATTTTTATACAAGTTTTCTACATTTATTCAATAAACTAATCAACTAAAAAACCAATTAAAAGTGTTTTATTTGTGAAAAAACTATTCGTCTTGGAGAAGAAAAACCGAACCCATGCTGGAAAGTTTACCATCCTCTGTGCATCGCAAAATAACACCGTAGTGAGATCTTTTCCCACGTTTGCGACGTTACAACGCGAGCGAACTAGTATACGGTCACGGGAGCGAACTAGTATGGGACCCTTCAGGATTATTTGACCGCGGGAGCGAACTAGTGTGCGCCGTGTATATTAGGTAGGTATTATTTTTTATTTCGTACAGAGTCATCAAAGTTCCCTGATAAATTAAAATGTAGATTAATTTGTAGATTTATAACTCAAAAGAATCCGGTGAAATTGCTATAAATGATTCGAATATTATACGAGTACGGCACTCGTTACTTTTATATTGTCCTAAACTGTGCACCACTTCTGGTAGGTAATGGTTTTTAAGTCTTATATTAAAAATAAGGTGGAATAACTTAAATATAAACTTTTAATTTAAGCAATTCTTAAAGTTATCATGGTGGCGGTGCAGGGAAACATAATCGAAACCCGGTTTATTAATAATTCGTATTAAAAATTTTCTTTAAAATGACATCAGTGGGTATCCGTAATTTTAATAATTTTTCAAACAATATCAGTTTGAAAACTTTCACTTGCTCTAATAAGAAATAAAAATTTGCTAAGGACCGGAAATAAAGTTTTTGCTGTACTTTTATTCATATACAATTAATACAAAATTTATTGTTAATAAAAACAAATTTTCTTAACAATTTCATTTTTTTTTTTATTTTTTCATAACAATATCCATATTTTTGATTTCTTTTTCACCGTATATAGGCGGCTATAAAAAAAAATTTTATACCGTTATATTTACAAATTGTCATCAGCTGCGCGTACTGACAACACCATCTGTTAGTAAATCGACACAACAGCGTGTATATGGCACATTTAAATGTACGTGTATGCTTCAATATTTTTCTGGGTGTGTATGTGTTTCTTCAAGATGGAAATCAATATAAAGTCGGAGTTTTAGTTCGGTTTTAGTCGAAGTTGTAACAGAATATGGCAAAGTATACAAACGTTTGATAATACGTAGGTATGTATAAAGTACCTACATACACATACATCTACCATGAGTGAATAAGAAAAATACAAGTTTTTGTACACGACAGCATAAAATACATGAATTTATTTACGCAACATTCAATCGCATGCGGTATCTAACGTTTATATATTTTTTCTATTAAAAATGATACAGGACCGATAGCCAATATCTTAGGGATGTTATGAAGGTGACTTTATTGGGAATCGAGTCGGGAATAAGACAAGTAAACAAAATGGTTAGCTATAGGGATATATCTACCGACTAGTAGGTGGTAAATATTAACTTACAATAAAATACTTCTAACTATCTAGTGCAGGAGTGACCAATCCGCGGCCCACGGGCCGCACGTGGCTCGCCTAGAACTTTTTTTGGCCCGCGAGATTCATTACACTTATACAAAATATAATATTTATTTTATAATGACCAAGGTAGTAAAAAAATACATAATATATGGAAGCACATAATTTTATATGCGGCCCGCGGAGTTATGATGCTCTTCCAAAATGGCCCGCAAGATCTTTTGGGTTGGCCACCCCTGATTCTAATGTTTACCTACTTGAGAATTTGGTCTGTACTGTCTTAAACAATGTTTTAATGTTTTTGACATCTGTCCAACATAAATCTTGTTACAACCGCTACATAGGCCTGTATATGCCAGATTTTCCTTTTCCTGAATAGCTAGGTATGGTTGTTTTTAGGAAGTTAACCTACAGAACAGAGGACATTGCAACTGTATGTTGTCTCAAATATAGTAACAATATGTTATGTTTCTACCCTTCTTTAAATCATATATAATTATAATAACTAAATTGTAAGTATTTAATAGTTATAATAGTTTAGTTATACAGAAACATACCAGGGGAATATGGCGACACATTGTTCCATATTCGGGAAAACATACAGTTCAAATTTTCTCTTTTCGGCAGGTCCATGTATTTCATACATCCGTATTCACTTTATATAACTCATTTTACTCGAACTTAAAACCAACCAAATCTGCTGAAAAAAATTTAGTATTTTCCATCCAACGTGGCGATGCGATGCTATTTATGTTGGACAAATGTCAAAAACATTAGAGCATCGCCCAAAACAATATATACGGGACTTGAAAAGAGGTGATATTTGCGCTAAGGTTTGACACGATATGCTGATGAGAACGATCATCGTTTCGTTTTCGAAGACGCAAGTAGGTAGGTATTCTACAGTGCGAAAACAACTTAAATACTCTGTGGATTTCACCTTGTGAAAATAATTGCAATTTTCAAACTGACAGTACTAACTTTTTATAATTTATTACAAAAAACTATGCAAATAGCACATAAGTTGCGGTTACGTAATCATTGTCACACTAATGATGGTAAACTATACAACAATTTTTTTAAACGTGACGTCACGTTTGCTCGGACTCCTACCTCCCTTTTTACCACGCTTCCTCACGCTAAGCCACTATTCCCCTCCCATGTTTACGTACATAATTTATGATGGTCGCTAATTGTTTTCAATTATTTAAAAAAACATTTGTGTAACTGTTTTTTATACTTCATTTTTGTATGTAGCTACCTATTTAATTTAATTTTAATTATTGTTAATTTATTTTAAAAAATTGTCTTTATCATATGTATATGGATTTGATGATGGCCGATGTAGGCCGAAACGTACGTAGTGCCTAAGAGGGCCATAGAGAGAAATGGCAGGCCCCAAAAATATAACGCATTTTTAAAAATTTCCTCAAAAAAAGAAAATGGTGAGCAAAAAAAACTCTTAACTTTTTCCCGGACGCTTTGTCAACAGCTACGGGCTCCTCCGTCAACTCCGGCTACCCCACCTTCTCGTCGGACTTGATGTCCAATAAGAAATAAATACTTCAAGTAGGCATATATGTTTTTGGTGGTAATTTTTCTAGAAATTACCCTTATTAATTGATTTAACGTATAGCTAAGGTGCCCAGATGTCCCGTTTTCAACAGGACAGTCCCGTTTCTCGTAGACATGTCCCAGTGTCCCGACTAAACTTCTCAGGACGCCCATTTGTTCCGCTTTGGCAATATTTGAACTTATACGCTATTTTATGAAAAGTTTTATTCATAATCATTAGGCTAAGAAGATGTTTAATTGTATTATTCATATTCTGATGATAAGATGAACTTGTTTATTATTCTGAATAAAATATTATCACTGGTTTAAGAGGTTTGGCTGTAATTTCCTTGATAATATCCTTTTGTTTTTCTTTCTTCCTACTCCTAACACAAATCATTCTATCCAAGTTATCGTTTCATTATCAATGGTCTCATGCTACAGTGGTGGTGGAATCCTCCGCCACCAAATTAATTTTATGGTAGTAAGAAAAATTACCCCTCTAAATGACTTTAAAAACACCACTATTGACTTAAATATTTTAAAAATTTTTCCGAGGGAGGACCCTAAGGTCGGTTGTTTTTTACTCTTTACGTATAGCGCAAGAGTGTGAATAAGGTGATATAGTATTTAACAAACCGTGAAACACGGCACTGCATACTACATTCGTCGATAAAATAATGTTCATTCAGTGAATAAGTGCCTAAAGAGTCACTTGATAATGCTCCAAAGATACATATTAATTTTTTCTTTTTTTTAGAAAGAATATTCTTTAAACGAATGTTTATCAGTTCATTTATATTACGCTTTTAGTAGTAAAACATTCTCTTCGTCTGCAGCTTAAGTACAATGCCCTTTTCATATCCTGCAGCCATGAATACATTAGTCAATAATGAGAAAATTAGAAAATTTTTGGATAGTACCTATATATAAATTTTTACAATCGTAAAATTCAGCTGCATTCAGATCCAGGGGATATCAAAATTTGTGGAAATTCATATAGGGAATTCATTTAGTTTCTGAGGGTAAAAATTATTAAATTGCCATTTCCAATAATTTTGTACAAAACTTAATAGCAAGAAAAGGTACATCAAGCCCTACCCGAGAACGAACATGAGAAGGAAAGAGAGACAACGCCTCTGCGATACGGAAATAATAAAAGGGAGGAGCAGCCGGGAGATAGCCTCGAGGTTTGAACTTGAAAAGGGGTCCCGGGAAAAAGTAAAAGAATAGTTGTGAAAGCGTTTTCTTTTATTTTTCACTCGTTAGTAATATTTTTGGGGAAAACTGATCAGCAACTTTCACTGGTACGATATTAGTAATATTTGCCTATTAGAAATAAGTACTTCATTAACGTTTTCTGAAAATTCTTTAATAGATTTGATTGTTACTTTTTAGTATGCCATATTTACTTTACCTTGCAAAAACACCAATAATATGGGGCTATTTTTGAAAAGTGTTTTAATTTGATTGTTGGTAAGGGTCAATATTTCTACATATTTCAAAATTTAATTTTTTAATAATTAGTATTTAGTAGTCCAAATTATCTGAAACGAATACTTAAAGTGTTGAGAAAACAATCAGTTGGCTTATCAGAACAGAACATCTTTATTTCCTCTTTCGTTTTATGGCAACAAATATGTCTTCATTATTTGTAAAGCGACCCACGATATAATATAGCAACCATTACTAGATATATAGAGGGTAGTCAACAGGTAAACGTAGTTTCTCACCCCTCTGCAAGGCCACACTCCATAAATAAATATATTTATATTTCTTATTGGTTCCAATACACTCGAGGGTGTACTCTGCCGATAACATTGTTTACAGTAATTTATGATGACACCAGAATACACTATGGAATTTATATGGGAGCCATAATGATTCAGTGATACCAACTTACAAAAATATGTATCTTTTTAACGGTTTTGATTTTATTTTTCTAAATTACCTTAAAATTTTTCCATTTTAATCGATCAAATTGCATTACAAGGTCGTTTGAACAATAAAAGCAAAAAATAAAATGTTTTATGATTATGTGAGGACCATTTATAAATTCTTATCTGAAAATTAGATCGATTAGTAGGAGGTATACTTACATATAAAAATGTTTTTTGAAAATTACATAAGTATCTGCGACAAAAGTCAGTATGTATAAATCGTGTATATTTTACTGATTATATATTTTTGTTAATAAGTGTAAATATTGCAAAGGCTGGATTTTGATATAAAATTGATAAGAATTATAGCTATAATTAGAGCGGAAAAAATTGTTTCCGCCAATTAGTCGGAAATTTGAGAGAGGCTTTTATATGTAGAGAAAGACCATAAGGAAACATGGTGTAAAAGAATGATTGATTTTCCAGTAAAATTGGTATTGGCAAAAATTAGTAATTTTCTAAGTGTAAATACTACAAAACTATCTGATAGTATATTGATTCTGAATTAGAAAATTTTAATCCATTTATCTCAGATTTACATTTGATACCTTATTGCCTTGAATATTTACAGACAAATTCAATTTAATAATGGAAAGACTGGAACAGTACAAGCATTGTAAGCATTACCTACCGTTATAAATTGAAACACTCAGAGTTGGATTCAGTTTTATTGCATTTTATTATGTTGTTTAAGAACTCAGTTTATTTTGAAATTTTTTTTTCACTTTCAAGTTTCCTCTTATTGTCAGTTTAAATAGGTAAGTATATCGAAAATTACGTTTTAAAAACTTTCTCGAACTTTTCTGCGAACTGTGGTTCTAATTCCAGAGCATATTAGTTTGCTCCCGCGGTCAGATTTTAATCTTATCTTAAAAAAGGGTCGTAGGTTAGTTCGCTCTCGACTTATTATCTACTGGCAGGTAAAATTGATTACCTAAAAGACGGTGGAGATATTCCATATAGTAAGATGAAAAGCAAATATTATCACATTAGTTATTTTTTGTGGTCAATCAGTTGAAGATAAAACTATTTTAACAACCAATCTGTATAATTTTGTCATCGATATGGAAGTGTGCGAGATGGTAAATGAAAGAGTCAAACCCATGTTAACTGTAAATAATTATAAATCTAATTTTTATAAGAAGATAAAAACATTTAAATAAAGGCACAAAAAAATGTATCGCAAGGTAGTTAATTTGCGTAAGGAATTTGTAGGAGAAAAAATATCATTATTGAAACAAAATGTAATAAGTAGATTCCATTTTGTAAAATTTATGTCATATCAATTTACACCAAATTTATAATGTATCTAATATTAATTTGCGTAAGGAATTTGTAGAGGAAAAAATATCGTTATTGAAACAAAATGTAATAAGTAGATTCCATTTTGTAAAATTCATGTAATATAAATTTTTACCAAATTTATAATGTATTTAAGTTATAAAGCACAAATAAAAACATTCTTATTTTGCTGTTCAGTTTGTGTAATTTCTCTTTCTTTGGGTTCTTGGAATGAACCTTAATCGCATTAGCATATAGTTACGGGAGCGAACTAGTGTACGACCCTTTAGGGTTTTCTGACCGCGGGAGCGAACTAGTATACGATCCTTCAGGGCTTTCTGACCGCGAGAGCGAACTAGTGTGCGCCGCCAAAGAATTACAATATTTTTGTACTATACCAAAAATCTATGAATAAATGAAGTTCTTTAGACATAAGTTTTGTATGTTACTGATAATTATAAGAGTAATCTTTAATTTGGGAAGTTCCATCTTCTGGCGAATGGATTTGAGTGTTACTTAGGTGTAAATTAGGTAGAAAATGCAGTGAGAACAGGGGAGGGGGTAGTCAAACTGCGTAATTCTTTCGTGATATATTTTATGGATGGCACCTTATAATATTTCAGCACTGAGTTAAGTCAAACCTACATTATATAATGTGGAAAAACTTTCCTAACCTTATACATGAATTGAAGTTTCTAAGGCCACAACATACGTATAGTACCTATAAAATAAATGCTAATGAAAAATAATGTCAAATTCATCTAACCACTGGTATAGGGTGTACAGGTGGGTGAGACGCCAATTTTTAGCTCAAAATTGCGTAATTACGTCTCTGTAAACGTTCAAATAATATTATACACCAATACCTCAATTTGCGTGGTGGTTACGTTCCAAAAAAACACGACGCAAATTGAATCGACGCAAAGTGAATTATGATTTCCTATAGCAATCCATGTAAAGATCGAAGATAGGTTTCAGGGTTACGAAAATACTATTTTTTAAAAAGAAAATTGAACAAAGTAAACATTTAAAAAGCAAAAATAATATAAAATTTTATTACATACATACAAAAAACAAAAAAAAAAAAACAAATAAAACAAATCCAATTAAAACAAAATAAAATAATCAATTAATTAAAAAAACAAAGTAAAAATTAATCACTGTCTGATGAGTCCATAGTGGCTGTTGTCGTAAGTCGGTTTTCTTTCACAAAAAATTGGTTAAATGTTTGCGTTAGTCCAAAAAATTTCGAAAAAAATTAGACTCAAACCCAAAACAACGCAACTTTGAAAATCTAACGACGCACAGTGAAAATTAGTACTAATTCAGCAGCGACGCAACTTCGAAAAAACTCAAACCGAAACGACGCAAAGTGAGGTATTGGTGTATGTATATTATCAACCATTCTCAGTTACATTCTTATTGTTTAAAGAGAAAATAGTATAGGTTAACAAAAAAAAACTACGATAGATGTACTTACCTTTAGCTATATTACTATCGATATGCTGGAATTTTGAGCTTGTAGTTAGTTAACCTCCAAGAGCAATCTTATTTCAAACTAGTAACTGAATACATACCCATACACTATGTATTTTACAATATTATGGATATTATGATATATAAGCTTGCGTATGTACAACATGTACTCTAGGAATGTTGAAAATTTAATATATTTCGTCTCAAGCAAATATGTAATGATGTTATGCCATTATTCTATGAAACTATTTATCTGTATAAATTTCTTCCGATTATTATACTTCTTACAGTAAGAGCTCTTAACGTAATTTTATTTATAGTTCTTCTAAGAATTGTAATAACTTAATACACATAGTAATGAATTTAAAATTAATTACAAATTATATATAATTAGAACATGTTTGCTCAAGGGCAGATAGTGGGAGATGGTCACAAGAGACATGACCGCCACCCTGGGCAGATATAAATTATTATTTTATCGTAGATTGTCTGATTTTTATTATTATTATTAAAATTATCAAACGGAATCATTAGAAAAAAGTTTTCTCTTGGATAGGGCACATTTATAAAAGGAATTGAGTCAATTTCTGTAGCAAAAATGAAAAGTTCAGACACAAATTACCCTATTTCTTATCAGGTGTACAACTAAGTTCTACCCGTTTTCAAAAGATGACGTTATCTCACAACCGGTTATAGGTTAATTATTTATACGCATATACCTACCTATATACATACACAGCTATTTTTACTATGTAAATTCATCACACTCTTAATATATTAATCTTCAATATATATTTTTTTTTATTAGAGTTGAAAATGGAAGTAAATAGTGTGCATATCCGCCATTGTCTTCTATACGAATTTCATCCAAGAAAAAGTGCTGCTGAAGCTCAAACAATAATCTGTGCAACTTTTGGTGACTGTGCTATTGATAATAGTACGTGTCGAAGATGGTTTCGGAAAGTTAAAAATGGAGATATCAATTTAAATGATAAACCACGCTCTGAAGCCTCTAACAACCAGTGACGAGGAATTGCAAATATTACGTGACCAAGGTTCTGCGCAAACACAACAACAACTTGCAGAAAAGTTAAACGTCACACAGCAAGCTGTTTTTAAAAGATTACATGCTTTTTTTGCAAAAAGCAGGTAGAACTTGGTTGTACACCTAATAAATCAATCACCCTATTTCAAATCACTTCTATAAAGCTAGAAGTCATGAAGTATATTAAATTTTTCAGTACGTCAAAAACCGTTAACGCAGTGATATAAAAAGAATGAAACTGAAAGAGAATTATTATCGATATTCGAAGCTATATATATTCTTTTAAATCTAACCTGGGTAACTTTTTTTAAAATTTGCAGTGTCAAGGAAGCTTTATGAAGCCTTTAAATAAAGATGACCCTCTCCTAATTTTGTAGGTGGAGCCGCCTCTGTGTTTGCTGGAAACTGAAAAGTAAGACTAAAAATGGTCATATACATCGTTCAAAGACGACATTTTTCGTCGTTAATCCTAAAATCGTCGTCCAAAATTGTTGTGTGTGGCTGAAAACTGCCGTTTTTGCTAGCGTTCAAAAAAATCTGCCTACGGTTGATTTTAACCGTTTTTACCACCGTTCCTTCTGTTTTGTGTTTGTATATCTAAAGATATTATAGTACCTACCTAGAAACCTTTTATTACCTTTAAAGGGCACTTTATTTTGTCAGAGTGTCAATGAGTGTTCACTTTGTTTTGCAAAATTTTAAATGAGTAAAAAAAAAAACCGAATGTGTGCGCAAACATGCGCAGTTCAAATATGCTTGTAATCTTGCCAGATTAGTTTCAAATTTCCGCAAATATCATGTGTACCTACGTAAATCTGTGTGCACGCAAATCTCTGGATACCGCTTGAAACCATTGACGACTACACTATTAAAGACTATTCTCCCATTTGATCTAATATGTATTCCACTTAAAAAAAACTTATTATCGTACGATTTAGACGAAAGTGCTATAGTCGACTTCTATTATAAAATTAACCCTAGAATGGACTTTTTACGGGGAGTTTTAGAATTTATTTGCAAAAAACATTTTTTTTACATAACAATACTACAAAAGCGAACAAAATATTTAAAAAAATTGGATTTGGAAAAATTTCTTAATATAAATATTTATTAATTTTTTTAATCTTTTTATCAAAGCATATTTTCATTATAAAAATTAAAAAATATATAAATACATCAATTGTAATAATTAATTTATGAACTATTATGAATCAATGTACATGTGTAACTTTACAGAATGTGAAATTTCCCAGTCATAAATATTCCTATAGATATGTAGTTATTTCCCCATTAGGCACATTTGTAAATTTTGTAAAATTTGTTAGTAATTTTTCGAATAAGATCTCAAAAAATAATAAAAATTAAAATATTTTCCACAAAATAAATTGTTAATCTTTTATTAAGTCATTCGAAACGCATTCTTTAGTTTTCGATTCAATATATTCAAACTTCAGTATTATGTCGTCTCTATAAGTCAAACAGCTGTAATCATCTTTCACATTATCATAATCATTGAATAAATTAATTATAACATCCATATCTTTAATAAATTTTAGAAAAATTAGGAAAACTTTTATATGTGGAGTACAAAATCTTTAAAAAAAAAAAAATAGGTTAATCATACACCGTCGTCCTTTTGACGCACACTATTTCAGTATAAAAAAAATGACAATAGCTATAAACAAAATTTATATGTCTTATGTGTTATAATAACAAATAAATTAGATAACAGAAGTTTCACAGCGAGCAGTTACCGACAAGTCACAGTATTGGACCAGGTAGAGAAGTTCGTTCGTCGTTTTGACGAGTACGTATGATTCTAGGGTTAAAGAGGCAAATGTGTGAAGGCGTTATGTGACATTTTTATAATTTTACGGTAGAATCGTTTAAAAGATTTTATTTACATATACTTTCCATGCAATAGCACAAGTTTATTATTGAATTTCTACTAATGATACTTCAGTAGAGGATCTTTCAAAATTTTACAAAATATAACATTTTTTTTTTAAAATGTCACATGACTCACTTTCCCCGTCAGTTATAAAAGCAATCCAGCCAATCAATTCTAAGCGAATTTGGGTTCCGTTATAAAAGTTTGGTGACCCACTGTGCTCTCTATGAAAGCTTCATTAAAAAAAAAAAAAACAAAGAGAAAATAGAAATACATTACTATAACGCACGCACATATTTTCTTAATTTATTGATTTCTGATAATAAATAATATCTAAGAAAACTAATTTAATTTCTTATCAACAATAATATTACCTGTATAAAAAAATTCAAGTATATCAAAAGTCAATAAATTCCAGTACAAAATTGTAACTTGTTACAGTTGTATTGTGCTCGTTACTGTTTGAACAGGTTTCAAGCAATTAGAAAATAATCCAGTAAAAACCTATTCATTGTTTCTGCAATCAAGAATTCAAAAGTAATTAAATGAACAATACGTAATTACAAATGGCATAATTCTACACATGCAACAATGGTCAAATTAAAGGTATGTAAATTTTGATATTTTGTTAAAATTAATTAAGTATATAAAAAAATTTTATTTATGTAGTTAAGAATTGGAAAAATTATTTTTGTTAATTTCCATAGTGGTAATCTTACAGTCCAAAATCAAGTCTTTGTTTTTTTTTTTGTGTACAGACATTTTGGGACACATATTTTAGTATTTTTTTTTTAAATTACAAAATTTTTAATGTTACAAATATTTTTGAAACGAAATGACTCAATGCTGAAGAGTTTCATTTATATACAATACAAGCCTACTATCAAAAAATTTAAATAACCAATTTAAATTTTGAGTGAATAGATAAAAGAGAGAAAATACTTTTAAAAAATTTCAATTATTTTTATTGTCTTCTCTTTTTTACATAATTTTTCCTCAGTCTTTGTTGAAATCATTCTAATTTTCATTTTAAATTTCCACTTTTTTTATTTTATTGCTCCTTTTTATATATATTATACGAATGTATTATACCGGGTGTTCTACATAAAATTAACAACTTAATCAAAAATTTTGTTTTAAATGTTGTAAACAGGTCCTTAAAGTATATATTATAGGATCGTATAAGGTAAAATTACCAATACATTTTTTTTATATTATTTAAAATACCCCTGTCGCAGCATCCTGCATAACATAGCGAATTTCCATTTACAAAAGTACGTTTTTCTCGGAAACTAGTTGATATAGGCTAATTGTAAATAAAAAAAACCTTCTTTATGTGATTTTTCCGCCTCATTCCGCTAAATTTTTTTCGTGAACTGAAATTTTTCGTGAAAAAAATTTGGCGGAATGAGGCGGAAAAATCACATAAAGAAGGTTTTTTTATTTACAATTACTCTATATCAACTAGTTTCCAAGAAAAACGTACTTTTGTAAATGGAAATTCGCTATGTTATGCAGGATGCTGCGACAGGGGTATTTTAAATAAATATTGAAGCATCAACACAAAAAGTACTTGGCTCCATTTTTACAGATATCTCTTTAAAATAATAAATTGACTTTTTTTTCTTTTTTCTCAAAAACTAGCTAACCTAGAATAATAGTTCAAAAACCTTTTTTATGTGATTTTTTTCCGTCTTTGCAATGGTGTAAGAAAATGTGGCAAAAACTTTTAAATTATAGCAAATTTTGGCAAAAAACTAATTTTTTGCAAGAACAAAAACCATGTTCCTGGCATCCGACGTGTTTGGCTGAAGAACTCATCCAAGATTTTTCGACTTCCAACGTTCTCACCAAATTTCGTAAACCTAGGACATTTCGTTCGAGAGTTATCGTGTTGATACATAAATACATATATATATATATATATATATATATATATATATATATATATATATATATATATATATATATATATATATATATTTCCATTCTGGAAATTCGCTAAAATAGTTTTCTAAAACTTTGAAATCGTTTTTCTCAATTGGGGTAGTCAATTTTAATCGAAATAGGCTCGTATTATTGGTATTGAATTAAATAAATATCTAGAGAAGTTTCGTTAAAATCCTTTGAAAAATCGTTTTACGGACCAACTACTTTAAGGTAATTTGGATGTGAACTTTTCATTTTTGTTATCAAAATAACAAAACTTTTTTCCGTAAAACAGAAATAAAAAATTTACAAACAATTGCAAACGCTTGAAGCAAATAATTTTCGACTGGTTTTCCGGCTTTTCAAATCATTTTTCCGATAAACAATAAGAAATAAAACTTTTTTTTTTGTTGACACGACACCAGGGTGGGTACCTTTTTTGCAGACAAAAAGTTGATAAACTGCCATAACGTATGAAAAAAAGTCCTTGTTATTCCAAATTTGATAAATCATGTTTTCACGAAATTTCTTAAAAATAAGATGTTTCGTGAAAACGTTTACGGGGTTTTGGACATTTTTCGTGAAAAAAATTTGGCGGAATGAGGCGGAAAAATCACATAAAGAAGGTTTCTTTTATTTACAATTACTCTATGTATATCAACTAGTTTCCGAGAAAAACGTACTTTTGTAAATGGAAATTCGCTATGTTATGCAGGATGCTGCGACAGGGGTATTGTTATCTCTATAGTTGTTTGTTAACTCTATAGTTGTTAACTCTACAGCCCTCTGGCGTTTATTCAATATGGATGTACAACTCAATAATTATTCAATCACGTGTTCAATTCAATCACACAACGATATTATTACGTCATCTTCGATGACATAAAAAAGATGGCATAATGCGTGTTTACCACGCACTTGACAATTTTTTTTATTTTGTAATTTATTATGTACATATTGTACATGCATATAGATCTTTGACGAATATATTGGTAGTACCGTAGCATATATTATGTACATATGTACTAATTCTATATATCGTCATTTGACTTCAGTAACAAAATAATATATATCCCTGTTGCAGCATCCTGCATAACATAGCGAGTGTCCGTTTATAAAAATTAATTTTTCTCGGAATCTAGTAGACATAGAATAATAATTTAAAGACCAATTTTATGTAATTTTTTCTTCTGGTTTAAATGGTGTAAAAAAATTTCGCAAAAATTTTTGAATAAGTGGAAATTTTGGCAAAAAACTAATTTTTTGCAAGAACAAAAACCATGTTCCTGGCATCCGACGTGTCTGGTTAACGAACTCATCCAACGGTTTGGGACTTCCAACACTTTCACCAAATTTCGTAATCCTAGGACATTCCGTTCGAGAGTTATCGTGCGGACACATATATATATATATATATATATATATATATATATATATATATATATATATATATATACATATATATATATATATACATATATACATATATATATATATATATATATATATATATATATATATATATATATATATATATATATATATATATATATATATATATATATATATATAAATTTTAGCGAATATTATTTTCGGTTTCTAGGGACCTCAAAACAAATTTCTGCCATGGTCCCGGGCTCAGGTCGCGTCATGACAGTGGCTGTAATAGCGTATTTCCAGTTTTGGAAATTCGCTAATATCCATACTGTGTCGAATATGTTCTTAGACTGTGCTTAGATTCACACTTTATACGATAAAATGATCACAATCTAAACAACATCGCTTTTCTCGGAAACTAGCTGACATAGAAAAAAAGTTTAAAGACCTTTTTTATGTAATTTTTTCTTCTCTTTTAAATGGTGTAAAAAAATTTCGCAAAAATTTTTGAATAAGTGGAAATTTTGGCAAAAAACTAATTTTTTGCAAGAACAAAAACCATGTTCCTGGCATCCGACGTGTCTGGCTGAAGAACTCATCCAAGATTTTTCGACTTCCAACGTTCTCACCAAATTTCGTAAACCTAGGACATTTCGTTCGAGAGTTATCGTGCGGACACATATATATATAAATACATATATATATACATATATATATATATAAATTTGAGTGAATATTATTTTCGGTTCCTAGGGACCTCAAAACAAATTTCTGCCATGGTCCTGGGTTCAAGTCGTGTCATGACAGTGGCTGAAATAGCGAGTTTCCATTCTGGAAATTCGCTAAAATGTAACAACATATATTATGTATATGCAGTGATTCTCATTTATCCTAATTTCTGACTTGAATAGGCATAACGTCCCAGTTCGATCAGTATTGATATTCCTAATCCAAATTTAAACTCAAATTTCGATATTATAATAATTAAGTAGATATTGAATTTGTACAAAAAAACGTTAATATCTGTTTTGGTTCATTTGTGACGATTTCCTCTTTAGTCGAACACGATTGTATAATTATTACTTCATAGTTTTACAACCATTGCGAATAGTAGGACGATCGCTCATACGGATCGAATCGAGGCATAACGCAATTTGACTTCTTTTGAAGTACCGGGGCTGAACCCAATTTGACATATTTTGAAGTTGTTCAGAAGGAAATAATTTTGTTTTAATGAAAATGAACAGAAAACGAATTTAAGTTTCTTAACGTTTAACCACTAATGAACAAATGTGATACGCCGCTTAAATCATTTTTCATTCAATCATTTTTCAATGCAAACAAGTTTGTTGACAATAAAGAATGTTTTTATGTAAAAATTTACATCGTCTTTTTAAATTACAATTTTTTTTTTTTTTTTTTAATGAAAATAAAACCTTGCTGATTTGTAAAAATGCTATGAAAGAGAAAACAAATTTTTTAAAATTTTAAAATCAGTTGTATTTTTTACTCAATCGTCTTTAGTTGGCAGCTGTTAAAAATTTTGAAATAAGTAGGTAGGTACATAAGCTTGTCCACTAACGTCCATAAAAGCATCCAGTTTATTTGGTTTACATTCGACCCCTTTATTTCAAAGATACTTACTGTTCCATCGTAACCAACACATGAAACACTCTGTATAAATACATGTAACATAAAAATAATAACAATTTAACCGTTCGTCAACTTCTGTGTGTGTGTGTGTGTTACTTCTGGAAAAATAAATTAACTTTGATGTTCATCATCGCAAAAAGTGCGTTAGCTTTTGTCAATTTTCCTTTTTTTTATCACATCTCGTGTACGAAGCATTGTCATTTAGCTTAAGACGGCTTCCATACGTAATGTATGTACATTTTACTTATTTCTAAATTTGTTCTTCATCTTGGACATGGTCTGGATGTGCAAATAGAGAAGATCTGAAAATAAATGAAAAAGAAAAATGCCGTTAATGTTTATCTTTATGATTGATATAGGAATCTGTATGACTGCGGCTGTTGATTCTGATATTTCGGACAAAATTGTAATATTGTGTAGATAGGACTAACAAGTAAAGGTCCCGAGGCCGGACCTATCGATTTCGATGAAACTTAAATATATTGTAGAACACTAAAAACTAAGGGACACGTATTTTTTTTTATCTGCGGAAAAACGGTTTGAAGGGGTGAAATCGCCCTCCAAAAATTGGGGTAAAAATTTAATTTTTCAAATATCTCGAAAACAGTAAGAGATAGAGCAAAAGTTTAAATTGGCGATATTGCTCTTTTTTAAAGAGCTATCTATTGATATGCAATTTGTTCATATTACATCAACAGGGGTGGTTGGGGGTTAAAATTTGGGGGTTAATTTTGCAAAAAGGGGGTGAAAAATAAACAATATAAAAATTTTGTTTACAGATTTGAAATCTACGTCAAAAAATCTAATTGACCTGTTTTTGCTTAATATCCTAATATTAAGTCTAGGGGTAGTTAACTAGAGGTGACTATGTCGAATAATCGTACTATTTGGGTATTTCAAGAAGTTATTCTTCATGGAAAATAGCTTAAGACAATTAGAATAACATAGAAATGAAATTCTCGAATTCAAAATTGAGTTTGAGCAACATTGGAGAGGGGGTGAGTCACCCTCTTAAGTTACATACTAGTTTATATACACTAATTGTTGCTATTAACACACTGATAGTGGGTAAAATAATGTCACAATAAGTGGTTCTGAAGTTGGACTAAAATGAAATTCTCGAATTCAAAATTGAGTTTGAGCAACATTGGAGAGGGGGTGAGTCACCCTCTTAAATTACATACTAGTTTACATGCACTAATTTTTGCAATTAACACACTGACAGCGGGTAATAATGTCAAAATAGATGGTTCTGAAGTTAGACTATCGTATGTAAAGTTTTTATTAGGTTTCGTTATTTTAGGTTAGGTTATGTAGTTTTCGGTATCGATAATTTTCGATAAGGAAAACTATAATATCCATTAAAAAACAAACCTAATAAAGACCTTCCATATGATAGTCCGACTTCAGAACCACTTATTGTGACATTATCTTACCCACTATCAGTGTGTTAATAGCAAAAATTAGTGTATATAAACTAGTATATAATTTAAGAGGGTGACTCACCCCCACTCCAATGTTGCTCAAACTCAATTTTGAATTGCAGAATTTCATTTCTACGTTATTCTAATTGTCTTAAGCTATTTTCCATGAAGAAGAACTTCTTGAAATATCCAAATAGTACGATTATTCGACATAGTCACCCTCTAGTTAACTACCCCTAGACCTAATATTAGGGCATTGAGCAAAAATAGGTCAATTAGATTTTTTGACGTAGACTTCAAATCTGTAAACAAAATTTTTATATTGTTTATTTTTCACCCCCTTTTTGCAAAATTAACCCCCAAATTTTAACCCCCAACCACCCCTGTTGATGTAATTTGAACAAATTGCATATCAATAGGTAGCTCTTTAAAAAAGAGTAATATCACCAATTTAAACTTTTGCTCTATCTCTTACTGTTTTCGAGATATTTGAAAAATTAAATTTTTACCCCAATTTTTGGAGGGCGATTTCACCCCTTCAAACCGTTTTTCCGCAGATAAAAAAAAATACGTGTCCCTTAGTTTTTAGTGTTCTACAACATATTTAAGTTTCATCAAAATCGATAGGTCCGGCCTCGGGACCTTTACTTGTAAGTACAGAATATACAGTAGATGACAAATTAATTCAAACGCCTACGATAATGCCTAGAGTTATAATACTCAAAAGCTTATGGGTGTTAGATTATTCATGTTTAAAACAATGTAAAAAGAGTAACCTTAACAACCTAATTTTTATGATGTCAGTTATGATGTCAGTTAAACATTTTTATTAAGTAAATATGTTTAATATTTTTAATTACTTGTTCTATTCATTGATTATTAGTAAAAAACAACAGGTCTGTTAATTTTCATTAATAACAATTATTATTTTTGAGAATAAATATTTCATTCACAATAGCAACATTTAATTCAAGTAAAAGAAGTAAATTTACCATAGAAATTTAATTAAAATGTTTAGAAAAATGTTAGATAAGAAAACTCTTGTTAAAATAAAGTACCTCTCTTTAACTTTATTTCTTAACTTTATGTTGGTATATAAGCACATAGAGACACAGAGAGAAGTCTACACATTTTGTACAATGGCAACCATAAATAACTAAACAGTGTATAGTAGGGTGACCGTTATTTCGGAAATGTTTGAATTTCTTTGCTCTCAGCCTAAAAAGTGCTCAATATTTGCACAGAAAAATATTCGTGCACAAAATGGAAGTGATCAGATTATGTTGATGCGTGTCTTAAAGCGATTGAAATTTAAATGGAGCATGGGGGCTTATTTCATGGTAGGGGCAAAGAAAGTCACACACTGTCGAAATTAGGGCCACCCTATAGTGTGTAACGATTTGAAATATTTTGTCCTAAATAATTTTAACAGTAATTTTTACTTTTACTGTAGGTACTCGTTAGTAGTATGTATTTGAGTGCAACAAAACACAAAATTTTTGCAAGGGTGCACTGTGGGAACCTAGAGGAAAGAGAACAATAAGATTAATTTTATATTTTCCCTCTTTGTTACGATTTCTTATATTTGCGATGTGGCTATTGTAGCTACCTACATTAATTATTTTTAAAATTTTTTTATCACTGTTAGGCTGGCAATAATCCTACATAATCATGTTCAAAAAAAAAAAAATAAATAATAATAATAAATTAATAATTTAAAGTTTGTATTCTTGAAAATGTTTAGCATGCAAGAAGATATACATAAGAAAAATTTCCTTACTGCTCATTACATTACCTTGATACCTATAAATGTAAATGAACCATATTTTTTGCCACTGCTGTATTTAGATCTATATTTTACTTACATAAGTTGTTATTCGTAATCAGTTTTTTTTCTTTACTTGTATTTAATTTCATATAAAAAGTTTCTCTGTGTCGTTAGTGGAAATTAGAAAACTTTTCCTAATAAGTAATTTGTTCATATTAAAGTAAGTTTTCTCGTCTTCTTTTTTTATATAATCTTCACTTGTCTAGCTAAGACAGAAAAATCATACAAGTTAAAGACTTTTGAAGTATGTGTATTTCATAATTTTAAACACACAGAAGCAGGATTTTATTTTGGCTAGGCCCGAATTTTTGTATATAAGTACACAGCAGGCCTGGTAACTTTTCTATTTTTGACGACTGAACAGCAATATTTGTGGGGAAATTTTTGAGTTGACGAGCCAAAAAAAAAAAAAACGGAACACGTTGCTTTTATTTTAAATTTCCTGTGATCTTGAACGCTCCAACGCTTCACTACTTCTCCAACTATAAAAAAAAATTTTGTTAATTTTTCTCATTTTTCTCCAATTTTCCAAATTTTTGACGTGGGCCTACGTTGCCTGTCTGCTAAAATCGCCTCAACTATTACGACCCTGAAAAATTATTGTTGACGATATAGTACTCAATAATTACTTAGAATGGATGTAAAAATTTCCGTAATTTTTAAAATACCGTTATATTACGTATTGTCGTTAACTGACTTTAAATGAGTTGCACCATTTTTTCAAGTTGAGTTTTTAGAAATACTAAATCATTGTCTGATTTATGTACCAATCACAGGAATGACGAGAATTTACCAAATGTGAGATAATTTGTTTTTAAATACGTTTAAATAATAGATTGTTTGTGCGTCAGGCCGTCAGATAAAATCATGAATTCAGTCACGTACAAAATTGTCTACTGCTTAACAGTGATTTTTAGTAGAAGTGGAGTTAATTTTATTACCAGTACTATTCTCTAAATAGAGATATTAATATGCAAAGTCAGTTAATTACAAAATTCGAACTTTACATCTCCAATTTTTTAATCAGATTTACTGTGATGACTATGGAAAGCATATAGGTATTGTTATAACGGCTTAAGAAATGTTTTAAAAATTTCTCTTAGCAACCCCGGACGTTCATTAGTCAGGCACGTCCGATACCCTGAACTATGTATTTTCTCTATTTTCGATCAGGGAAATAGTTTTTTGCCAAAATTTGCCAAAGTTCAAAAGTTTTTCATTTTTAAGTAAATTTTCATTTGGGAAAAATTCACTTATTACAGCGGGTGCCATGAAAAGACCTGAACCCAGGACTATGGCAGAAATTTGTTTTGAGGCCGCGAGAAACCGAAAATGAGGTTCACTAAAATTTATATATATATATATATATATATATATATATATATATATATATATATATATATATATATAATATAAATATATATAAATATATATATATATATATATATATATATATATATATATATATAATATATATATATATATATATATATATATATATATATATATATATATATATATAATATAAATATATATATATATATAATTTTGAGAAAAATTTAAAAACTTTCATTTTAAGTACATATAGAGTGTAAGAAAAGCAAGTCATAAGTGTAATTCGTGGTGTAGACCAGTGTTTCCCAAACTCTTAGTAACTTAACGTAGTAACTTGTTAAGGAGGTAATTTTTCCAAAAATAATGTTAGCGAGCAAAAACGAAAAGCAAAGGAAAACTATATCATGTTATTCTCTTCCCAGGTTCAATAAATTTTTTCCGCAGCCGCCATTTTCGAACCATTTTTTGCAGTACACAGTTTGGGACTCATTTTAAAAAATTTTGAATTAAAATAGAGGCAAGCGGGCACAGTTCTATGTGACAGGAAGTTATTCCTTTAAAAGTAATTTTGGGAAATTTACTAGGTTAAAATATTTGTAATTACAACTTTGTTAATCTTAGCATGGCTAGTTCTTGTTGCAGTCAATAGCATTATATTTGTACAAAATTGGATTGCACAATAAGTAATGTTTTCCAATATTCTAAATATTACGATATCGATTTGTTTTCTCCTTTTTAGATTAAACAGCTTTTGCCGTTGACACTATTTGGGTGCAATGGTATGGAACGAGTCAATAGGAAATATGCTACGGAAAAATTTATACTCAATACAACATTTATCAATACTAAGAAAAAAATTCAAAACCATTTTTGTGTTTCAACACATTGGTACTTGCATTGTACCTACAATGTATTTCAAAATATTAATTCAGTTCTATTTCTAGTTTGGGCTCTATTTTGACATAAGTATAATATCTGAAACTAGCATTGTAGCTGGAGTGTTGAGGTACCATAATTTATTTTAGCTTTCAGCACTCAAATTAATTGAGGTGACAATGCTAGGAAAAATATCTTACATAATCAGGTATAGGTATACTCATATTAAATTGTTTCACGTAGGAAAATAACTTTTCGATTCTTATAACACCAAAATTTTACTTGTTTGTTAAGTTTATAAATAATATCTGTGGTGTGTCAGGAGCTAATAATTCTCTGTGGAAGCTAAACAACGAATTCAAATAGAGGTGCGTCCAGCTTTTAGAGAGAAAAATATTCACAAAATTGTTAACTCAAGTGTCACCATCCTAGGTGTGTAAATTTATTTAGAAAAGTTCCATTTTTGCTTATTTAAGACTAATTTTCTTCCCTGTAACTTCACTGTTAAATCTATGTTTTAGCTCGATCGGGTCAGTAAGAGCTCCACCACTACTCCTGAATATAAGGACATTTTTGAAGGTATTTCTTGGTACGCCGTAGTTAGTTATATGTACAGCGTAGATATAGACACGGGATTATTAGATTACCTCCACATTTATCACACTCTTTTATATAAAATTATTATAAAAAGCTAAACGCTAACAAAAAATAAACATGATAGAAAACTGAAATCTTAAATGAAATCACCATTCTTTTTCCCCTTTTTTCTAGCTCAATACTTCTAATTTGATTATAATTCTTATACGCACAGTATTTACTTCCACTTTTCCATTTTCTTCAATGTGTCTATGTGTACCGAAGTGAATGTATGAATTTTCAACATAAAAAGTCCATCATGTCATTTCATTTTGAACGAACGATACGAAACGAAATATGAAATACGAATGAAGTACCTAATACTTTTTAAGACTGCCAGAAAAAAACCCAATTCCGTTGTGTACAATCTTACTGTGTCACAAATAGCCTAATATATTTATTTACTTTAGCTTGTCGTCTATAGTAATGTACAGTACCTATACGATATATGTATATACAAGAGAGCAACATCTACAGATCGCAATATTCCAAATATTGAACTAAATGTAATTACAGTACGTAGCAAAATATTAAGCTAGAAAAATTGTTTAATCATCAGTCTCTGTGATACAATATTTTATAGTGCCAGCGCCGGGAAATAACAGGGAAGCTATTGTGTAATTTTGTAATTCCATTCCTCAATGAAGGTACCTACTGTTTGATTTTGATGACGTTAAACACAAAAAAGTACTAGAAAAATGTTAAAGGCCCTCCATAAAATACATCACGTTTAAATTCACGCGTTTTTGAAACCTCCTTTATTCTTTTCAAGTTATTTAGGAGTCTTTGGAATTCTTGAACTGATTGTTAGGCGATAGGCGGACATGAGATGTTACTATAAAAGTTCTTATGTTGCCTGTACAAATCAGTAATACTGTCAGTATTTACTGACAAAAATAATGAATCACTATTTTTATAATATAAATTCTATATACCAAAACTTCAGTAGGTATTGTCAATACACGATCAGTAATAATGTCAGTATTTCTAAATACTGACGGTATTACTGATCGTGTACAGGTAGCCATAAGAGCTTTTATAGTAATATCTCATGTACTGTGTTAAAACTCTAAGAAAAAAGTAATGGTAATAAAATTTTGAAAAAAATATGATTGGTTAAAAAAGATGACAAGAATAAAAAAGCAGCTTGTACAGTGACAGTTTAATTTACTTATCTCTCTCACACAAAAATGTGACAAACTAAGTCGGATTTACATACCTAAAAAAGACTTCATAATTCAAAAAGATAAATGAATGTATATAATTTTTAAAACTATTGATTTAGATTATAATTTAACATTTCTAAATCGTATTTTGAATTTCCATATTCTATTTTGAATTGAAAGGTAATATTTTTATAAATGTTACTGCAAGAGGGCAGTTTCGTACTGAAAATAATTTATTTCATTTTTTGTTATAGTGTAAATCAAACTTGTAAAGTTTCATTACGTTTACTTTTTTCTTGGAGTTGTAATATAGTATGTATTCTTCAGCATACCAAATTAGTAAATGTATAACTCCTTCGTCAGTATCATCATTGCCAGATCCAGTTAGAAATATCGCCGAGAGTATCTCTTTTATTTGGTTCCTACTTACTCCCGCGATTGATTGGCCATATCTACCCGTTCTGAATTCTAAGAAAAATTGTCAAATCCTGTCCAGTTCCACCTCTGCCCGTTTTCTCGTTTTAATCTCGTTTCCGACGAGACCCAGTTTTACTTGGGGCCCTAAAATGCAATTACGTTATTTTTGGTATCACTCCCGTCTACATCCAATCCCATAAAAAACATTTTTCCCCCGCACGTTTTGACGAAAATTAGCCCGTTCCCGTCTGTGTCTGATGGCTTCCAGCCCGACCCATTTTTCCGGTGCGACCGACATCTCTAAATCCGACAACAATTTTCTTTAGATGTTAAACATTTTTCACATAGCTTGTACTTTTTGTCGCGGATTGTATAGATAAAACAAATTCAGTTACATAGTACATACTTGGTATGTATATATACGTACTGTACGTATTACATTTGATAGATATTACGAAGGATATACATTTATTCCAACCAAGGATATATTTGCTACGTGCAAGGGTATCAAACGTTATTATTGGACTTGCATCAGTAACAGTATACTGTGAATGTATCAGCATTTCCAATAACCAAAAGGAAAATAGAGAAAATATAAAATTGGTACATGTATTTCATTTGTTACTTTAATATTTTGCGCAGATGGAAATTACTATTTGAAATATTTACAGGAAAATATATCCTTAGTAATATTTTCGTTTAAAAATTATACTATAATTTAAAGGGTCTTCAAATTTTCCATTTACTTCTATCATACTTCTTAATTTTTTTTTATCGTTTCATAAAAAATTTCCAATAGTAGATTTTTGCATCTTCAAACTTGAATTCTTTTGTATGTTTCTTCTAATTTTCCGCTTTTTTTAGACATTTCAGACGTTTTACTGAAATAAAACAGAAAATAAAATTAGATCAAAATTTTACCCGAAAACACAATTTTAGTATAAATATTTAAATTAATCATAAAATAATTTTTAAAAAATTCAATTAAAAATTTAACAAAGACAAATTATCAAAATTTTAAAAAAGCTAAGTAGGTGTATATATTCTTTATACTGGATATTGTTTTTGGAAATAATCAATAGACCACAAATATTTAAATGTGGTTTTTAGTTTTAAAATCATAGAACACTAGAAGCCAACTAACATAAAAAAGTGTAATTAGCTCGGAGTCATTTGACACCAGTCACAGCTTAAGGCATGTAGTCACTTATTGACCGTCGTCGAGTTCTCACTGCATTGTATTAACAATATACCCATTGTTACTTGAACACGTTGAACAGCTCTCTCTGGTAATACGTGTGGTGAGGTAGTATACGTGAATACACATACTACTACAAAAAACCAAACCGTGTGTATGTACACAAACAGAGTACGTCACAAACTTATTACAAGTGGAACAGACACAAAACCAATCTAGTTTGTCCCCTTGTTTAAAATTTTTGGTTAATGTTAATCAGCAAAATCCATAGCTATAATGTCCGTCCATAACTTAACTACAAATAAACAAATATAATACCATTTCGAAAATTAACGTTTCCATGCTAAGAAAGACGAATATCTGTTACAAATTTTATCTACGTCATCAACAAATGAAACAAGCTACATACCTATAAAGTAGTACATCTAACTCGCTTCATTTGTTGCTGACGTATGTAAAATTTAAGTTAATTTCAAATATAAAGAGAAAAATATCAGAATGTTTTATGCAAACATTTTAAATTAATATAATTGAAAAAGACAACCATTTAGTTTGTACAATGTTGTAAATATTACAAACATTGTTACTTAAAAAATCCGTTTGAATGAAACCAATAAAAATCTAGAACTAAGGTACCTGGGGGCAATATGGTCAATTGGTTAATATGGTCAGTTTCTTATATCTCGAAAAATACAAGAAATATATAACAGATGGTACCATTAGAATAGAGCTCATAGACAAGCAAATTAGTAAACCAGATGTCGTGGGTACTGTTTTACAGACGCCACTTTGACAGTTAAAAAAGTTCAGTTCTGCAAAAATTTGTGTTCAATTTTGCCGAATTAACTTCCCGGATTGTCATGAGAATCGACCTTCTATTTCTTCATTTTCTGTTCAACCTAGACCTTCAACATCTGCAGAAAATATGGACGAAAAAAGTAAATTATCCTTCACAGACATGACGAAGACATGATCATGACCGTATTTTCTGCACATGATGGAAATATGGCCATTTTCCCTTGTTTTAAATAAACTGATTTTTTTTAAGTTCTTAATTGTTACCAAAATTTTTGTGCTTTTTTATTTTTTAACAATAGATTAACAATAGTTGACAATTGTTTTTTTTCTCTTTCCTTCTCCTAGTGTTTATGATATATGACCTCAAAGCTTAAGGTGACCATATTACCCCCATGTACCTTACTACATAATATGTGTACTCATGTATTTGTATTTATTATCTACAACGAGGAACTTCTTTCATAAAATTCATTTTGTTTAAGTAACTGAAATTATAATTTATATAATAATAAATTGAGCAAAAGAGCTGATTCATTTTAAAGATCATCTTCATCGTCGACTCTAACATGTACATGGCATATTGAAAACAAAGATAACTACATATATAGCAAGTCGTTATATTTTTTTGAAATATTTTTATTTGATTATTTATATATGTAGAATAAGTGAGAGAGACAAGTAGTCTTGATTTATTCCGCATGTAATCGTATTACGCTTTTTTAATACATGTTTATTTTTTCCGTTTTGATTACTTTTGCTTTGTTCTTCAGCTCAATGATTCATTTTGGAAATTGATTAAATTAAATAAAAATTGATTTTTATGTTTTTTGAAAATTGAGTCAAGAGATTTTTGCAACGCTGTTTACTGAATAGTTCATTGTATAGAAATAAGTTTGTAGGATAAAAATCTGCAAAACGTTCCATCGTTCTAGCACTCACATAAACAAAGACAAGCGAATGGAAATGAAGCACAGTGGAACGAAATCATAGCAAAATTCTAATTTTACTGTAATTTTCTTTTTCTTTTCACTTTTTTTCATTTATTATAAATTGTTAGACCTCATTAACTTTATTAAAAATTATCGTGTACTATTTTTCCCTAAGCTTTCTATTCTGATTGAAATTTGATTGAAATAGAGAACGTTAAATTTCTGCTAAAAGTTTAGGGATACCGCTTTGAAACTAACATTGTGTAATCAATGTTTTGTTTTTTAATATTCGACAATTTCAGCGCTTAGTCAAAGTTACAACTTAGTCTGATAAACGAATCGAAACTTGATAAAAGAATGGGAATTTTTTTTACAAAGGATATTTATTTTTTGGAATGATTGTTTAATAATTAGTTACCAAAAACAGTTAGAAAAATTAAAATTCGTATTCCACAAATAATAGAAAACCTAGAAAATGTTGTTTCGGGGTCTATATAATATCAGTTAGCGATTACTGTAGAAGAGTCCGTTACAATTTTATTATTACTATTATTACAGAAAAATAGATTAACTTGATTTTTTAGTTTTCATGAAATTTTTGTTTCATTTTTTATTTAATTACTCTTTTATTTAACTTTTGCCAAAAAATCACTCCACAAAATTAAAATTCCTAGCTGAAAATGGGCGACTCGTTTATCAGGCAAAATTGCAACCTTAACTGTAATTTGGCTAAGGCATTTTACCTAAAGATTACGTTATAAAATGCTCTACGTAAGGTTTAAAAAAAAATTGCTATACTAAAATCAAAACACTTTGTCAGTAATAAAAATGCGTGATCAGAGCATGGTGTGGTACATACAATATTTTCATTTTTAGGGACAGTGACTTCCAAACAATGGCACTTTCCACCAAATATAATATTTTTTATAAGCAAGCAATAACATTTTTTTAAATTTTATTTCTATTATCATACATATACTCACATACTTACGTGCACTATTTTACTATCAAAAACAAAAATATATGTAAAATTGTGAGTAATTATTGCTGTTTACATGTGTATTAAAATGCACTTACTTAAAAATTTGGAAAAAAACTGCAGCTGTCTTTGTTTTGAAAAAGTGAGACGAACTGCAATTCCTCCTAAAATGTCGAAATATTTATTTCCATCTAATTAGGGTTTAATTCAATAGCTAGGGTCTTACCTACGGAAATTGCATGATAATTATTCCATTTAAAAATTATTTTAAACAAAATTAACCCAAAAACAAACTCTTCTAGAAAAATCTATGTAGTGACGAATGTTTAAATTATTCTATTTCTGTAATCAATATAAAATCGTTCATTCTTGCTTATCTTCTAATTTTTAAACACCTTGAGTCTTTTACTTATCTATTTTTTTTTCTTTGTTAAATACATTTGTATTTTATTTCTTCTTTCTTTCAGTTGTACCTCTTTCATGTAATCCAGCCCCGGTGAAAACGTGTACAAATAAACAAAAAATTGATTACAATTAGACACAAGAATCCTTTTTTCTCCGTTTACAAATTACCGTTAGAATAGAAAGCTACATTATCCTCCATCATACTCTATATATAGACATATTCAATTCCTTGTTGTAGGTTCTATACTGTATGTTTGCTATTAGACTGTGCATGAGTCAACTATGATTTTTTAACACGAAAAACCATTCTAATGTATATGTACATTTTATATCGAATGGATAGGTCTTTATTTAAAAGTAGTCATCATTGATTCATACAAAAGTTATCCAGGTGAAATTGTATTGGTGGTTAGATTGTGACAGTATCTATATATTAAATAAAAAGTTACATCACAGTCTAGGGTGGAACAGCCATTATAGTATATATTTAGAATTATTTTCGGTGCTGTAATCTATTTTGTTGTTCTTAATAGATGTGGGTTAATGATATGAATTAATTTGGCGTTTTAACCGGTGAGTTGCTTCGAAAAGTTTTTCATTTTGACGCAAAAATTGATTGATTTTATTAGTCTTTCCTGTATTGTATTTCCAAATATTTTAAATTTATTTACATTTCCATGGCCATTCTTTTTTTTAAAGTATAACTGTTAATTAACAATTTGCTGATAAATCTTGTGTCCTTCAATAATTATCACCATTTGAATATTGTCCAAATTTCTGTGAGAGTCTGCTTAAGAAATATTTTTCTTGTTCTGACGGAACTATATGCTAAAAAAAAATGAACTTGACGTAGTTATAGAAATATATCCCGAATCAAACAAATCGAAAGAATTATTTCAATGACATTTTACGTTTAGAATTGTACGCTGAGAATCTTATCTAAGATTTCAAAATATAATGGTCTAGAAAACATAAGCTTATAATATATAAATAGGGTAGACCAGGGCATGTTAACACAGTTTTTAGATTTTGGTTATTTTAATTTTTTGTATTACAGCCAGTAGCGTAGCATGCCTTGGAGGCGCCCTGTATCAAAATTAGTTGGGGGGGGCAAATAAAGGGTAAAGATTTCTCACAAAAGAGACAAAAATGCTTGCATTAAATTAAAATAAATATTTATTGATTATAAGTTATCGCTTCCTCCTAGAAATTGAGCTAGCCAAACAATTCAAATTAAATATACACTTTTCTTGTGTATATTTAATACAATTATAATTTTTTTTCGGCAAATTAATTTATTAAATCATCTATAGCTGAAGACGGTTTCAGTTTTTCAAAAATTTCTCTCTCTATAGACAATAGTGACAAGTCTGATAGCCGTTCCTGCCTCGTCGAAGTCTCATTTTTGAAGTTACCCATGTTGCCAAATTTTGGGCGCACGCTAAACCGGGAAAAAAAGAGATTGCTTTTTTGACTTTTATCATTTCTGAAGTGAAAACTCTATTGTAGGCACATATGACAGTTTTTTTTATGTTTTTTTTCCCGGGAAGCACGAGATTAAGTGACATTGTGGATAACATTTTACTCATTTTTGCTTAGACACGTTAGGGGCCTCTGTAGCCCGGGGGCCCAGTATCATTGATACGGCTGATACGGCGGTAGCTACGCCCCTGATTATAGCTATATTTATATATTTTATATACTCAATTATAACTTGATTGTTAAGCTTCATTTTGACGCCCTTGAAGAGCTTCCTACTATTATACTTTTTTAAATATTCAGGTTATTTTTAAGTAATGTCACCTGTGCAAACATGCCCCTAAAGGGGGCATGCTTACACAGTACCTGGGGTAAGCTTACACATTTCTAAAATGAAAAAAATTTAAGGGTAATAACTGTCAAAAACGCAAATAAAATAATATGTGAATCGGTTTTATCAAAAAAAATAAATAAATAAATAAATAAATAAAATAATAATAATAAAATATAAAACTTCAAATACTAAAAAGCATAAAATAACGAAAAATTGACAATTAATATACAAATTAGTATGAAATAATGAGCAGGGTCTACACATCGACTAGCTAGAATAGCACATTCAAAATTTCTTTCACAGTTTACGCATACAAGAAAAATTGAATCAGTTTCAATAAACCTACAGTTATCAGCTGTCTATCTCTTACACTCTATGCATTGTATCTATAGTATATGCATCAGGTTTAGAATTTTGGAATCGTTTTAAGCAGTATAGCACAGTTCTTATCGTCATTTTCGTTATCCGATTCACATGAACCGTCATCTTTTAGTTTTGTAATTTTTACTTTTAGCGAATTTCGAAAACTCGAAATTCAGCTATTACAGTAGGTGTCATGACGCAATCTGAGTCCGGGACTATGGCAGAAATCTGTTTTGAGGTCCCTAGAATACGAAAATGATATTCACTAAAATTTATATATATATATATATATATATATATATATATATATATATATATATATATATATATATATATATATATTTATGTGTTCCCACGATAACTCTCGAACGAAACGTCTAACGCTTATGAAATTTTGTGTGCGGACTGGATTCTGAATTGGCTTGGCTAAGTTCGTTAGCCAGACACGTCGGATGCCCAGAAGTAGGTTTTCTGGCCATTTTTTATCATTCGATCCTATCATAAGGCAGTTCAATTTTTACATCGTTGAAAAGGAAAAAAAAAATTATGAAGAAAATATTCTTATAATTTTCTTTCTATTTTAAGTATTTTTCGAGAAAATGTAAATTTTCACTTTTATTCTTTCTTTGTTAGTCTAATAAGTAATTTATATTTATATCTCAGTTCTTTATAAAGTATAAAAATATTTCACTTTTTTATTAAAGAATTTTGTGAGAACAAGTGAAAACTATTCACATATATGTGATATAACACACATACATATATAGAGTTTTGTTTCTCATTTATTGCATTATAATTAGCATGGTTCTATCCCATGTTAAAAAATGTAAATTAAACAGATTTTCTAAGCTAATGTAATGAAGAATTTTTAGTCGAATTTTCTCCGAAAAATTATTAGTCGAATTTTCTCCGAAAAATTAGACTTATACAGTCTATACGATAAGAGCTGCGAGAGGCGAGACCAGGGGCGCTATCCGTTTTCGGACCCGTAGAACACGATTATGTAAAAAAAAAAGATGTCTGATATATATATATATATATATATATATATATATATATATATATATATATATATATATATATATATATATATTTTCCCGCAACCTTTTAATATGTGTAGGGCCCCCCTATGGAAGTTAAGAGATGAAATTTGGTAAGTGGGGCTTATTCCGATGCACAACAATACTATCAAAGTGGGGTCAAATTTTGGGCAAATTTTTTTTCGGACCCGACCTTTAAGGGGGTCGTGGGGGGCTGAAAAGCAATAAAACTTTTTCAAACCGGTTTTAAATAATGTTTCGGTCAATTATCTACAACATATCCAAAATTCAGCTTCCTAGGATGATATGGTGGGAGTAGAGGGGGGAAAAACGATTTTCGCTGGATCTAACAGGCCCCCAGCCCCCCAGAATTAACGTAGAGGGTTGAAATTTGGTGTGTTGATAAAGTTCGTACCTAGGTTGTGCTTTTTGGAGGTTTTAATATTTTACCCCCACCCCCCTCATTTTTAAGCTACAATTTCATGCATTTTCGACGTTTTCGAAGTTTGTACCACTCGCACAGGTCACCCGAATAAACCTAGAGGGCTGAAATTTTGTATTCGGATTGAGTTAGTATCAAGGGGGTGCCTTTTGGGGGTCTCGACTTTTAACCCCTACCCCCACCATTTTTATACCCAAAAGAACATGAATTTTCTTGTTTTTTAACAGTTTCGTTCGTGTCAAAATCTCCCCAAATAAACCTAGAGGGCTGAAATTTGGTGTACAGGTTAAGCTAATAGCCAGACACTGTTTTTTGGAGGTTTCAACTTTTAACCCTTACCCCCACGATTTTGACGCCAATATTTCCTTAATTTTTTTGCTTGTTTTCTAACACGTCTAGAGACTCCATAAGGAAACCTAGAGGGCTGAAATTTTGTACGTGTATTCAGTTAGTATCCAGCTGGTACCTTGTAGGGAGTCCGCATCACTTTTCCCCCCACTTCTCCCATTTTTACATCGGAATTGAATGCTATTGTTAAATGTGTTTTAAAAGCATTATGTTTATTCTAAATACAAGTAGGCGAATAGTAATTTTAAAAAATTTAAAAAAAAGTGAATACAATTTTTTAACAAATGAAATACATACATATTAAGTAATTTGCAAATGTTATTAAAGTCACTGTTTATTTATTTATTTAATTATTATTTAGGAATTTTGGATTTTTATTATTTATAAAATAGAAATTTTGGATTTTTTTGGAAAGAAAAAATATCTTCATAAAAGCCTTCCAGTTTACTATTTAAGTTCCTTTTTTAATATTTAAAAGTAAAACACAAAGGCAATTGGCGGATAAGCATGGATAGAAATGCCCTCGTACGAATTGTGTTGGCTTTTTCCCTATTAACTTCTATCGGCACAAAATTGAAATTTACTGAGATTCAGCCCTTAAAAACTTAAAATCTTTTTATAAAGCCCCGATCAACCGGACACTCATTATCAGTTTTGAAACCACCAAAATTACAAATCGCTTGTGGACTTTCAATTATATTTCGCTTGTAGACACTCAATACCGAAGAAATAATTTTTTATTTTTTATTTTTATTTTTTATTTTTTTTTTTTTTTTTGAACGAAAAAATATCTTTATAAAGGCCTTCCAGTTTACTATTTAAGGTCCTTTTTTAATATTTAAAACTAAAACATAAAGGCAATTAGCGGATAAACATGAGCAGGAATGCGCTCGTACGAATTGTGCTGGTTTTTGTTCTGCTACCTGTTTTCGGCACAAAATTGAAATTTACTGAGATACAGCCCTTAAATACTTAAAACCTTTTTTTAAAGCCTCGATCAGCCGAACACTCATGACCAGTTTTGAAACCAACAAAATGACAATTCGGTTGTAGACTTTCAATCACATTTCGCTTGTAAACATTCAATACCGAAGATGAAGGGGAAAATTCGACTACCGTGATGGGGCCCCGCTGCTCACGGCGTTTTTTTTTTTTTTTTATTGAATTTTTAAGTAAACAAGAAATTGAAGATTATGTTATGATATAAATATTATTAAATATGAAACAAAAGAAAATATGTACAATGTACATATGTATGTACGGAAAAATATTTTGAATCGATTTTGAAAATTTTTCCACTAATAATTAATAATGTTAAAAAATTAAACCATTTCAAATGGATTTAAGGTATTTTATGTGAGGTCAAGGTTTTCGGGACCTAAAAAGGCCAGAAATTAATTAACCAATCGATTTTAAAAATTTTTTCACAGTTAGTAAGTTAAAGTATTTGAATTAATTAATTAAATGATGTCCGCAAGAAGCTTACGGACTGCCATAAGTTATATGAGATCCTTAGAACCCTTTTCTTACTGTTAGAGTACTAGACTTGTATGAGTTTCGCCAGGATTTACTGATCCCATAATTGTAAAAAATAAACTAAACGACCAATTTTAAAAATTTCTTCACTGTTACAGAGCTAAACTATTTTAGATAGATTTAGAATACATTATCTAAGGTCCGCCAGGGTCCACAGGACCCAAAAGTGTCAAAAATAAACTAACTGACCGATTTTGAAAATTTTTTCACTGTTACAGAGCTAAACTATTTTAGATAAATATCGATTACGTTATGTAAGGTCCGCCTCGGTCCATAGGACCCAAAAGTGTCAAAAATAAACTGCCTGATCGATTTTGAAAATTTTTTCACTGTTACAGAGCTAAACTGTTTTAGATAAATATAGATTCCGTTATGTAAGGTCTGCCAGGGTCCATAGGATCCAGAAGTGTCAAAAATAAACTAACTGACCGATTTTGAAAATTTTTTCACTGTTACAGAGCTAAACTATTTTAGATAAATATAGATTACGTTATGTAAGGTCTGCCAGGGTCCATGGGATCCAAAAGTGTCAAAAATAAACTAACCGACCGATTTTGAAAATTTTTTCACTGTTACAGAGCTAAACTATTTTAGATAAATATAGATTACGTTATGTAAGGTCTGCCAGGGTCCATGGGATCCAAAAGTGTCAAAAATAAACTAACCGATCGATTTTGAAAATTTTTTCACTGTTGGGGAACTAACTATTTTAGATAGATATACATTACGTTATTTAGGGTCCGCCAGGGTCCATGGGACCCAAAAGTGGTAAAAATAAACTAACCGACCGATTTTGAAAATTTTTTCACTCTTACAGAGCTAAACTATTTTAGATAAATATAGATTACGTTATGTAAAGTCTGCCAGGGTCCATCGGATCCAAAAGCGTCAAAAATAAACTAGCCGACCGATTTTGAAAATTTTTTCACTGTTGGGGAGCTAAGCTATTTTAGATACATATAGATTACGTTATGTAAGGTCTGAAGTGTCAGTAGGACCTAAAAGTGTCAAAAATAAAATAACTGACCAATTTTGAAACCTTTTTACTATTACCGAGGTAAACTATTTTAGATAGGTACAAGTTGTGTTATCTGAGATCCACAACTGTCCTGCGGATGCAAATGCGGCGTAGAATGCTACACAACGGGTTTTGAATATATATATATATATATATATATATATATATATATATATATATACATATATATATATATATATATATATATATATATATATATATATATATATATATATATATATATATATATATATATATATATATATATATATATATATATATTACATAAAGTACGCGTAGAATATACGGTCGAGCTGATTTTTTAATGAGGTCCACCGGGATCTTGCAGATCCAAAAACGCTAGTAATAAGCTATCGAACTGATGCTAAAAAATTTCTCACTGCTAGAGAACTAAATTATTTTAGATGGATACAACTATGCTGCACAAAATTCGTTCGGGTTCTTGGGTCCCCAAAAATACCAAAACTAATTACCCAACCGATTTTAAAAATTCTTTTACTCTTAGAAAGCTAAACTATTTTAAATAGGTACAGGTCTTAGATGAGATCCGCCAGTGCCCAAGATTTGGAAATTCGCTATGTTATGCAGATGCTGCGACAGGGGTATTTTGGTGTTTTAATCTATTCAGAACAATTTTTTAGTTCCGTTTTTTCTTATTCTTCAAAATATTTTTTTATCGTTTTTTCCTGCTTTTACCAGTTCCTTTTCTTGAAAAAGAAAGAACCTAATACCAGGTGTTTCAACAATGGGTTACCCAGAAGGCTAGATATAACACACGTGTAGAACTAGAAACCGATTGTTCCGCATATTTTCAACAAAATATAACCTATAAATTTTTTTAATGAGATTAACATTTAACAAACTATCTTAAAATAACCGTAAAAGAACGGCCTAACAAGATTCTATTATGAATTGTAAAGATCTAATAGTATATAGTTATTATTCACACTAACATAGTGGTGTAAAAATTTACTCATTTCAAAAAAAAATCACAAATTCTGCTCTACGTTAGTTGTTGCTAATAGTATTGGTTGCAAACTGACGTACTTGCAAATGGCAGTCTCATAAACTTGTTTGGCCTGAAAAGTGCTGCGCTTCGATCAACGGTTTGTGAGCTATAAGGATTGTATAAACTTACCCCTGTACCAAACTTGCCCCGGTCTACTCTACAATTCTTGTTATTTTATTGATAAATAATTTATTATTTATAAATAATTAACGTAAAAAAAATTCCATAATTTCTGAATTAAAATAAAAGCGATTTCAAAAATTAATTTAATTATGTAATTAATTTTGTAAAATTTTTATTTTCATAGTAACAGAATAAATTTTAAAAAATTTTTGGAGCCAGCATTCTAACAGTTTATAGTAATTGTATAGACCTAAAAAAGAAACGTTTCTAATTTGTGTCCAATTTTTGAATTATGTAATAAGTAAACGTATAAATTAATAATTAAAATTATTGTCATATTTGATTCTGAAAGAATCCAGTGATGGAAATCACCTGTGGACACTATTCGTACCAGTCATGGATATGGCTTCCAATATACATCCGATTTCTTATTTTCACAGAAAATTCCGTTAATATAAAAATATATGAGTATTTTTTTAAGTAGTGAGAAACTAAATTTCAAATCAATTAAATGCTTACTTTAAGAATTATCAAGTGTTTTCAAAATGTGCGGCAATATCTCTCCCGCATTCACCCTATATTCCTTGTTCTCCTCCCCCTCACTGCAATTTTTCTTAAAATCCCGCCCATGATTATATAGGTATATCCTATTATACAATATTTTATTTCTTTCGTAACTTTTAATATATAACACATTACTATTGTAAATAAATAAGCACAGTAAACAGTACACTTAGGAGTAACAAAACCGATTTCCATTGTTTTAATGCGATACAAATAATTAAAAATGATTACGATCGAAAATATTATTGGTTTCAGTGATATCAAAAAGTCATTTAATTAAAACTTAAAACTTATTAGCAGCGCAGAACAAAAAGTTATTATTTACAAGTCTTATCTTAACAGTATATATTCCTACGACACAACTATTATTGATAAGATTTTTCCAATTACCAACAAAACAAAGGTGTAGTTTAATTTCTTTTTTTACACCAAGAAAAATAAAATCGTAATATTACTTTACTTTAATGTTTTACTTACCGGTTCTGTACTTGGTGATGCTGATAAGAGAATTTTTTTCAGGTGAAACACACATACATATATGTATCAAAAGTATACTTAATATCGTTTGTTTTTATTCAAACGTTTGTTAAGTTAGATGCACCTATGAGTATGTATTTTTTTTTATAATTGCGTAGGAAGCTATAGAAGCATGTATGTAAGTGTCTATGTATGACAATTGACAACGGATCCTGTGCTAATAAGTATGATTTTACAGCCGTAACTCGAGTTACTGACGTTTTAACTTATTATCATTGATCGTAGTTTACCTCAACTTATAGACAAACCATATGTACTATGTACCCAAGGTCCTACGTGCCGTCATAGTGCTGTGTGGTACTGTGACAATGCGTACATATGTATGGTTGTCTGTAACCCGAGGAAAACTGCAATCAGTGGCCATAAGTTAAATCGTCAATAACTTGAGGGACGCCTGTATTTAATTAGATCAAGTTCGTTTGAAAAAGATAATTTTGCTTTAAGTGCTTGCTGTACTATACGTACCTACATTACAACTAAATACTAAATGATTCGGAAATATTAAAATTGAAAATCAATACAGGATGTAGTGTATACAGGAAATGAGTGGTATAGATGGGACAGGTGGTAATAATGCTCATAAAATTTTTAGATAAAAAATATTTTTATAATTGACAATACAACAACAGCTCGCTATAAAGAACACTTTGGAATGTGAGACAGAATTATACTTCTTACTCTCTTTAAATAATAAATCATCAGTATACAGCTTGTTCACTATGATTTACGACAAAATACACTGGAAATATATAAGCAAACATCTATTAATAAATTTTTAGTAAAAATAAAATTGGTACATTTTGAAAAAAGAACTGTACCGTAAAACCGTCTAGACCCGGACACTTTGCACCAATCTTCAAAGTAAGTAGTTTCTACATTGACCTGCTACAATAAACATTTGTCCTTGACGTCATTAGAGAGAGAAAACATCCTCTAAACAGCTGTACCAATAAAAACTACGGATTTCAACTTTTACTATCTCATTTTATAGGATTACTATTCTCCAGTTTTTCAAAGAAATAAAATGTGTGCCTAACTTAGACATGTAATTTTCGTCATAATTGTCATATTGTTTTAAGTTTGATATGTATGTGTTCAGAATTTTATCGCGCATCATTTAATGATGTTTGAAGTTATATTCGATGTATATATAAAAAAAGTACATGCTATATACATATATCCGTTTAGACCCGGACACATCAGTTTATTACACTATGGTCGCGATTCGCATTGGCTGTAACTTCCACTATCCATACGTTATATTCCCGCCAGAATTATGCGGTTTATGCCTCCTTCTGGTGTCATGTCGCATGTTTACTTCATAGGCATAGTATGTATTGACCACTCTCTCTTCCCACAAAATGTTTTGAAGCTTTTGACAGGTTCAAAGACATCAGACGATATAAAACACTGTCCTAACCCCGACGGGAGAGGTTAGTTTGCATGTTATTGCATTATTTAAGTAAGTGTCCGGGTAAAGACGGATTTGGGGTGTAGACCCGGACACTTACTAATTATTTTTATGTTTTTTTATTTTTACTTATAATGAAACAAATGGGTCAGAGATATAACAAATGGTATACGCTCTTTCTAATGCACGGAGAGAAAAATCCTATAATTTTTGTAGAGAAAATTTCAGAAAAATTACTATGCTCCCCTATAATCCGTGCGCGATCGACGACCAAAATAAAAAATATGTGCTAGCATGGTAAAATTTAATGTGGTGCTAACACCACTTTTATCACACTCTTATGCATGTATATTATAGTTTAATTCTTGTTGTCGTACTCTTTCATTTGCGCATCTGACTCGCGACCTTATATTGGTTGCACTGTACCTGTAAAAACATGTATACAAAAATGATGGCCAACAATATAATTGTAATACATATACTAAAGATAGGTAAATAACAAAAAGATGAATTAAACGATGACATCATCCTAAGAGAGTGTCAAAGCAACTGACAACTAGCTGCATCAAGGTGCCTGGTGCGAGCTGTCTGACAAAGTTTCTTCCACAGTCCACACCTATATGGTTCGCATGTAACCCATGTAACTCGCTGATTGAGGTACATTTCATTAGAGCGATCCCAACACAACCAACCTTCTTTCTGTTTTTTTTTTCTTTCTATTATTAGCATGTTAGCATGTAAATTTTTTTTAATAAACACAAATAAAAATTATTTTTTTGTCGGTAATGAAACTTTTTACTGTGCTGTTTTACAAATTTTACGGAGATAATATTACGAAAAGAACATTCCATCCTTTAAATTTTTTATGATTAATTATAATCTTTATATTTTTACCTTACAGAATTTAATATGTTCGTCCTTTACACGTCGATTGTAGTGCTGAGCACAGTAATTTTTATAGGAATTTTCTCTCCGTGTGGTAATACTTTTATTGGTGATATCTATGAAGGAAACATGTATAAACATAAAATTATACCAAAAAATGTAAAAAAGTGTCCGGGTCTAGACGGTTTTACGGTAATTATTTCTTATTATTAAGTTAAAGGCAAAGATTACACTTCACGTTTTTTATCATGTGAAATTAATTACGTTAAGTACCTATACGGGTAGGTACTTTGTTGGTTAAAAAGACTAAGAAGTATAATTTTGTCTCACACTCCAAAGTGTTCTTTATAGCGAGCAGTTGGTGTAAAATTAAATATTCTTGAACTTCATTGACTATACGCGATTAAAAAATCATATTTATAATTGAAATTCTTTGTTAAATCTATGCAGGCATAAATAGGTTAATTTGGTACGTACGTTAATACTTCCCACGTTATTGTATTTTTCTGTTATACACAGAAGCAGTGCAAAGGGTGTGCAAAGTGTACGACCGCATTTAGCCTCGCACTCGTAAGAGAACTCGTGAAATTCGATGAGAAAAGATGTTTTTTTTATTCCTCCATAATCTTTAAGAGTAAATTTTTTAAATGTATCTTTTGGTGAAAAGTTTTTTTAAAATAAAAGAATGGCGCCTCGTAAAAGTCATCTTGCACACTTTCCATTTTAGTCTTGTGCCGCCAATGGTTCTATATGCACTTTGATTTGAAAAGCTTTGTTTTCCAACCTTAATCATTACGCCCCAACGTAATTGTCTTACTCAACCACTTCACACATACCTATTAACACAAAATATATCTGTAAATAATAAACAGACACTTTACTTTGCAAAATACCACTTTTATTTTTGAAACTGTGACAATATTGTTTCGAACCGTTAGTGCATTTTCAAACAGAATTCAAATTCTGTTATGATTGTGGGGTCCTCTGAATTTTTTTTACGGGCCAATATATTGGCATATTTACATTAAACAAAAGTAAGACCTTATTTGATCAATTTAAAATGAAATAAATTCTCCCCCAATTATAATTCTGGTAATTTTCAATCTTCAGTGTTTAAAAAAGTTTAAATTAGAAAACAAATTTTAAGGAGAATCCAAAATATTTTGAAGGGACATAGGTACGTGCATATAAATATTATCAAAAGCACTGATAATGTTTCTAAAACAAATTATTCGAACACAAAAAAGTCCAAAAACATTTGACCTCATCTTAATTAATTAACTTCCCAAAAAAATTCACATATAATGAATTTTGTACATTTTTATCATATTTTTTTTTTTTTTTTTTTTTTTGTACAAAAAAAATTGAACTTGAACAAAACAACAAGCGGGAAATATTTTCGATAATATATTCTAATTTTTATTAGCTTGTCTGGTCGTAAAGAAACATGAAATAAGAAATTGCTGAAAATAAATGTTGAAGGCACTTAAAAAATAAAGACAGAATATTTTCACATATACATACACACACATATAGTTATGTATATATGTAGATGTGTATCAATAAATAATAGACTTAATGGCATGTCATAAAATGACGTGATTCGCTTCCGAATAATTTCGAGTATGTATATACCCGCATATACACAAATATGAGTGTGAGTGTGTGTTTATATGTTTACAATAACACCCCGAAATTTATTTGGGAAATTTTTTAATGTTTACAAACAAATTTTGAAGGGTAGTTAATAATTTTTTCTTCTCGTGTTGAAATATGTTTTATAATGCATTACCTATTATGATATTCATTAGACGACTTGTTTATTACTCATTAGGCTGGAGACCAGACAGAATCGAGGCTGTGGGCCCCCTTTTTAGACCTCTCGTCGGCCCTGTAAAGTTCATTTTAAAAGGACTGACCATCACTATAGTACCTACATTGAATTTACATTGAAGAGAAGTGGTCAAGTTATTTGAAATAAATTCTAAAACAAAATCGTTAATTTAACTGACAGAAATGACATAAACCGATATAGCTTTGTATCGATTAATTCAGCTTTGTTATTAGCTTTGTACTATTTTAAAAATAATACAAAGCTAATAAGAGTCTGTTAATAAACTTTAATATTTCTATAATATGTAGTTACACCAAACCTTAAAATTAGAATAAAATATTTTGTCAACCGACATTTCAAAATATCTTAAAACTTTGATTTAGATTTTCTCAAAACAACATAATTTGAAATTGTATCATTTGAGTTTTCGTGCACTCTCAAAACCGCTTCTTTATTCAAACACTAAAAATTTCTTTAAATTTCTTTCTTTGAATCAAGGAAATATTTTTTTTTTTATTCAAAGAAATATTTCTTTGACCACTGCAAAAAAATATTCAGAAAATATTTTTTTGAATGGGAAAACTATTTTCTTTGATTCAAATAATTATTTTTTTTAAGAAATCATTTTTAGAGTGTGATGATAAACTTGCGATCTATTAAATAAGAGCGGGGTTGCTGACCACTGTATCAACTTGGAATTAGGATAATTTTAATAACAGTAAGGCTAGGCGCACATTGAACTGCGTCACGCAGTAAACGTAGGGCAGGACAGAGCAGAGCAGGGCAGAGCAGGGAAACACGTGTAGTCGGGCGCACATTGAGACGCAGTTAAGGCAGGCAGGGCAACGCAGTTTTTGTGACTCGTGTTGTAGAACGAGATAGCACGAATTTAAAAGTAGAGCAGAGCAGAGAAGCACTATTTTTCTTCAATTTCGTCAATTGTTTTCATTTCGACGAAATACAACCAACTAAAACTCGAGAACGTGTTACAATGTCGCGCAGCATCGCGCAGTTTCTGTGTCACATTCACGAGTACCACATCGGTCTCGTGCGACGCAGTGCTGCTCTGCTCTGCTCTGCGTTTCAATTCGCGCTGTCCCGTTCTACAACACGAGTCACAGAAACTGTGCTGCCCTGCCTGCGTTAACTGCGTCTCAATGTGCGCCCGGCCTAACACTGGCATTCTCACATTCTTGCATATAGAAATTTCTGTTGTGAAACTTGTATCATTATCTAGAAACTTGAACTCTTGGACAACTGATATTGTACAGGAAGTTTTGGTGCAAATGAACATCTAATTAAAGCAATGCCTTTAAATTTTATAACCAAAGTTGTCTATACTGAAGTACGAGTTTGTAAACTAATTCGATTTTAGTCTAAACTAGCTTGAACTGTAACTTGAAAAACAGGGCCCATCCAACTGATTTGAATAATACGGATTTTCCTTAAAAAATGTAATTTATATCACAGACAACTGCCGAAACGAGAAATTGTACATACAATAAATTTAAAATTAATTATTTTTATTGTGTAATTAGGATTAGATTTAAAAATTTATTTTCATAATTTTACGTGAGAATATTCAGTAGGATAATTTAAAATAGTATTTGCAAAATTAACTCAACTCGTCAAACCTTTAAAACAAAAAATCGAAATTGTAATAAATATTGTACTTTATTAATCAGCTCAATTAAGAATCTCACCAAAGATTACAGAAAATGAAAACTCAACGCTTAAGTACGTTATGCAATTTAAAATGATATTTCTAATTAAAATATATATTGTTAAGAGTCCAATATTATGTTTTAACTTTTCAAGAAAAAATCTAAATTATGACTTCAGAAAAAAATTTATATTCACCTGAAGCATCTAAGTACAATGTTGCAATACGTAAACAATTTTAATAGTATAAATATGTTTTGCTCGATTCTGTATCGATTTCACTTTTAATTTTACACAAACCTGATAATCCTGATAATTTACGCAGCAATTTAAATACAAATGTGTACATTACAGCCACGTACATTTATTTTTTCAAGTCATCGGACACCTCTAATTTTAATTTTAATTTTATACAATCTTGATTATTCTCACGGCTAATAAAATTATTTAAGGCTGGTAATTTATGTTTTAAAAATATCGTGGTTCAATATTGTAGCAACTGTAAAGGTAGGTATGCATGAGTTCAACCTTTAGAGCAGTTAATGTTTGAGCCACTGTTTTGTGAGCAATAAAAAACAAGTGATTTCGAATTACTGCAATTTTTGAAACCAGCAGATGTACCTACAGTAATCATTTACCTACGTAAAGATAATTAAAAATTTTAAATATTTCATTTTATACTCATACAAAAGAAGACAATAATTGTTTGTTTTTTTTAAATTAAAAACATATTAAAAGCCCAAGATTTTATGCAGTCATATTGTAGTTAAAAATTATCGACAAAACTGAAAGGAAAAATTACGGTTGAAAAGTAAAAACTGTGTTTTTTGATTATTTACAATTTTGTTTTTTGATTATTTTCAAAAAAGCTAAATTAAAAGTATAATTTTTTTAAATTCTTCTTATAAAATAATCGCGTGTGCGAGTGCAGATTGTAGTTTCATAATTAGAAAAGGACAACTATAGACCCGATAATTAACGTTGAACACATTTTTAAACCCTACCTTTAAGTAACTCCAAATTTTACTCTTTATAGAGCAGTGTTTTTCAACCGCTTTCATGGCGCGACCCTCCTATGTATGGAAAAATATTTCGCGACTCCTACCCTCCGTTATTTCTATCTTTAATTTTTTATGTTATAAACATCGAATCCCGTTCATCATTATAGATTATTTTAAGATATTAAGTACCTGAAATAGGCATATTTTAAAGGCAGCTACACACGAGCCAAGTTTGGAAACCAACGTAAAAGAAAATCTGCTGGAATTATCTGCTGATAGAATGCTATACTTGGAATTCTAATCTGTCATTTTGGATACTTTTTGGTTAAAGAGAAAATCAGAATACCTACAATTAACTATAGAAACTTTGAAGTGTTTGATCCCATTTTCCACCCCCTATCTGTGTGAGTTGACGTTTTTTTCGATGGCTCAAATAAAAGGCAGACAGGGAAATAATCCAAATTTAGAAAATGATCTAATTCTGTACGTATCAAGAACGAATACGCGATGGGAAAAATTGGACAAAGAAAAACAGGCGCAACCATCACATTAATGTAACCTTTAATTAACCTTTTCTTTATTAAATATTATATTTTGAATTAGAGTGGTTTTATTTTTCAAATAACTACGACCTCCTTAAAAAGGCTTCGCGACCCCCTAGGGGTCGCGAGCCACAGGTTGAAAAACATTGGTATAGAGTGTATGTATACTACCTATAAATAGCTTTCCTTATTTTTACTTTGGTTTTTTTAGAAAATTGCATAAAAAGGATATAAATAATGAGAATATTTTAGTCAAAGATATTTTGAAAATGTTTTATGTCATTGTCAGGATCTATATTTATACCAAATTTCAAGTTTTTAGCAGTACCTAGTATACATATAACAACAATATAATTATAACTGAAATTTAAAATAAGTTCCCATGAGCTTTTTCAACGTTAACAAACATATAGGTAGTTTATGTAATTCTGAAACAAATAATGAAGTTGATATTAAAGTAGAAGCTACATATTAAAACACCTATACAAACATACTAAAAGTTTTGTATCGAAAAAACTAATAAGTATTATCAATTTAATTTCAAAAAAATTCCTTTTAGTATTAAATATATAAATTTCCTAACGACAAATCCCTAAATTGGGTTATTCAGGTCGTCCTGAAAGTGTTAAATTTATTTGAATTAAACATCTAATAATTTTTGAAATTATACACCATGAATTTAAAAGCAGCACATGCAATTAAAAACTATCCACAATAGTATCAGTTTCAAGTTTATAAACTTATGTAATTTATAAATCACAAAATTACGTCATAAAATTTTAATCAAGACCTTTACTTCAAAGTTCAATAAGAAACTAATTACATATACATATTGTTGATATATTTAAATAATAAATAAATACAATTCAAATTAATTTATTTATTAAATGGTTTTGTCGTTGTAAATTTAACGTACATTTTATGCAAATTACGACTAAAATTCTTTCCAAAAAATTATCTCAAAATAAATTTCTTACATTATATTAAATCGAACAAAACGGTCTTAAAGAGTAAATTCATAATATATTCATATATTCCTATATTAACATCATTTGAATAATTATACAGTTAGAAAAGGACCTCTATCTCGTTCTCTCACTCACACATGCTAGCATCCACGTTAACATATCAACTTTGTAGGTCTCTTTTCAGTAACCATCATTCTATCTTTACTTGAGTGTATATCTGTGTATTTTTTTCCGGAATTTCGATTTGCTACGGGACACATATATGTGCGCAAATGTCGGATTGGTCGTGCGTGTGTTTATCTTGTGTCGATATTTACGCGCCTGCGTATTATTAGATGATAATTTCACTTCATGGCGTTTAGAGCTGCACGGTTGCAATGAATTAAGCGCTGGGCGAATTTAACTAGGCTTTATAAACACCCTTTTTTATGATGATACTACCAGAATACTTACATGACAAAAAATTTAATTTTTTAATTTAGTTTTATTTTGGCTATTTTCTTTAATTTGTGCTACAAATTTTTGTCGTCTTCAACAAACTCAAATTAGAATTACCTACTAGTAAAAGTTTTATTTGTTACGTATCTTTTATGTAAGTTTATATTAAATCAAAATTTATCTGCATGAAACCTGTCCAATTTAGGATTTTTTTTTTTTTTGTTAAATATTTTTGTAAATTAGTAGTGGTAAAGTCGGATTTTGTATTATATTGTTTGGGAATGTATTGATGTCTTTGGTTATTGGTGTTTTTAATTGCCAAAATCAGAATTTCTGCTAGATATGTTTCAACTGTCATTGTTTTTTCATACAATTGGGAAAATTTCGAAACCTAGGCTCTACAAATTTGACGACATTTCGATACTACTTGTAACAGGAAGTTTTGTACATGATAAAATATCTTTGGAGTGATACACACTTATGTAAATTTTTTTTGACCATAAAATACAGACTTTTATAAAAGTTTGTAGGTGAGCTTTTCGAAAAAAGTGCCCATAAAATTCGATACAAATTAGAAAAAAATGCTTAGAAAATAATTAGTTAAGATTGTCGCACATTTTGACACACAACACAGTAAGAGAGAAAAATTGAAATTTATTTTTTTAATTTTATAAGATTTATTGAAATTTATCTATTTACTCGCCGTATATCCACCCGATGGGATTTACCATTGGCAACATTTCAGGATGTCAGTCAGTGTTAAAGATTTATTAAATAAGATATTATTTATTTTCATCCTGTATTTAACGCACAAATTTTCATCCTGTATTTAACGCACTTAGGGGACGAATTTTCAAAAATTCTTTTGCTCACATACGTTACATAGGAAACTCCTGCGCAAAATTTCATTCTTTTAAATCCAACAGTTTAAGCTATGCGTTGTCAGTCAGTCAGTGTTAGAAATTTATTAAGTAGATTTATTGAAATGTATAATTATGTATTATTTTAATTAACTTTAGCATTACCTTATGGTATTCCATTTTTGCTAATAATTAATAAAATACTTTACTTTTCAAAAATACCACTTTTATTCAACTTATTTTGTGATATGTTTCGATCCATATGATCATAATAAGACACTTATCTGATGATGATCAGATAGATTGAAACATGTTGCATAATTATCTGAATAACAGTGGTACTTTTGCGGTGTAATCACTTTTGTAAAGTATTTATTAATTATTTGTGTAATTAACTATTTCTCAGTATTCGAGTAGGTATTGCCTTGTCTTTTCTAAAAAATTTCTAAATATATAAAATATTTAACCGCATATTAAAAAAAGTATTAATTTTCTCAATGTTATGGACTTCTAGTTAGTCTTAACAATTTCTGAACGGTCTATTTGTGAGTACTTAGGTACTCCTCGACTTAACTAACAATATGTGGTTACCTAAGTGAATCGCAACTTGCAAAATGTAATCGGTGAGTCTGAATGAGCTGACGCACAATATTTTTAAGCGTGGTCTAAAGTGTATCAATACTTTCAAGCAAATTTCATACATTAATTTCTCGTAAATTGAGCTAGATAATTTAAAATTCAATTTTATTCCATCTACTGTTATTTGAGAGGCAAAAATAAACCAATTCATATTGTATTAACTTTATTGAATCAGTAAAAAGATTACACAAGACACTAAAAGGTCATATATTTAAATCTAGTAATTTTATCATTTCTTACTACTTCAATATTTTTATCAAGTCAGATAAAAAGGGAAAATTATAATTTGAATTGGAAATTAATTATTATGTAAAACGCAATAAGAAAATTGCATTCAATTTGAAATAGCTTTCCGCCTGAATAATTCAAACTAAAAATGCAGATTAAGTCCTTGTACACAAAAACCTTGACGTTAATTAAGTAAGACAGTTATTTCACTGTACAAAGGTATTTATCAGATGAAAAAAAAAATTAAATAGAGTTTTTAACAATAACTCAAATAAAAATTTTCTAATCATGGACTAATTTATATCTATATAAAAGAGCATTGTTTATAACACGGTACTCGACTAAAATCTAATTTAAATGTTTAGCTTTTTTCATATTTGTTAATTTAATTTTAATTCTGATTATTTTTGTGAAAATTATTAAAAAATTGCTCTTCAGTTTTAAATAAGAAAATTGGCCCAAAATACGGCTCATTGCACTGGTCTCACAAACTGAAAAAAACAAACAAACGTCAATATCAATTTTTGTAACCTCACTACAGTACTGTATTTACAATAGGTCAAAGTGAAACGAATAGGTGTATATTTAAATTCTTATTAATGAACATAAAAGGGAAATATTAAATATTGAAAATAAAACATAATTTCGCTTCGTAGATTGTGACGTCGTTGTAAAGTAAAAGTGCGTCTTTAATTATTTTTGTTGAAACAATTTTCAAAATAAAATTTCTTTGTAATTATTAGTATTAGCAAGAAGGACGCGGTAACTAGTGATGAGACTTGGCAGTCTTGGTCTTGTTCTTGTTCTTGCATTAAGAATGTTGGTCTTGGTCTTGCTAGAGTAGTTTGAGTCTTGGTCTTGGTCTTGCAGAATGCAGTCTTGGTTTTGATCTTGGTCTTGGTATTGCTAAAGAATCTTGCACTTTCTTGCATTTTTTTATTAGCGAATTTTTTCCTTCTAAAATCAGAATTTTCTCTCTTCACGGTATTAATTATACTTTCAAACTGTTTAAATAATTTAGCAAGAGTCTTGCTTTTTTCTTGCTATTGTCTTGGTCTTGCTCACTTGAGTCTTGGTATTGGTCTTGCAGCCATACTTATAGCCTTGGTCTTGCTCTTGCTCTTGGTATACATATAGTCTTGGTCTTGGTCTTGCAAAAAATGCAAGACTAAGACTAATTTTGCTCGTCACTAGCGGTAACTATACATTTCGTAGCTGGCTTAGCTCGACTTACTGAGATAATTATGCCGATTAAAACATGTACTGGATTCCTGGGTATATTTTTAAACAATTATATGTTACCTATTGCTTGAAGTGAACCGCAAATACGAGAGTTGATTAAGATCAATACCTTTAATAGTAAATTAAATAAAGAAGATAGAAAAGCTTAGAAATACATAGAACAAGTTTTTATTACTATCACGGAAAGTGGAGCCCTTTTATGCTAGCAGATTATTGTTGGGCGTTAAGAAGAGAAGCTGTAGATCTCAATTATTAAAGAAAATGCACACATCAACTGTACGTTTTTGAAATTCTTTTAATTAATAAATTTTAATTGCACTATAAATCTTGTTATTGATATCCACAAGAAACGCCAGCAAACCAAGACATTGTGAATATTTTTTAATTCTCTTTCAAAATCAGTTGAACTCATTTCATGGGCTTATAAAAGTTGGTAATTTGTTGATCAGTATTACCATTTTTGTGGTTCCTTATTAAAATTAAACATACGAATATTTTTAATAACACACAAAATTATTTAACATTAAGCATGAAGCACAGTCAAGTAGGTGCCCAAATATTGTGTCTTTTTAAATGAACCGTTATTAGAAATCTGATTTCTCGATTCTTTTATTTATTGATCTGTTAGAACGAGTACGAAGAGAAAGTTTCAAATTGTTTAAAATCGAAAATATTCCAAAAATGTTACGTAACCTGTCCTTTTGAAATACCTGTTGTTTATTACAATAAATGAAAGAGACTGATTTTATGTTATTCCGAAAGAATAGTAAAATTACCACATCTACTTCAATAAGAACTTAAAAATTCTGCTAATTTATGTTAATAAAACCCAAGAAATTGAAATCTGATTTCCTAGAGAAATCAGACATTGAGATAATTTGGAATTTTGAGAACTTTTCGAAATATTGCGTTCATATTTGAACGAATACTGAAGTACACTTGGGAGTGAGGTAATCGAGTCACCGCAGATTTTACGTTAAGGTACGGTTATCTAAGAGACAGTAAATTATTCATAATACATTAAAGCCGGTTAGGCTATAGATAAGTCTTACTAAGTAATATTTTAAATAAGAATACATCATTATTAAGCCTATAGCTGTGATTGTACACCAAAAAATTCGAAATATGATACGGTTTTTATTGATTTTTTCTTTTTAATAGTTGGTATTGCCCTTCCTTGTTTTAACAGATTCTTGGGCCAGTAAAAATTACGCTGTTCAAATTGAAAGCAGAAAAACCACCATTACACATTAATTTGATGAAATGTTTTTTTTTACTTAGGTATTGTCTACACCAGGGCTTCTTAAACTTTTTTCATTTGCGACCCCAAATAGAGGTATTTACCTAAATATTTCACTCTAAGAAAAAAGGGTCAAAAACGTGTAAAATAACTTAAATTTGGAGCAAAATTACTCCTCGCTCTGAAAATATGCACTATTATTTGTGTAATATGAAAAAATTGGTGTATTTTTATATAATTACTGTTTTTTTTTTTAATATTACACAAATAAAGGTGTAACTTTGGATTTTTACAACGTTTTTAGTTTATTTTTACACCACTAAATAGCAAAACCCATGCGCGCGCATATGATTTTATGTATTTTAAAATTATCTGTTATTGGATTGCTTGCTGTATTATTTATACGTACATAAGTAATATTCTTAAAGGTTAAAAGTTATGTTTTCAAATTAGCTGAATTAAACAAAAGTATTTTTTGATAAGATATATAGTTAATGTAATTATAACGTGTATGATAAATTAATCTTTAAATATGTTGCAAAAACAGTGTTATAGTGGTGTACTGGTGTTTTGTTTTCATATGCATTGTCAAAATGGCTTCTGGAATAATGTGCAAAGAATACTGTAATATAAATTTGTTTGTTTCCAAAATGCTGTCCTGATGATACATTTAAAATATTTCAGGTAAGTTAATTTTTTTAATTTTGCTTCATACAAATAGTTATGTAATTTGATAAAAGTTTATTTTACAATTTGACTAATAATTTATTTTGGGGGGTTCTCAATTTCTGTGAAAATTAAAACATTATCTACAATTCAGATATCTTTCATTCAGATATGTCTAAAAAATTATATAATGCTTGTAAATTGGTAAAATCTGTAGTGATAAAAGGATTATACATATTTTTTTACTAAAATTTATTGACTTGGGAAACAAAATACCTAAAACTATTTGTCAAATTTTAATCAACAGAAACTAATTAATGTAGGTATATAATATTTCGTTTTTTTGTCATCGAAGATGACGTATTAATATCGTTGTGTGATTGAATTGAACACGTGATTGAATAATTATAACATTTAACAAACTACTACATTAGAGTTAACAAACAACTATAGAGTTAACAAAAAATCATAAATTAACACTTTCACTGAGATGCCCTTACTTACAAGTAAACGTCCCGAGGCCGGACCTATCGATTTTGATGAAACTTAGATATGTTGTAGAACACTAAAAAATAAGCGACACGTATTTTTCTTTATCGGCGGAAAAACGGTTTGAAGGGGTGAAATCGCCCTCCAAAAATTGGGGTAAATTTTTTTTTTTTTAAATATCTCGAAAACGGTAAGAGATAGAGCAAAAGCTTAAATTGGCGATATTGCTCCTTTTTAAAGAGCTATCTATTGGTATGCAATTTGTTCAAATTATGTCAACAGGGGTGGCTGGGGGTTAAAATTTAGGGGTTAATTTTGCAAGAAGGGGGTGAAAATTAAACAATATAAAAATTTTGTTTACAGATTTGAAATCTACGTCAAAAAATTTTTATATTGTTTAATTTTCACCCCCTTTTTGCAAAATTTACCCCTAAATTTTAACCCCCAGCCACCCCTGTTGACACAATTTGAACAAATTGTATACCAATAGATAGCTCTTTAAAAAAGAGCAATATCGCTAATTTAAACTTTTGCTTTATCTCTTACCGTTTTCGAGATATTTAAAAAATTAAATTTTTACCCCAATTTTTGGATGGCGATTTCACGCCTTCAAACCGTTTTTCCGCCGATAAAGAAAAATACGTGTCGCTTATTTTTTAGTGTTCTATAATATATCTAAGTTTCATCAAAATCGATAGGTCCGGCCTCGGGACGTTTACTTGTTAGTGCGTGTCAAGAACACGCACTTAACGAATTTTTTTTTTTTTTTTTTTGCTTTACAGTAATATAAATTCATAACAGGTTTAAATTGAAACGACGTATGGAAATCGAGTTTTTTAAGTAATAATAACAATGGTAATAATAATAATGGAATTTAACGTTCGTTTTTTAGACAATGGTATGTAACGGACGTCACTCACATCATTATTTCTCAACTTTTTCATGATGATATGGGCGGAGAACAAGAAAAGCGGTATAAAGATTTGGCAGGTGTCCGTCTACAACCGTCTTCTTAAGGACGATGTTGATATTCATCTGGAATTACGATGCGAAATAGCAGAAAACTTTCACCAGCATATAACCGGTTACGGAATTCAAACCCTCAGTCTACCAGTTCGGAAGTGCCAGTGCCTAAGCACGCCGGGTTACTTTGCTAGTGAGTTTTTTAATCAAAATTTTAATATCTGTACATTCATTAAAATAACCTAAAAGTAATTGTGTAGCAAAAACGAAATTTTCTTAATTTTAAATTGCTGTGAAATATTTATTGAAAAAAGATAAATAAAATAAATAAACAAAAATGGTTATAAAATTAAGTAATCCTTATTTTTTGATTTGTTTAGAAAAAGGAATTGGTGAAGACATATGTGAAACCGCAGCTTACATTTTCCCTGAAGTTCTAGTAATGGCAAGAGTCAGCAGAATATTGGGCGGAGGACAAGAAAAGCGGTATAAGGATTTGGTAGGTGTCTGTTTGCAACCATCTTCTTGAGGATAATGTCGATATTCATCTGGAATTATGATGGGAAATAGCAGAAAACTTTCGCCAGCATATAACCGGCTACGGAATTCAAACCCTCCGTCTACCAGTTCGGAAGTGCCAGTGCCATAAGCACGCTGGGTCACTTTGCTGGTGAGTTTTTTAATCAAAAATCTAATATCTATACATTCATTAAAATAGCCTAGAAGTAATTTTGTAGCGAACGCGAAATTTTCTTAATTTTAAATTGCTGTGAAATAGTTATTAAAAAAAGAAAAAAATAATAATCAAAAATGGTTATAAAATTAAGTAACCCTTATTTTCTGATTTGTTTAGAAACTGGAATTGGCGAAGACATCTATGAAAGCACAGCATGCATTTTCTGCGAAGTTCTAAGAATGGCAAGAGTCAGCAGAATATTGTTTTTCTTATATTTAAGTATTGTTTAGTTAATTTTCTTAAACTATATTTTTGATATGATGTAACTACAATTTTAATCCATAAGTTTTTAATATTATCATTGTAATCTAATTACAATTAAATTTTTTATAAGATATTGCTTAAATAATTGTGTCTGCAAAACGTAAGCATTGTAAAAAAAAGTCATATCTCAAAATTTTGACCAGTTTAATTGGCAGTTACACTGCAAAATAAAGATTACCTATGTTCATGAAAGCAAGTAAACGTTCATAATAAAACTTTTATAATCTTACTTTTTTGGAGTGTTTATTTTAAAATTTACCAAAAAAATTATTATTTTATCATACGACACACTTATATAGAAATTTAGACATAATAAGCAAAATATTTAACATCTCGAATCTTTTTGTATATAATTCCAAATTATTCTATACGTCATATTATTATAAATATTTATGTAAAAAAACCATCAATAATCTTTTTTGATTTGTTATTTTCAATTAAGTTGAATCAGTTTATTTTTTTCAGCACAATTGAATCACTCATACTGATTCAGTTGAATTGAATCAGAATGAGTGATTCAGTTGGATTAATATTACACTTTTCTGGGTGTAAACATTACTATATAAGTGTGTAAAATTACATTTTTAGGTGTACAGGCGTGGTTTAAAAATACATTAATATGATGTAATTTTACGTTTAACTGCGCACTATTGCGAACTGAATGTGTAAAATTACATCTTGTTGTGTAGTTAATACACAAATAAAACGTAATCTATTACACACCTGGACCGTAATTTTACGTACGACATGTGTAAAACTACACATATGAGTGAGTAATAATTACACCATGATGGTGTAATTTTCACCTTCGTACATTACGGTTTGTAATGTTACTGTCATTATAGAAGGCATTTAATTGCCTCCTATAATAGTAGTAAAACGGTACATTTTTTTCTTAGAGTGTTTCTAAGGATTTATTGATTAGGTAACAATATATATACATATAAAAAATTTTTCGCTGTGATCCTAAGATTTCGCTAAGCGATCCCAAGTGGGGTTGCGACCCATAGTTTAAGAAGCTCTGGTCTACACTATAGCCAGATATAGTAAATTAAAAAATGTAAAAAATTATTTCAATTAAAATGAGATAAAATTCTAATTTTAATGAGTGTAACGGTCGTTACAAAAGTGTTCAATTTGGCCGGAATTGCCTGGAATATTGTAACTAATTAATTACAACATTTCATTAAATATTTGTAATTTGAATTTTTAATCTCCACCGGACTTAATCGCAAAGTCCGGTGGAGTGGGCGATGCCGATTTCTTTATTCCCAGTTGTGGAGTAACTAAAAAAGCGCAAGTTTAATTGCCAATCATAATAATTATATTTTTCTTCTACGCAGACAACACTTTAAAAATTTGTTATTTAATTATACCTATTAAATAAAGATTTTCATTATTTCCAGATTTCTCTACCACACATCGTCTGTCTGTTTACTTCTCTCGTCGTGGATATGGTGGAGACCAAGCTTGGGGGCAATTTTCATAACAATGGTAGCAACAGACGCACTGACTGATTGATGGTTGGCCATGAAAACAACCTCCTGAGAAAAAGACTAATCAAATATTGCACGTGATCAAAATTCTTGAACGAACAATTTTTACGTCTAGCAGTTTGTAATAAAATGTTACGTGTGTTTGGACTGGTGGCAGGAAGTCTCTTCCTAAAGGTAAGTGTTGGAATCTCTAGTTATATTCGATTGACTCGATTGATAAATATGTTTCTAAGTCTGCCATCGAATTTAGACATAAAAACAATTATATTAAATTGTTAAGTATTAGAAATTTTATTTGTGTGTAAATATTTTGTATTAATTTTTGATTTATTGTGATCCTGTGTCGTAGCAATTGTTTGGGTTCATTAAAAATTCAAATGGCTTACCAAAGAATTGACTATGAATAATGTCTGATTTGAAAATAACTTTGTTTTATTGAATTGACTGGTTATTACCTGTCTAAGTTGAATTTGGAATATTAATTGAAATTTGTAAACAAGTAGACAAGGCAATTTTTTTGGAAATTGTTTCGGCTAAAAAGTTCAAAATTTTCTATGTTTCTATCTATTTGTCGATTATCAAAATAGTGTCAAAATTCTGATTAATCTAGTGACACAAATTTCCTACTAAAGCTAGCGCCAATTCAACAGTGTATTATTGAGTGGGTACATACTTGAGTTATATTTTATTAAATTATTCTCACAATGTTAGGGTGAATTTATATCAGCGTAAAATAATTTGAATAAGTCGTTATGTTAACCTGCCGACTTTTATCCGCATTACTGATACAGAAACATAAGAAAATGCATCTGAAAAATTTAAAGGTCTTTCACACAATAAAAAATTTCATGGTGACTATAATTTATTCAGGCTTGAGATCCGATTTCTCTTACTTGGGAAAAATCATTTAAAATTTTAGATTTTTTCACTAGGTAAATATTCCCTCTCTAATCACATAAACAAAAACTTCAGGTTTAAAATTTCGGACCCATTAGTATGAACGTCCAAACCATTGTCAGCAATGGCTGTAAAATTTTGGTAAATTTTAAGTAAATAAAATTCTAATGGGCGATAATTTCTCAACGATAAAAATCAAGTAGATATTAATTTTTCTACAAAATAAGTAGGTGTAAAATGTATGTTAAGTACTATCGCATGATTACTTTATAGTTTTATAATCATTGCGGACAGTGATCCGAGTATCCGTTCAGGTGGATTGGGGTTTATCTTACTCAAAAAACAAAAATTTAATTTTAAAATGTTTCCAATTTGTATTTTTATTTATCTGGATTTACAATAAAACTTAGTACCTATATCAATAACATATGACTAAAAGCAATATTTAGATAGGTTGAGGTACTTTTATGTGTCAATGTACAATAAACTCTAGGTAGGTATAATGAAATTCTTGATTAAGGCCTTATTTAAGGAAGAGTCAATATCAAAATCTCTTTACGGAACAAATTCGTAAAATAACGTTTAAATAAATTTATTCATTAGTAAAATGTCTTTTCCAACTGAGCCAGGCAATTTACTTACAAAAAATAGTCAGCTTTTTATTATAAAGACTTTTACGTAAAAAGCGTATAAACTTGAATCATTTAGAATTAAATTGCACTCGAAAACATCACACAATTCCATTCACTTTACATGATCTGAAACAATTTCGCCCCGAAATGGATGAAATATACTTAAATGATGTACATAAACCATTTTTAAAACTTCCACCACTTATGCCCTCTTGACATGCCAACGAAAAATAAAATTAAAAGCACCGTGTACATTTCATACAATTTGATGATATCCTTGTAAATAAATTAAATGAAAAAGAAAATAATTTTGGGCGGAAAATCGAGAGAGAAAAACATCGAAACATCTCATTTTTCTGCTACAATGAGAAACTCGACTATTATCCTATACCATACCTACATACATACACATATAGGAATCTAAGTAAACGTAATATCAAAAAGGATAATAAGGTATGTAGGTATATGTAGGTACATACGTACAGGATAATATTGTGTATACATACACGTGGAAATATTTTCAAAGAGCACGACCAGGACCAGGAGGCATTAGGTTATCGTTTGTGTAGCTCTGCTGGTTCAGCTGCAGACATGATGTCTCACTGGAAGAATTTCGTTAAAACACCCCACATTCCCACACACCGTATCCGGTGAAACACTTACAGCTCCCGTTTGTACTCCAGAGTGGGTGGGCTGATTTATTCGTATTCATCTTAGTAGCTCATCACACATACAGATAGCTCGTATCCCAGCAGACACATTGCCATGCATGCGCCATCTCTGTATTCAACTACTGTAGAATATTGTGTATATATGTACGAATGGGTAATAACAATGTTGAGCTTCGGAGCTTCATTCAAATATAAGCTCATTTCAATGGAACGTGGTGTTTGCTTTGAATGTTCTTCACCAAACTTTTTTTTTTATTCCTCTATTCCTTCTCGTCATTTCTCTCGTATATTTCATGTTCGTTTGCTTTCGAAATGGCGAATTAATAATATAACAATAATAATTTTTTTTTATGTTTCTAAAGGAAAAATTTGTTTTTTATATTTTTGAATTCTTTATATTCGCGCAGAATATGAAAAGTTTTTATTCAAATAAAAATGAATTTCTTGTGCTACACACAAATACACATTTATATTATTTTATTTTAATAGTTACCAGATAAAAATAAAATTAAAAAAAAAATATGTATTTGAATTTTCTTCTTAAATAAATTCATATCCCACAGGTTTACTTACAAGGGCATTTGGAAATTTTTGAAATTAATATCATCAAATACCCCAAGAAAAAATCTTATAGCTGTGAGCGTTGGGTTTAGGAGAGAGAAAAGTGGAAAGGTGTTTAAAACACCGGAATGTATTATTTACATAACTATCATTCGTATTGCTCTATTTAAAATTTGTATCCGACGCTGCTATGACAAAAAATCAAAATACACAAACTTAATTCAATCATCGCTAAAAAATTTCATTTTCCCTGCATGTCACACAAAATTAAAAAAGACGAACTCTGTCCGATATGGTCAAAATGACTAACAAAAATTTATTACCTTTGTGCACTGTTTTCTAGAATTATTTGTGGGAAGTATAATAATTTTAATTTAAAAAGATTGTTAGACTTGCTACAAATTAAATTTAATTCAATTGAAGTAGGTAATGAAGCAAAAAGTATTTGAGAAATTTTAGCCTACAGTAAATTTTTAATTGTTTAAAGTATTATTGATTGTTAATTTTAATTATCGTAAGGAAAATTTTGTCAAACAATTTAGTTCCAATTTTCTTTTTGTTCGTATAACCCAAACTTTCAGAAATATACGTCTACGCTTTTTGGACAAAAGGAGATAAATTATAAGGCATTAGGTAAGTTAATAAATAAATTTAGAGCCATATTTTCAAGTGTCAGTTTTTGATATCTCATAATTTCAAAATATTAGTCAACACCATTTTTTATTTGATAGACTTGTATAGACCAACTTTCTTTGCATTTACAGATTAAAAACCGACGGAATTTTCACAAATATATTGACTAAAACTTGAGAGAGTCTAACTACTTACTATTATATGCTATTATGTAAAAAGAATTTAAAATGTCGTAGTAGAAAAATTTTTTGAAATAGACCTTCAAAATGTAATTTTTAAACATTTAAAATGTCATTTCATTATTTTCTACAAAATAATTTAAACAAAATTCTACAAGAGATATTGAAAAATAAATAGTATGTTCCAAATTAAACTTTTAACTCCTATGAAATTTGGGATCTTAACACGTTCGTACACTAGTGTTTTATTGTAAATTAATTTTTCTTTGACAAATACGCAATCTGATTTAATAATGGCAAGATTTGTAAAATTGGCAAACATCCGATATGTTTGCAAATATAGTAGGCGTCTGTTTATTATCTTATTATTATGAAAAGTAAGTAAAAGATCTGCAAGATTTCTGTTTATTTTTTAATTTTCATAGGGCATAAATAATTATTATCAGTGCTCTTCATGTTTGTTTATGTTTTCAGTATACGCATCAGTTAGAGCAATGCAGCTGTTTTTCGTAGCGTATAAATTACAGTTGAACTTAATCCTTGCAAATACAACTATACGAAAATAATTTACGTATGACCTAGATTCACTAACTTTAGATTTTCTGTTGTACCTACAATGTAATGTTTTTGTGAAATTTTGCTTTTAGATTGATTGGTATTTATCCAGAAAATATACAGCAAATGTAAAAGAGTTCCAGTAGGTCACATAAGTTATCTATAAACCAGAGAGAATAACACTAACGTCACGAAAAAGTTTATATTTAAATCTAATGTCGAGAGGATTTTGACTGTAGCAGCTCTCAAATAAGGCCCGATTTACATTAACTCTCTGCTCTCGGTACGATATCACTCCGCTCCCGGTTCGATATAATATTCTTACACAATAAACAATGAATGTATTTACATCATCGCTCTGATATCGGTCCGATATCAGTCACGGTTTGCTCTCGCTCCAATGTCACTCCAATATCAATACCACTGAGGTAATATTTTATCGGAGCGATATCAGACTTGTTATGGCTTGTACCTATAGTGTAAACATATTTTTGATTCCACTCCACTCCGCTTACATTCGGTTGTTATTAAAAGATATTTGTATCGAACTGAGACCGAACTGGGAGCGTACCCAGAGCAGCACTATAATGTCAATAAAGAACGAATAGGTACCAGCATGATATCAGCAATGTAATGTGAACACAACAAGATTATATCAAATCGAGAGCGCGTAGTGATATCGTACCGAGAGCCGAGCGTTAATGTGAATCGGGCCTAATTCTTCATTTTACGCCAATAGAGTCAATAATGAGGAAATATGGAATAATAATAATTATGACAAAAATCGTTAAATAATATTGTCTACTCACATTGAACTGTAACCCAAACATTTAAAAACAGAAACAAACAAAAAAGCAAAACTAATTTCTGTCACATTTCAAACAAATTGCTTGTTTCAAAAATAATTTATTGGTATAAATATTATTATTTTTAAACGAGAATAATATTTTATTTAACTGAATTTTTTTCTTAAAGTTTTGAATGCGGTTGTTGTAAGTGGAAAATGAGTGAGTCAAGATGGTGTATGAGATATTTTAAGCTAATCACCGAAGCATTACGTAAAAATATTCTCATAAAAGTTAATTAAATATTGTAAGAAGTTTTCGTTAGTCATCAACCTTTAGATAAATACCTACACTGTAAAAAAAATTGGTTGCAAAAATTCGTACTGAATAATTTAGAATAGATATACAGATGTTATATTTAATACGTTAAAGTAAAAACTTTTTTTGAATTAATAAGATCGGCATTTTATGGGGTATAATATACTGCAGTGAGAAAATCATTTTAAAATAAAATAGCAAATGGTAAATTGAAAACAAACCTTATTATTAAACTTGATCAATTTGCGGCAATATCCACACTACAATATTCAACCAACGAGGTTTATTTTAGTACACCTACTTACTTTATGATTACGTGTTTTGAGAGGTGCATGTCGCTGGCCCGGCCATGTCGGAAATTCGATATCAAAACTATACCACGATTTAGTACCTAATTTGTACTAATTTGTACCCCCAGTTTCAGAATTTGTACTCATAAGGTGGCGGAGATATTAGGGGGGTCCCAAATCCGGGCCAGCGACATGCCAGCCCGGCCATGTCAGAAATTTGATATAAAAACTATACCATGATTTAGTACCTATTTTGTACTAATTTGTACTCCACTTTCAGAATTTGTACTCATAAGATGGCGCAGATATTAAGGGGGTCCCAAATTCGGGCAAGCCCGACCACGACGAAATTTTGATATAAAAAGTATACCACGATTTAGTACCTAATTTGTACTAATTTGTACTCCAGTTTCAGAATTTGTACCCTTAAGATGGCAGGGATATTAAGGGGGTCCCAAAACCAGGCCAGTACAATGCTAGCCCGGCCCTATCGGAAATTTGATACAAAAACTATACTACGATTTAGTACTTATTTTGTACTATGTTGCACTCCAGTTTCAGAATTTGTGCCCCTAAGATGGTGGAGATATTAAGGCGGTCACGAAACCAGTCCAGTACAATACCAGCCCGGCACTGTGGGAAATTTGATATAAACACTATACCACGATTTAGCACCTATTTTGTACTATATTACGCTCCATTTTAAGAATTTGTACCCCTAAGATGGTAGAGATATTAAGGGTGTCCCAAAACCAGTCCAGTACACTGCCAGTCCGGCCCTGTCGGAAATTGGATACAAAAACTATACCAGGATTTAGTACCTTTTTTGTACTATATTGTACTCCATTTTCAAAATTTGCACCCTTAAGACGGCAGAGATATTAAGGGGAGTCCAGCTTCAGAATTTGTACTTGTAAGATGGCAGGGATATTAAGGGTTACGTACACAGGGACAGTGTCATGCCAGTCAGTTTTGGAAATTTGCTAAAATTGAACAAAATAAATGGATCGGTCAAGAAAGGGGCAAACCCAGAAGAAAAGTAAATCAACACACGTGTACCGGAAGCGAGAGGAAAATCACGATCTTTGAATATGAAGACAATGAATATTACGAAATTTTTTTTTTTTTTTATTTCTAAATTTTTGTTGATAAATGTGGATAATATATTTTTTCTTGGTACTTGATTTAAAATTAATTGTTGTGTCATGGCCGGACAGAGCCGGACTGGCACTGTACTGGACTGGTTTTGAGACCCTTTTAATATCTCTGATATCTTAGGGGTACAAATTCTGAAACTCGAGTACAAATTAGTACAAAAATAGGTATAAAATCGCGGTATAGTTTTTATGTCAAATTTCCGACAGGGCCGGGCTGGCACTGTACTGGACCGGTTTTGGGACCCCCTTAATATCTCTACCATCTTAGGGGTACAAATTCTAAAACTCGAGTAAAATATAGTACAAAATTGGTAATAAATCGTGGTACAGTTTTTATATCAAATTTCCGACAAGGCCGGGCTAGCATTGTACTGGCGTGGGTTTAGGCCCCATTAATATCTCTACCATCTTACGAGTACAAATTTTGAAACTCGAGTACAAATTAGTAAAAATTAGGTACTAAATCGTGATATAGTTTTTATATCAAATTTCCGACAGGGCCGGGCTGGCATTGTACTGGGCCGGTTTTGGGACCCACTTAATATCTCTGCCATCTTAGGGGTACAAATTCTGAAAATGGAGTAAAATATAGTACAAAATAGGTACTAAATCCTGTTATAGTTCTTGTATCGAATTTGCGACAGGGCCGGACTGGCATTGTACTGGACTGGTTTTGGGACCCCCTTAATATCTCTACCATCTTAGGGGTACAAATTCTGAAAATGGAGCGTAATATACTACAAAATAGGTACTAAATCGTGGTATAGTTTTTATATCAAACTTCCGACAGGGCCGGGCTGGCACTGTACTGAACTGGTTTTGGGACCCCCTTAATATCTGAGCCATCTTAGGGGTACAAATTCTGAAACTGGAGTACAACATAATACAAAGTAGGTACTAAATCGTGGTATAGTTTTTATATCAAATTTCCCACAGGGCCGGGCTGGCATTGTACTGGACTGGTTTGGGGACCGCTTTAATATCTCCACCATCTTAGGGGCACAAATTCTGAAACTGGAGTGCAACATAGTACAAAATAGGTACTAAATCGTAGTATAGTTTTTGTATCAAATTTCCGACAGGGCCGGGCTAGCATTGTACTGGCCTGGTTTTGGGACCCCCTTAATATCTCTGCCATCTGAAGGGTACAAATTCTGAAACTGGAGTACAAATTAGTACAAATTAGGTACTAAGTCGTGGTATACTTTTTATATCAAAATTTCGTCATGGCCGGGCTGTCCCGGATTTGGGAACCCCTTAATATCTCCGCCATCTTATGAGTACAAATTCTGAAAGTGGAGTACAAATTAGTACAAAATAGGTACTAAATCGTGGTATAGTTTTTATATAAAATTTCCGACATGGCCGGGCTGGCATGTCGCTGGCCCGGATTTGGGACCCCCCTAATATCTCCGCTACCTTATGAGTACAAATTCTGAGACTGGCGGTACAAATTAGTACAAATTAGGTACTAAATCGTGGTATAGTTTTTGTATCGAATTTCCGACATGGACGGGCCAGCGACATGCACCTTGTTTTGAGAGCGCGTGTCGACAGAGCGCAAGTAAATACGGTGTTTTAAGAGCGCATAAGAGTCATAAAACTATACACAATAAAATAAACTGACCAGGTACTATATGGTACTGTATGGAATCAGGTACTATACAGTGCCGTGCCAAAAGTGATATTGTCATTCTGTGATTTTCAATTTGTTAACAAAATTTAAATTTTGAATGAAAATTCTAGTTTGTTATTTTACTAACTGAATAAGTAATAATTTACTTATATTTAATAGCTTTATACTGACCATGTAAACCTTAGTTGTATTTTAACGTCTAATTTTCAACATTAGCTCATACAGCCAAAGGAACAGTGAATTTAGGGATTTACCTATATAACATTTATAAATTCAGAGATTATTGCCTAAAATATGGAATAAATTGTTGCTATACGGTGAACTTACTATTCTTTGACTGGTGTATTTAAATTTGGAATGTTTGAATTCTGTGGGTGATTCCTATTGAATTATGTTGAAGGGGATGTTAGGGCTGTTATTTTTAGCTATTACCGGAAACATTTACAGGAAAAGTCACCATTAATTTAATGCTATTTTCACCGGAAGTATCTAAATAACAAACTAGAATTTTCGTTCAAATTTAAATTTTATTAACAAATTGAAAATCACAGAATGACAATATCATTTTTGGCACGGCACTGTATTTATCAATGTGTATTTGTACATCTGGTCAGATCATTTTTATTTCACCATAATTATGTTCGCTCTGTGAACACACGCCATCAAAACACGCGCTGTCTGGACACGACACCTACTGTATTAGGGTTCTGAAGAAATAAATTTCGTCATGTCTGTTTGTCCGTCTCTCACACCCTCTATATAATTCTTATATGTGCTTTCTATTCCTACATGCTACAAGTATAAGTCTCAATTAATATTACACAAAAAAAAATTTATTAATATTTTGAGGTAGTTTCTCGGATTGGAAAGTATTTTGTTTTTTATTTTTTATTTATTACAAACAATTGTTCTATTAGAAATAAACTTTTCGCTTACACGGCACAGCTACCAATTTTATACTTAAAATAAAACCCGGTAATCCGTTTAAAAAATATAACCTACAGAATTTTGTATACATTGTTAAAACAAGTACCTACTATGAGACGTACAATTTTTACAATTGGTACGGGAATCTCCATTCCTGTACAAGTTCTTTCTCGCTCTAAATATATGTACATACATATGTATGTATATCCTTATAATAATATAAAAATATACATTTTTTTTATTTTTCTTATTACAAATGTTTATATTTGTACATGTTTGTTGTAACATGTTTACATCGTTGTAATATTATGTAAACATGACAGACTGGCAAAATAGTTGTTATTCCCGTTCGTTCGTCAACAAAAACCGCCACCTAATCTCAAACCACCTGCAAGCGTTCAATTTAGTCTTTCTTACACTTTCAAAATGGGAAACATTTTCTTTACCAACGACAATATTCTCCAAGCTGTACTGTTTTTTTTTTCTGTATGTTGCTGGTCATTTTAATAATGTATAGGATACAGAACAGAGTGAACTTCCCAGTCGGCTTGTGTTATGTTATTTGACAATATTTTACACAGTTTACCGTCCCATGTCGTCTACAGTTTTTGTATAAATGGTGGTTTGGTACATTTTATTTTCGTCAGAGAAGACCACGTGTAGATAATAATATCAAGAGAAATTTTTAATAATATGTTCGCCTCTAAAAAATAACATTTTTTTTTTTAATGTAGATACATATTTCGCTAACAATTAGGGTGAATGCGGGAGAGATGGCGCACATTTTGAAAACACTTGAAAATTCTTAAAGTATGCATTAAATTGATTTAAAATTTGGTACAAAATATATGTAAACATTGTTCTTTAAAATTATTTATAAATAATTTTAATTTTTGAGTCATAAAGGATTCATAATTAACATTTTTGTAGAGCCTGCAAAGCGGCGTCTCTCCCACACTTATGGGAGAGATGCCGCATCAAGGAAAGAGGGACGCCGCATAGTTCATATTAAAAATTTTGCATTTTACACACATCTGCATACATATGCATCCCATATGTAACCATTTTTGGCACTTTATACATCTTAACTAGTCAATTTTTTTTTTTTGTTTCTGAGTACTTTTCAAAACATTCAATACACAGGCAATCATCATTATTTTCGTTATCTTCACTAATATGAGAGTTCTTCCTGATCCACTAATGGATCTTTTATATTTGCGTGGCATAATTTACAGTCCAAAAAAAAATTGCATAATTAAGGTATAAGTGTATGATTTTAATATGTAATATGATGCGGCGTCTATACCAACTTTAAATGCGGCATCTCTCCTTTTTATTGGGATAGATACCGCATGTTGCTATAGCAAGCATAATGCGGAATTCTAGCTTAAGATTTTATACAGTACTTTTAAAATAGACCTGAATTAATAACAAAACTCATTTTCATTCAAACAATGAAATATACATTCTTAAATTCTAATGAATTTAATGCTTGATAAAATATTATGTTGAAAAACTTACTTTTCAATAATAAAAAGTTGAATAATTACTAAACTGATGAACTAATCATAAATGTTACCATATACAACTTAAATAAGTAACTTATTTTAAATATATTATCCATTAATAGCCTTATCTATCAATCAACGGACGAACTATGGCTCTCCCGCACTTGCTCTATGTTGAAATGTTTTCTGTCTAATATAGTCTAACATTTTAAAGGATAGAATTATTTCGCAAGGCCCTGGGGCTCCAAAGAGGGCACAAAATAAACAGCTGGACGGATCTTAAGCAAATTTTGCAGAAATATTGGGATCTCGGTACTCTAGAAAAAGTTTAAAATTGAAGTATCCTAAAATTACCAGTATCGATATACATAGAAAGATCTCAAAGTACTTTAGATTCGTTTGGCAAAAGTAATCTGATTTATCTAAAAAATATCCAATTTAAACGTAATTTACTCTATAATTCAAATAATTTTGCGCGGGTACAACAGGCTACAGGTAGTTAAACGAATGAATTTAAAAAGGTAAAAATACTTTGTTTCAAAATTAAAGCTGAGAATCATTGTAAGTACTGTTAGGAAACGTTCATAAATTGTTTGAAGGGCAACTAAAAATTATATTGACAACTTAACTTATGTCTTATGGTGTATCAAGTCTCATATTTAACTCTAGAACGACAAGTCGGTGTCTTACATGACACCTACGTTTTTTGTTTCAGCGATGTAACTTTTGATAATGTAGAAGTTGACAATAATCTAATAAGTTTCTTTTTTGGTAAAAATTTGAATACCATCTAGACAGATAGACGTTGATACTGACATCAATTAAATATCGATTTGACACACTAGAACCGGTGTATTATAGGTGTCATTTGTGACACTCACTTTCTAAATTTGTCCCATAACAGAGCCTTGTCGTTCTAGAGTTAATGTATTTTTTTTCCACAATATTGTACTTTTTTCACTTTTGCCATGAAAGATATAATTAAGGCAAGTTTTTACAGTGAAAAATAGGTAACTACAAAACATTTCCTTAGTTATTTCATTGTAAATAAACATGATAAAAATAAAACGGAAATTTTATTGGTATCCTTTTAATTTAAAATTTATATTCAATTTTATTTAAATCAAAAAGGAAAAAAGTCGTAGAAAAAATATCGTATTTAACTCGCTTGCAATAGCTATTACTCACTCAGATGCATTAAGACACTCGCCTCGTAACTTCGGCTCGTGTCGCAATTTCATCTTCGTGAGTAATAGCTATCACTACCAGCTTGTTAAATAATATACTATTATTTTATTCGTTAAATTGTCTTATCGTATTACATTTGAGTTTTATAATTTTTTTTTTTAAATTTATGTTTTGACTCAAAGAAGTGCCAACTAGCAAAGATTTTAGTTTGGATTAGTGTGATAAAACCAATTTTCTTACGAAGTACTTAATTGTTTTGGTAAATAATGTTTGTATTGTAACTTGTAAAAATATAAAACTGAAATAACTTTTCATTCACAAGTACGTAAACTGAATAAATTCATTAAACACTGATATTTTTCTTAAATGTCAAATTCCATATGACGTTTATTGTCGTTGAGAAAAAGGCCAAACAACAGAATTTAGAAAAGGTTTTAGATATAATTTTATTCAAATATTATCAACAATATCAAAAAACCATCTTAAATTGTCGATCCTTCTGCACGCTTCTTGATTTCGCTGGTTAAGAACTTCAATTTACATTACTTATCTCTATATAAAATAAGTATTATTTAGCCACCCTAGCAGTGTTCCTGTGTAATTTTTATAAGCTCGCAACAATAAAGTGCTTAAATCCGGTTTACCTATATAATTATAATCACCTATATATAAAATAATATTCATACCACACATGTGGAACTATTACGAATTTTCGATAAGTAAAATATATGGCTATACGTACACGTATGTACATAGGTATATTGGATAATACTGTTATTACTGACAATATCTCCGTAACACCTGAAAGTAATTTTTGATATAAAATATTTTTATTGAAACCTTAATATTTATCTACGTGAGTCGTGCGTACTTAAGTACATAGACGCGCGGGAAATACACGGGACAAGCAAATAAGTACATATACCTACGTATTTGCGCACAAAATACATTTATGTTATTCAATACTACGACATTTTTTTTCTGTTTATGGGTCTTGAATCTCATTGAACGTGTATTTAGGCTCACCTGCCACGGTGTTTTGTTGACGCCATATGCACAACATTGTAAGTAAATAACAAAACAGAAATTCCCAACAGATTCGTAAATATGTGTACACATCCCCCAGCATTAGGGAACATTTGTACTGTTCCGGTTTTTATCATCAATTTCAATTAGGCCATCGAATAGGTATTAGGTAAATACTTACGTAAGTGTAAGGTGTACAACGGAAGAAAAATGTGTTATTTTTCCTATTGTTTTTTTTCCTAGCCGAGAGTGTTTTTCCACCCTATTTTTATGTATATGAAAAAATAAAACGATTTGTGATGTAGATGAAAAATCAGTTAATAGGGGAGAGTTGGCATAAAACGCATATTTTTGTTTTAAAGATTCTGGAAATTTCCTAAGCTTTAAAAAGCGTATTTGGTTCTTTTCGTTAATAGCCTGTATTGAAAAGGACACAATAATTCATAAATAAAAAGGACAATGCTAAATACATATTAATATTATCAAATCTATACCTTAAGTTAAGGAGAGGGTAAGGTTAATTCGTACAAAAAAGGCATGTTTTTGTTATTTTTTGTGATGACACAGTCAAAATCTCTTTATTAAAACCAGTGGTACATTAAAGTATAACATTCGAAGAATATTGTATAAAATTTTCACGAAAGTTATTCGTATTATTAAAGGTAGCAGAAATTATTCGAACGTGTCTCGGAAAAAAGTAGAATTGCAGTGCCTCTCATAACTTGGTCCTGGATCATCCGAAATAAAAAAATTAAAGTTGATTCGTCAGATAATAGTTTTCCTCAGGTAACGCTGGGAGGATTTTTCGAAATTTCAATTTTTCACTTTTTTTTAACACTTAAAACCAAAAAACACGATTTTGCGAAAAAAATTGGCTAATTTGTTATTGTAAAATAAAATTTATTAACAAATTTAAAAACAACTCTCCAGCGTTACCTCGTAAATTATGTACAGAAATAGTGTTCAAAATTTCAAATGGATCGGTGCTGTAGTTTTGAAGTTATGAAGGGCACCGACTTTGAAAACGTGAGTTGTGGGGAAAACACTAAAGTTTTGAACACTTAAAAATTCTTGTATAAAACTAATATAGAATACTTACTGCTAAACTAAATTTTGTATCCTACACTGACAAAATATACAGTACAGGTATAAACACTTAGTACTTCCATTGAAATTTCTATAATATAACTGAGAGAGAGAGATATATATAGAGAGCGAAACATCTGCCAGGTAACAACAAAAATGCTTATAACTTCGTCAATTTTGCTCCAATCAACTTGAAATTTTGAGACAATATTCTTGCGATGTTATGTATTCAATTTAAAAAATTAAAAAAAAATGCAAAAAAAATTATTTTAATACCTTACCCTGCCCTTAAGGTGCATATTCATATTAATTACAACAAAAAAATTAAAATTTAAAAAACTAAAAAAAATTTAATTTTTTCGCAAACGAGGCCACATTGGAACGAACCGCTCTAGGGTTGTGTTTTACTCACAGAGATCAACTTTTGGAATAAAGCCGGTTCCAATCGACGACCCGAACGTGGGACCCCCCCCCCCCTTGCTAGAAAGCCGCAAAAATGCAAATTACAAACGCCAATATATTATTTCATATAGAAATAAAACCATTGAAAGACAAAAGAGACCAATAATTATCATTTTATAACCATTATTTCTCTCATGAATATTTAAATTGAGAGTAACAATTTTGTTATATAACCTCATTAATAGTAATTATTTATAAAAATAAGTTTACAGACATTTATTAACATTTAATATTTATATGATTAATTAAAAACATTATATCATTAATAATATTACATCATAAATAATTAGACAGGATTTAATTAATTAATGATAATTTTAAATACTTATTCATATTATGCTAAAAATACTATGTAGGTATAACATTGTAATATGTTGGACTAATAAAAATATTCAAAAAAAAAAATATCATAAACAAATTAAAACATATACCTAAACCTCTAAAGCTACAATTTTACCCAAAATCTGTCTCTCCTCTTGTCCTTCTTTCATTAAATTAAACGACTGATGACAATACATGACAACCATGTTTAATAAATGATTTGTAACATATCACAAAATATTTGGAAAGAATTATGAAAAATGTACTTTGGAGCACGAATAAAAAATGACAGCGGCTTGAAATCAGGGGCGAATCGATATAGTTTAGTGTTATCTCACAATAAAGTTGGCTTTATTTCGGCCACCTCTCCCCTATCTAAGGCAGAAATAGTCATGTTATCTGATGTTTCTTAAAACTTTCTACAAGTTTTTGCATAAATCATGGTTATGTAAAAAAAAAAAAACTAATGAAATAGCTGAGCATGAAAAGTCAATGACGCTACTTAAACTCGAATTCCACCATTGAGCATACTTGTGCGAACACTTTGAAGTTTGTTTTCGAAATTCCAAATTGATATAATTGCACTAAGAAAACACCTGCTGACACATATCTTTCAAACTCTAGTCTTTTTAGATACCACTACTTCCTTTATATGACCCTTGCATCAGTATCATATACCTAATAGTAATGTAATCTATATATAAATTTGGGATAAAGCATGAAATTATACATTTTCCCCTTTTAGGTACTTTCCTCCCTACTAAAAGCATCTTTGATTGAATGTGGCGTTTGCTGTAGTTCCCAATTACGGAAATATAATTTTAATGAAGCTGCAGAATTTTATCAATGTTTTCCACTGATAATCTTTCGCTTGTCTGTGTTTAGAATATAGGTACCTCGATATTTTTCTACCATTTTTGCATGATGAAGTAATCCACCACTCAAACATACTATTTATTAGTGGCACAATTTTTTTTAAACTATTGTTAATATAGATTACATCATATTATTGATTTATAGTTTTATTGTATACAATTTCTACAAATCCCAGTTTGTAGAATTTTTTGATTCCGAATACCTACATACTTTTTGAGCACTTTGTGAAAGCCATATGTGAGCATAATCTATTATATTTATAATGAAATTATAGAGTTTATTGACATCTGTCGGCTTACTGAGAATTCAAAATGCAACTGGATGCCGCTTCAGTAATAATGTGTATACAAAAAACTCAAATAAAACTGTATACATTAACCTAGCATTCTTGTTATCGGTGTTTAATATCATGGATTTGATCAGGTTGAACTCTTATACTTGTAGGTTAAACTATACCTATAGGTATTATCTTAAAATTTAATTAAGTTTATTTTTAAATATTGATTTTGTAAAGAAAGACAAAATGTAATGAAAATTATTAGAAACTAGTATTTACCCGTAACTTCGCACGCGTGAAGTTTAAAAATTATGAGTTCATGTCCAGGACCGACGAGAGGGTATGGTAGGTGGGGCAATTGCCCGGCTGGTCGGCTCTAAAAAGGGAGCCAGCAGCCTTGCTTAGGGGCTCGGAGGAAGTGAAACGACAGTTTTTCTTTACTCGTCAGTTGTCAGTTGCGAAATTTTCCTACTGAAATGGAATGTTTCCCGGGGCAAAAAGTAGAATATAATCATCCCTGTCTCCTTACAAAGTTTTAAGTTGATTGGTTCAGCTGTATATGTTTATAATCAAGTAATTAAAAACCACATTCTAGTATTTAAATTTCTTGCAAGAAACTACTTCTAACCTAATAATCTCGCAATTTTGTGTATTCGTCCTAAATCAATCGATAGAAAAATTCCCTGGCTTTTATTGAGACCCAAAATATACTAGAACACCAGATATACGATATGTGTAATTTTAAAATAGTAGGTACATACATTTCAACATTTCCTAAACTGTATTTCAGAAACAATTACTAAGTGTTCGGTAAAAAAAAATTATGAAACTGATGCTAAAGAATAAATGGTATATTTTTATGTGTTTAACAAAACTTTGAAAAAACTTTTTAGAAGAAGTTTCGAGAAAATAAACGGTGCTTTTTTAGCGTGAAAGAACATTATATTGAAAAGTACAATGTATGAATTCAGTTGACCCAAATATTTTTTATTTAAAAAATGAAGGTAATTCCCAGCATATGTCAATTTGGACTACTTTTTATAAACCGCATTTTATCAGTTGAATTTTGAATGACATATCCCCAAAGAAAATAATCCATTGTCATCAAATCACGAACTGTGAATATCAGTTTAATCAAGATAACTGTTACAAATAATGCTGTAGCTTGAATTTTTTAATTTTTAGATTTTTTAAAGATTAAAATTAATCAAAAAATCCACTTTTTAATTTTAGTTATAATTAACAAGTTTTAAATATAAGCAAAAACATAAGCGTTAACTTAATGGTACTCCTTTTGCTGTTAATAACTGGTTTGATAATGATCATATTGACCAAAACATATCATAAGAGCTTAAACAATAAAAGTGGTATTTTTTCTCAAAGTAAAGTGTTTTGAATTTATAAAGAGTAAAATTTTATTTCACGAGTCCGACTAATTTTTAAATAGACTAAAGTAGATAAAAAGTTACTATTCACACAAAATAGTACAGTTATAATATATTTATTTTCCAAAATTAGTTAAAAAAACACAAAAACTAAAAATACATAATACAAAGGTGTTTTTACATAAATATTTTTTTCTTTTCTAGTAATGGTTATACAAATACCATACATACAAAATCAAGGGTCAGCAGCCATGTTAATTGAGTCACCGCTAAAACCTCTCTCTCTACTGATTGGTTCTTATTGACTGCAACACAATATGAGAAATATTCTTACTAAAGAATTTATGTATCCATTACGATAATCTCAGCGTAGGTACAATGTGATCTAGGTTACTTGTTATTATTTTTGTATAGCTTTGAAGTTAGACGTATATTAGAAAGTTTTTTTTTTTTTTGGTTTAGATTATTAATATTTCAACAGATGGACTTAGATTACTACGTCCACCAGCCTTGTGCATTCTGATTAAATTCAAAAGATCAAATTCGATTAAATAAAGCTTTTCTTCCATCTGCCACAAGTTTGCCCCCTTTTTAGAAACTGGCAAATGGATACCATTAATAATACCTAATATTAATTATAATGTGGCTAAAAATCCTCCGTGTGTATAGCACACCACCCACATCATTATTTGTACATCCTATTTATAATTTTATACTTTTTTAAATACTTTGCACGAAATATTTTATGATGTGATTGGGAAAATGGTGGAAGGTTAGGATTTGGAAGGTATTCATCTGGAATTGTGAAATATTTCCTATAATTACTATAAAATAATGAAATTATATTTTTTTCAGAAAAACTTACTAATGAAGTATAGATGTATTTTTTTAACAATAAAATAAAGTGAAAAGCTATTTAAAGAAAAAAAAAGTATAATCTTTTGCTGTATGGTAACATTCTTAGTGTGACTACCGAATTTAGGCATGGGTGTGACAATCCGGACCCAGAACGGCAAAGTTAAGGATCAGCAGCAGTGAAAAACTGGCTTTTTTTCCTTTATTTATATACGGGGCACCTCATGGTGTTTAGAACCGGTAATATTCAGAGGCGTAACTACAAATTTAGAACAATTTTGACTGGATCGCTCCCTTCTAAAAAGAAAAAGGTCATATTTCCTCAAAAACATAGTCAATGAGCAAAAGAAAGCAGAGTATGCTTATATCACTTTTTCATATTGTCTCATCTTTCATTTTCAGCAGTCTTAAAAACAAAGAAATTTTTTCTTATTAAAAATTATTATGCCGTTTGTGTGCTCGATACCTAGAGAAATGGCAAGCGCGCCGTAAAAAGAAAAAAATTTCTAGGGTCCCAAAGTGAGTTAAACGCCCTGTCGACATATTTTTAAACATTAGAGAAATGTTTAAAAGTAATTCTTTAACCCTGAATAAATTTCTTGTAGCTTGGAATCATTTCCGCCATTAACTGGAACAATAATTGTTTGTGTAATATGAAATGTCGCCTTTCGACCACTTAGCCGACCGCGTAATTCAGATAAACATCGACACTTTTTAATCATTAAGGAAATGTTTAAAACTTCAATTCGCTAATTTTAAATAGAACTTTTATAGCCCGGAATTATTTCCACCAATAAGTAACTGGAATTATTAGGGCATATAGGTAATATATGGTAATAGGAAATGTCATTTTCCGGCCACTTGCTCGAGAATGTAATTCGAATACGTCCGGTCCGACCGGATCATCGCATAGACAAATGCGACAAATGGCTACGGCCCGGTTTTTGAATAGCTCCGGTCTATTTTGAATATTTTAAGGGGGACCACTAATGTGACCGCCTGACGAAAAGGTGATTTTTGGGAATTTTTTTAAGGAAAACTACTGTATGGAATGTTTTAATATTTCAAATATATTATATTCGTTGATATAAAATAAATTCATGATAAAATTTTTGGACCAAAAAATTGAAAGTTTAGTGAGTTATTCGCGATTTTTCAAGGCCCCAAAAAAAAATTCCCTCATTGCTGCAGCGATAGCGACCTTCGCAGTGCCTGAAATCAAAAAAACCAAAAAGCTTATTAAACTAGAAGGAATTGCTCATGCCGTGAACCTCAATCGAAAAACAAAAGTTGAAATTTAACATAATGACGGAGTTTTTAAAAAAAAAGTTTCAAATTTTGCGCGAAAATTTTTGGCCTGCAAAAATTACATTTTTTACTCGATCGAAAAACTGGAGGTTCATGGTACGCAGAAACGTATATAAAAGAAGCTGCAATAAAAATCAAATCGATCGGATAATTTGTCTTCGAGTTATAACTGCAGCAAATTTGAAAAATGTAGTTTTTCTTTACCTTACCTTTTAGTTTTAATCACTGAGAATTTTTACTAAAATTATTTACGATGTGCTCACTATAACGGTCATAGTAAAACTAGATGAGTCGTTTAAATGTGCCAGGGTCTCGCTGCTCCACAACATGTAACTAGTAGCCACGTCCAGACACTCCCGAACTATCAATTTTCATACATTTCTCAGTACTACCAAGTTTATAATGAAAATCAGAACTCAATCAGGCTGTAACTCAAAAACTGTTTGAGATATGCACCTGAAATTTTAGTATGTTATTTTTAAAGATATAGATTATCGAAACATGCAAAAAAAAATTTTCCAGTTTTTCCAAAATGTCACACTAGTGGTCCCCCTTAATCATATTTGAGATTTACTTTGGTTTTTCATATTATTTAATTTTGTTTTATTTATTGTTTTTTTTTTTTAATTTTTTGTGCTCTATATGGGGCAGGGAGGTTGCCCTGTAAGAAAAAAATGTTCGAGGCCCCCGAGTGGCTGAATCCGTACTTGCTCGTAACACAGCAATAACTATTAATCTATCGTGAACACATAAACTGACTGTCGAAATATGAATTATAAATATTTAGAATAAACAGTTACCTAATAATTTTTTTATTCAAGCCTTTTTAGCTATCACAACTAAATTTTTATTTATTTGAGTAATTTTATTTATAGTACGAGTATCATGAATAATTATAAAAAATTGTTAGAGCAACTATTTCAAATTAACTAAGATTTCTCTAGTAACAGTAACTGTTCGGGTTTTTTTTTTAATGTACGTGAGCACATTTGATTTTGGCTCAAAGCTCGCATACGTTTTCTGATTGGGTACGTCGGCATCGCCTTTAAAATAACATTTCATATCTCAAACTATAATGTAACTTAAGTATTGATCCAGTGTATAGGTTTTCAGATACGTACAGTACAAATACATTCAACGTACACCAACGTATGTTCAATCTATTCAACTCGCACATACAAGAAGGCAACGTGTAGGTAGCGTAACAAGCATGTAACACGTATTGCCATCTATGAACGGTACGATGTACTTACCCGGTGCGATAACGTATTCAGTGAACAAAAATATGTATAGTACATTTTTAAAAATATTGGAAATTAGAATTCGCTTTTTAGATAATATCGGAGAAAGAACGTAAAAGTATTATTGCAATAAACAATTTATAAATTATACGGTAAATGTTCATACTGACAGGTTTAATTGTAATACGAATACATAATCTATTTCACTAGCATGCATATAGGTCTATATGTACCGGGTGCCTCGAGAAAAAATGTCAAAGCTGTATTCATTTCACTAATGCGTTCTCTCTCATTGCTAAAACAACTGTAGAGACTAATCGCGATTGGTGATTACGCATGTACAGCTAAAGCTTTTTTTATGCGATATTTTTAGGCGGTTTTTGAGAAAATGGTCATTAAAATGCATAATGTAAATAAAAATTAAGAGAAAGTAGAAACTCAAATATTAACTATAGTAACTTTCTTTAATAAAAATACTTTTAAATGGTTTTTAAGCATTTAATCAGTACATTGCTTAAGAATATATGTAAGTTATTGCATCATCTTTTTTTTACAGATGTATTTTTCACAATTTTCATACTAAGTATTATAATCTACTTAATAACTCTCTAATACTGACTGACAACGCACAGTCTAAACCGTTGGGTTTAGAAGAATGAAATTTTGCACATGAGTTCCTTATGAAATGTAGGCGAGCACTAAGAAAGGGTTTTTGAAAATTCTTTCCTTAAGTGGGTTAAATCAAGGATGAAAATTTGCATGGAAATTCGACATTTTTGAAGTTAGAAATATATAAAAATATTACTATGGCTATTAAAGTAAATAATATAAACGAGCGGCTCTTCAAAAGCACTTTTTATTTTTAAATTACAGTTTTACCTCCTTAGACGTTGCCGATCGGAGATCTCACAGGGTACACGGCTAGTATAAAAATGAAATCAAATGTTCCCACGTGTAAATTATAATGCTTTATCTTGTTTAGAAAAGCAACTTCTAAGGAAATAGTGAGGTTTTGAGCGTTTTGAGTTATGTATTTTCAATGAAACTTTTTTTACAATCTCAGCCGAAGTAAATTTTTTATAGCTATTTATAATATTTTTAAATATATTTTTTTAGGTTATAGGGACCGCATAAAAAAAGGTTCAACTGTAAGTGATACTATTGCGGACTGGTAATACACTCTCAACACGCTCACTCTCACCGTGATGATAATTTCTGTAAACGTTATAGACAAGGGGCCAAACTACTCTATGATAATATTCCGACTGTAGCAGAAAGGTGACGCAAAATTCCCTTCACTTTGCACCACCATGTTGTGTAGATACACACTGTTTGTAGTGGTGTGCGTTTGATGTTTGCTCTGTGTGCGTATTCACACACACACAACTACAACACACTTATTATCGGACAGAGCAACGTGCAGTTCACGTAAGAATGGTCTTGCAATGCATAACAATCGTAGTGCATTCGGTGACCGACACCGACTGACTAAATGCATTAAGCTGTGAGAGACCAACAAATGACTCCAAGCGAGCTACATTTTTTTGATATTAGTTTCCTTCTAGTGTTCTATGGTTATAGACGAATAACATAATACATAACAGTCCGGGAATTTTGAGAAGAGAAATACTTTTTTGAGAAAGAATCATCCGAACAAAATTTAATTTAATTTTAGTTCAAATAGTTTAGTGCACGAGGTGCAAAATACTTTTTTAAATAAAGTGTGTGCCTTTCTATTTATATAGGAGCTATTTTTGGTTAAACGGAAGGTTAAAGGTTACAGTTTAATGTACTTACGTTCACATTATGCAATTGCTTATTATCTATTTCACTTAACCGTTCGGTTTATTTAAACCGCCGAATTAACAAAATATTTATTTTTTCTATAGGATTAGGTATGCGTTTGAAAACTAGGTTTGAATAGGTACTTAATGCCAGAGACTGCATCTTTTAATACGGACGGATACTAGAAACTGACAAATAATCGAAATCCTACTGTACTCCTAAAAGCAATAGTACCAAATAGTAAAATTTAAAAAGCAAATATATATATATATATATACATATATATATATATATATATATATATATATATATATATATATATATATATGTATATATATATATATATATATATATATATATATATATATATATATATATATTATTGCTTTGTAAATTTTACTCTTTGGTGGAAGCGCTGAGGAAGACTTTTTCAAACTAAAACAGAACAGATATATAAACACCCTGTACACATTGCGGTTGATACAAAATTTTACAATTAAATAATAATGGTCTATCATAAAATTCTAAATGTATCTCTTACACCTACCTCTCTGGTGTCTATCACATTATTTAATTAATTCATTTAATTAATATTCATAATTACGCATAATAAAACGTTTAACAAATAATTTGCATATGTATTGCTATTTTATTAAATAATCATAATCTACCGCCACTTCCCCACCTCGCACCCAGAATATCATCCTGTTGTAAACTAAATTAGATATTATAATATTCCAAAGAAAATATGTGCATTTATTCTATTCAGTGTTATTTTAACAGCATATTAGCATTCTATCCATTTAATTAACATTCTATAGCTATATTCTATGTTAAAAGTCCCAACAAAACTAATAGCCGGAGAGTTCACAACACCCGGGGTCAAGCAGTTTTATAAAAGTTGAAAGTTGAAACTTATAAAAATTTTTTATAATCTCGATACGATCACTTTTCACTAAGAAATTAACAATTTTTTTTCTGCTCCCTTAATTTTTTCTAGTTGTATATGTCTTGGGAAATTCGTTATGTTATGCAGGATGCTGCAACAGGGGATTTTTACCTTCTTGTACAAAACTCTAATGTATAATACACCTATCTTTACTTGAAAAAAATATATTTACCGATCAGCTACGCTGGTAAATCTAATAGGTACTGAACTGCCCATATTTTTTCTCCTTTAAAAAATTCACAATTAGATATTATTTTACTAAAAACACTTTTTAAATTTAGGTAAATACGAGTATTTTAGAAAATTGTTATATTTATTCTAGAAGCCATATGTGTTTCCAAATGTTTTCAACAAATTCATTTAGATAAATCAATTATCAATTACTTAAGTGGGTTGCCAATCCAATCAAAAATATAATCTAAACAGATTACCTTTTGAAATATTTTCAATTGATCTTCTGTTAATGTGGGTGATGCAACGACTATCTTCAAATTCATTTTAAAATAGTTTATTTTCAAACAGGCCATAGTGAATGTGAAACTTGTTTTCTGATTTGAATATTATGAATCTTCAGCAACTCGTCAGATTTCTTTTACGCTTCTTTCACAATATTACCTATACACGTAAAAGAGTCTCGTGTATTCTTATTTGATACAATTCGATAAAAGAATATTTTAGTTCGGAAAAAGAAGCGGCGACAATACGGTCTGACGGTGTGGTCAGACCGGTTCTGTATGATTTAATATAGATACGTATAATACAAAGCAACCAGCGCTTTATGTATATCACACTACGAGCTCAATAAGGGTACAAATGTACTTTTGTTGTTTCGAAACATTGAAGAAAATAATCATTCAACTGCAACTTAATACAGTGAAACCTCTCATAAGTTATACCCTGATAAATTATAAACGTCTCGTAAGTTATATTTTGAAGATAGTTACAAGCACATGCGTAGTTCTATAGCAGTGAATGCGCGGAAATGCGCAGTTTGTTAAAATACGTGCACATGTGTCAAATTTATTGAGACACTCTAGGTGGGAAAATAGGGGATTTATATAACTTATGATGAGGAGTTCTACTGTATTGCTTTCAGGAAGTCTCTAATTTCATGAACAATAATTATATAAAAAAATATGCTGCCAGTGGGGTGTGGCACACAGCTTCTTCGTACTCGTAACAGCACCTTGATAATTTAATGCCCAGTATATCTTTGTATAATTTAATATAGGTACCTATATAAATTAATAAAAATAAATAAACAAAACGATTCATAAAAAATTGAGGGAAGTGGGAGTAGTAGTAAATAAGATATTGACATTTAATGGAATTTCATGGTAGCGCCGTAGATACTATTACTCCGAATGCAATGAAATTTGTAGGGGACCATCTAGGAACCAGACCGCATAATTTCTGACAATTTCATAAAAAAGAATTGAATAGTTCAGAAGTTATGCCACTAGGTGCAATTTAGTATATTAATGGAATGACATGGTAGCGGTGTAGCTACCGTTACTCCGATTTCGATTAAGTTCATAGGGGATCACCTAGGAATCAAATTGCATAATTTCTGAAAATTGTATTAAAAACAATCGAATAGTTCATAAGTTATACCACTTGGTGCAAACTGGCGACACAGACGGACGGACAGACACCAAACCAAAATTGTTCAAGAAGCTCTAAAACGTAAAATGTGCGTAAAAATTCTATTTTCGAGGGAAAAAATTTTTTATTTTTCAAAAGTGATCACAATGCTTCCGCTACTTTAGTAGTCACGGAAGCAAAATACATTTGACAATTTACCACCAAAAAAATAAGATTTTATAGCTAGATAAATCCTTATTGCACCAACAAAATTACGAAATTATTAATTTTCATGTTATATGTACCTATGTTGTACTATCATTCTTATTTTTTATCAAATCAATCCTTGTCAGTTAGAATTGTAGAGGAGGGTGTCCTTATTATTAATGCACTCTTAGACCGGGTGCACATTGAGACGCAGTTAACGCAGGCAGGGCAGTGCAGTTTTTGTGACTCGTGTTGTAGAACGGAACAGCGCGAATTGAAACGCAGAGCAGAGCAGAGCAGCACTGCATCTCACGAGACCGATGTGGCACTCGTGAATGTGACACAGAAACTGCGCGACATTGTAACACGTTCTCGAGTTTTAGTTGGTTTTATTTCGTCGAAACGAAAAAAATTGAAGAAATTGAAGAAAAATAGTACTTCTCTGCTCTGCTCTGCTTTTAAATTCGTGCTATCTTGTTCTACAACAAGAGTTGTAGAAACTGCGTTGCCCTGCCTGCGTTAACTGCGTCTCAATGTGCGCTCGATCACATGTGCTTTCCTGCTCTGCCCTGCGTTTACAGCGTGACGCAGCTAAATGTGCGCCTAACCTTAATTATGCATTTTTGTATTTGTGCCCTTATTGAATTCGTAGTACGATATATGCTATACGAAAATACTATAAATTTACACGACATAAATTACAAAAAAAAGTATTCGTTCAATAAATTCCGGCATACAGGCACGTACTTAGATAATTGAAGAAACGAACATTACAATTTTCATGTACTTTTTACATAATATATGAAACTTTCATTCCCGTGTAAAAATTTGCCATGACTTTTACCAGGAGACGCTTTTCAATCCATTTTAACATGAAAATAACATAGGAATCATTGGACAGTATTTTAGCTGGCGAATGGCAATTTATCTTCAGGCAATTTATAGTTTTTGTTTAATATTTATTGAACTAATGAAAATCTGATTTTACATAATTATATATAAAAATACATCTAGATATTTATAGCGTAAAAATAAAATAAAAACACTTGAAAAATTCAAACTTGTTATGTATTTTTCATTCAAGTGCGTAAAATTACACTTTTGTCAGTGTAAAAATTATTACACTTCACTGATTTTACACATTTTTGTAACCTATTTTTTTACAGTGTACACTACTGCACACGAACGCTACGCTTTAAAGTTGAATCCATTGTGATTACAGCTTTATTTGATATACATATAGCTTAGGAATACTAACTAAAGATGGACATACACATCTTTCCAAAGCAACGGTTTTACCCGTCGGTCGTTCAAAATCGTCATTTAATATTGTCGAAAACGCTTCAAAACAGGTGGAGCAATCAAAAAAGACATGTTTAAATAAGTATGAATACTTTCTTTTCTTAAATTGTAACATTACCCCGATATAATATAAACAAAATACCATTAAAAGAAATAAAACACACTTTTACTTGGCTACCTTAATATGAGGTATCTCTATCGCACTTTCCTTGTTCTCCTGAGAAGATAACAAACGCAAATGGTTAACTTCAAAACTATTTGTGCTCATTTTTAAGCAACGTGCTTGCGAAAGGCTTGCCAAATTAAAAAGAAATCAATTGATAAAATATTTTATTCAAAACAGAATTAAAATTATTTGATATGAAACGCAAATGTATAGCCACAATCAGTTCAACAGCTGTCCTTAATTAAAATTGCAATTGTAGGAAGTTATTGATCTGTTTTTATACTTATTTGTACAAATGTACTTTTGAAAACAAGCCAATGAGTATGTATACATTTTAAAAAGGAAATATATGTACATATACATAAAACAGGTTTCTGTACAATACTGCATAAAATGAAATATTTAATGGTATTCGTCCTTTTTTGCCAATGATTCTCAAACAATTGTCGGCGGGTATTGTCACAGCAATATGATGAAAGTGGACGTTTTCTTTTTTATTTCAAATTATTTAACAACTGTTTTTTTGCATAGCTGTAGATATACCTTAAATAGTTTTGAGTTAATGCTAAATCAGTTTGGTTTCAAGTGAAAATAGCTTACAGATTATTTGAGATAGTTCGTAATGGACTGTAACCGACCTACAGTGACTTCCTCTTCTGTTGTAATATTCTATGAAGTAAAGACTACTTGATTTTTCGAATTTTTTTGTACATGAAAACAGGGAAGAAGACATTTTAAAAAGTGTCAAATCGGTTTCAAAGTAATATTAAAAACCATTTTCATATTTTCTAATACGGATTTTTACAAAGTAAATATTTCCAGTGTTCAATATTTTAAAAGTAATATATTTATAGTAATCATACTTTTTGTATTTCTTTTCCTTCTTCGGATTGGGAGATCTAGTTAAACCGCATGTACTGATTTCTAAATGAAATATTTGTGAACAACACAGTTTATTTCTCAATTTCCATATGTAAGAATCCACTTTGATGAAGTCACAGGTTTTTGTTGAATTATCTTCAGTTTTTAAAAACTTCAATTGTGAGTACTTTAAGTATACACGCTGAAGTTTTCAACTAGAACTTACAGGAATGTTTTCTCTTCCATTCTAGAAAACCCATTACAGATTTCTCAGGTTGTATAATTTTGTATAATAATTTCAAGGCTAGCAGTTTCAGAGGCTAATTCTCAAAAGGATTGAAGTGTATCGTCTACTGGTGGAAGCGTCAGGGAGAATATTGTATCGTGACTAGAAGTTTGCATTATATTCATAATTTGCGAGAGTTCGGAGCAGAGAAAATACGATTACTTTGTAAAATTGTAGGTTCTCGTTAGTTTTTCAATTATTCATCGACAGTTAGTTGCATTTTACACGCTCATTAACCCTAGAATCATACGTTGGTCTACGAGAAACGTTAATCATACATCGTCGTCAATTTGACGAATGGACTTTTTACGGAAAATTTTAGAGTTTATTTGCAAAAAACACTTTTTTTTACAAAACAATACTACAAAAGCGAACAAAATATTTAAAAAAATTGCATTTGAAGAAATTTTTTAATATAGATATTTATTAATTTTTTTAATCTTTTTATCAAAGCATATTTTTATTATAAGAATTAAATAATAGATAAATCCATCAATTTTATCATAAGACATGTTTTTCAAATAATTAATTTATGAACTATTATGAGTCAGTGGACATATGTGACTTTACAGAATGTGAAATTTCTCGGTCACAAATATTTCCGTAGATATGTAGTTATTTTCTCATTAGACACATTTGTAAATTTTCTATAATTTGTTAGTAATTTTTGGAATAAGATCTCAAAAAATAATAAAACCTAAATATTTTCGACAAAAAAAATTGCTATTCTTTTATTAAGTCACTTGAAATGTATTCTTTGGTTCTCGATTCAATATATTAAAACTTCACTATTATGTCGTTTTTATAAGTCAAGCAGCGGTAATCATCTTTCACATTATCATTATCATTGAATAAATTAATTATAACATCCATATCTTTAATAAATTTTAGAAAAATTAGGAAAACTTTTATATGTGAAGTACAAAATCTTTAAAAAAAAACATACGTCATCATACATCGTCGTCAAATTGACGCACACTATTTTAATATAAACAAAACGACAGCAATTATAAACAAAATTGATACGTATGCTGTGTTATCATAATAAATAAATTTGATACCAGAAGTTTTAGAACAGACAAGCAACGACAAGTTGTAGTATTGGAGTTGATAGAGAAGTTTGGTCGTCAGTCTGACGAGTACGTATGATTCTAGGGTTAATGGAAACTCAACCTTTGGCGTGTTAAGTATACGAATAAGAATCGCTCGATTGCGTAACATAGATATACAAAAATCTATTCAGTTACATATTACAATCTCATTACAAATTGGACATTTACATATTTTGTAAATAATTATCATTAAAAAATACATTGTTAAAAATAAAGAAAAGAGTCTACAGTAAGAATAAATGGGCGGATTTCGAGTGAAATTGTTTGAATATCACTGTTTTAAAAGCAGATAAGGGATCATAAAATAGTAAAACATATTCCACTAATAATACATAATAAATACCAAATAACCAATAAGTTTGGTTTGCATGCAAGTGTTGACCCAACAAAGACCTTAACATCTTGTTGTGTCCCCGCGTTTGTCGCTAGCGGTCGAACTTGTTCAACTTGTATACGTACATACACATACATATCGCTGTGTGTACGTATACGTGCTTGTGTGGGTGTGTGTGTGTGTATATATACCTACATAGATTGTCGGACGATAGCGACTCACGCAGCATAACGCAAAATATTTCAAGATGGTTTCTCAATGAATGTAGCAAACGAACGTCGTGTAGCATTGACAAAAACCCACAAACGTTTATTACAGTTCATCGTTCTGACGACTGCTGGCGCTAACGTCTTAATGTGTGCGATATTGATGTGTTTACATACGAAACTATGTAATTTCAGATTTAGTTTTTTTTATAAGAATAAAATTATTTGGAAATATTAAACCCGTGTAACTTGATGAATTCATGAATTTTAATTTTTTTTTTTTTTGTTCAAATTTTTGAATATTAATTTAATAAATGCTCCAACGAATAAGAATACTATACAAGTAAAGGTATAGGTATATATAATTTCTGTGTATTCAAAGATCTTCGCAAAGTGAATTTTGATAAATCAGAAAAAACAAAAAGTCAGCTAATTTGGTGAACGTACTGAAGCACACGAAGGACCTGGTGTAAATGTTTTCTTTTGTTACTTATACAACAAAAGAAGAAACTGAATTATTCACATGGAAAACAAAAATATTTTTCTATGAAAATTTATGAAAAGCAAATTATATTTAAATAAGAGAATACGGTACGGGCAAAACAAACAAATATGTAAATCAAGTTTTCCATTTCATTTTTCCTGCGCAATTTTTGATAAACTTCAAAATCATAATGTATGAATAAATTTTCCATTTTCTCATTCAATATCTGGTTGGTTGTTTGGTTCATATATTGGCAGAAGCAAATTCTTCTATTTTTACTCAAGTTAAAAAAAGTAGAACAAGAATACGTACTTATATTATGTTACGAAAAATAATTGAACAAAAGGAAAAAAAGAGGTCAATATGCAACAAAAAGATGAAAATATATGTCTATTGCAGTTTACGAATACCTGCGGTACGATTTGAAAATAAACATATTTCCCCAATTTTCCTAGCCAAACAATGATTTACTTGTATGAAATAAATGTACCGGTTAGCTCAGATATTTAGGTATCTATCTACACATTTAATCAGAATAATGTACCAGAACTTTTCTGGACAATATGAAAATAAGTACCTATTATTTAATTAATAGATAATCATGCACTTGTCTTTTAAAAGTACCTCAATAAACACTTAAATATTTTTAAAAAATTAAAACAAGCAATTTAAAAATTTAAATTATAAATCCTTTGTTACCGATCGTATCCGCACTTAAACATAATTTTTAAGGAAATATTCAAAATTGGACACCAGTAGGAACTGCCTCGGAAAACTCATTCTGAACGGTTATAAAATTTTACCTAGACTCAAAGAGGTACTCAATAAAATATATTTTTTTAAGGAAAAATATTTAATTATATGTTTTGATTTTCCACGTTTTCCTTTCATGTCGTAATTCTATAACTATTCCGGCAATTTGTTTAGACAAGTCGTGTCGGCGTGTCCAGTAGGTGCTTAAAAAATACTTTAATAAGTAACAGTAATTAATTTAACAAAAAATCTAATTATTTTTTGCAACATGTATACATATTTTGGTATTTGCTTTGGTAGCCTTTATTAATACACACCAATTTGTGTATTTAAAAATAATTTAGAATTAGTAATATTGTTTTTAAGTTTAATCAAAGTAAAACTCAGACTCCGACCATTTGACAGCCTTCATTAGTGCCAGAAAGTGAGTGTAGTGTTGGCTGATCTCGAATCAACATAGGTATAGCTTTTATTAAAAGGAAATCAACTAAAATTAAACTGCAATTTGAAATAACCGTTTGTTGATTTTTGTTGCTAGTTGCCAAATATTTGTACTTTGGTGTACATACCTGGAAAATTTACATACTTTCATGATATATGTGGGGCCTTCATTAAATTTAAATAAGAATGTATTTGCAAAACAAAAGATATGATCTTATAAATAACCAGGAAGATAAGTAAATAAAACCGACGAAAATCCTTTTTTCATAATAACGTTGAGGTGAGTTTTATCCTACATAGATACAACAAATAAGGTAATCCTAAAAAACGACCAATTTTTTCAGGAAAATATATAAGGAAAAAAAATTGATGTAACGTAAAAGCCCCCATTATGGAACGGTATCTAATACTGGAACAGTTTTAATATATTCATACTAAAGAAGTTATTTCTGCAAGAAGTGTCTGATAACAAAAATTATTATTAATAGAATGATATTTTTCAATTTAAATTCACCTCGAATTTAATGTTTCCTTACTTAATTAAAGAAATAAATATGTAAATGTCAAAACTGTTCCAGTATTAGATACCGTTCCATAATGGGGGCTTTTACGTTATATAAGTTTTCTTTTCCTGTTTTTCTGTCAGTTCTAATTTAAAAATAGAAATTTCTTGTAAGTAGATTTTTCTTAATATTTACGCAAAATTTTCCAATAAATTCGGTAATTGAATTCAAAAACTCTCTTTGCGTATCGCATTCAGTATTTCAACTTCAAAAAAGTAAGACATAAATAAACGGCGTTTTAAATTTGCATTTTTATGTCCAAAAATACCCACGATTCGGTATAGAATATAATATGAGTGATGATGTAGCGTTAGAAATACATTAGAAATTCTAAACATTTTTCAAATAAATGATGAAATAGCATCAACCAAACAACGTTCAGTTTAACTCAAAAGAAAAAAAATACCATAGAAACAGCAGACACAAAATAAAAAAAAAGCAACAGACACTTCATATTCGTTCAAAAACACACACCATGCATTTATACATTTGATTAGTATTTTGTTACTGATACAGGAATGGTTAAAAGTCGTTCAACAATTGGGCAAATTTTTTTTTCTGTCATTTGCCATACTCTGCTTCCATACGTCGTAATGCTTTTGATTTTGATATTCATATAAGGGAGCGTTCATAAGCGACGTAGCCCCATTTTGGCCAATTTTGAACCCCTCCCCTCTCCGTGTAGACCAGCAGTGACTTTTACTTTGATTTCCCCCCCCCCCTTGGAACGTATTTTTTTCTTACTAATTGAAGTCTAAAAAACATTCAACTAAAATGATGTCCTTTTTATTATGAAATATGAAAATCAAGACACTTTTTCATACCTTAGCAAAATATTTCTTTAAAAAACACGTCTCATGACAGTAAGAATTTTGGTGTAAAGACAGTGTCACCACATGGTTGCATAATTCACTTGAGGCAGTTTTGTCAAATTTCAAAATATCCAAAATATTAAGCACCTCGTAAGTAATTTAAGAGTATTCATGAATTTTCACATTCAAATTCATGTTTGTTTAATTGTAACGAATAAAACTAGGTAGTTCGACTCTGACTTCCCCCTCCCCCATGTAGCCCAGCGTAGCTTTTTACATAACTCCTCTCTCCCCCCAGTTAGGCTACGTAGTTTAGGGACGCTTCTTAATCGTTGGCTTCTTTGTTTCTGGTTTGCAAGTTTTGACAAGTTTTTGACAACCAAAAATCTTTGAAGTAAAGATTTATCGGCATATATTTAGGTACTAGTAAAACTTAATTAGTACAATGAGGCTACTGCCTGTAAGACTTACTGAACTATAAGACTCCTTTTTACACCTTCTACTCTTTTCTGCACTAAAATCCTTTCTATTTATTTTTTACTCAAAAACTAGTTTACAAAAAATAGAGTTTCAAAAAGATATCTTATGTGGTTTTTTCTTGTCTTATGACAATGGTGTGATAAAAATTTCGAAAAAAAGGAAAACTGAATTTTGACAAAAGATCCAAAATTTTGGAAAACTGTTTTTTTTTCTTTTAATTTAAATTTAGGTTTGATGACACTGAAAAATTTTTTTTTTTTTAAATTTCCCTCGGGAAACTTAGGACAGAAGTAGAATGTAGGAGCCCAATTATAAATGTAAAGTTCAATTTCGATTGTAGGGGTTACTTTCAAAACCTGATTTATCACGAGGGTGCCCTTATATCCTCTTTTACGGAAATTTCAGAATACCTTACGCGAATAACGACTAAATTATGACTACGACCTTTCCTTTATTACTAATTATGGCAGAGATGCTGAAAGAAATAGCTTTAATTGCTTACAATTAAACTTATTTATGCAATGTATTGTAATTTTCGTCGATTACTGTACTTTATTGCTATTTGGGCGGAATAAATAACAAAAAAAACGCCAATCTTTACGTACTTATACAACACGTATTGTTGACTGTGAAAGATCACTATCGTTCTAACATCACGAACGGTCACAGTCTGTGTAGCATCAATATGAAAAATATAAGAAACATACGAACAATCATATCTGTGTATAATGAACAAATGGCGAGAAAAAATTGGAAGTCTTTAGCAACATTCGGTGAAACATGCGAAGATGAAAGAGACGAACCGAGTCATCATCAATGGCTTTAATAAATATTTCGTTTTCTGAAAACGTAACAAAAATATGATACAATGGCATTAGTTGCACGTACACGTGCTAAATAAAGTACCAATTTTCGAAAACAATCCAATATTTTATTTGCTGACATTACTTCGAGCTGAACTATCGAACAACGTTACGTTTCATACTGTGAAATATTTTGTTTTGTTTCATTCATATCTCTTAAAAGTTTTATTTTTTGAAATGCGCGCATGAAGACACTGAGAGGTGATCGGCGGGAAAGGGATATGAAACGAGAAGTGAATATATGTATACTTGTTACAATAATCGTAGCGCGAAAGAAAATTTATAAAATTTTTACTCATACTTACGCTGCTGTGCATAAGAATCTGATACACGTTCGTATCTCATTTGTACTGCAAAATTGTAAATTTATACTTACGTTGTAGTTGAGATATATCACACAAAAAATGAGGGTTGTTCCGTAAGAATTATTGTAAAGCCATAAGTTTTCAGATGAAAAGGTATGCATTATATGAGCAGAGTTGAATTCCGAAGCAACCGGAGTAGACATTTAATATTAAATACTATATTCTATAAATTATTTTTACATATTCATTTTGACAGAAAAATACCTAAACATTTTAGAAAAAGGTGGATATGTCCCCTAAGAATTTTTAAGGCAGAGTATCGTGAGTTCATCGACTTTACTAACAACAATGCTGATATTTAATAATTTGATAATAGCAAGAAAAAGATAGTCTTACAGGCAAACTATATGCGTGAGTAAGTTTCCAACTTCCGCATGAACGATAATAGATATTAGGTATTTATGTAAAATATAGGGAAGAGACGACAAGAAGATCGGTTGAACATACGCGACAGGTTCGTCTTTGATTGTCTCCCAGCACGTTCATAATATTCTCTGGTAAAGTGAGACACCAAAAAAACTCATAGTTTTAGATTTGGATGATTGTTATACTTTTATAACCTACAAGTGTTGGGATATCTCTTTGTTTCTGTAGAGTACACGTAAGTAGAGTGACACAGAGATTCCTAAAATTATTTTTCTTGTTTTCCTCCAAATCAGTTGCAGCAGAAAAGAAGGAAATAACATTAATCAGTAGCGTATTTACTATGTAAGTGGCATACGTATAATTTCATTCAGATAAGCGCGATAATTTACAGGTAAATTTCAGTGAATAGTCCTATATGAGTATCATTAAACGGTAGAAGAAAAGCAATGAGGAATTAATTTTATAAATTTTTATAGCCAAACTTCAAAAATTTTTCATGAAAAATTGTCAAAATACATCTTATTTGTCCAGTCCAAGCATTGTATACAGATAAAGAAAAAAATAAAATTCGTCAAGTGCGTGTTTTTTAACACGCACTAAGTTAGGGCTTCTCAGAGCCATAACTTGACGAATTTTTTTCATTATTTTAAAATATTTTCTTACCTTAAATCATAGATACCAGTGAAACACAACTCGATATCGATAATGGAAAGGCTGGGAAACTTTTAAAATTTGAAAAAATTCAATTTTTTCAAATTTTTTTTATCATTTTGTGTGTTTGCGTTTGTATGAATTTTTGAGTGCCTATTTCGATAAAATAGACCAAAATAAACACTTTTTAAAGAATAAAAAAAAACTGGCTTAAATCATAATATGTACTAGTACTCGAGTGTTATCAAACTATGAAATAAAATCAGTGGGAAATTAGCTTCGAAAGTGGAAGAATCTCTACTAGTTGTAAGTCTAATAATTGTGAGTAACAGTGCTATGTAGCTTGAAATATCTTTTTTTTTTTTAATCTATCATATTTGGAAAATAGTACAAACCTGCTGCACATACTATAATTAATAAATACAGAAAAGTGTAGCACTTGGAGGAAATTGCACCGTTTTCGATATACATATGTATTTCTGCAGACACATACTAGGTACACAAAAGTAAATACCTAAGTATTTCATAAAACATTCTAAAAAACGTGAAATAAATTAAATTTTTTTATTTGTTAAATTATACACATCTATATCTCGTATACGTCATATGAACTGTACGTATCTGGATACTGTTATTTTATTTTAGTGAATTTAAGAAAAAAAAATAAATAAATAAACTATTCTCAATACAGCGGAAGACTACAGTATATTGTCAATTTAGACAGAATAAGGTGTATTTTTCACAGTTATTTAATAGTCATTTATTTTATTGAAGTATCTTTATGAAGTAGTTGAAAAAGTATCTCCATGGATAACTTGGAATACACTTTTGATTCGTTGTCACTTGTAAGTAATATCAAAAATTGAAATAGAATCATATGCCTTACTCTTCTTACGTATATGCGAATTTTATTATCTAAAAAGAATAAGCTACTTATATCATTAAATTTCAGTCTTTTTTATTGTTGCTTACAACGAGCCAAAAGTGTACTAACGCCATCATTGCTAAAAAACAAACAACTGGATTTTGTATACTCGAAATTCAGTAAACATTAGTATCAAACCATAAAAAAAAAAAATAACTACACTAACCTAATATTGATTAATTCGATGAAATTATTTTCTTTTAAAACTGCACTGGCTACAAATATTATTATGGAATTATTAAACTCAATTTTTGTTTTTTTAATTTTAGTCGAGATTGGTATCATTTTTGAAGGTGTAAGGTGACCGTTCGTCCTCTTCCTGTATCTGCTCCCAAAAAAATGTCTATAGAATAACAAATAGTTATAAAAGTTATTTTTATTATTGTCCTTGGATTGTCCCGATTTTATTTTATTCAAAAGTGGTATCTCTGATTGTAACAGAAATAAGGGATTTAACGAAATCCCATTTTAAAGCTTAAGATTTACCAGCTTCGGATAAAGGAATTGCTAATGTATAACTTCAGTAAGTTTTACGATTAGAAGAAATTAAGTAAGTAAAATGTATTCAAACGTTATCAAAAGGCTATTTGATCGATAGCGAAAAATTTTTGTTGATGCAGTAGAAAGTTTAAGTACAAAATTTGTACCTACTGAAGAAAATTTTAATTTTGTTAGTAATTTAAAATAATAAAATTTGGGACGCCTCACTTCTATAGGTACTTAATAATTGGGCATTTGAATAAAACACTACAAGAAAGCAATCGCTGCCAATCAAGAAATTGCAAGTGTTGCAGAATATCTGGAAATATTTTTAATTTTATTTATAAAGCAACCAATTGACACATTGCTCGTTTAGTTTTAAAAAAATATTTGATATACAATTACCATATCTTGAAAATCCAAATAGAACAGGTTTTTGCTATCTATCGTCATACACACGTAACATATTATATAATAATGTTAGCAAAGCAAATGATGCTGATATAAACAGTTTAAAACTTCATACAAAATAAAATCTACCTCAAATTCAATAGCAACATAACTACTAACAAAATTTATTCTATTCACGTCTAATTATAGGGCCCTATATCCAGGGTTGCCACCTTCATACAAAATAAAATTGGGGCAATCCAAGGGAAAAATTAAGTGTTCAATAATAAAAATATAAATTTAATCGTAGGAATTCCCTTAAAAAACATAAAATTAGATTTATTTATCTATAGGTACATCTATATTTACATATAATAAAACTCTAACGAGACCGTTTCTGTACATGGAATATTTTTTTGAAAATTGTACTGGTACTGTAAATAGTTATCTTAGTAGATATCAAAAGAGCGATTTTTAAAATTTTTATCTGTCTGTCTGTTCACGCATCACGCTCAAACTACTGGACGGATTTTAATGAAATTTGGTGTGGTGGTAATTTATTACCTGGGTCAACATTTAAGATACTTTTTACTCCAGGAAAATGTCTCATTCCCACGGGCAAACAGAAAAACCATTTTGAGCATGTGCATGCATTACGCAAAATTATTGTTCTATGCAAACGTTTTATAATAATTATTATAAGACATTAAGATTGTTTTGGGTAAATTAAATAATTTGATAAAATATATTAATTACTTAGGAATGATAAACTAACCATTAGTGTTTGTCTCACCTTACAAATATTACAAATTTCATTACAGCTAAAGCACCAGCGTTATCATTTTCACTCTTGGCCATTACATCACTCTCACATTACAGATTTCATTAAGTATACTCTCACGTAGAGTTACCCTCGCTATAGAAGCTTTCACTTGAAAAATTTGAAACAATTTAGTATGATATTGGGATGCGCAACTCCACAATTGCAATTGGGTTGACGGTTGACGGTTGACAACCCTGCCTATGTGATTTGGATATCTGTTTAAAACAGCAACCAACTGTACTTATTTGGTAATTCGTTATATCTGCCCGTTGGCGTTTAAAATCCGGTCAGTTTATTGCAATTAACCCCTTATCGAATTTAATACGTACATGTGTAGATATTACACATCACGTATGTACCTATATGTATAATACGATGATGATAGGTTTAACCATATAACATTCTGATGGGATAAAATGAAATGGGTTGGAATTGTATGTGAATGTTGCTCATTCGTGGTGGTCTTTCAGTGTTGGACAGTATCGGCTTTAATGATAATTTCAGATAAATTGTGGCCGAGGTAACTTTTTAACAAGGTTAATTTGTCCTAAGGCAGTTGAAATTGACAACGAAAATTCATTTGATTAAAGAAAATTATCAGAATGGTGGAATAAGCAGTAAGACCTGTTGGGTGCTTTTCTAATTAGATTTTATATTCGTGGGAAGCTTAAAATAACTAATCAAGTTGTCATATCACCAAATCAATACTGAAGTATGTTATTTTTATACCATAGCATCAAATCACGTAACTGTATTTTATGCACTTTTATTGATTGTAATATAACCAAATTGTATCAAATAAAAATTTCAATCTGTAGCATCCTTTTTTCGTTACAGGTATACTTATTTCTAACAAATGGGTGGCAGGGGCGCAACAACCGGTGGATCCAATGGGCACGGATCCCCTCCCCCACCTGAAATTATGTGGCCCCTCATAAAATTATGTAAATTTTCCTCCAATTTATTTTATTCATATTAAAAAGTGAAATTTTTAGTAATTTACTGATACTTTTTATTTGAAAATGGAATTTTCGGAAACGGCATTTTGCGATAATATTTTCCAGTATTATCGGAGAATTGCGTTATCAAAAACTTGGATTATGTAAATTTTTGTTGGACCCCCCTGCAGATTTGTAGTTGTTGCGCCCCTGATGACTGGTATTATTTATATAACTATGGTATTATTTAACCAGCCAAGTGTCGTGCCTGTTTAAATACTACTACTTTGGACTGATAGGCCGAGGGTTCGAATTCCGTGACCGGTTAGGTTTGTGAAGGTTCTTCTGCAGTTTCTCTTCACAATTCCAGATGAATATCGACATAATTCCTTTAAGAAAACGGCTGCAGACGCGTACCTTGGTCCCGTCCACTTTTCCTTGCCCTCCACCCACATCATAATAATGTAATGTAACATTAATCTTGTAAATAAAGTAAAAAAAATAATGATGTGATTGGACTAAAAAAAATTGCTACGGACATCATAGACATGAAATATTCATTGATTTGGTGTAAAATGGGTAAATTGGGTGGTTTGATATAGTGATGAGCAAATGCAAGGCCAAGACCAACACTTGGTAATCTTGGTCTTGATCTTGTTCTTACATTAAAAATGCAGTCTTGGTCTTGGTCTTGGTATTGCTAAAAAATCTTGCACTTTCTTTTTTTTTATTAGCGAATTTTTTCCTTCCAAAATCAGAATTTTCACTTTTTACGGTTTCTAAAAAATTTCTTGTTCTGTGACTGCCTCTCTATCCACCTATGAGTATTCATAAAACCTTCCAACGCGCGACTTCAGAACTATTGCACTAATTTCGATGAAATTTTCAGGGCTTCAGTTAGTCCCGCATGAATTTCTATTAAACGTGGTAAAATCTTTTATTGTTATTAAAGTGGTAAAATCTATTAAATGCCGATATTTTATTTACTATTTGACCAAAAAATTTTGAAGATAGTTGAAGGCAAATTATATTGATTTATGACAGCATCACACATTTTTAATTGCAAGCATTTAATTAACTTCGAATTTTTAAAGAAACAATTTTTATATTGCTTTAAAAAGTTTCAGTATTAATTATACTTTCAAATTATTTAAATAGTTCAGCAAGAGTCTTACCTTTTTGTTGCTTTTGTCTTGGTCTTGGTCACTTGAGTCTTGCTGTTGGTCTTGCAGCCACAGTCTTAGTCTTACTCTTGGTATACATATATAGTCTTGGTCTTGGTCTTGCAAAAAATGCAAGATCAAGACAAGACTGCAAGACCAAGACTAATTTTGCTCATCACTAGTTTGATAGTAGAGAGTATTACAAGTATAGTATACAGGCTCTCTCTAACAAAATTCCAAAAATGGGGTTTCGTAAACGATAAGAAATATAGATTTAATAAGTGATGTAAACTGTCGTATCGTTATTGGGTCATGGGTATCAAATCCTGGGTCTTAATCACGACAGTCAAAATCTTGATAAACTCAAAGTTCGGCAAGATCACAATCCTGATCAAGACAAAATTTTGACATCAAAATCTTGTAAACTAGAATTCCCTCGAAAACTCACGGAGTAAGGACTTCGGTTTTTGAGCTTTTCGGCCCTGTCGGAATTTCCATCGTATGAGGATTTTAGTTTATCGGAATTTCGACTCTGTAAATTGTCAAGATTACGTCCGAATCCCATTATTAATTGTTACAATATCTACTATTGTATATATTTGGTCATTTGTTTATTTTATTGACTTAATTTTCAATGCTGCGGTAAAAATCGATAATTTATCGATTTCATTGGTTAAAATCAGTTTTAACAATTTTTTGTAGCGGATTTTTTGGAACTTAATTGAACTTTCGAACTTTCTTGGCTGATTTGTCAAGCATTAATTTCTAAAGTATGAAGTAATTTAACCGTAAAGTACTACAAAGGGTGAAAAAACACCTATCCGTTGTTATATTTTTGTAATTTAAAAGGCGATGCGGAGAGATTTTAATAAGTTTTTTTGTATGCATCTTCAGTACTAGTTGTGACCTTGTCCTTTTGTCGTTTCTTATCGATACAATTCAATTTCTACTTTGAATATCGTGTGTAGTAAGTAAATCGCAAAAATCATTGTAGTAATCTACGGTTAAGGTCATAGAGAAATTTTGTTTTTATTTAAGAACTACCATCGCTTAAAATTTCTCTAGGTACACTACTGTATTTTACAAATGCATGTTCACATTATGTCGCAGCATGGCAGCGGAATAGCTGCAACCGAAAATGATAGGTTACGTTACACTGTACCTACTGAGCTAGCTGTTAGTTGCAGACGTGGTTAAAATAAATGAATATCGTGTCTATTCAACTAAATATGGTTGTGTGTGGTTTGTAACTTAAAAAAAAAAAAGAAAAAAAAAAACGAGTTCACACCACTAGCAAACATAATGTATTGAACGCAACCACATTGAATTGAAAAGATACATGCATGAACATGATACAAGCGAAGCGAAACAGTTACAGTAAAACCATCCACGCTGAATACTCAGTATAAATATTTCAAAACTACACCAAACTAACAACAACCAACTTGACTTGACTAGCTAGTGGCTGGTTGGACTCACTCGCTCAAAAGCACAGAGACAATACTTACAGCAAAATACAGCAGTGTAGCAACAGTAGCTGAAGAATGGTGGCTATTACCTCCTGTACACGTATACCTACATTACGTACAAAAACTATTTGCATATTTTTGCATATATTATTAAAGAAATTTTATATTTGGATGTGTTTTTGTCAGCCATATTTTTAGTTAAACAAAAAATTATATAGTATTTGTTTAAAAAATGTTCTTGTTTTTTGAAAAATAATATGTAGTTATCTCTTTATCCGGTGGGAATATTCATTCGTTCAAGATATTTTGTGTGACATCTATAGGACTTGGTGACATCATTTATCTCAACAATTTCAAATGTAATGACAAAGATATTTTTAGTAGTGTAATGATAATGCGGTTTTCAGACATCTTCTTTATAACAGACGCCACCCACACCATAATTTTTGTACATTATTATGTGAGTGGAGAATGAGAAGAGTAACGGTTTTTGAAGATATAAATTCATTTGCAAAGTATCCTTGGGTTGTTAGATCGAAGTTTTTAGTATTCACCAATTATTATAAGTACTTACTGTTTGTCATCAACCGTTTAAGCTCCAATAGCGTAGAGAAGGGAAGATAGTACTATAAAAGACAAACCAAATATTACTCGGAAGTTCGCTCAGTCAGAATTTGAGAGTATAGGTACATATTTTATTTAAAAAGTAGTCGTAGACAGAGGCAGCGTAAAACTAAAATGGGAAATGGACAAGATGACTTTCACGAGGCCCCCTTCTTTGATTTTTCCCTAAAAGCGACGAACAAACAAAAATTAACAATTCCTTTTCGCCGATTCTTCTTTAAAAAATTCCTTCATAAATATTAGTTGGCGAACAAAAAAAAAACTCAACAAGGACTTTAACCAGTTACTACCAGCTTTCTTGCACATGCGAAGCCATGACAGACCTCAAAGAACTCGAGGCAGTTGGGGTAACTTGGGTATATAATTTAACTGTTTTCAATATCCTAAATTTTTTTTAGGATATTGATACAATGACATAAGTGGATTGACATCAGTGAGTTTTAAGACTTTTCATCTTTATCATGACCAAAATGTTGATTTAATCAAAAAATTGTTTAAATAAGAGTTGTAGATACTGATTAGATACTGGTCGGGCAACCGATTGTTCTGGTCAGGAGTTTTATAGCTCTTATGGGTTTTGAGTCACAATACAAACTTTTTAATTGTTAATATCTAGGTACTTAATAAATTTCTAACGCTGACTGACTGTCTGACAGACAACGCACAGCCCAAACTGTTAGGTTTAAAAGGATGAAATTTTGTACAGGAACTCCTTATATAATGTAGATGAGCACTAAGAAAGGATTTTTAAAATACATTCCCTAGGTGGATTAAATAGAGGATGAAAATTTGTATGAAAATTCGTGATTTTTGAAGTTAGAGATATATAAAAATATGTTACTGTGCTTACCTATTAAAATAAATAATACCTTATTTAATAAATCTTTAACACTGGCTGACCGACTACGCACAGCCTAAATTATTGGGTTTAGAAGGACGAAATTTAGCACTGGAGATATGAAAATTGACGTTTAGGCTTCTATTTATAAATAAAAGTCAGTTGTGTAAACGTTTCTGGAAATTTATTCCCTAAGGGGTTAAAACAGAAAAGTTCATATGGGAAGTCCGTCATTTTTGAAGTTAGAAACGTGGATATTGATTTACGCTTTTGAAAAACGTTAAAAGTGAGCAGAAAGTGAGTACCTAATAAAAAGATGCTGTCGATGGGAAATCCCATCGGGTACAAGTGGCTAGTAGGTATATGATAATTAATTTATTACTAAAAAAATAATCTTGAAGGCATTTGATACAACGTTTTTTTTGGCGTTCCTTGTAACATCTCGTTTTGAAGATATAAGTTCCATATTATTATCATATCAACTCTGAAACGTTTGGGTTAGTAGGTGTACTCTACAACTTAGTTATGTTAATTAATACCTAACTGAAATTTTCAGACAAATTCCATTAAACCGTATAACTACTTAAATTATAATATCTGTGTTATCTAAAGACCGTTTGTATTTAGTTTTTAATCCTGAAAATAAAATAACTTCTCCAAATTCTCATATACTAATTAACCGAATATTATCAACCTCAGATGGCTTTCACGGTCTGATTTTCTGTACAATTTCTTAACAATTTTACGTTAGTTTGTAGTGTCTGTTGTAATATTACAAGATTTGCACTTTATGTTATCTGTTGTAACACCCTATAATCCAATAATTTACAAGCAGACTAATCTAATAATTTTAATATATAAAGTGCACAGCACTCGTATCTTGCTCTAATATATGTATGTACCTGTATTAAAACAGAACACTGCTCATTTTGAAACTTATATGTATAGCAGCAGTCATACTCACAACAAACAAACATACAAACAAACAAACACACACTTCAAACTTCAACCGACAGAGTTATGAACGTTCGGTAGAGGTAAGTAAAATAATGGTTATTTGTGAAAATGTTGGCAGCATTGGAACGAGTTGTATATAACTGACTTGTATTTCAAGTTGTTTTTTACTTAATTATACAAACCATACAAACAACAGGATATACAAGCAAACACAAAGTTCATTTTTAAATTCTCTGTCTTCGTTCTGTTATCATTTCTTAGTTTGTTTAAATGTAACAGAAATTTAACACAAAAGTCAGCGGTTTCAAACATTTATAAATAATTTTATGAAACAGGGGATTTATACAGACTTTGAGGCACACGCGTGTCTGGCTAGCAATGGGCCAGATCATAGATATACTAGATTAAGTGTACATATAAAGATCTGTCGTTCATAAGGTGCAATTTTGTGCAATTTACACTGCTTCTGATTTAGTCTGTTACTGTTCGTCATAAGGTTCATATCGTTCTTAGTGTTACTGTTTTTTTAATCAACTCGTGAAATTTAAAGAGAAAAAAATATGAAGTGTTTCGTATTTAAGTGTAAAAATTATACTGAACAAAAAAATTCTCAAAATAAAGGGATATCTTTCTTAAAATAAATAAATATATTTTTAATTGTTGGTTGTTGGTCACATAGGTCGGCCATGACAGTGTATACTATATATATGCAAGGTGCGCAATCATACATACACCATATTGCAGGAACACATTCACCTGTTTGTGTACATATATAAATGATCAACCAACCAACAACTCTTACATAAACAAGTTAGGAGGGTAAAAGAGTTCTATGTTTTATTTCCAAAATAATAACGAATTTCGCAGATGAATTATAAACAACCCCAATAATTTATTTTATTTGGAACGTACTATAGAATCAGTAGCAAATTTCAAAACACCAATAAATCCCGAATAAAATCAAATTATTTTAATGCTTATCGTGTTGACGGACCTGCAAAATAAATAGCAAAATTGATTAAAAATTTACTATTTTTAAATGACTTAGAAATACAAAAAATATGTGAAATCGCTGGATAAAAATAAAAATATTTGTACTTGTTATATATGTATACAAAAACATTTAATAAAGTTGAAAACCTTCTATACGTAACTATCTGTGTATGTTATGTTTTTTCTTTTCTTTTTTTTTTACATTTTGCCACAGACATTTTCCTTTTAAAATTTTCTCACTAGAAAACAGACAGGCTGTATCACTGTACGTATATAATTGTAACATTTGACTTCAACTTATTATATTTTATGATCAGATAGGAAAGACTTATATAATTCGTTGCTTGCAAGGAAATTATATTACAATCAAAAATTGGATAAAATTTTGTGGTAAATTTAATTATTTGACGAAATATTCAAATTAGGCAATATGTAAACAGGATGCTCCCGAAATTTATTATATTTTATATCAAGCAAACTTTTTTTCAGTCGTACCATTTGTAGTTACTCGAATTAAGTTACTCGAGAAAACTAAAAATTCGTATATTATTTTTTACATTGAATATTAGTAAAACATTTCAAGAATATTCTCCCGAATTTTCAAGCGATATTCAAATTCCTTCGTATATATTAGCCTGTAAATGTAAAACGCGCCTAAGAGAGTGAAATAGTATCTCCGGCTTATTCATATGCCCGTGTCATATATAGGTACATAATATATCCCATTTGTGCCCAAATGAAAATTTCGCTAAATTTTACATTTCTTGAAAAACTTTATTCCTTAACTTTTTACTTCTTTGATATTTTAAAAATTTTTTAAATTATAAGTATATCGGCTAGAAGTTTGTTCTAAACCTCAAAAATATGGATCAGTCTTTCCCTTGTTGAAAGAATCCCTGAATTTGCCTGTATTTTCGCCTACCTAAATGTATTGTTCCTCTTAAGTTCCAATGCTATAATAATTAAGATCATTTTTCCCCATATTTTTGACAAAATATTCATTTCGCTATTTAACAATCAATCGCTTTTTAACTGCTATGATGAAGGAATTGACTAGAATATCAGTATTAATTTATGTTAATTTGAATGATTCATCCTATATATATTGTGTATACAGCATGCTATTATTTTAAATTAAAAGAAAAAGGAAAAGAAAATTAGTGTGATAGTAAAATTTTCCACTTAACGTACTCTAAAATTGGGGCGCATAATTTGGAGCAGAAAATTTTTGTTTAAATATTCAACTTTCGTACAGGATTTATTTTCATTTTGTTTTGTTGGTGTACCATAATGTAGTTAACTAACTAGCTCCGTCACTTTCGTCGGTGTAGTCCTAATTTGGTGTGTCTGTTGTTTTTGTTTGTTTGTTCATAATATTTGCCTTTTTTGTCGGTAATTAGTTTTAATTAAAAATTTAGTTCCTTTTATAACAACTGAAACCACCATTTTTCATATTATAACAGAAAAATAAAGTTTTGCATGAATTTTATTTTCTTGACTGCAAGTACTCAAATTCTTTTAATTTGAGTTAAAATTATTGTCGTAATGTCTTAATTTATTAAACAAAATCAACTCATCTTTCATCTTGAGATTAACGTCAAACTTTTTAAACTAAATTTTATAAAAAAAAGTATATTTTTAGAAAAACAAATCTCTTATTTTGTATTGAAATGACGGGTATCTGACAGCATTCGATAGTGCATCGTTCTGCTCGCCCAACGACTCAATTTTCATATAACAAGACGTTTTCGTAGGTATTCATATTGCTAATTTCAGGAACACTTTGGTTTTACTTTCCGATCCTTTTTAAGGTCCCATTTGAAGAAAACATTTCTAAACTCACGATGAGTTCTGATCTCTGAGAACGTTTCGCAGTTTCAATAATATTTGGGCATTTTTTCGGTGTCTAGGTCCATATTTTACGATTTTGTATACACAGCAACTAGGTACTATTGCCAGGTACCAAAATTATATTGAAATTTATGAGGGGCAATACACGGTCTAAACTCCAAATATTTGCAAAATTTGAGCGAAGTGGGACTGGTAGCAAATAAAATATCGACATTTAATGGGATTTTACGGTTGCGCCGTGACTAGTGATGAGCAAATGCAAGACCAAGACCAGGACTTGGCAGTCTTGGTCTTGGTCTTGGTCCTGCTAGAGCAGTTTGAGTCTTGGTCTTGGTCTTGGTCTTGCAAAATGCAATGTTGGTATTGGTCTTGGTCTTGGTATTGCTAAAAATCTTGCACTTTCTTGCATTTTTTTATTAGCGAATTTTTTCCTTCTAAAATCAGAATTTTCTCTCTTTACGGTATTAATTATACTTTTAAACTATTTAAATAATTTAGCAAGAGTCTTGCTTTTTTCTTGCTATAGTCTTGGTCTTGCTCACCTGAGTCTTGATATTGGTCTTGCAGCCATACTTATAGTCTTGGTCTTGGTCTTGCAAAATGCAGTCTTGGTCTTGGTTTTGGTTTCGCAAAAAATGCAAGATCAAGACAAGACTGCAAGACCAAGACTAATTTTGCTCATCACTAGCCGTGACTATCATTACTCCGATTGCGATGAAATTCGTAGGAGACCACCTCGGAATTAAAATTGCATAATTTTTAAAAATTTAATAAAAAAGAATCGAGTAGTTCTAAAGTTTTCCCACTTGGTGCGGTTTGGCGCCATACATACGGATCGACAGACAGACACCAAATTTGTTCAGCAAACTCTAAAACTTAAAATGCGCGTCAAAATTTGCATTTGGTGGAGGGAAAATTTTTATATTTAAAAAGTGATTACAATGCTTTCGCTACATTAGTAATCTCGGAGGCAAGATTGGTAACATCCCTCCGTACTGTTGATTGTTGTAAATGCAATACTTCTATTTAGGACTAATATTCTCAAAATTTTCGATGTTCTTAAATACTATTACACTATAGAAACTATAAAGTAATGGGAAAGGAAGTCTCCAGTTGCAGACAGAATTGGGAACGGGATACAGTAAAGGGTTAAAAATATAATAAAACGTAAACGTATAGTGTTTTGCATGCACTATCCTACTTAAAATTTTTCTCTAGAAAAAAAATTATATCTACCACTGCAATTTTACTATCATATCTATATACAAAAATGTTCATATCAAATTTTCATTTTGTTTCAGTGTCTCAAAGTTCAAATTTGTATAGTATTCGTGGCAACAAGAACGGGAGGTTGTTAAAGGTAGGTGATTTTTTTAATTTTTAAAATATTTTCAAATAAAATTACTACTTCACGTACAAGGCCGGCGCGACCATATAGGCGAAAATTAGGCGACCAGCTAGGGCGCAAGAAATGACGGGGCGCAAAAAAATTTGGGGAAGTAAAAATTATAAATTCTGCAAGCACTACACTTTCCAAATTATTTTAATATTTATGTACGTTTATGTCAAAAACGTTGATCGGATACATTGTATCTACCTGAAGGCATACAAACTGGATGAAAACTGTTTAGAAAAATATATTAAGAAAGGGGTCAGTCAACCTTTTTTTAATTATCCCTTTTATGATTTTTTATTAAAATATTTTTTTAATGATCAAAAAAGTATCGATGTTTATCTGCATGACATGGTCGACCAAGTGATCGGAAAACGACATTTCATATTACACGTCCTAATGTTATTCCAATAGATCTATTTAGGGATTTTTTTTTTAAATGATTTATTTTTAAATGATTTATTATAAATAAATAAAGCATTAAGTACTGATTTAATTGTGTTAATGTACTTTGTGAAAAACTTTTACACTTTAAGGTCCGATTTACATTAACGCTCTGTTCTCACTCCGATATCACTCCGCTCCAGGTTCGATAAAATATTCTTACACAATAAACAATGAGTGTATTCACATCGTCGCTCTGATATCGGTCCGACATCAGTCGCGGTTCGCTTCCGTTTCAATGCCACTCCAATATCAATACCACTCAGGTAATATTTTATCGGAGCGATATCAGACTTGTTATGGCTTGTACCTATAGTGTAAACACTTTTTTGATTTCACTCCACTCCGGTTGCATTCAGTTGTTATGAAAAGATATTTGTATCGAACTCAGACCGAACTGGGAGTGTACCCAGAGTGGCATTATAATGTGAATAGAGAACGAATAGGTACCAGCATGATATCAGCACTGTAATGTGAACACAACAAGATTATATCGAATCGGGATCGTAATGATATCGGAGTGAGAGTGGAGTGATAATGTAAATCGGGCCTAAAAGTTGAAGATTCATTGTATGACTTTTAACCGTTGTTATATCTAAGTAAGTGTTTATCAAGTTCGGGGGCGCCAAGAGATGTTTTGCCTACGGCGTCAAATAACCTTGCGCCGGCCCTGTTCACGTACCCCCACAAACAAAAACAAATTATCTGATATTTTCTAAACTACACGTTTACTGATCGAATCGGATCTATACAAACTATCGGTTAACAACCTGATGCAACTAATCCAATTAACAATATTATCTATTACTTGTCTGATATCATATAGCTATTATTTTGAACTCGTTTAATTTTTCTAACGTTCATATCCTGCGCTGCAACTTCATGTAATTTACAAAATGAAATTGAGACAGACATGTAGGTACCTACACAGGATTGGTTAACAGACAACACGATGGGATTATGTACATAGGTACAACTGTGTACACAGCGACCATATCCCGCTTGCCGCGTGACGCCCTCGCCGTCCTACCTACGACCGGGCTTCTTCTCATCATTAAATAAATTCATATTCATCTCTTGTGTTTTTGTATTAAATAAATGAGAACGTACAAGAAGAATCCTTTGTGCTCATCAAGTAAACTAAACTGCTAATATCACACATCCATTTAATATTTTCTCTACGTTGCCGTTCCTACACATCCACTGTACGTCCTATTCCGTTTGTTGTATGTAATTTTATACGAGTACAGTGGAAGACAAAATTGATTTCATTGAAGCCCAATCAATATAATGTTACGAGGTAGAGTTACGAAATTGATTAATGATTATATTAATTTTGAAATTACCCAGGGAAGTTGGAAAGGATACTAAAAAATATTTAGGAAAATTTTGCTTGTCACTATTAAGTTTAATCGATTAATATAGTATATTTGTCAGTGACATATTTTTCAATTCCAATAAACATTATCAGACAAATGTCATCCTGATTCCGGTCACGGTTTTTCTGAGTATTTGCCTAATTTTTTTTATTTATACCAAGATCATTTGATTGATTAGTATATTATACTATACAGGTTAGCCAGTTTCGCTAGATTTTTGGTCCCAAGTTTTAAATGCATACATAATAACTCAGTGGCGTAGAATCTAATTATTAAAAAATTGCAAACTAAATGGGTTTATATGATATACGTACGTATAAAAGAGAAATGTTTATAAACGTGTGCTTCCGGAAATCGAAAATAACTAACTTCGTCTTGATGAAGGTGGATTGGTGAATATTTACTTACTTTAAATTCAAAATATGCTTTCTATTTTTAAATTATACTTTTTACCTAGTTGAACGTCATTGGTAAAATATATGAAAATTACAGAATTTTTGTCTAATTGTGATATTTACTATGGTAATTAAAAGTTTGTTTACTCTTATAACTACGGAAATGGCTTGCCCGTAGTAAGCTGTAGTAAGAAAAATGGGTACAGTACAATAAAATCTAACTGGGCTACCTGTATAGAAAATAGTGTCAGATTGATGTATCTTGATTTATACCACAAATATCGAATCTTAATTTAAAAGAACATAAATTCCATTCGCTTTTAAATTAATCTACCAGAATTTAAAAGAAATTAATGCTTTCTGGTAGAGCTTACGGCAAAATCTATGTTAGTTGACAGGAAGTATTAAAAAAAATTAACACATCTGATGAGGTCATCACGGTTGTTTATGAATAAAAATAATTTTGCTATTTCAATTTTAAATAGATCTGTAGTTACTAAACAGTACCTATATTTACCAGCTCTCCCACTAAAGGTACGTTCAAATGTAACGTAGACTTTTAAATGATAAGTAATGCAATGTTTTACATGTTCACCATGTACGTTTTTTCATGGATTTAAAAATATGTCTAAAAATTTCTATCTGGGTCTATGTCCCTTTGAACATTACACAAAAAAGCCACGTTTAATTAAAATTAAAATTATAATATTAATAAATAGTAATGTCTGTAAGCATCTTTTATGAAAACGCCACTTTAGAAAAATGTATTAATAGATTTTAATAGATATTGTGAATAAAAAGTAGATAAATATAAATTTTATTAAATCTATTCACTTAGCACTTTAATTTACAGATGGGTATTGATATTTATTAGGTTAATTATTAAATTATTAATCGATTTACATAAAATTTTAAACGAAGAACTCTTGACTGAAATTTTATATAACTATATCAAAAATTTTATCGAACCTAAATTTTAGAGCGCATGTCAAGTTTACCAATATTTTTCAAAAATTAGACATTTGATAGTTTAACTAACGCAAAGCTATGCACATAACTCGTACATAAAATGACTGTTTAATTGGTTTGGCTCACTCATCCATAATTTCGATTCATTTTCATTTCAATCGTGTCGTCTTTAGCACACTTTATATGATAAAGTACATTTGCTTCATACAGATTATACAAATATACATATATCAAATTAGTGCTCCAGTGTATTACATTGTGTATACATCCAAACTTATTATAACAAAATTGTGCTGAGTCGTTCAATACCCGACTTGTTTTATAAGAAATGAAACTATTGACGGCGGCAAAACGTGTAGGATTTATCGAATGACACTGTCTAAATATTATCCTCATTTATCCTGTGTGCCCTATGTGTACCTATGTGTATACACTCATTATTAAACACATCAGAGCCGTGTGTGTAACTGAAAATTTCCGAAAAAGTTGGACTGATATGTTTAATTCGAAGACGGAAATGGTCTTTTTGGGCTGTGAAAAATGTTAGTGTTGATAACATTTCCGCGCTGGTACAGGTAAAAAGTAGTTAATTTTATCTATGAACAAATTAAACCCTCTTTTTTCGAAAGATAATACGACACTGTATCGATATCTGCTTAGATCACAGTTTGAACCATCTCCCCCAGAATTCACATGCATATAAATTAATATACATATTTATGTATAAAGTAAGGGTTATATTTTTTTGAATTAGGGTGTATACCTAATATTATTTGACGCAATTTCACAATCACAACCTAATTTTCTCGACAGATTTATGCAAATATATTTTCCACGTTATACGTGTGTGTATTCGTATGTGCTATATCTCACATGTGTTTGTTTGTTTTAGTCGAAAATTGGTTAGATAACGCCGGATATAATACAGTTTCCTGATTTTTGTCATTTTTCTTTTCATGTTTGTTTTTGGTAATGGTAAATTTTCATCTGGGGACTTCACGGTGCACATTACTTGGTGCTATGATCGAAATTGAAAATGAAATTGGAAAATTTTTTCAGTAGACGTGGAAAAATTGTGTGATGTTTTCAGTTCGCGCGAATAAAAATTCTTTATGGTGCCAAAACCTTTGGGAATACGCAAAAGATTTAATAAAACTATTACTCTACGCGGTTTACAGGCTTTTTCCAACGTTCTAACAATTCATAATTATAATAATCTATTAATATTTCTTTTGCATGCACCTTGCTATACCTCATTTCAGATACAATTGATCATGAGTTTTCGTTAAAAAATTAAATAATTCTTATATTCGAAACAAATCAATCTTCTATTCTTTTCTAAAAACAAACTGCAAATTTAAAATTTACATAAATGCAATAATAAAACAGATAAAGCCCAGAAAACGAAAATTTTTTAAATTCAAAGTGATGAAGCATGGTTAAATTTAACTGAAATGGACCATACTATATTTACTGATACTGTAAAATCATTAGGGATATAATAATTAACTTAAAAAAATATCCTCCTACAAAATCGCAGCTTAAGTTTAGAACAAATAAAATTGAGTTTTGAAGTTTAAAAAAAATGGTAGCCTGTAACAAATTTTCTTATTATTTCAAATTAATTTAAAAATATTTTAATCTATTTCATGAATCCGTTACGTAAAAAATTACATTAAAAAAAAATTTTTTTAGGCTTTTTCTTTTGTAAAAAATTGAGTATGTTATATGAAAATGTAAACATAGATATATTTTATATCTGTAAAAGAAGGAAAACTGTTGAGCTGTCATTTTCAATGACCCTATATCACCCGACCGTTTGACCGTTCCATTAGCCAATAGAGACCACTTAGTTGAAAGATATGTCGACATTTTTGTACACACGACACCTCAGTTGGTAATACAGTAAATACGTGCTTTCCGAAAAGTACCAATAAATAAAAATGTACTATATCTCTATATTTTTGGTACATATTTTTTGTTTTTGGATGGGTGAAATGTCATATTTTATTCTTTTTTTATTAAATATAAAATATTATATTTTATATTAATCAATAGTTACGAATATTTTTATCCAGAAAGAATTTTGGACATTGGGGATTTCTATTTGGAGTGATAATTTAAATAGAAAAGTTTTATTGTTTGCGCGGTTATAACTCTTTATAAACAAGCCAGACCTGAAATATGTACTAAGCAAGAGTTTCTTACTGAATATGACATAAATTCAAACTGCTTCCACATCAACGCTTGCTTTTGTTTTTAGAAAACAAAACTACGTTATCCCATTCTAGAAGTTTCTAGACAACAATTTTTACGACATCTATCTATGCATCCTTCTAGGAATTCCACGATAAATTTTTTCAGATTTTCTAACTAATGATAGGCAAATATATAAAGTATAAATAACAAATTTTACCTACGAATAAATTCGTTAAAGTTTTAAAAAATTTGTTTGTGCAAAGAAAAAAAAAACAACTGAGTTTGATTAATATATAAATTCGGAAATTGTCACCTTTTATTGTCCACCTGGGCTAGATGCTTGAAAAACCAAAGCCATAGCTATAACTTTTATATAATTATTTGCCATTAAAATTTTTTTTGAGAGATGAAAATAATTAAATACTATATAGATAAGTAATTTTTCGACGAAATTTTACTTAATCATAATTTGTAATTACAAAAATTTTCTCTGTAATTTCCGTTAAATGGACTGATCCATCACAAAGAAATTCGCTTTTAATAGACTTAATTATATACATGATACAAAAATGCTCACCTTTAATTTACATATTGGACGAGCACACCTTTCGTTAATATTTATCGCACAAAAGAACTAATTTGAAGGACACAACAAAACGTACAGAAAAAATTGAACATACTCATTAATCAACTAAATACATTAATCACTCTATAACCTTGAATATTTCCGACACTAGCAAGCAACATTTAATGTGATCTGACTCTACATCAAGTGTCTGTTAATAACTAATCCGTGATACGAAAGAGTCCTTGCTTTAAAAAAAAAGTAATTTTTCTATTGCACGTCTAATTTCAATTGAACTCTTTTACCTGTTTGGTTAATTTAGAACAAGGTGAATCCTTTTACTTTCAAATTTTTTTTTTATTGTCCAAAATATTTATCTTTTTGTTAAATGTAGTTCTTAGAAAAAATATTATTTAAGGAAGTTAAAAGTTTTTATTGTTTTGCTACATTTTTCCCCTTTTTCGAAAATATAGTATACGATGTTTAATTTGGGTCTATAGATATTAGTGCAGTGAGTGGAATATAGAGGATTGAACGGTAGCCACTTAGAAGAAAACCACATTGAATGGTAGTCACTTAAAAGAAAACTACTGAAATTTTCTTAGTTTTAGTCAGAAAATTGATAATATTTTCATTTAGGTGGCAGAACTGTGTGCACTTCTTTCTTTTGAAACAGAGTTACCTACAGTGTGCTAAAAACTTGGATCATTTACGAGCCGTAGTCAGAAAATATTGGGTTAGGTACTCACGTACGGGCTTAGAACTATTGGAAACTGACAAGGCTTCATCTTTCTTTTTCTGAAGCAGCGAAAATAATTCGAACTTTATTGTAATAAATAAATTGTATTTAACATGGTAAACTTGCAAGTAACACGAATAATGAAAAACTGAAGAAATTGAATCTAAAAAATTTAAGAAAAATGTAGAATTACAAACAAAATACAAGAACGTAATAATGTCTGTTACAAAAAAAAAGTTATTTTATGTCTTCAGAATCATTTTTGAGCTAATGTAACTCACTTTTGAGTTGATACAAAGTAGCACCGTTTTTTCTTCAAAAGTAACCTCAAAATCCTAATGGTTGATAAATTGTTAAATTTCGAGACAATTACTGTTTCGATGTCATAATTTAAATGAAAGATAACTAGTTTCTCTCCAAAACAACACTTTTCCTGAATAATAGCTTTCGAAAAAATGAAGATATAAAGATTTTGAGCTTTGAGTTTTGCAAACAGAATAAAAGTGGCGGCTCTTACGGTATCTAATTTTACACGGTGTGTATAAAATTGTACATCTTTAAGCATATCAATAAAGCTGAATATATCAAGATAAATAATGTAAAAACATATCATGGCTCACTTTAATCATTGAACTAGTTCAGAGTGCTTATTTTTGTACTTTATTGTTAATTTTAACTGTTGTGTTTTCTTGTACCGAGACTGAGTTAAATGGAACCTATATGCTAGTAATTTTTGAAAAATTTATTTCTTGCACGCAGTTGCCCTGTAACCCAAATGAATCTTCTAATCACCGATATACGGTCGGTTTGTCGTGACGCGCAAGTGACCATTTAAAATTTGTTATATTTCTAAAACAGGATTTTTTCCTTACAAGGGGGGTATCAAACATGGGAATCACGGATTTGGGAGAAATTAATATATGTTGTGGAATATATTTCTCTGAGTATTGTAGTGATAATAATTTAGGCCAATGCGACATTATTTAGAAATTAAACCCACGAAAAATTTCGAACAATATATCGTGTTTGATATGTATCAGTTAGTTGGTATTGTCTGCAACAAGGGCGACTGGTGGTGTGGATAGTGTCTGCTGTCATGTCTATAATTTTTTTTAATATACAGACGGAAAGGTTCTGTGTTCGAATCTATGCCTTTCCCACATAAATAATTCTCTTTTCAATTTTTTTTTTTAACTTTTTCAATATTGTACAATGGGTCAATTAATTACATTGAGGATGCTATAATTTTTTTTAAAAGGAGATATGGTACCTATTCTTTTTTATGTCATTATTATAAAAAAAAATTACAATTACCATTACTTTAAATAAGGATAAAATGAAGAATCTCGAAAAATAGTATAAATAATTTATAATAAAAATCGCTTTAATTTTATGTAAAAAAAAAATTCAGTAATTTAAAATTTACGATAAAATTACTGTTATATATAATGGCAATATGTACAAAAAATATTATATCTCCTTTTTCAGAAAATAATTATAGCATAATAATGATATAAAAAAGAATACCATATTTCCATTTTCATAAAAGAATTTTCATATAGAATTATAGCATCGTCAACGTAATTGACCATTGTAGAATATTGACAAAATTAAAAAAAAAATTGAAAAGATAATTATTTATGTTGCAAAGGCATAGATTCGAACACAGAACCTTTCCGTCTGCATATTAAAAAAAGTTACATACATGACAACAGACGCTAACCACACTACCAGCGGCCCTTGTTGCAGACAATACCAACTAACTGATACATATCAAACACGATATGTTATTCGAAATTTTTTGTGCGTTTAATTTCTAAACAAAGTCGCATTGGCCTAAATTATTATCACTACAATACCTAGAGAAATATATTCCACAACATATATTAATTTCTCCCAAATCCGTGATTCCCATGTTTGATACTCCGCTTGTTAGATCCAAATTAATTTCATATTTGGTTTGCAACAATATTTTAAAGTAAGATTTACCAGATTTGATGATAAAGCTCTAATCAAAACAAAGTTTGCCAGGTTGATGTTCATAAAAAATTTCAGATCTAAATTAAGAAAATATACATCTTAATTTCTCTGACACCTACCTTATAACCAATCTCTACCTTTTCTACGTTTTTCCTTACGTAAACCAAAAAATTAATTGTCCACTACTAGAAATCGTAAAATATTTGTGTATTTTGAAAGATTTCATACAATAGATTTTTTTTATTTTAAAAAACCATAAAAAAATATTACGTATTATATTTGGTGCAATAAAATTTTTACCCTTCCTTGTGTAGACACCTACAATTTTATAACCCTTTTTTGTGTTAACCCTTTACCTAAGTCTCAGTTCGGTTACATAATACAGTTTTAGTTAAAATATCAAAAAGTAAAAGTTTCTTGGATTGTAGAAACATTTTTTGAATTAGATTCTAAATTTTGTGCAGTGAGTATGTGTTTGTTTAATAAGTGAAAGTTGGTTTATTAGCGGCAAAGTTCTTTTTTCACAAACGTGTTTAATTCATGTGCAATTAGTATTAATGTTTTAATTAGTGCGGCATACTTAATTATTTTCGTATAAATTTGTTTGTCAACTGCAAAAAATGTACCATAAACATGTCTGCTCAAGAATATGAAATACTGGAAATTGTAAGTTGATACTTATTAAAAGATTGAAACAAAATTAAACATCGATTTGTAAGCAAATTGTCTCCAAATTCAAATTGGTCGTTTTTTCTTTTTTTTATTACTGGTAGATGTCAGTGGCTATTTACTTGATAAAAATATTATGTTGCTTTGTGTTTATTTTACTGGATTGACGGAAGATTTGCTGGGAAAAGATTAAGTATCTAATTAATGCAAAAGCCACAAATATTTCTTTGTTTTAAAATTCTTTCGGTTTAAGTCATACGTGTGTATACTATATACTCGTACCATGGCCATTATGAAAAAAATAACTGGCAAAGATTTTTTGTTTCAATTTCAGAGAGGATTGTAATGATTTCATTTTTACGGATAGGTAATCATTTAAAATTTATAGTTTCCTGAATAATTATTTTTTCACAATTTTTATTACAATTCGAAATTTTTTTGAGGTGGTGAGTATTACAGACATGTCATATAATATATATACTTACGTCCAATTTACTAGTATTTAGGGTATTTGTAAAGTAGTAGCTATGCCTAATATTGTAGTTATCTAACAGGGAAATTTTTATTTTTTATCAGTTTTTCCGGTTCACTTTTCATTTACCTACTTTTTTTCTTGTAATTACTATCTTGTCAATATTAAACTGGGGAAGCGAGAATGGAGAGGCGATTTAAGTACTCATTTTCCGAGACACACCAAATGTATCCGGCGGTCAGTTAATTAACCCTTTGCGCTTATAAGACATGTACAGCATGACAAGGTGGTTTATCCATTAACTCTACCATATTTAAAGGTGTTTTGTCTGTTGGATCATAAGACATGTACCACATGACACACTGAATGTTGAACTGTAATGACTGCTCATACTTCACATTACATGAATATTTTATTTAATAACTGCAAACACATTCATTTATTAGAAAAATTGTAAATAATATAATACAAAATCACGTTGAATTATCTTTTTAAAATTAAAAACTAATAAAAACAGCATTGAGGACGTATTTAGCGCATTTGGTATTCAACTTTGGGAAGCAAGGTTAGAACGTCAAAAGAATTCGTCAAAAAAAAAACGTCGGTCGTTGTCATGTGCTACATATCTTACCAGCCTATTTACAACTCACTTTTTTTTTGCTTGAGTGCAAAGAGTTAATATCTCACCTCCCCAGGATATGTCATAAAAAGAACACACGATTGCATTCCGCGTTTGAAAATCAATCACACGAATTGCATCCTGGAGAGTCAAAAATCAAACATACGAATTGCATCCAGTGATTAAATTTATTAATAAAAAGTGATTTTTCTATAAAATTAATTGTGATGATTACCATATATCTTGAATTCAATACTGTTAAAGTTACCATAAATTCATTTATAATAATGGAGAAAAAAGATTATGGTAAATTTTGGCGAATAACAATTTTTGTCTAAATTATCAAAAAGACTGAGCTTTTCTGAAATTATTTTTTTATTATTAGTTTTAAATATCTTGGAAAAAATTTTGCCGGAAAAAAAGTTTAATTTCAATTTTCTTCGAATTTGTAAATCTGTTATATCAACCCCGTTTCATGTCAGTCTGCCGTCATGTCCAGGTTTGATGACAATGGTCCAAGTGTGGATTTCTTTTCGCCAAGAGCTGGTGTCGAACTTTTTCAACCGCAGTTTCAGTTATTCATATAATTGTGAAAAGGGAAACAACATCAATACCGACTCAATATATTGTTTTGTTGTCCCAAAAACCTGACAAATATTTTTCTAAATAAAATTGAATTGAATTTAAATTTTTACAAGCATAAAAGTGGTACGTACATGAATTTAAAAAGGAAAATTTTAATGCCATTAAACTGCAAATTCAATCCCATTAATTAAAATTATTAAACAAACTTTATTCTTAATTGACCTTGCTAATAAAATTAAATATGAAAATGCATCAACATACCTTTCATGACATTCAGATCTGTAATTTTGCATACAATGGTAATCTTTATTCTGCGGATATCATTGCTTCATTAGTATTTAATTGTTTACGTATAAATAATTATCAAATACAATGATAATAACCATAATAATTAAAATTTATTTTCTAATTATAACTGAGCAAAAGTCAACAAGTAATTTTCTAAAATTAAAAAATAAAAAATTGGAAACAAAGTAGTTTGCATACTTAAATTGAATTTTAATAAATAAGAAATACAGTTCCATTGCCCATTCTCTGGCTTTTAAAGTTCAAGCGATGACACTTGACGTAATAATTACGAATATCTTAATTAAGTATTTAACATCATCAGTATCAAGAAATACATATTTGATAAGATTATTTAATTAAAAAATATTTTTTTGTATGTAATCATTAGAGTCTATATATTTTTATTACACTGTTAGAAAATATATGAAAATAATGCTTTACGAAACTAATTGCACGATGAAAAGTAAAAAGCACTAAGTCTTGATAAATTTTAATTTTACAATAAACAGAAAACATGTTAACGTTATTTATATGTTTAAAAATTAATTGCACATTTTGTACTACTATTAATATTTTTTACATACATTTATCCCGTTTCAAATACAGTTGAGGATGAATTATCGTTAAAAAATTAAATAATTCTTATATTCCAAATAAATCAATCTCCTATCCTTTTCTAAAAACAAAGTGCAAATTTAAAATTTACGCATTTGCAACAATGAAAGAGATAAAGCTAAGAGAACGGGATTTCCTTAAATTCCTAAGTGATGAATCATGCTTAAATTTAAATGAAATAGATCATATCTACGGTTGTCCTTATTGTCCTGTATAATGTACTAAAATCTGAACAAAGTTTTTACCTAACAACTAGTATTTTGTTTTTAATAGGTAAGTATATTTTAACATAATTTTTATGTAGGTATTGTATTGGTAATACTAAATTTATATTATTTATTGTGAATTTCATATTAGTCATAGATAAAGTATAATATGTAACTCGAGTTGTGAACTCTGTTGCATACATGCGCAATCACACGCACTCATCGTTGCGCTGGTTTCGCATAACTTTTTCACTCGTATGCTACATACACCTTCTATTAGATAATATACTTACTATTAAAAAGATAATAGTTTTGGTTAAATGTTGATACTATAGTGGGGAATGATGATATTACAAAATTATCAAACAAGTTTTAAATTAATTTCATGACCTCGTACCCTGTAATTTGTGGTTATACTTATTTTTGTTACGGCGATAACCATATAATTTGCGGTTCTCGACGCTGACCAATACCTACATACTAATTTAAAATTTATTTTAAAACATATCATTTTTGATTAAGTAATTGGTATAATGGAAATATATATTTAAGGATGTATACCCAATCAAATCGAGTACTACTCTAAAATTTTTTGAAAATTAATCACAATGTTATATTATTACTAGAAACACTTATTTTATGAATTAAGATGTGTACTGTATAAAAAATTATATCAATTAATAAATTTTTTCTATAAAATAAAGATTTAATTTGACTATGGTTGACGTTGCATTTAACAGCTATCAGAAGTCATTATCCTGACAGTTGACGTATAGAGTATGTTCCATTTAAAAAACACTGTGTGACACAATGCATTTCCTTTTTTTCACAAAAAAGCTAATTTTTTTTTAAATTTTATTGCAAAGCTAATCTTTTAATTGCATCTACCTAAAAGCAATTAAAAGATTAAAATTTAAAAATTAGTTTTTTGTGCAAAAAAAAATATACTGTGTCGTCTGTGTTTCCTAAATGGAAAATATTCATTATATGTTTTACCATATTTCTCGTCGAAAATGACGGGCACAGTTTTTTAAAATAGTGTCAAAACCGTGTGGTTCCGGCTTCTAATTTTTATTTTAATTTTTACGAAATAGATACGCCGGTGGTATCAGTTTTTTTTTTCATTAAATAATAATACAAAGTACAAGGTTCATAAAACTATTTTTCTTTCCCACGAAAGTTGGATAAAATATGATAAATTTTACAAATTTATTCGTACCTAAGCTACTTCCGGTTCAAACAACACACGATAAATGAGAACATTAACATTAATTATATATACAATTTTCTTTTTGCTAATCGATGGAGAATCGTCTATTGTTTAACATATTTCAAACTCAATGGAAAAGATGGAATTTTCTTTTCGGTTATGCATCCTTAAAATTTTGTAATATTTTTCGGAAAAAATACTTAGACATTTATGAAATTTTTAAAATTGACACTTTGCACAAAAAATTGGCAAAGGTTGGTGGTCGTTGAAAGCTTAGAAATGAGTTTCATTTTTCATTTCGCCAAAGATTTTTATTGAATTTCTAGACCCAGTAACTTATCAACACGTTAATGGCAATGAAGAACTATGACGAAATGACCAACTGGTACACCGTTTCGACAAGTACATAATACCCTTTATATTATGGAATTATTGTGGCGATAAAGTGTAGTAGTGTCGCAGTTAATCAAGTTTCACTTGACGTCTTACAGCATCAATAACCGTGAAATGGTTAAAATTTAAACAAACTGTATTTACATCCCTTAAAATCATAATCTCAATTACCCAATATTCATATTACTATTCATACAAACAAAAATATGCAATAACAATAATAAATCAATAATCAGTCAGCCATTTAAAGAAATTTTTCTTTCAACCGTTATTTATAAGTCGCCATAAACCATAAATACACAAAATAGCATCAATAAAAAAAGCATCGCTGTCGGTTGACTGCTACATGGTGGATGTGAAAATGAATGTCAAGGTCATTGTCAAACGAAGACATAAAATTAAAATGGATGGTGTTTGGTAAGAGAGCGCGCATGATGAACAACTATAAAATTCATGTTTCGTGATTTGCTTTTTTTCTTAGATTTTTTATTTTTATTTGTATTTTTTTATAGTGTTCTGTATTTATTTTTTCCTCATTTCTTTTATGTGTATAAAATTTATATTGCTTTTTAAAGTCAGTATTACAATATAAAAACATATTTAACCGGTTCACGGTCATTGACGCTGTAAGATATCAGGTGAAACCTGACTAATTGCAACACCGCGCTTTACCACGTCAAGAATTTTATGTAAAGTGTATTAGTTGTTAAAATAGTGTATCAGTTGGACATTTTGTCAAAATTCTTCATGACCGTTAACGTGTTAATTGTATTTTTTTTTGTGTTGTATGTACTTCATTATATCGCTTGTTCTGTATACAAATAATTATGTAATTCACAGTGTTGAGCATAGAGACTTCAAGTTAAGATATACACTCTCAAAATGATTTCTTTGTTCAGACATTAATAATTTCTTTGATATTTTTCCTTTGAACCAGAATAGCGTTTTTTTTTTATTCAAAAAAATATTTCCTTGAATTTTTCAACAGTCAGAGAAAAGAACTTGACTCAAAAAATTATAAAAAGCAATAATTTGGATCTTTAATTTTTGTTTGAAACCATTATGGTTCTCATAAACTGAATCTGAAAATTTCTTAACTAGGTTCAGTTTCTGTGGAATGGCCCTCAAGGTTTTGTAGTGAATAGCGTCGCTACATTCTTCAATGTTGTTAAAAAACTTTTCAGTACCTTTATGTATGTGATCAGATTCCTTGGATTTGGCTCTTTCGAAAGAACCACGAAACTTCCATCATGATCCTGGGAAATTTGTTTTTTAGTACTTTACAAATTTTAATTTGCTTTGCACGTCATACATCACTGTTAGCTACAAAGGTTTATTTCCGGATGGGAGCGCTGGGTATGGTCATTTCTAGTTAAGTAATTTGCCATTTTTATAGTTAAGTACCTGATCCTCTGTGATTTATTATTTGATTTGTATGTACGTAAATTAACTAGCAAAAAGTTGACTGCGCAGCTGTCATATGTTATATGTAGGTATCGGACATTTTTCGAATCAAACACCATCGAGTTTTGTATATGCGGACAGATAGACAGAAAATATTTGTAAGTTGTATATTATACGTATGTTTTATCAAAATATTTATTCATTTTTATTCACATTAATCACATCAAGTGCGATATACCTTCATGCACAAAACACGAATGCTGTTTGATCCGAAAAATGTCCAAAACCTAGTTATATGTAACGTTATAAACTACAGATTTATTTACTTCCCTATATATTTAAAAAATTTTGAAAAGTCACCACGGAAAGGTTTTTTTTTCTTAGAAATGGGAGAGTTCAGTCAGCCAACGCACTGATTCCTCGATGAAACATTGTCCAAAAATGACTGTTAAGAGTTGAATATACGTTTTATATGCAACATCGATTTGCTTAGTAATATACTTTGAATAGATGGAAATGAAATAATTATTAACTCTTTGCACTCAAGCAAAAAAAAAGTGAGTTGTAAATAGGCTGGTAAGACATGTAGCACATGACAACGACCGACGTTCTTTTTTTGACGGATTCTTTTGACGTTCTAACCTTGTTTCCCCAAAGTTGAATACTAAATGCGCTAAATACGTCCTCAATGCTGTTTTTATTAGTTTTTAATTTTAAAAAGATAATTCAACGTGATTTTGTATTATTTTATTTACAATTTTTCTAATAGATGAATGTGTTTGCAGTTATTAAATAAAATATTCATGTAATGTGAAGTATGAGCAGTCATTACAGTTCAACATTCAGTGTGTCATGTGGTACATGTCTTATGATCCAACAGACAAAACACCTTTAAATATGGTAGAGTTAATGGACAAACCACCTTGTCATGCTGTACATGTCTTATAAGCGCAAAGGGTTAATATTATTATTTCCTTATTTAAATGAAATTTACAGATATTCAGAAAATTATAACTTGTCTATAATAGAACGTGTACACTTATAATGCAAAATATATTATGTATATCTTTGCAATCTATTTTTATATAAGATAATTAGCAATTGGATAAAAACTGAAACATTTTTCTAGTTGTTATTTCATAATATGTGCCTATCATTACTAAAAATGACAAAAAATATGTCTTTTTCCGAACTTCTGTTATTAAATCAACCGATTCTGTAACATTTTCAATTTGTTGCCTATAATAACTGATACTTTTAGTATATTGATAATATTTTATACAAGGTTTTTGATGATTCCCACGAGAGTAAAACTCCCTTCATCGAAACTGAGCAAGCATAGGTATAAAAGTAGAGTGGAATTTTACATTTGCATGGAATGGTATAATACCGACTTTTAATTAGTAATATATTATAACTTACAATTTATGATTACTGTGTACATAGCTATATATTCACTGACTGTGGCTGCTCTGGCTGACTAGGTCAGTAATTTTACTTCCACTAATGTGTCCTATTGTAGGATCGCACAAGTATATGTTGTATAGTTTTATTACGACTGGCAATGACACTATAAAAGTTTTATGGCCACTCATCGACAACGGGAATGGCAAAACAACGGATACTCATTCAGTTACTCACTCAACTTAGCTGTCTACGTAGCTGGCAGTTGAGCCGTTAAGGAACGTCATCATACGTCACATAGCCAAGTGATCCACACTTTTCACAGTCAGCTGTTCTCATCAAATTTTATGATCATTTGTATAATATTTTTATAATTTTTTAAAATTATCATTAATTAATTATATTGGCGACTAATTAAGAAATATTTTTTTAAATATTTATCAGTTTGTCTGGTCTGGCGACGGGATATTGGGTGCTGTTTGGTTTTGAAACGTTTAGAGACAGTTTAATTATTTTAATTTTTTTTTAAAATGTTTTTTACTTAATTGAATCTTGTCTGGTAAGAAATTGTCTCATTTCTTTATTTATTCGAATAAATTTCTGAGGTTAATTAAGATAGCTAAACTGGCAAGTTGTTTATATAATGAGCTGTCATACACTAACAGATCTGTTATTTATCCTTGGCAATAATTTATGTTGGATTTTTCTCCAATAACAGTAAAATTACATTCTACCTACTTCTTAACGAATGTACCCCCTAAAAATCTCTTTTTTTTTAATTGAAATTATTAAAAATCTGTTGATGCTTTCAGTCTCGCAACATGATTGCATCAAATGTGCTTAATTGATTCGTATTGTTACTTCAAATGATAATTTTGATTTTATAAAAAGGAACCAAAATAGTTCGAAAAATATTATTCAGATTGTATTCATATTCAGTCACTAAATTAATTCTGTAAATCGTGAATATTTTTACAAGTTAATTCAAATAGCAACTGGTGGGCTTCCTTACTACTGTTACCAATATAAATTGGAAAATAAAACTAAAGGACTGGTAATAATCCAAATGTAATTTATTTAGATTTGATACTTTAATTTACTTGATTAATTTTTGCTCACTTCTTTAAGAATTTTAAATTCAAACATAAACTCTTAATAAAAAGACCTGGGTCCGTTCTTGTAACTGTGCATAGTTTTTACTGATTTGAACAGCAAATTCTTGAAAAAGGAACATCAGAGATTAAATAAATTCACAATTTAAATTGAAAGATTTATGTCACATTATAAGATTAGACATTCACCATGAACTGTCCGTGTAAATTTTTTTTTAAATATTTGGTATTTTTTTCAGTCAGCATACTATAGTGGAAGTACTGAGTAGAAATTTTAAATGTAATTAAGGTTAACTGTAATTAATTATACACCAGATTATTTTAGGTAAAAAAATCAAAATTTGAAATTTTTAAATGATACCATATTTATCCAAAACACTATTTGAGGGGTACTGGTATATTTTTGAGCTGATACATGTCGATCCGAAAATACTTTTCTTCGTCATTTTGTTGTGTTTACTATATATTGTTTATTTATTACTGTTAATATTCAAATAGAAAAAGACCATCTTTTACGTTAGCTGTGATGGTACTGTTTTTGAGTAAAATCTTTACTGGATACATTATATACCTACCTACTTTTCTTTTAATAGGAATATAATTAAATAAATAAAATTAAATATACTGATATGTCATAATTTTTCACGGTAATGAATACAACAAAATACTGTACACATTACACAATATGTCCGAGAATAATTTTACTGGACTCATCAAAAATAATTTCATTAATTAAATAATCAGTTGCAAATAAAAATATAAGTATATGCAAAAATTCAATTAGCGCATATTGCCGAAATATCGAAAATGTAATCATTTGTTATAAATGCCAAAAAATATTTTCATAATATTATTTTAATTTGAATATTGGAGTTATTACTTTTTAACAAAATTAATTAAAAAATTAAATTAACATTTTTGTTTTTGCATTTGCATTATCCGATAATTAAAAAAAATGTCCTCGTTCCATTCACAACAGAATGACAATATATATTTTCAATTAAATTTTTCTGGTGTATTTTTTTCGCAATGCGATAATATTCCAGTAAATTAGCAAAATAATTACGGCCGACGGATATGATGATTTCTCTGTTAAAATAATAACGCTATTTGTACAACCCTCGTGTACATACATAATCCTCTTCGCCCCGTGCATACCACTTGTCTGCGGTCGTGTATGTACGCCATTGAAAGATGAATAATTTTATACGGTTGTGCGCATCTCATCAATACATATCTGTGCCTCTATCTGTATTCTCTACTCGGTATGGTTACCGCTACACGTATACCCTCGACTCGTTCAACGTTATCGTCACAATTCCTTTCGGTTTTGCATGCAACTTTGTCATAATGTCTGCCTGCCGTTTGGCCATAGCAGCCATAATTTGTAATATTGTGTACTGGGTTTAACGCATGCGTATCTGTTGTAAACTATATATTGTATAGAAGAAATTTAATGGAATCTCTGCTTGAATATGAAAGCAATATGTATTTTCTGGTTCTGGTTGAGTTTATATTTTGGTTGCCGTCGGATATTTTCAATAACTATAACGTGGAAATATAGTACAGTAACTTGTAAATTTTAATATATTTTGGTTTTGCATTATGGTTGAAAAATTTGATAAAAGTATCTTTTAAAATTTTAAATTTTGTGACGTTGTAGAAAAATTTTTAAAAAATAAGCCTCATATCTTTTATTTTGCATTAGTTTATTTCCAATGAAATATCTTTTTGTTTTCTTGTATTGGAAATTAAAATATTTAATATACGTATTTAGTTTTTTAAAATTATCCAAGGAGAAAAATTAATGAAACTGCTAATTTGTACTCTTTCTACTAGCTTTTTCAGCGCTCCCACCGTACAATTTTCTAATTAAATATATTGTAGCTATTCAAAGGACCACATCAGGCCGAAATATTCCTAAAAATTACTCTTTAAACTTCGCTTTCATTCACTGATAAATTCATTTAATACCTGTAAGAAAATTTGTAACATAAATTATTTCTGCATAAAAAATATACTACCCACATATAGTTCTCTTCTATAAATCTAGCCACACACGTTCAGTTTCAACTGACAGTTTGAACTGAACAGTTCAACTATACAGTTTAAACTCTACGTGTGTGGGTATTTCAGTCTCAGTTCAACTCAACTGTACAGTTAAACTGAGACGAATGAAATCTCAATTTTTTTAACTGAAAGGTTCAACTGATTGTTTACGTGTGTGGGGGTTCAACTGTACAGTTCTCAGTTCAATTTTTGTCAGGAACAACTGCGTTTGGTTTTCTGAGTTTTTTTAACAATATTATTTTCGTTAAAGAGTTAAAGATGTTCCTGGGTGAAATTGTTCTGCTGTTTCGAATCCATTGTAAAAACTGAAGGATTAAACTGTACGTGTGTGTGCTTCTACAGTGTACAGTTTCAACTGACAGTTTAAACTATTCAGTTCAAACTGTCAGTTGAAACTGTACGTGTGTGGCCGGCCTAACACGGTAGTTAGAGGTTTCTAGAAATAGTGTTATGTGAAATCGTGTTAAACGAGATTAGAATTCAGTGTAAGAAGGGCGCTGTGTTCCGAAAAATGATCATTTTATAGGAAAATTGTGGTTTTCCGTAAAAATTGATTAAAATAATTTCTAAACCGTTTAATTTTATAATAACTTGAATAAATATTTAATTGCCAAATTTGACAAAAATTTTTGTCAGTCGAGAATTCCGTAGAAGCGAAAAATTTCAACCGATTGAAATATATTTTGAAAACCTATGTACTTAGGTACTTATAATTAGTAATTACCCACCTAATATTAGTTTACATCAAAAATTTAAAATTCGTTTGAGAATTTCAACTGTATCAAAAGATTTATGTTGGCAATTTAATAAATTACTTAACATACTGTATATGTTTATAGATGGAGAAGCCAAGACAGTTGTTTGGTAAAAGGAAATATGTCCAATTATTGTCCATGTGTTGTTAGACTTAGTTCTAATTACTAGCAAATATTTAAGTGCGTATAAATAAGTAACCTCCAATTTTTAAGCCAAAAAAACGTTAGACCGTGTAATCCCTATGGTAAATACATAATTCATAATAAACCAAGTATTGAAATTGTTGTAGACGAATAATGTGAATCGAAAAATACGATGAAAATAAATTGAGAACAAAATTTTATGAAAACCTGAAATAATGAAAAAGTTTTTTCTTATAGAAACGAAAAATTTCAATTTTCTTTTTAAAATAACTTTTAAATAAACTTAGGTATGTACATAATACACCTATGCTATAATGTGTCTATCACACACTCACAGAACCGAAACTTTTTTCTAGGTACAGTGGAGCACCAGTTGTAATAACAAATTTTATGAATGTATCTATCTATAACTTTAGCTATCGTTAGTTTTGACAAAATTAGTTTAAAACAGGTTTCTTATGAAACCTAATTAGCAAAAACCACACAATGTTTATTTGTTTGTTCAATATGCATTCCTATACCATTCATCCGATTGCGACGAAACTTCGGCACGTTGTCGTGCGTAAATCCGCAAGTGTTTCTGAATTAGTACAGACATTTTACAATGTGGTCGTTTCAAGAAATGTGCGTATTTCATATAGTTTATTGCAGTGAAACTTTGGTGAGTTTATTTGCGCACGCCTGTAATGGTTTCTGTATTAATACAACTATTTAACAATAGATGGTGTGCTAGTCTTTTCAACTAACACGATTGCAACGCGCGTCGGGTATTCGTTCGTACCAAATAAAGTAGATCACGTAGTATAGTACAAATGGAAGAATAGGAAGTAAAAGAAAGATTATTATATGGCCAAAAAATAACAATAATAAAGTAAATAATTTCCTTATCTTGCGAAATTGAAAACTCGGCTCGATTCTTGTTTTATTTTAATGTAAATTGAGTTCATTGGAAGTAAAGCTTCTTTATTTTAAATACATACTTTGATAATACCTCAAAGAGCGAGAAAAATAGGAAAAAATCGCAATTTCGCGCAAACACAATTTTCGTACTTATCGAATTTATAACACAATTTCACACAACAATACACATAGAACGCCGCTATTTAACAATCCACTGGGGTCGTTGGAAAAGAAATTGTTAAATGAGAAAGTCATAGGTCATGGGCATCAATACTTTTGAGTTATATATTCGCATAATTTGCTGTTACAAACTACCTATTATTTAGATGATAAAACTTCAATATATAAATTTTTATCAGTGAGTTTTCTTAACACAAGATAACAGCAGGTAAAAAATAGAAAAGACACACAAGAGTTAAATTAAACAACATACTAACACACTTGAACGGGAAATTTGTAGAACTCGGACATATCCGATTTTTTTTTAACCGATAAAAACGAAACAATAGTGGTGGAAATTTTAAATTATGAAAAGTTAAAGCGCGGAAGCATATCTTTATTTTGGAAAAATCAGATTTATTAATATTTTACACATTTTTAAATATTGACATTTGTATGATATTATTAACTTATTGTAGTATTTTTTAACAAAAACAACTGAATTGAGTGTAAAAATTCGAAAAAAATCCCTATAATCTTAACTTAACTAATTTTTATATCAAATCGAAGTATATTGTTTAAAAAAAAAACCAACCTAACCTTAACTAACTTCACCACCTAGTTTAGCCCAACAATTTAGCCCTACAATTTAGCCAAATGCAATTATTTTTAATAAAAATATGTGACCGCCCTTTAACTCTTTAAGCACAATAATTCTCAGCCCCATTTGTTTCTTTTTTCTGGCAGACATCGAAATTACAGCATATGTCCGAGTTCTACATTTTACCCCACTTGAACATATTCGCTTTGAAACACGGAGAGGTACCATTATAGGTACACATCTTGTGTGATGACATAATTGTAAAATGGGAGGGTGCATCATGGGAGCTTGCTATGTACCCAGTATATATGTGACGAAAATCCCACATATTTTATGTTCTTATATCAAAAGAAAATTACCGACCTATATTTTCTAACTATTTATTGGACGAATTAAAAGATATACAATTTTGATAACATTATTGTTAATCTTTAGTGATTTATTACTACACTAATTAAATAAATATATTGATGTAGAAATAATAAAATTAATGAAATTAATGTATTTCAAAGGTGACGGCAGGTCTGGTTGAACTCCGTCCTCCTTAGACAGTTGCCCTCCCTCTCCCCCCTTTCCGTACGTATTTTATACGTACGGTCCCTATCTGATGCTCCAATGTAAAAAAAGTAACATACCTACATATTGAATCCAAGAAGCGTAATATATTAGCGGCACATGTGTGTAACGAAATGTTGTATAGAGGAATTCTTGTGTTTCTACTTGCCCATCTGTAAAATTCTTCAATATTTCATTTTAGATAGGTATGTATATAGATATAGGTATGCCTGTATACGTGTCTTACATCATATTTATTATATATATACATATATATATATATATATATATATATATATATATATATATATATATATATATATATATATATATATATGTAGATATTATACACACTCTCTCATACTCAAATACAGTCGACTCTCATTAAATCGAAACTCGAGGGACTCTTAAAATATTAAGAATTATAGAGAAGTTCGAATTATTACAGGTAACAATTTTAATTTTTTAAGCATTTGCGATGAATGAACTTGAACTTATCTCAAAATGTACTTACAACACAGATGAGACAGATCAAGCCTACATATAAAAAAGTGTGATCCGAAAGTTGCAATAAGTAGCAATTTATACTGTTTACTGATTAGTTGTCTATCGGCTCTTCAAGCGTACACATTCATTGTTAAGTCGTGGCAACAGTGGTGGCTGTTCATTGTCACATTATTAGTAGCAGTTACATACATACCGTTCTTCTAGTATACCTATACATATCCATTCCCACCTTGGACCACTCGCTACATATGTACATACAGAGTATCACACATACAAACATCCACTACCCTACACATACGAACAGAAACTCTAAATACGTATATAACCTCCCATCTTTCTACCAAGTCTGATGACGTAAAATTCTGATTACAGTCGGAATGCTAACTATCATAATAGTAGTTTGGCCCCTTGACTTACAATCCCTCTGTCTCTTTTTCTCTGCAACTTTGAATTGTCGAGGGTTTGACGCTGATAAGTTCGAATTAACGCTTCGAATTTGTTACGTAGCAATGATTTTTTCGTTCGAATTGCCAAGTGTATAAAAATGTATTGTTTTAGTTCGAAATATAAAGAGATTTTGTAGGGAACTCGTGATACCTTTGAATTATAGAGAGTATCGAATTATCGCAGGTTTGAATTAACGAGAGTCTACTGTATATAAATTTTCTTGTTGATGTATTTTGTTGTAACTTATTACAAAACTTTTTAATATACAATCACAAAAATGTTTTATAAGAAAAAAATAATAAGTTGAAATTTCTTCTGATACGAAGAACATAACCAGTTATCAAATAAACTTTGTCTGCATTGTAGATACCTAATACGTATAGGTACGTACAGAAAAATACACAAATTATTATTTAACCAAAGTCAAAATAGTTTTTCCGTCTTGTGTCAAGACACAGAGACTTGTAAAATTTGGAATATTATTATTGCCTATTGACAGGGCCGGATTTACCCCGCCCGGGACTCTGTAAAAATGCCGCCCCTGCTTTTCTGAAAAACAAAAATATTTAAAAAAAATTTCTTAGTAACTTTCTCACTTTTTTCCCATTTTTCCAAAAAATAAATGACGACCAAAGTTTTCAATTCCAAATTTTGCCGCCCAGGGCAAGTGCCCCGCGTGCCCATAGTGTAAATCCAGCACTGCGTATTGGATTACTTTAAAAAAATGTGAGTGTGACTTGTAAATTAATTATTTTATATTTAAAGGGATAACACCGCTTAGATGTGTGCAAAATCACTTGGTTTTGGAGAAATTTTTTCAATAAAATTAAAAATATCATTTTTATTGTTTTTATTTTGATAAAATTAAAGGTAGGTATATACATTTGTTTATATATACACAAATTTTTTCTTTAAATGATTAAAAAGTGACGGCTATTATGGAGTATCCTACCTGACGTCCTTTTTTGAAGGCACTTCGCGACTTACAGCATAATGGCCGCAATGAAGTACCTAAAACAAAAAATAGAAATGGTATTTGTTTCAAAGAAATCGGAGGATACTGAGAAATATTAACTTGAAAAAAAATATCACTTCAAAAATTTCACGATTTACTGTTGATTCAAGTTCTTCAATCAATCAAAGATTAATGACGTGTAGCTTTCGTTGGATGTTTAGAAAGACCGTTACTTTTCATCTGTCCGAATTAGAATTAAACATTTACTTGGATTTGTTAATTTTTGGTATATTTTTCTTGTTTTTACTTAACAATTTTTATCAACATTGAACAAACCAACGAATACTGGGACCGATTTCAAAACTAAAAATAAAATATATATGGCTATAATTTATTCAAAATAAAGTTATCTGAATAAAAAATTTAAATAACTTAAATGTTTAAAAATTTTAATCACAACAAAAAACAAAATTTCTTATAAGTTCGTTCAATTATTTTGACTAAAATTTATTTCTGTTTTAGGAAAAACATACTAATTAACATTCTGTTGGCAAATGATTTTGACAAGCACAAAATTTTGTTGGTCAAATAAATTTGTACTTTCAAAATTTAATTGAACATTAAAATTACAATCCACGAAATACCTACACACTTTATTTTTATCTGATTATAAATATCAAACGATTTCGTAGAGACAAATTAATATTAAAATGCAGAATTGGACACTAATGTAAGTATAGGTGGTACTCTAGCTAGCCGAAAGCATTCTTAGAAATTCTTCATCTCTTTCCTATACATGGTATTTCAAAGTAATTTTCTGTCAAAATGTATATTTTAGCACGGTTTATAAGTCATTGCTCGTTTGAGTCAATAAATCCATCTTTTAAATACGTGCCTAATTCATTGAATACCAAATGAGAATACAAATAAACTTACAATTTTTACTATGTTTATTAAAATAATTTTTGTTTCACTCGGTGTGTTTGATTTGTCCAGCGTATTCTGAAAAACATTGTATTTGTTGATAAAAATTTTTTAACTCCGGGTACACGATACTCAAATAACGATCATTTTAATGAAACTTTTCGTTACGTTACAAATATATGAAGATAATGACGCTAGTTGTATTCAAGTTGCAATCAGCACTAGTAAGTTTTTCCTTGCAAACAAAATTCGTTTTCATTTCAACATCCATTCCTCACTTCACCCCGCCTTATCATCGTTCCTAAATACGTAATCATATCATATTTTGTTTGCTTTTCAGAGATCTCATAAAATTATCATTTTACTTTATTTTCTAATTCGTGCAATTTTTTCGAAAACTTTTCGACGTATCAAATAAAACTTTATTCATTAAACTTTTCTGCATACTTGGATGTTGTTCAATGTAAAAAGAAGTTGAACTTACGAACTTTATTAAAAGGGTACCAAGAATGAGCAATGTATGAGAACATATTTTCGGGATTAGTCGCAGTTTGTGGGTAACGAACGGTATTGAATATATTAAGATAAATTTATCTAAAAATTCATTAGGTATACTGAATAGGCGACCCTCATTTTAATATTATTCACATTAATTCAAATTAACTCAACTTGGGCGGTCTAACACATCAAAAAATTTTTGAATTCATTTTGCAGGATATTACTTTAATCAGTGCTTTACCCATTATGCAAATTTAAATAGATACAAGAAAAAAATTAAAACTTTTTTAAAAGAGTAAACGAATTACAATTATTATCATTATTCTTCGAACAAATAATGCCCTGAAAAATTATCATTATGATACTGCTACTTATTTTGTAATCCAAGCATAACGAGTTTTGTACATATGCCAAGTGATTATTAGATTGTAAGAAGATGTAATAGCAAAAAAGAATTTGCAACTTTAAAAGTGAAGCAATGGAACTATATGAAATTTTATAGAGATGCAAATAGCATGATGGTTTTTGCTGTGCTCTTTGTTGTTTTAATATGTTCCGTTCCTTTTTAACCATAATACTCTTATTTTGTTAATGAGTCTGAAAATAACACACGGATGTTTAAGCAATTTTCTTTTGTAAAGTTCAATTCACACGATCAATATTATAATAATTATGAGAAAGTTGTCTTGGTTGTGCCTATAATAATCCCATTTATTAAAAACACACACCAGACTAACATTTCAATAAACAACTAAATCAAATAGGTAGATGTCAAAACATATTTTTCAATTTACCATAAAAGGATTGATCCAACTCAAAAGACCAGTCGTACATGTCGTAAATAAATATAGAAGTATATGTAGAGCCGGTTCTACACGATGCTACGAACATTTACCGCATTTAGCCATGTTCCGGTCTTGTCGGTATTCTTGCATCGAACGGATGCTTCCAACGTTTGAAGGATAATGTTCGTTGGTTCGACTCAACGGGTACATGACTCGTTCATATGAAGAGAGACAACAGTAGTGTATAACATCAGAGGTAACATTAGAGAGACAGCATCCCCGTTTATTGAACAAACGTTTGTACCAAACTATTTTCACATGTATTGGATCAAACATTCAATTCACCGTGTAGCAGGAACATTCTCTGCACCAACGGACGAACTTGTTTGCATCAAACGTTCGATCGAACATTGGAGTGAACGTCCGTAGCATCGTATAGAATCGGCTTAATACTTAACCTTTTCCTCTTATGTCAAACATGACATTTTTATTGGCGGGTACTTATACAATTGGTCGTTCTTGGCGTATCTGGACTTTTTCGTATATCTTTACTCTCAAAACAAGTTCTTTGTTGAAAGATTAAAAAAGTCAAAGAAATTTTTAACCTTTGAACAAAGAAATCATTTTGCGTTTGTACATAAAATTCAGTTCCTTGTAGATGACCCTATAGACACTAAATAAAACTTTAAATGAAAACCAAATTGAATCTTTAAATTATGAAATATCAGACATGTACCTACTTATTGTTATCTAGAAAGTGTTTTTCTGTTAATAAATTAAATGTGAATAAAGATAAAACAAAAATAATATTCTCTAGGTCAAAATTTCAACAATAGTCATCACTCATCAATAAATTTCCTTGGAATAAAAATTGATTCGCTGGTTTATGCATGCATACCTGCAGGTCACTCGTCTACATTAGGCTTTCTGTTACTCTTAAAACATAAATAGTCTACTCTCTTTTAATACTTTTCACGTATTTTCCTAATGAAAACAAGAAGCAATTCAACACTAAAATTGAAGAAGTATGTATGTGGTGTGTGGTACATATATAGATATTACATGTTGTGAAACTACGGCAGTATATATTTTTTAGGTAATTTAGTGTTGTACCGTTGCGTTGTTTGGTTCACTAATAAAGAAAGGAAATAGACATTACAATGTTACGATGTTATTATCCTGCCGGAAATAATTCAGTGCCTTTTATTTGTCTATTTGCTAATTTAAAACAAACTTAAAATTTGCATACTTATTATTTTCTGCTCTAATTTGCATTTCCTCCGAAAGCGTGTAATGATATTTTGCGTATAGTCGAAGAATATTAAAAGCACAAAGTGCAGAGATTAAGATTTTCATAGAGAAAGTTTCCGAATTTATTCTTCTAAGAAAAAATATCAAATCAAAGTAAACGGTGCTAGTGGATAAATTTCCACCCTGAGATTAAATTACATTTTTGTAAAGAATCGCTTTAACAAAACACCTGTATGGAGAAAAAAAGAAAAATGTTACTAACTTGAACAAAATATAAAAATAAATCAAATATCGATCCATTTCTGAATACCTTTTAGTTCACAATCATTTTGACTTTCATATTGTTTACCTTACCAAAAGATAACATTGTTACGAAAGTATATTTATCTTTGTCGAATCTTTAAATTTTCATTGATACTATCTCTATTTTCAATAACACTTAACTATGATTGGATGATCTTATTACACGGACGAATATATCGAGAAAAGATTCAAATATAGGTATCGTACAAAAATATCACAGCAAGGTAAATAATATTATATCTGTTTGTAAAAGGAAATTGTGCAACATGGATGCAACTTTTTTAGTTTTTTTTTTTTTTGTTATTTTATTTTTTTCTATTTGTTATTTACCGCCCTAGGCGAAATATCTTTTGGCGCCCCCAAACTTGATGAGTTCATGGATGGTTTACGCTAATTCTTATCTAATTGATACTGTCGCCAAGCCTGCCAGTCTTTCCTGCGTCATGGACTACGTCACTCTTGTAGGCTGGAATCATTTACGTCATTAACTGCAATAAAATTAGATCGTGTAATATGAAATGTCGTTTTCTGACCATATACTTTGCGACCATGTAATGCAAATCAGCACAAACAACAACACTTTTTTGAGCACTGGAGAAATGTACAAAAGCAATTATTTAATTGCAAAAGGAATTCTTATAGCACGGAGTCACTTTCGTTATTATCTGGAAATTCGCTAAAAGTGTAAAGCACATAATGTTGCGACAATCGCTTTATTTAACAAATGAACAAAACTACGTAAAAATATCGCTTTACGAAAAATATTATTTTCCAACGGTGAATTTACCAAACGATCCACGACCCAAATAAATGTCAGAAATGAATTTTTCCGTTCAAAAGGGAAAATAATAGATGAACGGTGTAGGTGTAGGCATACCTAGAACATTTCTACGGTTATGATATCGAAGGGTGAATATCATTATTATTATTTACCTCAAAATATTTACTTTTAGGGTGAAAATATTATTATTAGGTAAGTTATTATGCGACTTCGCAAAGCTTTTATGACGATTTTGTTTTAACATTATATACCCGACGCAATCAATCTTATCAAACTTATAGAATTAATGTAATCAATAGAAAAATTTTGGCAACAATGTTTATACTTTCAATCAAAAGTTTCGGGATTTTTTTTATTTTATTTTTTATCCATGGCGGAACTGAGTATAAGTAACGTATATTTGGAGTAAGAGGTGTGTGTCTGTTACCATTTGTTTCTAAAACGTCTTAACAAGTTTTAATTTGTTCTTTTTATTTGAAAGCTTGGTAATTTCAAGATAGTTTTTAGAGGATTTTGACGAAAATTAGTTCAGCTGTCAGGCCCGACGAGAGGGTGGGGTAGCCGGGGTTGCAGTCCCGGGGCCCAGGCTTGAGGAGGGGACTCGTAGCTGTCGCTAGAGGGTCCAGAGGAATAGTTAAGGGTTTTTTTGGGTCACCACTTATTTTTTTGGGAAGAAATATTATAAATAAAATAAAAAAATGGGGAGCCCCAGGTTTATTCTCGGGGCTCGCCATTTCTTTCTACGGCCCTGTCAGTTGTTTCCAGAATATTTCAGCATTTCGAGGATAAAAGTACAATTATATATCTTAAAAATCGACTTTAAAAGTAAATAATTGTGGAATGATTCTTAAACCTTGGTAAAAATGTTTGGTAAAAATGAATTCAACCGTTTCCAGGATATTCCAGAATTTTTAAAAGAAAAATATAATTATTAAATACTGTAATAAATCACTCAGAAAGCTGGTAATTGAAAATAAAAATTCAAGCATTTTCAAAGAATATAGAAATTCAGAAATTTTTATTTGAACATTTTTGAGATTTTTTGTCTCTTTTTAAAACTTCTTTTTCTGCATTTGGAGGGGTCAGTGTAAAAGTGAACCAAATCCATAATTTTCTCAAAGAAAAGAAAATAATTATGGACTTGGTTCATTTTTACACTGACACCTTTGTATTATTGATATAGTGAGTCTTATACTTTTCGAATAAAATTATTTTATCGACAGGAATTTTTAATAACTGCCACGTTTAGCATGACATTTTATTTATTCAGCTACTTAAACAAGTACTCAGTTTTTTGCTGAGTGTGTAAGTTTCACAGTAATAAAATGTAAGGTTTACATTTATGGCATTCGATATTACAAAGTTAAAATCATTTTCTTGTTTCTGATTCAAAAAATGTATTTATTTGAAATTATCATATTCTCAGCCAAGTAAGTATTCGTAACAATAAAATCCAAAGATTATTAAATAACAATAAGACCTTGTCATTTCCGCTCACCTGATACTCCACCATACTCTACCTACTCTATTTCATACACGTGTAAACGCGGGAAATATAGGTACACTAGTCTCCAACATTATGGAGATAGCTTCATGAAAAATGCACATGAAAGTAGGAATAAAATTTAAATATTTAAATTATTATCTCGTTCACATCGGAGTGTTTAGTGTTAGGTAATTACTGATTAGTGATTGGCAGCAAGTAGTAAGTAGAACCCATTAGAAATATGTTGAAAACTTTTGAAATAAGCAGAACACATTTATAAAACAGAAAAATTCATTAATGTTGATAAGGGCACGATATAATAAGCACGGACAAAGTAACCACGACAATAATTGAACGATAAAATGACTAGATGGCAAAATAATCGCCGACAAAATAGCCGAGCGACAATATAATCGCAGTCAAAATAACGTTAGAATTTATTACCTATCACATTCCTTTTTGCATGTACCTACCTAATTTTTTGGGTAATTGGAATTTAAAAAAATAATTATTTGCAATTAAGACTCTCATAATTTTTCCTATCACATTTCTTTACGATCTATATTTGTATGTATTTGAAACTAAAAAAATTTGTTGATAGAAATTAGGGAAAAATTCACGGGGGAACACTCCTGAGACTTTATTTTCGGAAAAGAGTAATTATTTACAATTTGAACTCTTAAGGTATTATATCTCTTTTTCTGTCACATTCTGTCACTTTAAAGGTATTATATCTCTTCTTCAACTATTTTGAAAGTAATAAATATAAATTGTATTGTACTTTTCTGTTCTACTAATGCGTTCTACTTATTCCTAATGCATTATACTTGCTACTTACTACTGAATAGTAAACGATCTAGTGTGAACTAGATATAAGATTTTGTTCGCTACTGTAGATATACACTTGAATAGTTGAATACATTGTGATGAGTGCATTATGTACGTGGCATAAGTGGATGTAAGAAATGCAACATTTTATAAATGCAAAAACAAAACATGTTTCGTTTTAAAATATAAAGAAGATAACACATCTCAATTACGCTGATACGCCACACTGTCGCTCCTTCTCTTCATTTCGATTCCATTTTGAAAGTGTATCGTCGTAAGAGCAGATTATCCGTTGAAGAGGAGGAAAGCAATCGTAAGTTTGTAAATGGCACAAAGCTTTTAACCAAAAATTGTACAAAGAATTCTTTCGAAATGATACAAAAAAAAAACTTATGTATTTTTGATAATAATGTAAATGCATTTTTCTACTTTCTTATTCATTAAGTACTTGATTGGACAACTCATATTTATCAAATTCATATTTCAACTGGAATTGAATGCTTTTGCTGAAATCAGATCAGAAGATAGTGCCGATTTCAAAAATATTGTTTTTTTTTTATTGTAAACAAAACTGTCTCAAACCATATCCAGTCAGATTATTCAACTTGATTTCAACAACAAAACTCCATTCGCATTAATTCGAAATAACTGCGCCCAGATCATCTGCTTTAATTTCAAATTTGAATTGAATTACATTAATTTACTGGAACTGATTAGGTACATAAGTATTTTTAGTAATCAATTTCGTTCAACAAACATCTAATTGTAATTTTTTTCAACATAATAGAATTTAACTTATACCAGCGATACTAGAGGAGTTAAAGGGTGTTTAAACCGCTGGCTATATGTTTGAAAAACTTTTTTCCTAGCTCTTAAATCGTATCAAAGTCGGGGAAATTAAGATTTTTACATTATTTAGGAAAACAAATTAGAGTCTAAATACACTTCATAGATTTGAAAATAATTTAAAGGCAGGATATTACGTTTGCTAATATTTTAAACGTGAAGCATCATGTTTACAATTATTTTAGCGGAGACTTCAAGACTAAAGACCAAAATTTTCCACAAAATGGAAAACCATAAGGTCACGATTAAGTTAACTAAATAGTAAGATTCATGAAATTATTTGAAAATGGATAGATAGGTACTTCAAAAGTTGCAACTCGAAATAAATTTGTTTTTGTTTAAAATCGACAACATGACTAACTATTTTTGGGGTATCAGTATTCAATTTTATTTACTTCTTAGCACAAATTAAGATATTCGAAACTTCTTTTTGGTTTTGGATATTGGTTTCCCAAACAGTTGCTGAGATTACGGTTGCTGGCTTCGATTTTTTTGTTGCTACAAACTTTTAAGAAAAAGAAATTTAACTGAAGTACACTTTTTCTTTCTACGTGAAAACCTTACAAAATTTTAATTTGTATTTACACTTCATTCAACTTGAGTGCATTTTTATTTTACCAAACTGGCACCATGCAACTCTACAATGACAAAATCGTTTAGCTGATAATAACAAATGATAGACGAATAAATACATATACACTGTACTAGGAAGTGTGGTAAATATCGCTCTCCTGAATGGCTTACCTATATCTATAGGTAACCTTGCTACCATGAATGCAATACAACCAGTTCTTTTCAATAGAAATTTGTTTTCAATAACACTTCCCTATACTTTATCGAGCGTATGTGAACTGTGTGTCCTTCGATATACTCGTATATTCTTTATTATTATATTTTTCGTCCTTTGTCCTCTTGTCTTATCGATAAATTTACCATGAGTTCCATTGATTTGTTCATGTTGACTAGTCCAAGCAAACATTGAATAGATTTTATCTAAGTTTGTTATATCAATTTAATTTTATTAAATGAAACTACAGTGAAACCTCAGTAGGTCTTTAAAATTAAAATTGCGCTAAGTTATTGAATTATAAGATAATGTCACTTCCTTCAATCTGGACATGATCTGCTTAGAATAGTTTCCAAATTAATTTTTTGGTAGACTTGAACATTACTTTATGTTTCCCACCAATATTTCAAAATATTAAAATTTTGTCATTGTCACCTTTTCACCAAAAAAAAAAAACAGCAAATAAGCGATTAAATTATATTCGTCCTGAAGATGGTATAAAATCCAAAAGTCGGCTCACATAGGTAATCATTTATTTATTATTTTTAGTCAAAGAGCGTCAAAATAGTTCTCATATTTTGTAATTTACTACTTATTCCTATAGGCGGGATTTCAAGAAAAATATTGGTGGAGGGGGGGCAGGAATATACTTAATACAAAAACGACCTTGGGAGATACCTAGAATAGCAAACTGATTCAGGTCGGCAGATGCTTGACTTCTGTGTCCTCACCACTTTTCTTCTGTCATATATAATTTTAATAAATTTTGTTTATAAGTTTTCAATTTTTTATTCGCACGAATATTTCGCACTCCCACTCCCTTTGCCCCTTTGCCCCCAAAAAATCCCGCCTATGCTTATTCCATATTTGCTAATAACAAATCAAAACACTGTTGTTTGAATATTTTTGTAGCGTATACTTCCATCTGTATTCTATATAATAGAGTAAGTGCGGGAGAGATGCCGCAGTAGCCATAGTTCGTCCGTTGATTGAAAGATAGCGTTATTAATAGATTATATGTTTAAAATAAGTTACTTATTTAAGCTGTATATGGTAACATTTATGATCGGCTTTTAAAAATTTCTCTAATGCTTAAGAGAGTGTCGATATATAACTGAACTACATGGTAGACCAAGTAGTCCAAAAACGACATTTCATATTACATGAGCAAATATTATTCCAACTAATCCGGTATTTTACCGGGCCGGTGACTGAAGAAAGGTTGAGAAACCAGCCTTGGGACCTTTATTTTTCAATTAAATTTTTTTATGATTTCCAATCTAGTGAATGCGGGACTTCCGGGACGCGTTGGACTCATTCCGGGCCTATTTTAACAAAAATTTCAATGCGGGGCAGCAGCTCCTTTTCCGGGACTGTCTTACAGAATCCGGGACGATTAGTAGCCTTAAACATACTGATCTTATGGATCGAAACGTGTCGCTACACTAATTAGATAAAACTGTAATTTTTGCAAAGTAAAGTGATTTATTTGTTATTAGTCTTTATTTATCCTAGTGTAGCATATGTACCCTACTAGAAATTTCCTGTTGTTAAAATTAAATTTCATCAGATTATTATGTTGAACTATGAAAAATTGTATCAAATCCTTGTTTTGCTTCTTTCGCTTTTGTACATAGAAAACTGATACATATTGCTGATAGGTAGGTAGGTACTTGATCGATCTCTTTATAATAATCAAAAATTTATAGCTTTATTTTCAATATTTTGTTTCAGTGAAATCAGAGTGATGTAGAATGAAATTTAAACCAAAGGCATTCAAAGTTGTTTACTAAATATTTCACTATAGTGTTTCTTTTGACCAAATGAAAATGTATTGGTGTATAACTAAATAGCCAATATTTTAAAAAGAATCAGCTTAAAAGATTAAACAAAGAAATTTATGTCATTAAATAAAAATAACTTTTTTTCAAACTAAACAATTGTCGTGGTTGTTTAAGTAATTTATTGGAACGTGGCGACAATTAATAAAAAAATGTATACGAACAAAATCATTCTTAGTCTAGAATCAAGAGCGTTGTGTATGTAATTTTGGATCAAACTTTATGTACTTTTTTTTAAAAGCAACATACAAAAACATTTATTTTCCTCACATGACGACTCAAGACATGACCATTGGCTCCATAGTGTACAGTTTATTTTCAAATCAATCTTCAAAGACTTAACAAATTTATTTTAAAATTAAATACATAATTGGCTGTAATATAAAAACTACCTTACACACTCACCAGTCATTGTGTTGTATAAACATTCAGGTAAGTATTCATTTACAGTGAAACTATCTAAACGCAATTAAATTATTATAGTATTATTCTTTAATTTATTAATTTATACAAGAAAACTTTACTCAAATACCGTTCAAAACACTCAGTCAAAATTTTTAGTCTATACTGACATTAACAAAAAAAAAAGTTTCACAGATTCAGGGCAATTTCGAGAAAGGTGCACCACTTTTCTTTCCTCTGTTACCTGTAAGCCAACACTAAAAAAATGTATGAATAAAAAATATGTGATAAAAAACACAACAAAAATAAATCCATTTTTTCAAATTTTCCCCAGCGCCTACACCTATAATCCAAGTCCCGAACTTCTTGAACTTATCTGAGAACGGAACAGATCAAGATGACTATACCAGCAGCCAAGACTGATACATTACAGGAAAAGTCAAAACGTAAATACTTCTCCTAGCGCTATACTTTCCCGCTAGAGTGATGACAAAGTCTTGTCTCGGTCGGTTATTTTATCTATCCTTAGGGTGTGTGATAAAAAACTTCACTACAAAAAATATATATTTGTGGCTTGTAATACTGTGTCTACGATAGAATAAAGAAATTTTGCTTGCTTAAAAAGATTTACCCAGTTTTGATCCACAATTTTTCATCAGTTAATTTTCCCAAAGGATTTGACTTCTCATAATCGGAGGAAATCGAACACGAAATTTTTATACTGGATTTGTTTGTTAACTTTTGCTCAGAAATACGTTTTTAAAACCATTTTAAAGATGTTTTTAGTAACGTTTGATCTGTGATCTTTTGGTCAATCGTCCAATAGTGGTTGAAAATGCTGAATCGAAAATGATAGCTCATTTTCTTTCAAAGTAAATCTATCAAATTTTGTTCTGTTGCTTCTCATTACTTAGTTTCAAAATTTAAGGTATTTTTACTTTTATAGAATGTAAAAAAAATTACAATTAAAAATTTCAGCGACGTGAGGTAGAATTAGATGCATCGAGGGCCTACGAGTAGTGATGAGCAAAATTAGTCTTGGTCTTGCAGTCTTGTCAGACCAAGACCAAGACTATGTATAGCAAGAGCAAGACCAAGACCAAGACTATGTATACCAAAAGCAAGACCAAGACCAAGACTATAAGTATAGCTGCAAGACCAATACCAAGACTCAAGTGAGCAAGACCAAGACAATAGCAAGAGAAAAGCAAGACTCTTGCTAAATTATTTAAATAGTTTAAAAGTATAATTAATATCGCAAAGAGAGAAAATTCTGATTTTAGAAGGAAAAAATTCGCTAATAATAAAATGCAAGAAAGTGCAAGATTCTTTAGCAATACCAAGACCAAGACCAATACCAAGACTGCATTTTGCAAGACCAAGACTCAAACTGCTCTAGCAAGACCAAGACCAAGATTCTTAATGCAAGAACGAGACCAAGACTGCCAAGTCTTGGTCTTGGTCTTGCATTTGCTCATCACTACCTACGAGAGACTTTGCGGGATCTTCTTCCAACTCTGATTCTTTTTTCCTTTTTTCCAAACATATTTTGGAGCTATTTAGTCAAACAAATTGTTATGGATGTGTGTGTCAAAATCACATCAAATCAACAAATCACATAAATAGGTCAAAAAATTAATGTCATTCGAACTGCTGATCAAATTAGTGTAAATCAATTGGCCACAATGCCTTACCAATTTTGTTCACCTCAAATGCAAACAAAATGAGAGAGAATCTGTATTAGTTGAATGTAATATCAGGAGAACATAACTAATTAGTAATTACACATTATTAACACAGGAATACCAAATAATTTTCATCTTTTTAAATTACAAAGAAGCGCCCACAGGATTAAAATAATGGTCAAAAATATCTAATACATAATATCCCCTAGGACTTAGACAAATAAGGGAAAGGCACCTCTGCTTAATCAAACAACAGGAAACTAGGTTTTGGACACTACCACACGAAGAAAAGTATGCAATGTTCATCACTAAAACCAATATTGATACAAGTACATAAAACTAGGATACAGTATGGTCCCCAGAATTATGTACCGTAATTGCTCGAGCTGATAGTACGTTCAAAAATAATAGGACCTTTTCATGTATGCTTTTTTCCTCAACTCAATAATAGGGAAATATAGTTCAGGCGTAGAATGTAGAGGGATAAAACAAAACCGACTTATATTTGTTTTAAATTTTTAGGCGCTTTTGAATAATGGACTCATTTTTTAGGGGTGTGTATGGAATTAAATTTATGGTACCAATTATTTCATCACTTATGATTAGGAGATAATTTGGAGATACTTGTCACGTTTGAAAAACTTATTTTTCGGTTGGTGCCCCCCCCCCAAAAAAAAAAAAATTCCTATCCAAAATTACAGTTTGACCGAATTTTGCGTGATGTAATTTATGTATGGCCCCTTATATACCTAATTTCTTACCCAACTTACAATGCCAAGTGTCTCATAATGTCAAGTATCTCAAATAAAATCATATCTAAAAGTTTTCTAAATATTTATTTCTAGAATTTGCTTTTATCAAAAATAATCATTGAAATATTATGATTACCACAATGTTGTAACGGTTGTAAGTCTAATGAATTTTTTTTTTTAAAAAACGGATCATATTTATCATATTTAATTTTTTACAGAAAAAATCATTTCAAAGTTCAAAGACCTCATGACATTGTTTGTTGCTTTTATTTATATCCATAAAACTACAGCGATTAGTTCGGGGAATAGTACAAGCACTGACACTGAAAAAAATATTATAAATATTTTCTAGAAATAAATTAAAAAGGAAAGGCATGTTTGTATTATAACAACGGCATGACATGCGTGCCTATATTTTGTATTCACGTGTACACATAAGTTTGTTATGTGAATTATCAAAAATTAACAAATTTGAATATCATAATTATGTTAATTAAAATATATTCAAATCCGCAGACATATTTATTAAATAATTTAAATTTTTAGTCAGTTTTTTAAATCCTCAATTTACTTTTATTTTTAACCATTATGTAGGTAGTTTAAATCCATTTATTTATGAATCTACTAAACTTTATCAAAACGAATTTATTTATTTTTTAATGAGATGAAGAGCAAGGAATGGTCATACACCTGTCTCTATGTTAGTTTACACTATATATTTATCAAAGATATTGATGATTTTAATTTTCATGCGTGTAAAAAAATATATATTGCGAGTGTGCAGTCAAAATTTACATCAAAAGTCTCATTATGTAAAATCTGATAAGCAATTATGAATTTAAAAATTTCGTGGTCAATCTTACGAAGTAGCTTAACTTTATTTTTACTTGCCTTAGAGGTTGAGGAAGAAGTATATTATGAAGATTTTTATCAATTTTAAATATATATATATATATATATATATATATATATATATATATATATATATATACACGTATATATAACAAAATATGCCAATTATTTTTTTAATTTTGCAAAAACCGTAAAGATATTTCACAAATACCATTTTAGGCAATCTTAAAAGTGGTGTTTTATCGCATTAGGTGCTCTACCTAATGTAAAGGCTCCAAAAGAAATTTCAAATATAGTCCCGGGCTCAGGTCTTACCATGATAAAGTTGCTGTAAAAGCTGAATTACCAGAATGGAAATTTTCTAAAAAAATTACCAAAGATTTATAAAAAGGAAATAAAACACATAAAATAAATTTAAAAATAAAAGAAAAAATTCTTAATTGAGATACGTTTAGAGATAATTGGACAGCGTTGTGTAATAAAAGATTAAGCGCCAAATTGGTTAAGGTAAATAACGGTACGTCTTCTTTGTCATTGAGAAAAAGATGTACTCTTATTTACCTTAACAGCAATTTGGCGCTTATTCTGTTATTCTTATTACATAACGCTGTCCAATTAAATGTGCATACATAATTATAGTACGTATCAAAATGACCAGTTTTAACTCTAATAGTCTAATTCAGGCCAGTAAAAAAGTGTTTACAATCCTTTGGGAATAGTTAGTGTCCCCAATTGAGACTTTTAAATGCTTGCAATCTGTACCGTTCGTAGTGAAGACGACTGCCAAATTTCCATTTTTCAGGCAACATTCAAATTTGGACTTTACTGTACCTATAAGTATTAGGCCCGATTTACATAAACGCTCCGCTCTCGGTACGATATCGCTACGCTCCCGATTCAATATAATCTTGTTGTGTTCACATTACAGTGCTGATATCATGCTGGTACTTATTCGTTCTCTATTGACATTATAATGCTGATCTGGGTACGCTCCCAGTTCGGTCTCATTTCGATACAAATATCTTTTCATAACAACTGAATGCAAGCGGAGTGGAGTGGAATCAAAAAAGTGTTTATACTATAGATACGAACTATAACAAGTCTGATATCGCCCCGATAAAATATTACCTGAGTGGTATTGATATTAGAGTGACATTGGAGTGAGAGCGAACCGTGACTGATATCGGTCCTATATCAGAGCGATGATGTGAATACACTCATTGTTTATTGTGTAAGAATATTTTATCGAACCAGGAGCGGAGTGATATCGTATCGAGAGCGGAGCGTTAATGTAAATCCGCCCTTACACTCATACAATTGCTCATACAATATTATACGCGCTCATATTGTATATACCAAAACAATACATTTTAATTTGATGGAATTTTCTCTGCAAGTTTTGTTTCTTAATTATAAATACCTATAAATGTAAATGTTTAATTAAGGATTTTTACCAAATATTTTATTTATTTATCATTATTACAGCTTTTTTGGATATTTTTATTTACATATTACCAACATACAAAATTAATTAAATACGTCCTATGCTGTGTATATGACCAAGCAGTTGAAAACACAGCCTAAAATAATAATTTAAAAAAAAAAAAATTACGAAATTAATATTCAATTTCGCTTGTCGACCAGTCTTTCATCTCTCTGAATATTCATGTAATGAATTTTAAATAAATTTTGTGTGTTTTTAAATTTACGAAAAAATATGCTAATACTAGAAAATCAGAATGTGGTACGCATAACTAAGTTACCAGTAACGTTTTTCAATTTTAGATAAATGCTTTTATTATTGTAATTTATTACGTAGTGAACAAAAGACCAGATATTGGAAAATTCAGTAGGAGTAATGAAATGATGATATTTTACATTGAAAAACAATAATTTAAGGGGGACCACCTAGTGTGACCGCTTGAAAAGAAGGTGATTTTTGGGAATTTTTCTAAAGATAACTAAGGTATGGAATGTTTTAATATTTTAGGGATATATTCGCTGATATATGATAAATTCATGATAAAATTTTTGGACCAAAAAACTAAAAATTCATTGAGTTATTTGCGATCTCCCCAGGCTCCAAGAAAAAAAAGTTCCCCCACTGCTGCAGTGACAGCGACCTTCACAGTGCCTGAAATCAAAAAAAAACAAAAAGCCTATTAAACTAGAAAGTATTTCCCGTGCCATGAACCCCAATCGAAGAAAAAAAGTTGAAATTTAACAAGATTGCAGAGTACTTTAAAAAAAAAATTTTTAATTTTGCGCGAAAATTTGATGATTTTTTGCCTGCAAAAATTACATTTTTTATTCAATCGGAAATCTGTAGGTTCATGGCATGAAGAAATATATATAAAAGAAGCTGCAATAAGAATCAACTCAATCGGATGATTTGTTTTCGTGTTATAACTGCAGGAAATTTGAATAATGTAATTTTTTTTACTTTACCTTTTAGTCTTAATCACTGAGAATTTTTACTAAAATTATTTACGATGTACTCACTATAACGGTCATAGTAAAACTAGATGAGTCGTTTAAATGTGCCAGGGTCTAGCTTCTCCACAACATGTGACTGACAGCCACATCCAGAAACTCCCGAACTATCAACCTTCATACATTTCCCGATACCTCAAAGTTAACAATGAAAATCAGAATCCGCTCTTCGGATGGCTGTAACTCAAAAACTATTTGAGATATGCATTTGAAATTTTAGTATGTTATTTCTAAAGGTATAGACTATCGAAACATGGAAAAAAATTTTCCAATTTTTTAAAAATGTCACACTAGTGGTCCCCCTTAATGATTTAACTGATTGGTATCTACACCATATGGCAGACTAACAACTTCGTTCAATAAACATACAAATGTTGTAGTTGTATTTTTTACTGATATTGGCAAAACAAACTGCGTTTTGAGAGCGTATTGCTTTATTAACCCTAGAATCGTACGTTGGTCTACGAGAAACGTTCATCATACATCGACGTGGTTTTGACGGATGGACTTTTACGGAGAGTTTTACAGTTTATTTGCAAAAAACATTTTTTTACATAACAATACTACAAAAGCGAACAAAATATTTTAAAAAATTGGATTTGGAAAAATTTCTTAATGTAAATATTTATTAATTTTTCTATTCTTTTTATCAAAGCATATTTTCATTATAAAACTTAAAAATAGATAAATACATCAATTGTAATAATTAGTTTATGAACTATTATGAGTCAGTGGACATGTGTGACTTCACAGAATGTGAAATTTCTCAGTCATAAATATTCCTATAGATATGTAGCTATTTCCCCAGTAGGCACATTTGTAAATTTTCTAAAATTTGTTAGTTATTTTTCGAATAAGATCTCAAAAAATAATAAAAATTAAAATAGTTTCCTCAAAATAAATTGTTAATCTTTTATTAAGTCACTTGAACACTTGAAACGCATTTTTTAGTTTTCGATTCAATATATTAAAACTTCAGTATTATGTCGTCTGTATAAGTCAAATAGCTGTACCTACCTAATCATCTTTCACATTATCATAATTATTGAATAAATTAATTATAACATGCATATCTTTAATAAATTTTAGAAAAATTAGGAAAACTTTTATATGTGAAATACAAAATCTTTAAAAAAAAAACAGCGCGTAATCATACATCGACGTCCTTTTGACGGACACTATTTCAATACAAACAAAACGACAATGACTATAAACAAAATAAATACGTCTTATGGGTTATAACAACAAATAAATAAGATAACAGAAATCTCACAGCAAGCAGGTACCGACAAGTTGTAGTATTGGAGCAGGTAGAGAAGTTCGTTCGTCGTTTTGACGTGTACGTATTATTCTAGGTTTAAAAACTCAGTAGCTCTAAAATAGTGATAAAAATTTGATAATTTCATATAATATTACAATAAACAAACCTCAGTAAAATATTCTAATAAATCCACATACAGTGTCAACATACGAGTTCAGGAAGTCATACTGTCACTGTTAAATATAAAGTATTGTTGGATTAACATTTACCAGTTCGGGGGCTCCTACTCATGCCTGGACGGATTGTAAAATGTAGGTACTACAAAACTGGAATCTATGACGTTACTTAGAGAACTGCTCATTCAATCTAGAGACGGTCCTAGGATTCTAGTTTTTTATGTTCACACTAAAGTGTCTGAGATTAGTCAGAATCATTATTTGTTCCATGTATAAGTGACTCTCAAGATAAGATGTTAATACCAAACGCTGTGATATATTTGTATACAGATCTTGGCCTTAACTTTGCTGGAAATTTATGGCTAACATCTGTCAACATCTGAATGTCAATATTTTCTTTTTAAAATTTTTAATTTTGTTGAAAATAACGTAGGATTTGAATGTTTTTAAATTTTATTCACGTAGAACATTATTTAAAAGAATTTATCTTATATGCAAATTAAGTTAGAAGAATTTTAAAAATTACTTCAAGTATTTTCTTTCTCTAATTACTTTATTTTTTTACGAAAATTCACAATTTCCTTTTTATGGTTGAAAAATTAATTTACTTTATGCTGTTAGAATTAAACTGACTTCAGTAAAAATATTTTTGTCTAATAAAGGATCGTAATTTTTTTATATTTGCATTTTAAATGTTTTCATTAAGAAAATTTTTTGTTGCTTTTCTTTTGTTTATTTAGATAGAGGAAAATGGGATGATTTAAGCAACTATATAATTTTTAGGATGAAAATGAATGACTCAACTAACGAAGATTAAGTACCTACTGAAATAACTTATTTCTTGAAAAGTAGTTGATTTACCTATAAGCGGTTCCTGAATATTACGGACAAAACAAAAAAAATCAGTTGACCTCCTCCGGCAAATCATAAAATCGGTAAAAATTTTGCCTACTATATATGAACACTGTTATATATATAATAATTAGATATTTTATTTGAATCATCAGCAACCGTTCTAGTGTTTTATAAATTTATCATGAGACAAAATCGAGAATGAGACTGAAAAGATATAGGCCCGATTTACATTATCGCTCCGCTCTCGGCACGATATCACTCCGCTCTTAATTCGATATAATCTTGTAGTGTTCAAATTACAGTGCTGATATCATGCTGGTACCATGCTGGTCTCAGTTCGATACAAATATTTTTTCATAACAACTGAATGCAAGCAGAGTGGAGTGGAATCAAAAAAGTGTTTACACTATAGGTACAAGCCATAACAAGTCTGATATCGCTCCGATAAAATATTACCTGAGTGGTATTGATATTGGAGTGGCATTGAAACAGGAGCGAACCGTGACTGATATCGGACCGATATCAGAGCGATGATGTGAATACACTCATTGTCTATTGTCTAAGAATATTCTATCGAACCGAGAGAGGAGTGATATCGTACCGAGAGCGGAGCGTTAATGTAAATCGGGCCTTAAAATAGATCCATTTATGAAAATCTATATTTTGAAGAGAAAAAATTATACCCCACACTAGTCGACCAGTCATACAAAATCTACAGTTATTAAGAATAATTTATTTATTTTGAAACATTCATCAATGATTCCGGTAGGAAATGTTTAATATTATATAAAAATTAGCACAATATTATTCGACATTTCCACATAAGGTGTGAATCTTTTTTATATGGCACTATACATTTACGTATAATACCAGAATTATACTGGTGGATGTAGTTTTTGACAATATTACTAACAAGGCAAGTTTTATACAAGTGCTATACCTACTTATAGAGGTGCACTATACTTATGTTTTACGATATTTTCAAGTCTTTTACAATGGCAATAAACTTAACATACAACACTCACTATAAATGACACACTCAATAAAAATGTGTAACATTTTAACCCTTTCAATACAAAAATTGGTGACAAAAAAAAAATATAAATGTGTCATAAAAAGAAAGAGGTTTATTGCTCCACGACAATTCTATGACCTTAATTTTTGTTATATTTTTTTTTTCAGATTTTTATGATTTTAAAGAATTTTATTTCCGTATTATTGTAAAGTAATATTATGTAACTTCTTTTTTGTTTGGTTTCTCGGTATTTTAAATTTTAGTTCTATTTAACAATATTTTTTTTAATGTATAACGTACGTAGGGTAGAATAAGGTCAGATTGGGCGTACGATAAGATTGCGCATACATCATTCCGTCGTACACTGTTTACTAATTTTCGCTAGTTTTTTGTCCTATCTTTTGTAATAATGGAACTATAGTTGAAAAAATATTCCCAGACACTTTTGTAGGTTTCCTTCTTTTTTGTCCTTGTCGTACACTTTTCAACAATACACCAGTGTCCTTAATCAGTGGTTTTTGTTTAGTTTTTTAAATATTTGACATAATAATATTTCATCTTCACAAAGTTAAAAAAATGATGCGATACTGTAAAGAAAAGTGAAATATGTTAATTTCAATTAGAATAAACTATTTTCGTTTGATTTTAACTGATTTGAAAATTGTAAGCAGTACATACATATTGACATCCACTGATTTTTGTTTTTCAAAATTATATTTTCAAATAGTATTAAATATTTTGCAATGAATCCAGTCATTCAGTTATTTTATGTATATGTTTACAGTTAAGTTATAATATATAATTAATGTCAATTGTTTTCGGTTTCTTTAAGAAATATTCTTTTGTAATCAAATTATTATTCAATAAACAAAATTTACCTAAAAATATAAAATAGTGTTATTAACTTATTATTTATTATTATATCGTAACCTAATGTTCAATTAGTACTCTATGCACTATTTATTTGTTTGACTGGAATTAGAAAAAGACAATCATACGTTGACAAAGGAACTATCGAAAGTGTCTGGGAATATTTTTTCAGCTATATTGTACTTAAAGAAGCTTGGTGGAATTACAATGATTTGGTGATAGTTTTGGATGACAGTATTTCACAAATACCGATCCAGACCCGCTTACAGTCTTATACAATTCAATTTATAGTCTTCTTTTAAAAGTCTATGAAGACTTATAGAAGAAGAAGAGATTCGGTGGAACAGGTGCTTTGGGAGTGTGGCATGGAAAGTGTATCCATTATAATGTTTTTTGAGTCTTCACATGTGATTTATATTCAGAAGTAGATTCCATAATATTAACACCTTGACCGATAACGATAAAACGTCCAGTTGGTACACTATTTTGACAGCTACTACACTTTATATGAAATTGTTGAGGTCCTACGACGTGGTTCACTTGACGCATCATGACGTCAATGACCGTCAAAGTCTTAACAACCGGGATGGGAAATTTTGAACTCTAGGGTGTGTAAAACTGGATAAATGGAAATTTGTGATTTATCGTTAATTACGCAAATTTCTATTATGCCTTGAATAAAAATTTATAATAAATATTTAAATTTGTCAGTAATTCGTAATTTTCATTTTAATGAGCGGTAGATTGAAGATTGTGCATATTTACACCACTCTGCCCTACTTAAGTGGATAGATATAAACTGGTTGAGTCTTGCCACCACTCGTTCGTAAAATATACCAAACTTACTGTAGAATATCTCCACCTTACTTTGCTTCTTATGCAATGTACTGATTAAATGCTTGAAAACTATTAAAAAATAATTTTTTCAAAGAAAGTTATTACAATTAGTGTTTAACTTTCTTACTTTCTCTTGTTTTTGATTTACGTTACGCACTTTAATAGCAAATTTTTTCAAAAGAAAAAAGGTTTAGCTGTATACTTTATAAGTTTCTGTTCAATTTTCAGTCATTCAGTTAATTATTCTCTGTTCATTGAAACATTTTTTCTTTTTTTTTGCCCGTAATTCGGACAAAATGTTTTAGTCAAACTTGCCTTAACGCCATTAATTTCCTTTTTGTGGATATTTTTGACCGCAGTGGTCATAACTTATATTCTTATACAATGTACTGATTAAATGCTTAAAAACCATTAAAAAGTATTTTTATCAAAGAAAGTTATTATAATTAACGTTTAAGTTTCTTACTTTCTCTTGATTTTGATTCACATTATGCATTTTAATGACCATTTTGTTAAAAACTGCATAAAAAATTCGCACAAAAAAGAACCGCATAAAAAAAAGGTTTAGCTGTATTAGTTTAAAAGTTCTATAAAATATGATTTTGGCAACAAAAACTTGACTATCAAAAACTATCGATAACCATCGATAGTTTCACGATTGACTATCCATAACTATCGATAGTCGGGACTATCGATATTTCTCCATCACTAGTCGTGGACGATACTATATTTTCACAATTACACAATACCTACACTACCCTGGTAAATTTGTATGTTTATGATACTTATTTAGAAACATTACTTCATCATATTTTTGGCAATGTGAGTAATAATGCAACAGCTGCTAATGTAAATTTATGAATTTACGCAGATTACATTCTTACACCAAAATCTACTGCACATCAGGAATTAAAAAAAAAAAAATAATAAAATTAATGTTTTATGACCTTCCGCCAATAATTTCTCTATCTATAGGCCTATTCACATACGCAAATCAAGTTCGGCTTGATAGTTGATTTTTCTTCATTTGAATTTTTTCTGAATCAGTCTGTATAATTATTTATGGTAATTTGCAACAAAAAAATTTTACGATCTATTAACAATCATTTGAGTTAAATAAAAGTGTATCATTTGGTTAATTTAGTGCGCTAATAAAACTATTAATTTGTAGTTTTATTATCGAAACGCATGCGTTTTTTATTTACAACTAAAGTGTAAGATGCTCGACTCGACACATCTATCATATCAGTAATAAACGGTCTTGTTATAAATGTTATGTATGATCTTATGATTTGTTTAAATGTTAACTTACGATAATTCTGTACAGCAGTATAGTCATAAAAGTTGATTCCCAGTTTGTTAAGGTGTTAAAGAATCTAATAAAAAAAAAAATCGTCAGTTAAACAGGCATTAGTTTTTGATTATATTTTTATTGATGTTGTAAAAATTCAGTGCCTATAGTTAGAATCATCTTCACAGTTGTTGAAGGTATAGAAAAGTACGATTATAATTTTCAATTACTTAAAAAAAAAATTATACGTTGATAATTATTTAATAGACTAATATTCAGTAGTTCAATAATCAATAAAAAATTCGCCGATAGTGTTCTAGATCAGTAAGTCTGGATTCCGTAGTCAGTGTAGTTAAAAAGTAACTAATCTGATGATTTTGACTTGAATTTTTCTTATAGCTATACAGAATTTTATGCAAAATTTTATTCACAGTGGACCATTATTATACTACTTCAAATTTCTTTCGGAATATTCAAAAATTTGATTACCTATATCTTCAAAAATTACCAATATCTCTATACCGACATAAAATTATGAGTAGGTGCTCATCAATTGTTAATGCCTCTGTTTTTTTAAAATTTCTTGGACTTGTGATCGTAGAGTTATGATAAGGGTAGAGGAAGCACAAAAGTGTTACACAAATTAATCTGAAAAATAAAATATTATGAGAGAAATGTCAATTTTATTTTTAGTCTTGTCTAATTGTCTGCTGTACGTCATTTAAAAGCGACGTTTTTCTAAAAAAAAGTACATGCAGTGACTTTCAGCTATTAATTGTGTATACCTGCAGTTATTCACAGAAAATTTGTTTGGTTGTTTGTTTGAAAAGTGATTTTTGGTTATTAATGTTTTTATTAGTCGATAAGAATGATAAAAGATGAACGTTCTCGAAATTTTGTTATGCCACCTGTATATTCTTAGTCGAAGTTGCTCGCCAACGTATTCGGGTCGAGGCCCGAGTAGCGTCACCAGATACACTGGTAAAATTTACCTACACTTGAAAATATCTGAACACATCTAAATTAGTTTCGTGCTCGAAGTTTGAACCCTTTGACTCAGGCAAAGGCTGACACAGAGTGGAAATTGACCATGGCGAAGCAAGGAAGCACAAAGTGACTTTCTACTCTCTCGTACTCGGCCAATTTTAGGCAACTCCACGAGTAGTGTAGTGCATACTTTAGTTTGTGAAAAATTTATGATGTTGTAAACAGTTACGACAATTTCGACAATACTCATTTTTTATAAATGAACAAACAGATATGTATAATATTTTGCAGTCGACATTTAACAAATTACTTTATGTACATATTATTATTGCTAATAAAAAAGCTATAAAAAATGCGAGCGTATTGTATGCGCGGGGAATATATATAGTGACTACTATACAAACTATATGCAAAATGAAGTGAGCTACCTAATAGAACGGATAACGACGGGCACAGACAGTTACCGTGATGTACGCTACTGCATTTATTCAAATAAATTGCCTACTATTTACTGCATGGTTGCGTTCGTATTAGTCGGCGATTTTATTATGCCGACATAAAACTTTTTTTTTTTTTTTGATTAACGGATGTCATGAAATTATTGTTGGGAGCGCGGGCCCCGACGCGGCCCATGATAAAAATGAATGTGGTAGGTCATGTTACACACGACAGGCCTTGAAAATTGTACTCATCAAAACAGAGTCATAAAATAGCAACTTACGTGAATGTATTTTTGTATACCATGTTCTATATTATATTATTAACAACGCGTATTTGATCATTATGCAAGGACAGACTCATTAATTCCGTAACATTTCACATTACTGTTGGTAACGTAGTCAGAATACACAAATGAGTTGACTTATTAAAAACAATTTGTGGATAATCGATCAAAAGTAGACATGAATAAATTTAAAAATAAAGCTGACCATACAGTTGTGGGATTTTTCGGTCCCGCTTTTATTTGGAACTGGCTGAGGGATGGAGGCTGGGTCAGTAACCAATAAGGCACTGATAGGGGAGATCCTTGTACCTCGGGACAAGCCCATAATTTGAAAACCAATGTATTATAAAATGATTAGTAGTGACATTTAACGAGTATTTGACACAAATACTCAAAACGCATGCAATGAAATCGGCCACTTTAATTCGTTTCTTCTATGTGCAAGGTTGTGAGATTTTTGCCGTTTTAATTGTAATCCATATACATAAATTATCATTTTACTCGAAGTATCTTTTTGAGGTGAGTAAATGATTAAAGATACAAATAGTCACACATTCGTAACTATTTATTTTGACGTATATCACTGGATTTCCCTAATTAAAAAATATAACCACACTTTATTGTATGCAATTGAAATTTGTACTTTGGGACGGTCTCAAGGTACACGGCATTACTTTTTTTACAGAGGTTTGTAGGTAAGTTTGTTTTCAATATTTGTCTTTATCTATCCAGTTGCTGCGAAGTAAGAACAAAGTCACCCGGCCAAAGCCCAATGAAGAAAACGTCAACAATGCCATTAAATTGGTCATTTTTTTCTATAATAAAAATGATTGCAAGTAAAACCAAATAATTTTTATTGCTCTTAAAAAAAAATAGAATATATATTTTGCTTTCAGGGCTTAAAATGCCTTGCATAGTTTGTTCCAAGGTACAACCATTGATGTCCCAAGGTACAAGCTGTGATTGTACCTTGGCACAAAGATCCTGAATTATTCAATTCAAGTTTTCGCAAAAATGAAGCACAATGTCGTGATATATTGTATCATAATATTAAGATGTTATTGTGTGCTTAGAGAATTTTCAATATTCGAAGTCATACATAAATTTTCTTTTTCGTTTTGACCGCTACCCAAAGTGATGAGGATTACAGGATTTGGGTAGCGGTCAAAACGAAAAAGAAAATTATTCTTCAACCCAAAAAAGAAAAATCATCATATATACATAACTTTTTACTCAAGTTATGAAGTTTTAAACAAAAGTGTCCCCAGGTACAAGGATTTCCCCTACCTATACGTATGAGCCTTTATAAGCAATATCCAAAAAAAGACAAGCCCATTCAAAGATTACAAAAAATCAAAATCTATTTTGCGTCTTGGGGAGCATTTGCATTTTTAAAAGAAGATATTGAGGACAGAGTTGTCACAAATTGAAATTTTGAAAAATTATATTTCATAAAATTTATCGAAATTTGACCCTCAGTTTTTCCTAAATAGGAAAATTTATATTCCAAGTCACCGTAAGATTTACCATGACACAATTTTGAAAAAAAAATGTAACGTTATGTAACATCTCTCGTACAATTATTATCAATTTTCGTAAGTTCGGAGAAATTAAAAATAAAAAGAAAATAAAAAATAATGGTAACATCAAAATTTCTGAATAAAATATATGTTCAAAGACTCCTTTTAGATACCCATATACCTATATAGAATTATTTTTAATTTGGTTTTGTGTCTCTAACCCCAACAGATTTTAATACTGGTTTAGTGATTTAGGCGCCTACATATATATATATATATATATATATATATATATATATATATATATATATATATATATATATATATATATATATATATATATACATATATATATATATATATATATACATATATATATATATATATATATATATATATATATATATATATATATATATATATATTTGTATATACGTACAAACGTACATTAAGCACCGGAGAATTTTCATTTGGATTTTTGGTTTCCTGGGCTCCTCACGCTCTAAAACATCATGATACGATATACAAACCGCATATCCTGTCTACCTAATTCGCTTTAGTCTATATATGGGCATGAAAGTCAAAACTGTTTAAAAAATTCTAAAATTTTTAGGACACACATTATAGGTATGCTAGTATATCCAGGTACGTACCATTATTCGAAAAATTTATTTCCATCAAGAAAGGGTCTTAAAAGGAATATAATTTTAACATATATGTACAAATCATATCATTCTTATTATGTCCCCTAACTTTATTTCCGGTAAAAGGTCTAAAATTTCAAGTATAGTCTTGAGTAAACATATCCCTTTGTTCTAATCAAGAAGTGGAATATTTTGTGATTCAGCCTCCGTCTCTTCATAAGTTATGAACAAATGAGTTCGAGTGTCATAATACTAAATACCTATATTTTCGACTTACGAAGTCCAAATTCACATGACAAAGACCTATTAATGAGGCCGAATACAGTTTTAATATTAATTGTCGCTTTTGAAATTGTTAATCCAACTACTATGGTATCTAAACCCATTCTATCCAAATCAAAAACAAAAAATCATTACAGTAAAATCCGTGAAACATTTCAATTGTACATTATATAAATAATCAAAACTCATAAACCAAAACGATCGTAAATAAATCACCTAATGAGTCAGTGAGCCACTAAGTCAGTAAGACATATATGTCACGTTTCCTTCGTTTTTTCCCCATAGTTGATTTTATTGTGATTATTTATTGTGCACAAAAAAAAAAATCGACGAAGACAACCATATTTACATATTTGTTCGTTAGACACAGTGAAAGTGTTCACTCCCGAAGAACAATAATATTAAGTATTACATAAATATACACATAGTTTAAAATTGCCATACATACATAACATAGGTGGTTACTGTAATATGTACTAAGGTTCGTACAGTAGCAAAGCGCATATTTAAGTGGCCCATAAACGGTTAGTTTTATGCCGGCTATAAAATTTTAATGAATCGTCGGTTGGTGGCGGTGATGTAGGTAACCGTTTGAAACGTAACGTAAGACGGTGATTTGTTGTCTCTGTTTTACTCACAATTCAGTATTGTTGAGTGTATAGGAGAGAGACACTCAAATTCTGTTGTTTTTTTTAATGATTTTATTGTTATTTCCAACAGTCAGCTGACAGTTTTGCGTTAATCGTTATGACGGTTATTGACATTGTACCTTAATATGTGTTGGTTAGGTCAATCGAAATCTTGAGATAGGCAAAATTATCCAAAACACTAAAATTAAATGAACCGATAAGCATTGCGACAATTTGAATTGTGTAAAACGACCCCCACATACTCAATCGTATTATGCAATCGACTATTGTGCAATCAAGTTTTCTCCAGATAATTCAATAATTTGTAAAAATTATTTGTACAATTAAATGAATAGTGTAATTGTACATGAATTCAATTGTTGTTCAGTTCAAAATGTTAAGTGATAAACATGCTTCAAGATAGACTTACAAGCAAATAAAATATTATTGCGCAATAATATCTACAGAGCCTACAGACATTACCATTCATTGCACAATATATTTTAAACTGTTTTTGATATAACCTAAAAACAATCCAGAATATTGTATCTACCTACATCATCAGAATTTGTGTAAGATTATTAGTGTAGGGTTCGTGTTAGGTTCATTTAAAAAAAGAAAAAGAAAACTAATTACATTGAGTTGATTTTTACGTTCCCCAAATTCAAATTGTAAACTGGTTCTAGTGTAATGCATGCAGAGTGACTGAAAACATCAGTTCTAGTTTTTAAATTATATATTAAAATAAACTTTGGGGTTATTCCAACTGCAGGTAATGTTAAGAATAATCAAAGGGAAACGACTTCCTGCAAAACAAATCAAAGAAAATGTAGATCGGAAAATCAAAATCAAGATGTACATGTCAAAAAGAAAAAAAACAAATTGATTGACAATTACTTTTTCAATTTTTTTTTACTTTTTGACATGTAGATCTTGATTTTGGTTTTCCGATCTACATTTTCTTTGATTTGTTGTGCAGAGGAAGTCGTTTCCTTTTGATTATTCTTAATATAATTATTAATTTATATATTATTCTTATTTTTTCTGAATTAATTGCGTTTAAAACAGGTAATTTTATTATTATTAACAGGAATTTCTAGAAAATACGCACCCAAACTTTGAAACTGAATTTTTTTTTTAAATAACATTAATATTTTCTGAATAATTGAAAGCACAATTAAATTTTTGACTGGTTAACACAATTAACAGGCCAAATACATTTTGAATTCATATATGTACATTGTTTATTGAATAACTACGACTACTACTTTAAAATTTGACCTGAATATGACGGATTTACTGCCAATGGTTACATTGTTTTGAAATAAATTATAATATTTGTTTGTTTGACAATAATAAATATTTTTATATGTCACCTTGACCGTAAAACGTAAATTCTAACGTTAATATCTTAAAAAAATCTTAGTAATTAACCTAACTACTTTAAATTACAAATTGGCTTTCATTAACTGTCTTACATTGAAATCAGACACTAATAAATCCCATAAACGACTAAATATTTATACATCGGCTAACCTATACAATCGAAAATAGTTCTCTGAAATTAAAAATTGTTTTAAAAAATCTTTTCGTTATTTCAAAAACGTTAAATAATCAACAAATCTAAGATGCCTCAGTATAAACATCAAGTTGGTGCAAAGAAAAAGGTTCAGTTATTTTTCAGAAAGTATGCCGCTTTCTTTGTAATAAAAAAAAAAATTGATGATTAATAATAATTTAATTGTTTCCTTTACGTAGCTGCATTATTACACACTTGTCCGAATAAAAAGATAATATGTTTTATATCTCATCTTCCATTTATAATTATAACACTATATATTTTTAAAAAAAATTATTTTTATAAGCAATAAGTGTTAGATCCGATTTATTTGAAAATAAATTTTCAATTTTTATTGCTTTACAAAGCTCATATATTTGTATTTATTTAAATAAACCCATAAAATATCAATATTTATTGATATTAAAGTATAATTTAAAATAATTTTTTCCATATTTAATATCATAAAACGGCATTTGTATAATTTTCGCTTTTTATTTCTCCATCATTAATTAAAAAATTTCAAAATGTTCAGTATTTTCAAATTTGTTCAACCATTTTATATATATTCCAAAAAAATTCCAAATATAAAATCAATTACATATTTGTTAACCCTTGTAACATAAATGATTTTCACCAGTGACGTCACACGCACGCTCCCGCCTTTTTCATAATGGCTGCAGCACGATTTTCCCGCCCTGTTAATATGATTGGTGCATTTAAAACGGTGGTGTGGCCCCCGTGTTCTATAAATTACATTAAGCAGACAAATGCAATGATGGCTGCCAACGATTTGAACCAATAGAATAACTGAATTATCAGTGAACCCATAAAAGTCCATGTATATTCGATAATAGTTTCATATTTTCTCGATAGATGTCGACCAGATTCACTGCTGTGTTATTTATGAGAATGTTTTGTTGTATAGTTCTTAACAAATTCATTTTTTTTTAAAGAAATTATTTTTTCTTTTAAAATATTTATATTAAATGTCTGTTAAGGCTTGTTGTATGTATTTTTTTTTGTTCAGAATTTATTTTGCTGTTTTTTTACAGTTTGACAAGGTTAATTATTACACAAAGATCACATGCTATGTTTTCGTTTTTGCTGTTAAAGTTTTTTAATCTTATATTGTTTAGTTTATCAACCTAACTTTTTCTTACCAACACATATGTATATTACGTAGATACCAATACTACAAAACTAGATCTCCCCTCTGCAAGCAACTAATGTTGCCGGTAATATCGATATCTGTAGATACAAAAAGATAAGTATGTATTTGAACCATTTGAACTTCATTTAAATATTATATTTTATTTGAAAGTGAGTTTTTCTAACATGATATTTTCAATTGTATGTGTAAAGATTAATAAATGTAGTTGAAATTAAATGCTTTTTAAATTTATGTGAGTTTAATTTACATTTCTTGTATATTTTCTGTCATTTATAACCTATAAGTTTATAGCTTCTGTCATTATAAAGATTAGACGTTTTTGTAGGATGAGCTTTATTTTAACCATTTTAACTATGGATCTCTGCAGATTGAATAAACCCGCATTTAACTGAAAACTTATTGCTATAATAAAATCAAAATTTTTGTCGGTTTCTAATCTTCTTTAACTCTAGTGAAATTGGAGTCTAATAGCTAATGTATAATTACTTAGAGAACTGACTGATACTATGAGTTTTATCATTCTAAATAAGGTTTGGGTTAATTTTTATTTGATATCTGTTATATTTGACAATTTATATTCAAGTTTTATTGGTAAAGATTAATAGGGGAAATGGGAATAGAATTTCATATCTATAAAAGATAATTTAACTAACCAGCATGTATTGTCGTTTGTATAAGTATAACCAAATGTTCTTAAATTTAGATGAGGAATTCTTTTCGATTATGTAATTTATAACCTATGTATAATGACAAAACAATCAACTGGTATACAATTTTGCTAATACACTTTATACTGAATTGTTGACGTTGTACAGCGTGGTGTCTGAATTAGTGAAGTTTCACTTGACGTCTTACAGCGTCTCCAATAAATTTTTGAGTTCCTACATGTACTGTAAAACAAGTACAACAATTTATTCTTGGTCTTTAATGCATTTTTACTACTAAAAAAATTCTTCAGTGTGAGAGAAACTTACTACTTCAGCTTAAATATTTAATATACCTAACTATTTAAAAAAATATACTATTCACATAACGTACAGGCGATGTCGTTTGCATAACTGGAAAATTTGTATCGTCAGATAGTTATAGATCTATGATTATAAATGCTTTAGATATGTAGCTTTGTGTTGATTATATTTTAAACGACACTTTAACTTCACCTGTACGCATTTTTCATGTCTAAATAACGATTTTTTTTTATTAATAACAACATATTAAAGTGACTGTTTGATCAGATATAAAAATAAATAAAAATGATATTAATTTTATTAGTTCATTTTATTTTTAGACCACATGTACTCACAATTCACGATATCATATAAGTAATATTAAGTATGTATTTATGTTAATAAAATTTTAATTTTAATATTTTAATAATTCATATAACGAGGTATATATGTGGTTTTTTTAATTATTTTAATAGGCAAGAGAAAAAATCGTATACATTTTGATAGTAAGTCGTGCAGTGTAGTGAGTGTAATGTTGGCTTTGATTGGGCAATAAATATTATTTTAGACGTTTATAGATATTTTTGCATATACACGAAATAAATATTACATATTTGTAGTAAAAAAAAGAAATCAACATATGGAATTTGTTTACAAAAAATACATTAAATTTTTTTATCTTACTTTATGTCATTCTTGACCTTTTAATTAATTAATTTTTAAAAATGCTAAAATTTTCAGGAATTAGATGATATTTACGGGAAAATATTTAAATCTAATTTATACTTCCTTTTTTTTTTTTTTATTACATAAGTACCTACATGTTAAGAGTAGAAAAATCTGAAGTAAATATTTCTAAATTAAAAGTAAAGGAAGGTCGAATTGGTGCGAAAATTCTGAAAATGAGCATACGGAAACAAGGTAAAATTGATCTTTTCGTTCTTTATTACCTCAAATTAGATTGTCTTTGATTTCCAAAACTCCTTACCTATTATGACTTTCAGCAATGTCTTTAGAGAAAAAATTATGTTTATATATAGTGTGTCGAGGTAAATAGAAATACAAAAATTATTAGTAGGTTTAGGACAGCAACATTTCAGCTTAAAAGAAATCTGTAGTTAAACCTGAAAGCAAAATTATCTTTTGTACCAGCATAACTATATTTTACTTAATAAATAATTAAAAGGATAGGTACATGAGTAGATGCAATATTACAGTTTCTAAGAAGTTAGGTTTAGAATCTACTTATTTTGAATTTTCCTATAGGTCAAAATATATTTCATTATGCCCAACAGTTTTGTAGAAATTTACTGTCTTGTAAAATTTCCTCTTCTTCAATTATTGACTGAAAATTCAGTGTTTAATTGCCATTTTTTTACCGTCAAATATGGTGTACTCCTTCTTGGATTCATATTTTCCTAAGCGAAAATTACTACTTAAACACACTGTTTCAAAGTTACAAGCAAAGGATAACTTAAAGCTTAGGATCACTCGTAATATTTATGCGGTGAAAGGTTTAGTAAATGGTTTATTGGTTACAATTTTTATACTTAGCGATTTTATTGGACCAATTGTTAGTGTTTTAAAATATTTAAAAAGTCTGTAGCAGTTGCTGACGCTTCAGTTGATTAAAAGTTGATTAGAGTTCATATTGTACTAAGCTAAAAATATTAGAAAAATCTGCCAAGGATGGCTTTGAGATAAAACATACATAAATTACATGCAAACGATAATTCATATTACAAACAGAAATTAAATAACAAATTCTATTACAAGGTTTTTGATTCCCGCGTCGAAATATTGAACCTGCATTAAACCTACATTATTCCTTTTAATTGAATTAAATAGGGTTAAAGTAGTTTCAGAATTACATGTAAAAAAAGCCTACATTAAGCCTACATGTTGTCGCAAAATGACAGATTCTCCACTTATAGTGTCAAAGTAGTATCTCTACTGACCCTACAATACTGCTCCTTGACCCTTAAAATCAGATGTTGTGAGGCTGAAAAGAGGTTCTTAATCGTATACATACAATACACTAATACATATACGCATACGTACATACATATATCCATACATACATATATGTGTACATTCGTACGCGTATGGATGTATGCATGCACGCATACGTATAGATATGGTTTTAAAATGAAAACAAAAGTATTTTATTATTTTACGTTTATTAATTTTAAGTATATACATTAAGTACAATTCAAATTAAAATCATTTAACCCATGTTTTACATATTTTAAACACCATTTAAATGGTAATAATTTCTTTTTAATATTATTTTTTAATAATAATAATTCTATGTATATTTGACAATTAATTTAACTATTTGATTCTTATTATTCAAATATAAACAATTAAAATGTAATGGTTTTTCAGTTCTTTCACAATTATCATTTTTAGTTCATCTCAGTTTTTTCATATAAACACAAAATTTTAATCTTTCATCTCACCCCAGGGCTTGTTTACCGCTTGCAAGCCACTTCTGTTTGGGGCGTCACCACAACAAGCCAACAATTATTTTAAATGCACCTCAATTTTTAACAATTAAAATGTAACGTTTTTTTTAATTTTTTCACAGTTTTCACTTCTAGTTCATCTCAGTTTCTTCATATAAACACAAAATTTTAATTTTTCACCTTATGAATTGTAGAGTTCATTTACCCGGTTCAAATTAAAATTTACACTTAACATTGATTCAATTTTAATTATCAGATGATTTACGTAATACTTTGTGAGGTTGTTTACATTTAAATTGATATAAAATAAACAAAAAATTACTACACATATTTGACAATAAATTTGATACACTTTATTAAATTCGTTTTAAAGAAAACTAGTTCATTTCTTCAAATAGCTGAAACATATTCACACGCCTTATCGGCCATTTCCGTCGTCTGTGTCGTAAAGTTTCGTTTATGTCTATTGTTCATCTTTGTCAATCATTCCGGTATATAATGTATATGCATACATATATACAGTGTCTTTTATAAAGTTCGCACAGTATGGCAAATTTTTACTAATAAAATTTTTTGAAAATTATTCTAGCAGCGTTAGTTATCGCATCAATTAAAATGAAAAAATAGCTAAACTTATCTTATCCCAGTTTGCAATTTGACAGGAAACCGGAAATTTCAAATCTGTGATATATAAACAATAACATTGTGTCCTTTGAAATATTAAGGAAATTTTGACATCGTATCAAAATTTGGTATGATAAACGTATTACAGTCTGCAAAAATAAAGGTCAAAAATCTGCTTTTCCAAAATACGACTTTAAGTGGCCCTAAATACAAAAAAGTTCATTAATTCTAGCAAAATAAAAATTATGCCGTTCTTTGAGATCTGTTTATTCATAAAATCACAATTGTCATCAATGAAATGAGATTTACGTAACGAGCATTTTGACTACTAACTGCAAAGAAAATAAAGAAATAACAATTATTCATGCTTGTTAAAATTCCAATATTACAGAGCGTGTCTTTTTGTGTCCAAGTTAAATTTTTGTATTGAAACACCGATGTCTGTAGCAACATTTTGATGATAATTGTGATTTTATGAATACGCAGATCTCAACGAATGGTGTAAGTTTTATTTTGCTAGAATTCGTACAATTATTTTGAATTTAGGGTCAGTTAAATTCGTATTTTGGAAAAGCAGATTTTTGGGCTTTATTTTTGCAAACTGTGATATTTAGCTTTCGGAATATATTTACTATGCTTAATTTTGATACGATGCCAAAATTTCATCAGGAGGTAATCAATAACTTTCAAAGGATTATCATTTTTCATAATTCACAAATTTGAAATTTTCGGTTTCCTGTCAAATATTAAGCGGGCGGTAAGACGTGTTTAGCTAGTATCTCATTTAAACTGATGCACCAACTAAGCCCACTAGGATATTTTTCAAGGAATCAATAATAAAATTGTTTCCCATCATGCGTACTTTATGAGAGACACTGTATATATGTATATTATTTTTTCCCATATATTTTTTTAAACTAATAAAATGTTTTGAGACTACATCGAACCTGCTCAGACCTACTATTTAATTGTTTATAAAGTGTTAAATAGCATTAAGATAGGTTTATGGACGGTTAAGTAGCTTCAATGTAGGGTTATTATTTGTAAACATTGTGTTTGTAGGTTCATTAAGAGTCGATATAGGTTCACTTAGGGTGAATGTAGGCTCATTTAGATGTTAGAAGGGTCAATGCAGTGTTAAAATCTTGACTCGGGTTGTTGTTATTAAATAACAAATTCCAGACGAATAACAGGCGAATCGGTATCTTTAATTAAAACTAGAGTGTTTATTATTTAAAATAAATTTATTTCATACATCATATAAACTGAACACCGACTAAAGACCATTTGTTTAATTATAATTACATCAAAAGGAAATAACACCTGTACTATTTCAAAAAAAAAAAGAAAACATTTTTATTTGTTAATGTTTGATATTAAACATAAAATTAAACATTTTATTACAAATACCCACTGCTGCCATATTTGGTAAAGAAATTTCTTCTCATGATTGTCTGACAGTCTGTCAATCTGTTATAAATCAATCAGTAAGATAAGTTTGATCATATGTTTTGTTGTTTAATATTCATCTTGTAATGTTAGATTACATTTCCCGTACTTGATTTGGTTCTATGTCTTCGAAATTTTTATCTAAAACAATACTTTTAGTTATGTGACGTGGATATTTTTAAAATGAGACAATTTATGATGTGTACAATAATTTTGTTGTTATTGTGTACTTAATGTGATATGTGATAACCTCCTTTTCTTTGTCTTTATCAGTTTGGATGAAATAAAAATGGTAAATTATGATTTTTTTAGAGGAATTTTTTCAATTTTTTTTTTCACTAAAGCGTGAAATATTTTTTGACTATGCTAAGAATATGACTGGATTACTACGATCAAAAAATAACACCTGTTCTTTTGAAATATGGTGTAAGCATCATATTTTATAATTATAATATTAAAGCTGGACAATTTACTATGAGAATAGGCTTTTTAGGTTTCTTAATTGTTAAGCCAGTTCATATAATCTGATGTAACTGAATGTGAACGGAGTTTTTGTCGAGAAATTCTTGATTGTGAACCATTTTGGAAAAAACAAGTCATAGCTACTCTACTTTCCGTCGGGTAAGCGAAAAAGCTTTAACAGTTTGTTTTTTTTGTAGAATAACAGAATAATTTTTTTCTTGACATTCAGTCCGTTTTGAATTTTGTCTTCTAGATTAATGACGACTATAGATTGAATGTTAAATTAAGAACCTGAAAAAAAAAGTGGACCAAATCCAATAGAGATGGATGTTCTAAAAAGTATCCGTAATTTTCCTATTATTATTATTTGTGTTGTATCAGTTTGGTTTAAATTGTTCTCGTTTTTTATTTTTATTTACTAAATAACTACTCTTTCCTTTTATTCTTTTATAAAATTTAAGTTATTAGTATTTTTTACAAATTGCAGGAAAGCTTCAGGCTGGAACAGGAGATAGTTAAAATAGTGATAATATTTTTTAATAAATATACTCTAAATTTTAATAAAAGTCTGTCAATAAAATTTTCGAAACTAGTAATCAAGTGCATCTCTTAGATACAGGGCTCAAATGACTCATTTTCCTTGGAAATGTGTTAATTGCATTTTGGAAAATATTAGCTGCGGAATTATGAAATGTGCCATTTCTAAAATGGGGTGTACTGGAATAAGGTGTTCCAACTCACCTCTATTCTAAACGCCTTTATACTTTTTCCAAAACTTTTTATAATCTAGATTTTGCGTAGTTTCCTCATTATTGTTATATTCTAACCAAAATAGCTTGTTTAAGAGGTAGTAACATAATAAGTAAGAAACTCAGCACAATTATTATTATATTTATTTTTTATTAAAAATCGCGTCTGCGCTGCCATTAATAAAGTAAATGTTCGAAAACCCATTGGTTCAAATTCCATTGTCAAAACTCGAAAAAATTTAGAAAATTACTTATAGTATGTAATCAGTCTCTAAAGCGCGATTTACTTTTAGTAAATTATTGTATGATATTGGAGATTACATATTTAATTAATTATTTGCTACCCAATTTGTTTTTTCTCAACCGAAACTTTTCAAATACAACTTTTTTAAATTTCTGAGGTCATCTTCGAAAATAAATGACATACGATATGTCGATAGAAAGAGGGAAAAAGCTAATTAAGTGTACCAAAATCTATTTAATATTCTATAAGAAACACAAAAATTTTTGTTCATAACTTGAAAATTGGTAATCATATAAAAATTCTAAATTATTTAAATTTCGCATAGAGCAGGGCTCCCAGAATGTGCGGATAAAAATAACATAGTAACTTACTTCAAAAATTCCACGGAATTTTAATTTTATTGCAAAAAAAAAAATGTTTAATTAATTATTGGTTTTATACTTTTAATTTCAAATGTTATCGAGTGCCTGTGAAACATTATTAGTGTATGGCGGATTTTTACCCGTATTTAAACATACACCAATATCCATATGTTCACTCAATGTTCAGCTTTGGCTGATACTTGAACACTCGATGTACTTTGGCAAATGGCCAATTCATTATGTTAATTAAAATTGACATAGTGTTTGAAAAATTACCAAACTGGATCGGCTGGGACTCGAACCCGGATCTCTTGGTTACCAGCCAAGCGCCTTACCAACTAGGCCTAGTTGGTAAGGCGCTTGGCTGGTAACCAAGAGATCCGGGTTCGAGTCCCAGCCGATCCAGTTTGGTAATTTTTCAAACACTATGTCAATTTTAATTAATTATTGGTTTTATATAAATTCTATGAATTTTTTATTTCTTAATTCAAAGATATTTGTCTTAAAGCTTAATCCGATATTAGCAGAAATTACGTGTTCCAACTTATCCGTCCTTTCATTTCAGTCTCAAAGAGAGTGGAAAATCGTTCTAACATATCTCGATCTCCCCTATAACTGATTAACAAATGACCTACAAATTATGAGAAAAATTTTATTATGTTATTGTTCCAAACTACAAAATTTTGGCAACATTGATAATCCACATTTGATTGGATTAATATAAAAAATTTATTTTTCATCTAGGATAAAAAAATAAACATTTTATCTTACCTTCATTATATTTGATTCTGTCCCAAATTATTGGAAGTTTTGGATATATGCCATTTTATTAAACGAATAATAATTATTATAATACAAAATTACTTCCTATCATTATAGTACCGTAAAAATCCAAAAATATGGACACAGCGAGTTACATTATATAAGTTTTCTATTAGTGCTTGGAAAATATATTTACAAAATTTAGGATAACCTAAAGAAAATAAACTATAACTATTAAATAACTAGTAAAAGGCAACAGTTAGATAAAAATCTCATACTGAGATATGAGCAAGAGTAAAAATTCGGGTTGTGAAAACTATGGAAAAAATATGACCAGAAAATATTTTTTTTAAATTATAACCTTCATTGATTAGTACCTATGCTAGTATAGGTATATTTTTTCCTTAAAAGTTACAAATTACTGTATCTGTTAAATGTATTATCTTGTCCATTAATTTTGTATCAGTTTCCATGCGTCCCGATTCGTGTGCAGACGTCCTTTCTAAGTCTATAAACATTCAGTTACTGCATAACAAACAATTTATTGACTAATAAAACATATTGTTCAAAAAAATTAATTTAAATTCATATTCCAGGAGCCAATTTTGGATTTTTACTGTACAAAAATGTTTTTTTTTTCAATCAAAATACAATGTGTGCATTGGAGTATGTAATTACACGCATGTTATATTTATTTATTATTTAATATTATAAAATATGTTTATTTATAGAACATACAAACGCATTAAATTAATTTTAACAATAAAGTAATTGTTTCATTTTAATAAATCTTTTTCAAAACAATTACTTCAATTACAATAATGATGTTTAATTAATAATTATTAATTACATACAGACGTATGTCAAACAGCTTTGTTTATTTAATTAATGTTAATACATGTTGAAACATTTACATATTTTATGTTTATGAAATTTTTTCTTTTAGTGTTTGTCACTTTCAGTAGGATCACAAAGTGTGCTTTAGTCTTTGAGAGAAGTATTTTAGTTAATACTAAACGATAATTTAACTGTAGATTTTATATATACTAACCTTGTCTATAAGATTTAGGCGAATTAGAAAATCCAATAAAACTTGCTCAGGAGCAGTAAGAAAAATTTAATAAAAGTTTGTAAGAACAACTTTTTTTTAAATATTTATAAAATATTTGTAAATATTTTGATAATTTAAAGGAATTTCAAAACGGTGGATTGTAGCAGAAATTTGTAAAATCTTGGTACTTTATTTAATAATTCTTGACGCTATTTTTATAAATTTCTTTAGCCTTATTACAATCGTCCATCTAATGCTATTTTCTGAAGCACTAGAAAACGATGAATATTTAGGAATGCCATTTTACATTTCTTATTAGATTTTATTCCTCAAGCTAGCCAGTGAGTTAAATTAAAATTGTGTAAAAATTTAAGTTTTCAGTTATGTTAGAGTACCAGGTTAGGGGCTGTCCATTAATCACGTGAGGCTTGAAAGGGGGGGGGGGGGTCCCATAAAAAATCACGAAATATCACAAGGTGGAGGGGGGGTAAAGTAATATATCACGTGTATTTATTTTTTCGGCAAGTGCGCGATACTCAACCGAAAAGCGGCGTTACATGTATTTATTTTTTCGTCAAACGCGTACAAAATCGAAAACGGCTTGTAGTGTGATCTTGATTCGCTATCAATATAATAGTCCAGAGATGCACAATGTTCGTCCTTCCCGCATCCTCACGCGACGATCGAACGGTAGATCGAGAGAGATTCTCTGCGTAGTGCGCGAAAATGATGACGCCGAGTGGCTTGATGAAACCGATCTTGATCTTCAACAAAGCACTGTGCCAACAACTGATTTGCAAGATGCTTATCCAGTTATTGGTGTTGAAGAAAGTCTTGCTAATCCGTGGTCCGAAAATACTGTACATTAAGTAATGTTCATGTATTAGTACAAAAAAGTTTTTCGCATTTCTATTATTTTTGTGAATCAAAAAAAAAAAAAAAAATTGCAACTTTTCTGTCTACCTCTGAACGTTATTATAGTAGTGTTTAATTTTCTATAATAAAATTAGATGATACTTATACCAGTATTTTTTAAATATTAAAAAAAAATTAGATTCTTTGCAGGTACGAAAAAATACACGTGATATACGGGGGGAGGGGGGGTAGCCTTAAAACTCACCATGTATCACCAAGGGGGAGGGGGGGTTAAAAAATGCAAAAAAAAAACATCACGTGATTAATGGACGGCCCCTTATGTGAGATTAATTTTTTTTTATTTATATTTTTATTGATGCATCGACTACTAAGGTCATTAACATCTCTGATTAAGTAGGTATACATATGATGAGATTAATTTTATTTTTCTTTACTAGCACATTTCTCCTTTATACCTAGATATTTTAATTTTGAAAGAAAAAAGCAATTTTCTAAATTGTTATATTAATTTTTTGTATTCGAATTTTTTTTTTAATTAAAATTTTTTTGTGCATTAACCATTTCGGTTATTGGCACAGGTTTGAAAATTATAAGTTGTATACATAATAAGTAAGGTAAATTCGAATTTTTCTTTGTGATCATTAAGTGAAATTCACGTCTACTTTTCAAAAAATACATTCAAAATTTAATTCTTATTGTGTAGTGTTAGTAGAAAAATCTTTTTAAGCTTGCCAGAAAGCATCTAAAAAAAGTAATCATATTAACATTTCTTATGACGCGGGTGTCTGAATGTTAAGTATTATTTCTTGAATTAAAAGCACTCAACTGTATGCAGAACTAGAATGTGTACAACAAAGCCGTAGAATTACATATGAATAATGCTTATTATGGATGCATTATAGAAACTGCATTTTGGAAATATCTATTGGTGCTGTTAGATTAAAAAAAAGTGTAATTTCAAAAAAAAGACCTTACAATTAATAAAAATCCACAATTATATGTACACTTTGTAGCACCTCAAAGCACACTTTGTGCTGGTTTGATAAAAATTTAAATTATTATTCGGTTTTACTGTATTGTTGAAAACAGTAGCATTCATAATTTCACCATAAAAATAAAGAACACCGGGGTCAAAAGATAAAAAATATTTTCAATTAATCCTATACTCAGACAATATTTTTTTTTTGTTGTCTCATCAACAACTTGAAAAAGACAAAAATAAATTTTAATCACAATTCGATAGCTTTTAAATTGAATTTTTTTTTTTTTTTTTTGAACACAAATATCAATTTCTATCCTTATCTGTATAATTGTTATTTCCAAATCTAGCTATCCTTTTCTTAATTGAGATCTCGACTATATGTATACCTACGTATGTATGTAGATATACTTAAACTATTTTACGAATGAGGATATGAAGCAGAACGGAAAATACAGGTTCAATTATAGATTTTCGTGCAATGTTTTCTAAATTGGTTTATTGCTTCCATTTAGTTTATGCCTCCCCCGGATAATGAATGAACATTTCGTGTTATTTCCAATAATTTGATCCTTATTTGTCCTCTTTCTATATACGTATTTGTTTTTGACGATATATTTTTAATTTGATTTTAAATTAATAATTGCAACAAAATTGATGAGAACTGAACAACGCGAGATATTAAGCTAGTAAGTCGCCAATACCTAAATTCTATCAGAAAATTTGAAATGAAATTTGAAATGTTAATATATAAGATGAGCCTAGATATTTTTTCATATTTTTTTTTAATAAAAAAATTTCAAAAGGTTTTCTTCGGTTATTATCGAAAATTTCTTTTAGTAAATATTCCAGTAATTCGTAAATCTATATTGGGATAAAAATTCCATTGAATTTGCTTCACTGTGTGCTCATTGACCAACATTTTTTCAATTTACTGGAATGGAAAGAAAAACCTCGATTAACCATTTAGATAAATTGTATTTTGTTCCCGATAAGTTTCAAAAAAATGAAATGGCATTCGCAGAAAGTTACACTAACTCCGCCATACATAACTTTTTACAATAACAAACCGGTCGAATATACAGATGTGTATAAAATAGGTACAATAGGAACCACGCAAAAAAAAAGAATAAATAAAATAAATAAACTGGAAGAATAAGAGGCTCAACTCTCCCTGTCCACATATTAAATATGAAAATACAATTTACATATTAAAAGAAAAAATGTCCCTATTTTTCACTATGTACCTACATAGAATTTCGTTGCCTTACTGTGCTCTTTGCTGTTCCCTTTGGTATAAATGTCAAATAGACTTACCGCAAAATTGTGTATGGGGATGGATACGTGAAGAACTTATTTTTATATACAGTGCCTGTAAAAAGCTATTGTACTGAAATGTCTGAAAATACATTACATTGTGAAATTATAGTACTAACAGTAGGGGTTTTACGTTGACAAAATTTATCGAATTCTAATCTAGGTAATCTTTAATCTAGGTAATTCTCTGATAACAGGAACCATCTGAAACTTCATAGTTTTAAATTTTCATGATTCCCCTGTTTTTATAATATACAAGTGTTGTGAAGTTGTTCTGACCTAAAGGTTATGAGATATCTATAGGTACTTACAGTTGATCCTCTTTTTGTGCGGCGGAGGGGACCGCATAAAAAAGATCGCACAAAAAAATATATATTCAAAAATATCATAAATAGCTATAAAAAGTATAGTTCGATCCAGATTGTACAAAAAACTTTTTTTATGCGGTTGGTCGGGACCGCATAAAAAAAATTTCATCGAAAAGACATCACTCAGAACGCTCAAAACTTAGACATATCCTTAGAAGTTGCTTCTATAAACAAGATAAAGCCTTAATTTACACGTAGGAACATTTTATTTCCTTTTTATAGTATTATGAAAATTTTGAAAAATACATGTGTAAAAAAAATTAAATGATGCAATAATTTATGTTCTTATGCAATGTGTTGATTAAATGCTTAAAAGTCGTTAAAAAGTATTTTTATCAAAAAAAGTTATAACAGTAAATGTTTAAGTATCTTATTGTCTCTTGATTTTGATTTATATTATGCACTTTAATGGCCATTTTTTGCAAAACGCATAAAAAAAATCGCACAAAAAAAACCGCACAAAAAAGACCGCATAAAAAAGAGTTGAGCTGTAGGTACCTACTTGTTTCAATAGAGTAGATAAGGATAAAGTGACCGCAATGTATAAAAAAAAAAACGGAACCCTTATGAGACTTCAATGTTCGTTCGGGCGTCAGTCCGTACGTCACAACCATTTTTCTCAGTAACCATTACTACCACTGAATTGAAATTTGGTATACTGATAGAAATCGTTTGTTTAATTCTATTCCAGGTGAAATAATTTTAGAAATCTTTTTATTTTTATTCGAAAAGGGGTTAGAAATGGGGGGCTGTAATTTAAAAGTGCGATACCAAGGTCAAAATAAAACGAACGTTCAAATACCTAACCTACGGGTCACTTTTTGAAATGAACTGTACATAAACATCAGACATGTGTGCTCCAAATAACACACATAAATGCCGCATCAGAATGCAAGAGACATTTCCTTGACACTGTTCACTGAATTTAATATTAAAAAGGAGCGAACGTGTGCTTTTAAATATCCTCGTTGGTGCAAAATTGTATAATCTTTTTTTCTTCGCCTCTTTTTTCTTTACTCTTTTTATTTTTCCTCTATGCTTCGTCACATGGTTGTATTATTTTTTTTAAATGTTAAGTTTTCATAGAGAAATTTTTAATAAATATGGACCTTGCGTATATATACGCTTGGGTATCCGGTACAGATCAGAGCGAACTACAAATTCTTGCGGATTATAGACTTATCTTGCGAACTAGGCAAATTTTTCTAGTACATATAATTTTCCTCCATACCTTTTACATTTGTAGTTTAAACAAAAAAAAGGTTATTCAAACATTATCTAGTCTGTTAAATTTACTGAGTTAACTAACAATGCGTGTAATATTTATAAAAGTGTATCTTATCATACGGATGGTTACATCATTTTTAATTTTTTTCCCTGTTAATTTTTTTTTTTTTTTTTTTGGGGGGCTCATCATTAAATAAATTAAAGTAAAAAAAATGTTTTTTAAGAAAAAGCTTTTATTTAAAAATGGGCTAAAAAAAAATAAAATAACTTTTGAGTGAAGTTTGAAGCAATATGCAACATAATTTATAAAAGCTTGAGGCGTTATCATTAATTATTTCTGTTTTTGATGTTTTGAATATAAGTGTAGCTATTTTACTTTTCAGTAGTTACCAAACTTAATTAAACGCCTCAAGCTTTTAAAAAAATTATGTTGCATATTGTTTCAAACTTCACTCAAAAGTTATTTTATTTTTTTTTTTAGCCCATTTTTAAATAAAAGCTTTTTCTTAAAAAAACATTTTTTTTACTTTATTTCCTACTTTTTAGTCTGATCACAATTAATTTAAAAATAAATTAAAGAAGTAATTTTTTTACCTATATATTGACCGGTTAATTTACCCTAATCAAACATAATTATGGAAACAGAAAATTGCAATATAAAATCAATGGACGCAATATTTCACAATTCGGAATGTCAAAAAAATCGGTCGATTTAGAGCAAAACTAATTATACAATATTGCATTGTCATCAAGGTTAGACAAGTATGCAAAATTTGAAACCTCTAGTTCAGTTAGAAGTAATCTAAATTTTGATTCCAAGATTTGATCTAAACCAACATACTAACATAGCAAGTTAAATAAAAGCTTTTAAAAAGAATTTTCCACTTTTGTTATCAGAATAATCAATTTTAGAAAGTGTTATGTAATGTTATTTTTTAAGAAAATGTACCAGTAGGAATTAATTACTTTTTAGTGTTTAAAACTTTGTACTAATGAATTAAAATGTCTGTTTCTACCACTAAAATGAAGCCACTTTTGAATCCCTCCATAACTCCTGTGTAAACCATATTGATTTACTTACACAGATGCTAGATTTACTAGCAACGTTACTTTTCAGGTAATTCAAAAGACTAGAAGCTGCAGGAATTTTAAAACTTTTTATTAAACTCTATTACAAAAGTTTACCTACTTTATTTGTCGAGAAAAGTTCAAAGTTTTATTTTTTTAAATTGGAAAAATAATCTTATTGCAGAGGAAAAGTTTCCTTTACCAGATGTCTAACGAAAACGATACGTATTATTCTTTCGCATTTCTTTAAATTAAACTTTTTCAAAACTAATAATAACCCACTCGCTATTGTCGGAAAAAGAAGTGAAAAAATAAAAAAAAAAACTGAAAAAACTTCATTAAAAGTTTCGCATCCAGAAAAATCCAATATGAAACTTTTCTACATCGTCATTGGAATTGTTCGTATTCGTATCGGCCGCACCCATTCGACTCTATCGTCAGCAGCTAACCATGCAGCTAACATATATGTATGTGTTCGCCATTTCATTCTATTCCTGTTTCCATCCTGACCCATTCACTGTGCTGCCACCTATCCACCCACTAAACTAAACAGCATTGCCATTATCCTGTCTACGTTCAACATCTGATTCCGTTCGTTACACGGGGATTCATGTTCCCGGAAAGATATTCTTCGGTGTCAGCTGCTCGTGTCAGTCCATGCATGGGTAGAAAATTCTGTAACAAATTTAAACACGTTAGAAACATTACAAACACACAGAAAGAGATGAACATATAATTAACTATTTACAACAGTATAAGAGTATCCTTGTTCAATAATGTCGATCTATATATATGTACATAGGTTTATATACTACATAGGCATTTTAATAATATTGGGAACAGTTTGGCTTAAATGAAAAACGGAAGGATGAAAGCGGGTAATTTCGGTTTGTTTAGTGCTGGTGCTGTGGTACTATTTTTGAGGGTTTATATTTGTAGATACGTGTACGGTTTAAATATGTATTATAATATTTATGTTGAATATTATAATACGAAAAGAAAACTTTGCAAATTTTCATTAATTTTCCAAATATTTACTTTCCCATAGACCCATGCTTGCCTAAGCTTGTGTGTACATACTTATAAAAATATGGGCTTAAAATTATATGGAAGAGTAAATGAAAAAGTGAGAATAATTTCAAAGGAGGGGTATCGATAAGGCCTTATTTCCGCCCCAAAATAACGGAAAAAAAGTCTACGATTTAATGTTTTCTTTATATACAGTATCTCACAAAAGTGTTTAGACAAAAGTTTCTTTAAAAATTTTATTTAATTTTTTACGAGATCTTTTGTACAAAAGAAAATAGAAATAAGGGAAATAAATTCTTCAAAATCTGCACTACAAAATCATACTAATGAAAATCACAGCAAAAAAAAAATAATATTAAATTGAGACATGTATTATAGCACTCACAAAAGTCTTTAGACAGAACAATAAACAAAAAATTACAAGTTCGGAACATAGGATAATAACTATTTTTGATATTTCGTTACACATCCCTTTGCTTTAATTATAGCTTGCAAGCGATTGAGCATTGATGTGATTAACCTTGTTGTATAATTCGGCCTGTTTTGGCTCTATTCATCAATTTAATGCTTTAGTTAAATCCTGTTTATTAGCAATATTACGTTTTCTTATTTGAACGCCTAGATATTGGCCATAGATGTTCGACAGGGCTTACATCTAGTCACTGTGGAGGTGTATGAAGTAAATGAGGCACGTAATACAATAAATACTGCTTCACTACAATGTCGAATGTTTAGGGTCCTTGTCCTGTTGAAAATTTAGTTCTTGGAAAGCTTTCGGATAAATTCAGTTTTCTGGTGCTTGCACGCCTAGTTCTTTTCAAAATACTCCGATAAACATATTTATCCTTAATTTGATCCAAAAAATGTAAATTTCCAACAACTAAACACCCCTACCCCATGATAGACGTATGATCATGTTTAACACTGTGCAGCAAATTTTGTTTTCGAATGGTTTTAGGGCCTCGAATGCAGTTTGAGTATCTGAAATGCTGAAATACTGAAGTGCTGAGATGCTTAAGAATCCTTCGCTTTCATCCTCAGTGGGACGCCAAACTTTGGTCTAAAAGCGATTTTCGTTCAAAATAACACATTTTCAATAATATTTTAATTTTTTTTTTATATACAGCGCATGGTGGAAGCAGTTTCTTTTTTATGTTATTTTAATGTTCTCATGTTACTGTACAATTAATTTAAAAATTACGCTACTTCCACTTTGCGCCCATAGATAAATACAAATAAAATGATTTTACAATTATAAAACTGATCATCATATAAATGCATAAAATAAATTTATTGAAGTGCCACCAAGTCACAAATTTTTTGGAACATATCAGTTCGTTGTTTTGACGGTGTATAGAAGTGACAAAAATTAAAATTTCCCACTTTTACATAGATGACCAAGGTCTTTATAAAATATTTTTACATAAAGAATCGAGTGATATTTTGAGAATAAAAATTCTGTCTTAGGGCACACAGCTTCCAAAATATACTCCCTTTGGATAGAGTACAATCCCACCCCGGTACCTTCAGTGCAAATTAGGGACAAGACTTGTTGGTTGTTGCGCTTATATTGCCTCCGTCATCTGGTATTTAAATTACAACAGATATCAGGATCATACTACTCGAAGGGTCGCATGCGACTTCAAAAAATTTTTAATGGATGCAGATGTTGAATGATATGGGAGTGACATGAATGAAGACTAGAAAAGGAGTGTAAAGCTTAAAAATGTTGAAACTTTTAAAATTATGCAAATAAAGTTGATAAATTTCATAATTTTGCCTTTTCATAAAACCTTCCTATAGGTAGTAATGAGATCAACTGAAAAATAAATGATAAATGAGAATATTCTGGCATAAAATTTATTTCATCTTACTATTTACCTTCATGTAAACCTAATGCACATACAAGAATTCATGGAGGTGATGGGGCGAAAATAAGGCCTTATCGATACCCCTCCTTTGTTTTATACGGGAACTATCATTTCTGCTGTACTGTGCCAACATTCGTAAAACCGAACACTTATGGAGTCATTCCGGTCTGCGTTTGCCACAAACTATTCGACGTAAAATTTTAAAATTTAGCACAGAAATACCTAATATAGAAATTTGAATTTTGATTCTGGAAGTTAATTTCAGGATTTGCTTTGAGAGGCCCCGGAACACTTCGTCTTAGTATTTTCCTTTTTTGTCAAAATTTTCTCGTAAAATAGAGCTGACGAGCAAAAAAACGCCCACAGATTTTGTAGGAGCCCCTATTATGAGGGAACCTACAAATCTTAAATATTGATTTAAATATTCAAAATTAAACAGTTTGATGGGGCCCATTCGGAATACCATACCCTGGATATTTGTCTCATTTCTATATATGTGATAATCCGACTCTGGCTATAATCCAAAAGTTTAGTGTCCTATCAAAGGTTACAATAGTAGAAAAGCTATACATGTATAATACATAAAAGCAGAATCTCTAATTAACATTTTGGAAGTTCCTTAATAATATAGTAATAAATTCGCTGTTATTTATTTTAGCCATTTTCTAGCATGTAATTGCACGTTCTCTTTTAAAAAACTACAAGGCAAAAATCGAAATTTTCAATTTTAATAACAGTCTAAATATACGTTAAAGACGTCAAAGTATTTTCTGCAACTTCTTGTGCCAATAAATTCAATGTTCCTGCCACATAATTACTACATATTTATTTATTATGTTTTACACGTGGTCTTTAAAACCAATTTTTTTTTTTGTCAAATGAAGGATATTTTAATCACATTGAGCATTTTATTAATAAGTCTGTGATTTTATAAGCAAATTCTATTATTTCGACAGCTTCTGTATTTCATTGTTTGCACTAAATAAATAAACTTTTTCATAAGAATTTTTCAGTCAATAAATATTTCATTATCGAATATATTTTTCGGTAGAATTACTAAACAGTGTCTGATTAAAGCTTCGATTTCTGCCACCTTCGATCCCGCATCAGTTTCGTCGAAAAACCCAGTTATATAATTGTAATTTTATTTATTCTTTTTTTGTCTTAAATTACTTTTATAATTCTAAATCAAATTTAATTTTACATTTGGATAATTTTTGTGTATTGCTATCTATATAAATCTATATAACAATTTAAAGTGTCCTTTCAAAATAATTACTATACTCCATAAAATTTATTGAAATTCCCAACTAAACGGTTTCCTGTAGAGAAAATGGATAACCGTAATTTTATTGCTGAGTTTATAATATAATAGTTATTTGTGTATTAAGAGCGCAAAATGGTACATATTGCCGCTCGATTGAGAATGTTATTCTCATGAGAGCGGCAGTGTCATTTTGTGCTCTTAATACACACAAAATTTTTTCTACAATCTTAGAAAATGTATTTTTTATTTAAAAGATACTTGAAAAAATAATAATGGACGTTAATAGTTACTTTAATGTTATACCTAATTTTTGCAGTTTCAGAAATATCTTGAGGTGTACTTGAGAAATCACTGTCACTTTTGCATATTTCCATCATATATATATATATATATATATATATATATATATATATATATATATATATATATATATATATATATATATATATATATATAAATTTTTTAAGTGTTTTATCCTTGTTATTCATTAGTTATAGTTATTTATTATTTTTAATTAATATTTTGTATTTATTTTGAAATTTAATAAAATTAATGTTTCACTTGATTATACCTACGACAAAAATAATAATAAATTTAGAATTTGCTTATTTGTTGCGATAGAAAATATAAACAACGCCTACCCGATTTGTAATTAAATATACGTTAAGCGAGCAACAAAGTATTACTTTTCCGCTTTAAAACGAAAAGTAGTAGGTACTTTGTCGCTCGGCAACTAGAGTCCTCGGCAACTAGACATTTTGCGTTCTCTTTAAAGAGTGCAAAAGCCTACTTTCCACTATGATTGTAGAAAAATAATATTTATGGAAACTCTTCTAAATTTAAATGCACCTTCAGTTTCCTTCGACTTCGGTCGCCAAACTGACCTTTGGTCGGATGCTACTACTAAAATCTGAACCATAAAATTTGAAAGTTAGTGTGTGTTGATGACGTCTATGACAAGTTTTGAAGGACCGGACGGTTAGTTGAAAATTATTTCCTTTACCTTTCTTTCATAAACACTTCAATTTTATTTAATTTAAACAAAATAAGACTCAACAATCGATTTGTATTATTAAAAATTTTACGTGATATACGTGATGTTTGAAAGCTACTGAGAACTTTCATCTATGGACAGAAAAGCAATGTTTTCATGTACTTTGCAATCATTATAGTAAAAATGAAACTTATCTGTATTTTACATGGTTATATATGTTTATATATGCAATTTTATTGCAAAAAAATTATTTAGGCGGACATATGTATACATGTATACATATGTATAAATATAACTTTACTACAAACAGTCCCACACATTTCTAATGCATTTTAGCCATTTCAATTGAAAGTGAATAAATAAGGAATTCTACCCACAGCAGTATAAATAAAAAAATTTTCTAACTACATATATGTAGTTAGTATACAATCTCTGTTCATCATTGCTCGTTCATTGCCTCAATGGGTAAATTGAAATTTAAATAAATAAATAAATAAATGAAATCTTGCCTTTTTTATCAGTGTCTCTGTCCATTCGTTGTAAAACCAGTTAGAGTAGATATTGTGTACAATTGAATTTACATATTATAAAAGTTGTCAACTTGTGCAGTATATTAACAATTTTAATATGTCGCTATGCATGTGTAGGGTTTAGGATTTAAATTAAGAAAATTGCAAAATGTATTTAAATGTTAATGCAATAAATAATTGGGTTTATTACGCAGGGTTAAGATTGTTTAAAAAATATATTGGAACGTTGTACAAATGTAATAATACTGTCGGACTATAGGAGTGGTTCTCTCGTGACGCGTATAAATTTAATGAGATTATGAAATTTTGTATTCGATTTGCCATATGTGGTAGTAAAAATTGTGTTTCAAACCTAAAAGTACTTTGTTGGGTGTTTGGAAAAAGTAAAAGCTATAGGTGTATATGGGGCTTTTATACAATTTTTCAAGAACGGTGAAACCGGTATATCGCGCGTACTCTTTCTCAACTTCGTATCCCAAAAGTCTCAATTTTTGGAGACACAAAAAAACGTATTTAAATCTGTGTGTTCATCATTATGAACTTAAGATTTATGCTAATTACACCCTTTGATGTTGGCTACCTACATATATAAATATATATAGATAAGTATATAATTATATAAATACAATATTTAATATTTTTTGTGTGTCCTAAAACATGCAGTTTTTGATATACGAGATTGAGAAAGAGTACACGCCATATGTAGCTAAATTTCTACTACTTACTACTATACTTATTGTATTAGTTGGCATATTGGCACGGAATATTAATAATAATTTTGGAAATTTTGATATTTTGAAGTTGATCATCATTGAAAAAATTAATAATGTAGTTTTATTTTTAACGCTGTAGTAGGGTGAATGCGGGAGAGTTTCCGCACATTTTGAAAACACTTGATAATTCTTTAGGTATGCATTTAACTGATTTGAAATTTGGTACACTATAGTAAATAGGTATAAACATTGTTCTTCTTTAAACTATTTATAAATAAACTTAATTTCTCAATCATAAAGGATTCATAATTAACTTTTTGGTAGAGACTGCAAAACGGCGTCTATCCCACACACCTATGGGTGAGATACACCAAAGAAGGAGAGACGCCGCATAGTTCATATTAAAAATTTTGTAGTTTTCTGGCGCAGCGTTTCTCTTGAACATATATTGCACACATTTCTATACATAATGCATGTCATATGTAATCATTTTTGGCATTTTATACGTCTTAATCAGTTAATTTTTTTCGTGGTATCTGAGTACTACCCAAAACATTCGACACACAGGAAATCATCATTATTTTCGTTATCTTTATTAATATAACAGCTCTTCCTGACCCAATACTGGCTCTTTTAGTGCGGAATTCTAAATTAACAGCAAAACTCATTTTCATTAAAACAATGAAATATATATTCGGCTAAATTGTAGTACATACGTGCCAGACGCTGGCATTTAAACTATTGAAATTAAAACGACCATAAATGGGTGAAAACTATTGTATCTAAAATGTTAAGCCTGGGAAACATATTCTTTTGATCAATCAAGTAGTAGATGATATAAAAACTAGGTGGTGAAGTTAGTTAAGGTTAGGTTAGTTTTTTTTTTTTAAACAATATACTTTAACTTTGATATAAAAACTAGTTAAGTTAAGGTGATGGCTACTAGTTAAGGTTATGGCTACTAATTAAAGTTATGGCTTTTTTTCGAATTTTTACACTCAATTCAGTTGTTTTTTTTGTTTTTGTTTTGTTTTTTTTTTTTCAGTTTTTATATTCCACCAATAAATAATACCATTACCTATTTTTAAAAATGTCAATATACAGTGTCATTCAGTATCAACATATATTGTGAATACTGACAAAGTAAAGTGATTTAAAAAAAAAATAAAGTGTTTCCCAGATTTAACTTTCCAAATACAACAATCTGTACCCATATTTGTTCGTTTTTTCGTATAAGTTTCGAAGATCTCGTTTCTGGCACATACTACAAATTTGCCTATGCATTCTTAAATTCTAATGAATTAAATGTTTAATAAAATATTTATGTTAAAAAACTTACATACATTTCAATAATAAAAAGTTGAGGAATATCTAAAATGATGCACTAATCATAAATGCCACCATATACAGCATAAATAAACAGTTCTTATTTTAAACATATAAACATATAATAGCACCATAGAATAAACAGAAGGAAACTAAAATCAAAAAAGTGTAGATCGCTTGGAGTCATTTGTTGGTCTGTCACAGCTTACGGGATTTAGTCGGTCGGTGTCGGTCACCGAATGCACGACGATTGTTATGTATTTTTAAGACCACTATTGCTTGAACTGCACGTTGCTCTGTCCACGAATACGTGTTATGTAGTTGTGTGTGTGAACACTTACACAGAAGCAGACATCAAACTCACACCACTACAAACAGTGTGTACCTACACAACATAGTCGTGAGAAGTGGAAGGGAATTTTTATCTACGCAGGTATCAGTAGTACAGAGATAGCAATGTTTTCTCTGTTCCTCTGTGAATAGCACTATCTATTAATCAGCGGACCAATTATGGCTACAGTGGCATCTCTCCCGCATTTACCCTAAATATAATTAAGATAAAAGAGAAGTTTCATTTAGAAGAATATGCATATGCAAGGAGACAAAAATTATTGAATATTTAGTGTGTAGCACATTAAAGTGATCACAGACCAAATATTCTAAAATTATTGTTGACTTACGCAGTAAAGATTAGAATGCTAGTACTAAAAAAAGAATAATTTATTCAATTATTAGTGCTGGCACTCTAATCTTTACTATATAAGTCAACAATAATTTTAGAATATTTGGTCTGTGATCACTTTAGTGTGCTAAACAGTAAATACTCGATATTTTTTCTCTCCGTATGTGTAGGCTATACTTTACGTACTACTATACTGTATTTTCCCCTTCTATTTATGCGTTCTGCTTACTACTAACGACTTAACTCCACCTCGGTGTAAATTGAAGCCACATTTTAAGAAAAACCTTAGGTAATGGTCCAAAATGACTTTAACAAATCGAATTTCTGAATATTTGATTCATATCAGAATTATCAATAACTGAAATTGATAAATATAAAATTAATCAGATTTATTCGCAAATTAAAGATAACATAAGACTGAAATCTTTTAACGCTTCGTATTAAAAAAATAAAATTTTAGTTTCGTCAAATATGGCACTAACAGTGTAGCCCACACTGCAATTGGCTACTGTGGAAAGTTTTATTTTTAATACTTTTATCTCAAATAATAGCTATAAGTACCTGTCGATTTAGTATTACAACTATGAATTATAAGCATTCTAAGCTTATAGTTACGGTGGATCGTTCCATAATAATAATCGAAGAACATTCTTAACGTTTATTAAATTTTTTATTAACTTTTGGAACGCAGCCTTCCTTCGTTTTACATTATATTACTGAGTTTCATTATTAATTTCGTTTAATATGAAGCACTTAGCCATGAATGTTTCTTATACTGTCGTTCATAATACATCGATTTTATGATAATTCGCCGATTTTTATGTACCAAAAACTATTACGAGCTAGTTATTTTATTCTAATTAATTAACAGTTTATATTCCCTTTTAGTGAGTTTCTATTTTGAGAATTTTGCTATTACAGCTGATGTTGTGATAAGACTTAAACTTACCACTGTGACAGAAATTTCTTTCTAACAGCTACAGAGATTCTTACAAAAGCCTTATACACATGTACGTTTTTCTAGTTCTTTTTGTCTCAGGTGCCACTTACATTGCTTCTGAGTTGTATTTTTTTTTAGCGAATTTCGAAAACTCGAAATTCAGCTATTACAGTAGGTCTCATGACGCAATCTGAGTCCGGGACTATGGCAGAAATCTGTTTTGAGGTCCCTAGAATACGAAAATGATATTCACTAAAATTTATATATATATATATATATATATATATATATATATATATATATATATATATATATATATATATATATATATTTATGTGTTCCCACGATAACTCTCGAACGAAACGTCTAACGCTTATGAAATTTTGTGTGCGGACTGGATTCTGAATTGGCTTGGCTAAGTTCGTTAGCCAGACACGTCGGATGCCCAGAAGTAGGTTTTCTGGCCATTTTTTATCATTCGATCCTATCATAAGACCGTTCGATTTTTACATCGTTGAAAAGGAAAAAAAATTATGAAGAAAATGTTCTTATAATTTTCTTTCTATGTTAAGTAGTTTTCGAGAAAATCGTAATTTTCACTATTGCCTTATTTTGCTCTCTTTGTCATTGTAATAAGTAATTTATATTTCTATCTCAGTTCTTTATGAAGTATAAAAATATTTCACTTTTTTATTAAAGAATTTTGTGAGAACAAGTGAAGTATATTCACATACATGTGTTATAACACACATACATGTATAGAGTTTTGTTTCTCATTTATTGCATTATAATTAGCATGGTTCTATCTCATGTTAAAAAATGTAAATTAAACAGATTTTCTAAGCTAATGTAATGAAGAATTTTTTTTTTTTTATTGAATTTTTAAGTAAACAAGAAATTGAAGATTATGTTATGATATAATATTATTAAATATATGAAACAAAACAAAATATGTACAATGTACATATTTATGCACGGAAAAATATATTGAATCGATTTTGAAAATTTTTTCACTAATAATTAATAATGTTAAAAAATTAAACCATTTCAAATGGATTTAAGGTATTTTATGTGAGGTCAAGGTTTTCGGGACCTAAAAAGGCCAGAAATTAATTAACCAATCGATTTTAAAAATTTTTTCACAGTTAGTAAGTTAAAGTATTTGAATTAATTAATTAAATGATGTCCGCAAGAAGCTTACGGACTGCCATAAGTTATATGAGATCCTTAGAACCCTTTTCTTACTGTTAGAGTACTAGACTTGTATGAGTTTCGCCAGGATTTACTGATCCCATAATTGTAAAAATAAACTAAACGACCAATTTTAAAAATTTCTTCACTGTTACAGAGCTAAACTATTTTAGATAGATTTAGAATACATTATGTAAGGTCCGCCAGGGTCCACAGGACCCAAAAGTGTCAAAAATAAACTAACTGACCGATTTTGAAAATTTTTTCACTGTTACAGAGCTAAACTATTTTAGATAAATATCGATTACGTTATGTAAGGTCCGCCTGGGTCCATAGGACCCAGAAGGTTCAAAAATAAACTGCCTAATCGATTTTGAAAATTTTTTCACTGTTACAGAGCTAAACTATTTTAGATAAATATAGATTACGTTATGTAAGGTCTGTCAGGGTCCATAGGACCCAGAAGGTTCAAAAATAAACTAACTGACCAATTTTGAAATTTAAAATATAAATTACGTTATGTAAGGTCCACCAAGGTCCATAGAACCCAAAAGTGTCAAAAATAAACTAACTGACCGATTTTGAAAATTTTTTCACTGTTACAGAGCTAAACTATTTTAGATAAATATAGATTACGTTATGTAAGGTCTGCCAGGGTCCATGGGATCCAAAAGTGTCAAAAATAAACTAACCGACCGATTTTGAAAATTTTTTCACTGTTACAGAGCTAAACTATTTTAGATAAATATAGATTACGTTATGTAAGGTCTGCCAGGGTCCATGGGATCCAAAAGTGTCAAAAATAAACTAACCGACCGATTTTGAAAATTTTTTCACTGTTGGGGAACTAAGCTATTTTAGATAGACATACATTACGTTATTTAGGGTCCGCCAGGGTCCATGGGACCCAAAAGTGGTAAAAATAAACTAACCGACCGATTTTGAAAATTTTTTCGCTGTTACAGAGCTAAACTATTTTAGATAAATATAGATTACGTTATGTAAAGTCTGCCAGGGTCCATCGGATCCAAAAGTGTCAAAAATAAACTAACCGACCGATTTTGAAAATTTTTTCACTGTTGGGGAGCTAAGCTATTTTAGATACATATAGATTACGTTATGTAAGGTCTGACAGTGTCAGTAGGACCTAAAAGTGTCAAAAATAAAATAACTGACCGATTTTGAAACTTTTTTACTATTACCGAGGTAAACTATTTTAGATAGGTACAGGTTGTGTTATCTGAGATCCACAACTGTCCTGCGGATGCAAATGCGGCGTAGAATGCTACACAACGGGTTTTGAATATATATATATATATATATATATATATATATATATATATATATATATATATATATATATATATATATATATATATATATATATATATATGTATATTACATAAAGTCCGCCTAGAATATACGGTCGAGCTGATTTTTTAATGAGGTCCACCGGGATCTTGCAGATCCGAAAACGCCAGTAATATGCTATCAAACCGATGCTAAAAAATTTCTCACTGCTAGAGAACTAAATTATTTAAGATGGATACAACTATGCTGCACAAAATTCGTTCGGGTTCTTGGGTCCCCAAAAATACCAAAACTAATTACCCAGCCGATTTTAAAAATTCTTTTACTCTTAGAAAGCTAAACTATTTTAAATAGGTACAGGTCTTAGATGAGATCCGCCAGTGCCCAAGATTTGGAAATTCGCTATGTTATGCAGATGCTGCGACTGGGGTATTTTTAATAATAAGTATTTAAAAATACTGCAATTTTCGATAAATTCGAACTGTCTCATATTTTATGTGTTTTCGATTCCTATTCTTCTAATGTGAATATTGTACTGACTCCGTTATAATATACATATTTAAAAAAAAAATTTGGTTCCTTTCTCAAAAATTTAAATTTTCAAAAAAAGTAGGTACCTAACTATATTTACAATTTATCTTAGAAGTAGAAAATTCAAACTTATTTCTTACGATATTTGTTGATGCTAGTAAAAACGGAACTAGCCCGTAATACGTAAACGCATCTGTTTTAGTGAATTTCCAGAATGGAATTGAGCTATTACAGCCACTGTCATGACGCGACTTGAGCCCGGGACTATGGCAGAAATTTGTTTTGAGGTCCCTAGAAACCGAAAATAATATTCATTAAAATTTATATATGTATATATATGTATATATGTGTCCGCGCGATAACTCTCGAACGAAATATACAATATTTACGGAATTTGGTGAAAACATTGAAAGTCCCAAACCCTTCAGCTAGAGTTCTTCAGCCAAACACATCGGATGTCAGGAACATGGTTTTTGTTCTTGCAAAAATTAGTTTTTTGCCAAAATTTCCACTTATTCAAAATTTTTTTCGAAATTTTTTACACCATTTAAAAGAGGGGAAAAATTACATAAAAAAGGTCCTTAAACTATTATTCTATGTCAACTAGTTTCCGAGAAAAACTAATTTTTATAAACGGAAATTCGCTATGTTATACAGGATGCTGCGACAGGGGTATTTTATTTTTTGCTTTAGTTCTGAAATTGCCTATTGTTTAGAAAAATTACAAAAAAAAAATTAAAACTTTCAAAACATGTTTTTATATGGTGTTTTTTTGCTCTTAAGCTGTTTTATTTCAGTGGCGCCAACTATTGTTTGTTTCCCGCATAAATTATATTTAATATTTTTTTTTAAAATTTTATGTGTTTTATATTTTAAATATTTACAATAACTCACTATAGATTAATTATATTCATATCGATAGTAAAATACAATTAACAGGTAATTAAAAGTAATAGTTTATTTATAATTAGGTATCCATTATGAATTATTTATTAATTAATAAATTGAAGAAAAAGTCAATAAATGACTTTTACATAATAATTTTACTTGCAAATATAAAACATGGTACCTAATCACTTAATCATAGTTACAAGGTTTTGTTATGTATATTGTCATGCTAAGCCAAAAAGTGGTATTTTACAGTGAGATACCCTACATGTAATCTTTAGGCCCGATCCACATTAACGCTCCGCTCTCGGTATGATATCGCTCCGCTTCCGATTCGATAAAATATTTTTACACAAGAACCAATGAGTGTATTCACATCATCGCTCTGATATCGGTCCGATATCAGTCACGGTTCGCTCCCACTCCAATGCCACTCCAATATCAATACCACTCAGGGAATATTTTATCGGAGCGATATCAGACTTGATACCACTCCGCTTGCATTCAGTTATTATGAATAGATATTTGTATCAAACTGAGACCGAAATGCGAGCGTATCTAGAGTGGCATTATAATGTGAATGGAGAACGAATAGGTACCAGCATGTTATCAGCACCGTAATGTGCACTTATATAAATTATGTTTTCTGATTGCTTGTAAGTATGTATAGTCGTAATCATGTATCTTAATCACCATGTTAAAAAATTATTAGGATAAAACATTATTATTGTCGCAATTATCTCATTTGCGGCGTAAGTTGCGTAACAGATTGTTACTATCAAATTTTGTATAAAACCTTTTCCTCCATTGTCCTTAGAGGAAAGTTTCCATGATTTTCACTGTTTCATACTTCATTAGACTAATGCCCGTTATCATACCTGCGTTTCCACCAAGAGATAAAAAATATAAGAAAAAAAGCATGACTTTTCATTGATCAGATATTGTTTTTCTTTTTTTTTTTTTTAAATTCCTCTAAATTGAAATAAAAAAGTAATGAAGTGTTCATTATATAATAGGTAATTATAATAGTTAATTATAATCTTATGTACCTATAGTAAGCTAAAGAAATTTATAGATTTCTACACGATGTTTGGAGGTACCATGTTTTGGCTTAGTACGACAATACTTTGCTATTCAACTTTTTCTTCAAATAATATGGTATTCACGGTATTCTAGAGGCAATTTAGGTCAATAATGACACAACTGCTTATTAAATATTGCCAGGAAATTTGTAGACTTGGTAAGAGGGCCAAGTTTTGTACAAATATTTTTGACCTTTAAGCAAATTTAGTCAGCAGCTAACAAGTTTTTACTAATTATGCATTACAAAAATATTAAAAAATAGTTATTTATATTTATGTACACTAGCCGTATACCCACTCGATGGGATTTATCATCGGCAGCATTTCATTATGTCAGTCAGTGTTAAAGATTTATTAAATAAGGTATTATTTATTTTAATAACCATACAACATATTTATATCTCTAACTTCAAAAATGATGCATTTCCATACAAATTTTCGTCCCCTATTTAACCCACTTAGGGGACGAATTTTCAAAAATCTTTTCATACGGCTCACCTACGTTACAATTAGGGAACTCCAGTGAAAAATTTCATTCTTCAAAATCCAACGGTTTAGGCTGTGCGTTGTCTGTCAGTCAGTCAGTGTTAGAGATTTATTAAGCTGATTTACTAATTTTACAAATTTATTGTCAGCTGTTAATTGGAATTTATATTAAAATTAATGGAAACAAAGTTCTGGAATTCTATAACAACTCCTAAAAATATTTTAGAATATAATATAGGTATATAAACTTTTGGGCAAATTTTGGCTAATTATTGTCTGAAGTAATATATAAAGTGTAAATTTCAAATTCAAGAAAAATAAAAGCATAAAAATTAACGTAAAAGCCCCCATTATGGAACGGTATCTAATACTGGAACAGTTTTGACATTTACATATTTATTTCTTTAATTAAGTAAGGAAACATTAAATGCGAGGTGAATTTAAATTGAAAAACAATCTTTCTATTAATAATAATTTTTGTTATCAGACGTTTCTTTCAGAAATAACTTCATTAATATGTAAAAATCAAAACGTTTCCAGTATTAGATACCGTTCCATAATGGGGGCTTTTACGTTATAGTATTTATAATTTTTCTAAATCTTACAATTTAAAATTACCTTAGAAACTCGATCCCTTTGTAAGCAGCTACATAAGTAGTTATATCTTTATTAAACTGAATTCTCATGCAATATGCATTATTTATATGACAATACATCTTGTACTTGTCTTGTACAATGTTGCAGCTTTCCTGAAATAAAAAAAAAATTATCGTGGATAATTACTGAATGACAATAACTTATTTGTTGGTGGAAAATAATTTCTGACACTAACTGACAGTATATTTTATTGAACAATTAATTATAAATGCTATTAATATATGTTTAATAACTTTGTAGTTGTTCACAAGTATTTTTATATGCAACTGATACAGACTTTAAAATTTATGGTCAAGTAAATCAATGCTCCATATTATAAATAGCTCGTTTATTTCCGCAATAGCTAATTTCAAATAGTAGCCAAATTCATATTTTTATTGGATTGAATCCAATTTAAAGTATAAAATGATTTTAAATTTTTTTTCTAATGGTTATGATAGTTTTCGATTTTGTACCGATATCACCTGCAGAAAAGAAGATAGTTTCAGCTTGACTTATATAAAAATCTTAAATTATCAACATTTTATCTACTTTTTTGTATAATAAACAAATATTTTAATTGCAAATATACAATAGCGGTTAAAGTTTTATTATAAATTATTGCAATACCTGTACATTATCAACATAAATTTTGTGTATATATAAAGAAAAAAATAACATTTTCTCAACACCACGGCAGCACTGATGCCACAGTGGTCGTTCCCTATATGTACATCGTTTTATTCATTGCGTGAAATGGTGCTTTTATCCAGTAGGGTATAAGTAGCCATTTGTGTCTGTTTTATTAAACTTTATTGATGTCTACTGTATATTGTTTCCAGTTAACATACATGAATATGTATACATAGGTACTGTGTACGTCTGTCGACATAAACGACATTTTTCCTTAGCAAACTAAAATCTCAGCAATTTTTTTTCAACGATGTCATATTTTACATTGACTTGATTTTTTTCGAGTAGTTGTGATTTCCCTTTGTCCAATAACTGCGTTTTATTTGCCACAAAATTTAGATATCGTCAGTTCAAATATACATAGAACTTGTTTCCGTCCTTTGAATAATCGATGAAATCATTTGGGAACTTTTCACTTGGTATTTGAATTCACGGATTTACAAGAACTTTGCGAATAATATAGGTAAACTAAGTCTTTACGGACAAGTAAATGCCCATCGAAGTGTTTTCTTAAAAGGCGTTTTAAAACTAGCATTTGAATCTTACTTTAAAAGTGTTTATTGATGTTAATTTAGATTTTATCTATGCCGCAGGATGATTGCAATAGTTGGATTGTTGCGATAATCCAAGTAAGATTACAATAGCAATTGCAAATAATTGCAAATAAACAAATAGAATAGCAGGCATCCTAGGTAGTTTTAATATAATTGCAAAGTTTTAAACATAAAGATTTCGATCAGTTGGAAAGTCGCTAGGTATCAATTTTAACTTTTTTATTTTTATTCTTTCGGTAAATATTTTTAACTACAAATGTAATGTTAAGAATTGAAGACATGAATGGATGAAGGTGCTATATAACATCTTTATAATTTTACAATACAAGCGTTTAAAAATTTGTATTTACATATACTTCCCAAGCAATAGCATGGGTTTATTATTGAATTTCTACAAAGCTATATTAGGTGTACTGAAACCAAATTGTAATAGGTATATGACACTTCAACATGGGATATTCCAAAATTTTGCAAAGAATGACTTTATGAAAAAATGTTACATAAACCTTCATCCATTCATGTCTTCAGTTATACTGGCAGTTCCTTTTAATCTCGAAAACCATAAACTTTTTCATGAGAATCTTAGAAATGATACAAATGTTCATTTTCAAAATTCTGTAGCAACCATTTCTGCGACATCAGTACTTACTTTGCTGATGAACTTTAAATATGAGTAAAGCAAATAAATGTAGACGTTACTCATCAAGTTGTCCGATAGTGGTAGCTATAATTTTGAGTCTGAGAAACGGGTCATAGTTATTACAACAAAGATGCAAAACTTGTACATCACTTGATATGTACCCAGTACTATGCTGGGTACCAGATTTTAAAAAAAATTCCTAGACAACAAACTCAAAAAGACAATCAATGACAATTTGGGAGCTATCTTTTGCTGCCTTTTTGACTTGTTTGGCACCAAGTGCAGTAAAAACAGCGCTCCTTTTTGGTTTTACAGCACCTAAATCAAAAAAAATATTACCTATGCACTGTAGCCATCCAATTTCATTGCTTCAACCCCTTATTTATGTAGGTATTACCTCAATAAATCCACATAAACTAACAACATTTCACTGGTAAAATGTAATATTTTTATTTGATACACGATAATACAATTACATATGTCGATGACAGAACAATTTTCATGTGGAAAATTGGTAAAAACAGGCAGGGAAGGTGTACAATAAAAAGCCCAGCAAGAGACACGTCGTGATTGCATTATATTCGATGAAATGCGGAGGTTTCATACGGTCAGAACCTGTTGTGTATATCACATATGTACGTGTAATAACATTATTCGGATACATATATGAAAATGCATCAACTGCTCGGCTTATAACGGCCTCGTTCAATTTGATTACATGCATCTGTCATCAGAGCATGGGATTTTGTGCAATTTTCACAAAACGTTTTGAAATTGAACTGTATGTTGCGCTCTGCACTGCAATTGTATTACGGAAAATGCCATACAATTTTCTCGTCAGTTGTTTCATATACGATGTAAATGGATACGTGTAGGTTTCATGTGAATAAATTTTGTAATCCAATTTTTCCGACAAGTTTGATTTCGATGCTCATCTAATCGAGTAATAAATTCAATTTAAAGTCATACAATTTATTTTATTGTAGGAAATTACGAATTGCGTAAGGGTGCAAATGAGGTAAAGCTTTGTTGATTCCTTATGAATCTTATGATAACGTCACAAAAATCAGAGAAATCCGTTAGGCTTGATGTAAATCTTTGGTTAAGAGCTAGTTTCGATCACAATCAACTACTAAAAGAGGCAAGCTTAAGAGTAATTCATGTTTAACACAACTTTAAGGATAGCGCCAAATACTTTCACGAATGAACGTTGATAATCTATTTGAATTAATACTCAATCTTGATGATATTGGGAATATGCATACAACAGAGGCAATGTCGCCAACGAATGCCAGTGCAGGCAGAAAAAAAGCGGCTTACAAGGTGCTTTATCGCATGGATATATTGATTCTTCCATTTAAAAATCCATGGCAAAATGTTAAAAAAGGATATTCTTTTTTAATTTTTTCTTTTTTTTTATTTCATATTGTTTCCATTTCTTTAGTTCAACTTTTACGCAATCAAGTTTTTGGTTTTCTTGTTTACTTTTCTTATTTCACTCTATGGATGATCGATATTAGAAAAACATCGATGTTGACATCGATCGTAACATCGATTCAAGAGTATCGATATACACGGAGAGAAAAATCCTATAATTTTTGTAGAGAAAATTTCAGAAAAATTACCATGCTCCCCTATAATCCGTGCGCGATCGACGACCAAAATAAAAAATATGTGCTAGCATGGTAAAATTTAATGTGGTGCTAACACAACTTTTATCACACTCTTATGCATGTATATTATAGTTTAATTCTTGTTGTCGTACTCTTTCATTTGCGCATCTGACTCGCGACCTTATATTGGTTGCACTGTACCTGTAAAAACATGTATACAAAAATGATGGCCAACAATATAATTCTAATATACATATACTAAAGATAGGTAAATAACAAAAATATGAATTAAACGATGACATCATCCTAAGAGAGTGTAAAAGCTTCTGACTACTAACTGCATCAAGGTGCTTGGTGGGAGCTGTCTGACAAAGTTTCTTCCACAGTCCACACCTATCATGGTTCGCATGTAACCCATGTAACTCGCTGATTGAGGTACATTTCATTACAGCGTTCCCAACAAAACCAACCTTCTTTCTGTTTTTTTTTCTTTCTATTATTAGCATGTTAGCATGGTAATTTTTTTAAGAAACACAATTAAAAATTGTTTTTTTGTCGGTAATGGAACTTTTTACTGTGCTGTTTTACAAATTTTACGGAGATAATATTACGAAAAGAACATTCCATCCTTTAAATTTTTTATGATTAATTATAATCTTTATATTTTTACCTTACAGAATTTAATATGTTCGCCTTTTACACGTCGATTGTAGTGCTGAGCACAGTAATTTTTATAGGAATTTTCTCTCCGTGTACGATATATATTGAAAGAAAAACATCGATGTTTATGTAGCAAAATAAACAACCATTATAATCTATTATTTTATTTATTAAAAATTAACATTGCCATTATTTATTTGGTACACTTTGCAAAATAAGTAACTTTGTTAGAAGTTTCCCCTTTAATCTGTTCCTTTGTTGATACAAATACTGCCCAGCTTTTGAAAAAAGTCTCTCTGAAGCTGTTGAAGTTGTTGTGCAACACAGATATTTAATGGCAATTTTTTTCAAGTTTGGATAAGTGGGTCCTAGAACTTGCTATAAAAGTAACGGATCTTGTTTTAAATCAGCTACAAGACTTTTTAAATACTGGACATCTTAGAGTAATATAGATGTTTCGATATTATTCTCGTAACATCGATGTGTCGATGTCATCGAGGACATAACATCGATGTTTTTCTACCATCAATGAATATCGATCATTCCTATTTCACTATTATGCACTTAAATGCGTAGCTGGTTAAAGTTTACTTTGATCACAGAGATACGAGATATTAGCTTACTACTTATTTACACCCAAACTGAACTTTTTTCAAATTAAAAGATGTTGACAAAAATTTGACAGGAGATTTTGTGACTAACGTCAGTAGTAAAAATACTTGAAATATTTCAGTTTCAAATACATATTCATAGGTATATTCTTTTAACCTTTAAACTGGATTGGCTGAGACTTGAACCCAAGATTCTTGAATATGGGTTCAAATCCTAGCTGATCCCTTTTGATAATTTTTCAATCACTATATCTGACTTTAATCGACTTTAGTATAATATAAAGACATTATTTATTTTTAGCTTATTGTTATGTTAGTAGAAATTCTCTGTATTTATATTTTGGAGGCAATACAAATCTAACTGTACATTTTTAGATGACTCCTTATCTCGAAAAGAACTTTTTTCCTCTTTCATTTAAATACATTTGGGCATACGTACATCGTACAATTCCATTTACAATAAATGAAAATATATTCAAAACGTTAAATTAACTTTGGGAATTGTATGCAAACATTTGGGAAATTTTTCTCGTTCTTACCAACGAAAAAGAAATTGTTGTTGATTGTTTTGATAAAAATTTAAAAGAAAAAGTCAAATTTACATACGTAGGTATACGTTTGTGTAAATATCACTAGGTACCCTATATATATACGTATGCGGTGTATATGGACCCCTATTTTGCTCTTTTAACCGCAATGTTAAAATAAATGATATTGTCCTCAGCTGTAACAATTGTCGCGATAAGAGGAAATTGTATTTGCTTTTTGTCATTGTGATAATGTAATGCAAAGTACACATACCGTAAAATTGACCAACTTTACCGTACCACGTTTTATGCTAAATAAAATTAAAACAAAGTTTATAATATTTATTGGCAACGCAACGAATTTCACTCGCGCCTCTGGCGGTGAAATCAGAGCTGTATTAAGTAAAAATAGTCGTATACGCTTAGTATCCCGCACATCTATCGCTAGCTAAAAGTATACGCAGGTATATGTTTTACTTGATAGAGCTTCTAATTTTACTACTAGAGGTGCTCGCGTCATCTTTGTGTAGCCAAGAGCATTTTTTTCTCTTCGAGGAATACATATTTCTAAAAACTATTGGTGTTATATTGATTTTTATGAACTGTTAATATTAGATAGTAATGACACGCTCAGTACCAAAACAGTAGAGTTTTCTGATTTTTCGGTATGCAAAAATTGCTGTTAACTTTAGGTACCCTTTAAATATTGTTACACGTTTGTAGAGGTAAAAATATTTTGAATATCTAGGACAAATAATCCATTTTTCTACATTTGTTGTTTTATCATTCTACTTGTTTCATTAGTTTTATTCAGCCTTTTCCATAAAATATTCCACTTGTATTGTTGACAATGGTATAACTAGAATTGGACAGATATACAGAGATGAAGAATAAAAGAAAAAAAATTATAAAAACGTAAAAAGTGCTGAGGAAGTTTCAAGTGTGTCAATGATAATTATCTAAATGCTTCATATTCATTAGGGAAATGAGTTTCCATAATAGTATTGTATATTCTGTTCATTTTTAATCAAAGAAAAAACAATAGAAAATTTTTTCGTTATTTTCTTTTTTCATTCGAATATATTTATTTCTCCTTACTTTTGTTTCCTGATTTACGGGTATATTAAATTGGAATTTCTGATGGATGTACGAAATTTATGGGCACTTTTGGAAACGCAAAATCCTGTAGAAAAACATCAAACTACGAAAATATTTTATTTACAGGGAATTAATCTAGATACCTTTATATTTTATTGACTTTTTATAAGCAATGGAGTGGCTGAGCATGCTTGGGCACTTACCGACTGGTAGGTCGAGGGTTTGAATGCCGCGGCCAGCTGTGATCGTGAAGGTTTTCTGCAGTTTCACTTCGAAATTCCAGTAGAATATCGGCATAGTTCCTTTAAGAAAACGGCTGCAGGCGCACACCTTCCAAATCCTAGCCCCCCACTACTTTGCTCGTTCTCCATCCACATCATATAATAATGTAAATGAAAATGTATTGTAAATAGTACCAATAAGGTATGCAAATAATGATGTGGGTGGCGTCTGAAAGAACAGACGGTGAACCACATTATTGTATTATTTTTATTGACTTTCTGTCATTCATTAATATAAAATTGCAAATAATTTTATACATGTAGGGCATTCTACTCTCATTAATTGCTTTTTGACTTCAAAAGGAAAAAAATTTATACAGTTTGAAAGCATAATTAACAGTGATAATTTAACTCATGTGTGTCAAGTCCCATAAGAATACTGTAGTTTTTTCACTTTTACCATGGAAAAAAATTTAGGACAAATTTTTACAGCGAAAAAAATAGTACGAAACATTTAATTGGTCATTACACTGTAGGTAAACACGATAAAAACGGAACAAAAATTCCTATTGGTAAATTTAACTGATTTCAGAATCATAGTAACAATGTATTAAATATCAATATCAATACTAATTTATTTTATTCGTTAAATTATCTTACCGTATTACACTTGAGTTTTATATTTTTTCTGAATAAATTTGTGTTTTCTACAACTCAAATTTCTTGCCTAAAAGCAATTTAACTCAAAGAACTGTCAAGCCAAAAACGCTTCAGCTACGCTGTCGCGTTTTTGTTAGTTGACAGTTCTTCTCGTTAAATTGCTAGGCAACAAATTTTCATTAGACAAACCCATATTTATTCGAAAAAATACAAACCTCTCGTGTAATATTTAGTGATTAATTTACTCTACATTAAACAACATTATTACTAATATATTTACTACCCGAAGTAAGTTTTCGTTATGATTAGTTAAAAAAACATGAGAAAGAGACTGAGAAAATAATTTACTATTGGGCAGAATATAAAGGATATAAATTGTAGTTATCAAGTAGTAAAGGATATAAATTGTAGTAGCAAGTAGTATAGTGATTATCTAAATGTTTAAAAAATTGTATTTCAAATATGGATCCAATTTTTTCATAAAATTATTTAACCAACTGATTTTTAACATTCGACTTACAAAAGTCAATTTCCATATGAAGTTTTTTGTTAGCATAATTACCTATATCTAAAACACGCAAAACAATCTTCTTGATTTTATACAATATGAGTTATTGTATTATTTACATCATATATTTGCATTTAAAAAATTATCGTCTTTCTCATACTTACCCACTCGTATAGTATTCGTCTATCGATCTGAAATCGAATTTAACTTACTTAATGGTAATAAAATAGGTGAAGTATGGAAGTCTGCTGGAATCCCCGTCTTCGAATTTTTCGACAGTGTGATGTACAAGTGATTATAAAGTACTTTATACTAACAATATTTTTTATGTGTAGTTTCATCTCTGAAACATGGTAATCTCAGATGAATAGAATTTGCAATAATTTATCCATGTTATAAAAATATTTTTCTTGATAGCAGTAATGATGGAAAGGTTTTTTGGCAGTGAATATCACTTTACGTCAGAAATGATAGCGTACTTCCTATTTAGCATAATTCTTGAGCGATTAGTTAATTTGGTAAGTATTTCACTTATTATTTTTGGGGTATCCTGCTTATTAGTCGTAAGTGGCTCCTCCAGAAATAACGTAGGTTCAATATAAATGATCATTTAGTTGAGCAACAAGAATCGAAAAATAGTAGCAGAAATCGAATTTACTTCACTATTTATCTGCAGGACCGATGAGAGAAATGACGGGCCCCCGGGCATATTTTCAAACATTTTCTCCCCAAAAATACAGTTGATGAGCAAAAAAAATCTTTTCTTACTTTCTCCGAGCCCCTAATTAAGGCTGCGTGTTCCCTTTTTAAGCCGGGGCCCCGGAGAAATTGCCTCACCTGTCCCACCCTCTCGTCGACCCTATTCCGATGTGGCAAACATATTTACTTCCTGTTACCTTCAGAACTTTTATTAAATATTTATAGTAAAATCATATGCCAGTAAGAACAGTTTGAAGTTCCTTAGCTCTCGGTATGGATAAATAGTATGCAATATATCAAAGGACTAAAGTGTGAGTTTTATTCCCGAGTGTGAAGTTTGTTGCCAGAGGGCCTTGAAAGGCCCGAGGACAACAAATCACACGAAGAATAAAAAAAAAACACTTTAGTCCTGTGGTGTAGGCATACTCGTATACTATTTTTTCCAATTTCGGATAATTTAAAATTACAAAAATTAAGAAATATTACATGAATGTCATTCAAATTGTGTGTAATAATAATACCATCAAGTAGGTATACTTTGGATAAATCAATCGAATTGTACAATACAATATAATTGTTTGCCTTTATCTACAAGTTAGAATTTGTTTATTATTTTAAATTACCTAGTAACACTATTTAAGTTCATTAAATTTCTGTAAGTAGTGCTTGCTGATTGGTTTAAAAGCGGGAGCAACACAATTTTTTAGTCCCAAGGGACTAAAAGTGACACTGTACTCCCTATTATGAGGTAAAAATCATATCTTTTAGTCCCGAAATTGCAAAAAGGTATTTTTAATAGTGACTTGTTTAATAGTGGCCAATAAAATTGCTTACATCTACATACTTTTGAATCATCCCTATTTGTGTTACATGAACATGAAAAATATATTGTATACAGTGAAAAGAAAACCCATCACGACATTGAATGGATGGAAAACGATCTGGAACGAACAACCCACAGCGGAAATTTATCTACATAGCTACCATGTATTTCCAACTCCCAATAGTATGTTCGTATATAATTCCATGTTAGTTCAACTTTCCTCCTGTGATATATCTTACTCACTTTATTTTATTTATTCTCTTATCTACCTGCCTTATTTTCTTTTTCTTTTTGCTGTTAAGTTATTTCTGATGTTCAATTTATATAGAGAATTTTTTATACCTTACGTAAATACTCTCCGTGAATACTATAGTTGGTGAAATAGACTTTATACTGAACTTGTACTGGGGGGAAGGCTTTCGCCTGGGGCACTCGCGTCATGTACATTTTATAAAAATCGAAAAAGTTTTTTTTTTTATAACTCTAAAATGTAATGTAAAAAGTTTTGTTGTTTCTTTTTTGTTTCGGACTTTCCTAACCTAGAAAATAAATTAACTTACTTCATCTCAGTTTTGTAATTTTAAAATTTTCATTCCGCATTTTAATATATGTATATGTAAACAAATATATATTTTGTTCAGTTCGATTTAGGTACTAGTGCTTCCTTTAATGTCTACAAAAATGAGGCGCATTAGAAATTAAGAATTTAAAATTCGCTAACTATAGAATATATTTGAAGTCTCGTTTCTTTCCTTTACTCTAAATTTTTCTTTTTGTTTTAATTTGACATTACTTGGAAAAGCTCATTTTATAATTGAAAAATATTTTTATAATAAAAAATGTACGCTAAACTAATACTCAAAAGGTATGGGTGACATAAATTTGGATATACATTTCTTAGTTTTTAGATTAAATTAGTAAAATATGTATAGGCACTATGCGTCCGAATTTATTGATTATATATAATACTTTTAAAATGTTCTTGAATAGCTAACGCTTCTAAAGTAAATTTTTTATCATTTAATTTTTAGCAGAAGACATCTATTTACTCGATTAACTGTTAGTTTGCGGTATGCTTTGGGGCTGGCTTTCTTCATTAGTTATGTATTGGAAAAATATTTTTTTTTTTTAAATTTCCATTTTATAGACTATACATCAGAATTAGCTTAAATGCTAACATTTTATGTATTAAATACTAAACAAAAACATATCCAAAAATTATTCATTAACGTTTAAAATGTTCCGAAGTGCGGACCACCTTAAACGTTATTGTAAATGGGTACCTGTCTGAAAATAATTGCTATAAAAGTTCAAAGGAAATTTGATCATTCTCTCACTTGAACCATCTTTAAATATTCTAGTGTAAGTACTATTTTCTAGTTGTACTAAGTTTGGTACTAGGTAAATCAGCATCGTAACTTTGCTCAAGATATATTTTTGAAGACCTTCACAACATTCAATTAGCCTACTCCATTAACTCAACTGAAGGGTTGTATACTCCAAGATAAATTTTATGCAAAACTTCTGTAATTGTAAGATATTTTGCATTTTACTACATTAAGATTGCCATAAAAAATTTTATCAATTTTAACATTTAACAAAAAAATAAAAATAAATATTTTATATGAAACTCCACAGAAATAATTAAACAGGGTTATTATATGACTATTTCCAGTACTAAAATTCTTAATTTAAAATATTTCACATAATATTATGTGTGTTTTTATTTGCGTTAAAGTTCATTTAATATCTAATTTTATTAGTTAGTAACGTATGCATCTGAAACTCTATCTTTTAAGAATATATACAACAAATTCCATTTTATTAAGCAAAATCTTAAAAATCATCCTAGGGTTGCAGGAAAGCAAAGCGGAAAAATAATATTAAAATATAAACAAAAATTTAAACATTTTTGTTATTTAACTACATTAGCAATTTTCCGATAATCTTAACGAGAATTTTATTTAGTACCTACCTACTATTTAAATATTACCTACACTCATTAGTATTCTTTAAAAATGAATTCCGGTGTAGGAAATGCAGCTGACATTGAACTTGAAGTAATTATTCCTGTTTTTTTTTTTTTTCTTTTTACTTTTTTAGCAAATTGCAATAGCAGTGTCATGACACAACTTTGGTTCGGGACTATGATAGAAATTGGTTTCGGGGTCCCTAGAATAATAATTTTATGCTATTTTGCCAGTTTCCGTTGTTCACTAAACTAAGACTAATGTCTTTTAGCGAATTTTCCAATCAAAAATTGACTGTCACGGCGCGATTTGAATCCGGGACTATGATAGAAACTTGTTTTGAGGAGCCTAGAAACCGCAATTTTATATGTACTTATATATGCACTAAAGTGTACCTACGTATGTAGGTATATATGCATATATTTATGTGTGCGCGATAACTCTCGAACGAGACACCCTATTTTAATAAAATTTGGTGGTTTTTTGCAAAAATTTGGCAAATTTCAAAAGTTGTTCAAAATTTTTTTATACCATGACAAAGAACGGAAAAAATTACATAAGATACGTTCTTGAATCATTTATCTATTTAAACGGGTTTTCGAGAAAAGCTGATTTTTTAAAATGAAAAATCCGCAATATTATGTAGGCAAGTGTATTTATTATTATCTCATAATATTGTTATAGATGATACAATATTAAGATGTTACGGGTCATGGACGCCATATGATGTCAAATAAAATCTGATTAACTGCAACACAACGCTGTACCACGTCAAAAATAAAAAGTACCTATATTAGTTGTCAAAATAGTGTAATAATTGGATGTTTCGTTATTATAATAGATTATGACCGTCAACGTGTTAACCCTTAATTGGTCTACTGGGGTACAAATCCAATTTTATTTTATTTTGTTTTTTCTTTTAAATAATTTTTTATAATTGCTATTACTGAACTGTATTGCCAAATGAGATTAAAAGTACTTCCATTTGATGTGTGATTACCTTCTCTTTACAAACTTTTAATTTCGGTTATTAACGATTTAGTTTTTTTTTACCCCAGTAGACTCATAATCTTATTTAAAATAATTAACCAAATTAAAGGTAATTAATTAATTAAATTAAATTTATGTGTAAACAGATCTAGGTAACTTAATTTTCTAAAATATGCAAAAATATAATTTTATTTTTAGGTTAATGTTTTAATTCTAATCTTTTTTTACTTTATTACTTACTATTTAAATTCTAATTGCCTAGATATTTCCACGAAAAATATTTGTGAAAACGATTAAATAAAATATGTTATGTTTTCAGGAAAAAATTTTAATATTTTTTGAATAACATTTTTCTATTTTCAAAGCAGATTAACCAATAATTTAAGAAAATAACTTTTGTACCCCAGTAGGTTACTTATGTTTCAAAAAGTGAGTAGACCAGTTAAGGGTTAATGAAACTTTCTGTATAAGTGCGTTCAAGTATGGTAATCCGTTGTACACTTGATACAGACGAAATGTACGCACTTATCTGATGAATACGTAATGTATAGGTACATCGCGGTACCTGTACGCGGTCTTATCTAGCATAGGTAACTTTTAAAAACTGAAAAAATTACATTCATAATCACAGATAAGGAAAAAATGACATTTCTTTGGTCCCAATGTCATGAATGTCATAAGATACGAATATATAAGCGAACGGTTGGTCGCGTCAATGGCTACGACAACTATCGAAAATCATAAATTTCATACAATATTACATTTAAATTGTGATAAAGATACGTATTTTAATGAAACATCTGCAAAACGCCATTTTTTCTTTTGCTTTTTGTAAATATTCGATATGTTTAGTTATAATAAAAGGAAAAACGTAAAGATTTCATATTATGTACCTACAGTAAGTATATTTTTTTATATAGGTATTATTTTAATAAATAATATAAAATATCGAATACTTTCAAAGGATTTACTGATAAGGATATAATGTATATATACTTAAATGTTTTATAGAAATAATTTTTTTATTCAAACTTTTTTTTAGCTTAAAAATTCGACGATTTTTTTTTAGGTGATATTAACGTAGTTGCTCTGAGATAGTCAAGTACAAAAGTATATCTCAGCAAAAAAATTTTCTTTTATCAAAAATTAAATAATGTAAATGTATTAATATTCTTCAGTTATTATATTAGTATACCACTTATTTTTTTGAATTTCCGCGCGCTTATGTTGTAGCAATTTAAAAAAATTGTTGAAAAAGCGTTATAAAAACGTTGTAAAATGATGTTTTTAAATTATATTTCAAAAATGGCGTGGTCAATAACTTTTATTTCTTATTAAATATGGTTTGTAATTTTGTATTAAATAACAAATTAAATTTTTATCAAGTTGCTTTGATACGTTTTCCTTTTATTCAAATAACATAGAGAACATTCTTTGAAAAAATCGTTTTATCGACCAACTACCTTAAGTAATTTATTATAATTATATATATATATATATATATATATATATATATATATATATATATATATATATATATATATATATATATATATATATTTGAATTTAACATTACTTGACAATTTAAAGAAGAAAATCGATATCTATATACTATCTACGAGATCTACTGACTTTTTGTCTTCAAAACATGTTTTGAAGACAAAAAATCTAAGTAATTACCTAATAACGTTCCAAACAGATATTTTTGGAAAAAAATCTAATACCCAAGCGAGGAACCGTTTAAGTACACAATGAAAACTGGAATACTTAATTGAGTAAGTCAGGTATAGATAGAGTGAGGTGAGACAGATCATTTAAAGTATCTACATCTTAAAAGTCTATTACATATTTCCACACCGTAAGTAATAATTAAGAAATTTATAGAAAATTTTCATTTAATTTTGCTGAAACTCGACCGATGTTTATTTACAATTTTATTGTCGAAGCATAAAGTGCTATGCTATTATGCTTTTTTTTTATCATTTCTGCCCATATATATATTTAGGAATTCTATAGGTTTTTTCTTACGCAGTAGACTAAATGTTCTAATAAAACCAGCTTATTGCTAAATAGGGGAGACTAAGATGAACTGGAACAGTAGCGATGTGTATTAACGTATACACGCTAAAATAGTCAAAATTTGTGAATAATATCTTCGGGAGCTGAACCCGCATAAGCTTTATAATAAGTACCCAAGTCTCAGTAATAACTGATGTCTTTCTCATTGACAAGTATAACGTAAATCGGGACTACTTTCACACATTTTGGGCCACTTTGGCACAGAAGTTGTTTTGTCATTATAAGTTTAAAATTTGTTGGAAGCACTATTGTAGGTTCTTCATAACATTCCTTCAAGTGCTTTAACCACGCATGACGATACTAGACATAAAAATTCGCACAGCATTTGCACGAGTAACTCCCATTTTTATTTCCCAAGTGAAAACTGAATCTCTAATGAGTCGAACTTGAATAAACAATTCCCTTTGGTACATATAACTAAATTATTGTATTATTTAAAAGCCACATAGTGACTGAAAAATTATTTCAACATTCTATTCTCAAAACGCACTTTATAATTTATTTGTTTATTAAATTTTTGGGAATGAGTGAAAGAAGCATTGAGATCTCTAAGAATTAACTTCGATATTCCGATGGAAAATTTTTGCAAATTTTTGTCAGAAATCGGAAAACCGTTCCAACCTACCTTGGCCTGCCTTACTATGGTTTCATTGACAATAATAATATAATACAAATAACAGCATTTTATATAGCTTATCCAATGCACCATTCATTATAAGTGTTGTCCTGTACCTACGTTCGATTCTGTGTTAATATTCTTACAATTGCATGTCGTTTGCATAAATTGCTGTCATTTAAGGTAATATTTTGATTAACTTTATTACACCATCCAGGAATGTTGAATCCATTATTATTAACTTTGCTTACATTGTATCGCAAATGAATATTTATTGTATATTCAATGAGATAACTTAACCACTTTACTAATTGGTTAGAGCAGGATTTGCAATCTGAATATCTAGTATATTTTCTTAGAATTAAAATTCTTAATTAAATGTCATATAAGGAAAAAATTTATTTTAATAAAATGCACGATAGAGAATTAAATTACAAAAATATAAAATGGTGCTTTTTTACTAATGGTACTAATAAATTATGTATCTATGATATCAAATTTTTTCTAAGTATGAAAACAAAGACATTCTTTCAACAAACCACAAAACAAAAATCTTTTGTTAGTTAAAACTTTAAAATATTGAAGGGTTTCCTATTTCGATTTTGAATTACTTAAATGGAATGTTACTTACCGCGAGCCATAATAAGTCTTACTTTTGTGGCCTCGAATGCAGTTTGAGAATCCGAGGCTGTGGCCATGGAAATAAATTTACATGGAAATAAGTACAATTTTACGACCTGTTATTTTTTTGTAACTATAGTAACCAGAAAACAGAATAATAAATGTTTACTCGTCTAGATACCTGTTATGTAAACGCCAATATACGATTCAAATACTTGAAAAAAGAATTTTTATCAATATCGTTTATGAAAAATTTTATGAAAGTTATGGTTATAACACAACAAATTAAATTAGAAAACCATTTTTTCCCCAATAATTTTTTCACTTATTTTTTTAGTTATGGAGGTAAGTATTGAAATGCTACGGAACACCCATAAATGTTTGGGTAGTAGTAGATGCGAATTATATAAAAACAGAAATTCTTCTGTTTATTTTGATTACCTCATCAACACTGCTGACTATAGCTATTAGACGTAACTATAGCATACCATACTTTGTGTTTCGAAAATTAAAATTTCATGGCTTATGTTGTCTGTGGCATTTATAGACATAGGAGTATTCCTAACAAATAACTGATGTTATGTAAATTTTTCTGGCATTCGCTGCCATACCATTACCATAAACCACTAAATTTTTTTTAGTTTATATGATACTCTTTCTGTTTTCAACCAGTGTGCGAACTTCAGCTAGCATTTCAGAAACTATAAAACTCAAGTAAGCATATTTACCATTTAAAAAATCACATAGTCTCATAAGTATAGGTACTTGTAACTAAACGCAGAATTCTTGAGGTATGAGAGTCCAACAAAAAGGAAAGATATATTTTTAGTAAGAGACATACAAATTTTGTTACATTAAGAAGATAAAATACTTTTGCAATAAAGATGGATATGGAGTAATTATAAGTATCTAAACTCCCGCTATTAGTTTTTATATCTCTTACTCAGGTAATATTGCACTGTATAAACATACACTACGTTGTAAAATAAAAGTAATAGATTTTGAAATAGTTTGCTTATTTATATAGTAATACAATGATATACCTACTTAAATAAGTAATTTTAAATTAAATAAATAATGTTAAGAAATTTTATAATAATAGCAACATTACAAAGGTAGTTTTTATGATTGCATTAGGTAGTTCAATAAAATTGATTACATTTCGTTTAGGTATTTATAAATACGATTTTTTTAATGGTGTAGACCCTTACTTTCATTTATTTAACGGAGTACTGTAAAATGGGCTTTGATCGATCAGAAACTTTGCATTTAGTTATATCTATGTATATCTAAAAATAATATATCGTAGTTTTCATGAGACACCCTGTACCACCAACAAACAACTTTCACTTGTTTTGTTCTCTTTTTCCTTTATTCTTTTTTTGTTCGTCGGCGAGTACACCACCCAGGTATTTGTTAGCTTTGTCTGTGTCTTGGGTAAAATAAAATGGAGGCTGACGGTGTCACTACACCAAACTGTAATCAAAACGGAATCACTACCACCAAAGAATATCAAATACATGTGTAGTTGGCTATGTGTGAATGTACCTAAATATACTTTTTACTTTGTTAAAAACTTTTAGCTAATTTCTGAGTGGAAAAATCAGTTAGTACAGCCACTGTCATGGTGAGACTTGAGTTCGGGACTAATATGGATTATTATCTTTTATATCAATTTCATATCTGATGTGATTATTGCCGAGTTGGAATACATGGATATGTTTTCACACGTCAACTCTCAAACGAAATATCCTAAACGTTGGAAGTTCCGAACTCTTGAATGAGTTCTTCGATCAGACACTCTCGATGCTCGAAACTTCAAAAAAAATGAATTTTATATAACAATTTGCAAAATTTAAGTTTTTCGAATTTTTTATACCTTGGCAAATAGCGAAAAAAATCACATAAAATACGTTTTTGAACCATTATCGTGTGCTAGCGGCATAGAACACTAGAAACAAACGAAAATAAAAAAAAAACTGTAGCTCACTTGGAGTCATTTGTTGGTCTGTCACAGCTTAGGTGATTCAGTCGTGCGCACCAGTTGGAGCGGTGCCGACATCACCAACAAAGATTGTTGGCATTGTTAGATTGTGTTGCTAGTAGATACATGCATACAGTTGTTCGGTAGTGTGTATCCACTCCCACCATGCACCTCAAGCACATCCATAACGAATATCACACACTAACATCCACTATACTACACACATAAACACAAACTCTAAATATGTACGTAACCATAGAGAGTGGGGGCCAAGTAAAATGACGTAAAATACTGGCTACAGCAGGAATGCTAAGTATCATATATAGTAGTTTGGCCCCTTGGCTAGCGGGGTTCCGAAAAAGAAAACTTTTTTTTGTAACTAGAAATTCGCTTTGTTTTGCAGCATGCTGAGACAGGAGTATTTTCTTTTAAAGATGAGATTCAGAACAGATTTTTTGTACATATCTACTCCAATTTCTCTTTTCATTTGTGGCTTGTCACATTTTTTTAGTTTTTGATTATATTCTTTGATCACACCCAGCTTAATAGTAGCTTTAGTTAGTCCAAATAACAAAATTAGTTTTCTGGTTGTCACCGAGCAATAGACACCGTAGGTTATCCTTTTTTAAGATTAGGTATATCTTATAAGTGAGAAAATGCCTTATAAAATACAATTCTTTAAGTAAATTTTGATTAAGGGAGAACCGAACTAAGCAGTTACAAGGAAAATATCAAACTCAACAGATAATTGGTTGATATTTTGAATTTCTTTACAACGACAAGCATAAATATGATCTGGGATGTACAAGAATTTTAAAAATTAATAAAAACAAATCATTAGAAAATTATTTAAGAATTTAGTAAACAATTAAAAAAAATATAGCTGCTGTTTAGACTCAGATCCTCCGTAGTGTAACTTTTAATTTTTTTTAAAATATGTGACGTTTCATAAAAAAAATAATAAATAAAGTTAGAAACTGTCGACTTTTAAGAAGGTTCACATTGGAAATAGGAGACCCTACGGATTGCATCACAAAAATTTCGCTGCATGAGTATCTATCTACATGAGTATCTATCTTAAATCTATCTATAGGATATAAAAAAAGTGGTAGGTATACTATTCTAGAGCCATTTTAAATTTTAGATTTCCTATGGGAAACGAAATTGGAAGATGTGCTTTCGATCGAACACAGTATTAGAAGGTAGACCAGAGGAACCGATTTAAGGATCACATTGCATATATCACCTACAGAAATCAGCCAATCAAATCTAAAATTTCATAAAATTCCTAAAAATTCAGCTAACAATTATCTTCTTAATTAGGTGAACGAACCTAAGAGCGTAAAAATGGAAACTTTCAAAGTGAATACATTCACAAAATAAACTTTTTAAAAAACTGTTAAGACTAGCAAGTCCTGGATAACTGATAATTGATAAAGCTTCTATACATCGCTTATTTATTGTAAACAATGTCACCATTTCGATTGCTTCGTAAATTAGTCTTTTTGTGTTATATTTTGTTTACTACCTATGTACTTTTATAAAGGACTCTTCAGATTCTCGTCGAGGTTGGACGAGTCAAGAATGTAGAGGGTCATTTCGTTGTACCTCGCGGTTGGTGTTTTAATGCTATTCATATGACGCAGCCAACCTCAAAGAGGAACTCGGCGAGGAACCTCGTCCAACCTCGGCGAGAATGTGGAGGGTCCTTTAGACGATTAGACGGTTTCACACTCCAGTGTCACAAAAACATCACGTCAAAAAAGAGTCTGCTACGACTTACAAAGCTGTGAAAGTGTGAATGTTTTTGGATATATGATGTTATAGAGGGAGTAAAATACCACAGTAACAAGAGATCAAACTAGTATATCTACCAAACTGTGCCCGCTGTAATCAGCAAGTGACGTAACACAGCACCCATACGACCAAAACACATGACGTATGGACACGAATATACATACCAATGCCTTAGTATGATATATTGATGATAATGTATGCAGTTCGCATACATACACTATATACTATGATGGCCACCGTATGTTACCACTAGTCAACAATTAAAAATAAATTTATTTATTTTAAGAAAGATATCCCTCTATTTTGAGAAATTTTTTATTCAATAGAATTTTTACACTTAAATACGACACACTTCATATTTTTTTCTGTTTAAATTTCACGATTTGATTAAAAAAACATGATATTTATTATGACGTGAACACCACGACGGTCAGTAACAGACTAAATCAGTAGTGGTGTAAATTGCTACTTACTGCAACTTTCGGATTACAGTTTTTTATATGTAGGTTTGATCTGTCTCATCTGTGCACAGTAATAAATCCATTATAGAATATGTATGTTAAATCAACAAGAAAAAAACTTGAAGCCACAATTTATTTTTATATGATAAATATTTTATGTTTATTTTTATTGACCTATATCTAATCTAATTTGCCTAAATACTTCCGATTTTATTCATTCACAAATATGTATGTATATAGGTATATTGTATACGCGCTTTTATATACAAAACAAGCCCTTGCCTATTAAAATCTATAAAAATTTTATAGTCCAGTAATACAACACCATAAAAAAATGAACTGATTTTTACGACTCACAAATAAGTTCCCTGCAAGAAAGAAAATACACAAGCACACACACCTTAGTTTCATACATAAAATAGTATATTGATCTATCATTGTATGTGTGACATGACCTAACCTAATCAAAAATATGTTTTAGCTCACTATTAAAGCAAATTAAATCAGATTTATCTATGATATTTCCTCATTTAATAAATAACGTTTATGTTTATTGTACACTTGAAGTGATAAACGCGATAATATGTGTGTATCATATTGTAAATTAGGTACATTTGATTGAAAAATCAACTACAAAAGTACCTACTGCAATATGGTGGTAGCGATTGGTTAATTGAAAAATTGCATTGAGCTTGATCAAAAGGAAAAGTGCAGTTGTTGTCCATAAGCACTTATTTCCGATTTAGATTATTTCATGATACTAAATCATATTCAGTGTGGGACTGGCGTAGACAGTATTATGTATATTATGATTATGAACTTTCAACTGGGAGTATAATATATTTTAGTGAGTCCTCTGAGGTATTATACTACTCTTACGTGCTGAAAAATGACGCTATTTTGGACTTTTTCCTCCGCTGCTATTATAAAGCAATCAAAGTGAAGTTTGTCAGGATTTAGGTATTATATGTTTTTTGAAAGGTTTCTGTAAGTAAACTGTGTGCAAGATACCAATCTCCAAATTTTTTTCATTATCTGTGTTAGCTTTTCTTTGGACGTACGCAGGATTGTAAAAAATATTGATTTTTACCAAGTTGGCACCAACCATAATTCTTTTTCGTTATCCACCTTAAATTGCTTATAAAATATCCATCTTAAATTGCTTATAATGATAATTGTTAATCAATTGTTAAAATGCATTTTCATAGATAACTACTTAAAAAGCTACAGTCAAAAATAGCATATAGCATACCTATTTAACCAACATCGTTTGTATTTGCTATTATATGAATAACTGAAAATTGAAAATATTGGCTCTCTGACTTTCTGGCCTCATTCTGCTATCCCAAGATCGTGCAGTATTCTTTCTAAAGATGAATTTTGCTTTTCAACCTCTTTTCAGGACGATGCGATGTAAAGGATGGAGCTGGCTTTTAAAGCATTTCAGACCACCCGAAAGTATTTTTTTAAGTGTTATTTTAGACAGTTTATGTTTCATTTAAGTCAATAAAAAAGAAAGTGGTAAAAAATTCTTGTCTAGTATAACTCCTTTCTGACACTTAGAAATAGCAAGAATAATAGAAGAATTTAATAGTATTAAAAATTTTTAATTTGAAAGATGGTTTATTATAAGTTTGAGTCAAATATACAAAGTTTTTTCCCAGTTTTTATAAATTTGTTCTTCACGTGTCTGTGTTTCAAATTTGGGGTACATTTTAGAGGTAGACACTGAATAGAAATATAAAATTGTAATTATTTAAAAATTCGATAATAAAAATCTAATGAACCAATTACGAGAAACGTAATCGATTTGCTTATTGTATTTCAAGTAAAATAATTGGAGAGATATTCTCAATATTTAATTTTTTTTAATGTTTTCGAAACATTGATGGAATTATTAGGAATTGTTAAATAAACCGTTGGTCACTCCGCAAAGTACAAAAGATACAAAAAAAGTCTACTAAAGCTCTTCGAATACGCACCTGTGATAAAAGACAGGTAAGTAAACGAAGAAAATCTGATTTAATGTTCTAAATTAGCTAATTTACAATTAAAATCATATCCATTATTTATGTGTAACACATGAATTAATTAGCCACCATGCTCGTCTGCATTACATTGATATTAAAATTTAATATTTAATTAAATTCTCGTGCATGATACCACTGATAATAAGTCTACTATAGATTAAAATAATTAATATTCTATAAATAAATAATCAACATACTAAACGTAATAATTAGTAATCACTGTTCAAAAATTAAATTTTGCCATTTCTATGCGTGACTGCACACATTTTAGCAATTGAATATATTTTTGTCCAGACAGCCATGAGTTATAGTGAACTACAGTTTGTTCCTGCAAATACTTAAAAATACAACATATCTTCTCATAATATATATGTGCCAAATGACTACAGATTTACTGTATTTAATGTGATTGAAGCGCCAGAAATTAAGTAAATTCGAAAAGAATCTATCATTTATTGTCACAAATTAGTATTATTAAATAACAACTTTTTTTTTAAATCTGACAACACTGCGTGGCTAAGTAAGTAAAGTTAATAAAGTTGCTATACAAGTTCTACTTTAGGGGCACTGTCCATAATTATTGTAGGTATCTGTTAAGATTTATGTGAAGTTAAACTTCTTTTTATCAGTTATTGTAGTTCAGTAGCTTAAATTTTTCAGTTTTCGAGATGTATTTCTTAGTTTTATTTGATATTAAAATTAACAACACTAGCTCTGAAACTGCGTAAGACCGGGCAGTAGTGATTATAAAGTGCCCAAGTGCGGGTAAATCATCTAATGCGATGACAGAAAGATTTTAGTGTTAGAACTACATAATCTTATATATACACTGGTTTCTCGTTGTAAGCAACATCAAAATTGAAATAGAATCATATGCCTTACTCTTTTTATGTATATGCGAATTTTATTATCTAAAAAGAGTAAGATATATGATTCTACTGCAAGTTGCTTACAACGAGAAATCAGTGTATTTACAAAAAATAAAAATAGAAGTACATTCAACTAAAAAGTTATAGAATTTCATGAAAATTGATATTTTAAATATTTTTATATTATTGATTACTGTGTAAAAATTAGTTTGTTAGTATTTTAAAAAAATAGCATGACTAGGCTCGCATTACTACAAAATATTAATCTACAACATTCTGTATATTAGCTACTGACTATAAATATGTTCAAAGTGCATAATAGTCTGTATTATCAACAAAACTGAGTAAAATGAAAACTTACTTTCGCTGTATTCCTCAACATTTTGTGTGCGGGGTTGTTAACATAGTTGTTAACTATCACACAGGGATGTTAACTATCACACAGCTCTGAGATAGGTACAAAAGTATATCTCAAAAAAAGTTTTCTTTTATCAAAAATTAAATAACGTATTAATTATATTCTTCAGTGATTATATTTGTATACCACTTGTTTTTTTTAATTTCTGCGCGCTTTTGTTGTAGCAATATAAAAACATTGTTGAAAAAGCGTTGTAAAAACGTTGTAAAATGATGTTTATAAATTATATTTCAAAAACGACGTGTTGAATAATTTTTATTTCTTATTAAATATGGTTTTTAACTCTGTATTTTGTAACATATTAAATTTTTATCAAATTCCTTTGACACGTTTTCATTTTATTCAAAAAAAAAAAAGTTTTCCAATAAGATCCCATGTTAAAATTACAAAACTTTGAAATCGTTTTTCTTAAAATTGGGGTGGTCAATTTTTTCGGTAAGGGCTCGTATTATTACGATTGAATTAAATAAGTATCTCGAGAAGTTTCGTTAAAATCCTTTAAAAAGATCGTTTTATCGACCAACTATACTTTAAACTATTTTACTGTTGAATATTCAACATAGTTGACATAAAATTTCTAGTTTTTTTCAAGTTAGTTTACTAAAATACTGGATGTCAGATTTTATTGATTTTATTTTTGAAATGTTCTTTAAAAGTTAAATTTTTTTTCATTAATTTTTTATCATTTTGTTTTTAACGGAAGGTGTTAATTTATTTAACTGAATGTTTCCGATATATGTTTCCGAACTAATAACCCTATTAGTTCTGCGTTAAAGAAATAATTTTGAAATTTTATATCGCACAAACGGTACGTCAGAACAGATTCAAATTTTGATATTTTTTATATGAAATGTTACCTAAAAAATAACATATCCAAAACCCATTAAATTATCTTTAGTAGGTATACCCTAGCGTTCCAATCACCTTAATGTTTTATACGTTGAATACCATTTGAATACATTGTTTCTGCTACAACAATTTCACTATCTAATATATGGAATATAATTGGTTCATCTGCCCACATCAGGATTAGCTGTAATTAATTCACATATTTCTATTGATTCTCTCAGTATTATCATATGTAATTGAGAAATTTATATTATAAACAGATAAAATTTTATCGATTTAATAATGAAATATGAAATTACCTAACAATCTTTGTAAGTACTGCTATTTTGTCATTTTGGTTGTTTTTGAAATGTCTGAGTATTTATTATTTACATTAAATATACAAGCTGAGGTAGAAAAGCAATTGAAGGGTACAGGGAAAAAACGATCAGTCACAAAAAGTAAATTTTTCAGGGGAGCGTTTTTAAACTTTAAAGTGTGAATCGCGCATTTTTCAACATAAAAATTTTTTGCCTGAAAACCACGCATAGGATCTGGTTCAAACTTTCGGTGGTTTTTACTAATATAGTAAGCTATAGAAGACGCCATGCCAGCTGAAAATAGACGGCTAGTCGTTTTCGCGAAATTTGACATTGAATCATGTATTTTTTGCGCATTTTTCAGCAAAAAAAATTGAATATTACAGGTGACTGTAAATATTAAAACTTTTTTGAAAGATTTTTAAAATAAAATTTACTTTTATATTGAACCATCTTCCTTACATCTACAAATAAATCGATAAATCTTCTTACTGCCCTGAAAAGATAAATTTAACTAACTGTGCCACTGTGATAAATATAAACACCACGACCTACACCAAGAGATTTATTTAATTCAATCTCCTTCAGTCCGTCAGTCGTGTCTGCACAGACAGGCACTGAAATGGAAAAAAAATAATGACAAGACCGAAGAATTATTGCATATTGTTGTTTAGTTTTAGTACGAGCAGGGTTATGGAGGAAACAACGAGACTGGGGGGAGGCACTTATAGGCGGAGGGCGAAAGTTATTGCATGTCGTTTGAATTGATGAGTTACCACTGTACTGTGGCTGGTTTCCTTCTTACGCCAATGTCCTGGCTACTTACTTGATTTAATTCAAAATAAGTAACAAATAAATTACGTCAATGTAGATGTTGTTACTACACCCGCCCTACAGTAAAACTTCATTAAAAACATGTTGTTGTAGCAAAAATTCGTGGGTAAATATGTGATTTTGAATTTAGTCGTAAAGAAATGGAATTTAATCATAAAAATTCATTAACAGCCATTCTTTTGAAACATACCCTTTGCAGTTCGCTCCCGCATATTGGTTCGCTTCCGCGGTTAGATTTTAATATTATCTTGAAAAAGGTCGTAGGTAATGACAGGTAAAATTAATTACTTAAAAATATTCAAACTGATACATAACAGTCATTCTTTAGTTACGGACATGACATTCTCACGCACATTTACACGCCTTCTCATAAAAAAAAAATAAAAGTTATAGTTTTCTTACAAATTTTCAATACTAAGCAGATAGACAAATGTGTACACAATATTTGTGCTGAATATAAAATACATAACATTATTAGTTGTAATGCTAGAGATATGTTACGGACGCGACAAAAGGGTACTTTTTTGTCACGTCCGTAACACAAACTCTATTAGCTCTAGCATTAAAATTAATAATGTTATGTATTTTATATTCAGTACAAATATTGTGTACACATTTGTCTATCTGCTTAGTATTGAAAATTTATAACAAAAAAAAAAAAAATAACTTATTTTTTTTTCTTTTGAGAAGGCGTGTAAAGTACAAGAAAATGTCATGTCCGTAACAAAAGAATGGCTGTTAAGTGTAATTCATAACGTATTCTTGAATTCTGGTAAAGTTTGATTTCTAATCAGCATTAGAAAAAGAGGCCATCTATAAGTTACTTACGCAAACAGGGAGAGTGGGTGTTATGGCTTGGCATGAAGAACTGTGTGACGAGGGGGAGGTAAAAGTCCGAGCAAACATAGCGTCACGTTTGAAAAACTTGTCTTACAATTGACGAGCAAAAAAAAAACAATAAGTATTCTTCCAAAAATATATAATACGCGAGCAGAAAAAAAAAAGAATTCCTTTTCAAAATTACAGTTGGTGAGTAAAAAACAAAAGTATTTTATTTTCGGGGATCCAAATTTTGTGACGTAATATTAGATGGGGATTCAGCAAAATGTGATGCAGCGTGACGACGGCGAAGGGGCGTATGGCTGGCCTTAAATGATTATTAAAAATACTTCCCGGCGCTTACACCATTATATTCATATTGTGAAAATAGTTGTTCTGTTATAGATTAAAACAAATTTTGTTAACAATTCAGTTATTAGTTGGACTACCGAGTATGTACCTAGCTATAAATTATCTTTACCTCTCAGTAATATTTTTTGTGGAATTTCTATCTAGGAATTTAAATAAATAATTCATTCTTTGGAATATAGAATAAAAAAATATTTCTTTACTAACCCACATTAGAAGAACGTTACCTACTCTGAGTTTCAAAAATGTTATTCAACGAATATTACGAAAACGATTCAAATTTTTCGAATGTTTCTACTAGGTATTTTCATTGTTTTGTGAGCAATATGCTATATAATTTTCATTAAACATGATCGATAGCATTTCTGTGAACTTTGGTATTTTTCAGAGATGAGGTACGTGGTAAGTGGAACAAAATACTGTATAGTTACTACAGTGAGTTTAATACGGCAAGCAGTATTAAACACCAATAATAAGTAGACAGTAAATTATCTTTTGAATGACATCTGGTATAGAAATTAAAATTGTAAAATTTACTGATTTAAGTGTTACTTTATATGGTATTTCATATTTGTAAATATTGAAACATATATTTTACTTAAGAACAAATACCACATTTCTTTTTAATTGTGACGATTGTTTCAAATTTAAAACCCCATTTTCAACGATTATACAGATATTTACAATCCAGTTTTATTTTCCATATCATAATTTTGTGTGCACCTTTATCACGTATTTGAAACCTATTTAAACTTATTTTCTCATAACTGAAGACTAGACCTCAAAAATAGGCTAAGTGCTAAAAAAAATTTTAGCATGCTGTCTAGATTGTTGGCAATGGCACTTAGATTCCTTTTTTGGGTCTATTCTTTTTACCCTTTTTTTCTTTTTGTACTTAGCTTGTTCCATCTAGTCACCCCCCACCATTGAAATTAGTATAGGTATATAATATATACCTATATAATATAAGCAATGTAGTCGATTTTTACTTTGTATGAAAATGAGCTTTTAAGCACACAATTGCCACAATTAAAAGTAAACGTAATATTTTCTGCTAAGTAAAATATTTGTTTTATTATTTACAATTAAAAATATCCTCAACTTTTTTGGATCTTCAAAATATGTAAAAAACTATCGTCTGCGGACTCTTTTTCCAGTTTTCGTTCTCACAACCATCGTTCGTGTTCACAACCATCACTAATTATCTAAAATTCGGACATTGCTAGTTGTACTGTACTCACACCCACCATATGAAATCTGTCTGTTGTTTACAGTTTGATTGTACAACTTTTACTGATGAAATGAGATAGCAACAACACTGAATACAATAGGAAATGCATAATCTATTTCACTCATTTTCATATGGCACGTACGATGTGACAGTGATCACGATGTGACAGTTATGGGATCATGTATGTCGCTTTTTATTTTTATATTTATTGTCTGGATTGTGAATGTATGCGTTTATTTGTATGTGTGTGTGTGTGTTGATGGCTGTACCATGTAGGTATTAGCAACACTCACTGTGTACTGTGCCCCGTCGGCTATCGAAATCGAAAACGTTGAAAGGGATATGCTGTGTAGGTGCGTGAGCATAAATACTGAGACAATTTGATGACTCAGCAATTCAGCATTTATTTCACAATGACGGGCTAATTGTATTTGTGCGGGATTAAACAACCACGGCTATTGTTTTGTCGATTTCCGTTCAAGGGTGATGACTGATGAGTTTGGTTGATGAATTTATGAGAAATAAAATGGAATCAATTATGGAAGCGTTTACAGTATAGAAATATTTTAAATTCGTAAAAAATTGGCAATAATAATATTGATACAAAACAAGACAGAGTTAAATAAACACTACAAATTATTCGGAAAGAAAAAAATTATTTCAATTTTTATCGCGAAGCTCAAATTAGGCATTCATCGTTGAACAAAATCAACATTTGCATATTTTAACTTTTTGGCAAGCAAAATGTGAAGCTTTTTGTACTAGTTTTATGATCGATTAGTTGCCAAAAAGATTTATAGTTCGAACAAAATTCTTTTATGTTCCTGGCTCAAGTTGCAATATAGCAAATTCAGCTATAGCATCGTAAATATGAATGATTTAAAAAGTTTCCAACTTTTCATCCGTTATTTAAAATATTTTATATATTATGCCAGTTGCTCTAATTACAAGAGAATTGTTTAAATACATGTATGTATTTCAGATAAACTTTAGTGGATATTTATAAAAGATCTAGAAGATAAAAAACCACAGAAAAGTATTAAATAATCCTGATTAAATTTTGCTGAAAAAGTTTTTATCGTCTCAAAACAATATTCTGGTGAATATTGTCATAAAGTAAGCATTTTAAGTTTGTTTTTGTTTTATAAGAAAGAACGGCTGAAAATTGTTTAATTTTCCCTATGATTTGACCAGAAAATTATTGTTATTAAGAATAATCAATAAATAAAAGTACATATCCAGGACCATCCGTAAATTTTTAACTCCTTGCCCCCCTTTGCTACTCCACATCACATTTTCTTTCAACCTCTCACCTAATAGTACGTTACAAGACTTGGAGCCTCCCCCCCCAAAAAAAAGAAAAAAATTAACCATTATTAGTAACACACAAAATTTATCTCTAAACAATTTCATTTACCTATTCATAGAATTTTGGTTTTTTTCTAATATAAAATTAGTTATTCCTTGGTAATTTACTGCCCTAGTTGTTAAAATAAAACTGATGTAGAAATTTCAAATGTTGCCTCACGTAACGTTTACATAGTGTCACATTAGACAACTGCTTCCCATCCCCCTTTTGCGGACGTATTTTATCGATGTTCCCTTAACAAAATCTGAAATTTGTAAAATTTTAGGCAATCCATTTCCGCTACGATTACACTAATTACCCGGGTGGATTGGTGTTTAAGAAGCTATTGGACACTTTTCATTTCGTGACCCCTTGTAAGATAATCAAATTCGTAAAAAAGATAAAAATACCTTAAATGGAGTTTACCGTTTGAAGAATTTTTTAAATTTTTTTGTCATTTATCGTTAATGCGTGTTCACTTGGAGCGAGTTTACTGTTTATGTGATTATTTTTTTTTAAATTTTTAAGTATGTAATACAATTTCAGTTATGTAGCCCCCTATTATGTGGGTGTGCCCCAAATGCCCTTAGATAAACCCTGTCCTGGCTAGTTACGACAGCAAACAAATAAAAATAGGAGAAAAGTGGGCAATAAAGTTTTAATTCCCGGTCAAAGAAGAATCATTAAAAAAATCACGTTGACGAATAAAATACTGAAGAAAATAATGCTTCTAATTTAAATTTAGTGATTTTTATCTTCATTTGAAATCTGCCAATGTGATTGGCAAAGCTGACCAGTATATGATTTGTATTTGTATTCATGAGGCTTAGACTTTTAGTGAGTATTTAATACCATCTTTATTATCATCACTTGCCTAGGGAACAACCTTTTAAATCTCAAAATTATTCCTAGTAAAAAATTTAAGAAATTAAATGAATAGGTATACTCCAATGTTTGACGTGAAGATCTTATAATCTAAAATAAAATATACAGGCAGATTTGATTTCGAAATTATTAAATAATTATATGGCCATTTCTCTACTAATTGGAAAATCGCTGTCCCAGGTAGATTTTATATAATAGATCTTATTATTGCTGAGTTTTATGTATTAATAAAAACAATATATTCGCTATTCTTGGCATGCCATAATTCATTTAGTAATATAATATTGTAATATTCAATTTACAGTCACATTTTACAGTCAATTCACAGTCCCCTGTGGTGTCCCATTTCCAGAATTAGAGGTATTATTACAAATATTTATTTTCAGTATCATTACTGTCTGAAAAAAAATGTGAATAATACTAGAATACTGTAAGTACCTTCGTAAAACGCAATCATATTTTTAAAATAAAAATTTCATTAAAAAACCAGTAATCAAATGTTGTCCTCAAATTTTTTGAACAGTCCTCTGTTACAATTTGAAAATGGTACTGAAATCACACTGTGCATTGGCGCGATCGTTTATTTATATCATGAAACGCAATGCAATCGGTGTGAAGTTCGTTCGGTTGCAGAGTTAAGTGCGCTCACATCATTTTGTTCATTATTTTGTAAGTAAACCACACGTTTGGGGCACTAGTTGTAGCAGTCCCCTGATAAACAATTTTTCTATTGTTTTAAGTGATTAAGTTACAACAAATTTATAAAATAATTACTTAGCGAATATATTATCACGCCTACCCCTTAAAATTGAATAGATTTAAAATGATTTTATGCTAGCAAACTTTCTATGTAAAATATCAGCCCCCTGACAAATAATCCCCTGTCATTTCATAGCGAAATAAGTTAGTAGAAGGTAATATTTTTCTTGTTCTAATATTAATTTTATAATATATAATTTTATGACTTTAGAGTTATAAGTTCAGCTCCTTAAAAAGGCAATCTAACCAAAAGTTTGATTTTAATGACAAACGTCCTATAGCATTAAGAAAATTCATTATAATGTTGAATTTACTTAGAAATTTTTAATTTATTCGTAGGTAATATAGATTCTAAAAGTTATAATAAATAAAGCAAAGATTTTGATTGCTTCTATTTAACGAAAGTATGTTTTTTCTTCCCCTGGAACAGTCCCTTGCCGCGATTAAAGAAGCTTACCAATTATCCGAAGAGGATAATTGGTAAACTTTTTTAAGATACACATATCATTTATTAATGCCTTTCATTGTATTTACACATTCTCTTAATATTTAAGAAAAATATGCTTGGGACAGTTTTGTATCAAAATTTTCCAATTAGTAAAGAAATAGCCATATACCTATATTAGCTTTATAACTCAAATTTCGAAATCGAATAAATTTTTTTAATGAATGCAGTTAAATATAAAATTTTATATTTTATAGGCCACAATGAATTAAGTTAAATTAACTAAATGTTCAGTTTGGATGTATGTACATTTTTCTAATGTACAACTATGCACAAAATAAATATCATACTACCAGAGAAAATAAATCTCAATTTTCATCAAAAAAACTGTTTTAAAATATTTTGTAAAATAATCACACAAAACAGGTACAAAATACTTTATAATTTTATTGTAAAACTGAAACAAAAGCTGGAATTCTTCTACCACTAATGTAACAATTATTTTATCAGTAATTATACTATTCATTAATTCATTAAATATGTAGTTATAATTAGTATTGAAGTTTTATTTGCCCTTGACACTGGCCATTAGTGTTAATGTTATGAGTATAAAGAGTATACAAATATATTACGTTACTTTTTAAATAAATTGATAGAACTAAAAGTGAGTTTTAATTAGATATCATATTCAAAAAATATATACTTAAATAGATTTATAATTTAGAAAGCATCGGTTTTCCAAAGAATTTCAGTGAAACAGACAAATAAGTGTTAAAAACTTCTAAAGATTATTCGTTCCAATTTGAAGTTTGTTGAGTTTATCACTGTTATTTAAAACAAAATGTTTGCATGTACTTAATTATTAAATTTAAAACAACCTATGCTTAAATAGGCTTTTAGGTAATTTTTTCATTTGCGGAAATAAATCAGAATTTCCTTAACTCCAAAATAAGTACATTTTTATCAAAATAATTATTTTGTGTAATTTAACCGAAATTTATAATTAAGTTATTCACTTGAAAAAATATAATATAGCAATTAAGTCTAATAAAATTAATTAAGTAATTACTTAAAAAAATATATGGATTACATCAAATTTACTGAACGTTAAAAATTAAAAGGAAATTTTTAAATTACGTTTGCATGTAAATTTAGCATTAAATATTTAGTTACTTCATAAAAAATGAAATTATGTATTATACAAAAAATTAATTAATTTTTTACTATTTTAATTTATTAGTAATAATACTAACTGATAAATTTTTATTTTGTTTCAGACAGTTGTGATTTAATTGCAAATGTGATACCGTCACGGACAGAGTTATAGAAATTGTTTTATGCAACCAGATTCACAACTAATGTATAAAAGGTAAGCAAATTCTTTTATTTAAAAAAAAAAGAAAGGTAACTATTCATCATTAAAATGGATCGTATTAATAAAATAGAGTAAATTTTCGTAATGAAAAACGGATCTTCGTTTGTTTCTTAATTTTAATATTAATCTGTAAATTCAAAGTTACAACATAGGATTTAATTATTCGATTCACAATATTAATAATTGTTAAATCTTTAGTCGAAAAATTCGAAATTTTATAGTAGGCTGGTTACATATAATTTGCTGCTACAGATTTCAAGATAAACTTTGGGTAGTGTCCCAGTCCTTAGAGGTAAATCGTTTACAATGTATTTTAACTACCAAAGACTACAGTAGGCCTTAAGAGTACCAAGGGTTAAATTTATTAGGTACTAGATTTATATTATAGAATATTAGGCTAGCAACGTACCCTTAAAAAGTTGCTTAGAAATTGAAAAAGTGACCACGAGCGTTCTAGTGACTGGTTTTTTTTTTTTTTTTTTTTTTTTTTTTTTTTTTTTTTAAATTGATGCAGAATTTAAAATAAAATATAAAATTCAAATACCTACTATTTTTTGATTAAACCACGGCTTCAATGCTAAAAATTGATAAGAATAAATAATTTGACAAGTATTCTTATAAATGTTTGATTTTAGTCTACGTATTCATTGTAAAATATCATATTTGTCAATAGTTTTTTCTCTCCCTAAAAAAAATGTTATAATTTTTTTTTTATATATCAATTGTGCTTAGAGAATACTACAAATACAAAATTTATACATGCATCTTACATATTACTTTCATTAATTTCAACTTTTTACAGTGACGCCGGCATTTGTTAAAAAAATAGTATTGGAATTTTTTATTCCTTTTTATTTAAATTTTGAATCGATTAAAAGAAAAATCAGCCACTAGAACGCTCGTGGTCGCTTTTTGTTAAAAATTAGGGTTAAGTTGCTACTCTATATGTTTTAGTATACTTTTCAACACTTCTACTACCATATTTTCAGGTGTAAAATCTTAACTTACAAAGAAATTGAAATGGAGTTTAATTTTTTAAATGAAATCGTTTAAAAGCTTACGTATAGAGTACATTTTTATTTTTGGTTTTGTAAAATTTTCTATTATGCTATAATGATGATTTGAATATAAAAGATGATTTGAATATAAAAGTCATTTTCATTTTTAAATTTTTTGGAAAATTTAGTTTTATGTACAAAAGAACAAAGTAGCATTGATTTTAGTCAAACAAAACAGTATGGCCGGTAGCTGTTTTATAAAAGAATCAAAGTCTATTTATTCTGCATTCAGTTGGCAAGCTACACAGGGTACGTATACACAGCAAGGACCAGTTGTTCTTGGCGTTCATTTGAATCATGAATCCCATCATTGCCTTGTTTCGTTTCACTGTGTATAAGTGTGTGCTATACGTAGATGACTGTAGCTTGGTGTGTGTGCGTGTGTGGCTTTTGTATGTATTCGTATCTCTCTGTAGTCTGTAGTGTATATTCTATCGCTGTGATCAAGTGTGTCGTTACCATGGTTACAGGGGGAACTGTGGCCAATCGTTGGCCCGGGTTAAGTCATTTATTTCGAAACTGTATATGTACGTACACAAATGTATTCCATGTTCCATTCAACTCTGTCCGTTTTGCTGCCATCATGGTAAAGTCAGTTAGTCTGTGCCTTTTTTTCTCTTGTTCTGTGTATACATTGCTGTTATGAGTATTGACCCATCATTGTGATATTCCGTCTCTATTTTATTGTATACAAATCACTATATGAATATCTGCTATTTCTGTTTTTTTTTTTCGAATTTAATAATATCAACTTGTTTCCCTGCCATGCCCCGTGCGTACCCCGTTCAGTAAAATGAATTCTGTACATCGTTGCTGTGACTGACTGACTGGCATAGCTCCGGCTGGCGGAGCACAAGCACCCTTTTGGAATAAAATATTATACGCATAGAATTAAATATTGATCCGGCGTACACATCGCCGGTTAGAGTGTGTGCATCTTAAATTTTGTAGCTGATTGCAAAACGTGTATGCTACATTTATACGTTATCTTGCTTGCAAAATTTTTACACTTGTACGTATTATAAAGTGGGAATAATTTTTCCTTTTTTAGCCGAGAAAACTTTTATAAAAATTTGAATTTGCACCCGTAATTTTCAAGTGGGTACTAATCCGTCTTAAATATTTCATTTTAGAAAAACTAGTAAAATAGTTTGAAAAGTAAATGTTATTGAAGATTCCTATCCGAAGACTGTAGATTTCAAAATCTATTAATGTACTATAAAAAAGTAATGTTAAGCTTTTCGGAATACTTTACGGAAATATAAAAATTTGAATCATCAAATCAGTCTTTAAGTTTTTAAAATTTTGCTAAATATAATGTACCTATCTATACAATTTAATAAATGGAGTGATCTAAAAATTTGAAAGGGTAACATAACAAAATTTCTTACGAATTTTACAGTTTTAAAAATTTTCAATTCTGTTAATTTATCTAGTCATATAGCATATACTTTGCATTATATGTGATTATACGTAGGGTATCTTACGGATATGTTACGGTTTGTCTCAGCTTTTATTCTCTTGTCTCGGTATTTCGACAAATTCTTTCGGAATAATCGCTCGCTCCGGGTCATTTATCTATTCTCATTATAATTTCTTTATCAATATGGATTTTTACAATCTTGCAGAATCTAACATTGCAACAGTTCAGCAAGTGTTATCTTAAAATGATCTACCATACACTCTGAGAAGACCGATGTTTTTTTTTTGTTTGGAAGATTGATAGAAATTCTGATCACGATAGCTAACTTTTTTGAGACTTACTAACGAAAATTTTTTAAATAATTTGAGTGTCTGTTACAACAATTATAATACATAATTATTACCATTATTTTCTCATTAAAAATTTAGTATTTCAATTCTTGTCAGTGGAAGTATCAGTCTTTTACTTCAATGGTTAGTTCAGAGTTCCAAATATCATTGTTAATGAAATATCATTCTGTATAGATCCCCTCGTCTTTAGTAGGTGAAGTAAAGCGATGGATAGGCATCAGTTTATAGGCACTTTCCATGAGGCAGGTAGCGGGGTGAGACGGGCGAGATACAAGGAACATAATGGGTTGAGTATTTTTTAGTAAACTATTTATTTCAGAACATAATTTGTATACGTACGAATTTCAAAAATAAAACGGATAGGTACATACTACTTTTTTCTTTCAAAATTTTGCAATTTTTTTGTCTAAAAAGTTAAATTTCATTAACAGTATTATATTTTGACAATAATTATTTGAAAACATTACTACGGTTATTAAGTTGTTCAAAGGTGACAAAGTTGGGTGAATCTTATTCCAGTATCAAGTTAAAATTTGAAACAAGTTAAAATGATTAGATTGTTCAAACTGTTCAAAGAAATTTATATTAAATTTTTACATAAATTAAAAATATATATATACAATTTTCCTTTCTAGTGTTCCCAGCATAACATGTGAGAGAACATAGGCTTATGTTAAGAGAGGTTCCTTTCAAAAATTCTGGCTAATAATTACTAAAGAAAAAATCAAAGAACAAAATGTAAAAATGTTTAATAATAGTCTTTAAAGTTATCCCCACTTTATATTAAATTTCCAAACTAAACAAATCAACATTTCGACAACTGAACTGAGAATCAAAATATCATAAAGCAGATTTACATTTCAGTTCCCAATCTTTTTCACGATCGAACTAACCAAACAACAAAATCAATATTCATGATATTAACACATTAAATTTTTGTGTCTCTTCGTAAAAGTATACGTATGGAAAAAAAAACTAGTAAATAATAGAAAAAAAAAGAAACAAATGTTGCGATGACAACTATCATTGGAAGTGACTTGGTGCACATCGTGCTCACGGTGTCCGGACCACGTGTTCAACGAATTTTTAGTTACCTATGAATGTCAGTAGTGTTTTGTATACAACCAGAAATACATACGGGGATATTTCATGTAAGAAAATACCTCGTAAAAATTTTTATAGCCGCATAAACTGTTTTTAGTGTTATATTATATTATTTATGACTTAACTTAAAAATCTTGAACACACAGTCAGTAGTCAAACAGTAGTCACTTGTAGTCTATATTGTTTTAGTGGTAACGTGTTCTATTCTAAGTTCCATTTGACAGATTTTTTGATAATTTGTTTATTTATCATTATATCAACAAAACAAACAATAAAAATCATATCTGAATCAACCAAGTATATAAGTATATGCAGACGATTTTTATTACTTTCCTAATAAATATGTGTGCTCTATTTACTTAAGGGGAACCACTAGTGTGACCGCCTGAAAAAAAGATTATTTTTGGGAATTTTTTTAAAGAAAACTACTTTATGGCATGTTTTAATATTTTCAGGATATATTCATTGATATATAATAAATTCATGATAAAATTGTTGGATCAAAAAATTGAAAATTCAGTGAGTTATTCGATATCTCCCAAGGCTCCAAAAGAAAAGTTCCCTCACTGCTGCAGTGATAGCGGCCTTCACACTGCCTGAAATCAAAAAAAAACCAAAAAGCCTATTAAACTAGAAGGTATGGTCCGTACCGTGAACCTCAATCGAAAAACAAAGTTGAAATTTAACAAAATGGCGGAGTTTTTAAAAAAAAATTTCAAACTTTGCGCGAAAATTTGATGGTTTTTGGCTTGCGAAAATTACGTTTTTTATTCGATCGAAAAACTGGAGGCTTATGGTACGAAGAAATATACATAAAAGAAGCTGCATAAGAATCAAATACATAGATGGAATGATTTGTCTTCGAGTTATAACTGCAGTAAATTTGACAATGTAGTTTTTCGTAATTTTACCTTTTAGTTTTAATCACTGAGAATTTTTACTAAAATTATTTATGATGTACTCACTATAACGGTCATAGTAAAACTATATGAGTCGTTTAAATGTGCCAGGGTCTAGCTTCTACACAACATGCGACTGGCAGCCACGTCCAGAAACTCCCGAACTATCAACCTTCATACATTTCTCAACACCTCAAAGTTAACAATGAAAATCAGAATCCACTCTTCGGATGGCTGTAACTCAGAAACTATTTGAGATATGTACTTGAAATTTTAGTATGTTATTTTTAAAGGTATAGACTATCGAAACATGCAAAAAAAAATTTTCAAGTTTTTTGAAAACGTCACACTAGTGGTCCCCCTTAAATAAACACATAAGGAAGCACTACACTCTCGGTCGAAGTTCTTCGCCAAAGTACGGGTTGAAGTTAGCCAAGACCCGAGTAACATCATCAGTCACCACACAGTCGTAGAACTTCGAAAGATCTCAGTGATCTAGACTATATGCAGGTTCACTCGAAGACGTTTAAACAGAACTAAATGCATACTAATTAACACTTTCAGTCCCATGGCTTCGGCATCCGAAACCAAACAAAACATCCCCAGAGGCCGACCGCGATCTGATTAATTGATTAGTTGGTTACGCATTATGTGTGCGATGTTTATCATCATTCATCACACGGATGTGTTCCTACTCACACAAATACATATCAACACCACTACTCTTTTGATTTCTATGTATAAAAAATTTTAAGATAAACAAAAAATACATAAAAAATATAATTTATATTTTTAAATAAAATTGATTTGAATGTCGGTGTATATGTAGTATGTACGTATCACGTACGTATGTTTACAGTTTTACACATACGTGTTGAACTGTTTTGAATCTATTCAGTGTTGGAATCATTTTATTTTATGTATTTATTTATATAAAGTTTTTTTAAATATTGCCGGCTTCCGGGGAAGTTTACTATGAAAGTGCTCGGGCCTCATAGTGTTAAGTAAGTAATTTAAAAGTAAGCGAAGTGAACGGGTAGTGTAGTGAATCACTTTATACTCGAACTTCGAAACCTTCGAATCAAACAAAGAATTTACACGGGGTAGAAGTTGGCCGAAGCGAAGCGAGGAAGCACGAAGTGACCTTCTACAATATGATATTCGACCAATTTCTGGCAATTCGCGAATAACATTGAATATACACAAATTATTAAATACTAACATAAGTTCATAAAAAACTACTAACTACTACACTAGCGGAAAAAATTAAAGGATCAAAAAAAAAAAATTCTAAATTTTTAACGATTTCTCGAATGGCTGTACTTTTGTTATAAATGGCCGTATCGGAGTCGTAAACAAAGGAATTTAAAGCCGGAAGTTTCTAGTTTTGAGAACTTGCAACAAAAAGATTTTCAAAGCAACGTGTATAGCTCAATCCTAATAAATACACTGAAAAAAAATTTTTCGAAATTTTTTCGTTTTCTTTTTTTGGTCCACGGACTTGTAAAAAAATTTTTCGACTTAACCACCATATGAACTGGATAACTTGTTCATTCAGCTTTAATTTGCTTTTTTTTAGACCTTTATACGACCACTTCTCGCTGAGATATCGGACTTTGAATGGAAAAGGATCATTCCGTCTTTGACCATGGATATCTCAGCAACCAATGATCGCACAGAAAATTAAAGAGGGGTTTTAAAAACTTGAATAAAATCTCTACAAGGATTAGCCATTGTTTTTTTGAAAAAAATTTTTTTTGGATACTCTACATGAATTTGAAAAATCAAGAAAAAAAGAGCTTTTGGTGGCTTTTTGGGAAGTCAAGCGCTGAATTTAAAATATCGAGAAAACCATTAATGTTAAGTGGGCCTTTTACAGTTCAATATACAGAATTTCAATTTAATCCATCCAGCCGTTTTTTTGTTTTATTCAACTGAATTTTTAAAAAAATGAAAGGATCATTTTTTTTGCTTTTAAACTTTCATAATCTTTAACAAAATAAATAAAAAAATTTTCTCAGCTTTTTTTACATTTTTATCAATATAACAGTATTTAAATTTATAAAAAAAAGAAAATTTCATAAACAATTTTCAAAAAAAAGTTTTTTTTAATTTTTTAAGAAAATTTTTAAAAAATTTTTTCGAAAAATTTTTATCGAAGATACAACCATTCGAAAAATCGCTTAAAATTTAGAATTTTTTTTTTGATTCTTTAATTTTTTCCGCTAATTAGTATTAGCTATACAACAGAAATATTTTTGGTAATAATTTCTCCGCGAAGTAGATATAAGTGTAACTAAAATTATACTAATGTACATAATTCAGAGTCGTCATTCTAATTATTATTTATTATCAACTTTTAATTTTTATTAAGGCTTTTAAAAGTTGAAAAGGTTATCGTTGATCCAATTTCAGTAACTTTCATTTGAGCACTCGAGTAATGTTCTACTTAAGAAATGTAGGTATATTTAGTTCTTTGACGCTTTGACTAGTAAATCATTAAAAACAAAAAAACACATAATAAAGAGAGAAATAAATCTTCTATGTAAGTCTATGTGAATCGAGTTCAAATCGAAACAAATTTAATTGTTCGAAGTAAATTTCGAAATCGCTCAAACAATTCCTCGAATACTTAAGACTTTTCCAAATTATTTAAAAATTCATCAACAATTTAAAAATTTTCAAATAATTCGAGAAATTTATTTTTTAAAATAATTTTATATTTTGAATTAGTCGAGATATGTTTGCATTATTCATTAAATTTTTAATCAAAACTTTTTAAAACATTGGGGAACTTTAGAATTTTTAAAATTTTTCGAATATTTGATTTGTTATAAAGTACTAGTTCTGAAAGATAGTAGGTATTTTAAAATATCTTCGCTCTGTGAGAGAAATATTCGGAAGAATGCTTAAAGTGAAAATTATGATAATATACATAAAATCGTTTTTATAGAGATTTTTAGACGTGGTATAGCTAAGGTATTTTGAATATTAGAACTATTTATTTTGAAAGTGTAGATTCTTTGAATAGCATTTTTATGTTCTTATCACATGATTAGTTACTGTCACTATTATGTATGCCGACAACAGTGATTTTAATGTAATCAAAGGTACTCAGTAATTTCAAATAATGTAATTTCATATTTTAATTTCCAGTAATTTATTAAAAGAATGAAAGTAAATTTAAAATAACTTTACACAATTAAGGGGTAAACTTTTCTCAAAATTTGACGTGTAAAAACAAATCAATAAATTTCCCTTGTATCATTCCCAATTCCGTTTCGTGTAATTCCCAAAATAGAAGGCCAATACATTACATTACATAACATAATGTGTATAATAGTATATGGGCTTCTAATATGATATTCATAATTTAAATACATATCGGTACATAGATTAGTTTTGATCGCATGACAAGCAATTTTTGAGATTAGTACACGCTGATAAACTCTGTCAAACTAAATATGATACTTAATGATAAATGAGTGCATTATAATTTTGTGTATTTTTGTATCCAAACCGGTATATAATCGATATAATATTATACCTACAATGGCGATGCATCCTTGAGTTATTTTAAATTTTACCAACTCATATACCGTGGAGACATAACGAGGATTAAATTAAATCCCAATTGGAATGTGCTCAGAAATATCGCCATCAAAACGGATGTCTTATTTTTTGGATTAGACAGAGATTCAACACTCAAAAAATTTTAATATTTTATTTTAGATAAGAAAGCCATATTTTAAAATAAATACTAGATCTATTAATTAATTCAGTTAAATAATAAAAAAATTAATTTGATTTAAATTTACTATAATTTTTTAATTAACAATCTTCAGAACTCTTGCTTAAAAATTATACAAATAATTAATTAAGTTAAAAAAGGAAATACTATAAAATTCTTACCTTTTTTGTCGTATTACCATATTTTGTGTTTAATGTAATTTCAATGTTCTGGCTTCATTTTTACGATGTGAAAAATTAAAAAATACTCTAATTTATGTTTTTGTAATTAAAAAGCACTTTTGTTTTTTATTTATGGAAATGATTGGCAAACACGTTTTTAACCTCAAATAGCCGATTGACACGAAAGTGCGAAACAAAGTGACGGAACATTAAATGAATTAATTCACTCGATTTGTGATTAGGTGTAAGTTTTATGAGCAACTAAAATTCTTCTATATTTCACAAATTTTTTTTCTTTCTGAAATTGGAAAGTTTTTTCGTTTTTAAAAGAATTTTGTTTTGAACAAAACATTTAAAAAATATGGTTTAACCCTTTACTTTCTATTTTATAGTACCTATTTATTAGAACAATTAAATTGTAATATGTGATTTCTTCATTTTTTTCGAAAGGGTTATTGATGTTTTAACTTTCCCTTAACCCTTTTTTAGGAAATAATAAAAATACCAATTTTGTTACTTTTCAATATTAACCATTTAGAGTGTACTGTTCGCTAATAATTTCCTTTGAAAAAGTCGTTCAATTTGAGGTCAAATTTTTCAAGAATTTTAACACTGTTAGTTAGCTAAATAAAATTTCTAGTTAGTGGGGAACCTGCGGGGGCGTAACTCCAATGGAGCAAGTGGAGCATTTAAGATAGAGAAAGACTGGCCACGCCATTTCTTTGCTCGCCACTTCAAATTTTCGTAGACACCTTGGGGGTCGCTCCAGAGTGCAAAATTTGTAGTTACGCCTGTGTGAATCTATTTGTAAACTGGTATAAATTAGTATCTAGTTATAAATTCGTATTATGTATTAAAGTTAGACCCAACATTCGTATCAATATCAGAATCCAACCCCAAGTAACATTTAGAATGAAGCAGCTATGTTGTACACTTAATAGCTGACAGCTTTTTTATGCATCTATATACAGTAGTACCTACAACGGTAAAGTTCTAAATAGACCTTCAATATTATCGTGGTTCAGTTATTTTTATTTCATAAAATAGATGACGCCTCAGTTCAATTATAAATCTCTTCCCAGCGCCACCACCATCACATGTTTTTTTTAGAGTGCTACAATAGATCTCCCTTTAATTTTAAGATGCAACCCCCGTCAGTTTTTATTTGGTCACACTTGAAAATTAGGTTATAGTCTAGCATTGTTTATGGTAATACTTTGTTCACATCCGAGTCGTAAGTGGTAAGTAGTAAGTAAAACGAATAATACTTTTTTTCTTTCTCTCCGCTCAAAATATCGTAGGGTATGGCTAAGCAAACATCCTCACCAAAGCGGAGCTCATAATTCCAATTACTAGAGGTGCACCGTCGAACCTAAAGTGTTCCTATTTAAATAGCACAGGAAAAACGATTTTTTATATTATTTACTCCTGCAAACTATGAAGAAATTTTTTTTCCATAAAATGAATCAAAGCACTTTATTAAGCATTAAATTTTGGACAAAAAATTTCATTGAATCAAATTTCTATCACCAATATCTTTCTACAGAGCCTTATAATTTAAATTTTTTGAAATTTTGCTTTTTTTGCATTTTTAAGCTAAACTATTAAAGTTAGGACAAAAAGTTAATTAACAGTTTTGTAGTCCAACTGACACTTTACAAAAAAGTATCTTACAAATTTTTCGTATTATAAATAGTTACAAAGTTACAGATCCACAAAAGTTTATTTTACTTATTTTTTAGCGAGTTTCCAGAATGGAAATTCAGCTGTTACAGCGGGTGTTATGAAAAGACCTGAATTCGGAATTATAACAGAAATTTCGCACCTCTAAAAATTGGAATTATGAGCTCCGCTTTGGTGAGGATGTTTGTTTAGCCATACCCTACGAAATTTTGAGCGGAGAGCAACAAAAAAAAATATTAATGTTTTTTTGGCACACCCTCATGTAGTATAGCATATTTATACAAATACGCGAACGTTTATTGCAGTCAATTTATTTTTACTGCCTAACACAGCGATAAATATTGTCATATTTTTTCCTGTTCCACTTACTACTAAGTTGTCCTACTAACTTACTAACAATAAGTTTTTCTGCTAACTACTAACTACTAATCTACTTACTTAGTTGTGAACAACGCTTTATGTTAAAGGCGATTACAAACTTCCTGTATCGGAAAGGGTTGGCACCAAAAGTTAGAAACCTTTTTGTTTATTTTTTTATATGCTTAAATTGCTTTATTGAAATCAGCAATTATTTTAACAGAAACTAAATTATTTAGTTATTTCTAAGCAATAAAAATCTTTCTTCGGTAATCAGAATCTCGAAAATAATCTTTTATTTGTATAATTTCTTTACACCAATAAATTACTTTCAACTTGCTTCATCTAATTTTAAAGTTAAGTGTTGATTTTTCTGATTAATAATTAAAATATTAAAATATATTCATAAGTAATTAAGTACCTAACTATTACAAAATGTACATGTATATATCGTTTGCATATATTTAGGTATAGGGTAAAAGCCCCCTTTGTGGAACGGTATCTAATACTGGAACAGTTTTGACATTTACATATTTATTTCTTTAATTAAGTAAGGAAACTTTAAATGCGAGGTGAATTTAAATTGAAAAACAGTCATTCTATTAGTAATAATTTTTGATATCAGACGCTTCTTTCAGAAATAACTTCATTAATATGTAAATGTTCATAATTAGATACCGTTCTACAAAGGAGGGCTTTTACCCTACCTATATTTTTTTTCAAATGGATAATTTTCGTCAATGTCATAATATAGGTAATTTAACTACTATTCAGAAAAGTTAGTATTTCACTTTTAATTTAGATGGAGCAAATTGAGAGCAATTTACTGCTGTAAAAAAAATTATACAAAAATTTAACAGGACTTAAATTTAGGGAATTTTGTGGATATAAAAGAAAAATATCTCATTGTTAATAACTAATTAAACAGTTAAGTTTTTTTTTGGAGCAATTGTTGATTTCAGTAGAGCAATTTCGAAGCAATTTATGCATAAAAAGTAAAACGATTTTCAACTTCTGACGCCAACTTTTTTCCGACCTAACGTATTCATATCACTGTTTGAAAATATCACACAACAGTACACTCCACTTGTGTAGACTATACATATTTACCATAATATACTGTAAAAGATTGTTATTACTTTTATTTCATTTGTTATGGACTTAACCCTTTTTCTTAAGAATTATTTTATGGTATGGCGTTGTAGTTTTCAAAATGCACATCAATAAAGTTAACTATGCTATTTACGTACACTTCATGTAAAACGGAAAAAAATCTGTAGGTGAACGTCTGTGCATGTAATCTGTGCGATGTCCCATGAGTCTATTGTCTATTTTAATTTTTTCTCTATATTTAAAAACTTTCTCTCGTACTTCTTACAATATCTTATCTATTATAAATAATTTATTTTTAGAAATGTCATATTATTTGACTAGAGTTAACGTAAGAATGTAATTTAAATGGATACACCAAGGCGGTACGCCATATGTGTGGTAGGCAGACGAATCTCTTTAAAATTGTAATATATTCCATTGCCAGAATATTTTTGAGATTAGAAGACTTAAAAGAAATATGTCGTCAAAATAGTTACATGTGTTTATAGGAAGTACGTCAATTTGTTCGTATGCTGAAACCTAAGGTGGGCAACTGTTCCGCATTCTTCGGGACAATCCCGGAAAAAAAGCTGTTGTCCCGAATTGAAAGTTTCGTCAAAATAGTGCCGAAATGGGTTTGATGCGTGTTAGAGGTTCCGCAATTCGTAAATGCAGTGGATTCCGTAAATTTTTTTTCATCAACCGTATTTTTTTAAATGTTATTCTTTTTTTGCTTGTCAATTGTATTTTTGAAAAAAAAAAATATTTTGGAGTTCAAATTTTTTGAAAAAAAAAAAATAAATATTACACGAATAAAAATAAGGTTTAAGATTGTTGTATTGTCTGAATTGTCTCGCATCGACTATTAAAAAAGTTGGCTATCCTACTGAAGCCTTATATAAGACTCGGTAATTAAATTTTAATCCTTTTGAGATGAATAAGAGCTTTGCCAGTGCTTCTGTAGAAGTAAAATGAATTTTTTTGCTTTACAGAAACTGATTCTTTCAAAAACAAAACATGTTATTTCAAATATAAAAGCGATTCTCAAAAATTAATTGCAGTAAATATTGTTAAAATTTCACTTTTTAAATGTTTTGGGAAATTTAATTGAAAAGTTTTTACAATTTGATAATTTTTTTTTCCTTTTTATACATAAAATTCAAAAGTGTCACAAAACTCTGAACGAAATTAATTTAAAATAACCGGAAAAGTGTTTTGAGATTCAAGTTTTCCTATTAGAAAGAAAGAATGTCTTATTAATCACACTTAAACAGTTTTCAAATCCAGATTTTTTCAAAACTTGATTTTTTTGTTCAATATAACCAGTTTATTTCAAACGCTAAGTAACCTACCATTTCTAAAACATATTAGGTTTGAAACTTCATTAGTTATATGATAGATGGCAGCGTGTCCGTTTTGACCAAAAAATGTGGGAAAATTAGAAAAATTGTTTTAGGCATGCTCTAATACTTTTAAATTTTAAATAGATTGTCAAAAAAAATTGACCACTTTATCTCTTACGAAATTAATTTCTTGTTAATTAGCCATGATAATTTTTGTAAATCTAACCCCGATTTTACAGATTTCGTTCTTGCAACTAAACATGATTTTAAACTTTTGTTGAACAGAATGCAAAAATATTGAAAGTTAAGTAGAAATAAGGATTTAAATCGGAAATTTCGCTGAAAGTTGTTATTTATTTAGGTCATATGATTTTATCTAGTTTAAATATTTTAGGTATTCAGTTCTATTATCAAAGAGTCCATAATTTTTCTATTTATTTTATTTTGTTTTATTATCTTTCGAATTGAATAGGTATACTTACCTAGGTACCTATATAATGCCTCTAAAAACGGTACCTGTCTTTCTTGAAGTTTAAGTCTCACTTGCTGTAGTAGGGCGGTCAACCGTCTCGGATTCTGCGGGACAATCAGTTGCTAATACGTTTGGATATAATTAACAAAATTTAATTTTGTGATTTTGTTTTTTGTTTTGCTCATCAGTTTTTTTGCCAATGTCAATTGTATTTCTGACAACAAAAATTTTTTGGAATTTTTTAAAATATCACAGGAATAACAATAAAATCCGTAGGTACAACATATAGAGGAAAAGAAAATTACAAATAAATTTTTTAAATTGAAAGGATTGTTACTTATAATTCTAGATTTCCCCATGTAATTATTAACCAGGTTGCAGTAGTATTCTTTTATTTTCAGGATACCAAAGTTGTAGAGAAAAGATATAGAGAAACCAACAACTATTGCAAATGACTCATTCTCATAAACTTACCTTTTACACAAACTCGTAAATATAGCTATCTCTCACAATATCTACTGTTTAATATATTGAAAAAGGATAGTATAAATTATAATATCTTTTATATGAGATAAAACATTATTTTTAAAATGAGTCATTTGCTTTATAAATAAATTTGACTTTACAATTTTTCTACATATACTTATGCATATTAACATGGAAGATTATATCGTCCATTTGCGAGAGGCGTGACATAACTCAAAAATCAGCCTTATTGAGCTACCAAAACGACATCACGCTAGATACATAAATGGGAAAACGAGAGAGGTTATGACTTTATACTCTAATCGCACTTTTTCAGTTTACTGCCATAAGTACTCTTTTTATTTTAAAAATTTTAAACCATCGTACTGAAAAACAGCTCTTTTTGAATTATGTCAAGCTTCTCGCAAAGGAGCGATATGTATGTACTGTTTTCAGCACAATAGTATGTTAGCTAAGCTTCAAACCAACGAGCTACTTGTTTAAGCTTACATAAAGGAGCTTTAAAAAAGAATTGTAGACTGAACAGGGGATTTTTTCTTAAAATCTGATAGCTGTCGATTACCTTATTAACCATTTAATACAAAATAAAATTTTAGGCTTAAATCTTTCATAAAATTTCGCGATAGAAATCAAAAAATGCTTGTCCCCGGCGCTTCCACCTAGATGCAGCCAATATACATATTTTGAACTTTGCATTACCTTTTTGATAGAACTGAGCGGTGCTTTATGGTTTTGCCTTATAAAAAATACTACCTTTGATCATTATTAAACAAACATTATCAAACTTGTTTGATAAGATGGTTGCACTGATCACATGTTACAAAATTTTTACAAGTGGTATTTTTTTGCAAAATAAAATGTTTTATTTATTAGCTGTCTGTGTTATACAAAATACTAATTCCCTGTTCTTCCATACACGTTCAATTACGGACATCAGTAACTTATAATCTGAGACTCGCCAATATATAAAAATAAATTATAAATATGGTGCTTTTTGTTAGTCCTTTAAGTTTTTGCTTAGAAAGTTAGCAATATCCTTTATTTTATTTTTTCAGTTCTTTATTTTTTTTAACGAAATAGACCCATATTTTATTAGTGTTAATATTGTTCATTGTTGACTTTCTGAAAATTACTGTAAAAAAATTTTCTTGATAAAATTTATGATATTATTCGCTGTGGTGAAGTGATTTTAAAAATACCACTGATCTGAAACGTCTTTTTAATAATCGCATTTTGGTTAATTTTGATTCATTTTCCAAAAAAGGCTGCCGAAACCTTCTATGTTACAATTTAGTAGTAATTTAATTTAGGAAAAATATTAATTTATCAGTGATATTGATTCAACTTTCAAAAGTACCTACTTACCTTTTTTTATGTCAAATTTTCAGATTTTCTGTTAATATTTAAATTTATGTTATAAAAGGAATTGTTTTATTTTCTATCTTTTATCAGTCATAAAATTTTTATTGAAATTTAAACGTTAAAACGATTGACGTTAATTTTGTTTAACATTTTAAGTACAATGTTCAATTAATTATTATTTGCTTAGAAAGACAACTTACGTGAAGAAATGTTTCCTTTACTTATAGTTTTAATAGTACTTTAATATTAATATTATTAATATCGTTCAGGAAAACTGTAAAATTGAAAATAAAAAGCTTATTAAACTAACACATTATATTCTAAACAAAACCATCATACAACCTGATTTTTTAATAGGTGTATTTAAATTTATTACGACCATAAAATGGTCTTTACAGATTTTTATAATTCATTTATAAATGAATGTTTTAATTAGTTAAGACACTTTTTTTATACTTTTTTTTTTAAGAATAAGGATTTAAAAAAAGATGAAGCTAATAAGAATTTTTTTTTATATTTTAAATTTTGTCTTAAAATCCAAACTTCAAGTAAGTCATCTTTAAAAATTTATTTTTCCAAAATGAGGTTATGAAAATTTAATATCTATATTTGTTTAAGATTTGCTTCAAGGTGTCTAATGAATTTTTAAACAAAATTGTTGTAGGGTATGACCCTAAATTTATGGAGACTATATGAGGATTTGAACAAAAAAAAATTAATCCAATTATTTCATTAAGAATTTAATAGCTTATAAAATGATGATCGGTAGTGAAAGGGTTAAAAAAATTTTATTTAATATTCTACATAACTTTTATTGGTTAGATTATATTTTATTCATTCTTTGAGATCCTTTTTAGAATCAAAAAATATTTATCAAATCAATAAGTTTTATTTTTTTACAAAATAACCTATTTATTTCATATTTTTTGTTTACAAAGTACGATTAAGGTTGAATATATAATTTTTCATCTGAATTGTTGCTTATTTTTAGGTTACATTATTAACATATTTTTAAAAAGTTCTGAAAAGAAAAAATATTTAAGCAGTAATTATACTTCATATTACGAACTAGTTTAAACTTTAAACTTCAATATTATTTTCTTGTGAATTCTTTCGTGATATGACGTACAATAAATATGTATTCAAATTAAATTTGGAATGTTTTTTAGAATTTTTATTTTATTTTTATTTACATATTTTATATTAAAATATAAATAGCTTTACAATGTTCACAAATGTTTTATTCTGAGAAGTTTGTTTGTACACTAATATTTTTAAATATCAATTTTTAAGTAAATATACATTATTTTAATTAAAAATGTTCAATTTTTTTTAAAAAAAATTTAATTTACATTTGTTAGAAAATTACAATTTAAGTAAGATACTGAAAACATAACTACAATTCAATTCAAGAAGACGCGATGATGACTCCAGTGTACGATCGAGTTGATCCATCGTTGCAAAGTAGGGCCTCCTGTTACGTATACTGAAGGTATACCGGACAGGATTACACTCAGGATACATTCAGTATACGTACAGGGGGTTCTACATTAGCCGCCCCGTTGACTGACATTATCGTCCACGGTTGAAAAAAAATGAAGAGACATCACCAGAAGTGTAGTATATGAAGATATTTTACAGGTATAAAACATTTTCATTTTATTCTCGGCTTCTGAAACAGAAAAACGATATTTATTTTATTTTCTTTTAATTGAATGGACGACGACGAAAACGTTTAATTAGAGACGTTGAAATGATACAATAAAAAAAATAATAGTGACGTTTCAATTTCCAGTCACGAATTACTTTATACTTTCCATCGATGGAAAATGTGTACGAGTATTGAAAAATACCCTTGTGAATTATCAATCGTAATACCTATTTACTTCTCTCACGATAATGTGTTTTGCCATTCTCCCCCGCACTATTCCCCCGACGAATTGCACTCGAACAGACGTCCAGTCGTCCAGTTTATCGGGGTTCACACATACATATAGTAACTATGACAACGTGGACTAGATCATCCGTGGCCCCTTCTTATTATTTTTAAATTCCATTTTTGTGAATTGAAAAGAAATTTTCAGGTTATAAAAACTATAATAAAAATTTGATTTTCAGTGTCACAGATGTTCATGCACAATCTAACCTCAGGTGTTTACACCTAAAAAATTAAAATAAGAAAAATTCAGACAAAAAATTTGAAATAAAGAAGAAAAATATTAATTTAGGTACTTACATGATTTTTGTTGGGAAATTTTCTCATTCCGATCGATTGTTTACATGGCACAATTTGACAAGTGGTCAGTGAAACGATCCGTGTGTCTAGTGGCCGGCGTTGTGTTTTTGATATTTGAATCATTCATTGAATACGACAACACGAGGTGCATCCAAATCAGTCCACACAGTCGTCCTCGTCAGGTAAACTTGCCGCTCGGTCGACATCAATGTCGTCAGTAAGTACGTACGATTGTCTCGCTACAATGTTGACAATTTGAGTAGAGCGCGTAGGTGTTTTGATGATAATAATCACAATCCCTCCAAAAAAATAAAAACGAATTATTTTTTTTATTGTGTACGTTTCATGTTTCTCTCTGAATATTTGTATGTTTTGTGAGCTGTTCAAATACTGTGCTATGTTTGAAATATGTTTTTTTTTCATGTGTGTAATCGACGACGCTTAACGTCGCTCTGCCGACGATGCTACTACCGTCCGAATGTTAGAGCTACCACATCGAATTTCAAACGACGACTGCTCCCTTATTATCAACAGCCATCGCGTCGAATCCAACTGAAGGGCGGTTTTTCCTCCGATCTGTGGGCAGGATTTCATATATTATTTTATTATATAAACTAATATATAGTACATGCATAGCGTCAGGCTCGCTTGTGTATTTAACTTTAAACGAGGGGTTGTGGAAAAACATCGTTTATTTTCTACTCTAACCGCTTCGTGGAAATGGGTAGCGGATCAATAGCGAAAATGAAATTTTTCGCCAAATTAATTAGAAAAAATAGATTGAAACTAAGAAAAATTTTAATCTTCATTTATCTCAACAAATGTCAACTCATGAGCTCATTGTCAGTATGAAAATTTTTATATATATTCTAAATTATCAAAATACCCAAATATTTATATCAATGTAACAAAACTGATTTTCACTTTTTAATTCTAATACCAATACTAACTTTCAACTGCAACGATATGAAATGAAACCTAGACGGTACATGTTCAATTTATTTTATATAAATATTTCAAATGTAAAACATCCAGTATAATCACATTCTAACCATTCGAATCGATACAAGCATAGATAATATATGATAAAATTATGCACAAAGTATCAAAATGCAGTTTAGAGTGTAAAGTCATTCATTACCCAAAAATGGGCGGGGTATATTGAAATTTATTATGGACGACGAAGGCGTGGAAGTGGAATGAAATATGATAATTGCTTTGATGCTGACAAAGATGCACAATGTTAACATAAATGTTTAAATAAAGTGAATAAAAGATACTGTATTAAATGGTGTTTACATATATTAGAGTGAAATAGCGATTATATGCCTGCCATATTTGTTTGCAGGAAACAAAGATAGATTGATGTGTATGTGTGTGTGCATGCGGCTATGTCTGTATTGTTTGTGGCTGTGATTTTCAACATGGTTCATCTATTATTCAAGTAAATGAAATAAAGATATCAATTTCGTGTAAAAGGAAATGAGATGGATACAGATTAAATTTTCCTATATATGGAAATTATTGGAAATGTATCTTTTGGTTAAATTTATAATCTTTGTGGGCATTTTCACGTCAATTCGACCAGTCTTAAAAGTAAAGTTCTCAGATTTCTTTCATATTCACTATAATTTATCTACCAGTGGAGCTATGTCCAATTTTGATATTCATTTCTCAAAATTATTATCTAGGCTCGAGATATTTTGCTTCGAAAATGGCGGTAATTATCACGTTTTTTTGCATCTCTTTTATAAAAAATTCTATATTTTCCAAACGAGAGATTTGAATTGGATGATGTTTTGTGAGTAAATTCATGAAACTCCATAGTACATTACAACATAATAAAACTTGTTCTATATTGTACGGTTTTGTATATCTATGCACTCAAATTAGGTCAAATTTGGACAGCCCTGGCCAAAATCTCTAATGACTTAAATAGATGATTTTGGGTTCATTGTGTTCAGAATTTTATGCTCTTTCAAATTTTGCAAAGAAACTGATGGACTTTTACTGGTATCAATGTAAAAATTAAGAAAAACAAAAACTATGTGTAATTATAGAGGGCTCATATACTACATATAACATTATACAGTAAATATTTAACCAAAATAGTCTAACTAAATTACACATAGAGAAAAAGAAAATTGCTACCTACACTTTTATAAGTGTAAATGGTAAAGAGGCTTATATTAAACGTAAAAAAAATAAATGCGTGGGCAGGGGCGGTGGAGGGTTAATTTGGGGGGTCCCAAAAGACTGAAAAATTGTATTATTGCAATTTCCGGCGAAAGTCGAAGTCAAAGAAAAAATTATCCTTTATAAAAGTTATAGATCATGCAAAAATCTACAACTTTTGTAAAGGTCACTTTTTAACATAACCTCAAAGTTTCGGAGAAAAATGCGAATTTTGTTGTTTTTTTTCTTTATTTCGTTTTATATTTCTCATTTCCACAAAAATAATTTAATTTTTACGAAACTTGGTGAAATTATGCCTTTCTGGGTCTTAAATGAGCACAAGTTTTTCTGAGTAAAAAAATGTAGAAGTTTTCATGATATTGATTTTTTTCAGTTCGGAAAACTTTTTTTTCGTGAAAAGATTCTACTGAAAAAAATTTTGTTCTTAAATACAACTAGTAATTTTGTTTATTTTACCAAAAAGTACTTGTCAAACCGAAAAAAATGAGGACTGGCAGAACTCAGTGCAATAATTTTTTTAAGTAAAATCTTTTCACGAAAAAAAAGTTTTCCGAACTGAAAAAAATCAATATCATGAAAACTTCTACATTTTTTTACTCAGAAAAACTTGTGCTCATTTAAGACCCAGAAAGGCATAATTTCACCAAGTTTCGTAAAAATTAAATTATTTTTGTGGAAATGAGAAATATAAAACGAAATAAAGAAAAAAAACAACAAAATTCGCATTTTTCTCCGAAACTTTGAGGTTATGTTAAAAAGTGACCTTTACAAAAGTTGTAGATTTTTGCATGATCTATAACTTTTATAAAGGATAATTTTTTCTTTGACTTCGACTTTCGCCGGAAATTGCAATAATACAATTTTTCAGTCTTTTGGGACCCCCCAAATTAACCCTCCACCGCCCCTGCCCACGCATTTATTTTTTTTACGTTTAATATAAGCCTCTTTACCATTTACACTTATAAAAGTGTAGGTAGCAATTTTCTTTTTCTCTATGTGTAATTTAGTTAGACTATTTTGGTTAAATATTTACTGTATAATGTTATATGTAGTATATGAACCCTCTATAATTACACATAGTTTTTGTTTTTCTTAATTTTTACATTGATACCAGTAAAAGTCCATCAGTTTCTTTGCAAAATTTGAAAGAGCATAAAATTCTGAACACAATGAACCCAAAATCATCTATTTAAGTCATTAGAGATTTTGGCCAGGGCTGTCCAAATTTGACCTAATTTGAGTGCATAGATATACAAAACCGTACAATATAGAACAAGTTTTATTATGTTGCAATGTACTATGGAGTTTCATGAATTTACCCACAAAACATCATCCAATTCAAATCTCTCGTTTGGAAAATATAGAATTTTTTATAAAAGAGATGCAAAAAAACGTGATAATTACCGCCATTTTCGAAGCAAAATATCTCGAGCCTAGATAATAATTTTGAGAAATGAATATCAAAATTGGACATAGCTCCACTGGTAGATAAATTATAGTGAATATGAAAGAAATCTGAGAACTTTACTTTTAAGACTGGTCGAATTGACGTGAAAATGCCCTTGTGTGTTTTTTATACTTTTTTTCTCTAAAAAAAAAAATGAAAAGTTTGTTTCTTTTGTAAATTAGATTTTGAATAATTGAATTTTGTAATTCTTAGATTAAATAATTTTACATAAATTTTACTTTTATTTTATTAAAACAACGTTTGAATATATATATGTATGTACCTACTTAACAAAAAAATTTTTAATGAGTCCTATGTCTCCCAAAAGCTATATGATTTCCAAATTCATTAAAATTTTAATTTCAAAATTCAAGAAGCACAAACAATTGTACTAAACAAAAAAAAATATACCTATAGTTATTTTGGTTAGATTGTCTTGATTGAATGAATTTAAAATTGTTTAAAAATGTTAATATGAAAAATGATCTTATTTTTATGTATCTAAACAAGAAAAAATGTCTGTACAACTCTTCCAAATATTAATTATGTATCTAATGGGAATGTCTTTTTTTAGATCATTGTACCATATTCCCTATCTAATTTTTTTTTTTAAATTAATTAAATTATAATAAAACGGAATAATAAACACCTGTAGTCAATTTATTACACATTACTTCAAATTACGCTCGGATTGATTTCTGAACCTACAATTATTCAAGTAGTTGCTTTAAAATAGTGATTTTTTAAGGAAAAAAAGTACTGATAGTGATAACTAAGTACTTAGATAAAATAAAAGAGCCATCTGAATATTTAGTACAAAAGCTTTGGAATAAAATATCACTTTTTATTTTATTTTAAGCAACCCCTTTTTTTTCTATTTCTAATTGCAAGTACATACAGGTGGTATGTATTGCTTCCAGCATTCGAAGTATAGGGTTGAATTTCATATTTCTTTCTAGTAAGATAAAAATTTACAAATTTTTTTGCCATTTAAAAGGTATATTTGCAGTATACATATACTGCAAATATACGTTTTAAACGGAAATTTTGCGCTGAATCCAATGAAATAAAAAAAATACTAAAATTAAATCATCGCATATAATAAAACTGAAATAAAATTTTTATGTCAAGATAATTAAAGGAAAGAAGAATAAATAAATAAAAAAATGCCTGAAAGATGTTAATTGAATAATAGAAAAATAAGAAAAATGATTAATAATACATAAATAATTTTTTAATTATTTTGCACTTTTAAATGCATTTTGTGCAAAAACTATAAGAGAAACGCGAAAATACCTTTTTTGTAGGGAAATTAATTTTCTAAAATTTTGTATTAGGAATTTTTTTAGTATTTTCCCAGCCAATCGTGAGATATTGAAGAAAAAGTCGATTTTGCACCCTTTTGCAATTTTTGCAGGTCACCAACTTAAAATGGCAAACTTAAGCTTTAATTGACTGGACTAAAAATGATAAATATAGTAGATATAGGTAGGTCAAATTAATTAAAGTCGATCTGACGTCATTAACACTTTCATTGCCGATCACGCGATACCGCGTGATACAGCTACTTTACTATATGGCCAAACATACGATATAGCGTGACAAATATAAAAACCTACGTAGTTAACATAAAATATTTGGCCATCTCACAAAGTCTATATTTTTAACTTGGCTAATCAATTTCACAAAATATAACTCATAAATTATGCGTTTGAGAAGAATTTTGTTTTTTTATTTTTCCAAATAAAATAGAATTTAAAAAAAAAATTGTAGAAACTATTTTGAGAACACCTGGTCTGAAAAAATATATACACAAATATAAGTATGATGTGCCTATAAATATATTTACATATTAATCTAATTAATTTTAATTTTGGTTTTGAGACGTATATTAACTAGTTAGAGTCACATCCAATTAGAATTACTAAGTTTATATTAGGTGACTCTTATGAAATTTAATTATTTATAGGTATTATCAGAAATTATATAACTTACTGTGCCTAAATTACTTTTTGTAATTAAAATAAGTGTTTACCTTATTTAAGAAAAAAATTAATGATAGTTATTATGGAAATTCATGGGGTCCGAATTGTGTAATAGTTGTTGAGAACTCGATTACGCCATTACTAATTTTTTAATTAAACATTTCTGAATGAACATTTTTTTTCCTCATATTAAATTTAAATGATAAGTATTTGGATATTTATTTTTGAAGTATTGATATTTATAATTTAAATATGTTTCAAAAATAAATTGCTAGTTGGAAATAAAAAATAATGAAATACTGAAAAAATCTGAAAAAAATTACACCAAAAAGGTCAAAAAATATTATTGTCTTACTGAAGTTCTAAAGTATCTACGAAAGAAGTACTAAAAATATTGCCGTCGCTATTTTGCGTGTTTGCGTATTTCTTTTAAAGATTAAGAAGTTTTATTTTAATAAATATCCAACATTTTAACATAAAAAACCATATTTTTTTTGTTTTTTCGTTTTTTGAAAAATTAAAATACATGAAGATCTATAATACCTACAGCTAAAACTGCCAGAAAATAATTTCGGTTGAAATTTTTTTTTTTTATATTTTTGTCAATCCAGTTTTTGGAAGACTTAAAAGAATTTTCGAATACCTAATTCAATTTTTTTTTTATTAAATGCATTCCATGTTGATACAGTTTCTGTAAGAAAATTAGTTTAATAATACCACGATGAACTTCGAATTCGAACGAACGAACGTGTCTCTAGTCAACATTTGTAGACGTCGTGTATGATGAATTTATATCCGTGTCTTTCCGTCGCTTTTATGACTCTTTAATACTTAATACCATAAAAAAGTCATAAAAATTCTATAATGTTTTTTAAACATCTCTTAATTTGTAAAAATACATTAATACATTAAATGTGACAGACGAATCTAAGTATGTGAATTGTTTTCTTCCTTTTGAACATTTTATTATTACAAAATGCGGAATTACTGTTACGTTTTTTGTTTTTTTTTTTTAATATTTATTTTTTTAATTTTTACTAATTTTAATTCACGATCTAATTTTGATAGGAAACATTTTAATTTGAGAATATATGGTTATAACCTATAAGGTTTTATTTATAAAGTTGTTTTCTATCACCTGTAATAGTGTTTTATCAAGCACATTTGTAAGCTTCAAAATGCACAAATTGCTTATTTACAGGATATTTTTTTTTCAAATTTACTTAATAATTTATAAAATAAAATTTGAAAAAGAAAGGTGTTTCTGATATTAAAAGAAACAACGTTTATTAGAATTAATGATAATTGTTACTTATTATTTATTATACAACAATATGATGGTCGACGAAAACTACACAATTTCCGTCGCCAAATTAATGTGGTGCCTACGAATGCATTTGTTGCATTTCGCTATTAAAATTAATAAATATTAATTATGCTTTTTTTTTACTGTGCTAATAGATATTAATTAAGTTCTTTTTTACTGTGATAGTAGCTACACACCTGTATTAGCTACCTATATACATAATACATAAAATATGAGAACTTTATCATTTTTTCACCATTATTAAGAAACAAATAAATGATTACATTCATGCAGAACCGGAATTAGATGAATGAGTCGTTCAAAACAGGAGTAGAACAGAAAGAATTGCTCGTCAGCCCCATTTGGATCTCGAAAAGCACCTCCATATGTTAAGTATTCAGGGGCTTCCACCTGCGAAATGCTTCTACGCCATCTATAGAACGAACAAAATTAAACTGTATATTTTTGGGTGTATTGGAACTGGTTTACAAAATGATTAATTGGTGGTTCATATCTACATTAAACAGGTAACCAGGTAAACAGTTCAGGTGGAAAATTCAAGTTTTGTTTTCTGGCGAAAAAGTGAGAGAGTTAAAGAAAGTTCTCACTCATATTTTGTAATATGAATTTTCATAAAATAAATCTCTCGAATATTAATTATTACCAATAGTAGTTTGTTATTATTATACCAGCAGAGGTCATAATTCAAAGGCCTATTAAACTGAATCTAACAAATAATATGGCTATTAGACTTATCGAATTTTTTTTTTAATTTCTATAAGGTACTTACACGCATACAGTGCTTAAAAATTAGATAATCCATTCGCGCACAGTAATACTTACATTAAAAAAAAAAAAAAAAACAAAAAAAAACAAAAAAAAAAAAACAAAAAAAAAAAACATCCATCTATGTATAACATTGTTGCATATCGTCGAATTCTTAAAACTCTCAGCTGATATCTTATGAATCAAATGGAATACAAATGCGTTTCGTCCAAAAAATTGTCAGATTTTTTTATTAGGTATTACCAATTTTTCTGATGTAATTGATTTTAAAACTAAATTTTATGTAACAAATACCCCTATCGCAGCATCTGCATAACACATTCAAAAATTTCCTTTTCATAACATTCAAAAATTTCCTTTTCATAACGTACTCTTAAAAAATCAGGCTAATTTTAATTTAAAAAGATGAGATACATACATATTGAATAACTAACTAGCACTTGTTTTTAGTCGAATTTTCTCCGAAAAATTAGACTTATACAGTCTATACGATAAGAGCTGCGAGAGGCGAGACCAGGGGCGCTATCCGTTTTCGGACCCGTAGAACACGATCATGTAAAAAAAAAAGATGTCTGATATATATATATATATATATATATATATATATATATATATATATATATATATATATATATATATATATATATATATATATATATATATATATATATTTCCCGCAACCTTTTAATATGTGTAGGGCCCCCCTATGGAAGTTAAGAGATGAAATTTGGTAAGTGGGGCTTATTCGGATGCACAACAATACTATCAAAGTGGGGTCAAATTTTGGGCAAATTTTTTTTCGGACCCGACCTTTAAGGGGGTGGTGGGCGGGCGGAAAAGCAATAAAACTTTTCCAAATCGGTTTTAAATAATGTTTCGGTCAATTATCTACAACATATCCAAAATTCAGCTTCCTAGGATGATATGGTGGGAGTAGAGGGGGGAAAAACGATTTTCGCTGGATCTAACAGGCCCCCAGCCCCCCAGAATTAACGTAGAGGGTTGAAATTTGGTGTGTTGATAAAGTTCGTACCTAGGTTGTGCTTTTTGGAGGTTTTAATATTTTACCCCCACCCCCCTCATTTTTAAGCTACAATTTCATGCATTTTCGACGTTTTCGAAGTTTGTACCACTCGCACAGGTCACCCGAATAAACCTAGAGGGCTGAAATTTTGTATTCGGATTGAGTTAGTATCAAGGGGGTGCCTTTTGGGGGTCTCGACTTTTAACCCCTACCCCCACCATTTTTATACCCAAAAGAACATGATTTTTCTTGTTTTTTAACAGTTTCGTTCGGGTCAAAATCTCCCCAAATAAACCTAGAGGGCTGAAATTTGGTGTACAGGTTAAGCTAATAGCCAGACACTGTTTTTTGGAGGTTTCAACTTTTAACCCTTACCCCCACGATTTTTACGCCAATATTTCCTTAATTTTTTTGCTTGTTTTCTAACACGTCTAGAGACTCCATAAGGAAACCTAGAGGGCTGAAATTTTGTACGTGTATTCAGTTAGTATCCAGCTAGTACCTTGTAGGGAGTCCACATCACTTTTCCCCCCACTTCTCCCATTTTTACATCGGAATTGAATGCTATTGTTAAATGTGTTTTAAAAGCATTATGTTTATTCTAAATACAAGTAGGCGAATAGTAATTTTAAAAAATTTAAAAAAAAGTGAATACAATTTTTTAACAAATGAAATACATACATATTAAGTAATTTGCAAATGTTATTAAAGTCACTGTTTATTTATTTATTTAATTATTATTTAGGAATTTTGGATTTTTATTATTTATAAAATAGAAATTTTGGATTTTTTTGGAAAGAAAAAATATCTTCATAAAAGCCTTCCAGTTTACTATTTAAGTTCCTTTTTTAATATTTAAAAGTAAAACACAAAGGCAATTGGCGGATAAGCATGGATAGAAATGCCCTCGTACGAATTGTTTTGGCTTTTTCCCTGTTAACTTCTATCGGCACAAAATTGAAATTTACTGAGATTCAGCCCTTAAAAACTTAAAATCTTTTTATAAAGCCCCGATCAACCGGACACCATTATCAGTTTTGAAACCACCAAAATTACAAATCGCTTGTGGAGTTTCAATTATATTTCGCTTGTAGACACTCAATACCGAAGAAATAATTTTTTTTTTTATTTTTTTTATTTTTTATTTTTTTTTTTTTTTTTTGAATAAAAAAATATCTTTATAAAGGCCTTCCAGTTTACTATTTAAGGTCCTTTTTTAATATTTAAAACTAAAACATAAAGGCAATTAGCGGATAAACATGGGCAGGAATGCCCTCGCACGAATTGTGTTGGTTTTTTTCTGCTACCTGTTTTCGGCACAAAATTGAAATTTACTGAGATACAACCCTTAAATACTTAAAACCTTTTTTTAAAGCCTCGATCAGCCAAACACTCATCACCAGTTTTGAAATCAACAAAATGACAATTCGGTTGTAGACTTTCAATCACATTTCGCTTGTAAACATTCAATACCGAAGATGAAGGGGGAAATTCGACTACCGTGATGGGGCCCCGCTGCTCACGGCGTTTTATCTAGAAATGAACTGCTAAAATAATGAAGCATTTATTGTAAAAAAATTCAGTAAATTTCTTAATTTTTCTCAAAAGCTAGTTCACTTACAACAATGTTTTAAAAGCTTGTCTTATGCAGTTTTTTACGCTCTTTTCGATGGTGTAAAAAAAATTGAGAAAATTTTTGACTCCTCGCCAAATTTTGCCAAAAACCACTAAAAATGGCTAAAAATGGCCAAAAAGCCTACTTCTGGGCATCCCGACGTGTCTGGCCAACGAACTTAGCCGAGCGAAACCCGATTTCAGCTCGCATTCTAAATTTCATAAGCATTAAACGTTTCGTTCGAAAGTTATAGCGTACACACATACACACACACACACACACACACACACACACACACATATATATATATATATATATATATATATATATATATATATATATATATATATATATATATATATATATATAAATTTAAGTGAAGTAGATTTTCGGCTTCTAGAGGGTGCAAAACAAATTTCTACCATAGTCCATAGTCCCGGACTTAGGTCTTACCATAAGAACTGCTGTAATAGCTGAATTTCCAGACTGAAAATTCGCTAAAAGTGAAACCGAATTTCATTAATTTTTAGAAAATAGTGCTCTATTTAAGATACAAGCAATAGTTTCAATTTATTTTTTGGGGCACAAATATGTGAAATAGCATTTATGTATTGTATAATGTATACCTAATTTATATATGTATAATCTTCATATAGAAACAAACCTTGAATAGAGCCGTGGAGAGAAATGGCGGGCCTCGAAACTAAATCAAATTATTTTAAAAATTTTTCCCTCCAAAAAAGTAACGAGCAAAAAAAAGCTATTTAATTTTTCTCGGGCTCCTTCCTGACAACTACGAGCTTCCTTGTCCAGTGCAGTTTACGGGGCTAAAACGCAAGCTACCTCACCCTCTCGTCGGGCCTGGTACTGAATTAAGTCTGAGGTACCCGAGAAAGGTTTTATAGGAGAATTAAAAGTGTACTTCCTTTAGTTTCTATAAGTAATGTTAAAAAAAACTACAATTAAAACTTGGCCTGTTTTTGCTTACCAGAAAGAAAGATATTTACCAAATGTAACAACGTTCGCTGCCTTTTTTTTTATAATAATTTTGAGTTAACCAATTGGCGACGCAAAGATTCTCACTCGCGCTTCTGGTGGTAAAATTAGAACTAGTATCAAGTAAAAATGTACGTATACGATTAATAGGTGTATAAAATCTAGTAATCCACGCATAATTTGTATAGGACATTTTTCTATCGACAATTAAACGTATACAAAAATTTTTACTTGACACGGCTTCTAATTTAAAAAACCAGGAGCGCTCGCGTAATCTTTGCGTCGGCAATTACTTAATATTATTTTTAATTTTTTTTGTATATTTTGAATACATTATTTCCATAGATACCCTAACAAAATTTTACATATATTAAATAATATTTAGATGCAGAAATTGTACTATATTTTTCGTGTGTAGATTTAAAAATTATTCCCTCTTTAATTTCTAGAACTCATTTTATACAAAAATTTACCAAAATACCGGCTTAACATATAATATATTTTCTGATAATTTCACAGCTTTGAACAGCTCTGATAATTTTCGTTGAATCTACACCTTAGGTATACTTAATTTTCATGAATTTTTTTCAGATGTTTTCTGAACGATCCTTCTGGTAATAATGCCCAGAGACAACAGTTTTTAAGAGATTCTTTAAAAAAAAAATGAAGTTATATACTTATATATTATTGAATTCGTGTTTTAATAAGCTTTCCTTTGACAACCTACTCATTGCTCGTGGGGAAAAAATTGCTTTCCACTTTTCAAGTTATCCCCTAAAATTAACCACAAAAATCTAAATTTAATTTCACATTTATAATCGGGCCACCACACTCTGTCTTTGTGTCAAATTTCAAATTTTCGCATCGAATGGTTTCAGAGAAAATTCCCTTGTCACAGACGGACAGACACCGAAATGATTGCATAAGTGTTCCGTTTTCCCAATTTTGATACGAAACACTAAAAATTAATAAAAGAATTTTATGTTAAATTTTTTTTAAAAATCCTTAATGCAAATATTTAAAATATCTATCAAATATTTTTTTTTATTTTCACCTTTTATGTTTATTACCTAAGTATGTAAAGGCGAATAATCCGTAAAGGCGATTAGTGGAGTGCGGACATTGGTCGAAAAATTACAAGATTATACCGCCCAAATAGTTTCGAAAGGATCTATTGACATAATTATGTGTGTATATACGTGTATGTATATCCGGTTTTTCCGACCAATGTCCGCACTCTAGCGATTAGTATTAAATTATTTTTCGTAGATATTCTAGTGTACCCCCAACGTGGTGACCCTGTTAGGACAAACACTTTTTAGCCTGTGTCGTCATCCAGAACAAATATCAGCTTTATGATGCCTATAGGTATACATAAATAATATTAGTGGAAGCGCTGAAAAATAACTTTAAGACACATTTTTTATGAAAGTTTGTTTAACTACCTATAATCCTATAGGCAAGGATTGGTGAACCTATGACACGTGGCAGGAAATTTTGGTCTCGACATTAATTGAAAATCAATGACTGTTGTACGAAATTCAATTTTCGATATGAAACATACTTTTATTAAGTTGGTTTCCACAATCGAAGGTCGCCGAAGTATTTTTTCATTTCAGTTTGTAACTATACTCTCGCAAAAAATAGTATCAATTTCACTTGATTTATTTTTATTTACATTTCGTGCGTACTTAAGTCGATTGTAATTAGATAAGTTTAATGTTTTTTTCTTATCAAAAAATCACATTTTCACAGTTGAATATTTTAAAGCGAACTAAAGATCTATGACCTTTAAAATATTATCAGGAATATTATTATGGCCAGTTCGTCTCAGTACGGGAAAAAATTCAAGATCAGAGTAGTTTCGAACGAAACTGGCGTTTGTTATTCTGCCAGTTTTTTCCTTTAGTACTTAACTGCAAGTCATTATTTTCGGAAATAAATAACATTAAGATTCTCACAGAAATGGCTTACCAGAGGTCTGTGGTATCCACAATAGAAATCACAGTAATTATTTCTTCATTACATTTTGTATAATACAGACACACAATTTTTGGTTGGTAAAACTTTTGGTGATTTAACTGTAAAAGTAGCAAATTTTTTCAGCTTAAATCGGACTGGAGGCATGTTTAAATTCTGAATACAGTATTAACTCCTATATTTTATGTCGAATATACCTACCTAGTCAATTTTGTTTATTTAAATATTATTTTAACTAAATATTAATAAACAATATCTTTGATTTTAAATTTAGACTGAAATATGTATTTCCAATGCTACACAAACGCACATGCAAATTGTAGGCACACTGAATTTTATTAGTTCAAGGTCAAATTTTATATGTAGTACCTACACATACAAATCAATAAGCTGAAACACATTGCAATGAAAAGTGAAGCATATTCCACTCCACAGCAACTAACGCAACTAAGATTTTAAAATAACGTGTATTGTATGTACAAATACACACATACATAGTAATGTAAATGGGTAAATAAAGGCATTTTGAAGGACTTTAAGGGGGGGAGGTCCTCCAGACAACAGGATTTTTAATAATTTTTTTTAAGAAACTGGATACATTTATTGTATCAAATGAAGTTACATAGTATAGTACATGTTACACTCATAAATATTTATGCAAAAAAAAAAGAAAAAATGGCGGAGCTACAGCTGTTCCAAGTTGACTCTTTTAATTTGCGCCGTGGAGTGCCCAGCCTCTTGTAATCAACTGAATTCAATCGGACAAAAAAATTGTATTAAAATAAGTCATTACGCTTTGCTGATGAGAAAATTTTTTTTTCACAATTTAAAACCAAAAAGAAAAAATTTCACTTTTTTTTTATAAACAAATTGTTACAAACAATATTTATAGTAATAATTTATGCAAAATTTTAGGTATATGCAAAGGCCAATACCTTAAAGAGTATCTTTACAAAATTTAAAGTTAATATTATGTTACCGTAATAACTTTTTAAGTTATGTTCCACGGCGCGGAAAAAACCTGTTTTGAGAAAAACGCTATTAAAAAGTTTTCATTCTTGAAAAGTAGAGTTAAAAGCAATTTATCGTTATCTGAGATAATCTTTCTGTTGGGATTAAAACATTAGAAATATATTCCTTAAGGTTCAATTAACTTTTAAAGCCAAACAAAAAATGAAAAATTTGAAAGTTATGGAGGGCCCTCCCCCCTTAAGTCACTTAAGTCAAGTGGATCCCAATCTCAGCAATTTGTTGGTTCATTATTGGTTGATTTATTAACAAATACTCAAAATTAGACTCACTGGTATCCTAAGCCGTGGATAATATTTTTACGATAATATATCACGGTTATTTTATCTGATTGTTAAAATATATATTTACAGATAATTTAAGGTGGTTGATGCGTTAGGGATACTACTAAATCCCAAAAAAGTTTATTAACACCTTAGTTCAGGATTCTTCGGTGGCTAGAGTTTTTCATAGGTTTCAGGATAAAACGTATGGAATTCGAATCAAAGTACTTATTTTATAGATTTATCACAAAAATAAAATATACCTAATACTTAGGTACCTATATTAAAAAGAATTCATCAAATGTGTATAAAATATGCATTAGGTCAGGATTACTCAGTGACTGAAGTTTTTCAATTCTGTAAAGAAAAATGCATTCAAATGTACGTTTGAAATTTAAAAAATGAATTTTATATTTTTTGACCGATTCCAACAAGTATATTCAGTAATTTTTTTCGTAAAATTGATATTCGCCATTTTATTAATTTTTAGAAATTCAAAAAACCTAAATTTCTGGTCGTTAGATGCCGTTAAAGTATAATCAAATACACTTTGATCAAATACACACCAATGTAATAATTACAACTTTGAAATAGTAACAATTGCAAAAAATTAAAATTAAAAAAATTTTTTGCTCCTGCAGTTAATATTTTCTATTTTCATAGTAACAAGAAAGTCAACGAGTCCGTTCCATGCACCCAGCGTTAACACCTTTACGTTCACGCATGCACATTAACTATCTTACTCTGATTGTATTGAAATTTATACGGAATCATATATATGGACTAACCTCTAAAATACTCTCGAAATGTGAGCGAAATGGAACCAGTAGTAAGATATCGAAATTTAATGGGATTTTATAGGTAGGAATGAAATCGCATCATTTCTAAAAGTTTCCTAACAAACGATCGAATAATAGTTCCAAAGTTATACTACTTGGCGGGATTTTTAGATGCACAGACGAATAGATAGACGGACCGACAGGGAGCCATCACGAAACTAAAATTATTAGTAAACTCTAAGACGTAAAATATAGGCTTTAAAATTTTCATTTTGATAAGTTTTCATACAAAAGTGATCACAATGATTCTGCTACTTTAGTAGCTTCGGAAGCAAAAACATGTTTTACAGTACATGTTACTTCCGAGACTACTAAAGTAGCGGAAGCATTGTGATCACTTTCGAAATATAAAAAACTATATCACCTGATCTACAAAAAGTTGAATTTCTTAAAATAGTTTGTTATTTCATCTTTGGCAAAAGATTTGTTAGTTTCCGATACTTTTTTGGGTGTTTCCCCATAAGCTGCGTATTAGAAAAATAATTTTTAAATATTTTTGTCTCTCAAGGCACAAACTCTATGTCAGAATTGATTCAAATTTTGACCTTCAAATATTCAAAAATCATTTGTTAATTATTAATGTTTGCGCACGTTTGATCTCATTTAGAAAATATCCACGTCTGACTTTCGGAATATGCTTTTTAACATTCACACCATATTTACCTATAAGTAATTACATTTTATTTACACTTTAGAGGCAAGGATACACGAATTAGAATTATGATCAAGAAAAACATTTGTGAGGGAAGAAATTCGTATCGAGGATATTTTAAATTTAGAATACTGTGTCTATAGATATTTTAGATTTCAAATATAAAGCACGTGAATATTTTTCCTGAAGTTTTGTGTTGCAGATTTTATATCCACAGTTAAAAGCTGATGGAGTCAGTGTGTATCCCGATTATTCCGAACAGGCTCCGAGAATAATTGAGCATAATTCCTATCAACTATAATTATTTTTTTCGTATTTTTTGTTACAGAATCCGAATATCTCAAAGGTATTTAAATAATTTTTGATATTTGTTTTTTTTTTATATTTTAGATATGGAAAGATATTAAAATATCATTTACCACTGTAGTGGGGAGAAGTCATTTTCCAAATATTTAATTTCGTCTGTCGTAATAAGTTGTATTATTATTATCTTTTTTTGTCACAGATATTTATTGAGCTATCAGTTTTCTTATTTTCAAAAAAATCTAATTTCTTTTAATAATACCCTATATACAGATATTCAAAATAAATAAATATTTTTTAAGATAAAACGAGATTACAATACGATATATAAAGATTAAAATGTTGTCAGAGTGATGTTGTTTTCACAGAATTCTCTATAGGTATGTATATAGCAAAGATATTTTTATTGTACTTTTATTGACTTTATTTATATTCTCAGTTGCTATTCTCCTATTCTCCTGTAGACCAGATTTTGCTAAAAAGTTTGATAAACAAGTTTGACTCGCGGCGCATTGCTTGGAAAATTTTAGGTAGATTCCGGGAAATGTTTTGTACCAAAAGATTACAAAATAAATTGGGAAATATTTTTGTATAGGCATAACATGATTTCCTATATGACACGATTATGCTATAAGATCATCAACTGAACATAAAAAAAAATTGAAGGATGGCTAACTTATTCGAAAATTATATAATTTTTTCCAAGAACAATAATTATACGTTATAGGAGGAGTACCTATAATTACGAATAAAGATGATATTAAAATAAACTTAGGTATTATTAGAAACTCCAATAATAATGGTTCATAAATAAATTATTTAATACTTTACACGTTTTAAAATACTGCTAATTATATATGCAAATTAAATATTTAACAATCATTACGTATATATGTACATATAAATAAGATTAAATGGACTTTACTGAAGTGTTGTAAAACCTACACAAATTTTGAAAAAATCAAAAAAACAGATCAGTTTTTTTATACACATAATACCTATGAGTAACGTAAAAGCCCCCATTATGGAACGGTATCTAATACTGGAACAATTTTGACATTTACATATTAATGAAGTTATTTCTGAAAGAAACGTCTAATAACAAAAATTATTATTAATAGAATGATTGTTTTTCAATTTAAATTCACCTCGCATTTAATGTTTCCCTACTTAATTAAATAAATAAATATGTTAATGTCAAAACCGTTCCAGTATTAGATACCGTTCCATAATGGGGGCTTTTACGATATTTAATAAATTATTTTTCATAACTAAATATTTTGAAAAATTTAAAATACCACCTACGATTATTGTCGTAGTATGAGGCAATTTTAATTTTTAATTTTTAATCTTTGAATCAAAAAATGTTTGAACTGTGTGTGCACTGTTTAGCAAATTTCAAAGGTCACACCCAGTTCATATACCTACATGGTAATAATAGAAAGAATTTAACAGTTTTTTTTTTTTTTAATCTAATAAAAATAGGTCAAGTAGGTCCCTACGCTACGCTTTTTTCAGTTTTTTTAAAGGAGTTATAATACCTACTTATATTTAATAAACAAAAAATAATCAAAAAATTATTTGTATATTTACATAGATCTACATCCAAAGGTTAGATTAAAGTACAAAATAATTTACTCATGAATCAAGTAAATTTCATAATATGATTGCCAGAGGACACAAAAATTATCATTAATTTGAAAAACGGATCGAATTAAAAGATACCAATCATACCAATGCTATTCCACAGTGTTCAATTGTATAGTAGAAGCTTCCCAAAATACACATAAACACATAGATATTGGTTTTTAATGCGCATGCCATTACAACGATAAAACTGCGGTGACACAAGAAATTTTGTTATCAAGAAAAGACGAGGAAAACTAGGTCTTTTGTTGTATCGTCACTGGGGACGCATCGCATGGACAGAAATCGGGTGATGGTTGCCACCAGTAGGTTAAATAAGTACACTTAATTATTAAAAAAAATTTAATTGATTAATTTCAATACTTTTACCATTTTTATATTTGTGACGTCACAAGTGAATTCTGCGTGGAGCGGCGGAAGTTGATGCAGTTGTTTGTATTTTTTCGTTTCGTGAAATAAAATCACAATTTTATCATTTTTTTTTTTGTATATATTTCTTTTTATTTTTGTAAAAGCAAAATCACACAAGAACACCATTCACAATTTTCAATAAATAAATGCACACTATTCTGAGCGATTCACAATACTGCGTTCGATTTGGATAGATTTTTCGCGCCAAACAAACAAACAAAACAAACAAACGAAAAAAATTGTATCGCAGAATGAAAGCTCCGTATGGTTGTGCTAGTTAGTTACATACATATACGGTGGATATCTGTCTCTAGAACTCTCATCTTCTCGACATCATATTCGTTGTGTCATCAACATAAAACATAGTCTGACAACGTCCTATGTGTCATTCATGCACCAGTGATTTGTTATCACTGTCTGGTCCAGATTGAAATTGAATCTGTAACAGATAAAGAGAGCAGTAACATTTGAAAATGATGGAAGCCAGATATGTATACGAATACATAGATCATTGTGTATATTTCAAGGGGACATTATCATCACTTGAGTTCGTTAGTACATAGATAAATAAATTGTCGTTGACATTACCGTGTGTACGAACTTTTTTGGCGGAACCGTCGGGGTTAGAGCGGGGGGTGACCCGTTCTGTATGTTCGTCCTGCTCCTTGCTCATCATACACGGTGTATGCATGGATATGATGAATATAAAGGGGGCTGGATACAGGTGGTCGATCTGTAGTTGTTTGTCTGTTGGTCATATTCATATAAATATATAAGATGAGGGATGCTGCGGGTCGAAAAAGGGAGGGGGAAATTTAGCATTTGTAGCATTTGTATTAAAACATTCAACCTTGTGTCATCCTTATAGAACGTCGTAGTTGGTAGTGTGTGTTCGAGATTTGTTGAAAGAATTTAATAGAAAAAAATTTTCTGTTTTCTCGTTTAACGAGATTTTCATTTAATTTGAAATTTTCTCAACATATTTTTCTTGGTTAGTTATTAATTTTTCATGAATACGAAAATTACATTTGAATATTTAATATGCTTTTGCACTGATATTTTTCGTGGCCGGGATACTTAGTTTTCGTTTCGCTTTGACACTTTCGAAAAAGATTTTAAAAATTCGTTTCCACTTTCTTCGTATGAATTTAGATTTCATTAAATATTAGATATATTCCTGTTACCCTGAAATTAATTCACGGAGTTGCTTTATATTTTAATAGAAATTTCCTTTTCAGAATTTAAATTAACTGATTTACAGTAAACGTTCATTAATCCAGACTATCCATTCCTCCCTGGCTTAGAATTATAAAGAAATGAGTAAAATAGCGTACGGAATAATGCCTAAATGGCTTAAATGAATTTGAATTCCAAAGTCCCTATACAGATTTTAATAATTAACTAGAATTCTTTGTTTGAATCACATTCCTTTGTTTCAAAGGTTTTTAATAAAGAATTATAATTTTTATCCATCAAAGATACACCAATTACAAAATTCCTTTCGACTGTAGGTATTGTAAACCATGGCCATTGGATATTTTGATTCGTTAACTTAGGACTTGAGGTAAATATTTATCTACCAAAACAAACAGAATCAATGACAATAAATTTATAGAGATATTTATGTAGATAATCAGGCATTGAGATGTTTAGGTTTCAAATTCAATGTAATAAATACTAGTAGAATGTTTTAATTGTCGGTATTTTTGTTGCCCAAGAAAATTCAATTAACCACACAAATTTATTTATTTATTTATTTTTTTTTTTGTTTGGAGCTTTGGAGGGTTCAAAATAAAGAAATAATTTTTTTTTACATTTAAAAAAAATAGTTTTTTAATGTCTTAAATTACTATTAAATACATTTGCTATATACCTTAAGCAGTGAATACTCTTCTTAAAAAGAGTTTTTAATGTTTTATTAGTGTGATAAGGATAACATTTTTATTTGTTTGAAGGATATACTTGAGAAATCTGCTAAATTATTATATAGGTACATAAAAAAATATTTGAAAATAGGAACTCAAAAGTGACTTGCAAATCTTGAAATTGGTTGCAATAATGGAGTTTTTATACAATCCCTTCTAAACTGATCGTCTGAAAAAAGGACCGTAGTCAAAACGGCTATATTTCAGGTATAGATGGAATCTCATTTCTGATTATATCGAATCCTATTATTCCTATCTAACTGTAGACAGGTTAACAATTTCATTCAAATATGATAATAGTTCCTTAGTACATACCAATTACAGTCTGATTTCATGGTGGGAGTGTTGGGAAATATTTTATAGAATGTTAGGTACTTACTGGATAAACGTTTATATTACCTATAATAAGTATTTTTAATAGAAATATTATGTACAGCAGTAATTTGGTATAATATTTAGATAATGAAACTAAACAGAAGTGCAAGATACTAAAAATATTCGGACTGAGTGATTTCGAAGCGAGTGGTTCTTACAATTAGTTGATAATAATTAACAACTGAAATTGTTTTAAAGTAAATTATTCTTGAATCAAAAATATCAAGGAGATAGTAGCTGATAAACGAACTAAATTTTTAATCGAACTCATAACGAGAATAATCTATCTTTTAAAAACAGTGTTTTCTTTTGAATTAATTGATTTTTAATATTTTTAACACGACTGTGTTTTTAGGTTACGGGGTAGAAGTTTGAAGATTTATAAGGCGTAAAACTAGTACTTGTAAAATTGGTACTTCAGAATTCATATTTATAAAATTGGTACTGAGACTTGCCTTCTATGAATTTTTTCGTAAATAGTGATGAAGTTAAACATAAATTTTACGTATAGGTACTGTCTAAATTCCTATGAGTCAGTAAATATTTTTGTTTACTAATTTACACAATATTTTTTATGGAGGTTGAGATATTAAGTATAAAAATTTATATAAAACGTAAAAAAACAAATTAACTACTACGGTCACTTCAAAATAGTCAAAAATATAGATGTCAATTTCAAACATATGAAAATTTGGAACTACTACTTAACTAGTTTCGCGCTAAAGCTAATAAAATTTGAGGCATTTACGACGTATTAGATGTTACATCATAAATTTCTTGTCAAGCCCAACAATTTACAATTTTAGAACACGTAATGAAACGAATACACTAATCACCCTGTGACAATAATGAAAATTCGATAAAGTTTTTATTAAAACATCCTCGGGGGTGAAAATATTTTTAATATGAAATAAAATAATATTGTTATTATCACTGACATAAAATAAAATCGATCTTACATTTACCGGAAAATGATAAGGACAGACAGATACATTTAATTACATCGTTACGCCGTTGAACAAGGATAGTTTGTTGGCAAGTTTTAAGTATCAACAACGGCGGTGGTCGTTACTGTATGCCACTGTACCCGTTTTGCCTTATTGTCTCATTGAGCGCCTCCTTTCATATCCCTGCTACTGGGAAAAACCAACATATACAACATACACATACACAAATACAGTATAATAATCCTAAACTCTCATCAGCCATTATGTTTCATACTATGCGGATAATAATAGTTCCTGATCCTGATCCTAGCAATAATATGATATTATTCCCTGTCTCGAATACAAATGACAGAACCAAACGGTGTTATTATTACAATGCATATATGGGATATACATGCATATATGTATGTATATGTATATGTATGATATAGAATGTCCTCGAAACAGTAGATCCTCCCGCTGTAATGAATACAAGTTGTATGTAAATTAGTGGATTTTGCCGAAATCGAAAAAATGTATATGCGGAGATTATACTTAGGCCATATTTATGGGAATCAAGATATCTAACGGTAGAAGAGAGTGTATGAATTTTTTTTTATGGGTGTACCTACCAGGTGTATCAAAAAGTTTAGCGCTTGACCAAGAATTGAAATTTTGTACTGTGATTTACTGAAAATCACATTCTTGCCATGAAGTTTACTTCGATAAACTCAAGCAATTTTTAGAGAATGAATTACAGTAAAATCAGAGTATTCCTATATAAATTGTATAGGTAAAACTGATTTAATAAAATCTGAGACACTTCTTTTATAATTTAAACTTTAAATAGTGTAATTTAATTATTACTTTTAGAGTAATTAAGACATATTGATTACCATAGTTTAATTTACTACAGTCTATTTTACTGTGTTAAAAAACTTTGAAATGATCAGGAAATTTATCTCAAACTTTTATGAAAGCAACTGCACCTCAAATTTTTATAAAAGCAACTAACGGGTGCAGAACAATAATTAAAAGAAACAATAAAATAAAATTTTTTTTAAATTTTTATTTTAAATAGAGCGCCACTAAAAGTATAACTGCGTCTTGCATTAAAGAGAGTATGTGATTGATTGATTGATTGATTATCGAACTGGAGTGGCTCTCGAACAAACGGTTCGGTGGCCTAATCGATAAAGACGCTTGGCAAGCAACCAAAAGATTCGGATTCGAGTCCCAACAGATCTAGTCTGAATTTAAATTAACTAACATAAGTAGTATTCCCTGTTAACTAAAGGTAAATTAATATCAAGACTGAATCAGTCAGCAGAAATGCTTTAAAAAATCGATGAAGTGTGTGTTCGACTCTCGTAGAAAGGGCTCTATACCATGATCTTTTTGTACCATTATACCCACCTCCTCCTCTTAAGCTACTTATTTATTCATATAAGTAAATATTCTGTTGAAATAGGACAAAAATTAGGAATCGCAAAATTAAGTTCCCATCCCTTTGAGCCCACTTGAGCTACTCATTTTTCTGTCGAATGAGGCAAAAATTAGAGTTCGAAAAATTAAGTACAATTTGAATATAAAAAATATAAATGTTTTAAGAATCTTTAAAATTTTCGTTCTTGAATTTCCCTATCTAATGGAGATTTTATATTGAATGAAATCTGAGAAAATCAGCTATGATAGATAGATGGACACGTGAGAGATCATATTAGAGTTCCGTTTTCTTTTTTTTACTACGGGGTAGTAAAAATGGTTTCGAAAGTTCTACAATGGAAGAACTGAAAAATCATCAGTTAATGAACTTGTTGAGTAGTTCAATTGTACTACAAGATATTGTTTAACATTTTATATTTGAATTCATGATGTATGAATCATAGCTGAAGTAGACAACAGAGTTCAGTTGGATGGCAATATGGAAATACAAATGATCTTAACTTTATATAGATTTTTGTAATCGAATGCAACCCTATTTAATCACCGCTCTTATTTCAAATCATATTTATACACGGTGTTTCAAACAACTAGAAACATATAATTTCAACATGAGAAAAATTTGTTGTGATCAAAAGCACTTTATCTTGTATTTAACATAAAACAAAATGATATTGTAGTAAAATAATGTTTGAAAATGATTAAAAGTCAATAGCAGCAAATTTATTATAACTAAAAGTAAGAACTAAAGAGAGAAAACTGAATAAAATAGAGAAAATGTCTCGTATTACAAATGCATTATGAAATTGAAACAAAGAAAAAAATGATTGATTAGGTGAGTTTTATGGCGGTCAGACAAAGTCGGTATTAATAAAATTGACAACTGAAGAGAAATAAATTTTTTACGCAGGTACATTTTAGGTATGGTTGATTTCAATTAAATTTAACCATGGTTCGTCACTTTGAATTTAAATAATTTCCGTTTTCTTGGCTTTATCGCTCTTATTATTGCATTTATGTAAATTTTAAATTTGCAGTTTATTTTTAGAAAAGAATAAAAGATCGATTTGTTTCGAATATAAGAATTATTTAATTTTTTAACGAAAACTCATGATCAATTGTATCTGAAATGAGGTACATACGTATATGTAAAAAATATGCAAAAAATATTTAATATTCAATTTTCTGGGTTAAAAATAAAACACAAAAAAATACCTTATTAATATAAATAATTTATTTTATATGACATAACTGTCATATTATATTAGTAAATAAAATTAAGTACAAATATTTATAAGTACGCACCTGTGAAATGTCACATGCTGCTTATTTGTTGAATTATTTCTACAATTTTTCATAGCATAGCTAACTATTTTATGGAAAAATATTTTACAATTTTTTTTTTAATTGTTTCAGTTTTCTTTACGAATTTAATTCAGTAAATCAAAGAAAATTAAATTTTCTTCCTTAAAATTAAATTAGTATTCAAATTTATTTTTTAATAAGAGGTAAATAATAGTATAAATTTTTACATTTACCTATTGTAAATATCGTTTTACAGCTAAATACTATCGATACCATATTAAAACCATACCCAGAAAATATAAGCGTGCTATGGATCTCAACAATGTGTTCTCATGTTAAAGCACATTTTTTGACAGTTTTCTATTGTATTTTCACAACGGTTTTGTTTTGATCTAGGAAAGTTATACATATGAAGTACCAGCTGCAGTGTCACATAAACAACAATACAGTTACTATCAGGACTTTCTATCAGGAGCAGATAGCCTATAACTTAATATACCTCTTTCGATTATTCTTGATTATCTTGAAAACTATAGGAGATAGGAAAAAAACACTTTATGAGACACAACATTTTATTTTTAAAGTGCTTTCGATTGATGTATATAATTCCAGGGTCGGATCCACTGGAGGGGCGGTTCAGCAGATTCAAAATGAAAAATATTTTTTTTACCATGTTGCAGCCCTTGAATTTTGATGAGACTTGGTGCAGTAATTGAGTGCATTAGGGCACAGTTACTGAATTTTTTTTGAAGTGGTCGCTCAATTGGAACCCTATAAAAATAACATTGGATCGGATATTATCCTTGTTATTAACCTTAATAACGAGGATTGATACGATAATATGTCTAATATTCTTGAGAGTGTTTGCCTTCATGTGGATTTGGAATTATTTTTGTATGTTTAGTAGTTATCAAGGAAAAAATTTTTGTAATTTTTTAAATTTGTTTAATTTTCTCCATAACTACTCAGTTTTGGCCGCCAAAATTGTAGATATCAATTACTTACAGCCTTACCATACCGTTAATATAGTTATTAAAATAATTCGCTTCCGGGGCCAATTTACCTATACCTACTTATCCGGCTATACCCTTTTGTATGTTCTTATTTCTCTGAAACAGACTGTACATTTTGAACACCCACCACCCCGTTTTACGTACGCCCTTAACAACAATAAATAATAATTCCACTGAACAATTTGCGTAGGGTGATTTTGTATTTTATACATATTGGTCATCTTTAAATTATAGAAAAAAATTTCTGTATCAACTTAAGAACAGGATATATCGGATATTTCATTGCTATTTTATTGTCCTTATCGCTTTAAATACAAAAACTGGTATTTCAACAATCAGCAAAATAGCAATCATTGCGATAATTCAGTGACCTTAAAGTATTAGAATGCATCCAAACACGATCTGTACATTAGAAATGATGTCATTATCAGCCTGTAAAATATGTTTTTTAAGTAGTAATACTACAAAATGTACTCATTGACAACCAGAAATTGCCACATGCAAACAAATCGCTAAATGTTATTTCAAATTCAAAAATTATATAATCATTAGATTATCAACTATTTATTTGTTTTGTTAAGTTTGAACACTGATCTTGTGTTTTGTAAGTATGTTAATCAGTCGTAAAACTCATGGTATTATGCATTTGGCAAGTAGTCTGAGAACGGTTTCCCAAAACCATCTTCCTTGCTGACCTATCTTTAATCGGTGAAGCTTCGTGATGAACAAAATTAGTCTAGGTCTTGCAGTCAAAAAATGCAAGACCAAGACCAAGACTATGTATACCAAGAGTAAGACCAAGACCAAGACCAAGACTATGTATACCAAGAGCAAGACCAAGACCAAGACTATAAGTATGGCTACAAGACCAATACCAAGACTCAAGTGGGCAAAACCAAGACAAAAGCAAGAAAAAAGCAAGACTCTTGCTAAACTATTTAAATAGTTTGAAAATATAATTAATACGTAAAGATAGTAAAAATTCTGATTTTAAAAGAAAAAAATTCGTTAATAAAAAAATGCAAGATTTTTTTAGCAATAACAAGACCAAGACCGCATTTTGCAAGACCAAGACCAAGACCAAGACTCAAACTGCTCTAGCAAGACCAATACCAAGACTCTTAATGAAAGAACAAGATCAAGACCAAAAGCCGAGTCTTTGTCTTTGTCTTGCATTTGCTCATCACTAGTTAAGCTTAAAAACATTCAGATTTTAAATTTTTTCGGTAGACTTTTATCTATCTGGTCAACTGTTATTTTATCGAAGCCAACAACGACGCGATACATATTTGTTTTTTAATTAAGGTACATAGGCAAGGCTATGAAGAGAAATGGTGGGCCTCAGGAATACACCGCATTTTTCTACTTTGCATTAAATAAAACTGTACCTATTTCTTTTTAATATTCTTAATTTTTAAAATTGCAAAATCGTTATAATTATAGATCGTTATAATATTAGATAGAGATTCGGAAAAATATGATGCAGCCTGACTACGGGTGAGTGGGGGTGGGGTATGGTTAAAAATTGCCGAATTTTGCGTGATGTAATCATTGAATTTTGCCAAATCTATATAGCTCTTATCGTTATCTACTCGATTCTCAAACTGAAAATTTTATTATAGGAACAGCCTGTGTAGGTGTACTAATAAATTTTTGGTACATTCTATGGACACATACGTAATTGTAATTTTAACATTTCACATCATTCACATCAATTCACAATAACTTATTACATGAAAACACAGTTTAAAAGCTCTGATTTATTATTTAAATTCGCCATTATACCTACGAGCTTTAATAATTCCATACATAACGAGTTAAATGAATTAATTAATTTTCGGCAACCAAATTGTAATAACATAAATTCAGTAAATATTTTCATGACACATGACCATTAATCACTAGCAAAAAAAAAAATTACTGAGAATATTTTTGGATTAATTAAATTTTGACATTGATAAAAGAGTTTTAAAAGAATTCAAATAAAACAAAAAATTATCTTCTCAATCTTTACGAATATAGGTATTCTACTGGTTATATTCTAATTTAGACATTAATACCAGAGAAAAAAATTCATAATTTATAAAAACACGAAAAATGTAATTTCAAACAATTTTCGCAGCGTGAGTCACACACAGACGTTCTGTGTACTTTCATAACTAAAGAGTAAAGACATATTTTATTTAATGTAATTTACACAATTATTAATAGGTAGGGGAGATCCTTGTACCTGGGGATACTTTCGTTTAAAACTTCATAACTTGAGTAAAAATTAATTTATGACTTCGAATATTGAAAATTCTCTAAGCACACAATAACATCTTAATATTATGATACAGTATATCACGATATTGTGTTTCATTTTTGCGAAAACTTGCATTGAAAAGTCGAGGATATTTGTCCCAAGGTATAATCATAGCTTGTACCTTGGGATACCAATGGTTGTACCTTGGAACAAACTATGCAAGCCATTTTAAGCCCTGGAAGCAAAATATATATTCTATCTTTTTTTAAGAGCAATAAAAATTGTTTGGTTTTACTTAGGTAGCACTACTCTGAGGATGACCGAAAGGTTGAAAACGCGTTCAGTAAAAATAAAAATAATTTTTAATTCATGAAATAGACAAAGTAATCGAACTTTAAATATTTTTCAATATTTAAAATGGAGTTTCACAAAGTAAATCTCTCAACAGTGAATTATTTACCATTTTAATTTTTGACGTTTTCTTCATTGGGCTTTGGCCGGGTGACTTTGTTCTTACTTCGCGGTATCTGGATAGATAAAGACATATTGAAAACAAACTTATCTATAAACCTCTGTAAAAAAAGAAATGCCTTGTACCTTGGGACCGTCCCAAGGTACAAAAAATTTGCTGTCCCAAGGTACAAAAAATTTGCTGTCCCAAGGTACAAATTTTAATTGCATACAATAAAGTGTGGTTATATTTTTTAATTAGGGAAATCCAGTGATATACGTCAAAATAAATAGTTACGAATGTGTATAATAACTATTTGTATCTTTAATCAGTTACTCAGCTCAAAATACTTCTAGTAAAATGATGATTTAAATGGATTACAAGAAAAAAAAACACGGCCAAAATCTCAGAACCTTGCACATAGAACAAACGAGTCAAAATGGCGGATTTCACTGCGTGTGTTTTGAGTATTTGTGTCAGATACTCATTAAATGTTACTACTAATCATTTTACAATACATTGGTTCTCAAATTATGGGCTTGTCCCGAGGTACAAGGTGTCCTGAGGTACAAGGATCTCCCCTACTTTTTTGTACTTTTTTAATTTATTTAAAATAAAACGGTTAGATAGGTATATATATGGAACATTATTGATCAGTGGCGGTATCATTATATATGTAGATGAAGCAATGAAATATTGCCATTATTAGTTAATTATTTTGTTTTTTATTTATGAAATTGATTACATTAATTAAAAAATAATTTACTAATTACTTAAATTGTTTAATTAAGATAAATATTTTATTAATTAACAAAGAAATATTAAAGATATTGGTTTCTCTTAAGCAGTTTCTTAGTTGGTTATTAGTTTCTTATTTTATTGATCGTTTACTATACGAAGTATCGATTGACTGGCTTAACAATTTAAAAACAGGCTCTTAATTATACAAATTTTAAATTTTCATACGCATGTACGATATTTTAATTACACCAGTTTTCTGTAGATAAAACATGCATGAATTAGATTTGTAGGTTTTAATTTTTGGAATATAGGTATGTACTTCTACCTATTATATTTGTTCCTTTAACTATGCTATTAGGAAACAGGTAAGTTTCTAATTGTATGCACTCACATATAATCAAAAAAGCATGTATAATGGGCTTCAGAAAAAATCTGGGTCACTTTTTTAATTTGTCTAAATTAAAACTTTGAGTAAAATAATTTAATTAATATTTCTTTTAACATGAAATTTATCATCCAAAATTAGTTGCAAGGGTTCGGTTTGTTAAATCCATTTTATAACTCTAAAAAAGAATCTTAAAAAGGAGCCACTTCCGATTTTTCCTAGATTTTTATGAAAACAACTCTGCCTAACAATCAAGATTTTCTCCTTAATGCTTACAAGTTAAAGTCAAATTTATATTAAATGAAAATGACTCATACCAAAAATAAAATTATAACTGTTTTTACACCGCGGCTGTGAACGAAAAATCGAACAATCGCACCAGTTGCGGTCTTTCGATTTTTTGTCGGATAATATTTTAATGTTAAAATGCTTGAAACAACAAATTTTTGGCTTAAAATTGAAATTAGTGTGAACATTTTCTGTTTCATTTTAGGTTTACTTTATTTTACACACGAGAATGATATCAAAGTTACATATTGGAATGGTGGCTTCAAGGCACGGATTGGTGACCTTAATCAGATAGACCCTGAAGCTTATTCCGAATCCCTTTTAAATTCTACAATATGGATATTAATATTGATTCTTGAAGCGTACAGATAGTGAAGTTCATGGAGAAGCATGGCATGTTTCTGCTTAATGGTTGTACTATTACTCACGAACCTGCATTTGGTTCAACTAAAGGTAAATTAGTTATTGATCTCTGCCGGATAAGTAAGTGGGTTAATATATCTTCTTCGTGATGCTGGTTTTGCTTACAAGACTGGACGGTGCTTCTCTCACTTTGCTTTTGAATTAAACATTTTAACCAAAAAATATCTTCAGAAACGTAGTTCTGTTGACGCAGTAAATTTTCAGGACATATTACTTTGACAAGATAAACTTATGTGGTGGTTTATAAATAGAATATAAGATTAATAGGTATAAACTTAAGACTTACAAATACAATAGGGGGTATTAATTTTGCTTAACAGTAACTGCAAAACTTATCGCAGTCAATACTGGGAGTAGTTTTTTTTGTATTGAATTATTTTACGTGAAAAAGTTCATTATTAGGTTCATTATTATGTTAACTCACAGTTTAGATTAAACGAATAGATATTTGTTTGTTCGGTTCATACCGAATATTTTAAGATCAATGCAGATACCGTAAATTTTACGTAGTGATTAACTTAATTTCTTAGAATTAAATATATTATTATAAAATAGGAAAGGTAAGAAAACATTCATTTTAACCACAAAAGAGTTTTTTTTCTTTAGAAAATATGTTCATGTATACAACAAGATATGTAGGTACATTATGTCCGGTCTCTGTTAAAAAATACAAAAGAGTGAGATAAAAACTAAAAATCCTTTTCTGGACACAAATCAAATGAAATAAATTCTTATTTCTTTTTTTGTGTTGTTGGTTGGTTACAAAAGATTACCTTCAGTTCTTGTTTTTTTTCGAAAGAAATATGACCTTCCATATCGTAACTACATCCAGCAAAGAGCCACACTGAACCATTTAACATACGCCCATTTTTTGTTCGTTATTTATGAAACCTAATTCAAACGATAATATTTACTGTTATCTATCGATATTATTTTCCACTTTTAATTAAGAAAATTCATATCATATTACTCATCTGGTATCAACCCCGTACCGCACTTCATACCTCCCCGCTGATTCACATATGTATGCAATTATGGAAAAAGCCCTCAGAAGCAATCATTATAAATTAAAAATATTGATTATGTTATAAGAAACACCCAGAGCTAACAGAACAGCGTGAAATAAAAATAGAAGAGAATACAAAAAGGAGAGACCAAACAATGATAAGAGGATGAAAATAAAAATAAAAGTTGCCACAAACTTTATCAGAAACTTATTTTGAAAACAAACGAAGAGAAAAAAATTCGATATGCAAATTGAATGGGTAAGATTTGGTTGTTGTACGATTGTTTTAGCCATTCAAAATGGTCGTATTTTTGTCATTTAAACGGGCAAAAAAATATATTCCCCATCATTATTTTAAGTATTCCTAACAAAAACCGTATATCTATTTCAAATTTAGTTCTCGTAGTTGATCGTAGTTAAACAAAATATATTGGATGTTTCACAAAAATTAGGACATCGTTAACTATATAAATTGATAAAAGAAGGGAAAGAATGAAAATAATTTTGTTAAGAAGTCAAATTAAAAACACATTAAGTAAATATAAAATTGTTTACAGATCATTTAGCTTCCGTTACTCGTCTTCTAATACCTCGGTCACACCAGAGCTATTACTACCTGGGAAGTAGTAAGTAGGACACATAAGTAGGACAGAAAAATACAATACCACGCTATGGTACCTTTAAGTAGTTTTAAGTTTTTATATATATTCGGTTTTCTCAATGGTTTTGTTTTTAATTTGAGGAATCGGAATAATTCATTAGTAGTAAAAATAATTAAGATTAGTAGAAAAACCAAAACAATGTATTGTGAACAATTAAGAGTACACTCTCAAAACGATTTCTTCGTTCAAAGATTAAAAATTTCTCTAATTTTTTCTTTGGATCTATATCTATAGTTTTTTCTTTGGATCAAAAAATTATTTCTTTGAATCAAAGAAAAAAATATTTTTTAAATTTTTTTTCCAGTGGTCAAAGAAATATTTCTTTGAACCAAAAAAATAATTTTTTTGATTCAAATAAAAAAAAGAAATTTTTATTTTTTAAATAAGGAAATCGTTTTGAGAGTGTATTAATAATGAACTTTTAATAACTTTAGTAAAAGAAAAACCTGTTATGTTGGGCAAACCTTAAAAATATATTAAAAAAAAAAAAAGTTGGAAGCATCAGAATAGACAGTCTAGTAATAAATAATTATTGAATATAACCAATAATACTCACAGAACATTATAGAAGCAGGCCACATATAAAAATCTGTCGTTCGTAAATTGCAATAATTTGCAAGTAAGGTAAAAGACCCGGTAATTGACCCTGGCCCAGTTTCTGAACTTTTCAACTTTGTTATAAATTAATAAAAAAACTATATTTTAAATAAGAAAAAAAATAAATTCTTAATTTAAAGTAATCTATTCTGTGTCTAATGAACAGCAATTTAAAAAGTTTAGAATATATTAACTAAATAAAAAAAAATTTTTAAGTTTAAAATGTGTGTAAAAACTATTTTTTTGGTAGTTTCCTAACAGTTTATGTTACAAAGTACTCATTTTGATTTGTGCAATATTCATCATGTAAGTATGAAAACTTAATTAAAAATATATGAGCAGGTTAATATTTGTTTAAAATTTATTTTAAAATATTTATAAAATACCTTAGAATGATTTTTGTTATTTAAAGATGAGGGTCAATTACTAGGCTCACTTCTAAAGTGGTATGGCCCAATTAAATTCTAACCAGTTTTTGTTAGTTATTTTGTTATTTATAGTTATCTTCGATTAGTTTTTGTTATTTTTCATAACGTATATAACATTAAACATTCATTTTTATCAATAAAAAATTATTTATAAATTAAATTTTAAAAAACTATTTTTTAATTTAAGGATCAGAAACTAGGCCACTGTCAGGGTCAAAAACTGTCACATGAGAAATTTTGAAGGTCAGAAACTGGGTCCTTTTTGTCAATTTTTAAAACATTAATTTAAATTATTAATTCAATTCAAATAATTATTTTACTTGTATGACTTTATTTTGAAAGCCATAAACTAGTTGATAAAATTATTAATTGTCTCTTAAGTTTAAACTTATATTTATTACTGTCGTTTAACCTCAGCCGTCACTCTTAAAAGGTCAGAAACTGGGCCCGTTACCTTATAATTGTTTTTTTAATCAACTCGTGAAATTTAAACAGAAAAAATATGAAGTGTGTGGTATTTAAGTGTAAAAATTCTATTGAACAAAAAAAAATTCTCAAAATAAAGGGATATCTTTCTTAAAATAAATAAATTTATTTTTAATGGTTGGTTGTTCGTCACATAAGGTCGGCCACATACTATATATGTATATAGAAGAGCACCTGTCATACTACATGTACATACACCATATCGCACAAACACATTCGCATGTTTGTGTCGATACAGGTATGTGTTTTGTTGTACCTATTTATCATAATCGCTTGGTAGGGGTAGCGGTGTCTACGTCACTTGTCGACAACAGCGAGAACAATAGTTATGAAATACATATGTACGGTGCTTATATATTATGTGATAATACTATTGCTGTCTTTTTTCGTGAGAGAGACGGCGATTATAGCAATATAAAATCATAAGAATAATTTACTAATGTTCATTAATTTTTACTCGTACTTAACGAGTATAATACTATATTTATAGTTTAATGGCAGCAGGTACTGTATACATATACAGATGTATCGACTCGGTAAAATAATTGATATACGGGAAAAAAACCTGCTGTGTGCACACTGCATCCAATTAGCACCGATTTGGACAAAATAAAAACTGTAGTATGTGTGGATTAGCTCTCATATATTTATTTATTCCCGCGAAATTATCTGTGGTAGCCTTGTACAAAGTATTTTCAAAGTGCAGAGGGTTAATTTTAACGGGTTAACGGGATTTTCAAGCTTTTAGTGATCGTGAGATGCTTCTCTTTACTTCCAAATTCACATATTATTAGCTACATGCCTACATAATTACGTCATTTGAAGTGCACTCTGTATATTTTCTCTCTATATGGAATTCTGTTTGGTAGATTTTATCAATAAATGATCGTTTTATATAGATGGTACATAGTGATGCTGGCTTTTTTCGTTTAGCGCCCAAATGATACAAAAAAAAAAAAAAAAATCTAACAGATAACAAAACTATATTAAGAGTATGGAGATGCTTTAAAATAGACATTATATACGTTGAAAATAAATAATGCATGTGTCGACAAAAACAAAAGAAAATTATCCTTATCTAAAAATTTCGGTAAATATGAGTGTAAAAGTTTTTACATGTTCAGTATGTCCTTGTCCAATAGATATATAATTAACTGCGAAAATTATGAATAATACAATTGAGCTTCAGAAGTACGACTTGTTTTAATTTCTGCTGTAATGGTTGGGGCTTCTTCTGTAACACTTGACTATGTTTTAAAACTTGGTTTTGGCGCCATAAAACTTCCCTATGTTAGATATTATTTTAATTATTGGATGCCATTAGTTGCATTTGTCCTTGTATTCGTGGGTTACTTGTGAGAAATTGTCCTCCGAAGACCAGTATTACGCGTGGTGGTTTGTGTCGACAATTTGTAGTTAATAAAACGGAATTGTATATTTAGTCAGTAGATGGTTTTATTGGTAGTTTAAATAACAAAAGTTTTATTTTCAAATTTATATTTATTGTATTTTAAACACTTTTATATTTTAAAAGTTGATTAAATTTAAATATTGTTGCACTAATGAATTTCTAACAAAGAAAATTGTGACTCACTTAAAAAATACGTCTGAACCTTTCTGAGGTCAGTTTGTGGGTGAAACCGATGCACGAAGCATCTAAGCACCAGTTCGCGCCTCTCGTTGGTCGCCTTGTTATCCAGTCCCTTGTTAGAACTATTTAGTTCGGGGAATCACAAAATCAAGCATTGGTATAAGAAACCAATAGGTCGGAATAATGATGGCGGTCTTAGATAGTTCACGTTACGGCTGCGAGTTGGCGCCACCAAACACATGACCTGGGGTTTGAACCCATGATAAGTGCCAAAGATTAACAAAATTTCGCGGCGGCAATCTACACTACATTAGTGTAATTCGGATGCCTAAAGCTCTCGGCTGACGCCTACTACCGTTACACTGCTCAAGGCAAATGACTGAAAAAAGCAGTTAGAAATTGATTTTTTAAGGAAATAATATCAGTTAGTTTATTGCAAACATCACTTACGTATACTTATTAATCAGCAAATTTAATTAGGTTTTACTGTAATTGAACTGGTTAATATATTTTTTTTTATTATTGTATAGTATCTAATGAAATCACAAATGGAAAATATTAAATTTTAATCTAGTTATCCAAACTAAATTGACTAGAGAATTGAGAATTAAAATTGCGCCAAAAAGTTGAGGATAGACAGGAAACGGAAAAGTGTTTTTGTTTTAAAACACAAGAAATTCGTTTCTATATGGTATATGGAATATTAGTGCATACACATATACATACATACCTATATGAATAGAGATAAAAAGGTTCATTTGGGAATTAGATAATGGCGCCGTTGTTGGTGCTCATTGGATAGATGGCATGGCTCGGCTGGATAGCTACTATAGCTGCTACTCGAACACTGTAGGGATCTGGGGATTTAATATACTACACTTATTTTCTTCACTCGTATTGTTTTATCATTGTTTTACATATATATTAATGCAATGGTACCGTCTCTGTTGTTTGAACAATTTTCAGATACCTGTCTGTCTAATATGTATTTAAAAAAAAAGAAAGATATTTTAGCCGAGAGCCAGAACCGGAGAGTCAGCCAGCGTTACGATGGAGTAGATTGAAGAAAATTTAGATTCCTACAACTACCTTGGTTCCGATGTGATGTTATTTGCATACTTATTGCAATAATTTCTGTTTCAATATGAAAATGTTGTAATTTTTACAATTTAATATAGCTACATTGCTAGGCTACGAGCAACACAAAATGTACTTTATCGTCTTTCTGTACTTTTTATATACATATATACTCGTGTTGTGTGTGTGTAATGTTATCTCTTTTTATCATTTGCAATATTTTTATATATTTTATTTGTTTCTGTACAAAAAGTTGCAATACTTACAGGTTTTAAATTGAACAGTTTATATCGCTTCATGTAGAGAGATAGGGATATAATGTACTTATATAAATTATACCGAGTGTCTATATTTGGTACTGGCTTTTATTCCCTTTGTATTTATCACTCCAGCAATGTTGTCGAACTAAAGAGGTGATAAATATTATATGGAGAATGAAGTTTTTGTTTCAACAATATGCTGGTAGTTGACAATTATTAGGTGTGTGCAAAAGTTCTACCCGTTTCCCGAATCCCGAATACTGAGTTTGAAAATAATAAATATTCCGTATTAATAAATGATGTAAGCTTTCAATAGCTCCTGACTACATAATTCTCGCTTATACGTAATTAATTCGTTGTACGGTTAATATGTCGTGTAGCAAAGATCATATCCGGCACTGTTTGCTTTATGAGTTTAACAAAGGTCATAATGTTGTCAAAGCTTGTCGTAATATTGTTGAGGTGTATGGGGAAGGTGCTATAGACGAAATTACCTGCCGTCGTTGGTTTCGAAAATTCCGTAATGGAGATAAAAGCTGTTCCGATAAACCACGATCTGGACGCCCTTCGAAGTTGTAGCTTCAAATGACTGTTGAAGAATGAGCAGAGAGGTTTTCTACACACATAACTATACAGTAGAAACACAAATACATAAACTTGGATTTACTATTTTATTTTTTTATACCTTAAAAACGGGTAGAACTTTTGCACACACCTAATATTTATTTGGCTTCCTTTCACCCTTTATACTCTCTTCGAAAGATTTCGGTTTTGTTTTCAAATTCCGCTATACTATTAAATAGTTTATGAATATTATGACTGATATTACAAGTGGTGGAGTTGGTGCTACTATCTGAAAACTCATTTCATTGTCAATTTTTTCACATGTAGTAAGCAATCTAATACCTAATTTACTCAGTTTTTATTTTCAATTTCATTTATACTAATAAATGTAATCGCCAGTTTTAGTATAATGTGCGAATTATGTAGTCCTAATCAAATTTTAAATCATTAAACACCGCTGATAGATTTCAGAGCAATTTATTATATATAGTTATACCCAATTTTAAATACAATTGAGCATCAGTCATCTTTAAGGAATTAAATAATTCTTTTATTCAAAACAAATCAATCTTCTATTCTTTTCTAAAAACAAATTGCAAATTTAAAATTTAAAATTTACGCAAGTGCAATAATGAATGAGCTAAAGCCAAGAAAACAGAAATTCTTTAGATTCATAAGTGATGAATCATCGTTAAATTCAAGTGAAATGGACTATATATATCGAATTTTAAGCTATACCAGAGTTGAATTAAGATTTTTTGCCAGATATTTATATTTCGCTGCATATAGCTACTAATTCTTGAGCAATGAATCTGTGGTTCATATGAATGTATAAGTATGATGATAGAAATTTCAAAATGAATGTACCTACAGAAAATTTTTTTGAACAGTATAATGAAGTTAATTTTCCGAATTGTCGCGTAAAGAGTTTCCCGAATTTCTTCAATAAAATTTAGAAGTTATGGCAAATATAAACAATACTTGCGAATATAAACAGGCTCAATCATCTTATTAAAAATAAGTGCTGTATTTAGTTATAATTTAAAGTTAAAAGCCATAAATTAAAGTTATTGATAGGCCCATCGAAAGGGAGAGCGCAGTCGGTGATGCAGTCCCGGAGCCCGGGTTTGAGAGGGGTCTCGTAGCTGCTGGTAAGCGGGGCCGGGAAGATATTTTAAAAATTTGATTTATTCTCGAGGCCCTGGCTACTGAGTAGATACTATAGTTTGTATCTCAATATTCTATTCAGTGGAATTAAGTACGGCAACTTTATTATTTTTATTATTATTATTACTATTATTGTTACTTATCCTGAAATAATTTTTTTTTTATAAGTACATAATATATATTTTATATTCATTAAATTCAGAAATTTTAAAGCATAAAATCATAAGATTATTTTAGAGAAAACTTTTTTACCGACTAAACAACAATCTTTCGTTCTTCATCTTTTCACTTTTTCCAACGAATAAAAAGCAAAAAAAAAAAAAAAGAAAGCTATGATAAAAATAAATGTGTTTTACAATTTTCTTCATAAAAGCTTTGATAAAACTTGTGATATTTGATATTTACTCAAAGCTATCGAAAAATATTGAAAAAGCATTTTTATTCATCACGAAAACAAAACAGAAAAAAGAAGTATATTATGAAAGATAAAATATCATAGATAGTGCATTCAACAGTAATAGAGTGCGGTTTTCCAAGTTTTATAATAAAGGCATTAATATGGTACAAAATTTATGTTTGATAGTTTGATACTAATCAATTTTTACGATTCCATACATGGTCTTAATCACAGTGTCAACTTTACTGAATTCATAAGTCAGAAACAATATTCCTAAATTTTAAAATTTTTGTGGTGCAGTAAAATTACAAAAAGTACACAAATTTGATATAACGCCGAAACTGCTTTCACTTTTTTCATAGGTTAGATTTAATTTCGTATCTCAATAATGGTAATTTATTCTCATTTAAGTGAGTGTAGATCTTTATATGGATAACTAAGTCATAATGATTAATACATAAAGATAATTTAATCATTTGAGAGTCAAATGCTTTTAAACTTCTTTGATATAATATTAGCTAATAGAATAGATAACAAGGTATTTTATACTTCTTACAAAAGGGACTTAAACATGTTAACGGTCGTGGACGCCGTACAGTAAGTCAAGTGTGAAACCTCAGTAGCTGCGACACAATGCTGTACCTCGTCAACAATTTCATATAAAGTGTATTAGTTATCGAAATAGTTGACCAGTTGAACGTTTCGTCATTATATATATACATAGGTTACAACCATCAACGTGTTAATGGAATTTTTACAGATTCTGCTCATCTGTTGAAGTTAAATAGATAATTGCTTTTCTTTCCCAGAAATGGAACAGAAAATTCTGTCACTATAACTGTTTTTATATATATTTTACAGCCAGGACTGGCGAACAAAATATTTTCAAACATTTTTTTCTGCAAAAATATAGAGGACGAAAAAAAATTTTCTCACATTGTTCGCGTCTCTAACAAAAATACCAGGCCGCTCTTTTAGACCCAGGCGCTCGGGCAGTCTTCCCACCTGAACCCAATTACCCCCTCTCGCCATCCCTGTCGACAGCGGTTACTTCTGAGATACTGTCACATATAATAGTAGGTATAGTATGCACTGTCGTTAAAAATAAATTTTCTTTCTTCCCCAGCGTTTCCACCATAAGTTTTTATATCTTTTATAGGTACCTACGGATATAGTAGCTTAGAAAGTTCCAAGCATATACTAGTTATTTTCAGAGAGCTACAACCTTTAGTAGTACAACCGAGAAGTAGGTTGAATATAATTTCTTTTGGGCTCCTCGTAAATTAACGAAAATTACAGTAAATACATTTTATTGGACGGATATCGTCTCTATAGCATCAATTTATTGAAATTAAGAAAAAAACGTTAGAACAAAAATTCTAAGTACAAATGTTTTCACCGTAACTGTTGCCTCGTGTAACATCTGCTGATATAAATACAAATTTTTGCAGTAGTTGCGTATCCGATAGCTAAACAATTGCTTAGGTTACTTTATGGTGCCATTTTTATAAACGTTTGAGAGAAAAATTAGGTTAGTTCCAATGTTCAGGGAAAAACGTTCAAAATGAATTGAACGCAATATTTTCTCATTTTCACCGAACACAATAAAAGCATCGTCCATTTTCATTGTGATAAAATATTTTTTCTATTTAAGTAAAAACGTTGGTACCTTGGTAGTTGATAGCTACCTACTGAAATAGCTGAAAGTTATTTCAATACAATACAATACAAAACAAAGTAGGGTGAATGCGGGAGAGATGCCACATCTCCATACATGATGCATGCCATATGTAACCATTTTTGGCACTTTATACATCTTAACCAGTCAACTATATAATTTTGCTTCTGAGTACCTTTCAAAACACTCAATACACAGGCAATCATCATTATTTTCGTTATCTTCACTAATATGATGGCTCTTCCTGATCCATTAATGGATCTTTTATATTTACGTGGCATAATTTACAGTCCAAAAAAAAATTGCATAATTAAGATATATAAGTATATGTTTTTAACATGTAATATGATGCGGCGTCTCTCCTTTTTGTTGGGATAGATGCCGCATGTTGCTATAGCAAGCATAGTGCGGAATTCTAGCCGAAAATTTTATACAGCACTTTTAAAATATACCTAAATTAATAACAAAAGTCATTTTCATTAAAACATTGAAATATACATTCTTAAATTCTAATTAATTAAATGCTTGATAAAATATTTTGTTAAAAAACTTACTTTTCAATAATAAAAAGTTGGATAATTATTAAACTGATGGACTGATTATAAATGTTACCATATACAGCTTAAATAAGTAACTTATTTTAAACATGATCCATTAACAGCGCTATCTATCAATTAACGGACGAACTATGGCTACTGCGGCATCTCACCCGCACTTACCCTATAAGAAGCGAAAATAAGGAACAACAGCACTAACGTCAGCCAGGCAAGACGAAAAAAGAGTAGAACATTTACAACGTCTATTTAAGTACAGGCAGCAAAAATTGAGTTCCAAAGAAAAACAAAATTACAAACCTTGCCAACCGAGCCAGGCGAAGCGTTCATGTCGACTCACTTACTACAACGTATAGAAAAGGACAAAAGCAATAATAAAAGTGATAGAAACAGGTAAAATGAATGAGGCGGGGTTGGGGGTGGATGAGCGAGCTGTGTTAGGATGGGAAAAAGAAAAAAAGATAATGGATGAAACACGTAGTAAAAACATTTCCACTCCAGTAAATGCTTAGGTGTGATACGAATCAATGAATAGACATTGTAGAACACATGTTGGAGTCCGTCTGTCACAGTCTGTTCGCCTTTCGCTGTTCCGCTTCACTGCCATCGTACACATATATCACCGTACACCGTAGCTAGTTGATGAAAACTGCATTCTTTCAAGAAACCATCATCAACTTACTACAGCAACCGTATCTATCGGGGAAAAGATCGAAAAATGCGTTCATCGATATCAGTATGCCGGGTGGCCGAATAAGATACGATCGTTTCCATCCAAATAACCTATCAAATATTTTCATCTGTTCCATTCTCCACGAGCGCGTCCGTTTGTCTGCCGTTTTCATTTTTCTCTTCGGCGAAAATGATTTTCTGAAACGAGCAGAGAAAAAATTTATATAGTATATTTTAATATCTATTCATATGGCTAAATGGTTATGGATATATTTATATTTTGTACAATAAATATATATTTTTTGATACGGATAAAAGTTCTGTCGCTATTGAACGTCCCAGAAGATGTTTCAGTTAAAAACCAAGTGTGTGATAAGCTCCGGTGGATGCTTTTGAGAATAAAAGTGTTCAAACTCTAAACACTGCACATATCCAGTGGTGCAAATATTATGTAATTGTTGCAATTTTAGGTATAGTCTTTATGGCTTGTTCAGGGTCCTATTCACCCAGGGGTGTATTTCCCATAAAGCAAACTAGGCACGCAACGAGAGCGGAAAATTTTGGGGGAAATATATAATTTTTAGTATTCAGAAGTCTTTTTTTTGTTCGTCACGTATTTCTTGATAGGATAATAAGAAATGGGAGTTGTTTTTTTATTTTGCTCGTCACTAATTTTTGGATAGGGAAAGGAAAAGAATTTTTTTTAAAAATCTTTATTTTACGAAAAAGCAGGGGTGGCATTTTCCACAGTGTCTCGGGCGGCACTTAGGGTAAATACGTCCCTGTATTCATCCAAAGGATCCACCTCACGGTAGAAAATAAAATATTTTTTAATGTTAGCCCTAGTTCATAAAACTAACAGTCCACCTTTGTACGATTTTTGATTTAAAAATTGATGCACAGTTTTGACAATTACAAAAATATACCTATTTTTCGTTTACCGATGTCGTTTGGTGGATATTTTAAAAAAACCCACACGGTCTGTCTTGACCTGTGGTCTTGACCGACATTGAGCATGTAAATCCAATATTACCAGAATACAGGTGCTTAATTATGCCTAATCTTTAATACGTAAACATAGAATACTAGCAGCCAACTAATATAAAAAAAGTGTAATTCGCTTGGAGTCATTTGTATACCAGTCACAGCTTAAGGCAGGTAGTCAGTCAGTGTCCGTCGCCGAACACACACTGCATTGTGTTAACAATGAACACCATTGTTACTTAAACTGGACAGCTTGGTCTGTCCCATAATACGTGTGTGTGGTGGTATGTGTGAGTACGCACACAAAGGCAAACAACAAACTAACACAATTGCAAGCGGTGTGTACCTACACGACACGGTGGGAGAGATTTTATGTCACAAACTCATTACAAGTGGAACAGAGACATAGACCACCTAGTTTGTCCCCTTGTACGTAAAATTATAATTAAATATTTAGAACGGCTTCTTATGGTGTCATCTATAACTATATAAGATATAATTACTCTTTATCCTCGGAATGAAATATAGAATTCTTTCGTTACAAAATGTTTGAAATTCGTTACATAATGTAAAATTAATGTACTAATGTCCGGATAATAATCGATTAATAGTAACTAGAAAGCATACCCAAGTGATCACATTGAAGTGTGAGTAAATTTTATGACCATATTTTTCTGTTTCAGAATAAAAATTTGGAGGGGCAGGTCTATCCACACTGTTAACTTCCCATTGGATGCCCTTAAAGATTAGAGACTACTGTACATAAATAATTCTTTTTCCATTTCAGGGGGCTCCTCCCCTAGCCCCCAATAGAAACTTTGCTCCTTGCGCCGCACCGGGGACTTCGCCCTCTGTACCTAATCAAACCTAATGTGGGGACCCTTATCAAACAAATGATATTATCATTTCTTCTCAAGATATGAGAGACAAAAAATGTTTCATAAAAAGTTTCTTATTTCGAGATTTTTTTAAAATTTTATAAAAATTTACTGGCGTTTTTAACATCAAACAGGTTTTTAGGCCATTATATAATAAAGAAATGTTAAAAAATCTATATGATCTATGTTGTGATATCATCATTTGTTCTAGAGATCTGCGTGACGAAAAAAAATTCACGAACTAACGGACGTCGGACACACACACAGACATCACGCTAAAAACGATGTATTCGGATTCTAGTGACCTTGAAACGTGGAGATATGTCCAAATTAGCGATTCGTAAAATCGGACCCATTACAATAACTTCCAATGGGAAGATATTAATGTATCAATCTCTACAAGAAATTGTAATGTCCCGTCGTCGCAAATTGAAAAGCTGGCAAGTCTGATTGGGCTTATACTCTAGAGTCTAGCTTATAGTATCACAGAACCTTCCTTCACCTGTGCGTTACCAATAATTTCATTTTTGAAGAATTCAATAAATTATATTGAAATACATAATCAAATACGTTTTCATTTCACAAAAATGAACACGAGAACAATATAATACAATAGAAAAAAATTGTTTTGTATAAAATGCAATATTTTTTCCTTTTTTGTTAGCAAGAACAAAAATGTTTCAGTTTAAATTGAACCCATTTATCGAATTACGTGATGCGAAAAAATGATTTTTCTTATAACGGAAGAAAAAAAGAAAATTACGTACGTACCTACCGGATACCAACATTCATTTTTTTTTGGTAACGAAATTTTTTAATAACAATATTTTCTTAAATTCAATTTGACTAACCAAAATATTTGCGTAGCTTTTTTTGAAGGGTTAATAAGTAGGTAAATATCGCTCTATTTACATCTCGTTGTTTAGAAACTTCTCAAATCAAAATTTAACATAACATGAGGATGTATAATGATAAAATTTTTGGAAATCGCTGGTCATGCTTTATAAACTAGGTAACCAAATAACCAATAAAACTTTATTTCATTAGTAACAAAGTTTTATTGGTTACCTAGTTCATAAAGCATGACCAACGATTTCCAAAAATTTTATCATTATATCAAAGGGAGCCACTTTCTTGCAGAACTACAAAAAAATTTCTCTCCTTTTTGAGAAGCATTACTTACAGGACTGACGTATTTCGACTGTCGAATAATTTTGATTAATTTTAATGTCATTGCAGTCTCAGTAAAATTTATCCAGTTACGATAAATTTAATCTGAGGTTCAACGTATAGTTAGAGAGCTGACAGCGATTTCGGTATATGATTTCATCGTCATTTATAGTAATATGTTATGTATAATGGTTTACTACTGTGCGAATAAGAAAAAATTAGAGTGGAGTTCAGATGGTGCTGACTGTTCTTGGAAATGAATTTTAAAAATTTGAAGAAAATAAAAGCTTTCTTAAATTATATCACCGTGTCTGTCATTGATATATTGTGTTAAGGGCGGTAAATATCTACATAATAAATTTGTGAAAGGCAGACGTCCACAGAAAAAAATTTAAATTTTATTTAAAAAATATATTTTTAAGAAGAATGCAGCAGTGTAGACGTCTGTCTTCTACAAATTTCCCCCTCCTTCTTCTACCTTCCCCCTCCCCCGAATCCCCAAGTGATAAGGTAGATAACAGTCTTTGAATAAAAACATAAAAATATCAAAATTCTTTTAAATTAGGTGACATGAAAAAATGTTGCCCTTGAAACAACTGAAACCTTTTTTCTAGTTCATTTCATCGAAGTTTCATAAGCAAAATTGAAAAAGTGAAAAATTTTAGTTTTTTCAAAAAATTAAAAATGACCATAACTCCAGAACCACTGAACAAAATAGGTATTTACAAATTTTGTTCCTTTTAATGCCCTATATATAGAATTATTTTGAGACTGTTCTCATTACTTTAGTCCCAATAGGCATTCACTGTTTTAGACACCAAGGTACACTCGGATTTTTTGTTTTCTTGAATTATATGGAACATTATTAGTAAAGTATTTTGTGGTATTTGAGTCATTTTCGTATATTGATAAATCGTGTAGGTATGCCAATGATAAATAGTACCTAAACGATATGAATATGGTGTCTGTATGAGACGAAAAAACGGAGTTAGAATCCTATTATTATCAGTTATTTTTAATCTTATAGTACCTATATATTTTCAAAATTTTATTCTTAGGAATGTACGCCTTTGGAAATTCGCTATGTTATGTAGACCGTTGCGACAGGGGTATTTAAAAATTATTTACATAATAAAAATTCAATTAAAAAAACAAAACCACATTGTGCAACATTAACTTTTATTTTTGTTTGTTTTCTAGATTCCAGTCAGCATTGCATGTCGGGCATGGTGGCATTACCTACTATGTGATTGCATGTGACATATGGTGGTATGGGTTTGGTGTTTTTGTAATGTTTGAGCTTTTATATAATTTTGTCAGTGACCGACCACGGACACACAGTAACAGCATGATGGGTAACACAAACAGTCAAATAAAAGCTTGCAATTGTATTTTTAATTTTTTTTATTGAATAAAGTTTTTTTTTTTAATTTTTTGCATGCACCTTTTAATAAACTATACTACAACCGAAACTCCAAATCACCTTAAGGTCCTGAAAATTTTGACACTTTTGTAATCAAATTGAAAGTGATTTGGCCCTGGTGCGATACGATTATGATCTTAAATTTTAAGAATGCGAACATCTAGCAACCGACGCAAGGGTTTTTTGAATATGGTATTTCATATTTTCATAATAAAAGTGGTAGACAATTGGGGGTTGGGGATTATTGACGTCACCGCCCACTCATTTTAACCGAGCGGCGTATAGAATAGAATTGTTGTTACGTAGTGAAGAGGCAACAGAGGTGAAATGGAGTAGACAAAGTTGGAATGTTATAGGTACACATAGATATACGTAAAAATATGTAAAACTACTAACTTTCGGGCTGGATCAGGAGAACAATACACACATATAGATATACTTAAAACGAACAACTCGTGTCTATGTTTCCACACCGAAGCAAACCTATCTGGCGAGTATAATGAAGTTTTGTACTGTTTGTATTAAGTTCGACCGTAAAATTGTAGTTCCTTGTTTGTAATATAATACTGTACTAGAATGATTTTATAAAAATCCTTGTTACAGAAAGAAGCAAGCAATAATAATCCTTCCATTTGTATTGGATTTTATAACTGCAACTAAAATTTTGACAAAAATTAATCTTAACCCTAGAACGACAAGGCTCTGTTATGAGACAAATTTAGCAAGCTCTGTTATGAGACAAATTTGTCAAACCGATCTATCTAGATGGTATTCAAATTTTTACCAAAAAAGAAACTTATTAGATTATTGTCAGCTTCTACATTATCAAAAGTTACAGCGCTGAAACAAAAAACGTAGGTGTCATGTATGACACCGACTTGTCGTTGTAGGGTTAAAATATTTAAGAAATGGTATACCAAAAATTAAAATTCGATTAATAAATTCAGCACTATTCGCTTTTCTTGACACAATAAGATACTTAAAGTATTCAATTCGGCACCAGATCTCTGTTCTAGGCTTAGCAATCATCAAAATCAGCATAAAATTTAATTTTTGAAATATCATATTTTTCAGAGCCAGTTTAGAAAATAGTAGATTTAGGTTTAGGATTTTCTTTACTATTTTACTGATTTATCAATTGTGGCTGATTCAAAGATAGTGAATCTTAACAGGCTGTTGAAATAGTGCGTTTATTATTTTTTTTTTTTTTGCTGGAAACGGCAACCCTAGTGGCAGCCTTAAAGTGAATGTTTGTACTTTGGTTTCTTCTTTAGTAAAATTTTGTTCGTGATGCACACGTACTGTTTTCGACGTCGATTTTTGTAAAAGTATTTTTTTTTTTTGGATTGGTCATAAATGATAAGTGCTGATCATTTGCTGAATGCTGAAACCACTCAATTGAGTGCCTGAAGGGCCTGACACAAGAATGGGAAAAACACGCTGAGATCACTGTATTATTTTCGAGAAGGAATATTTAGATGGTAATGCCATTTTTGTAGATAAACAAAGCGATTTTTTTTCTTTATAGATTCAGCACACGAATTTTTTAAACAACTCTAGTATACGTAGACCTACCATTTATCTAAAACAACTACACTCAGCATATCTTATTAGAATATCTGTATGTACCTATTAAGAATTTAAAGTGGGTAAAAATACGTACTTACATTAATTTTTATGAGGAATATTTTTTTACGAATCAAACTTCAAATTAGTCTTTATATTGGATACTTTTATAGAAAATGTAGATACGCATTATGCTATTGGAATGTTATCATTCTTCATGAAAGTTCCTTTCTAATTCCGTGATATTGATAGACACTTTTTTAAAATTGAAGCCAATTAACCTAACTAAAATTAAAATCTCTAGGATTCTCTTACCGATAAATTACGATAATTTATAATTCTAATGGTAAGTAGGTATACAGATGGTAACTACCTATCTAGTCAAAAATGAAGTTTAAGTTGAGTTGTTATACCTGAATGACGTACGCAGTTTCATAAATTATTCCGGCTATGCTAGTTTATTCTTAGAGTACCTAGAAGTTAAGGTAGTTACCGCGACATTCAACTTTTCGACAGAATAATTTCAAATTTTAATAGTATAAAGAAGAATGCTGTATCTGATTGTCCTTGTAATTTGGGAAAGATTGATCGCTTCTGAGTTAAGATAATTAGGGTTAAAGTTTGTATCTATTCCATGTATTAGATCTCAAAATTCTGACTACGTACCCTTATTTTGTATTTAACAATATAATGACTCGACGGAATTCAATAAAAACCTAGGGAAAGAAAGATTAATAAGTTTTGAATGTAAAGAAAAAAATTGAATTATTTGCTGATCGTTTTGAATTGAAGATATCATCAGAGAAAATATAGTATTTTAAAAGATACACCAATTTCAAGCAACTGAACCGAAGCAGTCTGGCAACTCTGTATATTAAATAACTGGTTTATTCGTATTTATTGTTTAAACAATATTGAAAATTTATGAATAGCATTTTTTGACCCTTTACCGCTTACGTAGCGAAAACGGTGATAGATACATTAAAAAGTGTTAAGACCTTTTTTGTAGAGAATCGAATTCTCTACAAAAAGTCCGAGATAGCACCTGTCTATCTTGTCCAGGTGAAAAAATAAAGCGTCCAAACGCATATGCATACCACTTAATATGTTTGTTGAGTAAATTAACAACGATTTCAAAGCATTTATTATAAAAAACTTTGATAGTATAAGTGTGTATGCACAGACTATGTTTGAATGTATGCCTACACGTTCGTATGAAAAATAGTATGCATCAACATCTATCCATTAAGACATACAATAATGACATAAAGTAAGTTTGTTTTGCAATTTTTTCTACTAGCATGTCACACAGTACTACCTTAATTTCAGTTTTTATTCAAAACAAAAATATACGTACTATGATGCTAGTTGAACTCTATAGTTACATAAGAATGTGCCATAGTGGATTTAGCGGATGAGATGCGAACAAAATTCGCCGGCTGCGTTGAATTGCCGATAATTTTTACCATGTGGAAGAAGATATCCGCTTGGAATAAATTTTCATTTTTTAAGTTTCCTTCTTTGTTATTATTTTTCTCGTCCTCATCTTCGTCTTGGTCTATTTGTTTTTTCGCTGTTCTCTCATCTTTACTGACAAGATAAAAATTTTGCTTGAATATTTGAATTTTTAAAAAATTGTCTATACACCAGTAGAGAATACATGTATGGGTACGAATATGATTATTACAAGAAAATTTAATAAAAACGAGAATTCAAATTTAAATTTTTATCAAAAAATTATAAAATTTTATTAGATTGTCATTCCATAGATAATAATTTCAGGGATGAATAAAAGAGATGCAGCGTAATTTTATTGTGAAAGAAGAAGTCCCCTTTTCCACTAATGACATTTTTCTAGATAGTGGTTTCCTACCTCCTCGTTTTACAATATAAAAAGAAAAATAATTTTATTGAATTTTTCACATTATACACTAAAATTTTTGACATTGCTTGACCACTGCTTTTATATTTTGTTAAATTTCTTAAAGCCCTACAATTATAAATTTCAGTCTTTACTTGACTAGAATAGGAAGGAATGCGAAAGTCCGAAGAAAAGAAAAGGCCCATTGGAGAAAAAATTTTGGAAGAAATTAGATTTTGGCAAAAAAATTCTTTAAAAGGACAAGAAAACAAAACTCAAGCTGTAAGAACGTTACTAAATAAACTGCTAAAAAAAATTAACTTAGCAGAATAAAATAAAAAATAAAAATTTTAAAAATTTAAATAATTAAGATTGAGCTGTTAGCTAAAATGGCAATTAACCACAATTTAAAAAGTAGTTTTTCAGGTAAACGGTTTAAAATCCTTTTACTCCAGTTGATCCTCTTATTGGTATAATTCTTAGCCGCTATTTGGACAAATTTTTCATTTTATTGTAACTTAAATGACCGTAATGTGGAAACAATCTAAAAATCAAATACAGTCACTGCAGGTTTGACAACAAACGAAAACAGGCTTCATCACATTAAAATAACTTTCTGGAATTCCGGAATTAAAATACATACTTTAGACCGTCATAAAAGAGAGTAAAAAGTCACTTTTAGTTGTAAGGGATTAAAAGTATACTCTTGCTCTCGCGAGTTATAGTCTTCGGATCTTTACAAGGCCTTTGACAACAAGCTTCACACTCGAGATCGAAAATAACATTTTAAAGTTCCTTTTGGTGTATAATATACCTACTTATTTAAAATATTTTTTAATCCTAAGATTCACACTGCTGGGTACAAGCTTGATGCTGTCAGTTAAAAAAGCAAGCGGAATATCAACAGACAAAACTATAAAATATAGACACAGTTGCTTCAGTACAAATAATATTTCATAATAATAGCCTTAAAAACTTTTTGAAAAAACATAAAAGCATATTTTATTTGATAAAGTAATATAAATTGTTGAGATAAGAACAAAAAAAAATGTTTAAAAAAAGGAAAAATGGAAATAAATAAATTATAGACGTATAATTTTGTGCTATAAATAATTAAGAAATATAATTACAGTAACTAACAACTAAGAATGTTGGAAAAAAAAACACAAAAGGCAGTATTGTACGTAGTATTTAGATATATATGTACTATGTTATGTACCTAACAAAACAACAGCACAATTCCGTTACGTTATTATTGGCATGAATATTGTAATTTTGTTGTAAAACATTTTTATAATGACTGCCATTTTGTTTTGTTTTAGTAACAGCAACAAGATGGGTGGGATACTTTGACGATGGATATGTACTACGTACTTTTAAAAAGTTTTCATAATAAAAACTTCTACAGTAACCATACAGACTTTAATTAAAGAGCTCTAAGGAAAAAGAACTAACCTATAATATTTAACTATATACATATATACTTCACTGTGTAATAGAACTTGAAATTTTGTCTAATACAAATTGAATGTTACAGCATCGTCTTTTGTAGTGTCTAAGGATAATTTTCTTTACACGCAGTTGGGTCGAATATTATGACGTTTATTTGTTTTAAGATAAGATACATTCTAAGTAATTCAATTTATTTAACACTACACTTGGATACAGAAATATAATTTTTGGAGTGGAATTGAATCAGAAAAAAGTGAAACTTTACTTGAATTAACAGACATAAATCAATTACTTGCACATAGGGCAGCATCACCATCTTTGAACAAAATAAAATCGGGACAAAAATCTAGCGCAGGTTAACAAATGCAATTCAGTCCAAAATATCAACTTTACAGTAGAGAGTAAAAGCTAAAATGAAATGCAGGCAACATCAGTTTATTTGAATTATCTTCAGGTTTAACTGACATTTTATAATTTTTTTTTAATCAATTACTTTCGTAACATATATAACAGAGTAAATCATAAAAAAAAACATATAAAAAACAACAATAAATTTCATTATTAAAACCATTTGTGGACTTCTCCTGTTTTAGCGGGTCGTTGTTATCATAAAAATACATTTCCAATTTAATTAAACTATGTACTTATTTATTATTTTATTAAGAATTTTAAAAACTTAACTTAAGAACTTTTGCCCTTTTGGAAATATATGAGATAGACTCTCTTGGTCCTTATTATAAAATCAAAAAAAAAAAAATAAAAAAAAAATAAAAAATGGACTTAACTACTTTTGTTTAACTGCGCTAGAAATATGTATGTAGTTAAATAAAAAATTTATCCCAGATTATTATTTATTGGATCCGCTATTTACGCAAACAAATTTCGCCTGAGGTGTGTCTTAGAAATTGTATTATTAAAATAGAAAAATCGTAATGCAGCACACTTTATTATATTTTGCACTGAGTACTAAGTAGAATAAACTATTTAAATACAATTATTTTAAGAAATAAGCAGTAAGACAGTAATGTGATACTCTTAGGTGCATAGTATGAAACACTTTTACTCTCTAAAAAGCTCCTCCTTAGGAGCCCGTTTCGAACGTGAGTTCATAATTTAAAAAATCGGGATAAAATGGGTATGATATCAAAATGCGGGACTTCACCATCGAAATCGGTACTGTTTCGATAAAATCGGATGAAATGGTAACTCTAACAGAGAATGACTCTCATAAAATTTCCAACTTGGGGATGTTGTAGGCAATAAGAAATACAGATCTGACTAAATTAGGTGAATTACGCAGAAGCACTAGATGAGTATAGAATGCTACCTTCAAACTTATAAAATTCCATGTAATTTAGGTGCTAAAATTTCTAATTTATTTTCTTCCAATAACTTCCTACGGATAAAATCTTCTATGACTTTCCAAGTTTTGATCCCGAACTTTTACTCTTCCTTTTTTAATTGAATATGAAGACAATTTTGGTATAGCTAAAAGTCCTTTTTCTCAACTGATATATGTCCATATACATAGGTATCTCATATCTATTATGGAAAATAAACACAGAAATTTTAAAAAAATTGTGTAGGTAGCTACTCATAAAAAAATTAAAAGAGCACCAATAATATTAAAAATTTTTGCCTTTTTCGACGAAGCTGTATCTCTGTCAAAAACAGTCACCATTTCCTTAGGTAAAAGCCTTTCTGCGGTCAGTACTTAAAGAGTTATTTGTTAAAAAAAACGGTATTTTTAACTTTATCCCTTAGTATCCAGAAAAAGGGTAATAATTTTCAAAATTTTGTGTGTTTCTTGAATTTTTTTAGTGAGTGTATCTATGGTTCGGAATTTTTGTTTTAGTCTTGATGGAATAATAAACAAATTATGGAGTAAATATCTAAGTAAGGTAAAGCAGATAGCAAACAGTAAATTTACAATAGCTGGTGAAAATACTGGTAAGGAAACAATATAATATTATTTTAAAACACAATGCCGTAAAGTACTTTTTGTATTACGTCAAGTATTCTTTACTAAATGTACACAGACATTGTGTGGATGAGTGTAAATGTCGATGTATTTTCCGTCATTTCGTGAAGAAGTAACATCAAAACGAATGAGCAAAATGTGTAATACAAAATAAAGATATAAAACTTGAAAATACCATCTTTAAAACGAAAAGTACATCATCGTACGAGCAGGCTGATGTCAATATATAATGGTTCAACGGCAGCTTACTACAATATTGTTTTTAACTAAAATGACTGCTCAAATTAGCTGCTGAACACGTAGTTAAAAGAGTTATACTTGATGTATCTATTTTAGATTTTTCGAAAAATGAATAATTGACCTTTGCGAGAGGATCGAACTGTCGACCTTCACATTGTTAGTACGACGCTCCAACCAACTGACCTAATGAGTCGCCAATGCATTCGCATGACAATTTTTATTTTTTTTTTTTAAATTGAAGCTAATAATAATAATAATATTAACATACGAAATAATTTTACAAAGTATTGTAATTAAAACGTTGCAGTTGTGCAAAGACCTACCGCAGATCAAATTAAATTCATCGTTATTATTGAAAATAAAAATTATATTTTAATGTCCAGTATCAACATCTGAATGTTTGAACCTGTTTTTTGGTTACTTTATTTGGTGTTTAATTCAAATTTTTATTCATTTGTTTTTGCTATTCTCCTAGGAAATTTTACATATAATATATTCGCCACATGCGTACATTCAAGCATTAAATCCGAATTGCGTATTCATTAGTTAGAGTTTCTTACAACTTTCGGAATAAAATATAGAAAATTTAGGTATTTCAGGGCATATTACAAAAGCGGATAAAAATATCCTACAATAGCCTAGGCCCTAGAATATAATTTTGTTTCAGGGGGATTGGTAGTTGACTGGATTTGTCTCTTTCAACACGTGCCCTGTTCGTGCCACCTCCCCCCTAAAGTCATCATCCCAAGTTATCTAATACAATTTTATTTGAAATTTTTAAGCAAGTGCTACTATCTACAATTTTTACACATTACGCACCACGATAAAGCTGAAAATTTCATAAGTGGAACTTAAAAATAAGAACTGTTTAAAACAGTGTTTCGCAAAATTTTTTTCATGGCGAAATTTTTTTTAGGGTTTAAAATTTGTACGGAGCATTGCCTCTAATACAGTTGGCGAGCAAAAAAAAAAAAACAACAAAATTGATTTTTTGAAATTTTTGATAACTATTTCCCAGACGCAAATTTTTAAAAATTTTTCGTGGAACTCTTGACGACTGCGGAACATAATTTTAGAGACACTGGTTTAAAGGAACTTCCTCAACTTAATTTTAAAAGGCTCTTCTAAAAACATTCCATACGAAGTGTTACATAGAAAAAAATTTTTCGTCTCAATTGAGTGGAGTTTCAAGCAGGGATCTACTTATAACATGTAGACGGACAGATATGGCAAAATTATATGGAATCTGAAAATTTTCTACAAAATTCAAAACTCATCAGCAATCACGTAGCTCCATCTATACCGTACGTTTAATAATTTTATGATAAAAAATCTCAAATCTGTCAAATATTTACGGATCTGGTAGTTTTAATATTGATGGATTAATTGAGGATTATTTTTAGAATCGTAACATTGTATCAAAATTTGATTAAAATTAACAAATATGATTCTAATGCATAAATCAATATGTAGTAAAAGACTGAAACAATAGCGTACACTGAATGACCGTAAATCACAAAGTTAATTATAATTTAAGCGATATTGATAATATAATTATTAAATATTGTATTAGTACCTATGTACCCAATAAATAATATGGAATTCTATTAATAAGTGCGCATTTCATAGTTACATATTTTGTAATTCCAAATTATAATCGAAATCACCTTTTATAAAAGCACGTCATCAGTCAGTCTCCTTTTCTCTATTTTGATGTGTCATTGAAGTACATTCCAATTTCTTTATAAGTCCGCTTACGGGCCTGTAGGAGAATATAATTCTAAGAATTCCTGTACCCCCACTTGTGCTTAGTAGTCGACCGCCGTAAATCACACTTTCCCTACTTTTCAAGCGTGTGAGTGTGTACTTATTTATAAAGTTTAAACGATACTGTCAACACATATTTTTTTTTTAAATTTTTTTAAAATCTTTTGTAGAAATTGTAAATAATATTGTTATAGTCAAACAAAGTTTGTAATATAATCCCCGCAATGAACGAACAAAACTTGTTTCAGTCAACTACACATGTATTATGTAAACACGGACCTATAAAAAATTATTTTAGTGAATAAAAAGATTCTGGCAGGATGATTTATGAGTTGCACTAATCGTACGCTTTACCCTAGGTCATTATCATTACATCAATAGCAATGTCCACAGAGCACCGGTCTTATAACGAAAGACTTGAATGAATTTTTGTCGGTCCTGAAGGGGGAATGTTTACAATAGAAATATAAATCGGCGGACTCATAACGAGCGGACTTATAACGAAAGTCTACTGTAAATTAGTAAATTGTTTGGTAGTTAATTAGATAATACAGAGGTACGACTAAATCCTCTGAGCACCGTCAAAATAAAATTTAGTGTTATTATAGTAACATCAATTTTCCACTACCCCGTCCAACGTTACATCACATTTTGCCGAACCCCCCCATCTAATATTATGTCATAAAATTTGGACATCAAAAGGAAGTGATTAAACATATAACGAAATTTTTTTTTTAGTTTTGGGAAATAATCATTTTTTTTTCTGCTCTTTAACTGTAACAAAAGTTTTTCCAAACGTGAAGTGATTGTTTGATCGGACCCCTACCCCCTCCTTGTCATATTTCACCACGCTAGGCCACTAGCATCGCCCCCCCCCCCCCTCATTAACCTGTTTGCTTACGTAATTTATGGATGATCTCTAACCGTCTGTTAAAACAACAGAACGATTTCATACTGGACATGCACTGTTAACAAAAGACGAAACAGATAAAAAGCAACTCAGAACTTTAACAACATAATTTCTAAAAGAATAGTTTATACACTACGATACGCCTAGGTACTAATTTATATGTATCTGGTATTAAATAAAGTATTAGAAAAAAATCTTGGATTCGTATACGGAGTAGAATATGTAATTATATGAACAAAAACGGACAATTAGTTGGCAGGTAAAACAGGAAACTTTACAGACAATGAACAAAATGGTTGGGTCAGGTATAAGTACCTATGTAATCATAGACAATCGTTCGAGCAATGTTGATTAATTCCTTGTTTGAAACTCTATTTTTCTGCCTTAAGCAGTTGAATTATTTATAATTTTGCAGAGGTGTATAATTAGCTGACTTGATTACTAATTACGAAATTTTTTACTTATTCCATTAGCTTACCTTTTGTTCCTTTAATTCCAAGAAACGACTGCTTATAAGTATAGGTACTTGGTTGCGATTGGTGTGGTCAGGTGGTTTGATAATGGGGGTACCCATAAGTGATAATATTATTAGTTTGATAATGTGAATAGAATAGTTCCTGTAAGAAGTCGGCTGCAGACGCATACTTCCAAATCCTAGTCTCTTATCGCACTTCCCACATCCTTCACCCATATTATAATGCAATGTAATTGTTAATATGTACGTACAAAAATAAATTAGGTAAAAATAATAATATGGGTGACGTCTCTTTTATAGATAAGATGTCTAAAAAGAAGACAAACTTCATTATTATTATTATTATTAGATTGTAATAATGTCGTTTGTTTCAACTTTAATTAAAATAAGATATAGGTAACGATAATCTTTTTATTTCAGGTCTTTCTACAGTACTATTAAAAATAATTACAGGTAAGTTTAAATTTTTAAATAAATTTGACAAAGCTATAGCTAAGTATTTGTAGATACCAAAACTACATTAGTGTCCAGATTACAATTATTGATGGGCCTAATCATACCTATTCTTTTAAGGTACCATCACAGTGTGATTGACCGAAATATAGTCAATTTTCGGGATTTTTTTCGGATGGATAAGTTGGGGGAATGGGGATAAATTTTTTTGTAAGATTGATACCACTATTTAACAATACAAAAATATTTTTTTTTATTCATTTTTATCTATTTTTTATAATTATTATAATTTTTTGGAAAAAGTGTCTTTAAAAAAGGGCGGAAATCGGTACACACGATTGTGGCCGCAATATTCATCAAAAAAAAAAAAAAAAAAAAAAATCAAGTAGATTATCAATCTGTAAGTAAGCCGTTATGTACCTATGGGAGCTTTTTTTTGTAATCTTCCTATTTTTCCACACGAAAAACTATAAAAAATTTTGCACTTCTTGTTCAAACCGCCGCCATATTTTTAAATTTCAAGAAAGAAAAAAAAGCTCCCATAGGTACATAGCGACTTACATACAGATTGATAATCTATGATTTTTTTTTTCGGATGAAAACTACGGCCGGAATCGTGTGTACCGATTTTTGCCTTTTTTTAAAGACACTTTTTTCAAAAAATTTTAATAATTATAAAAAATAAATAAATAAAAATGAATAAAAAAATATTTTTGTATTGTTAAATAGTGGTATTAATCGTAACAAAAATTCATCTCCATTCCCCCATCCTATCCATCGAAAAATAAATCGCGAAAATTGACTATTTTTCGGCCGATCACACTGTGATGGTACCTTAAGGTAGTTACCTTGTGACATGCTAGTAGAAAAAATTGGAAACCAAAATTACTTTATGTCATTATTGTCTGTATTAATGGATAGATGTTGATGCATACAATTTTTCATACGAACGTGTATGCATACATTGAAACATAGTCTGTGCATACACACTTATACTATCAAAGTTTTTTATAATAAATGCTTTGACATCATTGTTATTTATCCAACAAACGTATTAAGTGGTATGCACATGCGTTTGGAGCGCTTTAATTTTTCACCTGTACAAGATAGACAGGTGCTATCCCGGACTTTTTGTAGAGAATTCGATTCTCTACAAAAAAGATCTTAACATTTTTTAATGTATCTATCACCGTTTTCGCTACGTAAGCGGTGAAAGGTCAAAAAACGCTATTCATAAATTTTTAATATTGTTTAAACAATAAATACGAATAAACCAGTTATTTAATATACAGGGTTGCCAGACTGCTTCGGTTCAGTTGCTTGAAATTGATGTATTTATTAAAATACTATAATTTCTCTGATATCTTCAATTCAAAACGATCAACAAATAATTCAATTTTTTCTTTACATTCAATCTTTTCTTTACATTAATCTTTTTTTTCCTAGTTTTTTATTGAATTCTGTCGAGTCATTATATTGTTAAATACAAAATGAGGGCACTTAGTCAGAATTTTGAGATCTAATACATGGAGTAGATACAAACTTTAACCCTAATTATCTTAACTCAGAAACGATCAATCTTTTCCAAATTACAAGGACAATCAGATATAGTATTCTTCTTTATACTATTAAAATTTGAAACTATTCTGTCGAAAAGTTGATTGTCGAGCTAACCACCTTAATAACCGTATTTTTGCATTATATCATATTATATTCGAATTATATGTTGCTAGTTCCCAATAATATGGTTGGGTATATTATATAAGTAGGTACATATATGTACATGTGTATCAAAAAATATGGTACAATCACTAATACTGTCAATATTAAGGTTGTTCCACTATACATATAATAGTGCCATGCCTCTTACAATTTATCCTCGGTCCGGTCTCGATACGGTAAAATAGATAATTCATTCTTACTTTCAATATGTATATAGATTATAGTAAGGGAGTTGGTACATTTGATACGGTCCTAAAATATTAATAAGAAAGAAATAAGTGTATTCAGGAGCGTATACAACCAAACTTATTTGGGGAGGGCAGTCACACGGGAAACCAAAAACTTGATTAAGAATCAATACGGAGGGGGGGGGATCATGCACGCTAGAAATTCATGACGATTTTGTTCAAATTCATTTGACGAGAAAGAAATCATTATAATTATAATAATTTTACCGATGTGTTTAAAATTAAATAATATCTAGTGTATATATTTTTAATTCTCGGGGGAGGGAGGAGAGCATGACCCCTGACTTCCCTGTATATGTGCTTGTATTTATACTATCCCTACCAATGAAGCTGGTCACTGATCAAATATGTACCTCTTGGTAATAATGACTTAGCTATATATGTAGGTAATAATATTAATAATATATGTATATAGGTAATTAATATTATAATAGTGACTCATTATTTTTATCAGTAAAATACTGACAGTACCTATGTATTACTGATCATGCATAGATCGCCCTAAGTTACACTTAATACATCATCGTCAGTGGATTTTAAAACCAGTGTTTCATTATTTTTGAAGCAATTTAACTAAAATGATTATTTTGTAAATGTAGACCCTCTAGTCAAAAGTCCAGTAGATCTGTTACGTTAATGTATATTCAATCACATATACTTTATATCTATGTATATCCACTTCAAGACAAGAGTTTTTCGTCACCAAATATTTAGAATTTAGATGAATATGGTCCACTTGTTTTCAATTGTTACAAGTTGTACATTTATAAAGTATTTGCATATACATGAACAGATGTTTCACGAAGTAAATGGTCCAATAAAAAAAAAAACTCATTGGTTAAAATTCGTCTAGACTGGTTCCGGCCATTTCATTGTTTTATATCGTTGCCAACAAAATATGCTGATGCATGAAAATTGGACCATAGAAGAAAATTTTTATTTTATAACACATTTAAGTTCCCATAATTTTTGTTGACAAAAAGGGTAGTATACTCGTATAAATATGTATGTTATTGTCTACAAAAAAACATTTCTTTTACATTATTTACAATACAGCCATTCCATTCCAAATTTGCGACCAATTTTGGATGCGTTTTAAGAATCCTTACTCATATCATAATTGTGAAAGTGAGTTTGTTTGTTTCTTTGATTTACTTCCACGCTTCAATCGCTTAAGGTAGTTGGTCGATAAAACGATTTTTTCAAAGGAATTTAACGAAACCTCTCTAGATATTTATTTAATCCAATACCAGTAGTACGACCCCTTACCGAAAAAAAAATTGACTACCCAAATTTTGAGAAAAACGATTTCAAAGTTTTGTAATTTTAACACGGGCTCTTATGGGAAAACTATTTTTTTTGAATAAAATAAAAACCTGTCAAAAGAATCTGATGTAAATTTAATATGTTATTTAATACAAAATTACAAACCATTAAGAAAAGTTATTGACCACACCGTTTTTGAAATATAATCTAAAAACATCATTTTACAACGTTTTTACAACGCTTTTTCAATAATTCTTTTAAATTGCTACAACATAAGCGCGCGGAAATTAAAAAAAAAAAACAAGTGGTATACAAATATATAATAGCTGAAGAATATTAATACATTATTTAATTTTAGCTAAAAGAAAATTTTTTTGCTGAGATATACTTTTGTACCTGACTATCTTAGAGCAACTACGTTAACCAATCGACTTTAAATTTTGCACAGATGATTGAGAGCACAGAGAATATTATAGGTTACTTTTTACTATGGGAAAGTTTTAAAAAAAAGTAGCTCTCAATAGTGACATGATATAAGTTTACTCTATACGTATTAACTTGATTTCATAGTTTCAAACACCACATAGGCAAAGTCGTATGTAAATGCTAATTGCAATTTTTTTTTTTTGTGGCAATATGAACTATTAATTTATTTAAATTTTAAGTTTTTGTTTCATTTTACCAAAGAACTTAGGTATAATCTAGTCTAGACTAACTTATCTCCTTATCAATTGAAATAATTACGATTTTTTTTCCAAAAATTTAATTATTGATAATTTTAAATACATTTTACTTTCTTTTAATAAAAAGACACCTCTTGTGCATTTGTTTGTTTCTAAATCACAATAAAATTCCAATTCGATCACTCAAGCTTAACAAAAATTGGGATTACAATGTACCAAATTAATAATTTAAAAGAATTTTTCAACTTATACACTCAATATCTAGATCACAAATTATAATTTCGTCTATAAAAACAAAAATATATATTTTAATTAAAAACAAAATCACAACAAAAACAAAAACAGAAAATTAGAAAAAAATAAATTTTTTCTTGTTGTGTTGTTATTTTGTTAAATTAATTTTCTTGCAAAAAGAAAAAGAGCAATAAAAAACTTTTTTGTTTCCGAAATCAGAAAAAAATTTATCTTCAGAAAATAACACAATTTTTTTTTTTTTTTTTGTAAAAACAAGTTAACATCAAAACTTTGCTACACATAAATTGAAGCTATTTATGGTTCTAACAAAATTTTTATAATGTCTGATTTGTCAATCAACAGACATTATTTAATTGTTTTTGAAAAAAAAAAAGTAGATTATCAATTCGACCCGTATGTATGTAGTAACTAGCATTTCCCCGCGGCTTCGCATATGCGGTGTTTGAAATTATGACTGAGTAGAAGACTGAGTATGGTGTCTAAGTAGAAAATTTCATAAAATCTCATGCAAGCCACAAAATTAAGATACGAAGGTACAACACGTATTGTAGTAGTAGTAGCAAGGGGTCAAACTACTATATGATATTTAGCTAGTTACATAGATTAATATCTAGAACAGGCAAAAACAACATATCTTCGTACTACTCACAGATGAGACAGATGAAGCCTACATATAAAAAAGTGTGGTTCGAAAGTTGCAATAAGCTGCATTTTATACTGCTTACTGACTAGTCATCCATTGGCTCTACAAGAGCAAACATGCATTGTCAGATGGTGGCTGCAATTGTTAGATCGTGTTAGTAGCAGATACATACATATAGTTGTTCTACCGGGTGTCCCGTTTGGATGTATACATACGATTTACATGTTAATTGATATGTAACATTGAATCCCCATAAGGAAAAAGTTATGCCACAAGAGTGCTTGAGATAAACGTATTTATATTTTTGGAAATTTTATTTTATTAAATAATTTCTTTCACCGAATTATCTGCACTATTTCTTCAACAGAGTATTCTTTCCATATTTTTATTATTTTAATATTTATTCCCAAAAAAATTAAAACGTGCCTTTTGAATTTACAAAAAATGACACAAATATTTATGTGAAAATATGAATTGCTTGAAAATTACGACATTATTTTACTGCATTATTGTTGTTAAAGCTATAGTTAACAGTAGTTACAATATTAAATTGGTATTATTAGTTTGTTCAAAGCACTCTTATGACATAACTTTTCCTTTATGGGAATCCAATGTTATCAATTAACATGCAAATCGTATGTATACATTCAAACGGGACATCCGGTAGAACAACTGTACGTATGTATCTGCTACTAACACGATCTAACAATCACAGCCACCATCTAACAATGCATGTTTGCTCTTCTAGAGCCGATGGACGACTAGTCAGTAAGCAGTATAAAATGCAGCTTATTGCAACTTTCGGACCACACTTTTTTATATGTAAGCTTCATTTGTCTCATCTGTGAGTAGTACGAAGATTTGTTGTTTTTGCCTGTTCTATAGATATTAATCTATGTAAAAATTTCATTAAAAAAAGAAAAAGAAAAAAATTAATATTTTAATTTTCAATAACAAAAAAGACACTATTTTAATAAGTTTACGATAATTGTTTAATTTTAAACCGATTTTTTTAATCCGAAATAATCACTAATAAGATATAATACTTTAATATGACAACGAACAGAATCAAAATGCGACATCAATATTTTCATTTTCGCTGATTGCAGAGCATTTTACAGTAGCCACCAAAGATATCGATAACACTTAAACGACTTGCTTCCCGATTTTAATGGAATTAAAGGTAGTAAAGTGGTCAGATGATTATTGCACCAACTGTATACGACAAGGACACTTTAAGAATATGCTTATTATACAATTTCAAACATATTTCTATCTTGTTTTAACACATAGCATACGTAAAAGATGGATCAAAATATAAAATACTATGTAGTATGTATTATAGTAAGTTCATAGAGGTACATATGCAGCAACTCTTAAAGAGTTAGCAAACCGACAGACGAATAGACGGTTATGTGTGAACAAGCAAGTTGAATATTCGCCATCTTAGATTCCATTAAATGGACACTCCGACCGACAGACAAACGGACCGAGCAAATGTGCATGTGGAGCATCTGTTCCCATCTGATATTGAAAGCATCAGTTCGACTTATCTTTTGTACTGCGACATAACGTTTGTAACCCCTTTTGTTCCGTACGTCTGTTCTCTACGCCCATAGAGACAAAGATGTTACCAAATTAATTTTGAAATTATTTAGTACATAATATACACAGGGGAGGGGAACAAAAAATCAATTATCGTTAAAATATCTAATGAACTCAGCACAATTATAATTAATTGTTTATTAACCTTACTCTTTATCAAATTCTCCCCAAAAGTGTAGACGTGAGTGATGTTAAGCCGTGGAGCAGTTAGTCGACTAATCGACTAAAGTTGTTTTTCAGACAAAATTAGTCATTAGTCGAAACTATGGAGCATTAAGCAGTCGATTAATCGGCTAAATTTTTAGTCGAATTACATGAATAGAGTAACCTATGTAGCTCATTCAAAACCCATGTTTTCTTTTGAATTTAATTATTTACTTTTAGTACCCATGCTTTCTTTTGAATTTAATTATTTACTTTAATTATTTACTTTTTTAATAAAAAGAAAGATATGACATATCACAATGTGTTAATCAGTGAAAAATCATACAAATAAATAATTTTTTTAGTTTTCATTTTTTGCAGTCCAACAAATAAATACAGGAAAATTAATAAATTAGTCACTTTTAGTCAGTTAAAGAAAGTTAATCATTTTAGTCATTTAGTCGAAGGTAAAATAGTCGACTAAAAAATGACTAAATGTAAATAGAATTAGTCGACTAAACGGATTAATCGATTAATTATCCGACATCACTAGTAGACGCTTACACGGTATCGAAGATTACTAGTTCTGAATGGGAGTGGATGAGTTGGAACCACAGACCAATGAACACTATTATATTATACTGATTATATTACTAGACAAAGCGTAAAGCCAGTTTCTAGGTATTTTTCTTGAAGCAGGTAACAAGGGTGAGACGAGTGAAATTTAATGAAATAATATAATGTCAATTTTTGAGCAAATGCGACTATAATTATTGCAGGACATAATTTTTATACGTACGTCTTTTGAAAATAAAGCGAATACCACTTTTCTTCTTTCAAAATTTTGCAGTTTCTTCTCCAAAAAGTAAAATTTTATTATCAATATTATATTTTGACAATAATTATTTAAAAGTGTAACTACGGATACGAATCAATTACTATATAAGAGAATACTATTGAGGTCGAAACTTAGTCGTAACTGATTGCTTCAATTATACATTTATATGTCTCTATAATATAAAATATAATATGTTCACTGGTCTGTGGTTGGAACTCAGTAAGTGAGGTTGCTTTACAGGCACAATAAATGGTATCAAACTGAGAGTAAATATTAAGTTAAAATTGGTTTATGTATCAATTTTTGGGCAGGTGGTAAGGGGTACGAGAACAATGCAAATTTTCCAAACTGGTTGGATATAATGTCAAGGTCAAGGTCAATTACCAGCAACTTACCCCCTCCCCCCACGCTCAATATTAACCCGCCAAAATGTGTCCTTTGAGAGTTTCAAATTTTTATCCCCACCTCCACCGTTTTACACCAAAATTTTCATGTTTGCCGAAGAGACTGCGCGACTACAGCTCCTTCAAATAAACGTAAGGGACTGAAATTTTGTATATGCTTTGTGTTAGTATCAAGAAGTTGCATCTTGGAAATATTAACTTTAAACTCTTTTTCCCTTTTACAGTCTGAAAACTGTTGATAATTATTTCAAGCACGTGGGAAACCAAGTCGGCTTCTCAATTTTCAACTCAAGCCAAGTAGCATGAACTTAGTCTTACCAACTTTGTTCCCATATTTTAGAATCAATCTTACAGATTTATACTAGGCTAATGTAATACATACCTGTATAAGATACATGAAGTGTAGCGTCATGGTTAGTAAGATGGTCAAATTTCTTTTTACCCCGAAAAATGACACTGGAGTTACTTTCTCCCAGCGAACAACAATATCTACTAAATATCGTTCTATAATTAGTAGTTACTCTAATACAGTGGTTCCCAAACTTTTTTGGTTCGTAGACCACTTGCCATGGTTTTCGGTTGGTTTACCTGAAACCCCCCGCCCTGTACAAATTCAGCAATAATTTCCAAAAATATGATATCTTCTTTAGCAAATTTCCGGAATGGAATTCAGCTATTACAGCCACTGTCATGACGTGATTTGAGCCCGGGACTATAGCAAAAATTTGTTTTAAGATTCCTAGAAACCGAAAGTAATATTCACTAAAATTTATTTACATATATATATATATATATATATATATATATATATATATATATATATATATATATATATGTGTGTGTGTGTGTGTGTGTGTGTTTGTGTGTGTCCGCGCGATAACTCTCGAACGAAGTGTCCTACTTTTACGGAATTTGGTGAAAATGTTGGTAGTGCCAAACCGTTGGACAAGTTCGTTAGCCAGGCACGTCTAATGCCAGGAACATTGTTTTAGTTTTTGAAAAAAATTAGTTTTATGCCATAATTTCCACTTATTCGAAAATTTTTGTGAAATTTTTTCACACCATTTAAAAGAAGAGAAAAAATTACATAAAAAAGGTCTTTAAACTATTATTCTGTCAACTAGTGTCCGAGAAAAATTAATTTTTATAAACGGCAATTCGCTATGTTATGCAGGATGCTGCGATAGGGGTATATATAATTACATTAACGTAGGTACTTATACATACTACCTAAAGGAATATGTATGTTGTACAACAGGATAATAGCGTATATAGTCATATACATATGTATATGTTTGTATGTTATATGCCATTTTTTTAGGGTTCCTAAGAAAGTCCTATTTTTTAGAGCTCCGAAAGAAATCTCTCGGGACTATCATAGAAATTTGTTTTGAGGTCCCTAGAAACTGAAAATTATATTCACTAAAATTTATATATTATATTTATATTTAGTCCATCACCAGTTGGACAAGTTCGTTAGCCAGCCATGTCGGATGCCTGGAACGTGGTTGTTTTGGTTATTTTTCGTGAAAAAAATTAGTTTTTTGCCAAAATTTTCTCAAGTTAAAAAATTTTTGCGACATTTATTTACATCATTAGAAAGAGGAGGAAAAATCAGTTAAAAGGGTGAAAAATCACAGAAAAACGGATTTCTATAAACAGAAATTCGCTATGTTATGCAGGATGCTACGACAGAGGTGTTTCCCTTTTCCCCGAAAAAGTGGAAGTGGCGAGCAAAAAAAAAGGGCCATCAAGGTCTCATTTTAATTTAGGACAATCAAACCGACCTACCTTGCCGTACGTCTACTTTGTTGCTGTAGACCCCCATTTACGTCTCACCGACCCCCCAGTTTTTTGCACCCCCAACGTGGACTCCTTATAAGTCGTTATCGACCCCTGGCGATCGATATAAACAACTTTGGGAATTACTACTCTAACATAAATGACTGGGGGTGCCAAGAGGGTGCGTGTGATTTTTTACCTAATTCTAAATAAGATCTGCAACTTGCAACGTATGCAAGCAAAATTTCGTTTTCATAGACCGAAAGATGTAGGAATTATAGTAATGTGACAGACGCTATAAATGTTCGAAAATTTATTTCCGCAGAACCCTAAAACTATGTAATCTAAAAAGAATTGCAACAAGAGAATGTGCTTTTGATACTGCAGAATTGTTTAAAATTTTCATACTTTAAAGTACAAAAAATTGGGGGTTTGCGTAAATTTATGTATTTTAATTTTTTAAACTTGTTCCTGTCATTACTGCGTATACCTATTTACATACAAAAATTGATATCATAATAACGACTGGGGCACTCAAAAACAATTTATTAGGCAAATTTTCTCAATATTTCAAAAATATCAGGGCACAATTTCCATTTCTGGCCGTGTGCATAATGGCGTTGTCATTCTACATAAAACTTGCCATAAAAATAAATTTCATTTTGAAACTTGGGGCGTTATTTTTTCCGAATAATTTAAATTATGGATTCGTATTATTACATTTTGTTTACCCTTTTGCAATAAATTTTCGAATATGCATGTAAATATGATTGCACCGACACCCCGGAATCGTAGTAAAACTGATCCCCCTATTGTTTAATTTTAATCCCCCATCAAATATGAATTACATTTTTTTCTCACGCATCTCGCCCCAATCTCTGTATAGTATCGTTAAAATTGTATATTTTATGTAATATTTCATATTTCAATATATTACTTACCAAGCATCTCATGGGATTTACAAAAAAATCATAAATTTTACTTACTAACCGGCACTTCCACCATTAGACACAGGAGGGTTTAGCAACCAGAAAACCACTTAAAATAATTTGGTTCATTTTCATAATTTATACATAAAATGGTCAATCGTATTAGCGAATTCCCAGAATGGAATTCAGCTATTACAGCCACTGTCATGACGCGACTTGAGCCTGGGACTTTGGTAGAAATTTGTTTCGAGGTCCCTAGAAACCGAAAATAATACTCACTAAAATTTTGTGACTCACTAGGACACAAAATGTCCTAGGATTACGAAATTTGGTGAAAATGTTGGAAGTCCCAAAACCATTGGACAACTTCGTTAGTCAGACACGTCCGATGCCCGGAATATGGTTTTGTTCGTGAAAAAAATTATTTTTTTGCCCAAATTTCTACTTATGCAAAAGTTTTTCCGACATTTTTTTACATCCTTAGAAAGAGGAAAAAAAATTACATAAAAAAGATTTTTAAAAAAATCATTCTATGTTAACTGGTTTCCGATAAAAACGAATTTTTATAAACGGAAATTCGCTATGTTATGCAGGATGCTGCTACAGGGGTATATTTATTTTCTTGGATTTTGAATTCTTTAGTATTTCGCATATGTCAACTAATTTTATACAGGTAATTATGATATTTTTATCATTTAGTACCTAGGTACATTGACATTAAAATAATGCACATTTAATCGACGCATTTGCATACTGCAATTAAAAAGTATAAAATTTAAAAAAAATGAGCGATTAAGATGACAGTGATGTAGGTTTGTAGTCGAAAAGAAAAAAGTTACGTTTTAAAATGTTTAACATTTTTGTTATTTAAGAAATTATACCTATATAAATTAGGGTATTATCAGATTAATTCATTTATAATACACTAGTTGTAAAAAATTTTGATGTACCGCTATTTTCAGTTTTTATATATAAGTAAACGAGAAAGGGATTTTAATTAATTCTAAAATTATGTGTTATTTAATTTTTGTGTATTTTCGAATTCCTTGCAATTATCAGTAAATAATAAACCTATTGGGCCATCCGGAAAGTTCGTGCCGTTTTTGGTACAAAAAACCATCCCGATTTTCTTCAAATGGCCGAAAGCTGTGAATTTCGAATGGCTAAAGGTTGCGCTAATTCTTCGACAGTTCGCCTTTGGGTTTCGCTCTATTTATTGACGGATATATTCATCGTCAATACATACAGGTCGACCGAAGAGAGCCTCAACTTTCAAAGAAAAATTACCGTTTCGAAATCTAGCAAACCGCTTTCCACAAGTTCTGTCAGAAAGCGCATTATCACCATAAACACTACAAATATTTCTTGTTGCGTCAGCTGCATTAGTATCTTTTTTAAACTCATAGTCATATTATATAACATGACATGATGTTGCTTGATGTCTAAAATTGCTTATCGTAATTTACAAAAAAAAAACAAAAACAAAAACAAAAAACCAATTATTTAAACACTCTTTAAAGATGTATGAATTATGATATATATTATAGACAACACTATCGGCCTAACACTAATATGGGGTTCGTGTATATGGGGTCTACGGTTGCTACTTGAAGAAATATGAATTCATTCGAGCGGCTCCGAAACTGGCATGAACTTTCCGAATGACCTAATAGAAAATTCCTTAGAACTTGAAAACTTAAATATTCTTGAAAATGACAATACTACTTTTTTAGGGTTCCGAAACCTTAGATACAGGAGGAAAATGGAGGCCATTTTTTATTTCAGTTTCTTTTGTAAATTTTCTAAGACTCAAGTGTACACATTTCAGTCAAAATAATTTTAATTAATTGCTCTTATCGAGTGCTATTATCTGCATTTTTTTCAATTTTCCGGACTCATCATTGAAATGTCACACGGGATAGAACAAAAAAACCTCACTTTAAAGCTCAACATTTCGCAAATGTTACGTAAGAATGGAAAATCGTAAAGCTGACCTCATTTTAATAGTCCTTTGCAACGGTATCCGACATGATAAGTGGGAAAAAATTTTCGTCTCCTTTTCTTAATACGAGCAAATCCCTCAAATGTCATCACAAAAATAATTTTTGCTGTACATTAATTGAAATCTCTACTCATAGCATATACATAAAAATTTTCATTTTCAAAAATCCAAAGATATAGCGTTGGGCGGGGTAAAAAAATGGCAAAATCAAATCTTTTGATTTTTCATGTAGAAAATATTTGAATTTTTAGACAAAAAAAAAATACTCTATGATGTTAAATTGTTTGTACATATTTTATTTTGCATGTTTTTTCACTCAAGTCAATGGCATAAATCTATAAAAAAAAATAAAAACCTTGTCTTTTTTTTACCCGCCAAGTGGAGGGTAAATAAAACAGTGGAGGGTAGATAAAAGACAGACCTCTAACTAATAGGATACTGCAAGTACATGATTGGAAGGGTAAAAAATAGACAGCTTGGGTAATTAGCAGTACAACACTTTTTATTTCACAACTCTATCTCTACTACAAAATATTTTATAAGTATATTTAAATTTTACGTATTTTACCAAAAACTTTAGCTAAGATTAAGCAGTAAGAAAAGTCAAAAAAAGTTAACTGACGCAAAAGCTTGATTCACAGGAAACTTCTTTGGACTTTAAATATTAAAATCATTTTTATTTCACAAACGTACAACTAACACAAAATTTATTGTAGCTCATTAAAAAACCAAATATGTTAATTTGAGGCTGTCTTTTTTTTACACCACTTTACATAAAGTAAAAAAATAAATCAAAATAATCTATGAATGAGTTAAAAATACTAAATGTGTGCAGCAAAGCATAGTTATACACTATAAAAACATAAATAAATTTTCATGAGTCAAAAATACAAATTTTCGAATGAGCTGAAATTGATATCCATGAAAACCGTCTGCTCACTAACAAAAAAATTGTTTTATTGAAGAATCAGTATTTTTTTAATCCATAAAATATACATACACATGCCATTATCTAGTTTTAAAATGAAAATCCTTGTCAATAATTTTTAATTTTTCTAAATGTTAACCCCTTGTTTTGTCTTTTTTTTACCCCACGTTTTTCTTTTTTTGTTTAAAATATAAAAAAAAAATTACAAGCAGTCGGACCATTTAAATAAAACATTTGTGCTTTACATTACTAAAGCATGTAGAATAACAAGAAAAAAATACAGATTTTTTTTTACTTATTGAAAAAGTTTATCGTCGCGGAATGAAAATTTTTCTCTCATGAATAACAGAGGTTTGGGGAAAAATTTTTTTATGTTATAAAGCCCGTTCCAAAAAATAATTTTTTGGCCCAGACAGCTTAAAATACTAATATATTTTGTTGTAATATTTTTAATTTTTTGAATTTAACACTGTTGAGTTTAATATGTCTTTTTTTTACCCCGCTCGAGCAGTGTCTTTGTTTTACCCCGCCCAACCCTAGAAATTCTGGAAGTATAATAGATAGACAGCCAGAGCTATAGTTTCGGAGCCCAGATCCCAAAGGCGACTTGGCCTGGCTCACCAAGTTTTATTTGTTAATTAATTTTTACTCAAATGAGTGATATCTCTCCACGGCTCTGATAAACAGAAAACTGTAACAGTACTGAGAGTTTTCTTACACCCCCCCCCACCGAAAAAAACGAAAATCAATCATTAATTCGTACTAATTCTGATCCTTTTTACATGTTTTAACTCCATCAGCTCATATACTGAATTAACCAGCTAATATTCTGGCCAATTTATGTGAATCTAATAATCTCAAAAGGAGTATGAAACCCTATTAACTGTTGATAATGTATGTCGATGTTTTTGGTTATGGCTCATGTTAGTCACCGTATTAAAATATTCAAAATGTTTCGGAAAAACATGAAATGTAGATACATCATCCAAACCTCTAATCTTTCCCTTTAGACATAAAAAGGCAATCAAGTGATTTCCATCGTTAACTAATAACAGAAGCAACAAACAAACTATAATATTATCCCATAAGGCAAATCTACTTAATCTGCACGAGTCTATGTATGGTATTAATCTATACATTCAACAGAAAATAATTCTATTTATATCTTAAATAAAGATGAGCATAAAGGGTTAAAATATTGAATTCAGAAATCTACTGCTGTAATCAAAATGTTTCTGATTCATTTTATACCCAACATAATAATTATTATAATTAACGATCATATTCCAAGATTCTCATTAAGTGAAAAGTATTCTAAATTGCTAGTTTAATTTTTACATTTATTCACTAAAAACGAAAGATAAAAAACGTAAATGGACAATTACAATAAAAATAATAATTTACACAATGATAATGAACCAATTTATTGATCCACTCAATATAAAAAGTTATATTTTAAATATCCATAAACTATTCAATTTATTTCTTATTTATATGAATACATGCGTTCAGTATTAAAACCCCGCCACAAACCAACAAACAGTCACAATCAGTAGACAACAGACAACGTACCTACACTAAACACAAAGAGCAGACCATCACAATTGGAATAGTTGGTTCGGATCTGAGGCTATAGGAGGCAAAAGGTTTTGGGACGATATAACGGGGAGATGTATATATATATAATGTCAATTTTGCAACAGTGAATTAAAAATGTTATGGCTTCGTTTATCCGTAGTTTCGTTGTTTTCATTTTGCCTAGGTACCGTGTTGTTTACTTTTGTCGAAGACTATAAATAATATAAGGTTTTTTTTGTTAGTTAATTGGATTGCGACTGGAACTGCTGGCAGAAAATATTTTTAACATTTAATTTGCTTGCTTGATATTATTTAGTTCATTGTTTATGCAGTTAAGTTGTTGTTTTCTATAAACAATTATTATTGTAATATGTATTGACATTTTTTTTTTCATACTATACGAGGGTCTGGTTGAATTAACCCTAGAATCATACGTTGGTCTACGAGTCAAGTTAATCATACATCGGCGTCGTTTCGACGAATGGACTTTTTACGGGGAGTTTTAGAGTTTATTTGCAAAAAACATTTTTTTTACATAACAATACTACAAAAGCGAACAAAATATTTAAAAAAATTGGATTTGGAAAAATTTCTTAATGTAAATATTTATTAATTTTTTTAATCTTTTTATCAAAGCATATTTTCATTATAAAAATTAAAAAATAGATAAATACATCAATTGTAATAATTAATTTATGAACTATTATGAGTCAGTGGACATGTGTGACTTTACAGAATGTGAAATTTCTCAGTCATAAATATTCCTATAGATATATGTAGTTATTTCCCCATTAGGCACATTTGTAAATTTTCTAAAATTTGTTAGTAATTTTTCGAATAAGATCTCAAAAAATAATAAAAATTAAAATATTTTCCACAAAATAAATTGTTAATCTTTTATTAAGTCATTCGAAACGCATTCTTTAGTTTTCGATTCACTATATTCAAACTTCAGTATTATGTCGTCTCTATAAGTCAAACAGCTGTAATCTTTCACATTATCATAATCATTGAATAAATTAATTATAACATGCATATCTTTAATAAATTTTAGAAAAATTAGGAAAACTTTTATATGTGGAGTACAAAATCTTTAAAAAAAAAAATAGGTTAATCATACATCGTCGTCCTTTTGACGAACACTATTTCAGTATAAAAAAAACGACAATAGCTATAAACAAAATTTATACGTCTTATGTGTTATAATAACAAATAAATTAGATAACAGAAGTTTCACAGTGAGCAGGTACCGACAAGTCACAGTATTGGAGCAGGTAGAGAAGTTCGTTCGTCGTTTTGACGAGTACGTATGATTCTAGGGTTAATTATAGGACTATGACCTAATGAGAAAAAGATTGCCATTGTCTGCTTTTTCGTTTTGCTGATACATGCTGTCAGTCATGCGAAATTATTTAATACCATATTCGTTAAAATCTACTCAATAATCCAACTGTGTACTTGATACAATTATATGGATAATCGACAACGACTTTGAAATTAAGAAAGTTAGATAGACCAAACTCTACCTTGATAAGTTTCATAAGATTGAAATGTATAGGTATAGGTAAAAATATGCAGGACATCAGTTCAAATCAACGTAGATAAAGAAAGACATGCCAACGCGCAGATCGTGATGACGGAGATGGCGAATTCGTTGAATTTCTCATAGCGGCAAATTTAAATAATAAATAATTGTCATGTTGTCTTTTTCTAAAAATTCAAATATGTGACGTAATTATGACGTAGATAGCAAATTGCGCAAAAAAGCTTATTTTGGTTTAAAATGTAGCGTACCTTCCTTTATCTACTTTGAGTTCAAATATTACGTCAGGTAAATTTCGGTTCTGAGCTTTCGAGTACCCGAAGCAATAGTTTATTCGAAAATTTATAGCGTGGGTGACCCTAGACCATTTTAATAGATTCCATTACTGGAGTCCACTAAAATGGATTCCACTTTCGAGTCACACTAGTTACCTTGTAACATAGCGAACATAACGAAAATCTTAAAATTTTATTCGAAAATTTAAATTAGTCGACCAGACAACTAAAGTTGCCACATCAAATAGGTCACACAGTTATGATGTTCTAACTTTTTAGGTTTAAAAAAAAAAAAATTAAAAAATAAAAAATAAAAAATAAACTCAAGTATAGTAGCTAGTGAATTTGCAGCTTTAAATTTTGTAATTGCTAGATTGTACTTTTTTAAGTTAATTTCGTTTGCCAATTTTCTACAAAATTATCCCAAATTGATGGGATAATTTGTAGGCTACAATACAATTATAGTCAACAAACTCTTAACTAAACTCAGGACTTTTAGCCCCAATTATTCTAATTTTAGCCTATAATTTTAAGCAACGTAAAAGCAAGTTCTTATTTTAGTGAGTCTTAAAACTTGGACACCCGATATTTGATATATAAGTAAGAAAAAGACGATACAAATGATAAAAAAAGAAGATTGAATATGTATAACGTTATGTATGCTGATAAACAAAGATAAAAAATATACAAAATGAATATGCTGCATACATATATCCAACCAAACCAAACCAAGGTAAGGGATAGGAGAATTCCAATGGTTGTCAAATGCCTTAGGTATTGCTAATAAAATCAAATTCTGATGGCAAAAAATTTTACATTTGTTATTGTAGATTATTGAGCTTCGTTTTGCTTTTAACTGGCATTTCAAGTTTTTGAACTTGTTGTTTGGTTGTTGGTTGATGTTAACGCCCGATTTTTTCTTTCTTTCTATATATGTATGTATGTGTTTACTTATTTATTTTATTCTTTTTCCCGTATCTCTGTCGTTTGCATTGAATTCTTCTTCTGCAAAAGGAATCCGTTTTTGTATAATAAACTCGTTTCTAATTAGTACAAAGAAACTAATTATACAAAATAAACTTAATTAAAGATTCAATACATGTTACGCAAGAAGAAATTAATTTATGTAAGAATTTAAAAAAAAAATAAAGAAGATGAAATTAACAAGATGAGTCAAAAAATTCACTCAGAAATTTAATTTTTGAAATCATTTAACTCGGAAAGTGTATAAAATAGATGAATGCCTTATTTCATGGGCTAAACTATATTTCGCAAAATTTAATGTCTTTATTGCAAATTACCTAAATAAATTACTTTTCTTTCATGTGCTTTCTATAATAGAGATTTACTCTATTCCCAGCGATTCCACCAATACAATATATTTTTGTTTAACTGTTTTGTACCAGTAGAAATTTTCAATACTGCGAAATTTGTTCAACGGAGAAGTGAAACTCTGGGAAAAGCTATACTTCCACTCTAGATACGAAAGTTTTCCTCTGCCAAATTTCATTCCCCCCAGTTTGGATTATGTCAACGACAAAAAAAAGGTGTTTAATTTTTACTATTTAGTACGTATAGGAATTGATTTCTATATAGGTACTTATCCCATTGTGTGGAATACGTTAGTGAGGTATTTAGTGATATCTGAATTATGTTTCCTATATTAAGTGGACACTCTTGTAGTGTAGATAAAAAACAGACGGACAAGGGCGAGTCCGGCTCACACAATAAAGAATATGCATGTTTTTTAGAAAATTATGAAACATTTTTTAAAATGTTCTATACATGTCACAAATTTTTATGACAGTTCTTTTTGTTTGATTAATTTTAGTTTTCATAACGAAATTAATATAACTTATCTACCTTAAATAAACATTCCTCCAAAACGGCATATTCAAGCAATGCAGCAATACTATTGGTTGTTATCCTTGTGAAGTATAATATGTACTAAATGAAGTATGCACTAAAGGTACAAGGTAGAGTACTATAAATTATAAATAATAGGATTCCCTCTATAAACTTTGTCATTGATACGAAAACATATATCAAGTACAAAAAAAAATTTTTTTTGAATATTTAAAAATATTTAGCAAAATTCTCACAATCAATACTTATTATTTTTAAAATAAATTGATTTAGGTAAGTAGGAAAATATTAAATATCTATCATTATTTTTTTAAAAAAGAAGTTGCTTTGAAAAAAATAAAAGAAAACTATTCATTAATTTTGATTTTTGAAAAAATTCGTAAAAAGAAACGATCTTAAAAAATTAAATTGAAAGTTAATCAATAATAATTATTTAATTTATTAACTATTAAAATAGGGAATTTTGGAATAAATGATCATGCCGTATTCTATTGAAAAAATATTTTTATTTGGCTACGTACGTTTGTAGACTAAACCTGGAGACCTTGTGGATTTTTTCTACAAAAAATGTGAATAATCAAGTAGAAAATGATAATATGACATTTTACAAATTTTTAATTTAATTTTATATTTTAATAACTTATTGTGATTCGATTCATTTTACTACTTTTTTTAAAAAATTGTGAGTAATTTATTGTTGTTCGAAAAATGTATGTTCCTGTTTTTAAATTTTAATATTTTTAATATTTTTAAGAATATGGCCTGAAGAAGAGTTTTTCACTCGAAACGTACGTAGCCAAATAAAATTTTTTTTCTATAGAATATGGTGATCATTTATTCCAAAATTCCCTATTTTAATAATCCAAAATCACCAAAACTCTCCCTATATTCTGAATTTCCTTGCACAGCTACCTTGGCATACAAAAAGAAAAGTTGATGACATACCTTACTTGGATTAAGATGTTGTTAATCAATAATTGTATTAATAATAATATGTTAAACGGGTATTTTACTAATTTTTTATACAGTGAGTCTTAAAAATTAAAGAAGAAGTAAGGAATAGCTGATAAATTTGTAAACAAAAATACATATATTTCAATCTCTACACCTGAATATCATCTAATATTTGTAAAATTTTTAGGTATTCATAGAAATAAAAAATCGAAGCTATCTATTCAAAGAAATTGGCAAATAATATTTAAATAATTTTATGGCTTAAAATATTATCTAATAGAGGTACAATTTTTATAATAAGTAGTGTTGCTAATAATTATTATTGAAAAAAAAAAGCGGCGACTCTTAGTACAATTACTTTATTCAGTAAATATCACTGTTCGTTTCTGGCAAACGTAAACAGACCAAGATAACTGAACGATCGTTTTGAAATCGAAAAACATGGTTTATATTAGGAATAAAATTTAGTCATTAGGAAAAATATTTCATCCAGTTTCACATCCCGTTACAAAAAGTTCATAAAAACAATTAATTGTACGGAACACTGTTAGCGCAAGTATCACTTGCACTTGACACGACTTGTTTTATTTTCTCATAGTTGAACGACGCGACATTAAAATCATTACAAATTAATCTACCCTTCAATAATACCTTCATGTTTTTTAAGTGATAAACTAAAAAAAATCGTAGTATACAGAAATACTAAATTACTAAAAGATGGTTTCTAACAAAGAACAATATATTTTAAATAGACATTGATAGTAAATAATGGTTCCAGATATTTTCTAAACGTGATTTAAATAGCACTATTACTAATAAAATATTATTAGGTAGACTTAAAATTTACATAATTTACAAATGATTACTTCAGTTACTCCTAGTATTTTGAAAAAATTCTATTTTTGAAGTAAGACAAATATTTTAAAGCCAAGGAAAAAAGAAGAAATATTAGAATGGTTTTGTTTTTTATTGTATATTTTAATTTCTATTATTGTTAGTGTTTTGGGCGTGTATGTGTAGGTAAAACATTTCTTCCGATGCTAGAAATTGTAATATTTTGTTAAATGAATGTGTACAAAGTAAAAGAATCAAAAATTGAAAACAACCAATAAATTTGTTGGGAATCGTTTTTACGAACACCGGGAACAACAACAATGAACCAAGCTGAGAGTTGGAAACCCACGCGCGTGTTTACCAATACAAAACTACGAGAACATACCGTACAATATAAATTTTAAATATTTTCAGTTCAATAATAATACAAAGCAAAAAAAAAAAATCTAAAAATATTTTGATTCTCTCCTGAATCTTACAAAAATAAAAAACGGAAGGCAAACGAATTTCAGATTTCACGAACTTCTGAAGAGGGTCTTCTAGTCCAGAGAGCAAAAAATTCGACTTTGTTTAGGAATTAATAAAAAAAGAAAAACTATTCATATTTTTATTTTTTACTTTTTATTTTTTATTTTTACCATGGTCCCTACCATAAAACAACAAGTATTGAAAGTACATGTTAAATTCAAAGTTGACTGAATAAATAGTACTCGTGATATCATTTTGATCAGCTTGAAAAATGTAGTCTAAAGAAAAATGCACTTAAAGTTTTGAAGTATAATATCTGATACCGGAACCTACAATAGTAAAACCACTATATAAATTTACAAAATTTTTAAAATGCCTTTTGAGGGCACATTTTTAATGAATTCTATGGTTCTTGGTCTATGCATTTAAAATATGAAATCAAAAAAATCGAATTTTAAAAAATTTTACTGTAGATAATACAGCATTAAAAAAAAGAAGAATTTTAGACTAGAATACTGTCTGTAACTGTAACTTTTTTAGAAATATTTTATAAATACATACATTTTTGTGTTGAAGAAAATATATAGGTACTTATGTATGTAGGTATGTGAATTAATTTATTTTGATACAGGTGAATCATGAAGATGGTAGTTTACAAGTTAATGCCTTTATAAATAAAATGCATTTTCAAACTCAAAGTAACTGAAAATTTTCAAAATAGGTTTTTCCGAAAGTAAGTGGAATCTAAATGTTTCGTTAAACGTATCATGTTCCATTCAAAACCAGAAAGTTAATATTACCAACCTTTGAGAGTTCAGGTGACCTAATACGAGTTTCTGAGAACTCCGTTTCGAAAAATGTTGAATTTTTAACATCACTTTTGTTATAAAGTGTATTTGTATTTGTATCTTTTGAAGTTCTAAATTTGTGTACTTCGAGGACCGGAAAACTAAAATAGTCCCGGGCTTAGGTCTTACCATAAGAGCTGCTGTAAAACAAATCATCCAAATTTAAAAATATAGTTTAAAAATACCCCAAAAAAGGATATGAAATTACTTTCTAAAAAATACTGTTTTCGCTCGAAAATCTTTTACAGGATACAGTAAATACATTGAAAGAGTTTATTGGAGGTATCTTAGGAAATTTTACAGAAAGTATTGCCAGAAAATAAGGATTTTGTAGCAAAATAAGATAACTTCCTATCTCGTAGAAATTTAATATGTGATATGTTTTAATAATTCCGCTCACAAACTCACAAAAATTGTAAATGTAACAGAAATCAACTCTTTTCATTCAGTTGTAGACTTATTGAACTTGAACAAGATGATATACCAATAAACTCCCATTCGTGATACACAGGAATTACTTATTAGAACGAGTTTAAATTTATTTGACAACAAATAAAGTTAACACAAAACACCGTAACATAAAGTATTCTTAATAGTACCTACATGCATTGCACTGGTGTATACCGTAAAAGTAACAGCGGGCGGCAATGTTGTGAATCAAACATCTGATATTCGCAGCTGACTCTGACTAACTTCGAAATTTTTAATGGAATTTTCACATTGTAAAATGGTTCATATTTTTGAATATATAGTATATATGTATGGAAAACTTAATCAATTATTGTAATAAAACTTTTTTTTAAAAACCGACTTCAAAAAGTAATAAATAATTGATAGCACGTATTTTGAAGTCAGGCGTAAAAGCGTGCTATAAAAAGATGCGATCGGATGTGCTTGCAAAATTAATAAATCCTCGTGGATCTGCATCTTTATACTACGCTTTTACGCCTGACTTCAAAATACGTGCTATTAATTATTTTAGTGACAATGTTTACCAACCCACCCTATTGCAATACAGTAGACTCTCGTTAATTCAAACCTGCGATAGTTCGAAACTCTCTGTAATTCAAAGGTATCACGAGTTCCCTACAAAATCTCTTTATATTTCGAACTAAAACAATACATTTTTATAATACACTTGGTAATTCGAACGACAAAATCATTGCTACCTAACAAAACGACACGTTAATTCGAACTCATCGGCGTCAGACACTCGACAATTCAAAGTTGCATAGAGAAAGAGACAGAAAGATTGTAAGTACATTTTGAGAGAAGTTCAAGTCCATTCATCGCAAATGCTTAAGAAATTAAAATTGTTACCTGCGATAATTCGAACTTCTCTATAATTCGTAATATTTTAAGAGTCCTTCGAGTTTCGAATTAACGAGAGTCGACTGTATTTTATTTGGTTTTTAAATTTTTTTTCTTAAATTACAAATTTCATACGTTTAGGTAGAATAGCTTCCAAAATACCAGTGTCCAAAAATTATAATTTTGGCCACGCACTGACTTTGCTTAGAAAATTTGGAACATACCTAGTGTTTAAAGTAGTAAATTACTAGGAAAATGAAAAATCGATGAAAATCAACCAATTTTTCAGGTCAAGAATTTTTTTAAACTAGGTAGTTACTGACAGAAAATTAATTTTAAGATAATTGGATCAACATAAATTAATAAAAAAAATATGTTACTATTGTTTTTAAAGTAAATAAAGTAAATGATTTTACATAGGAGGGGCTCAGTGGAAAAGTGGTACAAGTGTATATTGCTGATACTGAGTTATTGAATTTGACATATTATGGAATGACAGTTATCATTCCATAATATGCTAAATTCAATAACTTAGTATCAGCAATATACACTTGTACCACTTTTCCACTGAGCCCCTCATACATGTACAAGTGTATATTGCTGATACCGAGTTATAGAATTTAGCATATTATGGAATGATAATTATCATTCCATACTACGTTAAATTCAATAACTCAGTATCAGCAATATACACTTGTACCAGTTTTCCACTGAGCCCCTCATACATACAAATTTTAAAATTGCCATAATTATTCATATTATTGAAAATGGTTAAAAAATTACTCAACCAATGTTAATAAAATTTTTATGGGACCACCTGGAGAGCTTTATCTACTAATCAAAAAAAGAATGGTGTAAATTGGCCCCGAAATGTGGGAGAAATGGGTGTACACACATAAAAAAACAAAAAAAAACATACTGGTTGAATTGAGAACCTCCTCGTTTTTGAAGTCGGTTAAAAAATAATTTTAATAGCTCAAGATGAAATGACTATTAAGTTTTGTGCTTGTTTAACCACCAGTAGCCACTCATCCACTTACAAAGATTTAATTTGGAAGCTTAGATACCATTTAGACCGCTCTATATTACCATACCGATGGGTGGCCAGATCGGGAGGCTATTGTAGGGATTGTGTCCATGCTCATTTCGGTCATTTAGATTGCGATTAACTGAAAAATTTGTTCTGATTATGATCCAAAATTTTAGTAAGAAGATAAACGAAGGTATAGCTTGGAAAACGTACGAAGAGACTTGAAATTTTTTGTCCCACTAAATTTTTTGTCGTATCGTATTTATGGCATAGGTATTACTGTTTGTATGATTAATATCGTACGCCGCATGGTAGTACAATTGTTTATAAGGATTTTAAAATATCTTGCGCATCTTAATTCTTAAGTCTCATCCTACGTTTCCCAAGCTTACGAGACTGTATATTGTATAATACAATCTCAAGTAAGCTTGCATGATTTTTTGTAATTGAATCTGTAACAAAATAACCTTAAAATGTAAGAAAATTGTTTCATTTTTAAACGTTTAATAAAACTATATTTGTTAATAACTGAAAAAAACTTATAATTTTTCGGTTTTGTTTAATAATAAGAACTACTCTCATCTTTTTTATTATATATATTTTGGTAGATATATATTTTAATCTAATTTACCTACTTATAACATTCTTTTGCTCTACACTGATAAAAATGGGGATAAATTTACATTACTTTTACATAAAAAATAAGGTAAAAATAAGGTAATTTTAATGTAAAAATATTCGCTACATAAAATTTACTGAATTTTTACAAAAATTCTGTAAAAGTATGAAAATTTCCAACTTAAAATTCCATTTTTGTGTAGTTTTACATTTTTTTTAAGGAAACATACATTTTTAAAATCTGAAATTACAAAATTAACCGTTAAAAATGTAAATTTACACAATGATTACGTAATAATACAATATTTGTGTAAAATCACATAACTTTTGTGTATTTACGACGTCATGATCATGCGCATTTTATCATTCATCATGTTTATTCTGTATGGCGTCCTCGAATATATCTACGTGTATTATAAAGATTGTGTTTTCTAACTGTTTAAATTAATGTAATTAATAGTAATTATACATTTATGTTTGATTAATACACTGCTTAAAAAAATTACAATTTTTTAAATAAATAATAAATTAAAAGTATAAACTTATCAATTTGTGTATAAAAAAAATTTGTGTAAAAATTGTAGGTTGTGTGTCCGTGAATGTGCATTTTTCTTTGTTGAAATATGGCATGAATCTGTCGTAAAAAAATTAGTGATGTTTTATGTTTATGTGTAAAATAAAATTATATTAAAGTGACTTTTGTTATTTTAAATATGTGTATTATTGGTTATTATTGTTATTATTTTTAAGGAATTTCCTTGTTCAATTTCTCAATTTAAATTTTCTCCTCAAAAGTATATACCTAACCTTATTAGCTGACCTAAAAATTATAACTTAATTATGTGTAAAAATTAAGATAAGTTACTGCAATGTTAACAATAAATTGTTTTCATGATACACATAAAGAAAATTCACAAACTGTATGTATATTAAGGGGGTATTCTACTCTAGAGGTTCGATTTTAAGGTGATTTTACGGGCGTAATCAAAAAAAAAAAAAAAACAGTAAACATTTTTAGGACTCATTTTTTACCAGTTTTTTATTGATATTTAAAAAGTATAAAAATTTATAACAATTTTTAAAAAAATTCAAAATTGAAATCAGTACATGCCGGCAAAAAAACCGATGATATGGGGAATGAAAAAAAAGGTGTCTCTTGGTTGACGTGATTCCAACTCCCCTGGTGATCTAAAACATAAAATTTTAGTTAATTCTTAATAAACAAGGATGTATAGTTAGTTGGACGTAACCGATTTGGAGAAATAAATTTTTTCACAAGATAGAGTCTATTGAAAATAAAATAATTTTTTCGTCTCCTTCTTTCAACTTTGAAAATTTTTTAAAAATAGTAAAAAATAATCCCAAAAACCCCTACATCGGATTAATTTGTATAGTATTAAGAAGGTCTGTACCAAATTTCAAGTAAATTGGTGCATTAAAATTTGAGATATCATGTCAAACGTATCGAAAAAAGTAGTTTCGAGTAATTTATATAAAAATTTTAATTTAACACTGGAAAGATACACAGGGAAAAAATAACCATAACTCCGAAAATAATTCGAATTTCCGTAAACCCTTTCAGAGGCTTATTCTTAAAGGTCTGAGCTTTGAAAATATTAAAAAGAGAAAATCGATTTTTTTTGAATTTCTAGACTAAAATATTCCCTTAAAGAAGATAATTGAGGATATCTACAAAGGTAAAGGAGTTGATGAGATGAGAAACTGAGCTTAAAATGGTTAGCGTCTTTGTACGTTACAGACATAAAATCGAAACAATTTTTAAAAGTAAATATTTTAACAGCTATAAATAATTTAAGTAGGTATATACACGGAATTCAATTTAATAAATTTTCAAAATACCCCTGTCGCAGCATCTGCATAACATAGCGAATTTCCAAATTTTGGGGACTGGCGGATCTCATCTAAGAACTGTACCTATTTAAAATAGTTTAGCTTTCTTAGAGTAAAAGATTTTTTAAAATCGGCTGGGTAATTAGTTTTGATATTTTTGGAACCCAAGAACCCGAACGGACTTTGTGCAGCATAGTTGTATCCATCTAAAATAATTTAGTTCTCTAACAGTGAAAAAATTTTCAAAATCGGTCGGTTAGTTTATTTTTTACAATAATGGGAACAGTAAACCCTGGCGGAAATCATACAACATAACCTTTATTCATCTAAAATAATTTTAGTAAAAAGTTTATCCTAACAGTAAAAAACGGGTCCTAGGGATCTCATATAACTTATGGTAGTTCGTAAGGTTCTTGTGGACATCATTTAATTACTTAATGAATTCAAATACTTTAACTTACTAACGGTGAAAAAATTTTCAAAATTTTCGACATTCGCTAAAAAAATCATTGAAAAATATTTGATATGTTTCGATCAATTAATGGTCAACATCAGCAAATAAAAGTTACTCAAATCGAAGAAAAGAATGAGTTATTTGTCCGTAGAAATTAAAATACAAATTCTGAAAACGAGCAAAGAAATATTGAAAAAACTAGATCGGCAAAACATTCTGACAAATAACACTACCCAACTAATACTTTGAATTTTGAATGAAACTTAACATACTTATTAAACAGCGAAAAATATTAAATACGTGTTTTTTTATTTCGGCTAAATACGCTTTTTAGGGGTAGAAAACACCATTCAACCTCTGTAGATGAAAACAGTTATAGCTAAATATTTTTGAAACGGCATATTTTTTGAAAAAAGGGCTGAGTACCAAATTTGTAGAATTTAAAGCGATGCACTTGATAGTGACCCTGAAATCGATTTTCAAGGTCAGTTGAAAATGATTAGCCATTGCCGAACTTTGACCATATCCTGTACCTATAAGCAGTAATTTCATGTATTGACTCAATCTATCTTCAAAATTGATTTGTTGCGTTATTTTTCTAAAATAAATAAAATAAAAACCTGACGAAATGAAAAAATAGGCGCAAATTTATAGAAAAAATTAGAAGAAAACATTTTTGTAAGTAATTTTAGAAGTTAAGAAAAGATTTAATATCACTCCAATTGTAAGTTAAACATTAACTTTATGTTATATTAGAAATTTTCAAAATTTTTTAAAATTTTTATTGCTACTCTATAGTTATCATATTAGGAATTAAATTCAACATATGATTAACTATTATTTTTCCGATTGCGAGTGAGCAAGTATTTTTCAAAATTACTTCTTGATCACTTATTTTCTATCTTGCATGTGAAATTCGTTCGAATATACTTTGAACCATTTAGGGATGAAAAGTAAACTACTCCTTTTGAAAAATATTAAATGATTTTCAAATGACTTTGGAAATTGACTTCAAGGTCAACTTCAAAGTCAAGTGCATCACGAGAGTCAAGTGCTTCAAGATGATCAAGTGCATCACTTTGAACTCTATAACTTTGGTCCTAAGCACTTTTTTCAGAAAATATATCGTACCATAATCCACTTCTATGTTGATTCCTGGTCTCTTTTCCTGCGTTTCTAATATTTATGTCAATAAAAAATGTGCTACCGTAGACAAGGATGAATACGCATTCCGACTTCACACCGTATTTTTTTGTATTTATTTTATGAGTACCTAATCTTTAATATATTAAAAATTTACGCGAAGATGGTCACTTTATCAGCAGTATCCAAAAAAATTTAAAAATATCGGTGGTTTTTGAAAAATTAACAAAAATCGTATAATTTCTTCTCTATGAAAAATTGGGGTCAAAAGAGACGAGAAAAGAGTAAATGGGGACAACCCGTAGGGTCGACCAAAATTGAAATTCTAATATAAAATAATTTCGAACTTTTTGTATTTATACATTCAAAAAAGAAATAATAGGTACTTGATGATTTTCTGTAAAAATAAACGTAGAATCTAAAATAAAGTTTATATACTCCTGTCGTTTACCCCTAAGTTTATATTCCTCCTATTCTTATTTTAGTTCAAAAAATAATTTTTCAAAAGACTAAGACATAATAATTAATAACAGTGAGATTCTACGTCCATTTTCAGACTTTTGTTTATTAAATTGCGTAAAAGCTAGTAAATGCAATAACAGATATGATGAATTTATAAGGATTTTCTTGTACTACAAAATCTTAAAAATATGGAAACGCGTACTTTTTTTTCGTTAATTGTGTTTTATTCTTTTGCACAAAATTTTAAAAATACTTTATTTTCTTAAGAAAGGGAGGCAACTTTAGTCACAGATATGCCTATGAACAGTTTTTGGTAATCCGGGAAAAACGAAAACACTTTTTAAAATTTTTTTATTGTTAAAATCGAAATGTTCTTTTAAAGAGGGTTAAAATTACCATATTTTATACTAAAATTTTAACACAATCACTCCCTAATTAACGAGCCTTACTTAATATTAGCAAATTGAGAAAAAACACGTCAATTAGATTTTTTTACACAGATTTTATTTGTTATATAATTCAAAAGGATATTTTAAAAATGTGTATGAATGGCTTTCATTAAATAAATTTCAATATATTTTCCATTTATTTTAACAGTGGAATGTCCTTATTAGTGGCTATACTTTCGGCTTGGAGCGAATTAGACGAAGATTTTCTTCTAAAACCAAATTTAATAATTAATTAAAGAAATAAAAAAAAATTTGTGGATTTCCTACCGTTCAAATATAATCTTTATTGTATGTAAAAATGTTATTACATTTTTTCAAAAAACTGTAAGTAAACTGTAAAATTTTCTTTACAAATATGTTAAAATAGAGAAATGTTTCCTTTTTAATTTATTTTTAACTCTTTTTAAATGATTCACTTTAAAATTTTTTAATATTTCTTAATCGAAATTTCATAAAAGAATGTGTCAAAATTTAAAAAAAATTTTCTTTGTTAAAAAAAAAAAATTGAATGTGCAAAATTATTTAATATTAGAATGCTCTGATTATACAATTCTAATCATAACTGTATTGTCAATTGGATAAAAAATTACGTAAAAATATTATTGTTTGAATATGATTTAACGTAATTTTTATACGATTGAAGCAAACTCTTATTAATTTTAGGAAGGTGTAAATATAATCTAAATTCTGATCATATCACATAACAGATATCGTCGGGATTTTTTTTGTAAAAAAAAATGGAACAGAGATACATTATAAAAACATTTAACTGACAGAGAAATAGAATATAGCCGAATCGTTAAATTGGATTAAAAAAATCATGACACGCTACTTATAAAGCGGCTTTTTTCGAATTTAGCTCGCAAAAAATGAGACAGAAAAAAAAAGAATGCGAGTGCGAGTGAAATGGAGAACGACATATTTCCTAGTTTTTCTCGAAAAGTAAGTAATTTAGAGCAACGGTATAAAAACATTTTTTATGCGTTTTACCTTTTACAATGGCTTAGTGTAAAAAAAAATTTGAAAAATTGCTTAATTCTGGCAAAAAACTCATTTTGTTGACAAAAAACGCCCGGAAAACCTACTTCTGGGCATCCGACGTGTCTGGCTAACGAACTCATCCAACGATTTGGAAAATCGAATTCGCACACAAAATTTCATAAGTATTAAACGCTTCGTTCGAGAGTTATCGCGCGGATACATATATATATATATATATATATATATATATATATATATATATATATATATATATAAATTTTAGTGAATATCATTTTCGTATTCTAGGGACCTCAAAACATATTTCTGATATGGTCTCGGGCTTAGGTCGCACCATGACACCTGGCGTAAAAGCTGAATTTCCAGTTTTGGAAATTCGCTAAAATGGCATATATATTTATAGGCAAAAGTATTTTAGAAAATAATGGGCTGATTTTTCTCTACCTCGTAATCAGATCAGTGGAAAATTATGTTCAGATTTATGCAAGCAAAAATGTTATTAAACACTTTTAAATTACGAAAAATTGGTCTGCGAAAATATGTACAAAAATCCATTTCAAAATTAATTCAAGACCAAAATAATTACATCTGGAACCAAATCGGTGTTTATGTATAAGAATTTAATAAAAATAAAATAAAATAAATAATAATTATAAATCTGTATATACAGGAACTATAGAATCTTTTAACTTAGGTATGTATTTTAAAATCACATGTTTCAAATATTATTTATCAAAATCATGAGACATTTATGGCGATATTACATTTTTTCGGGTCGGAGAAGTCGAACATCTTATACATGTAAAGTATACTCTTGGAATTATATACTTCAATAATATTTTTTGAAAGTTTCAGAGAAAAATTGCAAGCATTTTCAAAATTACGCTTTTAAATTTTTTTAATTAAAATATATTACAGCTTGAAAAGCAGTTAACTGATCGGCCTGAAAATTTAGTTTTTTTTCTGCATAACAACAATCACAGAACAGATTATGATTTGATGATTTCATATGCAGCATCTTTTTCCGTAAAAAACTGAACAAAAAATTGTCCAATTCCTTTTATTCTAGTCCATTTTATGGGTACTGTTGTTTAGAAGAAAATATTAAAATTTTGAATCGATCGGTAAAATAGTTTTATGTTATCGTGCACGCCGCACAAAAATCTTGTTTCCAGAAATTCAAATTCAGTTTTGACAAAGTGTATAATACCCATTAGAGTATCTGTGCGTTATAATCATTTTGAAAATATTTGAGAAAATATTTTTCTAAAACTTTTAGATAATATTATTTAAATATACCTGATACTTTCCAATAAATCACTTTCTAGAAAGTCGATTTTCCTGACGCGGGAAAGTGTAATGTGACCTTAAAATATTAAGGTGATAAATTTCTATGTTTTCAAACACGTAAATAATTTATTATTGTTAATTGTTTATATTTTTATATTATTTTACAAAAAATATTACATTTACAAAAGTTATTACACTTCTATTTATAATTAACAATCGTTAATTGTAAAAGTAATCTAATACTGGAAACAAGTATCTAATTGTTACTGGTACATCTATAGATAATACATTGTAATATTACAAAAAATACTGTAATATTACAATATACTAGTGTAATAATACTATGTAAACTTACAGATTTCATATGTACTTTTGTAAACATACAATGTAAATTGGTAAAAACACCATGTAATTTTGTAAAAACACAGTGTAATTTTGTATAAATACAATGTAATTTTAAAATTTACTGTGTAAATATACATAAACTTTACTGTAAAATTACAGTTTTTTATTTACATACTCCCCCTTAAATTACCTAAAGATTAGTGTAAAATTACATGCATTTTTATGTAAAAAATTGTGTAAAATTACAGATAAATATTACACGAATTATGTAAAATTACAGTCGTCTGTGAATTTACAGTACTTTTTATGTACAAAAGTAACCAATGATATTTGCTGTAATTTTACACTGGAACTTTTTACCGTGTACACAAATATTATGTTACTTCTTTATTGTACAAAACAGGTTAACATTTTTATTCTGTTAAATTGAAATTTATGTTAATATTTTCTTTTAACACAAACACGAAATGTTACATTAACGCATTTCACACAAAACTTTTAACCACTAGTTTTTGTTTACCCAGAACACAAATTTTTTTACTGTGTATATACCTACCTTAAAATTGTTTTTGGAACCAAAGTAGCTTATTGCGAACCTTTAATACTTAAAATTTCTAAAATTTTCCTTTTGCTACTGGACTAAAAAATAAACCAAGTGTAGAATTGTGGTTCATAAATGGACTTTTTCTGAAAATTTTCTTTCAAATTTCAACATAGTATTTTCTTTAGTTATTTATCACTCACGGTGTAATGTGGAAAAACTAAGCAAACTTGTCTTTAACATTACAATTTAAACATATTAGTTAATTCGAATTAACAGGATTTTTTAAAAAAAATTGTTACTTAAACTAATCCTTTTACTTATAAAACTAATTTGTTTGTAGAGAAAAAATATCTTCTTTCGCTTTATTAAGAAAAGTTTCGGAGAAAAATAAAATCCACCATGAAATGGAAGTATCTATGCGCATTCAGTAGTAAGGAGTGTGGTGAAAGGATCATCGGAAAATTATTATTCCTCGAATGTGTTCCACGGATATTACGTTTCTTAATTAAATTTTTTTAAAATTGCCACCCGACAGCTATGTTGACAGTTTTCAAGGATTGCTAGCAGAGTAGCTAGCTAGCTAGTACCAACCATATTAAATATTAACCAAAAGACGGTCGGCCGGTGGCCGGAGGGCATAAGCCAGCGTTGGATGACGGGCGAGGGACGTTTGTGTTCGGTGAACACTGAACAAAGATAATTTTAGATTAAATGGTCCAGTGATGATAACATAGCATAATGATTATTATATACGTTACAAATGGAAAACTCACTCACGATTTTCGTGACTATGAAAACTGGAAAGTTCATTATGCGACATCCCATACATATACGACGTTGAGTACTTGTACTTACCATCTATACATTTTAATAACTTTCAAGTTGGAAAAAATTGGAGAAAATTTTCCGTAATCATTAGTAGTCATTTATATGTAGATTGAAAAGAATTTCTAGTATTTACTCGAGAATAAGATAGTGAGACATTTCATTAAATTCCCTATTTCGATATTATTGTGAATGTAGTCGTTTTTAATTAAATTTTTAGCAGACAATATAGATATTTTCTTTAGGTATTCATGTTACTGAAACATTCAGTTTACCAATCTGTTCCAGTTCTTTAAAAATTTAAACTAGATATGTAATGACACTTAATTTTTCCGATACGGTACCGATACCGATTATTGTAGTAAATAATCGGCGATACCTATAATTTAAATCCCTAATTCAAACTACAAACTATAAATATTTACAAATAATAGCTCGATAGCTTATGAAGTTTTCTAATAATAATAGTCAAAGAGCCTATAATATTTTCTACAAATGATCTGTATATCTTCATGAAAATACAAGACACTTTTTATTGGAATGCTTCTTTTGGAAAAGCTTCAGTAAAAATTGATATATTCTAGGAGATATTTAAATTCTATGAATAAAAATACCACACCTCGCACCCATAAGGAATTATTGGAAGAGAAAGTTTTTTTGGCTATAACTCCTAATCTACCTGAAATTTAGGAAGCGCAAAAGCAGTATTCAATCCACTTTATTTAACTGAAACTGCATCTTTTACCATTTACGAGACCCTCATACTGTCAAGTTTATTAGGGGCATCTACCATGTGGGTTTTTTGAGAGTTGCCATTTCTATTACAACAAAATTTTTATGATAGAAATGGTACTAGAAAAGGTTCTTTTCTTGGATGTAATGGAAATATAACTAAGCAAAACACTATCGGTTGAAGTAGCCTCAAGTACATATGCATATTTTTACCGTCTAACTGATAAATTAAAGAAAAATTAAAAAATTAAACTTGAGTAAAAAATTTTTTTGCTTATTTATGTTGTTAATTAATGCATTAGATCAGTTTTATCGAAAAATAAATATATAGTCTCACTTAAAAATCTATAAGTTTATATCATAGCTTGAAAACCATAAGAGCTATAAAGCTCCTGACTATAGCAATCGGTTGCCCCCGTCGATATCTACAACTCTTATTTGAACAATTTTTCGATTAAATCAACGGTTTAGCTGTAATAAAAATAGCAACTCTCGAAAAACTCACACAGTATATAAAAAACACGTATTCCACCATGAGCGTAGCCAGAGTGGGTCAGGAGTAAGCCCTTACCCCGTCCCTAGTAAAGGAGAGAAAAACTTGTAAATGTACATTATGCATTGCATCACTATTATTATTTAAAATTATTATAAAAAAAAAAGTACACATAAGAGGAAAAGTGATTTCATTTCAAAATAATTTTTTTGGCTCAAAAAAAGATCATAAATTGTTCGACTTTTGACAATGAAATGAATATTTTCTAATAAATGAATAAATGTTTCTTAGCCTTTTTTCGTTGTCCCTCTCCTAGGGAAAATCTTAGCTACGCCCTTGTATGTTACCCCTTTATTTTTTGTCCCATCGTCTTAAAATTGTGTTTACAGTACTTTCTTACTAAAAGTTTATATCTATAGGACAATTTGATACAATTAACTGATGCCAACAATACAACCGAAGGTACCTTGATTGACCAATATATTGAACTCGCAAAATAAAATTCGATAACATCAAATATGCACCGTGTTTTAAATGTAATTCTTATTACTACATATAAATTTGCTTATTTCCTCGACGTTTTAAATTGCCCTTAATTACAAATGCTGCTAATGTATCTTATCCTTGCAATATGCAATTTTAATATTTGCAAATTGTACCCGTTATCAAACGTGTGCCAATTGTCTTGTAATTTATACATATGGTTGGTGCTCCGCTTTAAACGGAAAAAGGCAATTTCATGTTGATATGTAACAACCAACCACTTTTAATATTGAATTTCTTTTCTTCGTTTACAAACGTCCTCGTCAGTGGATTAGATTAAATCAAATGTAAATAGATGCACATATACTTCTGACTAATACGACTATAGAATGATACCTCAATGTACATATTAGAGCAGGTAATCTGGGCGCAGTAGTAGCGAATTATTTCCAATGGAATGGTTTTGCTGAAATCAGTTCAGGAGACAGTGCCGATTATGGAAATTAATGTTTAAAACAGTTATGTTTATAATAACGAAAAAGAAAATAGGTAACATTTTTGAAATTAAACATATTTTTTTAATAATTTTCGATCCACTTTCAACAAAAAATGATCAGTACCTACAATTTTTTTTTCGTAGAGTTGATATTCTGATCTCATTAATTTTTAAAAATTGAAATTGAAGTTTTTCGACGATCTTAAAGTATAAAAAAAAAAAACTGTTTTCTTATGGTACGTATTCTTTTACATTATTTTTAGACATAAAATGAAGATTTTTAGTTTTTTTATTCTCATACCATTAAAAATTATTTGTTTATAAGTATAGTAGTGTGCCCGAGTTAACTGTTGTCATTCTTTCAAAGTTATTTAAGTAAAAATAGGAACGTGTATTCCGTGTATGTATGGTTCAATCATGAGTGTAAAACTGAGTTTTACACTCATAAGTTTTCGGGGCTGGAAGTATTGTGGGTAGGCCACAATCTTGAACTTAGTGTCGAAAATAATTACTCAAAAATCTCCGTAACCATGAGTCGGACAAAAATTTTGCAAAAATGTTTTTGTAGATAATATAATTTTTCACAGCTTTTATTTGGAATATTTTGTCAAAAAATTAAAATTATCAAAGTTATGAAAACGTATGACAGGTGCACAGGGGTAGAAATAAATATTTTTCTACGTGTACAAAAATTTGAAAATTGTGATTTTATTTTTTTGGGAGTTAATATACAGAATCTAAAAATGTATAAAAAAATATGTATTGTAAAAAATTGTTTTTTTTATACTTGAAACCATCAGTAAAGGAGAAATTTGTTTTTTTAATTTTTAAAAACTAGTACCATTAAAAATATCAACCTTACGAAAAAAAAGTTACTGCACATTTTTTGTTGGAAATGGGTCATGAAATAGGTATGTACAAAAAAATATTGTTTTTCAAAAATGTTATTTTCCATTTTGCAATAAACAAAATTGCTTTAAACAATATCCGAACAGGTTAGCATTTAATAATATGGATAACCCTAATCGGCACAGACGCCATTGTCTTAAGCTGATTTCAATAAAACAATTCCATTCGAATTAATTCGGAACTACTATGGTCAGACCACCTGCACTATGTGCTGTACGTGGGTTTCGCAAGACACTTGTAAATTTAATAAAATAAATAACATATTGTACTGTACATGTATAAATCGTGTCTTTCCAGCAACCATTTTCATTTTTTATTTTTAATTTTATCCTACGCTTTAACATATGTTTTCAGACATTGAATTACTATAAATATACGATTCGTCGAAACTAGAAACACGAATTAATTTAGAATAGGTTCTCTGGAAGTTTTAACCACTACAGTGACTCAGTTATTTCAGAAAAGCATCAAATTCAGTTGCTATAGATAGACATAAACACAGAAAAACAATAGTGAAAATATCTAGGAATATTAAATATTTAGAATTGGGCCCTACGAAAAATTTTCTGTCAATAAATTTGACCCTTACCAGTACAGCTTTGGTTATTAAATATAGGGTTGGCCGGGGTAATTGTGAATGGATTTTCATGAGTTGAGATAAAAGGGTTGTTTTAAGTATTTTTTATTTTATACATCACATTATCGTTGATTTATTTTTAATTCTACATTATTCAGGATGCACCACACAAATTTTGAGCTATTATGAATTTCGGGGTAAAAGTGAATGCCATCAGAAAAATTATTTAGAATGGATTACAAGAGAAGTGTGGTACGTCAGAGTAAAGACCAACTCAAATTCTTTACATTTACTCCACTTTCAAATTTTTCATCATACTTTAGCGGTCACAATTTCTCTTTGTTTAATGCAAGTTACACATACCTAAAATTTCTACAAAAAATCAAGGTTAAAGAAAAATAACAAAAATTTTAATAGCATATTAAGAAAGGACAGAAAAACATATTAAGAGTTGATTTTTAACAATATTAATGTTATTTTAGAAATTATAGACGCCGTTCACAATTGCCCCAATTCACAATTACCCCGGTCAACCCTACTTCATTGCTACAATTATAAGAAGTTATACCGACTCTATGTACAGGCCAGACATGATTCCATTGGCTATTTAATTCTACAGATTTCCATTATATATGTTGCTTCCTACTTCCAAAAACCACAAAAAATCTATCTTGGATGTGTACCTGAAGCTCGTTTACTTTGCTAGTTAAATTGATCTTTAGAGAGTTCATGCTCTCTAAGTGATTGGATTAATTTAACTAGCAAATGTAAACGAGCTTCAGGTACACATCCAAGATAGATTTTTTGTGGTCAGAGCTATTATTTAAAGCTAGGATTGGGACAACCCAATCCTGATCATTTTTTAAACCGTTCGTATGTAGGTACTCGAGATGTAATAAATGTTAAATTTTTGATATTTGTAAAGAAGAATGCAAAGATTTGTGCATGAATTATAGTATGTACGTTTCGCGCATGTACGCTGTTCGCACGTAATCCATCATTTTTGGTAAAGTAACTTTCTTGGATAAATTGGTGCTTCGTTGTACCTTTTTGAGAACGGTACAAAAAAGGTTACCCGGCTTTCGTTTTTTAATTGATTCGATTTCTAGAAGTTAGTAGTAGCAATCAATTAAAATTTTGTAGTCACAACTCCTAAAAGTATTTTTAATTAGAAAAAATCAATTTTGTTTATATTTTCCTATTATTTTTGTTCATTAATTTGTTGTTTGATAAATGATAAACATAATTTATTAATGACTAATGAAACTCAATTTAAGTTTTCGAAACAAAAATTATTGCTGACAATGACTACTAAATATTTCCGAAATACAGAATCAGATAACGTAGATTATTTCCAAAAATGAAAAAATAAATTTAGATAGGTACCATGTTGTCTTATAATTTTTTTAATTAAAAAATGAATTAAGTACCTGAATAACACAGGATGCGTTTAAGAACGCATTATAAACATATAAACGTATTAAAATATTAAAGATAAAAAAAATTAAGATATTCGAAATAATAATTTGATAATAAATTGTTCCAACGCACGTCATTTCTACATTATTGTAATTATACTTTTAAAAAAAAGGAAACTATGATATTTAATATTTATGTTATGTCTTAATCATTGTTAAAGGAATTTTAATATAAAATATTAATAATATACACCCCTTATATGAGGGGTGAAAATATTCCCTAAAAGTTTATAGTAAATAGTAAATAAAAACCATAATATTTTCTTTAATAAAATAATTCTGACACAAAGTCTAAATTTCAAAATACCGGAGAAAAGTAAATAAGTGTTTGCTGGTGGAATCGCTAACAAGTAGATACATATAAAAATCAATTGCAACAATTCTTTGTTTGCCAGTTGCAACAATTTCTCTGTCTGTCCGTTATTTTTTCTTGTACTACAACATAAACTAAGTTTCTTAAAAATTGCGAACTGACAGTTGAGAAACTTTGCCTTCAGTGCCTGCTGCATTAGGCCACTAAGGGTTTTAAGCTAAATAAAATGTTTATCACCACTTTTACTGGAAAATTGTATCAGCAATTAAAAAGTTAACGTGGGATTAATTTTTAAAATTTAAAAATGTTAGACCTCTCCTTGCAGTAACAATCAGTTAAACTCCCGTAAGCTATTATATTCAAATATTTTTAACAGAACTTTTTTAACACTAGACACTTCAATAGATTATTACCTTTATGTAGGCATTATAATACCTACTCACAGAGTAAAAAGTGTATGTGATAAATATTATTTTACGACCGTAGATAGTACGTAAAATTTCCATTACATATATAATTACATTTATGTTTTGTAATTTAAGTAAGGAAGAAAAGAAAATGTACAGTACATTTTGTCTTAAAATGCATGAGTTTATTTAAATATTAAATCATTTATGACACAGACACATACTAGACAAAGAAAAGAATACAAAACACAGAGAAAATTTGAACTATGCCTCCCACACTAAAAGTTGTTAGTGTCTCTTTTATTTCATTTAATTATCAATTTTAAACACGTAATAGTGATAAAAATGTCCGATATATTAAATCTGACAAATTTTTTTAATCAAGTTTCAATGAATTATTTTCCAAATACATAGTGGTGTCTGTCGAAAAATTAAACACGTGTTCAGTCTAATGTTTTGTTTTGTAATTAAATACCGGGAAATATAATCTGTCTGATGTGTCTGAACTTATCCATATCGAAATAATCGCTATATTTATTATTTAGTGAAAATCTGTATTCTTTTGAGTGATTTTAACCCTCAAGCTCATGACTGGGGTCCAGACGCACCCCACGCAAACTTTAGACTACGCTCCTGAACTAGCGAGCAATAGTACCGACTCCCGGTGCGAACCATAATTTAGTTCGAAGGTCTCTGAGTAGTGTCAGGTCGGTCGCACTTCTAGTTGTTGGTCACGCACTGTGTTTACAAATTTTGTATGGGATGTGTATGAACCCCAGGCGTGAGTTTACGTTCAATTTTTGTGACAGTAAATTTATTTTATATTTTATATGTAATCATAAATTAATATATATTTTTTAAATAAATTATTTACATATTGCCAGGTTGATAAGAGATAGGCAAGGTGCAGCCTGTGTCCGAGATCAAAAAGATCGCAAAGGCCATTCTCATTTTGTTAAGTGTCATCGAGCCATATGAGAAGAGCACAAACTCCTATTTTGCACTTATTGTGTGGTAATTGACTAAATTCTTGTATAATAGCTTATCCTGTTGAGTTACTTCAACGTTTTGTATCAAATTATAATAAAAAAAATTCTTTAAAACATAATTTTTAATTTACTAATGTTCGTCATTTTTAAGTGTCTAAATAAATATACTTTTTTAACAGAATAAAGTGACCGTAATTTTTTTTCTATAGCCTGAAATCTCCTCTTCAAAACGCCGCTGAAAATTTTGAAATTGCTTGAGCGCTTGAAAAGTTATAAATTTTTAGTTGAAAAATGAGGTTTTTGCTGATTTTATCCGGTTTTTACTGTTCTAATGGGTTTTTTATGACCTGAATTTGCTTAAAATTAGATTCTATGTATACCACTCTCTTCCTTATGAAAAAAGGAAGAGAATGATATACGATAATGTCGGTTTATTAGTCATAGAACCGACTTATTATCAAGAAAACAATGGGGTGCATTTGAACCCCAGTCATGAATTTGAAGGTAAACAAATTGAGTCATGAGCTTGAGGGTTAAGTGTTGTGTAGAAATTCTATCTAAAAACTGGCAGTCTACTGAGCTTTGGCATGAGTACTCAAACTTAATATATATTGCTCGTGCGAAAATTGAAGGCATTCGATGCAAGACTGACATAGTTAAAATATGTCTTATACGTGATTTTAGTATGGAACTAAAAGAAATAGATTATAAACAATAGTTCTCTTTACTATTTAACCCACAGAAAACTACATTTTGTGATAGGTAGTCATAATATGTTTGGAGTACCTATAACTTGCTTCGCTTAACCCTTTAAAAATTTCGCTATTTTTTTGCTATGACGCCCATTTACGAGGTATTTACGATTAAAATTTTATCGATAACGAAAAGTATCATTAAAAACAAACAACAGAAACCTTACACATGACAATCCTACTTCAAAACCACTTATTGTAATATTATTACCCACTGTCAGTGTGTAGATAGTTAAAATAGCTGTATGAAAGCTAGTATGTAATTTAAGAGGGTAACTCAATCCACCCACTCCAGTGTTACTCGAACTGAATTTTGAATTCGAGAATTCTATTCCTACGTTATACCAATTGTCATAAACTATTTTCCACGACGAAAAACTTCTTGAACTAGTACCACCATTTCGACACAGTCACGCCCTAGTTAACTATCCCTATACCCGATATTATGAAACTGAGCAGAAACAGGTCAGTTAGACTTTTTTACGTAGATTCGAAGTCCGCACACAAAATTTTAATAAATTTAATTTTTCACCTCCTTTTTACAAAAGTAACCTCCAAATTTTAACCTCCAATCGCCCCTGTTGATATAATTTGAATAAATAGCAAATAAATATAGATAGCTCTTTAAAAAAAAAATATCGCCAATTTAAACTTTTGCCCTACCTCTTAACGTTTTCAAGATATTTGAAAATTTAAATTTTTACCCCAATTTTTAAAGGACGATTTCACCCCTTCAAACTGTTTTTCTGCAGATAAGAAATATACGAGTTGCTTATTGTTTAGTGTTCTAGAAAATTTTTCATCGAAATCAAGAGGTCTGGCCGCGGACCTTTACTTTTGAGTTGAATTATGTATAGGCTAAATTATACAAAATGATTACGATTTTCCTTTAAGTATCTATAAAAATAAAGTCAGTCATTGAGAGCAAATTTTTATTATTGTAAAGTTATTTTCATTCTAAAAATATTTTTTAATACATTTTATTCTAATTACTAACAAATATTTATAAATTAGTTCGAGTTTTTAGTACCCAGGTCGTAAAAGGAGATCGACTGCGTACATTGCAGTATCAAAAATCAAAAATACGAAAAACAATACAAAAAAAAGAAAAATTTCATACAAACTCACCTTAAATTTTTTCAAAATTCATAGTGCAAACAACAAGCCTTAAATATCACTTAAATTTAAAAATTTGCAAAACACAACATTAACAAACAATCGCGAGTCCTGTCACTATCACAAAACTCAGTTGAAAACTGATTGTAAAAAATAATTTTTTGCAATTTTTTCTATTTCTTCTTCGTACTGTCTATAAAATAAATTGCTGAAGTGTCCTCGTCCGTATAATTACCTACAATTGCCTTATTATCTTTTTGGGAAACGATAAACCCTTTAAGTCGTTTTTGAGGTCACTATACAAAATATTTTTTTTTTAAATTATTTTTATTGCATCGTCTTCTACCCTTTACTTTATGATTTTTTTCCTTTTGTAATATTTTTTAACTGATTTTTTTAAAAGGTAACTTGTAAATGAATCCAATAACAGTAAATAACCCTTCCGTCCATAAAATCATATCAATTAAACTGAAGGTCATCTTCTAAGGTAAATTGTCCTTCTTACTTTAACAAAAATGCAGTTGACATTATTTAAAATTTTTAACAATTTTAAAAACATAGGTATATTAGTTGGAAAAGAATGTGTTTCCTATATACCATGTGTCGCAAGTAACATTTCTCCCGCACAGGCATTTCGTAAACAGTTATAGATACGAAGCTATACTTAAATTCCAAGTCAGAGGTACAGAATACTATCATTTAAATAAAGATTTTGTACAACTAGAAATTATAAACAAGAAAAGGTGAAAATCTCGTGCTTTCTTAAAATATACTTTTTTACGCAGAACTTACATGTGTTTGATGACTTGCCTTTGGTCTACGATTTTGAGTTATGACCCTAAATTTCTACTTCCATTATAGAACGCCAAGTTGTTTTTGAAATATTGAATTTTTACTCTATATATTACACATAATAGTATATTACGTAACTGAGATTATAAGTTACAATATAACACACGAGCGAAAATGTTATGCAAGAACCGCGCAGCGGCAATTACATAATTGAGTAAGTATGTAATATGTTTTACAGTCGAATTACGTACTATTTTACTTTATCTACAACCAATCGTCAATAATTAATATCAATCTGGTAGAAATACAATACATTAAACTTATGTTAAACTTGAAATGTATTAAAAGCAAATATCAATTTTCAGTTGTTAAGTAAAAATTTTGTACGGATTTTGATACAATATACGTACAGTACAACAATTAATGAGAATGTAGTAAGCTGTAGCTCTTTACATTCAATTGTGCGTAAAGTAAAAAATCTCGCTCAGACGTATTTAAGAACTAGCTTTCCCATGCTAGATTTTGTACAGTAAATAAGTAATTTCATACTAGTCGTAGATAAAATAGGTAGGTAAACACAATTTTCTTAGTATCCATTTTGCAATTCAATTAGAATTTCAGGAAAAGTTTTAACTATCTAATTTTTTTTACACATTTAGTCTTTAAAATTATTTTTTTTCCTGCCTTCAGAAAACATCGTTTTGAAATAACTCTTACTGGCTCTAAGTTGCAAAGAAAAATATGTAAAGAATCTTGTTTAAGCAGGATCAGCAAGTTTAAATAAATCAACTTAGTTTACGATAATTTTATAGTAAGATTTGACGAATCGCCGTCTTTAGAAAACATAAACCATTAAATTAAAAAAAATCAGCTTGTATAGTTTGATAACATTCTTTTTGCTAACTTGAAAGACTTGTTTTATAAATTTTTTAAACAACTGTCCTTCGACAAACATTTTTATATTGCACACAAATATTGTGGCCTTTTCAAAGAAACATTACTTTAGAAAAAATTTATTATACTTAACCTAACCCTTCCGCAAATTGTAATTCTTTTTTTTATTACCTTTCTTTGAAAATTATTGTGGTCATAAAGGGTTACTGGATTTCAAGGTTTTTGTAGTGAATACTCATAAAAAAATATTGCAAACATTTTTTTTTCTGTTGGTGGTTTTTACAACAAGGTGGAATGTTTTTAAAATCAAATCCAATAATTTTACCGCTAGCCAATTTTACTTAGACATTTTCAAAGATGATACCAACATCTTATATAAATTGTACAGTATTCTATACACATACAAGCAATGTTGGGTATTGTTTCTTTTTAAAAAAAAAATTGTTTCAAGGAGTCCCTTTTGTCCCTCTAATCTAATTTTGTCCCTCTTTGCAATTATCATTTTGCTAATACGTTTGCTTCATATACTACCCACTTTAGATCGTTGTCACAATTAAAGCACCACAAATGTTCCAAAATTATGTTTTTGGAATGTAAATCAAAACAACGAGCAAAGCTAGACTTAAAAAATTAACTAAACTTTTTTTTTTTTTTTTAAATTATTTTTAGATTACTGTAATTTTGGTGAGAGCGCTGTGTAACCAAACAAATACATAAATAGACAATAGAACAGTATGAACGTCCAGTGTATACGTATATAAGTTTACGCTCGATAACTCTCGAACGAAGTATTCGTTCGACAGAGAATTCAAAACAATCCATCAGGAACCTCTGAAAAGTAAGCAATGTCACTATTCTCCCAAGAATTATTCAATGATATAAAGATTTTGAAATTATACAAGCGGGGATGGATAGGGATTAAATTTTACGATTTCTACGAAATTTGGTGAAAACATTGGATATGTCAAACTCTTAGGTGAGTTTTTTAGCAAGACACATTCGACGCCAAGAATCTCAAAAAATGAGTCTTTTTGTAAAAATTTGGCAAGATTCAGAAGTTTTTCGAAGATAAAGAACGGAAAAAATTATATAAGGCACGTTTTTGAAACATTATTCTATGTAAGCTAGTTATATATGTGTATAACCAGAGAATATATCAGAAGGAGCAATACTATTTTCTATGATCAGCAGTGTGCACTTCTGAGCACGTTAGGCTACTTAGTATTCACTCGTTCGGGGGTAGTGGATGAGCGTAGATCAATTGTTTTACTCACGTTTTGATTGTTATTGTCATTATTACCACCACCGCGCGAAGCCACATACATAAGTATGTAGTTACATACATATATATATATATATATATATATATATATATATATATATATATATATATATATATATATATATATATATATATATATATGTACGTATGCGACACCACGTAACAAACCTCAGATCACGCACACACACAAGACAGATTACACAAATACAAACTAAACCCAGTGCACATATATAACATATTGGTGGGATATTTTCCATCTTTGTTTGGTTTATACTTTTCTCTCCGAATATGTAATTTTCTCGTGGTTAAAATGTTTTTATGTCCTTGTATAGGTTAGTATTTGTAGGCTAACGTACGGTAGGTACATATATTACAATCTGTGAGTTCTAAATGTCGGTTTCAGTAGTATAGAGATAGTAGTGTTACCTCTGTACTCTGTGTGTATAACAGTCAAATTTTGTTTATTTTAGAATTTCGAAAAAAAATCTCGATAATCTTTTTATATTTTTCATTTTTAGGCTCCGTTTGCGAAAAACTGAGCTTCAAAATGAAATAATTTTTACAACCAGAAATTCAGGAGCCCTCGGCGAGTATTTTGTACCTGCCAGCTTCTTTAATTTGTTGACTATAATTAACATACACTAGTATCAAGCATTGTAAGCACACAATTTTTTATATATTTTTGATTTTTAGTAGAATCTTTGTAATTTTTTATAGTTTAAATATTCGAAGGTTTTTGTACGTTACTGTGCATGGTAAAACAACAAATACTTTTATACAGAACATGTACATACTTTAAATTACATTTTACTGTTTTGCTATTCATATTTCACAGTATCATACATAATCGTACATATATACAAAACGTAGGGGAAGGTCGCCCAAAGCGGGTAAGCTAAGATTAAACGCCCAAAAAAGTGACTTTTGACCTCGATAAGCAGATCTTTTTTATATTATCAGACAGAATAGTTATCAAACTTTAAAATGAAACTTCGCTTAAGAAATGTTTATACGATATTTATTTTTAATAAAGAAAATACAAAACGTCTGCAAAAACCCGCTTTGCCCGTATAGGTATCCTAAAGCGGGTAACCCCCTTTGGGCAAAGCGGGTAAGTGCATTATGTATTTAAATACTGTTATTATTTTTTAATATAAACTTTCTTAATCATATAGAACTTAACAATGATAATAATTAAGTAAAAAAAATTGAAAAAAGACAAAAATAATAAATTTATAACAATTAAATGTAACTTTCTTTACAACCTCCATATTGGAATATATTACCTCAGGTGATTCCACATCAAAATCACCACAAACAAGGCAGAAATATTTTTTTTAAGCTTTTTCCCTCATTCCGTCGTAAAAAGAAGATTATTTATTTTTTTCCCCTTCCAACAGTTTTTTCCATTAAGATGCTTCTATTTTGTCTACCCGCTTTGCCCATACCCGCTTTGCCCAAAAAGACTTAATTTTGTTAACTTAGAATAATTTCAAAATGAAAGCCGATACATGTCTACCTTTTTCTACATTAAAAGTCAAATGATGGTAACATAATATGGTAATACCAAAAAGATTACAAATAAAAAGGTTTGTGACTAGTCACAGAATATTTATCGTCAAAATTTTTAACAAAACCAACAAAAAAATTTGATGAAGCATAACTAGGACATTAAATGACACAAGCGTTCAAGTACAACTGATTGACATTGGTTGATATTCGGTTAATCTCGGTATACACACGACCTGACAAAAACATTCGATACAACGATGTACAAGCGCTTACCCGCTTTAAGAGGGGTACCCGCTTTGGGCGACCTTCCCCTAAGCATGTACTTAAATAAAATTAGGTATTTTATCCAAGTAATTTTATATACTGAGGCCGTAGTGTATTTTATTTATAACGTGCGTATGTACTTCGTCGTACAAACTGTGTGCGTATAGCCGGTAGAACAAAAAACAAATGGGACATTATGTAATAATTAATATTATATTACATTGTAACATTGTGTAAATGTAAGTGGCAGGTCGTATTTTATTTATTTGGCGCAAATAAAAACAACAAAAGTAGACACTCATTCATTAATCAACAAAATTATGTATAATGGTACTAATCATTATAATGTATACATATTTATAAACTTACCCATAATTATAACTTTATAACTGTATTATAAAAAGAATGATAAACTATGAACATTAAACATTGGTCGTGTATACAGTAATGGTCAAAAATGTGTGAACGTATCTTTATACACCGTACATGTATGAAAGGTTAAATAGTATTTTACTTAATACTTACAGAGGACCGTAAGTGTTATTTTCCGGTGTAGTTTGAACATTCGACGCTGTAAGTCGAGGATCCTGAAGCATCCGTGGTCGCAAAAATGAATTAAGGGCGTCTAATTGAGTACATTTTTGACCTATTATTTTTTGTAACTACAGCAACCAGAAAATAAAACGGTTAATGTTGCTTAGGCATCAAGTAACATGTTATTATGTAAACGCTAACTTTCAATTCAAGCGGTTAAAAATAGTGCAATACGTAATTGAAGTTTAAAGTTGTATATTACACACGAGCGAAAAAATTATATAAGAGCCGCACAATCCCTGCGAATGAATAGTTAACTCAAAATTGGAGCATTAAAATTTAGGGTAATTTAGGTTAGTATGTTACCAAATAATTAAAAGTTCAGTAGGTATCTTTTGCAGAGTTAATCTAAAAAGTTAGTAATAACCAGTTTTTGTTACTTATGTGTTAGTGAAAATATCCCAGATTTTATGATTTCGTCAGCAACGTGGACTTAAATGTTCAAACCGGAGCTTGGCTTGCATTAGATAGGTACCTAATTAGGGTGAATGCGGGAGAGATGCCGCACATTTTGAAAACACTTGATAATTCTTAAAGTAAGCATTTAATTGATTTGAAATTTGGTACACAATAAATCTAAACATTGTTCTTTACAATTATTTATAAATAATTGTAAATTTTGAGTCATAAAGGATTCATAATTAACATTTTTGTAGAGCCTGCAAAGCGGCGTCTCTCCCACACCTATGGGAGAGATGCCGCATCAAAGAAGGTGAGACGCGGCATAGTTCATATTAAAAATTTTGCATTTTACACACATCTCCATACATGATGCATGCCATATGTAACCATTTTTGGCACTTAATGCATCTTAACCAGTCAAATTTTTATTTGTTTCTGAGTACCTTTCAAAACATTCAATACACAGGCAGTCATCATTATTTTCGTTATCTTCACTAATATGAGGGCTCTTCCTGATCCATTAATGGATCTTTTATATTTACGTGGCATAATTTACAGTCCAAAAAAAAAAATTGCATAATTAAGGTATATAGGTCTATGTTTTTAACATGTAATATGATGCGGCATCTATACCAACTTTAAATGCGGCGTCTCTCCTTTTTGTTGGGATAGATGCCGCATGTTGCTATAGCAAGCATAGTGCGGAATTTCAACCTAAAATTTTATACAGTACTTTTAAAATATACCTAAATTAATAACAAAACTCATTTTCATTAAAACAATGAAGTATACATTCTTAAATTCTAATGAATCAAATGGCTGATAAAATATTATGTTAAAAAACGTACTTTTCAATAATAAAAAGTTGGATAATTACTAAACTGATGGACTAATCATAAACATTACCATATACAGCTTAAATAAGTAACTTATTTTAAACATATAATCCGTCAATAGCGCTATCTGTCAATCAACCGACGAACTATGGCTACTGCGGCATCACTCCCGACGCGGCATCTCTCCCGTACTTACCCTATTAATGGGATAAAACACAGAGTTTAAAACAATCTATCAGGAAGCTGTGAAAAGTAACCAGTATCACTATTCTTTCTAAAACTATTCAATGATACAAAAAATTTTAAAATTACACGATGGCTATAGGAATTAAATTTTAAAGAGCGAGATTAGTCTTATTGACTGTAAGATTTTATAGGTACAAATCATCTCTGTCTTCTTTTTTGATATAACAAAACCCGATAAGTGATACCGATAGAAATTTCAAGCATATAATTACTTTTCAAATTCTGGATTGAAATTTCGGATTATAAAATTAAATTAATGTTACTTATGGAAATTACTAAATTTAAACCAAGTAATTTAGGTAAGCTAATGACGTTATTTCTGTATTTTATGTTATAAATCAATTCGAAGAAAATCAGGAAAACTAACTTCAGTGGGTTTACACATGGGTCATTTTGTCTATGTCTACTCTACTGTAACAAATGGATATCTCATAGACCAACTACATTCTCGCGAAGTTGACCGATTACGAGAGTGTAGAAGGTCGTCTCGTTGTGCCTCGTGGGTGGTGTTATAATACTATTCATATGCCTCGGCCTGCCTCAGCCAACCTAGCCTCGATCAATTTCAGCGTGATTACACAACATCCGCATTTGGGTGGCTTCCGTTATTAACTGTTCGATGTTGCAATTTTTATAGACAGATCAGTCGTTTTCTTTCGATAATTTTTTGGCTCAATGTTTAAAAGGGTAATATTAGTAATAGCCAATTTCGTTTGCATTAAACATCAACCAAATAGCTGAAAATAAAATATTAAATCTTTTTTTTAAAATAACAATAACTTTTATTATAAATAAATAATTTAATTGTTATGTCTCTTCGAAACAAATGTATACAGGCGCAACAAATGGTCTAATAAATCTGAAAATGAAAAATATTTTAAAGTTGAAATGTTGTTTCTTGAATGCGTTTTAAAACGGCAATTGTTATTTTTTAATAGTTTGAATGTGGCCATTTAAAAGATCAACATATTTCATATAAATTGTGCAATTATACATTACATTACATACAGCTATTTGACATCGCTCATTTGGCAGCCATTACATTTTGAACTTTTCTTGTGAGTGTACATTTTAAAATTTTTTTCTGCTGGTTTGGCTTTGAACTTATTTATGTTGTGTATTTTATGTGTTTTTATGCATAAAATACATCACAACTGGCACAGGAATTTGATAATAAATTCACAATGTTTTACAGTGGAACTTAATTCACCGCCAGTTACTTTGTTTGCTTGGGGGTCAGCAACCTTGGATCCATTGGATTATTTCAACTGTGTTTTAATTTTGTCACCGAAATATATCTCTCTTATTAAAATGCTACACATTCTTGTAAAAGTGTCCTACTCGAATATACAAAATTTCAATAGCGGGCTAAAAGGAATTCATTTGTCAGTGATTAGAAATGACAAGCAGTTAAAATGACTTAACATCAAGATTAATTACGTTAAAAGCTTAAGCTTTTTAACAAACAATTATACCTACAATTAGTAAGTTGTTTGAACAAAATTGGTGAAACTGAAGATTATGAAGAATACCTACTGCAATTTTCTAAAATTTCTATAGAATGAAAATGTGGCTACGAAAGTTACGAATTTTACTATCTATTTTTATTATCCTAACTGTTTATTTATTTATTTATTTTTTTTTTTTTTGTTATAACCATTTCATCATGGTCGTTTATACAGGTTGTTTCAAGCAACTCAGAACATATAAACTTTAACACAGCAAAATTTGTTATGATCAAAGCGTGCTTTATTTTATTATTATTAAATATTTAACAAAACTTTAAATAATATCGCGTCAAAATAATGTTTAAAAGTAATTAAAAGACAATAGCAGTAAATTTATTTAGAAAACTATAAATAAATCTAACCTAATGTTGAAATATTTATTAACAAGTAATATTGCTTACTTGAAAATTATACACCTACTGTTTTGTTTTCAAATTTACTTTTATTGCAGCTAAAGAAAATTTTAATAACTATGGACACCAATATAAAAATAATACCCATAAAAAACAAATATACTCTGATCCCAACAATTTTTACCCATGTTAAATTTTGTATGTTCTTACTTCGCTGAAACAGACTGTAGCAAAAATTAATTATTTGTATAAAATGACTTTTTAGGCTCGTTCCGCACTATAGTGCCTCTCTCCGTATGCTCTCGATTCACTCTCGGCTTTCCATAAAATATTCGAACAAAAGATTCCGATTGCGATCCAGAGCTGATCATGCTACGATCCAGTGCCGTGGAGGGAAATGGTGGGCCCCAAGAGTAAACACCACACAAAAATGAAAAAATGCTGCTTCACCTTTTCCTAAGCCCTCTACACGGAAAAAAAGAATTATTTCAATCAAATAAATTTTATTCAAACCAAATAAAATTCTTGTTTGTATACCGTCAAATAAGTTTCATATTTCCATGAATTAAATTTTTCGTTTGAGATTTAAATAAATTTTTAATATGCACCAAATAAAAATGTTATTTACGTGAACTTGAACGTTGTTCTGATGGAACTTCCTACTTTATTTCAGTAGAAACAAAATATATTGTATTGCAAATAATAATTTTATTTGTATTAAACACTTTATTATTTAGGGCACTCAGTTTTCTTATTTAAATCAAATAATTTTTCACTCTGTTGAATTTTATTTCTATTTGAATTGAGTTTTATTTTTATTTAACTGAAAAATAAATATATATTGGATATAATAAACGAAAATCAATTTATCAGCACACTGATTATTATTTATTGTTAATACGTAATCCATATTATTATTATTATTATTTTATTATTATTATTATTATTAATATTAATATTAATTATTACAATCAAATAATAAAACATACAAATTCAAAATGTAGTATAATTTATGCATTTTCCAGTACATAAACAGCAAACTATCATACATTCAAACAGATAACGTAAACAACCATATAAAAAAATTTCAAAAATAAATTTTAAACAATGAAATTCTTCAAATTTACAAATACTTTAATAAAACTTTGGTTGTTTGTTTTTTTAATACTTTTTGAATCACATATTTTTAGTATTACATAAATAAACGCTAAATTAACGTTAACTTATCAGTATCACTTATCAGTATCACATAACACAAGGACACAACCCAATTAACACAAACACAAACATAAATATCCAAGGCCTTCAAATATGTCATTTGTTGCGGCAGTGCTATTTTCAATGTTGTATATTGTCTGAAAAAAAGCAATACAATTTATTATGGACAATATGGGCGCTTAGTATATCTACTGTTTATTAAAATAATTAATGTGTTACTTAAACTTACCAACAAATATAGGTTATTTTCTTCAAACATCAGCTTTTAGAATCTCTTTCAGTTTTTTTATCCGTCGTATCAACAATTATTACATAATATATTAAAACAAAAGCTAAATACGTCTAAAACAATTTATACAATGTAGGTATACATAGTGAAATTTAATTTCGAATTAAAAGTTTTCAACCAAGATCCAAGATGTCGGTTAATAAATATTTTTATGTACTGTAAGTCGTATAACTAGGCCTACGTATAACATTGCTTGGCTTGGCTTCTACACGTGACCACATTTCCGCGCATGCGTTGTAATTATTTTGTTTTTGTCGTAACTGTTTTATTTGAATCAAACAAACTAATTGTTTGAGCCAAATAAACTTTGGTGTGCATGAAGCTAAATATGATACACAGAAATAAAATATAAACAAATAAACAAAATATAAAACTGAAATAATGTGATTGTTTGAAATTTATCAAAAAACACAAACAAAATAATTGATTCCTGGAAATAAGAGAAATATTTTAGTGATCAAAATTTTATTTGGACGAAATAATATTTCCCAAACACGCAGTTTCGTTTCACTGAACTAAACTCTTTTTTTCCGTGTACTGACAGCTACGGCCCTCCTCTTTAAACCCATATTCCGTGGTTAAACGCCGGTTTCCCCCATCTTGTTGGGCCTGATATTACTAAATCTCTGAGAATATGTTATTGGAGCAACATCAGACTTGTTCTAATTTATATCGACACTGTGAATACTTTTTTGATACTTCAGTCCGTTATTACTCAATTATAATAAGAAAATATTTTATTGAACCGAGAGCGTATGGAAAGCAGTACTATAATGATCACGCGATATCGCGTGACAAATATAAGAACCTACTCATTTAACATAAAATATATATTTGGCCATCTTACAAAGTCTAAATTTTTAGCTTGACAATGAAAGTGTTAAACGACACTTTAGCGCGAACATCACAAAATCTTACCGAGATGAGACTGGGCCGAGAGCGCATCGAGTACGGCACTATAGTGTGAAACGGCTCTTACTTATTATAACTTCAGTTTAGTGAATATGTACTTTATAAGTGTTGACAAAATAAAAATCAATTAGATCAGTGTTACCTATATAAAAATCCCCATTGTTTTCAGAATCTTTCCTCACATGAATTTGTTTATAGTGAATTGTAAAAATAGCGCTTTTTTAATAAAAATTTTCTTAATTATACATCAGTTAAATAAATTCAATCCTTTAAAACTATCATAAATTTTCCTGACAATAATCTAATTTTACTATTGTTATTACCCACATATTTTTGTAAATTTGAAAAATTGCTTTTCTTGGTGTGAATTTTTTGGCTTGCCCTGTAGGTACCTATATGCAAATTTTCATGTAGATATATAAAAATAATATCAGTTATGTAAGTGACTAACAAGAGCGCTTTAGGCACTCACTGGTGCTTTGTACTGGTAGAACTAGATTTTGAATATGTATTGTCTTTGACTATGCTCATGAAGGTTTTTGCAATTTCTTTTCATAATTTCTAATGCATTTCAGTATAGTTCTTCGAAGAACATGGCTGTAGACGCAATGTACCTTTCCAGTTCTACTCACCTGGCCACTTTTCTCATTCTTCGTCCACTTCGTAACGTAAATGAGCATAAATTGCAATTCAAGTAAATAAATAATGAAGAAATGATGTGGGTGGCGTTAATTACAATGATAGAAGCTATGTTTAATTTTTATCAATTTTTTCTTATATACAGGTAACCCCCGAAGAACACGGTAGGTACTTGAAGACCACGAGTACCTTCCCCCGAATTTACACGGTTTCAAACAACACGATTTTTAAGAAATTCTTTTGAAGAAGAATAAAATACAAATATTATTATTATATATATTTGGTATAAAGTTACACCGGTCCTCAATGTACGCGAATATATCCGTTCCATGTGGATTTGATTTACACGAATAAAAATCGTGTAAATTGAATCTGTCATTATAAAAGGAAAATTACTAAAAATAAAAGCTACTAAAAATTTTAGAGAATTTTATAATAGAAATAATAACGAATAGGGGAAGGTCGCCCAAAGCGGGTACCCCTCTTAAAGCGGGTAAGCGGTTGTATATCGTTCTATCAAATGTTTTTGTCAGGTCGTGTGTATACCGAGATTAACCGAATATGAACCAATGTCAATCAGTTGCACTTGAACGCTTGTGTCGTTTAATGTCCTAGTTAAGCTTCATCAAATTTATTTGTTAGTTTTGTTAAAAATTTTGACGATAAATATTCTGTGACTAATCACAAACCTTATTATTTGTAATCTTTTTGGTATCACGATATTATGTTATCATCATTTAACTTTTAATATAGAAAAAGGTAGACATGTATCGGCTTTCATTTTGAAATAATTCTAAGTTAACAAAATTAAGTCTTTTTGGGCAAAGCGGGTATGGGCAAAGCGGGTAGACAAAATAGAAGCATCTTAATGGAAAAAACTGTTGGAAGGGAAAAAAAAATAAATAATCTTCTTTTTACGACGGAATGAGGGAAAAAGCTTAAAAAATATATTTCTGCCTTGTTTGTGGTGATTTTGATGTGGAATCACCTGAAGTAATATATTCCAATATGGAAGTTGTAAAGAAAGTTACAGTTAATTGTTTCAAATTTATTATTTTTGTTTTTATTCAATTTTTTTTCCTTAATTATTATTATTGTTAAGTTCTATATGATTAAGAAAGTTTATATTAAAAAATAATAACAGTATTAATACATAATGTACTTACCCGCTTTGCCCAAAGGGGGTTACCCGCTTTAGGATACCTATACGGGCAAAGCGGGTTTTTGCAGAGGTTTTGTATTTTCTTTATTAAAAATAAATATGGCATAAACATTTCTTAAGCGAAGTTTCATTTTAAAGTTCGATAACTATTCTATCTAATAATATAAAAAAGATCTGCTTATCGAGGCCAAAAGTCACTTTTTTGGGCGTTTAATCTTAGCTTACCCGCTTTGGGCGACCTTCCCCTATGTAGAAATTTACATATTAGATTCTGAGAATATCGTTATTTTCGACATTGATAATTTTCGATAACGAAAGGTAGGTTTTGATAGTTCCAACATGTTTGGAATACCCACAACTTGCTTTGCTTAAGCCTTCAAAAATTTTGTTATTTTTTTACTACGACGAACCGTTTACGAGATATTTATGATCAAAAATTCACTATTACGAAAAGTAACGAAATGTAATTTTTTAAAAATATCCTTATTGACCAAATCAGAGGGACTTTCACACTTGAAATGGAATATCTGCCTCTTGTGGTCTCGAACAACACGGAACCAATTAATCGTGTTCTTCGGGGAATTGTTGTATTTAATTGCTGACCTTAAAAACCTCTCGATGAAACATAACCAAGACAAATAATTCATTCAAAAATTAACAGTTTACTTATTATAATTAGTCTTTACTAAAATACAATACCCCTGTCGCAGCAGCCTGCATAACATAGCGAATTTCCGTTTATGAAAATTAGTTTTTCTCGGAAACTAGCTGACATAGAATAATAGTTTAAAAACCTTTATTATGTAATTTTTTCCCCTCTTTTAAATGGTGTAACAAAATTTTGCAAAAATTTTTGAACAAGTGGAAATTTTAGTAAAAAACTTTCAGCAATAATTTCAAGAACAAAAACCATGTTCCTGGCATCCGACGTGTCTGGCTGACGAGCTCATCCAAGGGTTTGGGACTTTCAATGTTTTCACTAAATTTCGTAAAAATTGGGTACTTCGTTCGAGAGTTATCGCGCGGACACACACACACACACACACACACACACATGTTGGTTGTATTGTTTTTAGAGCCCTCATTTATTGCTTGTAAGAGACTAAATTTTTCAAATATTAAAATTTTTAATGATATTAGGTTTTGAGCAATCACAGGAAAATATTTTATAGTTAAGTATATTACAATAGGCGTAATAAATACAAAAGAGAAAATCATTAAATATTATTATTACTTTATTAGTAATGCTACCTAAATTACTTAGAAATAAAATCAAACAATTCAACATTAGTTTTACTTAACAAAATTTATCAAAAGTAAAATGATATTTAATAATCCTTTTAATTACTGTGTCTAATTAATTCACTTCATATTTTAATGAGGTGTAAATTATTTCTGTAGATATTATTATTTTAAAATAATCGTTGCATGGTTTACGCAATATCAGATCCATGGTAGGTAATAAACATTTTTTTGCAATATCTTTTTTTTTCTTTTAAAATGGGTTACAAAAGCATAAAATTTTTTTAATGATATTAAAATTCAAAATAATTAACAAAAACTTGATTGTATACATATCGCAACATGCGTCAAAACAAAAGACATAACCTAACCTTTTCAAACACGAAAACAAAAGCATTTCCCACACTTGAGTAAGAAAAATTTTAATAATTTCTTGTCACGTTAATTTATTGCCTAAAGCCAAAAAAAAGTAGTAAAAATTTCAAATTTAAAGTAGTAATAAAATAATTTATATCACATTGCGCCTATGTTAAAACTTGTTGAATCAATGTCAAAATTTAATAAAAAGTTATTTTTTAATAGCCCAAAAATTAATTTTCAATTTGTAAGGTGTCAATCAAATAGAATTTTTGATTAACTCTTAATTAAAAAAAGCACGTGTACATACTGATTTTTTTCCAAATTTAGGACAGTTTTGCAATAATACATAAAAATAAAAGTTTAATCAAACTTACCATTTTAATTTTATCAATTCGAAAAACCAAAAAACACAAAAATGAACACAGTTTAATATTTTTTTTTAATAAAATGCAAAATAAGAAAATGCATCGTGAAAAATTTCAAGCACTCACTTTTTTTAAAAGACAAAAACAGTTTATAAATTTCATTTTTATTTTTTATTTGATAAAAATTTTTGTTTCCAATAATTTATAGGCCTTTTTAGTGGTTCACAATTTAAAAAAATATATATTTTTAATATTGTGTAGTATATGTGTGGGATACGGCCATGTTTGATATTTGTTTGTATTGTATGTCAGCCATGTTTGTGTGAATGATGAGTCGGAGTGTGTTGTATGGTTGAACTTTTTTTTTTTCATTCAGCTGACTTCAAAGGCTAGTCGACTTCACATCATTTTTGGTTGAATGGATGACTACGCCCTACTTTTTACTAGATATGCACATACATACAGAATATGTATTTATTTACGGCAGTTCATACGGAATTAAAATTTATTTTGTAACATATTTGTGACACAAATTTTAATAGGTAATTTATTTTTTATTTCAATTGTATTAATAAAACAAAAATTGCAAGTTATAAACGAACGAAAAATCTTAATTTCAAACAGAAAGTATATCAAAAATTTCTATTTCATTTTTTTTTTACCAAATTACTATTTCTATAAAAAAAAAGCTATTATTGGGAGCAAATTTTTGTAATTTTATGTTCGACTACAGACAGTATTAATTATTTATTAGAAAGAAACCCTTTGCTTGTCGTTATCAGATAAAGTTATTGCATTCAAATTTAGAAAAATATGGATTTCAAAAAAGTTTAGTTAGTACATCGACTATGTAAACAACATTTTGCAATTTTCTGAATCGTTCGTTTTCAGCTAAATTTCCACTTTGATATCTTCCTAGCAAATATAATTGTATATTATGTGTTACGTGGTATTTGATTTCGTATGACGTTCAGTAAAAAAAAAAAAAAAAAAAAAAAATGAAAAAATATTTTTCAAATTAATTTTTTTATTAAATCAAATAACATAAGAAATATAAAAATATACATATATAATTTTTTGTTACTATTTTTTATTTTGATACCTAAAATATATAATATTTTATACAGTAGGATTTATAAATTTTTTTTTAATGTGCTTAAGATTCTATTTGTAATATATTTAAAAAGTTTTTCCACGCACATCTTAAAAGTTCGATTCCAAAAAGTTCCCAAGTCCTGTGGTCATCCTTTGCAATCCGTTCTGATTCTCGTGTCAGTGAACGGTTAACTTTTTCATCGACAATCTGAACAGCTTTCGTTTCAACTTCTGAACTTGTCAGAAATCGTCGACTCGGCTTGCCTTTTACTGAATTTGGGTCAAATTTATTCTCTACACTGTTTTGTGTTTCAAGAGATAATCGAAAATTATTTTCTCTTGAATCAGTTAACTTTAGTTTCTCTTCTGAAGATTTAAAGTCTTTTAATTGTTTGAGTATTTGCTTAATTTTTTCTAGATTTGATTCGTTTTCATTTGAATTGTCAACATAAGTCTCGGTGATAATAGGCTCTTTTTCTCTTGAATTAAATGTAATTTCTGTATGTTGCTCTGCGAATTTCGGTGGTTCCTGATGGGCACCGGTAACAGTGAATTCAAATTTATTTTCTGCTGAAGCATGCCCGTGTGCTTCTGAGGCAAACTGAGCTGGAATGTGACTCGTAATTTTTGGTCCAGTTTCCTGAACGATTTCTCCTTCAGTTGTTAATTTGTTCTCTTCTGCAGATTTCAGTATGTAACTGGGAAGTTTAAAATTATCATTTCCAGTTAACAAAGAAGTTGCAATAAGCTGACCACTGTGAATTGGACTTCCTATCGCAATTTCTTCCGGTCTATCTTTTAATTTATTCCCGTCTTCGAATTTCAGTGTATAACTTGGTAACTGGTGACTTGTTTTAGTGATAATGGCTTTAAAACCATTATTTGATTCTTGATTTGTTTGTGAAATACTTGAAGTTTCTGTACTGTCTCTTGAAATATCTGCATTTACTTTTCCTTTTAGACTAGACTGAATTTGAATGTGATGGCTCGTCGTTTGTGGTTTTGTTTCTTGGGCAATCTCTATTCCAGTTGTTAATTTATTATGTTCTGTGGATTTTAAAGAATGGATCGAAGTTTCTGCAGAGGTACTTGAAGCTTTGGGAGATAGTATTTCCTGTAAGACAGGAATAATCTGAATATTATGTTCGTTCGTTTGAGGTTCTCTTTCTTGAACAAATTCTACTTTAGTTTCTAACTTACTTTCCCCCGCGGATTTTACTGAATGGCTTGGAATCTCCAATATGCCTGAAACTGGACCACCTTCTTTCAAAACATTTACATGCATTTCTTTTTCCGGAGCAGATATAATTCGAATATGATGACTCATTGATTCGGGTTGACTTTCTTGAATGATTATTTTGCCGGTTTCTAAGTTGTTTTCCTCTGAGAATTTTGGAATATGGCCTAAAGTTTGCAGAAAACTAGAGGTTTCACCACTTTCTTTCAAAATATTGACATGTTCTCTTTCCTCGTGCACAGGTACGATTTGGGAATGATGGCTCATCGTTTGAGATTCCGTTTCTTTAATGATTTCTATTCCATTTACTACTGTACTTTTTTCTGCTGATTGCGCAGAATGGTTTGGTTTTCCTAAAATATGTAAAGTTTCTTCACTGTCTTTCTGTATGCCTGAGTGTTCTTTTATTTCCGGCACAAGTCGAATTTGAACATGGTGACCTGAAGTCTGTGGTTCTGTTTCTTCTACTCCAGTTTGATATCTATCTTCTTCAGCTGATTTTAACGTATGACTTGAAGTTTCTGTAATATTGAAATTTTCATTATCTTCTTTTAGTATATCTACGTGGTTTTGGCTATGATAATGACTTGTCATTTCTGGTTTTGTTTCCTGAATGGTTTGTAGTTCATTTTTAATGTGTTCTTTGATGTCGTTCAACAAGTTGGACTCAGATAAGAGCTGAACATGATGATTTGAATGTGTTGGTTCCATTTCTTGAACAATTTGCACTTCATTCTTTAATTTGTCCCTGTCAGTGAATTCTGTTGCCCAGCTGGATCCAGTAGAAATAAACTGTACCGAATGATGCTCATTAGGAGCTGATGGCTGAATTTCTGTAACAATTTCTTTACTATTTTGTAATTTACCATTTTCCATTTGCGATGATTGTAAAGTAAAATGTGGCATTGACTGAATTAGAGTTTCGTGCTGAATATTACTGCCGGAAAGTTTTAATTCTTCTCCTTGGATACTTGGAATATTATGTCCAACACTGATTTCTGTAAATATTTCTGGATGAATTTGTGCTTGTTCTATGTTAACTGGCGTGAGTTCAATATGATGCTTTGGATGTTTTATTTTAATTTCCATGCTCGATGCCGGTTTACTTATTTCCATTATTTCCGGCACTATGTAACCTGGCATCGTATGAATATTCTGTAGGTTACTTTCCAGATGAGAACTGATTTCCCCAATTACTTCATCAATCGTTTTTTGATGATTTTTCAAATGAGTTTCTGGAAATGTTTCTAACGTTGGTATTTTTTCACTAGCTGCAACCTGTTCCTGGTGAAATTCTGATAATATTGATTCTTTTGACGTATCTAAATTTGAAATGGGTGTTAGGTGACTACTTTCGTAAATAATTTCTGGCTGTTCTCTTATCTCTTCTTTGAGCAAATTCAAAACTGGAGCAGGTTTTGAGTTTTCAAATGTTTCATAAATTTTTTCCTGATTTTCTAAGTTTTTCTCCAGTGTTTCGAAATTAAGGCTTGGATTAGAATATGTGTTTGTTTCATATATTATTTCCGGTGGATATTTAAATTCTTCCTTAGATATTTTTATAGCAGGAACTGAATTTATGTTTTCATGAATCGCTTCGCTCTGGCTGTGTTTCAATTTTTCATTCAATATTTCTAGACTTGGGTTTGGTAGGGTGTAGGTTTCGTAAATCGTTTCAGTGTTTTCTGGCACTTCTAAAATAGAATGAATACTTTCTCGATTATTTTCAATTTCATCCATGGTGTCTAAGCTAAGATTTTGTATGAAATTAAGGTTGTTTTCAGCAATAATTTTTTGAGTTTGGTTTATGTTTTCAACAAATTTATGATGCGTTTCTTGATTGTTTTTGAAGTATTCTTTTGTTAATTGTAACACTGGAACCGAATGAGTGTTTGTTTCGTAAACAGCTTCTGTATGGTGGCTGAGTTCGTGTTTGGGTACATCTAAAATGGTGATAGGTGTTAAATTTTCAACAATCTCATGGATCATTCCTTCATCCCTTTTGAGTTCCTCATTCGAAAATTCTAAACTTGGCTTAGTTGTTGGATATCCAGCAGTATTGATTTCATTAATAATATCTGGATGATGCTTCAATTGATCTGCAGACATTTCAAAAGTAGAAGCTGGCGTCCAGTTTTCAATAGCTTCATTAATTGCTTCTACAATATTTTCTAGTTTCGCATTTGATATTTCCAAATCTATTTTTGGTTCTGTGTGAGCATTCATATCTTGCATAACTGCTACGTGATGCTGCAAATGTTGCCTTTCTTCGTTTGGTATCTCTAAAGTTAGATTTGATATCAAGTGAATATTTTTCAACCGATTTTTCGATTGATCTTCATATATTTCCAAAGTAGGAACAGGAGTTGTGTGCTCCACAATCTCATCAGTAACTTTAACATTCTGAGTTGATTGTTCATCCGATTGTTCCAAAATTATATTTGGGATCAAGTGAACATTTGTATCATGAATATTTTCCATATGATCAATTTGTTGCTCCCTGAGAACTTTTAAAACAGAAAATGGTGTTTCGTGATCAACCATTTCGTGACCAACTGCTTGAGTGTTTTTAAAATTTTCGGATGAAATTTCTAAGTTGGTGCTTGGCTTTATTTCGTCCTTTGTCAAGTGATCTTTATGTATTTCCAGATTGTGTAAGGGTGTAATGTGGTTCACAATTTCGTAAGAAATTTCTTTTGGCACTGAATTTGAATTTGCTTCGTACACTATTTCATGGCCAACATTCAACTGATGTTTGGATGCGCCAGAAATGGAGATTGGCATTATTTCGTCAGCAGTTTCTTGATTTGTCTCCAGTTTATCTTCTCCTAATATTTCTAAGATAGATGGTACCGTGGTTTTACTAACAGTTTCATGAGTGTTTTCGTTACTCTGTTCTAATAAAGTATCTTTTTGAAATTTGAATACTGGATTATTCAAAGTTGTATGGATAGTTTGGTTCGAACCTGACATATTTTCTTTTGATACGCTTGAAATCAAACTTATTGTTGAGCCACTTGAAGTCTGATTTATATTTTCCAGTTGATGCTCTTTTAGTATTTCTAAAACTGAATCGAGATCAGCTTCTGGTTCCGTTTCTTTGGACTGAGTGTCTTTTGATAGCTTAAAAGTAAAAGATGATGTCTCTCGTTCATGAGCATTCTTTTGGATATCTAGTTCTGAATTATGCTGTTCAATATTTGCAGCGTTTGACTGAATAATTGTAACTGCGTCTTCAGTATCTTGTTCGGAATGATCTTCATTATTCGGCTCATGGTTTGTAGATACGATTTTTTTCAAACTTCCTTGATGCGCGACTTCATCTAACTTATTGCAGTCAGTAACTGTTGATCCGTGAACACCAGTCAGCGACATAGTTTTATTTTTCGATTTCTTATCAATTTTGTACACTTGTAAATACATATCATTGTTCAAAAGTAATGTCAATATAGGTCTTTCATTTCGATGCGTTAAATTTAGTACACTGACGAAATTGTTGTGATTTTCTGGCACTGTTATTCTGGCACTATGTTCTACGTGAGGCGATAAATGTTCGTGATTTATTACGCGACCGTGTATTATTACAGATAAATTGAACAGAATTAAGGAAAACAATGCCAGTAGTTGATTCGATGTCGCCATTTTGGATGGTAGAACTGAATCCTGTGTTGATATGATGAACATATTTATATGAGCGATTGTTATAAAAATTATTTACAGGTCATAAATCAATTACGTTTCAATTGTTCTCTAAAAAATAAAGCAATTTTTTTGTTCTAAAAATCGTAATTTTTATGAACGAATATAAATTATTAATTATTTACAAACTAATTTGCAATTTTTATTTCGTTGTTACTTTAAAAAATTATCAGTAATTTTGCTAATAAAATTTACCTAAACGATAAACATTACTGCAATTTCAATGACTATATTTAGAGTTTTTGGCTGTTAAACTAATAGTACTACAAATAGTATTCAAAATAACTCCTACCAACTAAACTCTAAGGAATTTAACAAAAAGAAAAGAAAGAAATTGTGATTTCCTGTACATTTTACATCTAATACATTAACTTATCAGTATGTGACACATTTGATGTTTAGTCGAAAAAATAATTTTTTAAGACATTTGGTTACAATAGCCAACCCTTTTAATTCAATTTCTTAATGACCATATGCCAATTTTAAAATTTGATTTACGATTAGGGTCGAAGGAAAAGAAAAATAGGTCAACACATGTTTTTGAAATTATAGTTTTTGAATCTGTAACTGGCAGGGCCGAGTAACTAAAAGGTTAAATACGTGTAGTACACCTATGTATACCTATTAATAATTTCTTTTTGATTTCATAATGGCTTTTCTTTTCCATAACAATAAAACTATTTACTGAAATGATATAGGATACTATAGGTTTGGATATAGCTTAAGTTTTCGTAGTCTCCTTTACTTTCTCGTCTATATAATATGTAGGCATCGTGACGCTATAGCTCTTAGAAGGAACAGTATGATAATCAGACCAGTTTGAGCAAATACCGTGTTCACCGGACCTTGATGTTTTCAGTATTTAAAAAACCCAGAAAACCAAAAATATGGATGGTAATTTTCCGGATCTATTGTACGTATGTATGTATGTATGAATGTATGAGTGTATATATGTATGTATGTATGTATGTATGTATGTATGCATGTATGTATGTATGTATGTATGTATGTATGTATGTATGTATGTATGTATGTATGTATGTATGTATGTATGTATGTATGTATGTATGTATGTATGCATATATGTTTGTATGTATTTCTATGTATATGTATGTACGTATGTATGTATGTATATACGTATGTATGTATGTATGTATGTATGTATGTATGTATGTATGTATCATAGAACAGTATGTATGCATGTATGTATGAATGTATGAATGCTATAGAACACATGAATGCATTATACATATGTATGTATACGGGCTGTCCCGTTTGGATGTATACATACGGTTTACCCAAAACCGTATAAAAACCGTTTATAACGATGTATGTAAACGGTTTACGGTTTATGTCACAAAGTTATGTTCAAAGAGTGCTTTGAACAAACTAATAATACTAATTTAATATTATAACTACTGTTACTGTCGCTTTAACAGCAATAATGTAGTAAAATAAAGAAATGAATGTCGCAATTTTCAAGCAATTCACATTTTCACATAATAAATATTTGTGTCATTTTCTATAAATTCAAAAGGCATTTTTTTATATTCTTGAAAATAAATATTAAAATAATAAAAGCAGTCTTGTGACATAACTTTTTCCTTATGGGAATCCAATGTTATCAATTAACGTGTACCTAAATCATATTCATATGTATACATCCGAATGGGATACGCAGTATATGTATGTATGTATTAGGGATATTATGGATAACCGAACCCGTAACTGAAACTACCGAATATCCGAAATAATTGCATATCCGAAACCGAAACCGTATTCGAAAACAAAAGTTCCGGATTTGTTTCGGATAATAACAGACAACTGCCGTTGGAAAACAGAGGCTAAATCGAAGCAAATTTTTGCTGCATGTATTTCTCTTGATAGATTTCCGTTAACTTGTGTTTGGCGTTCACTTTTTGAGGTAAAATTTTGCCCTTTTTCTAAAAAAAAACATGTTCACTGAAAGCAATTATCCGTAACCGTAACCGTATCCGAAATTTCATATCCATAACATTCCTAGTATGTATATATGTATGTATGTATGTTTGTATGTATGTATGTAAATATGTATGCATGTATGTATGTATGTATGTACGTATGTATGTTTGTATGTATGTATTATGGGCGCAAGCTAAAAAGAACTCTTTTATCTACATTTGCATTTATCTTTGTCTATCATATTAATAAATTGAAGTTTACTCACTCACTCATATAAAAACATAATTACTTGGTTTGGTTAGTAACTATGAAAATACTACAATTTGTGTCCCCCTCACCGCAGTTTCTGGTGGTCCTTTGACCTTGCGCCCATAATATACAGAGCGTTCATAAATTTCCGGAACAGCTCCGCAAAAGTTCCGCAAAATCTCAGTTAATAATATTGACTTTATCGAAAAATAACCCGGACAAAAGTGTCATGGGAAAGTGAGGAACTAGAAAATCGCCTCGAATTTAACCTGAATTTTTTTTTCTGATAATTTTCTTTAAAAATTCTCCCATCTGCCTCTAAAAATGCCTAATAAATTTTGATTCTTTGTAACCTTTGAACGGATTTTTTCGTTAATATTCATAAAAGCTACAGTTTTATATCAGTTACGAACGCCAATCCCCTTTAGCCCCAAACCCTTTAGCAGAATTCAAATAAAAACGAAACAGAAAAGTCCTATAATTGCGTTATCAGATTTTATTCTGATATTTTTTTACTAATAGTAAGTATACACTTATAAAATTTATCTATATGTAACCTTAGAGAAGCAGAATAATGTAATCCAATCCAAAAACACAGTTTTATAGGAGAGGGTAAAAACAAAAACTAATTTTATTTTATTCTCCGTATATTTTAAATATTCTTTGATTGAAATGGAACTATTAGGAATATAATTTATCAATGAGCTCTTAGCTTGATCATATTAACACTTTCAGTCCCACGGCTTCGGCATCCGAAAATAGTCAAAACAACCGCAGAGGCCGATCGTGATCAATGATTAACCCTAGAATCATACGTACTCGTCAAAACGACGAACGAACTTCTCTACCTGCTCCAATACTGCGACTTGTCGGTATCTGCTCGCTGTGAAACTTCTGTTATCTAATTTATTTGTTATTATTACACATAAGACATATAAATTTTAATTTGATATTTTTTAGGTTATTCATATTAAATTACAACAATATTTTTTTTTGGGATATATAAATTTCACGAAGAATTGGGAGAAGGTTGAAAAAATTCTTCGTGAAACATATAAATTTTATTTATAGCTATTGTCGTTTTTTTTTTATACTGAAATAGTGTGCGTCAAAAGGACGACAATGTATGATTAACCTATATTTTTTTTAAAGATTTTGTACTCCACCTATAAAAGTTTTCCTAATTTTTCTAAAATTTATTAAAGATATGGATGTTATAATTAATTTATTCAATGATTATGATAATGTGAAAGATGATTACAGCTGTTTGATTACAGAGAGGACATAATACTGAAGTTTGAATATATTGAATCGAAAATTAAAGAATGCGTTTCGAATGACTTAATAAAATATTAACAATTTATTCTGTGGAAAATATTTTAATTTTTATTATTTTTTGAGATCTTATTCGAAAAATTACTAACAAACTTTAGAAAATTTACAAATGTGCCTAATGGGGAAATAACTATATATCTATAGGAATATTTATGACTGAGAAATTTCACATTCTGTAAAGTCACACGTGTCCACTGATTCATAATAGTTCATAAATTAATTATTACAATTCATGTATTTATATATTTTTTAATTTTTATAATGAAAGTATGCTATGATAAAAAGATTAAAAAAATTAATAAATATTCACATTAAGAAATTTTTCCAAATCCAATTTTTTTAAATATTTTGTTCGCTTTTGTAGTATTGTTATGTAAAAAAAAATGTTTTTTGCAAATAAACTCTAAAACTCCCCGTAAAAAGTCCATTCGTCGAAACGACGCCGATGTATGATTAACTTGACTCGTAGACCAACGTATGATTCTAGGGTTAATTGATTACGCATTATGTATGTGTGCGATGTTATGTATATATACATATATACTCAACTCACACAAATTCCAACACACATTTGACATTATGGCGGTTCCTATAAAAAATTTTAAAATAAACAATATAAAAACTAATAGTAATAAAGTAATAAAAGTATTATTTTTTTTGTATTTGTTTTTTACCAGTTTGTTATCTAAATACTTTCTGTAATTTTTTAATTGATTTTAATGTGTTTGAATGTCAAATATATGTATGTACGTATCACATATATGTACATGTTGAATCATTTTATGTATTTGTTTATATAAAGTTTTTTTTTAAAAAAAATTGTTAGCTTCCGGGGAAGTTTGCTGTGAAAGTGCTCGGGCCTTATAATGTTAAACTTTCTGACACTAAAAAGAAATTTCAGATTATTGACTTAATAGGTTTCTTCTACCGGCTCTAGGTATATTTATATATGAAGGTATCTTCTAATCATCGATGAAATTTGAAAAACTAAAATGTCTAGATTCTGTATAACAGAATCTGTTGTAAAATTTTTTTAATACTCCAGTTTGGTGTTCCCCTGTACTTATCAAAATTATAAAGACGATTATTAACTTACTCTTTTAGACTAATTGCTACAAAAAATGAGAATAATTTTATTTTTTCTTTAAATTATAAATCATTAATAAGATATTTACAAACGGTGTGCACATATGTACACTCCAAAATATAATTTTCGTAAATACGTTACTATTTCCTGCGCATAGTTCTCTACGTTATCAACATAGTTCGTTAAATATCGTTACAAAACGTTTAACGCAGCATCCAAAGATGTCACTAGTATTGTGGTATTTCAACCCTTACAACTGAAACGCAAGCTGGACCAGAATGAAAACATGCATACGTACATACACATGTATAGATTTTACCACCGTGTATTGTGAAATGGTTCGGTTAGTTCCCAAGGACGACGATAGGGGCATAATAATGTTGGCGGGAAAGGAGGTTCTGTTCTATGTCAGAAAAAGAAGATATTTTTTATTGGTCGTAAAATACTTTTTATGAACTTTCGTTTTTACAAATGTTCAAACATTTCTCCACCGAAAAAAAAACATTCTTCGTCTATTGAAAATGTGTCTTTCGACATAAATTCAAACTGAGTAGTTTTCATAAATTTTCATTTTAATATTTCCTTTTTTGTGCTCGCAATAATTGAGGGTGAAATATTGTAAAAATTTATGATTTTAGTATTCGTCTTTATTAAATTTTATTTTATATTTTTGGATATTTTATCGGAAAGAAATCGATTTTTGCTTAATACTTTGCCTAATTTCTCTATTTTTGGTTTTTTTAATACAAGATAAATAGCGAATTGTTAAAATAACAATTATTATTTATGACCTAAATGTTTTTTTCAAATTGAAATGAGGTCAGTGTTTTATTTTTTCATTAACAAAAGGAAAGGTTTTATGACTTGTTTATTGTTAAAAGTTTTATGTGGTTTTTCCTTTTTCTTTAGATATTGCAAATATAAATTTTCGTTTCCTAACAACTGAGAATGTATAATGGGACAGTTTTTTTAACCAGAAATGAAGTAAAATTCTTTCAATTATACGCAAACTAACCAATTAATTATTATTAACACATATTCAAATATTAGAAACATGTGCTTCATTCGTTTATTTTCTTTGTCACGAATAATAAATCACATTGTAAAAATTAAGTTACAAAATGCGTAATTTTTGAAATGCCTGGAAAACGAAAAATTTTTTAGAAAATTTAGAGTATGGTTACGACTTTAAACATTACGCTAGCCGTACTATTAGTACAACAGGAAAAATTCTAAGTATTTTTAGGAAATTTATATGTATATTTTATCGTTTTGTTCGATTTTCAACTAACGAAAATGTAATTTTACACTCTTATATGTATAAAGAATATGCGAATTTATGACGTAAACATAAAACAGAAAACACTAATAATTCAAACTTGTGTACTTCCGTAAAAATTAATACACTTAAGTAATTTTACACAATTTTTGTAACTTATTTTTTACATTGTACATAATAGTGTAGTATCCCTTGCCAAGACATATTTGTTTTACGATATAAAATTACAAATATGATTTGATATCTATATTAGGTTTCTCCTGCTACAACTTTTTGTAAGACGTAAATGTTGAAAAATGGTGGAAACGCCGGGACCAAAACTTAAGGTTTTGTAGAATTTTTATTTAGTGTTATTTCAAATTTTTATATTTATTTAGTTTCATGTCTAACATTGATTTATTTTCTTTTAATGATTCATTTTTAGAAAAAATCAAGAATCATAAACATTTTAATATATTTAATTTATATATAGATAATTGTACTTTGTATTTATCGTTTTACTAAATAAATCATTGAATAATATACAACACTGACACTGGATGCAAGGGAATGACCGTCTCTAATTAATTTAAATTGATGTGAATCAGTTTAAAATCATTCATTATTTAAAAATATATTTTCATTGTTTGTCGCCCTTTTAACTTGATTATTCGATACATTGTATACCCATACTTGTACAAAATGGCGTTAAATCAGTAATTCCCAAACAGTGCATCTTATGGATCCAAACATAAGCCTGCTTGTTAACTAGAGAGAAGCCCCCTTAACCAGAGGTATATGTTCAGTAAAGAGTGAAACTTTTAAATAAGAGGGACAAGCAATGTTGAAAATGATTACTATTGTTGTTAATTAGGAAAGGAAATCGGTTTCTACTCTTGTTAATCCCAAAAATTTGTTAACTGTTATTTTTCTTGACGATCTATAGTTCAAGTACTGTGACGTAAGCCACTGTAATATTATTAGACAAGGAATGGTCGCCAAAAAAGTTACGATATTTTCTAAATGTTGATATTTTTCAGAAAAGATAGTAATTTTATAATTAATAAATCTCCTGGTTGCTTAGTATAAATGAGGGATTTTACGACAATATAAATTTAAAAACCCCTTTTTGAGACTTTTAAGTTAATATTGGCTTTTAAGTTAATATTAGATATCCCAACATTATTCGACAGAGACTATTGGTCAAAGACTATTCAACAAGACTTTTTTGTCTATGGCTCAGTGAATACTGTCTTTCCTGAAAATATTAATTTTTGGAAGATATCGTATTCTGCTCAAGTCACTCCTAGATTGAAACGCAGTAAAATAAAATCTCAACGACTCAAAATCGTACCTGAAGAATTTTTCAAAAAATTTTAAAATTTAACGCACGCGTTTCTTGTACACAACATGTCTACAATAATGAATAGTACATATTGTATGTACAAATACGTAAGTGCAATGGCCCCCTATGATTTTTTTTTCATAAACTATTGAACTAATTCAACAAAGTCTGTATATAATTGCTTAGAAGGTCACCTCCATATCTCCATTTTTGGAGTATGAGTGGAAAACTACGGTACGCTGTGATCGACAATCATCAAGTGTCACATTGTGTGGTTTGCAAACATCATAAATTTCAAAACTAAATGTACAGATGTCACTAGAGTTGTGATTTTTTTGAAAGTGAAACAATTGAGTGCGAATACGGATGTTTGAAATATCTATGCACGTAGATGTATACGTATAGAGACTATCAATGTGTTTGCCACCGTGATTTCGTGTATAGATGATTATCAAGTTTATTAATATACATAATATTTCATTCATTCATTTAGTGTTAAATCAACTTGGTGGAGGCGCTGAATAGTATAATTTAAGAAATTCTTAACAGTTAAATTATACTGGTGTTTTAAAAGTGTTCACCCTGAGAACTTTGTTAAATGTTCTAAAATATGTATTTATAATTAGCAGGATCAACAGGACAAAACAAACTGTATTCTAGGATAAAGATTATTTAATTAAATATATGTTACCATGTTGAGACAACAATTAAACTGTTATAGCCAAGTTAAAAAATTGTAAGAAACTGTCAACATTTATCTGTGGAACACAGTGGGTTATTACTAAGGTGACCATATTTGTAAAGAGTCAAAACGGGGCAGCCGACCTTACCGGGGGGTTTTGGGGATACGGAGTACCCCCCATGAGAAAAGAGGTCCTCCCCCGAAAAATCTTTGAAAATTTAAGTCAATAATGGTATTTTTAAAGTCATTTCGAGTCCTAATTTTCTCTCAATACTGCCAAAACGAATACGTCCTCTCATATTTGGGAAAAGACGAAAGAACCCAAGTAAAGGATTTTAAAGGCAGTTAAAAATTATTTCAAATATAGTAGTACCTCGATAATTCGGCCCTCGAAAATCCGGACCCTCCAGTAATCCGGCCCGATGAATGAATGAAAAAATGAATGTACAGTGACCTTTTTACTCTACACGTGAAATTACTGTATTTAGGTTTTAGTAATTGAAGGAGCTAGTTTTGAGAAGTATGCCTACAAACCCAGTACATAGAACAGCAGTGCTTGGAGGAGCTATAAGAGGTCTCAAATTCATTACACTTTAAACGGTCTCTCGATGGTCCGGCTTTTTTTGTGAACCCAGCCTACTGGCCGCCTATTTAAGCCGGATTATCGTCATCTTACTGTAATGAATAAAACTTTCCATAAAATAGCATATAAGTTCAAATATTGTCAAAACGGGACAAATAGACGTCCCGACAAGTTTGATCGGGACACCGGGACATGTCGCCGAAAAACGGGATTACCGTTATTTCATTTTCTCTGTCTCTATTCAACCGAGTTTAAAGAAACTTGTTACAGTAGAGCATAAAATATTTGTTTTAGTTTACCTAAATCGAAAAAGTATGTGTTTACCTCTCTTACACTATGTTAGAAATATGTATAGGTATTGTACTTACTAATACAATAAGAAAGAATATACGTGGCAAATAAAAATGGACTTTGAGAGACTTTTGTTGTAAATTAAACCATATGCTTTTTCTTCTTACAAGTTATTATTGTAGTTTAGACAAAATTGCTTCAGTGATTTTTTTGCAATGTTCGAACAACAGAGAAAAAATTTAAAAAAAAAATTTTTTTGGATTCAGAAGCCACAATGGTCGATCTCAATCAGTTTTTCAAAAACATATTTATATCACAATTATAAATCTGTTACAGTTTTGTAACAGTATTCAATAAGGTTTTTCTGTTCAGACACTTGTATTAAATATATAAGAAAAATACAACTAAATAGATAAACAGCCACTTTTAATTCCGTTTTTGATAAGATTAGAAGCAGAAATTTAATGAAAATATACATATATTTTGAAAGAAGATTGTATATTCGTTTTTACTAATTTTCAAAAGCAAATTTAGTTAACCCTCTCCTGCCGAACGGTTTTTAGACGATAACTGCCCGACGCTACTTGCCAGTACCAGAAGTTTTAGGTTAAGTTATTTTAACAAATCATTTATAATTCGTCTAAAATATGTAGGTACTTGTTGATACTTCAGAGTACTATTTGGTCAAACAATTGGAATTATTTTTAATTGTTAGTGAAGTTTTTTGACACTAATATCAGTTTTAATCAAATCTTTGCTCCTTCGGAATGTCTGATGACATTTCGATATTTTTAAACAAGTGCGAAATTGGTGGGTGAATTAACTGGTACTCAAAAGTATCGCCTGGCACCAAAGGGTTAAACAGACTATTTGAAGTATGTCTGTCTTTTACTGTTCATGATTGTAATTAAATTTTTGCAATAGTGCTTAGTACTAACTTTTTTTAACTTTTATGTCTAAATCTATTTTTGTTGCAATTAGTGACACAACAACAAACCCGACAACTCTAGTAAAACGATGTGGGACGACCACAAAGCGCTAAGCCTTAAAACAACATTACTCAAGGCGGCCGTAAAATGTTTTGGTGGTGGAGGTGCCGGGAAATTGTATTTTTCTCTGTTTCCATTATAATTGTAAATATTTTACGTTCATCTATGTTGGAAAATCTGTTGTTAAATTGTTGGATTGGATTTAGACGGTGGGAAGCTTGAACGTTAGTTATTTTATGACTTCCATCTAAAGTCATAAAATAAGTTCCTTCTAAGTACTAAATTTTTTAATTCCGAACTTGAAATTAGTTTAGATTTTAGTCTAACTTATCCGAAAGAGTTTAGTGACTTAAAAATCATCTGTTGTTGCAAAATCAGTACATTGTCACTGTGACAATAATCAGTTGTCGCCGATGCGGAGAGTAAGTGATGCCGTGATGCAGATTCACAAGGAGTGTTGTTGTGCGATGGTGTTGTTGTATGATGCCTTTCTAACTCTCGGTAGCAAAACATTTTGACAGATCAGTTCAACTATTCAAATCAAGGTGTCAGTACTAGTGTAAAATTTTAAACAGAGTAGGTACACTCTGCTACTATGTTGCCAAATCAATACAAAACGGTTATGAATTTAATTACTAATTATATAAATTAATCTTCCCAGTATCACTCTCGTATCAAAAAGCATATTTAGGTATTTGCTTAAATAAATTCTCTTTTTTTGATTTTTTCCGCAAAAAATGTTACATTTTGTCTATGGATTCAAATAAATAAAACACTTTTATTTACATAAACATTTATTTATTATTATTTTTTAGATTTAATATTTGCACACAATTAATCGACTTGTTAATTAATAATTGTACTTCACTGATCAACAATAACAATAATATTGACAACCCCAGCGCAGTCCGCTACAGAATTAAACCCATAAAATTGCCTAAAAAATCTATAATCCAATGACGGCAAACCTTTTGAGCTCGGTGTGTCAAAATTTTGAAAAATCGAAACATAACTTTCGTGGCGTGTCACACATCACAAAAGTAGAGATTAAAAAAAAAAATAGAAATATTTATAATTTTTGCAAGTTAATTATTTGTTTAATGCCATTTAAAATACAAAAACCAAAATTATTAATTCAAAAATAAATATAAATTTATACACAATTAGAACTACCTAAATTTGAACCAACTCTGGCCGTTATAAGAGACAGATATTGGCATCATGGCGCTAGCCGGAAGTTTTTTGTAGTCGAAATTTAATAACTTCAATCGATTGTAGGTCGTTTGTAGATGTTTGTAGTATATTTATTTTCGTTTGTAGCCCTTCAGTTTATTTGTAATTAACAATCAAAATTTTGTACTGAAGTTAGCCGGAAGAAATTTTGAATGTAATGTTTTTGGTAAAAAAAGAAAGATTATCGTTTGCAGTGTCTAAATATAACGGTAAAATGTTCGTAGGGTCGCCTGATAAAGCATAAATAATTAAGTTATTTAAAAAAATTGCGCATGCGTACCATTTTAAATTTGCTCCATGTGAGTTCGTTATTTTAAATTTGACGCATGTATAGGTTTTATTGCATTATGTTATTCAAAATTTAACAGACTGCGTTTATTATTACAGTAAAATTTGGTCTAAAAGTTTTTTATTTTTAATTATTAATTAATTATGAAAGATAATAACAATAAATTCTTAAAAAGGAAAACTTCTTACGCCTGCACATTTTTAAACTAATGTACTTTTATCGTAAAGGGAAGAGTACAATGGATTTTATTTCGACAATGGTTTGTAGATTATTTTTAATTTGCCACAGATATTTGAATTATGAAATTTTTTATCTTTGAAGATGCCTGTCACCAAAAATGAGCTCACGTGTCATAGGTTCGCCATCACTGCTATAATCGAACAACAAGAAAATTTTGTAGGTACTAAATTTTAATATTCGACTGTTATTTATCGATACCCATAAAATATGCAGTACCTATCTTAGTAATTAAAAAAAAAAAGATATTCAGGTATAATTTAGTTAGATTGTTAATTGCATTTTCGCTGTTCGTAAAAATATTGAATTTAATTTTAAAAATGGTCGCGTGATGTTCATTTTTGGGATTACTTTTCGACTGCTTGTCTCCAAAGCTCTTCCAAGTCTCCTTTAAGGAACTCCCGAAAGAAAAATTCAGCTATTACAACCACTATCATGGTGAGACTTCAATCTGGGACTATGATAGAAAATTGGGTTAAATTGTTTTGAAATCTCAGTTAGGTAGTCTTGAAGGAAATATCTTATTTTTATGAAGTTTGCTGAAAACATTGGAAGTCCAAACCATTGGGTGAGTTCTTCAGCTAGATACCTCTGACGCTCAAAACTTCAGAATGATGAGCTTCTTGTAAAAATTTTTAATGCGTTATGGCAAAGAATTTTTAAACCATTATCCTATGTAAGCGGGTTTTCGTGAAAAAGTAATTTTTGTAATCTGAAATGCTATGCAGGATGCCGCGATATGGATAGTTTTTGTAATTTCAGTGAATGAAATTCATTGTGGCGATTCTAAAGACTGACTACCATTTAAAAAGTAAACCAAAAAATACAATTTTCTTCTATTGGAAAAATTTCTAAAAAGCAATTAAATTTGTTAAGAATTGAACATAGCAAACTATTAACCAGAAAATTTTTTAGAAGAGTACCTCAATATTTTCACGTTTTGCTAATGGTTTGTGAGCTTTTAGAAGGAATCTTAACTTTGTCTGCTATTAATTTAAAACAATTCGTGTCCTTATGTTCCTTTCAGCTATAAATTTGTTACATATTATTTGACAAATTTCTAAAAATAATTTTTCTCTTGTTTCAGGTTTGGCCAGTTACTTATTTTTAACATCAGTAGGAATGAATTTCAAGTACGTATACTTTTTATATCTGTAACGTTACATAAACAATATTATTCGATAATTTTTCAAATTTTAATAAACAAATTTCATTACAGGTAAAACAGAATTTGATCCAAAATTTTATAATTAATAATTATATTTGACCATACTATAAACATATAAATTTTGATATGTAACATTATTAAGTAACAAAATTAAAAATTGTTAACATATTATAAAAAAGAAATTAATAAAAATATAAATTTATATTCTTGAAAGTGTTTAATTGCATTTTATTCCAAAATGTTCATTGTTTTAATTTATTCTCAGTCTATTAAATTGTTGTTTAATTACACTAGGTACCCTATACAAATATTAAATTTATTTATAATAATTAATTTTCAGTCAATTGTAAAATTTAAGTAGCGTGAAATTGCTTTTTTGATGGAATATTAAATACACGATTTGTATTGCTTTACCATTTACCAGTTTACCAATACGCTTACCATTTTAACTTCTTATATTATAAAAAATACGAGATTCTAGAGATACCTCAATAATGAAAATTTAGAAAATATTTTTGCAAAATATCTAACTAATTTAGGTATGTACTACCTACTACTGATTGTCCGAGCGATGAAGAGCCCAGAAGCTGTCATTGCCTATTAGGGATGTTATGGATGTCCGTAACCGTAACCGAAACTACCGGATATCCGAAATAATTACATATCCGAAACCGAAACCGTATCCGAAAGTAAAAGTTTCGGATGTGTTTCGGATAATAACAGACAACTGCCGTTGGAAAACAGAGGTTAAATCGAAGCAATTTTTTGCTGCATGTATTTCTCTTGATAGATTTCCGTTGATTTGTATTTGACGTTCACTTTTTCGGGTAAAATTTTCCCCTTTTTTTTTTTTTTTTAAAAAAAAAATGTTCACTAAAAGCAGTTATCCGTAACCGTAACCGTATTCGAAAAATTATCCGATATTATTACATATCCGTAACCGAAACCAAAACCGTATCCGTATCCGAAATTTCATATCCATAACATCCCTATTGCCTATATCGTGGTCTGTTTTTTTTTAACATAAGTAATATCTTTCTCTATAAAAGTAACAAATAATATTTTATAATACAATTTGTTAATTAAAATATTTAAATTTATACGTATTTTAATAAAATATTAATAATGATAAATAGCATTAATTTTCAAACTAAAGCATATTTATATTTAATTATTAATTACAATAGACGGCAATAAAAATTTAATGACAAATATAACAGATATATTAATTTTAAACGACATGGGTAATTAAAATCGATATTAACTTATAATATAAAAAAACAACATATTTTTTCTTGAATTTTAAAATTTTCATACTCTATTATAAATTCATATGATTTTTATTATATAAAGTACGTTTCTAGTGTTTTCGTTATTAACAAAAAATAAATTCTGTTGATAAAATATGTATGTATTAATCGAGAGTATCTATAATAAATTTAATTTTTTAAAAGCCCATCTCTAGCATCAATTTTTTCCCTTTACCCTTCGTCCTCCTATAAGGACTCATCGTCGCTCAGACAATCAGTACTGACCCACTCAATAATTTCAAGTGATCCATTTAAATTTCGCAAATAAAGTATGATGTACAAAAGCGTAATATTCGAAAATAATTACATTAATTTGAAGGATTGCTGTGCTTTTTCCATTTACCTGAATAATAATAATAATAATATTAACAGTACTATTATCTGATATCAATTGTTTATTCTATTGTACAGAAACGTATTCGAAAGTAACCTTAATGTGTGCTTTTCACAAAATTTTTCCTTGTTCTGTCACATAAATAGATTTGAAAGTTAACAAAGTAAGTGCGTTTTGATAACTATCACTTACCTATTTACCGATTAAGGTAATGGTAGTGTCGGATAGTAAATGCAATTGAAGACATGAGTGGATGAAGGTGTTATGTAACATTTTTTTTTATAATTTTACAGTAGAAGCGTTTGAAAGTTTTTATTTACATATACTTCCCATGCGTTTGCACATGTTTATTATTGAATTTCTACAAAACTATTGGACCTAATGAAACCAGATTTGAATATATCAAATATTATATATTCAGCATAGAATATTTCAAAATTTGGCAAAAAATAAATGTTTGAAAAAAAATGTTACATAACACCTTCATCCACTCATGTCTTCAATTGTATTTTTGAATTAGATGGACCAACATATAGCAGGTAGTTCTTCAATATGTAATTTTCGTTGTGGAAGACAGTTCTTCCAACTTTCATATCAAAATTTAAATCAATATTTCTACATACTAATACCTCAAAAATAATAAAAACTAATTTACAGTCGATCAAAATGTTTCTACTGGACGGTCAGTACAAAAAAATAACATTTATTTAATATGGTCATATAAAATATTATTGGCTATATTGCCTGTATTCTATGGATATGTGCATATCTGTATACATATTATGTATATGTATGCGAATTGCATACATGAATTTATACATTGACATAATAAAATAATAACACAGCAGTATAGGGGGTCAATTGGTACAATTTTTTCGTTTATATGCCCGTGTAAATGTTGTAAAAATTTTCACATTTATGATTAGCTGCATCTCTGTCAATTCACATAAGAAAATGAAAGTGTTAGGATAGAGATAGAAGTGTAAAAATGTTAAAAACAGTATCATATACAACATATACAGCTTGACAAAATAGCCTGTTTATTTTGATGCTCTTATACATACATATACATACATATATGTAAAAACACACCCAAATACATTAAAGTTTGTTTCAACCAACTTGAACTAACATTTTGATTTTAGTTTGATCACATTTGTTTATGCTGCTTATACACGGCAAAACGAATACAGGAACTTACCGTATAATGATTCGAAATCAAAGTTAGATGAACTAATATCTAGGAAATTTTGGAGTGAAAACTGCAATACCTATCTGTTTTGTAAGCAATGCTATACACTCAACTATATTGAGACTTTTTCTGTCTGGCTTTTTTATGCAATATTGTATGAGAAACTATGCATCAAAGTGTATAATGTGAATAAGAAGTAAGAAAAAGTAAAAATGTCGAGATTAATTTACAGTAAAGTTGGTTGCGGGCTGTCCAATTCAGATGGTTTTAATGGATGTGGAATCGGAGCTGGAGATCTCTTATCGAACTCTGTGAAGTCCAAAATGAATTGAAGTCGAAATTGCAGGTGGCACGATCAAATGAACAAAGTGCAAAAACAGTACAAAATAATTATTTTGTTACGAATTTTATGCACTGGAACGAGTATTGAATTGAAAATTTTTGACGCAGTCGAACCTAAATTACTTGAACGACTCCCCTTTGGTCAATAACCTACCTATCTGAAGCATCGGAATAAAAATATTTTGAAATATATGAGAAATTTTGGAAAAATTTTTAATAAAAGCATTAGAGAACGCTTCTCTGTCTGGAACATTTCCACAATGTTTTAAAATATTTCAACTGACAATGAATTCAGTAGAATATCGGCAGTTTCTGAAAAATTTCAGAAATAATTTAAAATTTTCTAGCAATAATCTTCAGTGACCTTTTATTTAGTATTTTTTTTCCTAACTAGTAAAAGCCAAATCAATTAACTTATTTATGACGGTCATGAGATATCATAGCGATACGGCCAACTAATACACTATTTTCACAACTAATATACTAATTATTGTTACAAGTTACATAAATACCTAAACATAACTCACTTTCTGTCTAGGCACAATAAGTACCACAGGTATATGAGTGCTGCATAATACATACTCTATTGTAGAGCACGCCGTACCACTGGTGGTACTTATGGTATCTAGAGTAAGTTATGTTTGTTTCTGTACCTTATTGGTGTACACTTCATACAGAATTTTTGACGTGGTACAATTTTGTGTTGCAGTTAGTCAGGTTTCACTTGACGCCGTACAACAGTCATGACCGTCAACGTGTTAATTTTTAAATAAAGTAGAGCACTAAAAATTAAATAATGAATTATTGCAATACCTAATTTCCTTACTGTTTTCACTACCCGGTCTATTTAATGTCTGAAATTATTACGATTGGGAAATTTAGAATTTTTTATGGAAGCAACAATAACTTCTGACTAGGATTGATTACGGCAGCATTGCTTACTCCTCCGCCCGGGCGTCTGCGCTTTTACTCCTAGATCCTATTCACCATGCAGGCATACGACTGGCTACGGGAGCATTTCGAACGAGCCCTTCCATGAGCCTCTGCGTAGAGTCGGGTCTTCCTCCGCTGCGACTGAGACGTGAGCGTCTCTTGCTCAATTATGCGGCGGGGATGTATGCAACCCCTTCACATATAAACCACCCGACTCTGTTCAGATACCGTTTACAGGGGCTCTACGGTCGACGTCCCACCGTAAGTCGACCAGTGGCCGTTCGAACGCAGGAGTTATTAGAGAGTCTACACTTACAGTTCGCCAAGGTACTTCCCAAACGTCCTATGGAAGTACCTCCTTGGCTGATCCCTAACGTAAGGTGTCGTTTCGACCTGACTGGTCTCAACAAGGAGGAGACCAGTTCACTCGAATATCGATCCCGCTTTTATGAGATCATTAGCGAACTTGACTCTCTCTGCATATACACAGATGGATCCAAAACAGCTACGGGTGTGGGAAGTGCCATCGTCATTCGTGACGATTCTCACGCTTGGACACTTCCTCCCCAGGCCACCGTGTATACTGCGGAATTATTTGCTATTTTGCAAGCCCTGCGATTCTGTCAAACATCCGAAGACAGCGCATTCCTCATTTGTTCCGACTCGTTGAGCGCGTTGCAAGCGATCTGCCACTCTCATACCATCGATCCACTGGTGCAGAACATCCTGAGGTGTCTCTACATGCTCCGCCAAAAGTCTGTCACCTTCTTTTGGATTCCCGGACATGTGGGCATACCTGGCAATGAACTCGCCGACCAGGCAGCACGTCATGCAGCCGAAGTCGGTGAGCCACAGGACATTGCCATACGCCCAGAGGATCTGAGAGTGTGCATTAGATCGGCGATCGATCAGAAATGGCAACGTGAGTGGAACAACCTCACGGCGAAGCTCAAACAGGTGAAACCTGAGGTCCGAAAAACTCCGGCACCTGTAAATCTGAGCCGGCGAGAGAGTGTGGCCCTGACGCGTTTACGCTTGGGTCACACGGCGTTAACACATCGTCATCTTCTCGCCGGTGAGGATCAGCCAAGGTGCGCCGCCTGCGGGACGGCGCTCACCGTGAGGCATATAGTTGAGGAATGTGTAACCTTTGAGCCATTGCGCCAGAGGTTGCAGCTCCCCAATAATGTAGCCGAAGCTTTAGCTTACGATGCAGTCTCTGAAAGAAAGATGCTTGAATTTCTTCAAAATTCGCACCTTCTTCAGAGACTGTAGGGGCTTAACATCTCAGTTTTTATTCAAGTCGTCTCTTGATTCTCCCCCGATAGTAAATTTTATCTCAGTCTATTTTAAATTTTGTGTTCAAAAGTTTTTTTGTGATGTCCTAATTTATTTATTTATTAACCATACCCTGTTCCAGCTGGTCTGGCAGGGTACTTTTAGTCTCTTGTTATGCCACTAAGGGCCTTTTACACCCTTAGTGGTACTGTTGTTATTTATACGTGTTGTTTTGTTGTTGTTATTTTTTTTAACGATGTACCACTGAGGGCTCTTTACACCCGAGGTGGTACATCATTTGTTTTCTTTTTCTGTGATATTTTGTTATGCCGCTGTAGGCCTGTTGTTATGGCTCTACAACGGTATTGTTTTAACCCCTTATTGCGTCACTGATGGGCCTGTGGCTCCCCAGTGACGTAATAAGTATTATTTGTGATCTTTTATTGTGATAATTGCTGTGATACTTGTGTGTTTCTAGTCAGGTTTCTCCACTCCGAGGCCCTTCACACCTCGGAGGGAGTCCCAGCGATGGTTTTCAGGCCTTGGTGACCGGACGCTCTGTCTAGTACTTATCGTACCGTCACCAAGGACTGTCCGCTCTTGTTAAGCCCTGGGATGGCAGGGCTCATCGTTGGTTTTTATTTGTGTATGTTTGTCCCTCGTCTATTGCATTTATGTGTTCCTGTCTGTTTTGTGTATGTTTTTATCTTTATCGTCTACGGCGGCGCATGCCCTTGGTAGGCGATGCCGCCGGGTGCTGCTGACCGCGCCATCCACCGGCAGCAGTCCCCCAATTTTAATTAAAAAAAAAAAAAAAAAAACAATAACTTGTTTTTGCTTTTATGTACATAAATGGAAGTATCTGGAAGTACCTGTATTATGTATGTAAAAACGTGCATCAATGCTTCGAATCGGACCTTAATCTTCGATAAATTTTCACTTCAAAAGTAAAAAATCGAACCGAATTCGGATTCGGAACTATAATTGAAACTGAAAGTTTCGAACTTTCAGAATCAAAACCGACGCTTCGTAATATTATTACACAAAATCTTTAAAACTCATTGATACATTAATAGAAAAAGTGTTAAGAAGAGATACTCCTTTAAATTCTTCCTAGCACTAAAATTGTTGTTTTTTCGGAATACACCACACGTGAGAAAATGTAGCACAGAATAAAATGGTCTGCTAATTACTTGGTTCTGGTTCTTTGTTTTATTTCACAATATTTACATATTACATTTACAAAAAAATAGAGATTTTTTACAAGACTTTCTTTGTTCTTTTTCCGTATATTCCATAAAATTGAAACATTAGGAAAATAAAATTAAAATCCTTGTTGGTTGCAGTTTTTATAATCGTTAAATTATTTTTAATTTTATTATCTTTAAAATTCTCATTATACTTTTCTAATTATTTCATATTTTCCTTTTGAAAATTTCTTGAATTTGTTTTCTATATCCATACAAACATACTTTTTTTTTAATAAATTTTGGTGCATCAGCTTCTAAGACCATTAGCACCTGTACAAAATACAGTAAGAATACAATAAAATAAAGTAATATACATGTATGCAAATATCTCATATAACAAACAATTTAGTGTGCAGTGTTTTGTTGGATGTTAATTGTTGTGGTTTTCCTGTAGTTTTTTTTTTTTTTGTTTTTTTGTTTATATACTGTAATTTTATACTGACAATGGCGATTTCGTGTCATGGACATAATCAGATGATAACTGTCTTCTACAAGCATATTTTTCGTAGTTATAGATACATATTTCACTATCAAGTAGTATTTTATGACGGGAAAAATCAAGTGGTACGTTTTGTCGGGGTACTATTAAAGAATAAAGCCATTCACAGGTAAATATCGACTCAAGTGGTACGTTTTGTCACGAAAAATCAAGTGGAACGTTTCTTCTGCACACCGTTTTTTTTTTTTTTTATTATTTTAAAATATTTTCTTACCTTAAATAATAGATACCAGTGAAATCCAATATTAGATTACATTGTATGTATGTTCAATTTACAGGCTATTTTGTCAATCTTTAATTTTCTTGTCTTATTCTTTTGGATTTTCAATAAATTTAATTAATCAACCACCTGATTCATTAACGGCATCCTTAGATCCTATTCCAAAATGGACCCAGCACATTTTAATACCACTTCGATATACTAGATCCAGCACTTTTTAATACCACTTCCCCACTACTAGACGCTGGAACGATTGCAGGGACTTGTTCGCCTCCGCAATATGTCTAACAATTGGATTATTGGTTACCCTTACTACGCCACATCGTCAAATATATTTAATTTGGTGAATTTCCACAACACCTGACGATATCACCATGGCACACTACCCTTTTTTTAAGTGGTGGGTTCGCCAGTAGCTCTATGCGTCCACTTTTTAATATCTTTTACGCTCCCAGTAGTTAGGGTCGAACGTTAGGGCTCTGAGAAGTCCTAACTTAATGCGTGTCAAACATGCACTTGACAAAAAATATTAGTATACAATAGAACTTTATTTTTATTGAACCTAAACATACTTGAAACAAACTTTTATTCGAAACAATAGCATGTTAGAGTGTGTGAACTATACCATACATAATCAAATGATAAACAGAGAGAGATAAAATGCAGCAAGCAGTATGTTACATTTTCAAGAACATACCAAATGATAACAGCACAATATCATAACAATACACATTTATACAATGATGGGGATGCTGCAGTTAACTTCATGTATTTGAACATAGATGGAACTACTTGTATCGTCACTGATTATCATCGTCCATTTTGATACAGTTTCAATAGGGAACGAAGGATCAATTTTTACAAAAAGGCTCTACATACGTATCGGTTGTTTACTTTGCTATCGCTGTCTTTCTGGAACGTTTATCTCTGTTTACTGGAGCTAGTGTTTGCCCATTTGCAGAAATTATTTGATGTCATTTCATTTGTAAATAATTTAAAGGCACTTAAAAGATCACAAAACTAGAAATGAAAATTTATTTCATTGTAATGATCGATCAGTTTCGCTTTATTCATTCAAACATAATTTTATGCCATTATTTTTATATTTGGAACTAAAAATTCGATCATTTATGGATAATATTCAGTGCTTTTTCGAAAAGTTTTTATTTAACTTGCAATGTTAGTTTGTTTAGGTCAAATCTTACAATAAAAATTTACTCAAGCTTTAATTGAGCTATAGAGGTTTCAAATTTTTCGTACTTGTATAACTTACGAGATAATCAACTTTTTTAAAAATGTAAACATAGTGACATTGTCTGGTGTGTGTTGGTAATATTTGTTGTGCAATGGACTTACAATTAGAACAGTATTAATATTGTTGGATTTGGCACAGAATATTTTCAAAACCTTTTTTAATTTTTTTGATTTTTGGCACTTATTGTTAAACCAATACTTAATTCAACCCCTCAATTTGTTTTGTCCTAAATTCCCCCAAAACTAAAATTATTGATTTTTAGTTTGTACAACTTTCAATTTTTTTAACATTTCGAATTGTCAAATATTATCCATTGATTTTACATTGAAATTTTAGTTTCCATAGTTATGTTTGATTAAGGTAAAACAACCAATTAAAATATCAAGTTTTTCTAATTATATTGCTTCAAATTTCATTCAAAAGTTGTTTTATACTTTTTAGTTCATTTCTAAAAAAAGGCTTGATTTAAAACTTTTTTTAATTAAATTTATTTTATTCTTTTGAGTATGATCACGATTAATTAAAAAAAAAATTAATTAAAGAAGCTATTAAATGACTGTTTTTTCAAAATTGGTATTGTCAAATTAAGTTATATTTTTAAAATTTTTCTAAATTTTCTAAATTAAAGAAGCTTTTTTTACCTATAAGTAAAAAAATTGGAAAATATAGAAAAATTTTGAAAATATGATTTAATTTGACAATACTAATTTTGAAATAACTGTCATTTAATAGCTTCTTTATTTAATTTTTTTTAATTAAATGTTGATCAGACCCAAAAGTATAATTTATTTATATTTTTAAATCAAGCTTTTATTTAAAAATGGACTGAAAAGTATAAAACAACTTTGAATGAAGTTTGAAGCAATATAATTATAAAAACTTAAGGCGTTTAACTAAGTTTAGAAATTACTGAGAAACTAAGGTAAAGTAAAGTAACTATTTACATCCGAAACGGAAACAAGAAATTATCAATTACATATCTTATACATTGCTTCAAAATTTAACTCAAAAGTTATTTTATACTTTTTAGTCCATTTTTAAATAAAAGCCTGATTTAAAAACTTTTTTATACTTTATTTATTTATTTATTTTTTGTTTTTATTTATTTATTTATTTATTTATTTATTTACTTATTCATTTTTTTATTTTTATTTATTTATTTATTTATTTATTTATTTATTTTGAAATGTGATATTCAGTTATTCACTGGATACATCTTTTGTTTTTATACTGACACACAAGCCTGTATTTGATACGTTTATATGTGGAGGGATCTGTTTATCATTGTTCAAGATCACTTCTCAATCTTTTAAAACCCTAATTTATTTAAGTAGGTACAAATAGTTTTAGTGCTGATATCTGAGATATATTTAACACCTAGAAATTGTACTGTAGACACCATCAAGGCCATCAAATAAGGGGCAATAAGACAGTTAATAATATATTTATATGATGTTTTATCTTGGACATAAATATTTTTTAAGCAGAATTTTGTATAGTACAACAGGAGTTAAAATTGCTTTATTTAAAATTCTAATAATAATGAGCACAAAATGACTAAAAAATTTGTAGACAATTGGAAATATTTGGCTCATCACACGTGTATGGTGGGAACGCTGGGTACTATATTACATACTACGGAAATTTTAATTCATTGCAGTTTTATTTAACTGATTTAAAGAGTAAAATTTTGTTTAGACTGGATGTTGAATTATGATGTGTACGTATCTGAATAGTAAATTTGAAGCACCATACATTGTAAATTAATATAAATATTATACAGGCAGTTCTCGTACTTTCAGCATGGTAGGTTTTCGAATTATGCGTCGTAAATCGAAATGACGTAATTTTAATTAATATTATTTATCTTCATAAAAAATTAAAAATATTCTAAAAGGACTTAGAATTGAATTTAAACATCCGAAACCTGTAAAGCTATTTTACCTACTTAATTTATTTACAGAGCTGTTCAAAAATATTGGAACACTTAAGAAAAAATAAAAGTATTACATACATTTTTGGTATCAAATACGTTTTTGAATAAATGATTCTGTGTGTAGACAGTGTTGTTGAAAAACGGTATATTCTCTAAATCAGACATGTGCAATTTACAAGGGCTGGAAAACAAATATCAATTCACGGTTTTATTTCAAAGATGTGATCATATGTAAAATCAGTGTACTTTATAGGAATTACAAAAACTAGCTATATAAACACAATTGCCACTTTGTGAAATTTTATTCTAACTCTTCATAAATCAGCTAATGACATGAGATATTGTGCCAACAGCTCCGGAACATGAAAAGCCACATTTAACAAGTATAATTAAAAAAAAATTAATGAAAATAACATACGAGTTTTTGCACTGACAAGGAAAGGTTTTGAACTGTCAACTCGCAATTTTGATGAAACTTGGTATATATGTAGTACAAGCAAAAATAATAGACGCGTATTTTTTTTTATCTGCCACCGTCGCCATTTAAGGGGTGAAATCACCCCTCAAAGTTAGGGTAAAATTTTAATTTTGCTTGATAATTTGAAAACGACGGCAGATAGAAAAAAACTTTAAATTGGCAAAAACTTTATTTTTAGAGAGTTTTCTATTGATGTGTATAAATCCAGGGTCGGACCTACTGGAGGGGCTGTTCAGGCAAAATTGAGGGTAAATTTTGAAATAGGGTGGATATACTTCAGTATATTCAAATTTGAATAACATATATGAAAACTACATGAAAAATACTAGTTTACATGTAGATATTGGGATGGATAAAAAAATTCCTAGATTTAAACAAAAACTATATAAAAAGTCTGTAGCTGTATTTTTACTTTAGTTAAATTTCAGTATTTGTGAATTTGTTGCTGTGATATAATTTTTTTTTTTTTGTGATTTAATTGTGTTCAATATGGTGAACATTAATTTAGCTAATGTCATTTAAGTATATGTTAATGACAACATTTCAAATAACAAATTTCGTCTCATAGCCGGTAACATACCGGGAGATTGAATTACATGATCTACTTTAGGACATAATTTTTCAATCAATTGAAATTACATCGTTTGTTATTGAAAATGATTTAATGTTAGCATTTAATTCTGAATTTAACCAAAATACCCAGGAACAGAATGAAAATTTCCTTCGTCGTTATGATGAGGAACCGGATGAAAACATATCCAGAGAAGTTGATGAACCATCATGTTCATATGGATAACAAAATTTTGTAGATTTAAAATATAAAGAAGAAGCTGTTAAATTCTGGAAAAGCGGTGCAAAAAAAGAAAATCTTTTAAAGCAGTACAAAAAAATTTCAGAAGAGTTAAACATTTATAGCAGTTATATCGGTGGGAAAAGCAAGTTGAAGAAGGCGGAAGTAAGATAGATGAAGTAATTTTCAATAATCAGTATGTTTTAAATAATTTTTAAGATGCAGTAGATAGAGGAGTGATAATTCATGACATGGATCTTCGACGATGGGTACTAGACGCCAGGAATACAATTGATTTATATAATTATTTGACAAAAAAGAAGTATTTTATAAACTCAATTTTTTTCTATAACTATATGCAATAATATTCTTGCGTGAAAATCCAATTTTAATATTACTTGTATAAAACTTAAAGTTTTAGTCAGACATCAACAGGTATAATTTAATATATTTTAGCCAGTTATTAATTACAAGACAATTTACTTGCTGAAAACCTTATAGAAACATTTTTATTTTACTGATTGTCAGTAAAATTATTATTGGCACCTCAAATTAGCTGTCCAGTTTTTAGATTTTAGACTTTAAATTACAACTTTGAGCAAAAGCAGGTAAACTAGTATTTTTCATGTAGTTTTCATATATATGCTATTCAAATTTTAATATACGAAAGCATATCCATCCTATTTCAAAATTCACCTCAATTTTACCTGAACAACCCCTCCAGAAGGTCCGACCCTGGATTTATACACATCAATAGAAAGCTCTCTAAAAATAAAGTGTTTTGTCAATTTAAAGTTTTTTTTCTATCTGTCGTCGTTTTCAAGTTATCAAGCAAAATTAAAATTTTACCCCAACTTTGAGGGGTGATTTCGCCCCCTAAATGGCGACGGTGGCAAATAAAAAAAAATACGGGTCTGTTATTTTCGCTTGTACTACACATATACCAAGTTTCCACAAAATTGCGAATTGACAGTTCAGACCAGTTCAGGCAGTTCAAAACCTTTCCTTGTGAGAGTAACAATATGAACTTCTTGGTGTTCATAGATTTTTACACAGCAGTGTGGTATAATATATGAATGTCAGTGTCTGGTTTCGTTCTTATCTGTTTCCATATAGAAACATATCTTGAATGTCTGCAAATCCGCAAACTAAAAAAACTCAGTCAGTAAAGATGGCTACAGAAAATGGTTTACCTTCGTTTGAGCGGGGAATAATGTACCTAAACGATCATTTGACAATTCGAAATGACTAAAGCCGACGACTGCCTGTACTGTCTTTCCAAGAGAAGTTTCACAATTTTTCTGTATTTACATTTCAGTTTCAAACTTATTTTCATCTACGTCTTTAATTCAGTTTATTAGGTGCTACTATAGCATTCGATCTACCCACTTGTTTTTAAAAACCAAAGCCAAAAAAATATTTGCTGGTAATTAACGAATAACATTTTAAAAAAATATTTCTGTGCAATGACAATTTGTGTCAAGCGAAAAATACTTTTAGTGCATAATTACTAGAGCAGGTGGTCTGGGTGTAATCGATCCCAATTAATTCGAATGGAATTTTTTGGTGAAATCAGTTCAGGATACAGTCTCGATTATGGCAATTCATGTTGTCAGATGGTAATCTAGTTGAGTAAGTACTGTTTGACATTTTTTTAAGGGAAAATAACATTTCTGAAATCAAACCAAATTTATCTGTCTTTTTTGATCCACTCTCAGCAAGAAATGTTCAAATTTCCGTCAAAATATTTTAATTTAAAGTTCTAAATAATCATATTTTTGTCTCACTCATGATGGTTACAAAGATATTTAAGTAATTATTTTTAACCCTCAATTCAAAAAGATGGACTACCTTTAGTAGTCTACTATTTTCAGTTCCGAAAACTCAGTTATATATTCATAACAGATCCCATACGTACGAAATGCACGGTCTTATTATTTTTTTATTGGAATAATTCGGAAAAAAAAAGAAGACGCCCAGCTCATGCGCGCAGGTATCAAATATTCAATTATAATATGTATAAAAAATTTGAAAATCCTCATTTTTTGGAAGTTGATATGCAAAGTCTAAGAATATTACGAAAAAATATATATTGTAAAAATAATAGTTCTTTATTATATTTTAAAATCATGAAAAACCGGAAATTTAATTTTTTAAATTTAATAACAAAAAATATCAACTTTACGAAAAAAAATTTCTGAGGATTTCTTAATGGAAATTAATTAATTTAAAACATGCTTTTTTTAGCGAATTTCCAGAATGGAATTCAGGTATTTTGTTATAATCAAAATTTTTTTAAACAATATCAAGATAGTTATCATCCGATAGCTTGAACTACAGTGACTGTATAATATTCTTTATAACAGTGTGGCCATTGGAACCATATCCGCCATATTCAGGCCAAATTTGAAGTGAGTAACCGTAGTAACAGAATAAACAAGGTATACAAATTCAATGCATTTGGCCTGTTAATGGCGTCAACCAATAAAAAACTAGACCTACTAATGGCCACACTGTTATCAAGTATATTATAAAGTCACTGTAGCTTGAACTATTATAATCGGTACCGTCTTTTGTATTGATTTCAGCAAAAAAATTTCCATTTGAATTAATTCAGAACGACTGCGCCCAGACCATCTGCTCTATAAAACCAGAAAAATATTAAGGAATGGTACATTTATTTCCGATTATTTCCACAGGATATAAACATATTTTGAAAGATTATTTTCTACTGACTAATATTATTTGTCATGTATGATATTTAAACGTTTTACCATTATTTTTATACCTAACCATATCGAACCTCGGCAACAACAGGATCACATTTTTTATATAAATTCCATATCTGATGTGCCCTGTTGTTCAGGTGAATATTTCATTTTATAGTTGATAACACTTATATAGGTGAGTATCACTTGTTAATTGTTATATCAGTTTTACTGGATTATATTCTTTTTTAGGACACAATCACCAGCATACTATGTTCATAAAAGAGAACTATGTTGTTTTCTCGAAAATTGGAGCGACAAGGTGATCGTATACTATAGTACCACCTTAATGACAGTGTACCAAAGACATTTCACCAGTTTTCCCTATTTATATTTAATTTTAAACGTAATTGTTCGATAAATAATTTCTTGGTTGAATTTATCGATCATGTTCATAGTTATTGATTTACGTTTCCTAAAGTTTTTTTTATGTAAAATTTTTTTTTTCTGTGTAAATAAATAATTTTTAGGTATTTAAAAAAATATATTCAAGTGGATAAATTATTGTTCTAAGAAATTGATTCACTACTTAACAATTTTGTTTTTTGTATACAAAATACTTTTTTAATTGGTCAGTGATGAAAGATTAGTGTCGTATGCACACTTTTAAATTAATTTTTAAAGGTATTATGCAATTCCTAATATACGCAGTTTTCTTTGACTTTCATTTACGCTAGTTATTTTAATGTATGGAAGAAATTTTTAGAAGGAAAATTTCATAAATTGAAGAAAACAAGGACAAAAAAAATTTTATAACTAACATTTTCTAAAAAAAATCCTGCTTTATGCAAATATTTATTTACTTATATTATTATTTGAGTTTTTTAGCTGTGTATAGTAAAACATATTGTTTCTGATCATTCAAAGACCAAAGATAGAAAACATATTTTTGGATTTTGGTGACAACAAAAAATGATTTTATGAATTACAAGCTAAGATTGTAACGAATCTGTTTATAATGAATGCGAATGCGGATGTTTGATGCGAATGTGGATACGAATGCGAAAGTGAATAATTACTTTTTTAGTATTTTTAACCAAATTAAATTTGACAATTTGCCCCCGTACCCGCTCTCTTTCTTCCAATGTAAAAATTTGGTACGAAAACTTCCGCTAAAAGTATTCCCAGCGAAAACTGCAAATATGAATACGAATGCGAATTTTTCGCATGCTGAAAATGTAAAAGTGAATATTCGTTACAATCCTAATCGTTCTGACTAGAAGCCGACTTTTGTAGCTGATGTAGGTACTTGATTGTATATATCAGTGACTCTCAAACTTTTTCATCCGCGATCCCCTTTTACACTTAAAAATTTTAATGAGCTCAAATGTGTAGAAATGTATAGAAAACGTGTAGACATAAGTAGAAAATGGGTATATGAATTGAAGTCAATTGTTTTTGCGACCCCCGCTTTGAGAATCACTGGTATATACGATTATCAGAATCAAACAATTCCACAATTTTATTGGCAATTTAAATATTTTGCATAAAAACAGAACCTTTTAGTTTTACTTCGACTATTGTTCCAGTAACAGCCCTCTAGTACTCTAGCAACAGATGCAGCTAATAAGACTTTAAATTTGAATTAAATTCTCTATTTTGTACTTCCAATATTTAGCTAAACCCTTTGATTCATGAATAGTATGGGTTTTTAACCCTTTTAAACAAACCATATGGGAAAATTTTTTTGTCTCAAAATGCCGGACCTTTTACTGCCAGTGATAAGTACAATAGGTAAGGTTACAAAAAAAAATCAAAAATCCCAACATCAAAAAAAGTGAACCCTAGGAATTTATAAAGTATAAATTAGGTATAGGTACTCAACTATGTTGATAAAATTGAATATTATTAGAATTATACCGTATTTCAGAAAATCTGTCACAGATGGCGGCACCTGTACCAGTGAATATATACATACAACAGCATTTTAAGTCGCCATATTGTAGGACGAGTTAACTCTTCTTAATCATTTAAAGAGTTAATATATTTAGGTAGGTAATAGCAGTATCAGTTTCCAGTAATATATTCCTACCAAAGAAATTTTAAGGGTTTTCTAATTCACAATAAAGTGAAATTTAACTAAAAATTTAAAAATGATTCGATATCCAATAGATTTTTTTCTGAATTTTTCATCTCCACATTATATACTTTCCCAAATCAAAATATAATTCAAAAACACACGATTGTGTGTTACATGTTTTAATACGAAACTAATTACTCAAATATTCAGGCATTAATTATGGTTGCGCCACCTAGCAACAAAATTTTTCATTCTTTATGAATAACTAATTTATATATAAAAAAAAAAGAAAAAAAATTTATTTGTTGATAAATGGAAACATATTGGCAATTACATAATTATAAAAAATATATAATTAATCCTTTTTACTGTCTAATGTATGTATACCGAAGCACTCAGTTAAGTACAGCATTCGTGACTATAAGGTTCGCAGTAACAGATAATTTTTTCTTTTTTTTTTGTTCTCGATTTCCCGCGAAATCATAGCTCACCGCTGAGCTCATTTTAAAGTACCTATTTATTTTCTTCGTTATTAATAATTTTCTATTAAATTTTTATTGATCAGTGAAAATCAAGTAAATTAAAAATAAGTCACAGAAATCCTAGATTTCCCATTTTCCATCGTTTTTTCCTGACTAACTCTGTCAACTTGATAGTGCAGCAGTGCAGCGGATCAGAACGTAAGTTTCTTTTTTGAATTTATTTTATATTGGAAATTTTATTTGTTCAATTTTGAAAAGGTTGATTTGAAGTGTATTTTTTTCATTTTAAACTCATACAGTCCATCCCATTTTGCCGGGTTAAAAGTTTATTCGCTTTGCGAAATCACCTGGCCTCTTCATTTGGTCCTTCAGACCCGGGATCTCTAAAATCCCGAAATAATTCCAGTTGCCTATCCCTAAAAAATACATTTCAAATTGGCGCGAATCTGTTGCATAAGGTCATACATACAGCAGACACACCCCAGTTGTTTTGTTGTTTTTCATACTTTTACAGTTATTAGATAACACAAAAGGATTAACAGTAAACTCAATCAGCCGTTGTAAATATAATTTAATTAATTTAAAATTTGTTGATATTTACAAATTTATTTTTGAAAATTATATTGAATTTATTTATATCCCCTTTTAATTACAAAATAAAATTTTTTTTATTTATTGTCAATTGTTAAAAATCCAGTGGCCTTTAACCTTTTTTGCTTTCAATTAAAAAATGTCTACTAAATTAGAAAACCGTTTAAAAGCTCTTATCAGCAAAAAGGAGATGTATTTCAGGCGCGTGCAAACATTATACGATTATACCCGAAATTTGAATGATGAAAACACCCGACGCAATTTCAAAATAAAATATCAGAGTTTAAATGAAACGAAATCAAATTTCATTCAAATTCTCGATGAAATCAACACGATTAGCTTAGAAATTTCTCCCGATAATGTGCCTGATTATGCAATATTAGATTCATTTTTGGATATAGTGGACACAGTTTGCTTGGCGGCAGAAAATGTTTTCAGCAAACAACCAGCAGAAACTACATCGCCGCCAACACAAACTAATGTGAACCCTTCAAATTTAGTTTGGGCTGACCCATGTTTGCCCAGACTTGAATTACCAAAATTCTCAGGGGACCCACAACAATGGTTGACATTTTATGAAATCTTTAAAAATAAAATTCACATGAATGATAGACTAACAGCTGATGATAAAATTTATTATTTAGTAAGTCAAGTAAGTGGAAAAGCCGCCTCAGTATTTTCCAAAATCCCTGCTACCGGAAATAACTACAATACAATATGGGAATCTCTTATTGATCGGTATCAAGATACGCGTACGTTGGCAAATACTTACATGAGACAAATAATGGAGTTCAAACAAATTCAAATCGAATCGGAAAACAATTTAAAACAATTTCTGGATCAATTCGACACTGCTATTGCTGCGCTTAAAAATTTAAAAATTCACGATCTAAGTGAATTTATATTAGGCTACATAGCGATGTCGAAACTTGACACTCAAACTTTGAAATTTTTTGAACTTTCTCGTCCCAATAAAAATGAATTACCCACGTACCGGGATATTATAAATTTTGTGCGTGATCAGATTAGAACCCTTAGCCACTCTTCCACATTTTCAAAAGCAACTACAAGTCGCGCATTTAATACGATTTCCAAACCAAAGCCAACACAATCATTTATGGTAAATCAAAATAATTCTTCTAAATGTAACATATGCAATACGTCTCCAACCCATATGGCTTATCGATGTTCTAAATTTAAACAATTAACACCGCAAAAGAGATTTGAACTTGTAAAAGATAAATCCCTTTGTTTAAATTGTCTGTCTGGTAAACATAAAACTAGTTCATGTGACTCAAAAAACAAATGTTCAATCTGTTTCGCAAAACATCATACTTTCCTCCATTTTGAGAAAAGCAATAAAAGCTCAGATAATAATCTAGTCAATAACCAACCGTCATGTAGTGATAGTAAAAATTCAATTTCCGCGGAAAATACTTTTGTTGGTTATTCCTCTAACAATTCCACCAAAAGTAATATTGTGCTATTATCTACAGTCGTGGTTAATGTTCTCGATAAATATAATAAAAAACACAAAATTCGAATGCTGCTCGATTCAGGGTCTCAGTCCCATTTCCTTACCCAAGAATGCGTTCAACGGTTAGGTTTGCCGATTTCCAAAGTTTACACCTCTGTAATTGGTATCGGTCAAGCAACACGATCCATTAAGGGTAAAACAAATGTAATAATTCATTCGCGATTTAATTCTAATATAAAATATTCCCTTGAATGTTTAATAATAGACAAAATTGCTAACCGCTCTCCACAATCGTCAGTCGATGTGGAAACATTCACACATTTAAAAGATATACAATTAGCAGATGATGGTTTTTATATTCCGTCAACCATTGACGGAATTATTGGTGCAGAACTATATGGTCATATAATAGGAACTGCAAAGGTGTTAGGCCCCCCTACACTTCCGATAGCTATACAAACTACACTCGGGTTTATAGTAACGGGTTCTGCGCCCGCTGCGCAATCCTCAAATAGTGAGGTACAATCATTTTGTACATTCGAACTTCCACTGGAACAAATTATTTCTAAATTTTGGGAAGTTGAGGAAGTGAATGTGTCCAGTCCCACAATTAGCAGCGACGACGAAGAATGCGAAAATATTTTTATCGCAACACATTCTCGGGATGCTACAGGACGCTATACGGTAGCTTTACCGTTTCGACAAGACCCCTCTTGTTTAGGTAATTCGGAACTTATGGCGTTTCAACGTTTTCTCTCCTTAGAGAGACGATTACATAAGTCTCCCACACTTAATAAAAATTATTGTGAAGTCATCCAAGATTACTTAAATCAAGGACATTTGATTGAAGTAGATCGTGCATTAGATGATGATGGTCCTTATTATTATATACCTCATCATGGTGTAGAACGTCCAGGACATCCGACTACCCCACTTAGGGTTGTTTTTGACGCAAGTGCGAAAAGTAGTTCATCCTTCTCACTAAATGATATTTTATATAGAGGTCAAAAATTACAAACAGATATCATCACAATTTTGTTAAATACCCGTTTATATAAGATATCTATTCTTTCAGACATTAAACAAATGTATCGCCAAATTTCTTTAAAAACTGAACATCGCCGATTTCAAAGAATTCTCTGGAGATTTTCACCCAACGAGCCGTTAAAAACTTACGAGCTAACTACCGTTTCATTTGGTGTTAGTTCGAGTCCATACTTGGCTTTACGCGTTGTAAACCAACTGGCTTTAGATGAGGCTTCTACATTTCCCAACGCAGCAAAGTTTATAAAATATTCAATGTACGTTGACGATGTTTGTGGAAGTGTGGAGACCTTTGAGGAGGCCCAGTCGCTTATAAACGAGTTGATGAGCTTTTTCAGGGCTGGGGGTTTCAGTTTAGTTAAATGGCTCAGCAATTATCCGCAATTATTAAATCATCTTCCAGAGAATACTCGCTTATGCCCCGATCAGTTTGTTGACTTTGAAGACACTGAGTTTCAGAAAGTACTAGGACTTCAATGGAATCCTAAACTGGATGTATTTTTATTCAAGGTTAATGTACTATCAAACGTATGTTCTAAAAGAAATATTCTCTCCACAGTCGCCAGAATATTTGATCCGTTAGGATTTTTATCACCCGTAACTTTATTTGCAAAGAACCTTATAAAAGAAATTTGGAAATTAAAAATTGATTGGGATGATCTACCATCTACAGAAATTCAAAATTTATGGTTTCTGTTTCAAAGAGAACTTTCGTCTCTGTCAGAATTTCAAATTCCTCGACACTTGTATAATTCTAATTATACAATTTCAACATTAGTAGGATTTTCTGATGCATCGTCGAAAGGATACGCAGCTGTTGTGTACTTAAAAACAACAGATACATAAAATAGTACTACCAAAATTACTTTAGTTTTAGCTAAATCAAAAGTAAGTCCTATGAAAACATTAACCATTCCCAGACTTGAGTTACTAGCGGCAGTACTCTTGTCAAAATTATTAAAATTTATTTTAGATACTTATACCCCACGGTATATGATCAATAACTTTTTTGCATTTTCTGACTCACAGATAGTTTTAAGTTGGATTCACTCAGAACCATACAAATGGAAAACATTTGTGGCAAATAGAATCACCAAAATTCATAATAACTTACCAGTAAATTGTTGGAATTTTGTTGAAGGGCAACATAATCCAGCTGATTGTGCTTCCCGTGGGTTAAGTCCAAAACAGTTTATAAATAACGATACTTGGTTGACCGGTCCCGAATGGTTAAAATTAGATCATCAGTTTTGGCCTTTGTCTAAAGACTTTCCCACAAAGGAAATCACAAATGAGGAACAGTCAACCACTTGTCTTATTTCACAACGAGATTCTGAACATCCACTGTATGATTTAATTGCTAAATTTTCACAATATCATAAATTATTAAAATCTACTGTGTATGTATTACGATTTGCTCGGCTTTTACCCTACAGACGTGAAATATTATTATCTGATTTAGAGTCCGCAGAACTTCAATTATGCAAAATTGTGCAGCAAAAATATTTTGCATCTGAAATTCACTCCTTAAGTAAAAATGAAAATTGTTCTTCCACTATTCGCAAATTAAGACCATTTCTAAAAGATGGTATAATACGTGTTGGTGGTCGTTTATCACACTCACAACTTGATTACAACGCATGTCACCCAATTTTGTTGCCAAAAGGTGACCCATTTGTAAATTTATTAATCACCCACTATCATGAATCTAATTTACATACTGGACCGCATCTAGTTCTGTCCTTAATTAGACAAAAATTTTGGATCCTTTCCGCTAGAGTAGCTATTCGAAAGGTTACTCAATCGTGTAATTCATGTTTTAAAACAAATCCAAAACCACAGTTCCCCATCATGGCAGATTTGCCAGCAACGCGTGTCACTCCATGTAAAGCATTTTTACATACAGGAGTCGATTACGCTGGCCCCTTTTTTATTACTATGGGGCGTAAACGAGGCGTACGTAGTCGAAAAGCATATTTATGTCTTTTTGTGTGTTTTGTAACTAAAGCCGTTCATTTAGAGTTGGCGTCAGACCTATCGACTCAAAAATTTATAGACGCATTCAAAAGATTTATTTGTCGTCGTGGTCAAGTTTCTACATTATACAGTGATCAGGGAGGTTGTTTTATCGGAGCAAAATCACATTTAGATGAAGTTTATGACTTCATAAAATCCTCCGATTATAATGACGCATTAAAACACGAATTATTAAAGAATCGAATTACGTTCAAATTCAACGCTCCCCATAGTCCACATTTTGGAGGCCTTTAGGAATCTAATATCAAAGTTGTTAAAAAACATCTATTTAAAGTAATTGGCACTCAAATTCTTTCTTACGAAGAATTCTCGACAGTATTAGCCCAAGTTGAAGGGTTATTAAATTCACGTCCGCTGTGCTATTTGAGTAGCGATCCCGCAGATCCGTCTGTTTTGACACCTGCTCATTTTTTAAACACGGCACCTTTGACATTCATTCCAGCAGAAGATTTTAGTAAAACATCTCCAAATTTGCTGTTGAGACATAAACTACTTGACAATTTGGTTCAAAGTTATTGGAAGCGATACAGTTACGAATATCTGCTAAGTTTACAGCAACGTCAGCGCTGGAACACACCAGCTACACCCATTAGCATCGGAATGATAGTCGTACTCATGAAAGAGAACACTCCTCCGCTTCATTGGCCACTTGGTGTTATAACCGAACTCCATCCAGGACCGGATGGAGTTGTTAGAGTGGCGACAGTTCGCACAACCACAGGTACCTATAAACGACCTGTGGTCCGATTATGTCCATTGCCCACGCAATGAAACATAAAAAATCACCAAAACAAAAAAAAAAAAAAAAAAATTAAAATAAAAAAAGTTTTCTTTTTATGATTTCCGCAGAATTACATTTATTTTATAATTAATTATTATTTCTCTTATTATGATTTCCTTATTTTCATTAAGATATTTAAATTACATTTACATTATTTGATCCTAAGTTATTCCTCGGCTTATAAATTTTATTAAAAGTCTATGTCTTTTAAGGCTGGGGGTATGGTTGCGCCACCTAGCAACAAAATTTTTCATTCTTTATGAATAACTAATTTATATATAAAAAAAAAAGAAAAAAAATTTATTTGTTGATAAATGGAAACATATTGGCAATTACATAATTATAAAAAATATATAATTAATCCTTTTTACTGTCTAATGTATGTATACCGAAGCACTCAGTTAAGTACAGCATTCGTGACTATAAGGTTCGCAGTAACAGATAATTTTTTCTTTTTTTTTTGTTCTCGATTTCCCGCGAAATCATAGCTCACCGCTGAGCTCATTTTAAAGTACCTATTTATTTTCTTCGTTATTAATAATTTTCTATTAAATTTTTATTGATCAGTGAAAATCAAGTAAATTAAAAATAAGTCACAGAAATCCTAGATTTCCCATTTTCCATCGTTTTTTCCTGACTAACTCTGTCAACTTGATAGTGCAGCAGTGCAGCGGATCAGAACGTAAGTTTCTTTTTTGAATTTATTTTATATTGGAAATTTTATTTGTTCAATTTTGAAAAGGTTGATTTGAAGTGTATTTTTTTCATTTTAAACTCATACAGTCCATCCCATTTTGCCGGGTTAAAAGTTTATTCGCTTTGCGAAACCACCTGGCCTCTTCAAATTATAATATTTAAACTTTGAAAAGGCATTAATTAATATCTTCATTACTTTTTAATTCATTCGAAAAAAAAAAATAGGGAGATGAAACAATAATCTCATTATTGCATTGAAATTTAATTTTTCGTTTATTTTGTTTGTTAAAATAAAATGATTTGAATCATGAAATTACATAACAATAAAAAAAAAATATAACAATAAAAGTGTAATCGATAGTTTGTCAATATTCACTTTAATTGAACAGACCAATAATCAAAACAAGTAATACAAACAAAATAAATTCGAATAACCATAGCAGGTATGGACATTCCTCTACTCTATTTTAACGTTCTCGTATCTGTTTTAAAAATAAACAAAAAAAAAGTTGTTTGCTGCTCTGGCATGGCATGGCATGGCACGCTGCGTCTATTTGAAGTGACGTCCACATACACATACACATACTGTGTGTCCAGTACACAGTCAGGTATAGACAGTACAACAAAGAGCTACATACACTAGAGACCCAGTTTAATTCAAATGTACACAACATTCAAAACACACACTGTACTGTCAAACACAACGTGCAGGGGAAATGTGTACGTATATCTATGTAGAGATTGGTTCACGGTTGTCGAGTATCGCGTGCACGATTGGTGCACCATCCGTTCAGTAGGGGGGTTACCCGAGCACGCAGCAGACATCATGGTGGTGTATAGTAGAACCATTTCACGGCGAGAGAACGTCGTGCATATTCAACTTAACGAACGATAACTAACTCCTAGAGGGCACTACGACGCGCACATGCGATCGGCAATAATAAAGGATCTCTCAGTAAATGTAGAGGGTTAAAACTACCTAGTTTCAGTTTTGTCTTCTTAAGTAGGGGGCAAACAATAATAAAGAAAATAGTTTTAATATTGTTGTTGAAACTGCTATTGCACACTGTTCGGTTTTTTTTTTTATTTTGTTCGCGCAATTATATTGTTATTGCACAGTAATTATTATTACATTTTATTACTATATTACTGTATTTATGATTGTATTGTAATTAATTGTAATTGTAAATGTACTACTGAATTGTAATTACCGTAATTTGATGGGCCATTAATGAATTGGGTGGTTTTTTGACATTGTCAATTGGATGGATAAAATTGATTTGCTATGCAAGTGAAACGTCGTTCACATCATCGTCACGAGTGCGTTTGGTGTGCGGTGGACTCTTTGTTAACTCGTTCGCGCGCCCGCAGTGTTTGTCGACATCGGCTAGAATGTCTGTTTATCAATGTAATAACGACGGTGCTAATTACTTTAATTGCTAAGTGAAATGAGTTCCAAATTTATTATTGATAGTATGCTTCCAAAATATCACACAAATCAGACCACATCAAATCTCGGTGCACATTCACAATTTCAAGGACATTTGTTTCCAAACTCCCCAAGTTCAGGTTTATCCGGTGTTTCTAGTGCTTTAGACAGTCTAACCTCATCCGCGGCATCTGCTGTCAACTACAGTACAACCTCATCGCCCGCCGGTTCCTCACCGAACGGTAGCACATCGTCGTCAGCATCGCCTGGTGCAATTGTTGGTGTCGCCAACAGAATGTATCCGTACGTTTCGGCTGCGACGGCCGCTGCTGCCCATCATCATCATCAACAGCAACAAGCCGTGGCCGCCGCAGCATTTGGAGCGGCAGCCGCGTCTGGAAGTATGGTACCTGGATTCTCAACATCGGCCGCGGCCGCATCCTCGGCCGCCCTGGCAGCAGCGGTAGACGCTGCGGCTGCAGACAAATCATGCCGATATACAGCCGGTTTGGCAGCCGCTGCAGCGGCACCCACAGCTGATTCAATGGTCAATTATACGCTTGGACATCATCATCAAAATGGCGCCGCAGCTGCAGCGGCCGTTTCCGCAGCAAATAGTGTAAGTGCAGCGTCCGCATCAATGGCCGTCGCCGCTCAATTCTATCACCAGGCAGCAAGTGCTGTTGTGGACCCGTTAACATCGTGTAATACACAGCCGGGCGCTACGCCTGGCGGACAACCAATTCCAGACATTCCTAGATACCCGTGGATGTCCATTACCGGTGAGTTGAATATTCCAATTTATCTCAAAAAAGCAACAATGTATTCAAATTTGACCCAAGTCATTAAAAGTGAAAATAGTTGTTGAAAAATTATAATTATTATAATAACGTTTTAATTACAATAAACAAATAATAAATCAATAATTTTGTCAAATAGTCAACAAAAAATTATCGATCTACAGACATATTAGAAGATCATACAGATCACTCAACAAAATTGATTACATATTTACATTTTCTTAGGTCATATGCATATCTCATATCATGTAATGTTATCAAATCATATAAATTATTATCAAGAAAGTTGTCATATACATTATTATCAGGTTCGGTTCACTTTCTGTGTATGTATTTTTCAAATTTTTCCAAATTGGGAACAGAATCTTCTGACCAATTTCAAAATAACAATATCTGTGCGAATATTTACAAAAACACTCAGGGGATTTATACCTACATGGTGCATAAAGAAGCGACGGCACATGACAATGACGCTTTATTACTTTGCAAACATGGCACGACTCTTACTACACATGCCTAACACTTCATTTAATGGCCAGATATCGTGCGCATTAATCATTTACGACATCGTTAAATGTTAAAAACATACTTAAAACATAACTATAATGGGACACAAAATTGCAATAATGCTACAAATTATTGAACTAAATAGCATATTTAAAAAAAAAACTGCTGGAATTAATAATTTTACAGCAGTATACTAACAAAATGAATTTAGAAACTACATAATAAAACTAAATGCGAGTTATGTGTTGCTACCTAAGTTTTCCTATAAGCTAGTTTCTTTCAAAATTCTTAAAAAAATTATTAAAATTCCGAATTTTCAAAATTAATTGTCAGATGGCCATACTGTCATTACCGGTGTGTGCGTGAATGACAGCATTGTTTACATTTGTAGTACGCATGCGCAAAAATAATGATCCATTATTTCATAAAATATTGCTGTCAATGATCTATATGCGTCGATATATACATTAGCAGTCGATCATATTGTCCCTATAGCCTCTTATTTTTTTTATATTTTAACAAAATTCAGAAATAAAAAAAATGTTGATCTTCCTTTTTCTGTTTTAAATTCCTTTTTACTTTCTCTTTATAAATATTTCTTTCGATTCGATGGAGCTGGATGATTATAATAATCGAGATATTCATCTGATGATTGCAATATTTTGCAGTTTCATTAAATCCTTCCTAAAGCCTTTGATCTCGTTACCAATTATTTTTAAAACTCTTACAAAAAATGGCTACACTTATTTTTAAAAATATTTTAATATTAAGACAAAAAAATATTTATTCCATTAACGTAATTAATTGTAGATAGTTACCTACTTCAATTTTGTAAAAATCCATAATTCTGGTGAAATATTACATCAACTTACCATTCAAATTGTTTAATTTTCTTCTAGCACAATCAAAAAAAAAACTGCTTCGTGATAATGTCTCAAACAACTGTTTCTTAGACTTATTTAATATAAGATATATTTTGAAAAATTATATTACATGTACTGTTGTAGGGATAGAAAATGAGACCTAACAGATTGCAGAATTAAGTAAATACCTACCTATTTAATTTATTTATAATATTTAATCAATAAATTTTAAAAACTTAAAATAAAGTAGAATTTCTAAAGTAAAAACCGTTTTTTTTTTGTTTTTTGGTTTTTTTTTTTTTTTTAAATGGAGTATCATAAAGTAACGTTCAAATCTATTATACAAAAAGCCCAATAACTAAAGTACTTATTTTATTTTATAATTAAAATAAAATTACAATCAGAAATTATTTTATTGATGAGTTCCTAATTATTTTTATAAGATATGAGGCTGTAATCTCGTCTCATGCATGCATGAAATAGTTAGAAATTCGCGCCATCTTGGTCATTATCTTGCTGGATCGATCTCTCAGGTTTGAACCTCAAACTTTTCTGTACCTTTTATCTTTAAGTCGTTTGGAATTTTAGGCTATTTTAAATTAGGTATGTGACAGCTTATCAACGTTAAGTTTTTACAGTGTACATTGCAACAGAATATTGCAGTGCTTTTCAGCAAGTTTCGATTGTAAAGTATCGAAGTAAATTTTCAAAAAATATAGGTATATTAATTTCGTAATATGAGTTTGAATTTTTATTAATAATTTACATTTATAAAAGTTATTGTTTATTAATAGATTTAAACGGAAAGTAAACGGAAAATCGATAAAAGTCACACACAAGGTTGCGTCAGAAAGCCATCAGTTTGCAATAACTTAGTTTGGTAACCAAATATCCACCCAAAAATCCACCCATATATTGAAACCATTTCGTTAATATTGAAATACATAAATAAGTATAGACATTAAGCCGTTTTTTCAAAAAAATACCTATGTTAAATGTATGATAATACAAACTATCAGAATATTTAAAACATTACTGTGTTTTCAAATATTAATTTTACGCAACCTTACAGCACTGGTCACGGATAGTTTAGTTGCAATATCTATAATTTTTAAAATTTTCAAAACAATTAAAAATACATTATTTAAGTATATATGTATGTGTAATATCAAGAACTCAGTCGCGTAGAAACCAAATATTATAGTCGGGGGAATAACTGAGACAGTTTTGCGCATGTGTAAATATTTTGAACGCATGGCCACCCGGTATATTTTAAAAACTGATAACAGATTATCTAAATTTTTTCAAAAATTATTAATGAATATAATAATAATAATTATTAATATTAATATAAATATTTTAGATACATATATCTCCCCTCCTAGCAGGCGCATATGATATTAAATTAAAATTTTAAAAAGTCAGATGTTGTTAATTAATATTTGTAATGGACCTTATTGATTTGTTTTAAATTATTCAAAAATTTATTAATTCCAAATTGTTTTTTAATATTAATTTTTAAACAATAAACACTTTCCACATTATTTGTCAATTTAAAAAAATTATGTGTTTATTATGCATAATTTTTTTTTAGTTGTACACACATACATTTTTTTTTTGTACGCATGTGAGTTATAAGTAAAATGTTTTCTTGGAAATTACACATGTTCTAAAATTCGATGGAGACGATAACCAAATTCTTGTCCTCATGTTAAAAGAGTGTTTTTATCTTGAAAACTCTTTCAAATATTTCGATTAATTATTAAATTACAAACGGTCTAATTTATGGTTGAAACGGTGAAATTGGAAAGGGAAGGGTTAGCAAAATCCTTTGTGCCCAAGGTTGGATGGGACTTGGACGTATATTTAATTTTTTGTTTTTGCCATAGCAGTTGGTCAGAATTTTGGGCTTGATTAATGGTCAGTTAATTTAGACTCTATGGCTGCCTTTACACGATCAGTAATACTGTCAGTATTTACTGATAAAAATAATGAATCATTATTTTTATTACTTCAGTATATTTATGATACCGTACACTATCATTATTTTCTTCAGTATTTTAAAACAAACTGTCAAATTTAATTTTTCGGAATTTTTAAATTAATAAAATTTTGGAATTGTTATTATTATGGAAGAAGCGTGTTTAGCTGTACTAACGTTTGCAACTCAAAACAAAGAAGAAAAACCGTTATGTTCGATCTGTTCGATTTTTTTTCTAGCTATGCCATACATATACGCATGTATGTACAATGTACATACGGTACATATCGTACATACTGCCGTACATACTAATCAATAATAATATGTACAAGCCTACTTTTCCATGTAGTACATATACGATTTACAATCGATTTTTATTTATCTCGGCTGGTACCGCTGGTACATATCGTATTACATATACCTACGAGAAATATGTTTTAACGGTTTTAACTGTCATTAATGTCACTGTCTCCTCCACGTCTTAGTACTGAAGTAAATACTGATGGAATTATAAGCCATTCTTCAATACTTTCATCATTATTTCAGTCTCGTCAATACACGATCAATAAAAATGTCAGTATTTTGAAATATTGACAGTATTATTGATCGTGTAAAGGCAGCCTATAGTACGTTTAATTGGTTCTAAATTTCTTTAAACGAATAATAAATTCATCAAACTTAATAATCATGTATGTAGGTATTATTAAATTATTATTGGAAAACTATGCAATAAAATGTTATAGAGGTTTTTTGGGTACAAAAATATTACCAATAACAAATAATACACACAAAATTAATAAACATTTAAAATTTATTCAATAAATCAAGTTATAATTTTGAAGAATTACCATTTAGTCAAATTAATATTTAGTAACTTAATGACAGAAAAAAATATTACAAGGAATTTCATAAATTGGATAACTGAATATAAATTTCGTATATGCATAGTAGCATAACCTACAAAAAAACGTTGAATATTAATTTTTTGATAATTTATTGCAAATAGATATTCATATTTTAGTACTAAATTAAATTTTGGAACCAAACAGACAACAAAATGACTATAAAACGCAACAGCACTTTTCAATACAGTTGCATTATAATTAAGATCAGTCTTCAGTCATGCAATAAAAGAAAATATAGGTATAATTTTACCACAAAAGAAATTTAGTTAGGTAGATTCGATAGATAGCGCTGTCTTTCGCAGTTTTTATGGACGATGTACGTTCCTTCGGAAAGTGTGAATATTTTGATCATCGAATTTTATTAAAAAGTTGCAAAAATTCCATGTTTTATCATCTGATTTCAGTTATAAACAAATTTCACTCTTAAATAGTATATCTAATACAGTAAGAAGTCTTAGGTAGCGGTTACACTGGATACGAATTCATCCGAAAATTCATTCGTACGAACTTATCCGAATTTCCTTAATACGAATTAAACAAATGCATACATTTAGATATGCGCGGTTACACTGCTTACGACTCTTTCGTACGAGCTCGTACGACTTTGTGATACGACCAAAATATTTTGTTTTTTGATGCGAAGTCGTACGAAAAAAATGCAATGGATATAAAAAAAATAATTATTTTTGTTGAACAAAGGCGGTCTTCAAGGGATCAAAAGCATAAATATTATCATAATAGAAAGTTAAATAAAAAATTGTGGAATAAGGTGGCAGAGGAAATGTTTAGATAATTTTTTAATTAAATATATTACAATATAATAAAGCTAACCTAACTTAACAAAAACATTTTAAGTATAGGTATGTAATGAAAAATTAATTAACTAAATATTAAAGCTGAAATTCAGTAGATTTTAAAATGTAATTGAATGTGACTTACGACATGTTCAAATATTCTAAAAATTTCTGTTTGTCTTGAAAAATTTCCTCAAAGTAATTCGAGAACTCAGCTTTTTTTGCTCTACATGAATAATAAATAATCGTTTACACAGAATTGTTTGTTTTCTATAATTAGAAATTTTGAAAACGGTGATTCTAATAAATAAGATTTGGTAACTGGATCCATTGTTTGATATCATGCAATATGTACTAACGGTTTTCAATTTAAATTTAAATACGAATTCGTATTACGATTCCGTATCCAATGTAACCACACAGTCATACGAATGAATTTCGTGCGAGCTCGTACGAATCAATTTTCGTACGAATTCTTATCCAATGTAACCGCAGCCTTATACTACATTGATACACCAGTACACATGCGCGGGTTCAGTCTGTTACACATGCTCACAGGCCCTATGACATCAACATTCGCATTCGCATTCGCAAATGCGTTTATTTTCTAAAGGATCGTTTATATATCTATAGACACTGAACGTTACAGACACGTATCGTGGCAGACACGACATGTTAAAAAGTATTCATATACACAACGAATTACAAGTTTTATCACTTATACAGTGAAAATTTTTCCGTAATCGTATTATTTTTGGAAGAGGGAAAAATTTCTTTTCTTGCTACATACTTTTTTAGATTATCGTTATATTTCTTATCAGTGGGATCAGAAGTTTACAAAACTTAAAAAATTCGCTTAATTTCTTTTATTCGTACTTTATAACAAAAAAAAAAAAAAAATTAGGTATTAAAAAAAAGGTACAGAGATTTGCCAAAATTAGTTTTTTGTTGTCGGTACATAAAACTAAAAATTTATAAATTCCATGGATTTTGTCTATACGTTCCGAAACATACATTTATACTATAGTCGTACATAATCGAAAAACACGTTATCCTCAAGAATGCTTTAAGAACACGGAGTTTTCCTAAATTTCGGACAGCAGAATATCAGAAGGAAAACTACTATCTCTTTTCTGTAATCAGCAGTGTGCACTTCTGAGCAAGTTAGGCTACTTAGTATTCACCTGTTCGGTGGTAGTGGATGAGCGTAGATCAATTGTTTTGATCACGTTTTGATTGTTATGGTTAATGTTACCACCACCGCACGCAACATACCTCAGATCATTCATACACGCACAAGATAGATCACACAAGTACAAACTAAACCAAGTGTATATACATAACATATTTTCTATCCTTTTTAATATAGAGATAGAGGTTTCAGTAGTATAGAGATAGCTGTGTTTCTTTTGAACTTTGCTATCTCCTGTGTTTCGGACAGTCCGGTTCCGAGCTGATTTATACATAAGTAAAATTTTAATATCAAAGCCTGTAATATAATTGACACTAAAATTTTAATACTGTCAGACCTCGTTCAAACCGGGGTGGTAAGGAGTAAGTAGTAAATAAAAGAATAAAATACAGCACTACGCTGTTGTATTATTTTTTTTTTTATTTTTTATTTTTTTTTCCGTTCTGCATTCTAGTTACTATTTCTTACTTACCACTTCGGTCTGAGTTTTCAGAAACTTTTTGTGACTGATTTTCAAAATGGAGAAGAGACACAATTTGAACACTTTGAAGTTCAGTAATTCATAAACGGTGCTTAAAAATTAAAAATGGCAAGGGGAATCTTAATTTTAAGATCTTTAAGGTACAAAATAAAAGTAAATATTTGGAGGATAACAACAGTTTTTAATCTCACAGCGGCACTTTTATAATAAATTTTAATGTCCTTTCCTCGGAAATTGGAAAGTTAAGTGTAAACTCCGCCCCTATCTGTGCGGTTACGCTAGGTGAATGTGTTCATGTCTGCCACCATATGTGTCTGTGACGTTCATTGTCTGTAAGTATGAACGAACCTTAATATGACGTATAGACAGATACACGTCTACCGCTTCTATCATCAAATGAAATTAACAATATCTGAAGTTTTTTTTTATTTATATGTACGTAGTTGGATATTAATAAAAATTCTGAAAATTATTGATAAAAAGAATTTTCCTCGAAATGTGGATTTATGTATTCCATTGATAGAAATGTGTGATATATAAATAATACTGTCTTGTTTTGGAAAAATATTTTCTTCAGCTTTTTCCATAACTAAAATTTGATATCGATAGATGAGGAGTAAAAGAATATTGTTCAAAGTTATTATGATGCATTCGGATTCTTTAGTTTTTATCCTATATGAGCAGAGTAAGAAGCACGTCCTGATAACCATTTCAAACGTTAGAATTAGCAATTTACAACTTTTATTTTCATGTACTGAAAATAACTGTCTGTTTGAAAATCAGATAAAAACAAACGTATTTAAAAAAAAAGAAAGTGTAACGTCAAAAATATACCTAGTCGAAAATCTGAATTTAATTTTTTTTTTTTTTTTGGCTAAATATTATTATTATAATTAATTGAATATTTTTCACATTATTTATAATAAATTTTATTGACAAATAAAAAAGGCATTAAATGCCATGTAAATTGTCGGGCATATAATTTAAAAAATAAAAAAAACTGTTCACTATAATATGTATGTAGAATTGTAGAAGATATGTATGTATGTATATAATCATTTTTATCTGGTTCTTATTTTAAAAAAAAATTATTTTAATATTATTATAAACATTTTATTTACTAATAATATTTATGAGATGATTTTACTGTAACTATTACGATTTGTTTACCCATTCACATTTTTCTTTTTCCAAAAATTTTAACACCCATACAAGTAATTTAAAAAAAATGTTAAAAGCTTTACTTTTTGTAAATTCTCTAAAAAAATTTCTTAATTAAATTTATAAAATGTTGGGTCGATTTTTAACTTAATCACTCTTCAAAAATTTGGGTAGAAAGTATATGGGTAAACATAGGGTTCACCGGGGTAATTGTGAATTGAGGCAATTGTGAACGGCGCCTATAATTTCTAAAATAACATTAATATTGTTAAAAATCAGCTCTTAATATGTTTTTCTGTCCTTTCTTAATATGCTATTAAAATTTCATAACAATTCTACGAGTATTAGTATCTTTTTATTATTTTGAAAAAACCCTTGCAAAATTTTATGTATCTTACTTCGAACAATCTTCAAAAAAATTTTTTTTTTAAATTTTCTTTTTTTAAAAGGTAAGAAATGGTTAAAAGTACTTTTAAAGAAGTGGTTTAAGCCCTGAGAGGGTTCCTTATTAATTGCTAAAGAAATTGGACAATTTATCACCAATTCACAATTATCCCATGATTTTAAAATTGTGGGGTAATTGTAAACGTCATTCACAAATGCCCCCATTCGGTCAAGAATTTCAGTAGTGTCCTTTTCAGAGTTGAAAATGTTGATGAAGGTGCTGGTGACGTTATTGTACAGTTTTCCGTGGTACAAACAATACAAAAGAAAAAAAATTGTTTTTTATTCATGTAAACTAAATGTATTTCCTTGAGAAAGTCTTATTTTCCTTGTTGTTGTGTGAATACATGTAATTTTTTGATTTTTTATATGATAAAATGACAAAATATCATCAAAACATCATTTTTAGCTTGTAATAAATTTATTCCTACAATTTTTGTTATTTTTCTTTAACCTTGTTTTTTTGTAGAAATTTGAGGTATGCGTAACTTGCATTAAACAAAGAGAAATTGTGACCGCTAAAGTATGATGAAAAATTTGAAAGTGGAGTAAGTGTGAAGAATTTGAGTTGGGCTTTACTCTGACGTACCACACTTCTCTTGTAATCCATTCTAAATAATTTTTCTGATGGCATTCACTTTTACTCCGAAATTCATAAGATTTGCAAAACCGCACCGGGGAAATGTAAATGGCTTATAAAATTTTTATTTTTCATACGAATTTGCTCGAAATGTGTGTGGTGTATCCTGAATAATGTAGAATTAAGAATAAATAAACCATAATGTGATATATAAAATAAAAAATACTTAAAACAAGGCTTTTATCTCAACTCATGAAAATCCATTCACAATTACCCCGGTCAACCCTAATACAAAATATTTTAAGCTAAATTTTAAAAAACAAACCCAAATTTTATCAGTCTCATAATTTTTTAGAACTTATTAAACCTGAAAGCCTGGAGCTTTGTTAGATTTAATTATAGTTTTTGTGGAATTTTCACCGAATTGCTTCTAGTGAAAAAATAAATTTGATAAAGAATTTAAGCAAAATATAATTTTAACCATCAAAGACGCAATTTTTTTCTTTGAAAGAACCTCCAGATTTTGTAATTAGGAAAGTAGGCTCGAAAAATTGGGAAATGAGTGGTGTATCACATTAACGTCAAAACGAGTGGTTTTACTTCAGTTGTCTTTTTATATGTTTTGCCTAGATCATTAAAAAAATTATTAAGAATGTTGTCCAGTTGCTCACTTATCATTGCGAACATGAAAATGGTTTAAATTCGACGGATTTATTTGAATTAAATTTTGATAAATCCGTCGGCACAATAATTCTGTTTATATTTTAAAATGAATTACATTCTACTCCGGAAATTGAGACACTGACTCATTTCATAAAAATAAATGTAAACACTTACATTGTGAATACATTTTAACAAAATAATTCTCAAAATAATATCAATAGGATATATTTTGTTCAAATTTCCAAATTTTTTACATCAAATTGTCAAATATTTTCTTCAGATGTGTAAAAAGGATACATTTTGATGCATTCGATGCAATTTCAGAGATTACTTACATTTTTTTTTAAATGGTCAATCCATATGATTACTATTTATAAAATTTAATTCAAAAAATTTGCCAAAAATTATACATTTCACGTCAGTTCTTCTAACATCATCATTTGATTCGTTGCCAAAAAATTTTGGAAATTCACTTTGGTCGTTGATGATTGTCAGTGATTTATTAATAGATTTCAACAATGGAAAAATTATAATAAAAGTGGTAGTAAAATAAGGAATTTTAAAAAGGAAAATTTTTTATTTTTCTTTTCTCTGCGTGTAGATCTAGTACTGTTTTATGAATCATGATTTTTGCGAACTGAAAATAGCTTAAAATTTATTAATTTAAGTAAAATATAAATTGCAGAGATTTATTGATTTATTATTTGTTTATAAGAGAGCAGAGTTATTCAAACTTTTTCGAGTACCGATCAAAAATTTACGATAAAATTTTCACAAAATCGATTAATTTATTCTATAGAAAAATGTCTAGGGTAAAAATCACAAAACCAGTGTAAAAATTCTTGTTTCTCTAAATAGAATTGAACAAATTTGGAAACGTAATTTATTTGGTTTATATTTTTTTCAACATTTGAAGGCCATTTACAATAAATGAAAATATTTGTTTAAAAAAAAAAAAATGTTAAAACATAAATTTCAAATAATTCATGATTTAATAACTTAATTTAATTGAAATATATTCAACATTAACTTTATTGTGCGTAAAAATTTAATTTTGATATTTTAAAATTATTTATTATTAAATTTTTATTTGCTTATCAATGTTTATTTTGATCAGATTGTTCTGTTTTTCATTGCAGATTACTTGAGCAGAGCTGAAGGTAAGTTACAATCAATATTTTCAAGTTTTATTTTTCACCTTACATTTTCTTTACTGCTTGTTTTAACATATTTTTCTAATATCACGCTAGTTTTAAGTTTCTTATATACTAACAAAATTATACTAACAGTAGTTTGTACACATTTACCTATCTAATTTTACTAATATGTAGTAGAGATTTGAATAACTCTGTATCTATAACTAACTTTCATGTAGTTTTTTCTTTGGTTTAACAATAGCTACTAATGTCCTGTTACCTCTATTAAGTCTGAAATTTAGATTTTTGTAATTTTTCAGACTGGATGAGCCCATTCGATCGAGTCGTCTGCGGTGAGTACAATGGTATAGAATTTTTTTTTTATTTTTTATTTTTACATATTTTATTTTCATGGGAAAAGAAATGATTTTATTGCAATAAAATATTTTATTTTTTAATAAAGAAAGAATACAATATGTACGTATTAATGAATATATACAGCGTGATTACAAAGTTGTGTGAATCTTTAGAAAATTATTTCAGTGGCATATGTTTGGTGTTTGTAATTCGTAACGCACTTTTAAGTAAAACTTAAATATTATTTTGTACTTTTAGCTCCTAAACCAGAAATTTATTGGTGTTAGCAAAGTTGATAGAATATTTAAACATTTATGAGTTATATCATGCTGTGAGTATTATATTATATAGTTGGATCGTTACATGCATTTCTATATTATGCTTGTATAAATTTCATATACATATATGATTAATGCACCGTAAACTGTACATATATAAGACGTTTAAATTGTATTGAGTATATAAATAACTATACATATATGCTGGTCACGGCTCACGCAGATTGTAAGTTGAGAGGATATCGCTTTTTAAAATATTTGTAAATATATTATTTACTATCTATATTTTCAATCAATTTTTTTTATTTAGCGTACGTTATTTTTGAATAATTAGTAATTAGCTCTTTTATAAAATGTTGCCCACATCTGAACGAAGCGGGGTGGAGTCCACCGATATAATTTAAGATGAAGTTACTAGCAGCGTTCCCATTGATTTGCAACAGTGGTTACTGGCTCCTGTGCCAAGCGAATTGTTACTGAAATACAATTGTTACAAAATTTTGATGGATTCGTTAATATTTTGGGTTCTAAGATTCCAAATAGAAATATTTCATTTGTTGGTTTTTCTTCCGAAAGCACATTACTAGGATTTCTAATAGAATTTTCGATGCTTCTTGTTTATTTTTTAACAGTTTTTACGTCCATTTTCGTCTCCTGTTTGCGTTGATTATATCTTATTTAAAGTTCTGGAATATTTTTTAAAGTTATAGTTGTACCAAAAATACAAAATTGATTCACTATTTCAGTGATACTTACTTAAATGCATTTCAGTCAACGTGAGTGCTTTTTGTATTATTAATTTTCTTTCTTACGTAAAGTAGGTACTATCTGAAATTAAAAAAAAAGAATTAAGAGAATTAATTATATAGGGTGAAAGTACCTATACCCGAACGCGTTCAATACTCGAACACTTTTGATATTTTATATATATTAATGAAGTTATTTCTGAGAAGAAAAAACGATAACTATCAAAACTGTTCGAGTATTGAACGCGTTCGGGTATAGGGGCTTCTACGTTAATGTAAATTCTTTTTGGAAATAAAAATTTCTTATGGGGAAAAAATTTAAGTTCATCTTAATAAAAATATATTTATAATAGGGTAAGTGCGGGAGAGATGCCGCAGTAGCCATAGTTCGTCCGTTGATTGATAGATAGCGCTATTAATGGATTATATGTTTAAAATAAGTTACTTATTTAAGCTGTATATGTCAACATTTATGATTAGCCCCTCAGTTTAGTAATTATCCAACTTTTTATTATTGAAAAGTAAGTTTTTTAACATAATATTTTATCAAGCATTTAATTCATTAGAAATTAAGAATGTATATTTCATCGTTTTAATGAAAATGAGCTTTGTTATTAATTTAGGTATATTTTAAAAGTACTGTATAAAATTTTAGGTTAGAATTCCGCACTATGCTTGTTATAGCAACATGCGGCATCTATCCCAACAAAAAGGAGAGATGCCGCATTTAAAGTTGGTATAGATTCCGCATCATATTACATGTTAAAAACATAGTCTTATATACCTTAATTATGCAATTTTTTTTTTTGGACTGTAAATTATGCTACGTAAATATAGAAGATCCAGTAATGGATCAGAAAAAGCCCTCGTATTAGTGAAGATAACGAAAATAATGATGATTGCCTGTGTATTTAATGTTTTGAAAGGTACTCAGAAGCAAAAAAAAGTTGACTGGTTAAGTTGTATAAAGTGGCAAAAAGGGTTACATAATTATGGCATGCATTATGTATGGAGATGTGTGTAGTATACAAAATTTTTAATATAAACTATACATCGTTTCTCCTACTTTGATGCGGCATCTCACCCATAGGTGTGGGAGAGACGCCGCTTTGCAGGCTCTACAAAAATGTTAATTATGAATCCTTTATGACTTAAAATTTAAAATTATTTAAAAATAATTATAAAGAATAATGTCTACATTTATTGTGTACCAAATTTCAAATCAATTAAGTGCATACTTTAAGAATTATCAAGTATTTTCAAAAGGTGCGGCATCTCTCCCGCATTCACCCTAAATAAAAATAACTGTCCCAATTTGTTGATTTTGAAATAAAATATAAAGGGAATGATTTGGAACTTTTGATGTATCTTATATGACCCGCGGAAACATTTAGTTTAGTTTTTAATTTTATACTTATTACGATTTTTATTGATGGAATAATTGAATAGGATAAACGAGCGTCATTAAAACATTATTTTCGAGTAAAGGGTAGTTATTTACGACTAGAGCTCCTAGTCGTCCCAAAATAATTTAATTACGCTTTGTGCAAAAATGAGGTTTTAACGGTGCTCTCTGAGTAATTAAATATACATCAGACCTTAGGAATCCCTTTTCATTTCAGGTGTATTTGTATTAGGGATGTTATGGATATAAAATTTCGGACACGGTTACGGATATTAAAAAAACATATTTTTCGGTTTCGATTACAGATATATAATAATATCGAATAATGTTTCGGATACAGTTACGGTTACGGATAATTGTTTTTAATGAACATTTTTTTAGGAAAATGGGAAAAATTGTACCGAAAAAAGTGAACGCCCAACACGAATCAACAAAAATCTATCAAAAGAAGCACATGTAGCAAAAATTTTCTTCCATTTAACTCAGTTTTCCAATGGTAGTCGTTTGCTATTATCCGAAACAAATCCGAAACTTTTATTTTCGGATACGGTTTCGGTTACGGATAATTCACTATTTCGGATATCCGGTAGTTTCGGTTACGGTTACGAATATCCCTAACATCTCTAATTTGTATGCAAACATTTTCAACAGACTGTATAGGTGTTTTCAAATAAATTGTGTGAAGTGAAAGAAAGAAAGTTATAAGACAAATAGATTTTCGTGACACAGGATAGGGGCGAAATACAGTTATATACATAATTATATTATCAGTCTTATCACCTTTTTTTTCTTATTGAAAACAAGAAACAAAAAATAGCGTACTAATCTTGATATATAAACCTGAATAAATAATTTAAAAAACAAGTTAAATAAAGTAACGCGTAGATATTTAAAAAATAATTCTTGAGTTATTTTTTGCTATATGAAACGCTGAACGACCATACGAACACAAAGCGGATTGAATTCGGCCAGCAAGATCTCATTAAGTTGGTACCTACTCATTTATATTTCTCTTATTACATTAAATATTGTTAATTACATTAAATATTGTTAATTGTGGTTAACTAAAATTATATTTTTGTGTTAATACTTTGACAAGTAGGGGAGAGGTGTGTCAGTAGTAACAAGAAAAATATACAGGCTAGTAATTTTGTATTTATTAGTCACAGGGAATTAAATTTTTGGCACAAGATACGGACATCTTTCAGGTTTTGAATGAGCTGCACAAAAATATTCTATGTTGGTTCATAACTGAAATAACTGCATTTATGTGGACCAAAGTGTAATGTTACAATCGTCACCGTCAGAGGACCAATTGTTACAGGGTTTAGGTTCAATTGTAACACTCATTATTTAGTGGAATTTACATGTTAGTTATTATAATTAATTTGGTTTCCAAAATTCTTCCTTATATATTGGTGTAAGTAAGGTGACAAATGCCACAGTCTCTGGTAACAAGCCTGATTTTTTTTCCTTCTATTACTCTTCTAACGACATTCAAGTATACATTATCGAATACGATTCCTATCCTAGTTTATGTTTTGCTTTATATAGCATTTTTTTATTTGTAAAACAGCGTGAATTAAATTAAGGACTGATCCAAGAGGCAAAACTAATCGTGGTAGCTTTGAATCTAACGATAACCGTAACTGAAAATCGATATAAAAAACAAACGGATTTTGCCAAAGTGTAACCATTAATGGAAGGTATTTTTCTTTTCTTTTTTAAATTATTAATCGAAATCGCTTACCTTTATCATTCGATTCATACCTGAAATTAGAATTCTGAAAAACCGTAGAGTTTTTAAATTTTATTTAAAATCCTATACTCACTCTCGGCTTTATGTGCTCAGTTCCTTAAATTTAAAATACTAAAAAGAAAAATTGTGGATATATAAAACTACTGGAATATCAGTTGTAACATGTTACAACTGATACTACTGAATTTGTTACAATTGTTGCAGTGCTGTTTAATATTATAAAAAAATTAGTAAAATTTTAACTATGATTAAAAAAGCGAAATTACCTATTTGATAATATTATTGGTTTGCTTGTGTTTCCAATAAAATCATTTTACTTCCAAGTGATGAGGTATTTACTGTAAAAATCAAAAAATTGTCAACCAACTCAAAATTTACAATTAGCTTATATAAATACATTTGGCATTGCTGCGAGAAAACCTCCACATGGTATTAACTGAAAGTTTTGTCAGTAAAGCACAACTTCAGGAGCCACCTTATGATACGCAATACTCCTTAATAGGATTGACAAATGTCTCGCAAATTTCAAAGTTATAATTGACTCACTGTTACTACTGACACACCTTTCCCCTACATAGTACAGTGACTGTATAATGTTCTTTATAAGTGTGGCCATTGGAAGCAAATCCGCCATATTCAGGCCAAATAGTAACAGAATAAACAAGGTATACAAATTCAATGTATTTGGCCTGTTAATGGCGTAAACCAATCAAAAATTAGACCTACTAATGGCTGCACTGTTATCAAGTATATTATAAAGTCATTGTAGTACATACTATGTTAGCATTGTTAGCTATATAAGTTAATGATCCAACAAGTTTGTAATTACATGAAGAAAAAAATGAAGATAAGACAATTTGATAAATAAATAAGTATAAATGTAATAAATTTGCCGATAAAAAAGCATGCCAATCGAGGACAGACAATTTATGTGCAGGCACGGTATTCCACCAGATGACGTACCTACGTAGAATGTGCAAGATATGTATAACTTCTATATTTTACTTACTACATTATTTTATCCTGTTAAATATATCTGTTTCTGTCTCCGTGGAAATTCTGTACGAATTTTATTTCTGGTTCAATTTCCACATTATTATAACAGTTTAAAAAATTTAAAAACATGAAGGTGGATTTAAAAAAAAAAAAACAATTAGAATATCAAGGTTTGCCGTCTTCTTCCGTACCACTTCGTTCAAATTCTTGCAACAGACACTGAAAAAAAAAAAATGAATTTTATATTTCATCAAAACAAAAAACTAAAATCGTTATTTGGTTGCCGAAATTATAGCTTTCGTTTCCATGAAAAGTAAACAAAATATTTGTTTACACTTCTGCTTCCTTCATATTTCTATAATACTAAAAGCAAATAGAGATTAAGTTAGTTTTTTGCTAGAATTGTATATATACATTGTGATATATACATTTGAATTTTATTTAATTAAAATTTTTATATTTTTGACCAGTCTTGTTTAGAAAATAACAATATCCATTATTCAGTTTTCTTTGAGTTCCCTATTTGAGTGACATTGCAACTCAAATCATGAAAAATGTAACTCGAGTGACTCGTGTTTAACACTGTTTCAATCCAATTACTAATTCAGAGAAGTACCTACGACTTCACCATCTGGTGCCTATGGTATGTGCCTTCTTATGTCTGGGATATCTTCTGGAATCTAGATTTATTCTAGAAGATATATCTCTTCATACTATTACTATAACATACTATTTCGATTATGCTTGGTACATATGTAAGATATTTTTAAAACATTTGATCACTCTAATGGTGAACTTAATCATATGTAGGTAAATTTAATTGTCAGTATTCTCTATATCTTTTTCTTGAATGAACTGAAAGAAAACTTCACATTAATACAAAATAATTCATTGCAACATATGGTCCATTTCGCGACACAGTTCTTTGTTTTAGCTATTTGTTTAAAAATATATCATAAAGTTAATTCATGTTTTGAAAAAATAAGTAATTTTTTTGAGCTAGTTTAATAATGTGTTGATCATACAATTAATGCTTCCAGACAAAACATGCATATTTTCGCAAAAAAATGTCTCTTGTCTTTGCAATTTTCAACATTTCATACAAAAATGAACTCATATTTTAATTTTTTAAAGTTCATTATTTTTATCGTTATTATTAATGCAATATATAATATAGTCATATACATAAATATATTGTTACGTTTTTTTTTTTTTTTTTGCTTTTGCTAATATATATTACTCAGTTTTTTTTAACTTATACGTTTGTTTCTAGTGTTTACCTATTTAAAATTCTTTGCACAAGGTCTTACGCATACATTCGCTTATATTTATTTGTAACATAGGAATATAGCATATCCTGAGTGTATGGGGATACTATGCATGTGTGTATATATAGAATTTTGATAAAAATATCGGATAATCATATAAGTATTAACAACCTACACTGACTGTACACTATACAGTCTACGAATACGATCACCAAAACACGAAATTGTTCAAAAATAGAGCAATGTAAACAAAATATTCAATGAACTGCGTGCGTGAAGCACTTGAAATTTATTTTATTCATAGAGGTAAAACTGCGTAAGTATATTCAGAAGAGGAGAGTCAAGTGTATCAGACGTAATTATTTTGGAATGGGTTAAGTGGAATTTTTATTTAAACTGTTAAAGTTTGGATTATTAAATGAGTTGTATGATTAGAGTGTCAAATTGTTACTTTGTAAGTGGCTGAGTGTTGCTGAACTATTTGAGAGTATAATATAGAGGAGCATGGTCATTCTCCCCTTGTATCGATTAAAAAATGCAAACGAGATTTTTAGTATACTTTCAAGATATAGTTCCTCGGTACTTAAACGCTTAGTTCGGGCACACGCTCAAAGTTCTTCGATGCTTAAAAGCATTTCCATAAGTCTGGAAAATATATGTTAGTTAAATTATAACGATGAACTCAAGATATAATTATTATGAAAGGGTAGAACTGCGAACTGAAATAAAAGACGTAAAAAGTGGGAGGCAATTTTTTATTTTTATTTGAAAGGGGATTTTATGTGACATTTATTGTATAAAAATAATTTCCGGGATATGTCCATTTCGATTACTTACGCTTTATGTTAGTCTAATTTTGAATCGCATTATCAAGTATTTGAAACCTTCTTGGGGCAATATTAACACAAATTATTTTGACTTCCAAAGTGTCAGTTGCCGCTGGTTAATCATTATAAAACCGGACACTTTATATATGCCTAAAATATTGGCTAGTGTCAAATCTTTTTTTTCCCGATATGAATTTCCACAATTTGTAAACGTTGTATTGGTGTTAGTGTTATCATGATTATTTGTAATTTTTTAAAAAAAAGTTAAAAATATTAGAACAAAATTTTTATTTACAGATATTCCTACAGTTTGTTTATTTTGTTTGGAATATGAGCACCATATTTCCTTTTCTGTTTTGCAGAATAGAAAAAATGTACAAAACAGAGAAAGAAGTATGGTGTTCATATTCCAAGCAAAATAAACAAATTATACCAAAAGTTCTACTATTTAAAAAAATATGTACCTTGCACATAAGTGTACAATTCAGTTTTTTGAAATGGCCCTATACTTAAATTATTGCAGGTTTAGAACAGTATGGATGTAAGTGGATTCGCCATTTCCTGTTGGGTGTGAAACCATGCTATAAAAATTTTGGAAGTACATAGTATAGATCAGTGTTTTTCAACTTGTGGGTCGCAGTACTTTAAAAATAAAACCACTCTAGTTCAATATATGATATTTAATAAAGAGAAGGTTAATTAATGGTTACATTAATATGAGAGTTCCATACTTTTGCGCGATAAAGTTTCAAAATTGCGACTTATTTTCAATAACAGTAAATCCGAATTTTAAATAATTGTCGTCATATAGACACTTTTTCCTTGGTTTTGTTTTATTACTCTCATTGGAACTTGAAGTTGACGGTTGTGCATATGTATCTAAGAACTTATCCATTTTTTATAATTACAATGAGCATAGAATTTTGAATATTAGACAATAATAAATAAGTAAGCAACTACTAAACAAGGCAATTCAATAAATTTAAACACTAACGCGAGTTCACAATTCAAAGAATTCAAATGGATTACTCTCGGAAGTGTTAAAGGGTGACGACCGTCATGCATACACATGTCACTTTTTACGCCACATACGCCTTCCGAAGCTACTATAAGTCGTCAATTTTGATGTCGATATAAAAATACGCCTGTTTCAAGTCCTTAATTACGTATTTAATAGATAGCTAACTATGCAAATAATTAATAATGATGAACGGATTCGATATTTATAACATAAAAAAATAAAAGTTGGTAATAGCGGAGGATAGGGGGTCGCGAAATATTTTTCCATACTAAGGGGGTCGCGCCATGGAAAAGGTTAAAAAACACTGGCATACCTAGATTAAAATGCAATTATATGGTTTTCTATAAAGTTTATTGCAAAATATAGTTTTTCTTGACGATTCCGTCTTTGACTTTAACCTAGTCTTCATATAAAATACTTCGCCATAAATTAGGAATGACGAATATATTCGTCTGTTTGGTATAAACAAGAAAAGTAATACCGTAACTAAACTAAACTTAATTAAATGCTTGTAACAGTCATAAATTTCGTACGAAGTGAATCAAATTTTGGATTTGCAGTGTACATTTGGCGTACACACAACTGCATACTGCATGGAATAAAGCAGTAAAAACGCTCTAGAATTCACGACAAAGGAATGAAATATGTACGGGCAGCATATATATATATATATATATATATATATATATATATATATATATATATATATATATATATATATATATATATATATATATATATATATATATATATATATACATATGCTTACTATGTACTTATAATGGTACAAATTTCTAGAGTTCTCAGACTGCAGTTGCAGATGCGGTGGTAGACAGGCGGAACGTCTTAGAATTTACGGTCGTTAGATAAAATAACAGAATAGTTAAATTACAAAAACAAAGAGAAAATGTTTCATGGATTTATATTCATTCATACTGTTCTCATATAGCATGTGCCAGAATTAACCATTCACTCAAACTTGAATCTTACTCTATAATGTGATTTTTATAATGGTAGTAAAAGTCTCTTCTTACACTATGAACATATTATCATTCTTGGTTAATTTTAAAAATATTCATGTAAGCATACAAGTTGTGATTACAAACTTTTATGTCATAATGTCATGGTGGAAGCACAGGGGATTCACAATTTCTACTAAAAGGTGGCTGGCTTTAGAATTTTTCACGATATCTCGAGAGTGCAGTTAACTCTAGAATTCCTCAGTAACAAAAATTTAGTTTGTTTGTTTGATGAAAGCTCTACCTTTGAAATGTACCCATACTTTTTCCATGAATTAAATACCCCTGTCGAAGCATCCTGTACAACATAGCGAATTTCCGTTTACAAAAATTAGTTTTTCTCGGAAACTAGCTGACATACTTAGAATAATAGTTTAAAGACCTTTTCTGGGTGATTTTTTCTCCCCGTTTCAATGGTGTAAAAAAATGTCACAAAAGTTTTTGAATAAGGGGAAATTTTTCACGAAAATTGCCAAAAAAAAAACATGTTTTGGGCATCGGGCATGTTTAGTTAACGAACTCGTTCAACGGTTTGGGACTTCCAATATTTTCACCAAATTTCATAAAAGTAAGACATTTCATTCGAAAGTTATCGCGCGGATATATAAATTTTAGTGAATATTATTTTCGTTTTCTAGAGACCTCAAAACAAATTTCTGCTATAGTCAAGTCGCGTCAGGACAGTGACTGTAATAGCTGAATTCCATTCTGGAAATTCGCTAAAATTAGAGATGTTTGTTGTTTGTACTAGATGGAGCGGAGTACACAGAATTATTACAAATAGTGTACTTTTGGAAAATGGCACCATTTTGAAAAAATTTTTAGTTCTTTAGCTAAAAAATTGGATTTAGTTTCTTTTTCTGTATTGTAACAATTCTAGTCTTCAATCAATCATAAAAATCGTATGTATAAGTACTTCTCTAAATTACATTTCTAAGAAACTGTAATTCAAATTTTAAGTCCATTGGATGAAATTGCTTCCGTTTTAGTTTTGTTGTGTTTAAATAAATGTTCCGACGTAGTCCAGTTCAGGCTGCGACTTTGATTTTTTTTTATTTTTGATATACCAAAATATATGTAGAGAAACCCCTTAAAGCCTTATTTTGTTTGCCTTTTTTTGTTTTTACAAAAAAATTCTCGAAGAAAAGTTTAAAGCTTAGTTCAGATGCGGCGTAGAAACCGGACGGTACGTTTCACATGGGTACGCGCGGAAGCCGCGTTCTGGCAGCGGTAGCCTAAGAATTACGCGCGGTGTAAATTTTATTGTCGTATCGTGCGTTTGCCATGCGAAGACTTACGGCATAAGATCTTAACAAGCAAATTGATTTGTTCAGTTGAATCGTGTGTTTCGCTGCGGTTACAGTATCTATATACAGACATATTTTTTACGAAAAACACAAGGCATTTATATTATTTTGTATATAATATTTAAATATTACGGAGAAAAAAAAAGACTATTTTATCAATTATTATAAAAATTATGAAATTATAAAAATTTTAAAAATATATAGGGTAAAAGCCCCGTTTGTGGAACGCGATCCAATAGAAAAACAGTTTTGACATTTATATCTTAATGAAGTTATTTCTGAAAGAAACGTCTGATAACAAAAATTATTATTAATAGAATGATTGTTTTTCAATTTAAATTCATCTCACATTTAATGTTTCTTTACTTAATTAAAGAAATACATATATATATTAAACAATTTTTGCTGAATGTGTCTCTTTTGCGTTTGATCAATGCTTATTTATCGAAACACATGCCTTATAAATTTCAACATTTTCCAGTTAATTTTCGAAGTTAGCGCAATAAAACTATACAAATAATTTTTATTAGTCCAGTTAAGAGATTATAAGAGCTAAATCATCTTTTTATTCGGTTTAAATGTAATTTATATATATGTGTATTTCTTTCAGTACACAATATAACCTCTGTATTTAACTAAAATCATGTGCGTAAAATAACTAAAAATTTATATTATAAATAGTTTTAATTTCTTTTTGAGTCTAAAATATTTACTTACTGCTTTAAAATCGTAAAATTTTTAATATTTTTTTTATTTCGAAGCGTATCGTCAATTGATTAATAAAAAAATATTGATTTAAAGTTGCAAAATTTTATTAATAATGAAAAATTGTCGCCATTTTGATAAGTTAGTTTAGAAGGTTTAGAATTGATTAGAACTTTACCAAAATACATAGATGGCGAAACAAAATATAGTATTTTTCTGTGGTATTTTGGCATATTCTGTGATTTTGGTCGTTTATTTTATCGAATATTTAAACCATTCTATATTTTTTAATTTGACATTCTATTTACTACTAGATGTCACTCTATGTCATAGAGTGAAAAGATGGCAAAATATGTATGTGAATGGTATGTAATGTATCTCATGTTGTACATACGTGTTCTTTTTTAGGTGTCAATGTGCTGATTTTTTAAAGGGTGTTAATATATTCTGTCTGTTTTTTTATAGATGTCAACAAATTATAAAACAAAACATTAATAAATCAAAATTTTTGGGTTATATTTTCTTAAAAACATATTCATTGGATTAAAAAAACTTGGTTTCATGCTTATTAAGAAAAAAAAAAGGGTGTTTAATTCATTTATTAATTTTTGTAAGCAAGTTTGATGAAATACCTAAAAATAGTGTTCCACAATCGGGGCTTTTACCCTAGTTATAATTTAAAGAAAGAAAGAATTTTGAAAATTTTATCAATTAAAAATATTTTTAAAAAATGGAAGCATTCATTATTATTTAACAACGAAATTGAAAAGAGGCCTGCAGTATTTCAAATTGCAAGCCTCGCCTTCTATTCCAATTTCGAATATTGCAGGCCTGAATTCGAATAAGTATTCGAATAATATTCTCAAAACAAATGCCCGGGAAAAAATAGTTAATTTATTTTGCAGAAAAGTAATTAAAAATTTACGTTTATGCTTTTTTCAACTTGGATATAATGTCAAATATAGGCTTAAAGAAAGTATGTTTTTAAGGCGGCCTGTACACGATCAATTATACTGTCAGTATTGACAGATAAAAATAATGAATCATTATTTTTGTAATATAAATTCTATATACGAATATTTCAGTTTTTTTCAATACATGATCAGTAATAATGTCAGTATTTCTAAATACTGACAGTATTACTGATCGTGTACAGGCCGCCTATGTAAACATCTCCATTCGTCCATACGTAACCCATAAAAGATTTTTTCAACGTGTTTTTCAGAATGTATCTCTATTTGATAAGGTAAATTCAAACGAAAGCAGGGACGCCCGAAAGCAGATGTACCTACAAGATTGAACATATGTATCTTTTACAACCGAAAACTAACCTCAAACCATGTGAACAGTTAAAACAACTTAACGCACGGCTTCTACGCATCATCTAAGTTAAGCCTAATTTCTTGATTAGTCATCTATAGATGTAACGCCTCAATAAAACTGGTCTTATTCAAACTCTTTCACTGAAAAGAGGAACATAATGCTTGTTGCGTTGTAAATTCTAACTCTAGCTAACTCGATCATATTTCAGGAATTAAGACATTGTAAAAATCATGATCTAATTTTGTTATAATAGTATTTTGTGTTTTGTATTTACTTATACATGTAGAAAACTATCGACGTTTAATATACTTATCGGTTACAGTTAAATAAGTAAACTGATACCCGTCATAAATGTTTAAACAAAAGTTGCAACTGATAAAACTGATAACAAAATTCATTTTGTTTAGTTATGCACAATGTATGTACTGCAGATATTTATTTCGAAATGTGCATATTTGTATTATATTGTTTTGTACTAGCAAAACCATTTTACTCAAAAGAAATGTAATGAACACGTAATTGCTACGATTTTAAAAGAAATGGGGGTATATCATGCTGGGACCTTAGTTATTTGGTGGATAAATCGATCTGTAATTTCACCTAATCTACTAAATTACTAAAGTTCTGGTGATTATAAAGGCTTGCTGATTATTATTACTCCGAAAAAAGAATCCAGAAATATTTTGTTAATACGGAGTCGATATCTAGCTGTAACTCTAGTGATGTTAGCTAAAGGTCAAATAAGTACTAGAAAAAATTTTTTGCCATCACCACTTATCATAGAGAAAACTACAAAAATTATGTGGCCTTTAGAAAAATATTGTTTAGTTGTCCTCATTGTTTCCTACCGCCTTATTGCTAATTTTTTACCTTCAAAACACTATAAAAGTGAATTTTTAACAGAAGGTGTCTTTTTTAATTTTACAAAAAATTAGAAAGTTCTAGACACAATAACCCTTTTGAACTAATAACAAAAAAAAGATTTACAATCTTTGGCGAAATTTTTTTTGCAAGAAGGGTTTAAGGAATGTGAAAGTTGTATTGCACTTATTTTTGCAATAAAAAATAGCCGAATGAATATTCTTTAAAATTTTTTTTTTATGATTACACGTAAAAGACGAGCACACAGCCAAATAATATGTACTTTTTGTATTTTTTAAATCTAAAACGTTATTTAAATAATTCCTTCCTGTTTACTAGGTAATATACCTCTCAGCTAAAATTATATCAGTACTTTTCTGTTCAGTTGATGAATTTAGTTTTACATAATTCAGCAATTAATCAGGTCCGTGAACTTTTAATCAATTAACTAATATCCCATAAACCGTCAAAAACAATTTTCAGAATTATTCGAGTATGACCCACACAGAGTAGTGTATGGTGGGTCACATTTCCATTCTAGTTTTTGTGAATATAAAATTATTCACAAATTAATTTTATTTCTATAATAAATTTTATTTAATGTCTAATAAAAATTTTTAAAAAAATCAACAAATATCCATTTCATTCACATACACTTTTAAGTAGGAATAGCGCTCGCTTAAAATTTTAACAATCGATTTTCCTAATTTAAATAAATAAGTAAATAGTATTTATTGTCGACATTAATGATTAATAAATCGATATAAATTATTTAAAATTTGAATCAAACATTATTATTGTTATCTTAATTAAATATAAATCGTCAACATCTTACACCTACTTCTTGATTTAAGTATACTTAATTTAATTCAAACGACAAAATATATCGGAAATAAATTTTTATGAACTTTTAAACTAACGGGTTTTAATGTGTATTTGTATCTTATTTGATGAATATTCTTGAAAACTGTATATGAAATTACTGGAGGTGATTAAAAATTACTAAAAACGGTTTTTTTTTAATTATTAGGCAAATATTTTTTGGTTTTAATTTATTGATCCGCCATATCGTTGTCAATAGTTTCAATTTTATTTTGTTTTAGTTGTGAACACTATTAGGAAATTTTCATATTTTTAAACATGTCGCACTCCTGTGTTGTAATGTATGATAGTAAGTAGATAAAGTTTGACACTAACATTTTAAATTTTCTTTCTGTAGGTGTTTGTGTTTTCATACTGAAATTAAGTTATTGCTTTTGTTGATAAAAGTCTGTTAAAAATTGGCAAATTTTGAGCCTCAGCTATTTTCAGTTAGTCGAAAAGTATCAGTTAAATTCAAAAATTTTTGTTCTAATCTTATATTTGCACAGGTTAAACCTCTATTTTTGCCTTGGTTTGTAAAGTTCGATGTGCACTTTGGTATATTTCTTAATATCGTAAAAGATTCTACAGCCTTGGAATTTTAGAGTATATGATTTAACCCCTTTAGGATTAATGACGAGCTCAGCTCGTCATACTAATTCTTAGAAAAATTTTAACTGAAGAATGTATGTTGTGTTATATCGGTAACTGAAGGCTGTACAGTAAAGAGTGGTCATATTGTAAATAAATTAAGCAAAACGTACCAAACTTGCAATTATACTTATAGAGATATTAAATTTTTTATCTAAAATATTGGAATATATGGTGGTACTAAAGGCGTTAATTAAGGCAGTTCTATTGGGATATGTAAGTATACAATGTTTTGAATTAACATGAAGAACATCAAGAGCATCACTTACGTCAATCAGTATTCGAGTGGTGTTGTACTTTCCTTCCATACTAGCGTGTACTCGGCAACCTTGATACCAACAGGGTACCTAATACGTATACACGCACAGTATAATTGTATTGGTGAGTGTGAATAAAATAATGTTAAAATATTATTTTTTTTTACGTTATCTCAGAAACTAAATAGTAAATCGTCTTCAAATTGCGTGAAGTTTTTATTGGTATTTGACAACGTTTTTTTGTATAAGTGAATGTATAGGTGAATCCAACTATACTGTAACTAAAATGGACTAGGGAATTTTGAGGCACACTTTTACATCAATTTTTTCGGTTCCCATACAATAAATTTTTTTTATGAGAACAGAGGAGACTACTTTCTTGATAGAACTACGTTAAAAAAACTATTTATTTTTCAAAAATTAGTAATATTAAATAATTAATACTTGACTTATCAGTAGCAGTAATTAATCTGAAAGCCAACATTCAAATAATAATGTCTGAAAAATCTTATAAAATCGTTCGACGACATTTCAATTTCAGTTTTGTGAGGACATTTCAAGATAATTCGCTTGTGTATAAAGACAATGTATTCTGGAGGACCTCAAGGCTCGGCGCAACTACCGTCTACCACAAATACACAAATTACCATTAACTTTTTCCCTGTGTAGAATTTTGAAGCGAACAGTAACAGTATAGGCACTATATTATGTAGGATATTATCCAACGTGTAAGGTAGCGGTTACACTGGATACGAATTCATCCGAAAATTCATTCGTACGAACTTATCCGAGTTAATACGAATTAAACAAATGCATACATTTAGATATGCGTGGTTCCACTGCTTGCGACTCTTTCGTACGAGCTCGTACGACTTTTTGATACGACCAAAATATTTTGTTTTTTGATGCGAATTCGTACGAAAAAAATGCAATGGATATAGAAAAAATAATTATTTTTGTTGAACAAAGGCGGTCTTCAAGGGATCAAAAGCATAAATATTATCATAATAGAAAGTTAAATAAAAAATTGTGGAATAAGGTGGCAGAGGAAATGTTTAGATAATTTTTTAATTAAATATATTACAATATAATAAAGCTAACCTAACCTAACAAAAACATTTTAAGTATATGTAATGAAAAATTAATTAACTAAATATTGAAGCTGAAATTCTGTAGATTTTAAAATGTAATTGAATGTGACTTGCGACATGTTCAAATATTCTAAAAATTTCTGTTTGTCTTGAAAAATTTCCTCAAAGTAATTCCAGAACTCAGCTTTTTTGCCCTACATGAATAATAAATATTCGTTTACACAGAATTGTTTGTTTTCTATAATTAGAAATTTTGAAAACGGTGATCTAATAAATAAGATTTGGTAACTGGATCCATTGTTTGATATCATGCAATATGTACTAACGGTTTTCAATTTAAATTTAAATACGAATTCGTATTACGATTCCGTATCCAATGTAAAGCGGGTTCTACACGATGCTACGAACGTTCCTTCCAACGTTCGATCGAACGTTTGAGGCAATTAAGTTCGATAGTTGGTGCGACGAATGTATCTGCTACACGGTGAATCGAATGTTTGATCCAATACGAATGATGATGTGTTGGTACTCAGTGGACGGGGCTGTTATCTGTCTGATGTTATCTCTAATGTTATACACTGATGTTGTCTCTCTTCACATGAACGAGTCGTGCAGCTGCTGAGTCGAACCAACCAACGCAACCAACATTGACCTTCAAACGTTCGAAGCATCCCTTTGACTCGGTGCAAGAATACCGACATCGAGCGGGACATGGCCAAATGCGAATGTTTGACGCTCGACATTGGACACTCGTAGGTTCGAACAACGGCCACACGATGCTATGAACCATCCAACGTCGAATGTTGGAAGGCGTTCGTAGCATCGTGTAGCAGCGGCTTAACCACACAGTCGTACGAAATAATTTCGTACGAGCTCGTACGAATCAATTTTCGTACGAATTCGTATCCAATGTAACCGCAGCCTAACCTTCAAATGGCTCTCTTAAAGAATACCTACGATTATGCCCGTCACTATTTTGAATTACAAAAACGAGGGTTCGTGATCCACTGATTAAGAAATACTGTTTATTTACAAAAAAACCGATTTTCGACCACGCAGTAAACAATATTAATATTTAACTTTTTTTTTGGAAAATAAATATCTATTTCACAATCAATTTTAAGACGTAGATTGGTATAGGTGATTCATTCATATAGTGAACCAGCGAGTAATTCCAATTCCCATTATTTAGATATATTTTTTTTGATTTTTTTAAATAAAGCAACCAAAGAGAGGCAGGCGTGCCCAACACTCTATCCACATATATCACACGGCCGGGTATAGTTGAGTTCAACTCGCATATGAGGCTGTATGGCGCGCATATAAACAACCAAAAAAACCGGTTCGTTGGAAGAAAAATGGCAGAACAATAAGCGAACAGACAGAATGTTTTTTATTAAAAAAAAAAAATTAAATACATTTATCTTGAGTCAGTTCATGTATTTAAAAATAAATACGTACAGTTTACCACCATTTCTAAGAATTATATACTCTATGTAAATCATTCGGGACAATAGCTCTATGTGAGGCCGCCACAATATTCCTTGCCATAAATATCAGTGTATGTATGTAAAATTTAAGACGATACACTCGCGCGTTTCAGAGACTGTCCTATTGTAAATTATTAATATTTATTATTCTTAATGTACACCTATGGGATTTGCATAATTTATCTAAAGAAGTTGTACTTTATTTTAAAGTTACCTATACCTTTATGGTGATTCATTCCAACTTCGGCATCATAAATTATGATGATTAAAAAAAAATGTTGGAGGTGCTGCGGACAGTCCCGATTTTAGTGGTAGAGTCTTACGTTCCGACCTCGTTCCAGTTTTGTCCCGGTTTTTGTATCGTTATTAGTATCATTATTCCAGAGAGTTAGTAGACGTGAATAACTGAGGGTGCATCTAAGGTGCTGTTAGCTTAGTATCTTACTGTTTATTTCTCAGAATAATTGTAATTATATGTATGAGGTATAATATACTATTATTTATATGAGGTACCCCCATTATGGAACGGTATCTAATACTGGAACAGTTTTGACATTTACATATTTATTTCTTTAATTAAGTAAGGAAACATTAATGCGAGGTGAATTTAAATTGAAAAACAATCATTCTATTAATAATAATTTTTGATATCAGACGTTTCTCTCAGAAATAACTTCATTAATATGTAAATATCAAACTGTTCCAGTATTAGATACCGTTCTATAATAGGGACTTTTAAGTTATAAGTAAAAATTTATTTTTAAAAAAGCTTTAGCTCAAAAACTGTTTATCAGTTTTTAACATGTTTAAACATGGCTCATTTTGTTTGCCCACCAACCTGGTGATGTTTTTTTTTTCCCCCGTTTAGACACTTAATAGTGTGAGAAAGTGAAGCTGTTTTCAACATTTCTTTTCAAATACGCGCCATTTTGCGCAAAAGTGCTTTACTTCCGGTTTTAATGGGGGGGGGGGAATGTGTGCAATTACATATGTCTATATTAAAATAAAAAATTTTGGAATAAATGATTTTTACTCTAACTGACTTAAAATTAAGTATTTAGTTTTTACAAATTTTTTATAAATTTTTTATTTTTTAATAACATATTATGATTCCATTCATTTTATCACTTTTTAAAAAGAAATTGTATTTTATTGTTGTTCAAAAATGTATTTTCCTGTTTTTTAAAAATTTTTTTAATACTTTTAAGAATATGGCCTGAAAATGTGTTTTTTCATTCGAAACGTACATAGCCAAATAAAACAAAAATTTTTTAAATATAATACGGTGATCAGTTATTCCAAAATTTCCTATTTTAATAATCCAAAATCACCAAAACTCTCCCTATATATGTCTATATTAAAATGAAATTTAATTTTTTTCGGATATACTGGAGAGGTTTTATGCTTTGCGCAGATTTGGGCTGTTTCTTTTGATGTCAGCTTCTATGTCCTCTGTATCAGAGAAAAGAAAATTATAATTAAAGGTAAAAAATTTAACTAAAGTAAAAATTTTTTTTTAATAAGTTTAGAAAAATTAATACAGGTTTTATTTATATTTTAAGAATTAAGGATTCTTTTCTTAATTTAACAATAATTAAACAAGTTCTGCCGCAATGGACAATGTCTAGACGTATTACTTTATTCAAATATTTCTTATAATAATTCAAATTACATTCTTTTTGCATTTCGTCATCATTCTTGATAAAATTTATGTACTTTTTTATAGTATAATTATAATAATTGATAATTTAATTATTATGAGTAACAATAAATAATTTTCAAAAAATATTATGGCTATGGGCATAACATAGTACAATATTGCTAATCAAATTCAAATTGATAATTATTTAATAAAATTGTTGTTACACTGACATCGAACAAAACGATATCGAAGTTCAATAGAAAATGTTATCAAGAACAAAAGGCAACTTTGAAAGGTCTCAGTATTAAAACTCATTCCATTGATAAAAATTTAGTTTACCGATTTAACGTTGAATAAACAACAAAACATTTAGTCTACTTTTTATATTAAATATGTTTTACAAGATTTACAAACGTCACCGCTTAATATAATATTTCCATTGAATAATATATCGATTGTGATTTAGAGTTCTAATAAAATTTTATTATTACATAAAATGATTTTTTAACTACGCCTTGTTATACTGTCCGTCAACTACATATATAATAATATATTGGTTATAGGCACCTTAGTATAGATTTTATAAATATGTAGATTATATTTTATAGTGTGATACGTTGCAATTTGTTTCGAAGATCGATGTTTATAATTGGTTGTTAGAATAATTTTAACATCTTAACGGTCATTGACGTCGTAAGACGTAAAGTGAAACCTCACTAACTTAGACAGCTCGTTATATGACGTCAACAATTTCATATAAAGTGTATCAACTGTCAAGATAGTGTACTAGTTTGACGTTTTGTCATTATATAGGTGATAACCGTAATGGTGTTAAAAAACTCATATTAAAAGTTCCGGCGGGTCCAGAAATTTTAGCAAATATTTTGTTTTTTGATTTCGTAATTTTATAATCTTAGAAATGTTGTGTGGATCGAAATGAAGGAAACTAAAAAGGAAAAAAAAAATTGAAATTGAGCACAAATTATGCCAGTTATAGTGGTGTTCATATCAGAAGCGAAGTTTCGAGATGAAATTGCGAAAGTTTTTTTTTGGTCGTTTTTACTTTCGTTGGAAGTCAAGTTTGGTTAGCAAGCAATTCACTAAAATGCACAATCTTCATAGTTATGCGATCGAAAACCCGTATTCAATTATGAGAAGAAGGGTCACGATATCAATTTAAGGTATATTTGTGGTTCGGAACACTGAACGGCCCAATAATAGGTACTTTTAAATTGCCTGGAAATATGAGCGGAGAAATTTATCACAATTTTTAAGGAAATAGACTCTCTAATCTTTTAGAAAATGTTCCTTTGGCCACGAGTGGAGTAAGGTGGCTTCAAAACGATGGCTGTCCAACTCATTATGTACGTGAAGTAAGAAATTTGTCATTCCAAGTTTATCCTCCAAGGCGGGTCGGTCACCTTGGTCCCAATCTTATGACCACTCCAGTTTCCGGATTTAAATCCACTAGACTTTTTTTTTACTGGGATTGCTTAAAGAAGAAAGTCAAATAATATCTTATTTAATAAATATTTGAGCAAGACTGGATGAAACATTCATATTCCACCTTGCATTGAAAGTCGGGCGCGACCCAAATTATTGATAAACCAGTCCTTTATTTCCCACCACTGGACTTGTGACTAGATAATAGTTTATCACACAAATAACGTTTAAGATTTCGCGAAACAAAAAAAAAAGGAAAATTAATTCTGGGTTAGACGGTATCCGTAATTGAACGGATTTATTTATTATCAATCCTTCTCTAACGCCAGTCGTTAATATGCAAAACGTTACGACAAAAATCTAAATACAAATAATATTAGACATGTTACGTTAGGTAAAAGTATGTTGCATAAATTATATAAGTTTGATAACTGACTAAACACGTGTAGCATGAAGTACTTCTAAAAAATTTAATTTTAAAAATTTTAAACAACACATTTCATTCACGCACTGTTATCGTAATTTTATTAGTTATTAAAATTAATAATAATAAATAATTAATTGCGAGTACGTGTCAGTTAATTTCATTGTTTTATATTTGTTTTATTACCGAATAATTACGATTTATTTTGTGTTCAATTTGTAGTTTGTAATATTGTACGTAATGTTTTATAACAGTAATTTCTTTATTTAACTGTAATGCGTTTTTTCTTATCGTCTGAGTACGTTTAAGAAAGTTGCAGGAGTGGTCAAGCAGTCCCGGATCTACGATTTTTTAGAACCGGGGCAGAAACTTGAAAATGGCGCCCCCTTTCCAACGTTTGATATAAATTGTCAAAAAAAAACTTGACAAGTTCCTTTATAAAACTCCAATTTTTTCCGTTGCGGCAATGATAAAAATTGAGGGTTTTGTAAAGGATCATCTACTCTGAAAGCACTACAAGTTGTGCCAATTTCGAATTTTTATCACCAGCCCTATCAGAGAGATACAGGGGCGGAAAATTCCAAAATTTGGTAAAAAGTCAGTTTTCGGAAGTTTGTAAAAATTAAAGGATACAAGTTTCACAATTGAAATAGTGTGTATTTGTTTCATAATGGGTAGTTGTACCCGTATAGCTATTCTCATGAAAAATACTAAGCGAGGTTTAAAACATAATAAGAAGAAAAAAATGTTCAAAAAGGGAATTTTGCTAAATTTTTATATCCAACTTTAGGTAAAGTTTTCTTATGAAAGGGAAGAAAATAGGTTAAATATGGGCATCACTTAAAATAAAGAGACAGTTATGTTATTAAAATGGTTTTTATTTCAATGTTTAGGATGAACGGTTTATGAAATATGTGCATTGTTCTTCACTGGAATAATATTAATTTTTTCTAAAATGGTTGAGCAATCAACTTTTTTTTGTATGATGTATGTATGATTTTGGCACCCCCTGAAACTGACGCCCGGAGCAGGGGCCCCGGTTTGCCCCCCCCCCCCTTAGATCCGGGCCTGTGGTCCGACACACAAGACACTTGTTTTGTTACCGACCCAATCAAATTTCTGTCATTTCGAATGTTGTTAATACAGCATAACTTTTTTTATGCTACGGTTTTTAAAAAAATGCCCATTAAAGTGCATAATAAGAATAAAAAGCAAGAAAAGATAAGAAATTTAAACATTAAGAAATTTTAACATTAATTTGCGATAAAATTATTCATTGATTATTTTTTAGCATTTAATCAGTTTATTGCATAAGAATATAAGTTACTGCATCGTTATAAGTTCGATGTATGTATCCCAATATTTAAAATGAAATAAAATATTCTCATATGTAATAATCTAATGTTCTATCTTGTTTTAGAAAAGCAGCTTATAAGGAAATCGTGAGGTTCTGAGTATTTGCAATGAAACTTTTTTTATGCGGTCCCGATTTACCATATAAAAAAGGTTATACTGTACCTATAGCAATTACAATTTAGAGTGAACTGTATAATGTTTATTTCTGTCCTCTCCGAATATTTTTTAGAGTAATTCCAGTAAATATTTCATTAATGTTCGGGTTTGATTTTATAAAAAAAAAAAAAAAAAACTATCACCTACATTTGAGGATTGTTCTAAGAAACTGGATTTTTTTAAATTTAAAGTAAGAAAATCATAGCTGCAAAATTTTCTTGTTTTCTTGTATTTAGATTACAATTTTTATTTCCAGATCGACAAAAATTTCCAAGTTTCATATCATTTCTATTGAATTTAAAAATTAATTGCCTAATCCAATATTTTGATAGAAGAATTTTATTCGTAAAACAGAAATTTATAATTCATTATTTACTTTTAATAAGCGTGACTATTCATATTATCATAAAATTTAAAATGAAATAAGAATGTAAAATTTATTATTATTTAAATATAACTTTGATTACATATTTAATTAAATTATATAATACTTTTTATTGAAAATAAAAACACACTTTATAAACTTCTTATCGTCAATCTTAAGAGCGTCTTATCAAATTAACAATTAAAAATTAAATTATCAAAAAGGATTAAAAAAAACCTCCTTAGTATTGAAACTAAAGATATTTAGTGAATATTCCTATGTGCTGCGTTATAGTTTTCAGTATGAAGAGTCGACGGAGTGGAGAAATATCTTTAGATAGTCGAAAATAAAGGCAATTTCGGTAATTTTTTTAACAAGAAAAAAGCTGATTTCGCATTTTATTTACTATGACATTAAAGTCCTAATCTGCAGGAGTCTTTTATTGGAACGTGTCACCCCACAAGTTCTCAAATGACGGACACTCTAGCAGCCGTAATTATTATAATAGAATTTTAAAAAAGTAAAAAATTGACCAAATTTGTACAAGTTGCTTAAAAAAATTAAATTTTTCTTGAAATTTTCGTTTATTTTTGTTCGGACCCTTTGTTTGTGTATTGGCATAAAAGTTTGGTTCACATAAAAGATAATAATGGAAGGTATATTTCGTATTAAATATAAAAAAAAAAAATCAATCAAATCACATATAAGCTTAAGGTATCAATTCCGGACAAAAACCAACAAAGGTAAGGATTAACAAAAGTGAAAAAAGAGTATGTAAACAGTAGGGTACATACCTATAGATACATTGTATCGAAACATCACATGCTATGGATCTAGTGACGTCATTCAGTTCTTACATACAATAATCAAATAGAACATTGTTTGTATGTAAAATAGAAGTTAAATTTTATGTTTCTTCAATTTTCTGTTATCAATACGTGTTGATCTTCCGTATTTTTGTAGCCCGATAAAAATATGTATTCATATTGTTTGTGTATGTATGTATATACAATGTACATATATTTTTATTTAGCCAGTGGGACACACATTTTAAGTATGTTGTATGTAAATAAAGCATCTAAAAAAATAATACAGATAGTAAATGACCTTGTAAGAGATTTAAAGAAGTAATAAAAGTAATAAGATAATTAACACAGTAATAAACAATGACACTAATTAGACCTAACATAATTTTATGTTAAATGATGATCTAATTTTTATTTCATCAAATATTGTTTATTTACTATAATCATACTCTGTATTCTGTTAACCCCGTTAAGTTAGTTTTACTACACATTTTTAGAATTTCCTAGTACAATAACGAAATCCACATAAATTGGGTACCCGCATGTGACCACTTTTAAACAACCTGCGCCAGCCCTTGCACAATATAACAAACAGTACCGTTTTTTAAGAACGGGGTTATTAAGGATTTATTAAAATTCATATTGAAAGTAAAGGCTCCAGATAAACATTTTAACAAAGGGTAATTTTAATGTTCAATAATATTCAAGAAATATTTTATTCCGAGAAGTGTGAAAAAATTCTAGCTACTTACTACGAAATCCTGATTTAATGCGTGCTTAGTACGCACTTGATAAATTTCTGTGACCTATTCTTTGAGATAATTTTTGTACAAATTGATCAAGTTTTTTAGTATGTATCATCGTACGTAAAAATTACTTTTGAAAGTTAGTCTCTTTAAATTTCAATAAAGAATGGTGGAGGCGCTGAAAAAAAAAATTCATTTGTTATACCGGATTGTTTCATGCAAAAATGATATTTTAGAATTTTTTGAACATACATAGATGAATGTATTTTTTTTTTACTTGAGTTTTCATACAATTTTTGAAATACCGGCATACCGAATGAAAAAAATTTAAAGTTTTTTCCGTTTTTGAATATTTCTAGAGGTACTGGTACATATTTTAAAAGTTTTCATTGAACAAAAATGCTTTCTGTATAGAATTCTTTAGTTGCTATATGAAGCTCTTATCGGTAAAGACTGATAAAATAAAAGTTTTATTAAAAAATTAATTTTTTTCTTATCTTAAAAACTTAAAAAATGACAACTATAGAGGAATAAATCGCCTGCGCAGGAGCAGCCGCGGGCGATACTCGTGCGCTATAAATTATTTTAACGTGGGATCTAATGTTCTGATTGTTACGAAATTTGATGAGAGTATTCTTGAGATAATAATGTACTTAAAGAATATGTAATAAAAAATAATAAACTTTTCCGATCATCACAACTGTATATAACCCCTTAAGCGTCGAAAGTGTCAATGTAAAAATCACCTTACGATTACCTACGTCGAGCTCTTTGCCTAACATGCCATATGGAAGAATGAGCAGGATAAATAGAATTCACTGTGTGCATAGGATTAAAGATAGTATGAATTAATTTAAAATATCATTTAACTATATATTCGTAATAAAAATTGTTGTTTTGTGTTAGAATCATTTCTTTACAATAAAAAAAATTCTGTTTTATGACTTTACGGAAAACAAATTTTTAAATAAGATATTATTGTAAATGAAATGACAATGCAGCAATAAAATCCTTGATTTTATTTTTTAATACTTTAGGTAGATAGGTATATAACTATTAAAATAATAATACCATCTATAATAAAGTCTGTACACACTATGCATAATACGGAATTGCTAATAATATACCAGGGTGTCTGTAAACTTAAATATCTATGTCTATTATAACACTGAGTCTAGCAAAATGTGCTTTCAGAACATCTCTTAATCAGTTTTTCCGATTAAATTTTGACTGCTCTTATAATATTTATTAAAGAGGCTGCTGAATTGGAACATTCTAAAGACTAATATATATATATATATATATATATATATATATATATATATATATATATATACAGGGTGCTAGTGAATAAGTGCGAAAGATTTTAACAGGTAATTGCTGAGGTTATTTTATGTAAAAAAGTTCGTATAAACCCAGGTTCGAAAACGCTTAGTTTCCAAGATATAGGGTTTTCAGTTTCTCGTCTTTTTTAATATTTTCTAAAATATTTTAAAACCGTTTTGAGACATTGACACAAAATTTGGGACACGCTGTGACAGGATAAATATCCATATTCTGAAGTAGACAGAATATTTTTATTCAAACCATTGGCATTCGTACAGCCATGTGATGATATATTTTTGAAGAAAAAAAAAGCACGCCGATGATTTTTTCCAATTTGAAATTTTTTTTCAGTGTCCCATAACTTGTTGACAAAAATGACTTCTTATTGTTAGTATTTTGTCGCTTATGTAGTCATTTTTAAGGTAACAATTAATTTCCAATTACTATTCCTACCACAAAACCGGTATGGGCTATCTTATAGCGGCCCATCTTTTCTCTATCTTGAAAACTAAGCGTTTTCGGACCTGAGTTTAGATATATGAACTTTTTTACATAAAAGAACCTCAGCAATCACCTGTTAAATAAGGTATTTAAATGTCATCAAAAATTATTTTTAGAATTTTTATAGGTAACTTTTTCAAAAATGTACCTCACATTATATATTTATTAAACACTTTTTCTTCTGTAGACCACACTGACACCTTTTAAATTTTTTTCTACATGTTGGCTGGCGATATGGTGTATGCTCGTCATCAAGACTTAACATTATGCTAAATTTCAAATTTCTATGTTACACAGAGTTTTCGAGTAAAGCCTCTGTGACATTTCGTTTTTTCAAATTTTAAAAACGGGCCTTCCATAAAACTAGATTAGTGAATAGATATATACTTTACAATGTACAGAAATATTAAGTGTCATACTCGATTTTAAATTCGTAAATTTAAACCATAAAAAAAATTGTGTCCCTCGTGAGGAACAAATCCAGTGAAAACGTTAATGATAATATTAAATTCAAGGGGAAATTTAAAATTAATATTGTATTTTTTAAAAAAAAAAAAGTAAGAAATTAAAATCAAAATAAACTTGACATAGGTATAGGTATATAAATCTAATCATTAATTCATTATTTAATGACTAGCCGTATACCCGATGGGATTTCCCATCGACATCTTTTTATTAGGTACTCTCTGCTCACTTTTAATGTTTTTCAAAAGCCTAAATCAATATCCACGTTTTTAACTTCAAAAATGACGAACTTCCCATACGAACTTTCATTTCGTGTTTTAACCCCTTAGGGAATAAATTTCCAGAAACGTTTACACAACTGACTTTAATTTATAAATAGAAGCCTAAACGCCAATTTTCATAACTCCTGTGCTTAACTTCGTCCTTCTAAACCCAACAGTTTAGGTTGTGCGTCGTCTGTCAAAGTTAAAGATTCATTAAATAAGATATATTATTTATTTTAATAGCCATAGTAACATATTTTTATGTATTTCCAACTTAAAAAATGATGAATTTCCATACAAATTTTCATTCCCTATTTAACCCATTTAGGGAATGAATTTTCAAAAATCCTTTCTTAGTGCTCACCTACATTATATAGGGAACTCCTATGCAAAATTTCATTCTTCTAAACCCAACGGTTTAGGCTGTGCGTTGTCTGTCAGTTAGTCAGTCAGTGTTAGAAATTTATTAAGTAGATGATCCCAATAAAATAAACACTTGGTATTTATGTGTGTATTGTGAATTGTACATTACGACCATAGAACACTAGAAACCAACTAATATCAAAAAAGTGTAATTGGCTTGGAGTCATTTGGAGACGTGTCACAGCTTAAGGCATTAGTCAGTCCGTGTCCGTCGTCGAACGCACAGTGCATTGTAAGTATGTACCATTGTTAGTTGAACACGTTGAACAGCTCTCTCTGGTAATACGTGTGTTGCAGTAGTGTGCGTAGATACGCACACTACTAAAAAACACCAAACTAATTCACTGCAAACAGTGTGTATCTACACAAACAGAGTGGGGAGATTTACGTCATAAACTCATTACAAGTGGAACAGAGACACAGACAATCTAGTTTGACCCCTTGATTACGACCACAGAACAAATAGAACGAATATAACTATCTCTTTTCTGCAATCACTTATGTGCAAGTATGTGCATCTTAGGCTGCTTAGTGTCAGTTGCGCAGTACCCGTCGCTCAGTGTAAGTCAGTCAAACAACAATAAATTTGATTGTCACAAGTAGCGTTGTGGTATCACACACATGTATACGAACCAAAGGTCACGTGACGGCTATCACCACTCACACTAACAGAGTTTACCGCACAAATACAAAGTAAACACCGTGCACGTATACAACATATTTTCTATCTCAAGTGGTTACACTGGTTCCAGTAGTATAGAGATATGTATTTTATCTCTAGTGCTCTATGATTACGACTATGTACAGTTTATATGGTTTATACGTTACATTTCAAATACACTTACTTCATTCGACTGTATATTTTATTGTGGTTTACATTAGTATTATAGTATTGTGTAGTATACATAATAGTATAGTAATACTAATACTACACACAAGTAATGCTAAGGCATAAACAATAAGTCAATAATACATTAAACGTACATTACATACATATAAAATGATCGGCCTTGATCTCATAAAATGACGTCATTTCCTCACAAAAATGATTTGATAACCGCATTAAAAAAAATGACACTGTCTTTGTTTAACAGACGTACATAGATATGTATTACTGTGAAGATATATGAGTACGTATATTTGTTTATGTGCCGTAATTATTTATTTATATATGTACTTTTTTATTGCCGTTAATATAAATATACACATAAACTAGCAATGTAATTTTATGCATTAGCATTGCATATTTTTCTGCAACTGATGGCTTATTTTGATAATTTTTTTATTTAAACTTCTCTACCGTCTTGAATGGGTCTCTACGTTGTTTCTGTTTAAGGCGTTACATCCCTTTGAAATGTTATAGAAAATGGTTTTATTCGAGAATTTTTTTCTCCGTAACGAATAACGTAATCAGTGTAAAACTTTTTAGAGTGTATTATACGTAATTTGTGGTACCTACATAAGAAAATTTTTTCCCTCAATTTAGGAAAGGAAATGGCGGCGCGGGTACAGATCGAACACAGACGCTTTTTTTTAAGAAATTCATGGTGGACAGCATAACAAACTTTCAATAGCAGCCAGAAAATAAAAAAAATGTGTTCATCATTTAGATTAGTTTTACTAAAGCGGTAGGTACACAAGATTATTAAAAATATTGATTTTTCATTAATGGCATCAGTTTGAAAAAAAATTTGAAAATCGACGCAAAAATCAATTTCAATTAGTTTATAAAAAATATATTTGTTAACCAATTTCGAAACTCTTGTATGCCGCCCTAGATTATCTATCTAAAAGGCTGCAGGTAAAATTTCAAATCAATTAGATGAAAATTGCTGGAGTTATCTTGGCCACCGTTTTAGAAACGTAGTTTTGAGAAAAATCCATTGAATGGTTCAAAACGTGCTTATAATTTTGTGTATTTATACCTACCTGTCATTTGTGAGTTATTTATGAAAATACAGCAAAAATAATGAAATAAAGTAATGAAGAGAAATTATTGACCCAGCTAAGAAATTCCAAAGCGGAGTGGCGTTTTTATTTAAACGTTTTCAACCGTTTAAAGTCGTTTCAGAAATCGGATTCAAAATGATTTTTAAAATATTTTCGCAGTCATAATTCCTTTCGTATGTCATTTTGGCCATGTTAATACATCATTTATGCCAATAAAAAAAAAGGAACATTTTTTTCCCCAAAGTGATGTGTAACGCCTTAAATAAATGGGTGTATGTATATATTGTAAGGTACCTAAGGCATTTAAGGCCCAGCGGGTAATAAGGCCCATTAGCTATATTTCTTACCAAGAAAAGTTCTCTAACTTATCAACAAGTTTAAAATGAACTTTCAATCATTTCAACACCAGATACAAAAGTTGAACTACTCAGAGTAACAAACTCATGTCATATTTTAACAAACAAATTTAGAGGTTACATTTTCGTTCGTTGATATAAAAATTGTGCACATTATGAGTGTTATATTAATGATTTTTTAAAGGTATGTTTCTTTCAAATTGTTATCAAAATTGAAAAAAATTAATATTCTTTAAGTTTTACATCAATTAATTTAGTTTATTTCTAAAGTATTTATATAAAATGTATATAAGCATAAATATTGACATGTTGATAATAAGGCCCATGCAAATTTTGTTTGGGCTTTATTACCAACACAATTAAAATCAAACACTACAAAGTCAAATCAATTAAAACAGGTCTGCAGTCATTAACAAATGAAGCAAAATTAGACGCACAACCTTAAATTACTATAGTTACTCTAATATAAAAATAACAAAAAGAAAAAAGGACAAAAAACTAAGTACATTTAATTTTGATTTATTTGTTGCATTTGTTTAATGATGCCAGATCAGTTTTAGTTGGTTTGGTCGAATTTTTATTTTTATTCCTTAGTGTTTGGAAGTATGGCTGATAAAAAGAAGAGAGCGTTGTGGTCTGAGGAAGCACTGCCAGCAACCTTAAGCTATGTCACTCGACATGGCAATCAAAGAGAGGTTGCAAGGAGATTCGGAATTCCAAGAACTCTTAGATGTAATATTTATTTATTTCGACTTAATATATTCAAATACCTAGTACTTGACTTATTCGAAAAATATGATAAAAAAATTAAAAATTAAAAATAATGAATTAGGTAATTTTTTTTATTGTTGTTTTCAATAACAGTCACGCAGTCAAGCGAGATTCAAGGATTTTCGAAACTTTTCTGAACGTGTAAAAATAACAAAATATTTTTATATATAAGTTCAAGTTATTCTTAAAGTATTTTCAAGTTCAAGTTATTCTTAAAGTAATTAAAATCCCCCAATTAATTTTAAAAAAAGTAATAAATGTACTGTTTCAGGCAGTTGTAATAGGTGGGCCTTATTTTCTACACCAGTCGGAAATAAGGCCCAATTGCAGACACTTTTTAGAATCAAATTTTTGACTTGTATAATTACAAATTCATTAATTTTTTTAGGAATTTTTATCAAAAAATAAGTAAATTTTTATAATTAAATACTATATTTTTAATATTTTATAAGATATATAAATAATAAGCATATTTTGCTTAGGTGGGCCTTAATTGCCTTCGGTACCTTATATATTATTATTATTATTTATTATCTGTATCCTTATTTATGTTTTTTTATGAACTTATTAGAGAAATTTAATTACTTTCTGATACAGTTGGTGGACATTGCAATAAATTATGCAGTAAGTGAAACTCTACATATGTCTTACGCTATCACTATCATTTTTAGGGTGCGTATTTTATCTAATTACCAAACTGTATCCTGTTAACTGGTAGTATTAATTTGTCGTGATTACCTACGTGCTTTTTCCTCCTCCAGATTTTGGATCACTAATTAAATTCTCGGAACACTAACCACTGATGTCGTTTTTTTAAATTAAATAAAATCGAATCACAGTATTTACTGGTGTTAATTGATTAATTTTAAATAACAATTATAAAAATTAAATTATATTGTAGAAAAAATTTCAAAAATAAATTTTACAGTTACTGATCCATTAATTAAGTTTAAAGGTTTTATTAACCGGACAAAATTCTTGGTATGTTCAGTACAAAGATGTGTCGTGAGTAACGGTTTAAACCGATACGAAGTGAAGCACCGTTTAAATTGCACCAGTTCAAGTTATGAGTCGATTAGTTTACAACGGGAAAAAAGATAGACGACATAGTAATGCTTGGAACTTTTATCCTGCAAAAAAATAATAATAAAAATTGTAACAGGGCTGCCTTTATGCGGTCCTTTATTGTGCGACTTTTTTATGCGGTTTTTAAAAAAATGGTCATTAAAAGACATAATGTGAATCAAAATCAGGAGAAAGTAAGAATCTTGTTTAGGAAAGCAATTTCTAAGGAAATCGTGCGGTTTTGAACGTTTTAAGTTATGTGTTTTTGATGAAAGTTTTTTTGCGGTCTCGATCCACCGCATAAAAAATATTTTTTTTACAATTTAGACCGAACTAAACTTTATAGCTATACCTACTTACATATAATATGTTTGAATATATTTTTTTGTGTGATTTTTTTGATGCGGTCCCTATCCACCGCATAAAAAAAAGTTCAGCTGTACACTGAGAAAACAACATGACAAGTAAAAAATAATGGTTTATCTACGACTGTTGTGAAATTGCTTATTTATTGTAGGTACATAGAATACTTACTATCTTTGTAAGATCACAGGTGTGAAAAATGTTGTACTTTACATACACGCCCGTATGTAAAGAATCCCAGTCTGCTACCGTTTATTAATATTTATATTGCTCATTATTTTAAAATCTGTACAAATGTTTTATCTAACAATAAGATGAATGTTGACATTTATTCTTAATGAAATTAAAGCTTGGCATAATTTTAATTAATGTATTCGTATCAAATTTATATTATTCGTAGTGAATTTCATGTTAGACGTAGATAAAGTACAGTATGTAACTCGATTGTATATTACTCGAAAGTATGATATATATTATACACTCGCACAATTTTTAAAAGTATTGTTTTGTTTGTACCACGTTCGAATGTCGTATCTATATTGATATGTATTAACTACCTACTCAAGTACCCTATCTCGATACTTACTCAAGGCCGATATTTTGAATTTTAAAGTATGTGTCAGTGTAAAATAGAATCCGTAAAGTAAGTATATGTGTCACCATATTTTTGATTTTTATGAATTTAAGGTTATTACTGAGTTTACAACTCTACATGTACCTATATAAAAAAAAAAGAAAAAAAATAGATACGTTACTTCTTTTTGTTTGTTCTAAGAATTATATTTGCCATAATATATTTTAATATATTTTCCGATATTTCCATATATATATATATATATATATATATATATATATATATATATATATATATATATATATATATATATATATATATATATATATAGAAATATCGGAAAATGACATCAGTAGAAAGCTCTGTAAAAATAAAGTGTTGTGTCAAATGTTTTACTCTGTCTGTCGTAATTTTTAAGAAATTAAGCAAAATCGAAATTTTTCCTTATCTTTGAGGGGTGATTTCACCCCTTAAATGGCTGCGGTGACAGATAAAAAAATGCGGGTCCATTCTTTATAGGCATGTATAGTATATTTTTTTAGTTTAGAAATGACGTCATTATCATCTCTTCAATTTATGATGCTAGCTGTCCTTTAAAAAAATTATACGATACTGATCCTTAAAATAGTACATAAATTAAGTTGATTTTCATTTTTTCTATTTCTCTCTTATTCCAGTTGACAAATTATATAAGATTTCACTTACGGATTTGTGTATACCGACTGAAAGTAAGAAAGAAATAACATACCATCTAGTTAGGTACTATTAAATAATTTTTAACAGGAAAACCAAAAAAAGGATGTATTATTTTTTATTTGACCCACCCATTTCAATTCATATTTTTATGATACCTCGGTAGTAATGTACCACAGTAAGGTATCATAAAAATATGAATTGAAATGGGTGGGTCAAATAAAAAATAATACACCTTTTTCTGGTTTTCTTGTTAAAAATTATTTAATAGTACCTAACTAAATGGTATGTTATTTCTTTCTTACTTTCAGTCGGTATACACAAATCCGTAAGTGAAATCTTATATAATTTGACAACTGGATGAAAAGAGAAATAGAAAAACTGAAAATAAACTTAATTTATGTACTATTTTAAGGATTAGTATCGTATAATTTTTTTAAAGGACAGCTAGCATCATAAATTGAAAAGAGATGATAATGACGTCATTTCTAAACTAAAAAAATATACTATACTACCTACCTATATCGAGTTTCATCAAAATTGTAAATTGATCATTAGTTGAGAACCTTTCATTTCCTTGTATTGAAACTTTAGGTTCACCTATATTCTTTGCCTAACATATTTTACATTAACTATGTAATAAAAGAATTATTGTACCTATTATTTTAACATAATATCGCCATTAAAGTGAGACAAATAACAAAAAATATAAGACCTTCCCAAGCTTATAAAATAATATATAAATATACCAAGGTAATTTGTTTATTATGCACTTTTTGTATGCATTTAGAACTTCATTATCGGATAGCATTTAAGAGGAAACTGTAAAGATCACGCAACAAGCTAATATTAATGATATATTCTACTTAGTAGAATGTTTTTCAAAGTAAACGGCCCCTTCGGTAGAAAAAGAGATGAAACCAAAATAAGAATAAAACGTTTTATTATGTCACCGAAGGATGATATATTAATCTCGTTGTGTGATTATAGTGGGAGAAAATAATTATAGAGTTGTACATGCATATATTGAATAAACGCAGGAAGGCTGTATTCTCACTGTATTTAAAAATTGAGCCAAAAAATCATAAATTAACACTTTCACTGAGGTGACATTACTTAATGCGTGTCAAAAATACGCACTTGACGAATTTTTAAATATAGTATATCTACACGTCGCCAGTGTGTGCTCCATTAGCAACTAAAGCGACAACCTTACTACATTGTGAGTAATGACTCAGGAGTTCAACTTTTAATGTAGTTTTTTGAAAAGAGAAAATTTTTGTTTGAAACCAGTGACACACTACCTTTGACTTTTTTTAAAATTTTTGCAAGAATCTAGTTTCTGTCGATTTATCAACTGTCAGTATACCTACAGTCCTCTTGATTTTTACGATGATCGATCGAATAGTTTAATGTACATATACGATGGACTGTAGAGAAAAATGAACGGTCCTGGGAATAATTCACATTTTTGCCCAAAAAAATTTCCCCGAGCCCATTGCCCGGACTCTGGGGCTGTAATCCAAGCTGTGCACCCCTCTTGTCGGGACTGCATATTCAGAAAGAGTTTGTTGAGAATTTTTTGCGAGTTTTTTCACAATGGGTAAACTTTTAATCAAAAAATTGTTCAAATAACAGTTTTGTGGCTACCGCTGCGCTGACGACAGTCGATTGCTACAAGCATGGGCTTAAGTTTTCGGGCTATGATACAAACAGAGTATCTTACTGTGATGAAGGCATGAAATCAATGTCGAAACAAATAAAATTATTCTTCTAACGTTGTCGTCTAGAATTTTACTTTTTGTCAAGAAAGCTAATACGTTTTTTAGGCTAAGTAAGTTAAATTGGGTATTTGGCTAAAATTAAATCATTCTATCGTGTATTGTTTACAAGTACTTTCACCAGAAACAGTACCCGCTTTGTAATGGCTCAACGGTCTGATTTGGAAGAATTTTGACTGCAGATTCTAAACGTATGGATATTTTGACGTTTCGGCGGTCATATAATATTGTTTACACATACAATTTGCAAAAGATATAAAAGATTGATTTTACAAATGATTTATCTCTATTGTGAAATGTAAAATTAAATTTTTTTACCGTTACTTAAGAAGTGTATGATCTTAATGCTGACTTAGTGGATCATTTACGTTGGAAATATGTATGTGTATATTTTTTCTCTACGTAATATTATTCTTTCATGTTTAAACGACATAAACTATAGTCCATAGACTTCTATAGGTAATATAGTAAGAATGAAAAATTATATTTTAAATTTAGATTCTATTATTTTATTTTTTATACATCATTAGATAAATGATTGACTTAACAATGTTTTACAAATGTCTATTGAAACGTTTTTTTTCGTAATATTGATTATTTATTGTCAATAATTTAAATAATTATGTGTATGATTTGTGTTTGTGGAAATGTTCAATTATGTATATTCAAGAGAACAAAATAAACCTTTCAGCAATATTTCTATTTGATTTGTCACATATTATTTAATTTTATCGGCTATTTATAATCAAAAATTAAAATTAGTACCGGATTAATAGAATTGCAGTAACAACAATTAAAGTGAATGTTTTATCACACCTTTATTGAGTAACTTTCAAGCTAATCCTTTGTAAAATGTTGGTGTAATCAGTTTTTGTCATAACTAATTTCATATTGGTTTATACGGTGTCGTCTCCGTAGCGTACGTCTCTCATGCGTACCACTAAAATTCGTCTCTGAAGCGTACATAAATTTATATCGCGTGTCCCAAGCGTACACTTTCCAAATAAATGACGTCATTTCAACTGGACATATTTTATGAAATAATCAAACAATAAAAATAAATAAATATAGTCCGGATAAAATAATTTTTCACAGGACCTACTTTAAAAATGAAAAAGAATAAATCAATTTTCCATCACTGTATTAATATACTATTACTAAAATTATTATATAAATAATAACATGTAAAAAAAAATACTGATTTATTTATTTTTATTGTTTGATTATTTAATAAAATATCTCCAGTTGAAATGACGTCATTTATTTGGAAAGTGTACGCTTGGGACACGCGATATAAATTTATGTACGCTTCAGAGACGAATTTTAGTTGTACACATGAGAGACGTACGCTACGGAGACGTAATCGTTTATACCGATTTAATTCTGAAGCTCATATTTTGATTTTTCCTAATTCAATTAATAGGATACAATTTTGTTAAATTTTCTAAAACTAATCGTAAGCTTAATATAAGGACTATAATAATAAGGATTACCCAGATTTCCCTTTAAGGACCTAGGAAAAAACAGAATATTTAATAAGCTATTGAAAAGGACTACCAAAGTTGTTGAGATATTTTTATTATTTTAACCGAATTTGAAGTTAAAATTGGCTTTCCTAATTTATTTGTTGAGTATTTTGAGTGATGTAAAAATTTTGAGTAGATACAATGTAAAATATTTAATCCTAGATATACTGGAATTCGTTTTTCTATAATCTCTGAAGGTGTGCACCTAAAATATTAAAAATAGAGAATAAAGGGAAATTAACCGTTAGATACTATTTACAATTTTAAACTCGTCGATTCATTATTAAAAGTGAAAATTAAACTTCAAAAAGTAGACTTAACATTCTTCTTTTAAGACCCTGTTATATTAATTTAATATTCAAATATTAATATTACCAATTTTTAAATAAGTAAAACAATTCACATAAAATGGATTTTTAAAAATAATTTCCCAACAGTTTCACTCAAAAAAATTACCCAAAATTCATTGTGAATGAATGAATAGAAAGGTATATCGTTATCATTATCATTCGTGAACAATATGAGTGAAACTTTTGCCATTAAACAAGGATAACAATAACCTCTCGCGCCATCTTTGTTTGTTCGAGTAGAGTATAGTAAATTGGATCAATACAACACAAAACATTACTCTCGACAAAGCACCATCGCTTTATACGAGTGTATGTGTGTGTGTGTGTGTGAGTAGCACCAACAGAATGAAAATGCTTCGTGGTTCTCTCTCATGATCCCAACCTTCCCACTTATCATCATGCAATTCAACCGGTTCCCTGTTCCCACTCTGACTCCCCTGTCAGTGTGCTCCCGTGTGCTAACGTCTCATCCTACGTTTAAAATATTATTACGTTACAACACTCTAGCTACGCTTTTGCTTGTGCTTGCTTTGCATCAACCCTTGTTTCACCCGCTTCCCCCCTAATAGCCCGTTTGTTTCCCGTCTGCGCCACTGTTTCTCCGATAATATTGAACCAACTTGCTCACTGTCTGACAGCGACCGAGCCATATACATAGCCATAATACAATATATAAATTCTCTTTTGTTATATAAAATCTATTTTACTGGAATGCTTGAAGTCAACTCTATACGCAACTGGCAGCTCTGTAACAATACTCAGTTTGAGTACGTATAGAATGAGTATACATACTCATTGTATGGCTCATTGTGAGTCGTTGTGAGTTGTCTTATTTTGTTCTATTGTGCTGTAAGCAGTTCAGTTGAAAATGCTTCTAAAGTGTAAACTTGAACCACACCAGTTGTAAGGATCGTGATCTCGTTGACACTTATACGCTCTGATGTAGAGGATGATTTAAAAGTTCGTCACTACAATTTCCTATTTATTTACATACTTAATCCATTAAAATTGTCCTTGGATATCGTAGAAAATGGACTTTGAGCAATTAAATATTCGCTAAGTAATATATTACAGTTAACTAATCTAAATATTTAAACCCGATTCTAAAATATCCAAACTTATATATAGTTTTTACTAGCTATTTTAGAAACAACCTTTTATTTTTGTGTAAATACTATTTAAAATCATTCTATATTCGATATATTTAAGACAATATCATCGCTGTTATATAATAATATCTTTTTGGATATTACCCGTTTTGTAGTATAGCAATAAAGGAAGATAGTTGATATGTATTTAGATGTTTCACAGTTCATTCTCTCTTACTTTTATTATACACATTTGCAATAGCTGTGGATGTGTCATAGACGATACAAGAAGATATTAGTGTTTCAAATTTTATTATTTTAACACAAAAAGATGAAAAAAGGTACAAAAAGAAAGAGAAGTAACGGTAAAGAGGAATAAGTAAAGATAAAAATATCAAAATTTACAATTGTATCGAAGATTATTATAATTTTTATTATCACGATTCTAAAAAGGTTATAGAGGTTATAGGAGTTTACAAGTTTAGAAATCACTGTTCTAAATTTGAAGGAAAAAAAAACTCATTATGCATTTCATAGCATCATTTCCATTAGTTTACAACCTGTAAAGGGCACAATTAAAATTTTAACTATGTCTATAACTTTAACCATATTTAACTACCGGGATAAATTTTTATACGTTAGATAACATTATCTCTCTCACACGTAAATAAATATGCCACAGTGTAAAGTAAGGTAGACAGCATTAAAGTTAAAATAGTAAATAAACATATATACTACTATATTTCATCTCTGTCATTTGTCATTTACGTACGTATTTGTCATAATGAATGACATAGCAGACAGAGATAAATACATAGATGATAATTAGATATATTTACGTGTAGGCACTGTAAACCTCGGTAGTAGTGGGGCTAATGTTTACAACTCACGGCACTACGGCACACAATTTCAAGTGTAAATTGTTAATAAAACGCATGTAATTTTACAGTAAAATTAGGCAAAATGATTATGATTTTGTTACATGAGAGTATACTTGTATGATTTGTATTGTACAACCCTGGGCATGACGATCTTATTTAACAAAACAACCCCAAATAACATATTAAATGTTATAGTGTTATGATCATTTTATGTTGTTTGGATTACCTTGATTTTGAATGATATATAATGCAAGGTTTACATAATTGTATTTTTTGTACTAATTTTTTTTTTTAATTAGATTTGATTTGAAGTGATATTTATAATTTTCTGAAATTTAATCTCTGCAATTAAAATTTAAAAAATATTTTTGCTTTTTTATATACTATCGACACATGCCTATAGGTTTTAGCTTCTTAAATTCACTAATTGTAAGTTAGTGACAGTAACATCTGTGTACAATTTAGAGCATCAAACTTAACTTATACTTTAAAGTGCGTCTCTGACCATTATGACGTCCCATTACGGATGTAACATTTAATTTTACTATTAGACTCAAACCGAAACTTAAAAACGTCATCAATTTTCCACAATAGAAATCAAGCAGATATTGGTTTTGCACAATTTTAATACGTGTTTTGATTAATATGTTACGTTTACCTTTCATGCCAAGTGTCACAGTATAATTATTTTATAGTTTTTTAACGAATTCGGGCAGTGGATTTTAAGGTTTTTTTAAAAAAAAATTGTTTATTTTAACGCAAAAAAAAAATTATTATTAAAACATTGGCGTAGGTGCTGGGAAATTAGTTTTGAAAATATGGTCTGTTTCAGTTAAATTTAACCATACTTCATCACTCTTGAATTTAAATAATTTCCGTTTTCTTGGCTTTATCTTTTTCATTATTGCACTTATGTAAATTTTAAATTTGCAGTTTGTTTTTAGAAAGTAATAGAAGATTTATTTGTCTTGAATATAAGAATTATTTAATTTTTTAACTTTGACTCACGATCAATTGTATTTGAAACAGAGTAATTTTTTTATATTTTTTGAATAGTTTAACAACAGTGACATGTAATGTCCAACGTGTAGTTTCCGACGTAGGGCTAAAATGCTGTTATACTTTTTGATGATTTTATATCTCCCTAGTAGGTATAGGTATTATCGAAAAATATTCCAGCTGATTGTATATTTGGTAACAATATTTGGTAAATAAAATTAATTAGAAAGTCTGATAGATCGTATCTTTTCTGTACTGTATCTTAGATTACAGATAAGTGATAACTTGATAAATGTTCAAACGCTCCCCCCTCCCCATCGCATGCCATTACTCGAATTGTTACGGTAGGAGAGTTTAAAAAAATCCATCAAGTTTTTGACAATATCAACGATTTACATTGTTGTCAGTTGAATTATTCCTTTTTCGGTCAATTTTCTCTATCTAAAAATTATCGGTAAGTACACGAAACCTTAAATTACCCTGGTACCTTAAATTTTTCGTTATTTTCGCCAACATGTTAAAAATACATGATTAATACGAGTCTGTGTTCACACTCTTAGGGGGATAAAATTGCGAAATCGCCAAAGGATGACTGCTAAGAGAATTGTATCGTAAGCACGATAAAAATTATCCATTCTTACTGACACTAAACAGGAGGGAGGTATTCCTCAATGTCAGCAGTCAGCAGCAGTAAAATAGACTTACATACAGTTAATATATAAGTGCTTGTCACTACCTTTGCTGTTTGTTACTGACAGTTATTGTTTACCAAGGCTCGTCAGGCATTTGCCTAGTTGTAGGTATCCCCCTCTATATTATGTATTCGTAGAATCTCTTTCCCACTCCTACTTTGAAAATATTCGATACAATTATTTGTTAATGAAATTCCAATTTATCAAGGAAACAGTGAAATAGAGAACGTTAGTAGAGAATGGCGTTTACAAATATTTGTTAAAGAATTTTTTTCATACCACATGAATTAATTATAGTGAACTGATACGTATACAGAATTTCATTAATTTTTAACTTTTCACATAACATTTACGCATTAAGTTAATCACAAAACATAATGGCGGCCTAATTACATTTATGTACAAAATACGCGTTTCAGATGTAAACTTTAACGCTAGTTTTAGTATCATTGTGTGGTTTGAGTATTATTACCCAACATTATCTATGAAACTATTAACATATGTACGCAGGAACCTGTCTTATACCACCTCTGCTCGCTTGACGTCTCTACGCTGCAACTGTGGTAGTAGCACAAAACTAACCAACCACCCATCTTGACATATATTTGTATAAAAGTTTGACTGACGTTATGTCATCATGTCATGACATGTCACACTGACATAACGCCATTCAAAATGGCTGCTTTACGATCCATGTTTTCTTCACAGCTATACACATTTATAACTATATAGCGGGCCCATGGGTGACATCTATATATGGTATAGACCAATTATATTTGATGACTTGATCTTTATCTAAATGACTTATTTTACGAATATTATTATGGTGTTCTATCTTTGTTTATATGATGATGTTTTCATGTATGTATATGTATATTGCTTGTGTTGATGGCTTTTACTGCTGCCATAACTGAAATTATTATAATGGATAGTTGTTATATAAGCGAGTTTGTGTTGTAACTATTATCATCATAAACCAGTTATATTTTGTCATTTATTTTTATGAAAAAATATCAAATTCTTTCTGTTCAAAAAAGTTTTGCGCTTTTTAATAAGTAATTTTATTTTATCACTTTTTATGGCTGTATGGTATTTAAAAAAGTTTAATACAAATTTAAAACAAACATCCAATGATGGAACTTTGAAAAAAATTTTAGCAGAAACAGTGTACTATAAGGGCCTACTGTACTAATTTATTTAAAACAGCATATAAACACGCAAAGCTAGACGGAAACTCTTAAACATACCACTGAAGTTTTCAACTAATTTTATTTAATGTTTTAATATATCAGAATTAATATTTTTAACAATTCATAAAAAAATTATATTTTATACAGTTAACGAGTTAAATGCGGAAATTTTTATCTTCTCATCTGATAGATGTTTATAATTCAATTTATGCCTGATTCGCCTGTTCCCGTTTCGCCTGACCAATTAAAATTTCCCGATTCGCCTGACGATTCAAATTGTGGTATCGTTTCGCCTGACCATAAATTGGAAGATAGGTGCCTTTTTTTATTATAATATTAAAATAACACCATAAGAGATTTTAAGGAAAATTCAAAGAAAGTGTAACAAATTTCCTTCCTACTTTTTCCAGACTTAGGACTGGCAGTAATTTTTGATAGGTGCAAAAACTACTGGTGTAGCTAAAGTTTATTCGCTTTACGTTTCGTCAATTTAAAAAAAAAATAAAAATAATATACCTAGACATATATACATATTTACATTAATTTGAACTAATAAAATTAATTTATCTTAAGCTTAACAGTGTAAGCTATTTTTTCTAAACATCTTCCTACTGTTATTTCAGTATTTAAGTAGCTTGCTTGAATTTGTCTTCTTCTTTTATTTACCTAGTAGATCAGGCGAATCACAACTATTTATTTCCAACAAATAGCCAGGCAAAACGCAACCAAAGTGTACCAAATTTTAATTTCAGGCGAAATGAGAACAGGTGAAACAGGAATATACCGATATAATTCTAAAGTTGGCTTCATAAGAAACACTAATAGCCAATGCCTGTGTATATCACTGGGGCTTCAAAATTTCTTTTTTTTTTACTCTTACGTGATGAAATATAAAGCTTCTAAAACGAAAGTATGTCTGCGTGAAAGCGTAATGAATAATAAAATGTTAATATTTGATGTGGAACTAATCAATTTTAAACAATTTTTTATTTTAAATTGTTTAGCTCTTGCTGCGATACAATAGTTGATCATGATACATTAATATCTGTATAGTGTATACTTGTATCATCAGTTTGGTGACAGTCAGGTTCAAAAAGATCAGATGCTCCAGCCATAGCTGTCTCAAACCGAGCTTTGGTAGAATCTTTTTTTTCTAGTTGTTATATTAGTAATAGATTTTTTTATATTAATAACAGTGTACCTATATGTCGTACCAATTATCTAACTGTCTTTAGGTATAATTCAAAACAAGTTTATGTTTGTTTGCAAGAAAATGGAATATTTTCGAAACTTGTTAAACTAGAATTTATTAAAATAAAGAAAAACCTGATTTATGGATTTTATTGTAAATTTGTATTGTGGGAATGTCACAAATCACAGAACGTGAAATTAGTTTTAAACTGCAGTTTCAAATTCATTCAGTTGATAATAATTAAATTATATCTATAAAAATTGCTTCCAAAAAACATGTCTTCGTTTAAAATTTTTTTTCTCATATGCGAGTTGTTCGAGTTAATATTTTCAGCATGGTGATATTTCATAATCCGTAAGAGATACCTTCGGTTAAATTAGTTAAATTATGCAGAAGCAGTAAACGAGAAGAATACTGTCTTCGCACTTCCAAAATTGTAGTTCGAATTCCACGTTGCTTAGAAATTCTAGTTTAAACAACAAAGTTCCGAATTTCTTTTCTTTCCAATAACTTCTTACCGGTAAAAGCTATAGTATTTTTATTCACACAGTTTGAAGATTATCCAATTTTTAGTTATGGTTCCGTTATTTACCACCAAAATCAAAATTACTAAAGTTTTGACCTTGGTCTTGCATTTAGGTACTCAGGAACATTTACATATCGACTGATAGAACCGTAGTCCAGGGCTGTATAATTATAAGGGCGTCAAATATTTATTCACTTTGAGGAAAAATAAAATAAGCTAATTGTATGTCTGAACATGCTTTAAGACTAGGTTCAACTTCCATTTCTCCCCAAGAAACTATTCAGGAACCGTATATAATCAATTTTTGTCAATCAGTTATTTTGTTCTCAAAGATATTAAGATTAAAATAGAGTATATTGTATGCTCAACTTCGCTAAACAAAAGCTATAATTAATTATGTATGTATTAATTTTTGATAAAAACAAGAGGGATTGTAATGTCTTATTCTTTTCTGAGTTTAAGTAATAAATAAATTTTTCCAATTTTTTTATTTAAAATAATGAAGAAACGAAAAACAATTTTTTTTTTAATTTTTATTTTTAGTTACATTTTTTATTTCTTTTACAACAATTACCTCGATAGTGTTAGAACACCCAAACGCGACTAAATTTTTTAGCTGTGCTTTCAGTGGCAAATAGCCTGACAAAAGATATAAATTATTCGGATTTAATTGAATTCTTCGCGTCAGAGCAGTTTAAAAGTTCTTAAATAAATAAAAATACAGTCGACACTATGAAAGTATTACAGCACGGGACTAAAATAACAGTTTCATAGTGAGTTAAAAAACTATGTAGACGCTAGTATCTAGTTTACTGCTATGTACCTGTACTACGACAATAACAAAAGAAAAATTCTGCGTGTACTTACATGCAGCGTTTGATTGTGTTTGCCACACCAGAGTAGTGAAAGTAATATTGGTTGTAACACTTTGGTAGTGCACAGTTTCATAGTGGCTACTGTATAAGGCTAAATAACAAAGTTTTAAAAAAAAAAATGTGTTAGTAGATTTCATAACTTATATTTTACGGTAAAAATATGAAGAAATGCTCACGGTGAGGCCACATCACTGCATTTGCTTGTTGATCACTAACTTGCGTAATTTTTAAAATTTGAACTTTAAAATTTTATGAGGAGAAAAGAAGATATTATACTTCGAACATAACAAATTTTAACCGAATTAATCAGTATCTTCAACTTTAAATTGACCAAAAAGCGATTTATATTTATGTTATGATTCATGGCAATAAAATTTTCACAACTTTTGTATATCTAATTCATCCAATCTTCAAATATAAAAATTAATGACTTTGAAAGTACGGAAAAATAGAAATAACATGACATTTACATTAATATATTAGGTGTTTTTATATATCACAATTGAATTGTAAAAAAAGTAGAAATAAAAAAAATCTAACAAGAACTCCAAACAATACAGTTACGACAAGAATTATGTAGACATATTAAATATTCATACCGCATGCTGCGATTGTACAAGTTCACGTTAAATATCATACGTATGTATATGCGTATGTATATGCGGACATTGTGCAAAAATAGCATAGAATACAAATTTATTAATAAAAAAACGACTTAAAAATTCACATTTTTATTAAAAATAATGAAAATAATGTTTTTGTGAATATACTTGGGTAACATAATAGGTAAAATTGCGACCAGCACTGTCTTAAAGTGTGTTCCGTGAACTTGAACGTGTTAATATTATGTGAATTGTTATTTGAAAAAAATTAAATTAAGCTACCGGTTTTTTTATTAGATAAGTATTTATTTGGTTTATTTAAATTTGTTGCTATACCACTGTAATACTGACGCCAATAACTGACATTGATTTAGTTAAAAACAAAACTTGAATGTACGACAATATTCGAACCTCCATGTAAGCTATTTAGTTCAGTAAAAGCGTACTTGGACTGTGCATTTCGGATAGGCAGCGATTTTTGTTTTGGAAGTCGTAGGTGGGTCAAAGATAAACGTAAAACGGAGTTTTCGGGATGGGCGGTGGTGTAGTTTACCCACCATCTTCGAAAAAAGTTCGAATTTTATTTTTTCGAGTATCTCCATAACCGTTAGTCTGAACAAAAAATTTTTAAAGTCCTTTTTTGCAGATAATATCATTTTCTACAAAATTTGTTATTAACTTTTTTACCTAACTTTAAAAACATAAAAGTTATCAGCAAAACACCATGAAAAATTTAGGAACGAAAACTTTTGAAGCCAGATAACTTTTCTATTTTTAACTTGACAAAAATATGCTTCTTATCTTTTTTATAGAGTATTTTTTATCGAAAAATTTGAGGTATTAAATTTTATCATCCAACTTCTAGTTGGGAAGTTATAGCTCTCCAAAAATAGGTAGATAAAAATTGCAACTAAAAAATCGTCGACTCTAACTAAAAAAGTCAAATATTAATTTTAAAATACATTGTATTTTCTCTATGGAAAAGTTTTGACAAACACTAGTCTCCGTTTTTACTCATTACACAAAGTTTCTAGTCATTTTTAGTGATATCGACAAGTAGTAAATTTTAACTGACGATTGGGTTGTGGGGTCTCCGAAAATTCTTTAAATAAAAAAGCTTACAACACGGTTGTAGAACTTCCCCATTTATTTGAAACCTGGTAAATGGTAGGGATTGGGATCAGTAACTGACAAAGAATTGATATAGGCGTCTAATAGTAATTGCCCAATAAAAATCCCAAAGACCATTCTGTCCAAACCTTGCGAAGAATCAAAATCTGTTTTGGATTTTTAAGGGTACAGGGGTGTATTTGAAAGAAAGTTGTTGCAAATTAAAATTTTTAAAACTTAGATTGAATAAATTTTTTTGAAATCTTGCTTACGGTTCCCTGCTGGGGGAAAGTCGATTGCCAGACGTCATTGCTATGAAATTTCAAAAATTTCTCAGTTCTAAAGAGAAAGATCAGGGTCCATGGAAAAAACACAAAAAAAATCTCAATTCACTTGTCATTCAGTTCTCAGTTAAATATTCTTGCAACCTACACATACAAGCACAGTTTGTTTAAATGTGTAAAAAGACTGCTTTGGTAAAACATTGTGAGGTTTCATGCCGCAATCACAACTTTCCAATGGTGTCCACAGTAACAAAGTAAGTTGCACTAAAATGCATTTTTGTGTTAAAAATTAAGTAATAAAGAGTGCTGTATGAAAAAGTTTGTCTTCGTGATACGATCTGCAATTTCAAACAATGCTTGTCTTGACTGAAAGAATTTTTTTTTAGGAAACTGTCACAACGTAATTAATCAACAGATTTAGACCCGATCCACACTATCGCTCTGCTCTCGATATGATATCGCTACGCTCTCGGTTCGATAAAATATTCTTACACAAGAAACAATCAGTGTCTTTCCACCATCGCTCCGATACCGCTCCGATATCAGTCGCGGTACGTTCTTGCTCCAATATCGCTTCAATACCAATACCACTCAGATAATATTTTATCGAAGCGATATCCGACCTACATTGATAGTGTGAACACTTTGTTGATTCCACTCCACTTCGCTTGCATTCAGTTGTTATGAGAAGATATTTGTATCGAACTGGGAGCGTTCCTCCGAAGAGGCATTATAATGTGAATGGAGAACGAACAGGTGCCAGCGTGGTATCAGCAGTGTAATGTGAACACAACACGATTATATCGGAGCGAGACCGAAGCGGGGGCGTACCGATGTCGGCACTATAGTGTGGACAAGGCCTTAATATGCACAGATTGGTAGGAGTGTTAGTCAATAATGTAATTAAGTAAATGAAAATAATGTAATTAAATAAATGTTTAGTAATTTTAATTACAAATACACAAACTATCCTATAAAATATTTTTCAAAATACATCTTAATTATATTTAATTATATTTGACAATATTCATTCAAATCACCCATAAAAACTAGGTACACAATATCTTTCCGTTTACATCAAGTACTCCTCTCGTTATTTTAATGTCAAACTATAATCGACCACATGTTCCACTAATCATACTACCTCATAATATCAAAATTACTCTCATGTACCACGTTACAACTCGAATACGAATTATAAATAAAATATATCGACGACAAGATCATGGTAGGAGAAGCGTCAAATGAGATGAAAAAAGGAACATCCAGGAACAGAGTGACACTGGCAGAAGCCAACAGCCGTTGTAGGTACATACTACGTAACTATAGAACTAATATTAAAACGTTAAGAAATTTCATAACTAATATGACAAACAAATTAAACAAATGACTATCATCATGATGCAGTCAACAAGACAGTGGCGTCAACATCGGAGGGACCATGTGTAATTATTATTATTCTTAAAATTTATCTATTTTCTCCTCTAATATGGGCGATAAATTATATACACAATGTTCAAATAATTTCTAAATCATGCCACGAAAATACCATTTAAGTGAATTGGTGGCGGCCATGAGAATATCAACTATGACGGTATATCGCAGGGTTTTAATTAGTACGTATACATAAAAGAATCGTTCGTTTCATTCCCTTGTCAGCAGCGCCTGAAGTTGCCTGTATAGTCCATTCGAAGTTAAGTCACACACTCTCGCACACAGAGACATAGTGGTTTTGTTATATTAATTCCATTTCTCTGCTATTCCTCTCTTTGGTCTTCGTCAGACACTGTTCGTCCATTCGTTTTGTCTTCTGAATTATTCCGGTCCGTTCGTCCCTTTTGTCGTCTCTATCTTTTGTATATAATTGTGTGTACGTGTATGGAGAATTGAACTGATGAAAGTAATAATTGAGGCGTGTTACGCAACTGGATGTTGTAAGAGAAAAACAAACGAATCATATTATCTTTTTCTCATCTTTTTTCCAACATGTTACGGATAAAATTATATAAGGGTGCTATTGTGTAATTAATAAAGAATTCTTTAGATAAATGTATGTATTTTGACGGAATGTTATCAAAATTGTATCATTACGTAAGTTCACCATCAGTATCAATTCTTTGCTTAAATATTTATTACGAGTACCTAAGGCTAAAAAGGTTGTAGAGATTGATTTCGTAAACAAATAGAAAAATTAAACACATAATATTCGAAAACCATTGCTAATCTACGAATTGTTGGC